>NC_051170.1:95333122-96571872 GCF_013339725.1 Rhipicephalus microplus | reverse complement strand
GCGGAAGGCAATGACGTCATATCCCATCGCAATCAATGGACACAGTGTCTGCTACGCCAGGACCCACAGGTTTTTGGGGGTCACGATCGATCGAAATCTCTGCTGGAGTCCCCATGTGGCCACTCTAAAGAAGCGCCTAACGGCCATCGCACAACTTTCAAGTTCCTCGGAGGCAAAACGTGGGGCACATCAGTGCACGCGATGTTGCATTTGTACAAAACGCTGTTTCTGGGGTACCTGCGGTATAGCTTGCCGGTTCTGACGAACGCTTGCAAAAGCAGTATACGCACAATAGAAAACGCCCAGGGCCAGGCACTCAGAGTTTGTCTTGGATTACCACGCTGTACATCAACAGCGGAAACCATCGCAATCGCCAAAGATCATCCGGCCACAGTGCACATTACTTTGGAGGTGCTTAGAGCTCATATTAGACACCTTGCTCGCGCCCCTGCCCACCACCTAGCTTCGCTTCCAGAAGATCGACCGAGTGCCTCCTTCTGTAAGAGAGTATTGACTTTCCGTGAGTGCCTTCCAACAGTCTACACACCTCCGGAACGGATACTAACACCTCCTTGGTGCTTGGACCGACCAAAACTGCGCTTGACAGTGCCGGGGATTCGCAAGAAGGCGGAGCTCTCGGCGCCAGCTTTAAAGCAGATGATTCTACTCATGCTACACGAAGAATACAAAGATCATGTCAAACTTTACACGGATGGCTCGACAACTGTTGGAGGATCTGCAGGAGCTGTGATCTTCCCAGCAAGAGCCGAAACCATCCAGTTCAGAACGTCACACAAGACGACATCGACAGCCGTGGAGCTCGCGGCACTCCGCAGCGCACTCCGCAGGATTGACCAAGAGGCACCACAAAAATGGAGCATTTTTACTGATTCGAAACCAGCTCTACAATGTCTACACAATACTCTACGTCGTGGACCTCAAGATCAATTGGCGCTCGAAATACGACAACTGTACCATCACCTAATAGACGAAGGACATGACATATCTTTTCAGTGGTTACCAGGCCATTGCGGCATCATCGGTAACGAGCATGCCGACAATGCAGCTAAGAATGCTCACGAAAATGGAGTGATGGAACCTATTCCACTATCAAGAAGCGACGCAGCAGCAAAGATTAATACGCTTGCGCAGGATGTCGCAAGGTCTATGCGGAATACGCCCGGTTTTCTCCACACCCGTCTTCACCGCCTGGATCCATGCCTACGACTTACTATTCCATCTGGCCTACCCCGATCCGAGACGACCCTTCTCTGCCGTATGTGGCTTGGGGTGTCTTTCACGAACGCTTTTGCCTGCCGCATCGGAATGAGAGACAGCGCTACATGCGACCATTGCGACAATGACGAAACAATTGAACATATTTTATGTCAGTGCCCCCAGTACAGCTCTCAGCGACAGTCCCTCTCAGCAGTGTTTGCTCGCCTCGACGACCAGCCATTTTCTGAGCAGTCAATCTTGGAATGTCGGAAAGATCGAGCTTCACGCCAGAAAGCAACGAAGGCGCTGATGAAGTTTCTGCGAGCGACCCGCCTCGTAGAACGATTGTGACACTACTGTGTGCGAGTGTGTGTATGTGTGTTTGTGCTTCTCTTCCTCCCTTTCCCCTTACCCTTTCCCCAGTGCAGGGTAGCAAACCGGATATGTTTTCTGGTTAACCTCCCTGCCTTTCCGCATTAAATTTTCTCTCTCTCTCTAGCGATAACGTGCTTTTGACTTGTTTTGGTGGTGTTTTCGTTAAGGAGATATTTTAACATATTCCATGCCTTGCCATTGTGCATCTGACCATCGACGGAGTTGCAGATTTCGTCCCATTGCTGCATGGATACTGCACGACAATTCCTTGACTGATCTGTTTACCTCAGCTATCTTCTTCCTCAGTCTTCAGTTTAGGCGCTGACCCTTCCAACAGTTCAGTAGTACTTGCTTTGCCTAAAGAAGATGAGCGAGCCGGCTATCCATTCTTTCAACCGGAAAATCTGTGGTAATGGTGGAGGATATAGATTTGATGTCCTCTTTAATCTGTTCGACCCACTGCTCCAAGCCTGGTCTGTGGTCATCTGGTTCCCTTTCACTCCTTCACTTCCTGAACCTACCCCAGTCTGTGAAGTGCTATTTTCTCCGCTTTTCACGCTCCCCAAATAAGCTAGTGGCAAGAATGCCGTGGTCAATCCCTAGATCTACAGCAAGGTTCATCCTCTGGGCTTTCTTGATGTTTAATACAAATGTAAGGTCCGGGGTGGAATGCCTGCAACAAGATGTACCAAGCCTTGTTGGTAGGCTGGAGTCCGTGATTAGGGTGAGATCAAGTTCACTGGCACTTTGCCAAAGTCGATTTATTTTCCCAGTGTTGTACTTCTAACCCCATGTATGATGAGGGGTGTTTAAATCACCTGGAATAACAAGTGGAAATTCCCCGGCGATAGTAACAGCTTTCATTAGAACCGTCTTGAGCCCTTGCTTTTGTTCCTTTGTACTGCATATATATGTTAAGAATAAAAATGCTCTGACGGTTGCTGGTGGTACCTGGCACGATCTCTACCATGACGTGTTCCAACCTGCCTGCTTCTATCTTGAGGTCGTGGGTTACGTGCGTTGTTTGTTGCATACGAAGGTGCAGACTTCCCTCCCTTCAGTATTTCCTATTACAGGCCGCAATCCAGGCAGCGTTGTTTGCGGTGAAAGGGCTTCTTGCAATATTATAATATCAGGCTTTTCTTGGTTGCTTCTGATATAATTCTGTAGGGTTGCCGTCTTTTTAAGGTAACCTCTACAGTTCCATTGCCAGATACAAAATTCTTCCCGTGGCGCTGCCATCATGGTTATTATATGGGCCACCAGAGCCCGATGCTTCACCTGTCGACAGGCTTGGTACCACTTGTATTGCTGGCCGAAGAGGGGAGTTTGGTGCTTGAGGAGGCCTTGCTGTATTGTGCAGATATGCTTCGAGCTTTGTAATGCGCAAAGTGATATGCTCTTCCAGTGCCGCCACACTTGATTATAGCCTGCCCATCTGCTGACTAAGATAGGCTACTGCCTTGCTGAGTGTGTCGAAGACCTCTTTCATATCTCACATGGTCATTTGGTTGGCTTGCACGTGTTCTCTCATGACTGCCCTCTTTTTCGTGGTTCTCGAGTCCACCACGTTTTCAGCCACAGGGACATCAACTGGTTGATGCGTCGGCTGTGAAGACTGCGTGCTGGTTAGCTTAGTAAGAAGATTTTTATTTCCTTTAATTCGGCTGATAGCCTCTAATTCGATTTTGTAAGCAGCTTATCTGGGTTCTTGATCTCGCAGCCTCTGCAGATGGTTTTAGCCGAGTTCGGAGAGACGTCAGACCGATGTCCCAGCTTGCCACAGACGTAACAAATATCGATGTTCTTGCGGTAAAGGGAGCACTGCAAAAGTGAAGGTCCATATCTCACGAATCTCGGCACTTTGTGTCCTTCGAACGCTATGGCGATTGTCCCAGTGTCCTTGATTCTCTTGACTTGCAGCGCGAGCGGGTTGTTCGCGTTCACAATCTTTCAAGTCACAATGTCCTGTGTTTCGCTTACGGGGATCCCATGAATCACTGCTTTACAAGTATCGTGCGGTGCCGTGGCGTACGCGCTAACCTGGAAAACTTTGCCTCCAATATCAATTTTCTTGACCTTGATGTATCTTAAAGCTTTGTCTTGGTCCGGAGTGCTTGCCACTGTAACGTTTTGCTGCAAGTTTGAACAGATGATATCCTGCATGGCCTCGTCCTCTTTGATGCCGGCCGCCAGTACTATCGCATCTGCTACGGCTCCAGCGCCAATTCTCGAGATATCGAATCCGCCACGTGGTCGTAGCACAATTTTGCTAAAGTCTTTGGGTAGTGGCAGCATGCGTCCAGCCCGCACGATTTTATGCTTGGTGTCATGCCAACTACGACTTGCTCGAGCGTCTCCCCCAACGCCAGCCTTGGTCGAGCCCTTGGCAGCGGAAACACTAACCGCGGCTAGCTTATTTCTTGAGCGTCTCGTTTCGGCTTCCTTCCAACCCATGCCTTCCGTGCAATCCTCTGGATAGATGTCCTCTCCATCTACTTGGTATTCCATTCTCAGTTGCAGGTTCTGGAACGCGCAGATTGAGTCACGTTGGTGCCGAGACGGCACATCGGCGGCAATCGCCTCCTTGATTAGGCCTAAATCCTCCGGTGGCGTTGCCGTGTAAAAGTGTCCCAAAAAAATTGCCCGCAGCTTCCCTCGGGGGAACACTGAGGAGGATGCGGACCATATAATTGGTTAACGGGGTGTTAAAGTGCGACTTACTTGGGTCGATGGCTAAATTGGTTAACGTAATTGTGAAATGGGGTGTTAAATTGCGACTTACTTGGGTCGATGGCAAAATTGGTTAACGTGGTTGTAGGAGGGGGTGTTAAATGAGTGAACACGTACACACGTATGCGAAAGGGCGGCGCTGGTCGCTGATCATTGTGTTTGTGGATTCGTTGGAATTCATTTCACCGCGACCTTGGACGTCGACGCGCCGTACAAACCAACCGACGAGCGGCAACTGAGCGAGCGAGCGCCGACCTTGAGTATATATACAGCACGGCGGCGCATGCACTGTCAGCTGTTGAATGTTCTCGAAGCGCGACGCCACATGCGCGTCCACTGGAGAATCAGGAGAATTGTAGATGTCGAACGCGGTGTGTAGAGGAGGAAGGGTGCACAGATGGTGGAGGAGTGAAGCGCGCGCGGTGTGTAGAGGAGGAAGGGATGCACAGATGGTGGAAGAGTGGGCGACGGCGCGACGGCGCATGCGCGCGCGTCAGCTGTCGAATGTTCGAGAAGCGGTGCGGACGGCGCGGACGGCGCACTACAAGGCGCGAGTATAAGATGCTCCGCATCTAAAATGGTTTAAAAGTCCGCTGACCAGCACAAAGGTGGTATCTGCTGATTTCTTGAGAACTTAGGCACACGATATCACTGAAAAACTCGTCGACAAATTCGTGGATACCAGAAGAAGCATTCTTCATACCAGGAGCCGATCTTCGCGCGTCCGCACTGGTCGGCACCTTGAGCAACATTCCATAGCAGCATATCCACGGAGTGAATGATGGAGAGTGGGGCAAAGCATCCGTCCGTTCATTCGTTCTTGCTTCCATTCGTCCATGCGTGCGTCTGTGTAGCCGCCCGTGCGTCTATCCACCCGTCCTTGCGTGCGTCTTTTCGTGCGTCTGCACGTCCATCTGTGCGTCCATCCCTGCATTTATCCATGCATACACTCCTGCGTCCGTTCATGCGTCCATCCATCCGTGCAGCCATCCGTGCGTTTATCCATGCATCTGTCTGTGTGTCCGTTCGTCCTCCTATTCAACACTGCAAGTACCACCTTCTCGCATCTTTTCATCATATATTCCTCCTTTTCCACCTTTAGAAGCACCGCCATCCAGCGGGCATTTCAAGGACTGAACGAGAGGAGGAACATGCACACTTTCTTAAGGCTTGCGCTTCGTGTTTACTTCCCACCTTTAACCACCTCGAGCTCATGGTATATACTAGTTCACTGTATTCATGGCGCTTAAGCCTTGCTCACACTGAAACATCCGCTTTCTACAGCGACCGAAATTCCCCTGCCGTCGAAAAGCAGCGTCGTTCGCACTGGACGCGCCCCGCCCCGCCGAATATGCCATCTACCACGGGCCGAACGCGGAATGAATGCGCTGTCACCCGGTTGTTGTCGTGGCTCGCAAGCGCCACTACGCTATCCGGTGGTGTATACTTCGACGATTGTTGTACGCAGGAAGCAAGAAAAGACAGTACGGCTTACTTTGCTGGCAAGTGGCTGTCTTGTAATGCACGAAGGGTAGAAAAACCACCGACGCCAGCGGCGTTGGTGGGTTCGTTTTGCTCTGCAAGACCGCAACAAGCTCGGTCACGCCAACAGCAAGCTCGGTCACCTCTTTACGAAATACGGAGGCGAAGTAGGCACAGAGTAGGTTAAACTCCCGGTGGTTTCAACATTCAGTTACGTGCACTGCGGCATAACAAGTGAGTAGGGCTTGGCCGCCATTTTTCAAAATTTCTTGACTAGGGCTCCTATTGGTCCGCAGTGACCGATTCGGGGGCAGATGCCGCACAAATCGGTCCGAGAGCGATCGGTGCGGAGAGGGCCCTTTCAGCGGATCTCGCCGCCGCCGAACCGGATTCGGAGCATTTTCGGCGGCCGGAATGATCAGTGTGAACGCTGCCTTAGGCCCAACGCTCGCTAAAACTTTCTAAAACCAAGGAGGTTACTCCCAGCGAGCATAACGTAGCAACTCTTTCTTGTCAGATAGTGCTCAATGTTTATGCCAATGGCTGCTAAGGGGGAATGAGAGACAGGATAATTCGGCTTTTATTTAACGCGCACGCTGCGAATTTTTTATTGTTCAACAACGCAAAGAAGAAATCTCCCACCGGCACCACCTTGGAGGTCAAAATGTAAGACTGGTTACACACTACTACTACTACTGCTACGACTACGAAGGACAATCGTGTGCCGCTATAAGGAGCTTCGCCCCTAAAAGTTGCTCTGTGGAGTGGACCCTGCGACGTAGGTGCTCCAGATCTACCAATGCAACATACAGGGAGCAACCTCAATCTGCCGATTGAATACATTATTTTTCCGCATGGAGCAGAAGAAAGTTTGACCAGAATTGCTCCGAATCTGTCAATGAATGACACCATAAGTATATACGGCCATGTAGTACATATCAGTATACCACGGGCGTGTATGTGCCTTGGGATTGTGGGTATGTCCCGGAAGTTATTAGCAGCTCATGTCTACCCTGGAACGGTGAGAACTGACACTGGTAATTTTAACACGTGAGCGTTCAGAAATAAGCTGACATCTTCTGTGTTGACCGGACTAATTCAAAGAATAAATATCTGGGGCTGAGAACGAATTAAAGCTAAGCAATCTGCGTGGTAATCAAGTATTCGACCACCAAGCCACATTTGAAGTCTTAAACTTGTTTTAGAACAAAAAAACACCATTCAGGCGCAATGTGGGTGAAACTTTAATTGCAGTAGCAATGCGTGTCATCCAATTATATAGACATTAGTTATGTACTCCTATAACACAGCCATCAGGTCGAGTTACCGTCAGGCTAAGTCAAGCGCCATCCACTGATACTGATTCATGTTATAGCCACGTCAGGGCTACCATCCTTGCGAGCACAAGCGCTACATATAAGCCTACCGCTTTTGACGTTGCTAAGCCTGATGTTGCTGCTCACATCATTACGCAGGGGTAAACAACTGGTTATGTTAAGCATAAGTGACTGTTCAAGATATGACAGCACGTACAACATTTTGAAATACCTTAGGGTCATTCTGTAGGCGTTCTCTATTTATGGTGCAGTCACTTTCTTTCCGCACGCTTTGCATAACGTTGATTCCCAAGGTACGTGGGATCTGCCGAATTTTCTAATGGAAGACGCAATCAATGTCGTTAAGCAGTATCGTCTTTAAAGGTTTTGAACAAAGATAGACATGATTACTAGCTAGTGGCGTTTATGCCCTGCAAGTCCTCGCTGATATCACCTATATCATTTTCTGACTTTTCCTTGTTATATCAATGAGATTGAAAAAGATAGCACAATTCATCACTCACTGACTTTTGTAGGGGCGAGGGTCATTGGTTATCTCCTGAAATAAGGAAGAACCGATTCTCCTCAATGGGCAGAGAGAACCAGCATGAGGTTCTGGAAGTCCAATTTCATGTTTAACGATGGGGACAAACTATAGGAAGAAACTTTTCAAGGTGGTAAATAATTATTTTTCCTGTTTACGTTGTCTTTTAATTCGTTGTGTGAGAAATAGTTAAAAATAATACCAGAGAACTCACTTTATATACACTTAAATTGTAAGCCAAGCCTTAAAAAATGCATTGTCTCCTAAATTTACGCAAGGTTGACCATTTTCTTGTTTGGTTACCTAAACCAGCAGATCTAACAAGCTGGTGAGGACTTTTCGGAATGCTTTTTCTTTCAGCATTCATCTTCAACATCCGCCAATCTTTCTACATATTTCGTCTCGATTGAGGTGCTTCCAGTTTGTATACTTTGGTTTGTAATGCGTTTCGGCGTGTAAGTAAATTCAAAGTTTCCGCGATAGTATAAGAACAGTATTTTGCCTCTTGACGTTTTAAGCCGGATACTTGCAAAATGAGCGGTATAGCTTCCTCACACCTAAGTTCACCATTTGTAGAAGTCTCATGTGAACAAAGAATATTACATCGCAATTTCGAGCATGCGCGTCATATGCCTGACCTACTAACCCTCGCTTCTGGTCTGTGAGTCATCTTCGAAAGCGGCTCTAGAGAAATTCAAAAACTAATAGAGCTTGAAACAACCACTCAGAAAAAAGGAAAAGCCAAACAATGTTCCTGTTCTTCTTTAAGTGCATGTCTTTTCCCGAAAGCTGAAAGAAAGAAAGATGATAAAAACATCAGAACAACATTGCTGATTCAGCCCCTTGAAAGTCGCTCTATATGTTCTGCCTTGCGAGAGGCAAGAAAAGTAAAGAAAAATACACATGTAAAACCGTATGCCAAGAACATTAGGACTTGCACCGCTGTGGTTGTGTAAAGTGTTTCGATAAGTTGTGCTAATGTTGACGTCTGCAAAACAGATCGATGTCTTAGGGACAACTGCCCGTCCTTGACGGCTGAAGACGACGGTGACTGTAGTTGCAGCCCTCTCTTCGGCAATGCGACTATTGTTAGCCAATGTAAACACTGGGAAGTAGATAATCCGAGTTAAAAAATATGTGTGGAATGAACAACGACTTACAATACTCGTAATTATAGGTCTGACAAATTAAAGAACACAATATCTGAAAAGAGCGTAATCCTGCTTACCGATGGTCCTTTTAGAACGGTGCCACGCGTTCATATTTAATGCGTACCCTATGTTTCGGTTGAGCGCTGATGCGTGATCGTTCTTTCCCATAAAAAAACAACATTCGAATAACTTTTTCTTCTAAGTTAACTTCCGGTCCCCACTACACTGGTTCTCATCGTATCACTTCTTTTATTTTGGATGAGCAAATGCAGTATATAGCAGATTCAAGGTGACCTCTTTTTCTTCTTTCTATATAACAACATTGTGTAAAGTGTTTTTCGGGAGAATCGGGTGCTTAATACAAAGGGTGGAGGTTTGAGTCCCATCGGCGACAGGTCAATTTTTCGTCCATTGATTTCCGTTCAATTTTGGCAGTAATTACTACACTAAACTGTAAATAATGTCCCCTAAGCTTTCTTTCACATTATTGTCTTTTAGTTTGTAGAGGTTTGTCTAACCAAGCCATCGATGCATCGTAATTGGTGCTTGTGCCATTATTATTATCAATGATGATACGACGACTGATAGTGCTACTATGAAGACGACGATTGCATCAACAGCAAGAAATAGCGCAAAGCGGACAAGAGGGTGGAAATTACCAAAGATGGTCATGTGCTGATGCCTCGCATCCTGTCCGGCAAGCGAGGTGACGACGCAGGTGTACTTGCCGCTGAGTTCCCAGGTGGGCCTCAGAATGCGGATGGCGCGGTACTGCGAGTAGGCGTCGCGAGAATTCACAGAGAACGTGTCGTCCAGGCGTTGGCGCAGCACTCCGAACGCCTCACGTACCCCCATCTCGGGTATCCACTGGTAGACGGGCTCGGCGCCGTCGTTGAAGAACCACTTGACCACCAGCTTGAGGTCGTTCTCGTTGTACACGTACTCGCAGTCGAGAACGGCGGGCGTCTCGGACCCATTGCGCACCCAGCGCGGCACGATAAGGCGTCGGATGGTCACAGCTCGGCAAACATCTGCGAAAAAAAAATTTTGGACACAGTTCCTTACCGTACGGCCAATTCAAAGCGACTAAGTCTGAAAATAATTATGACAAATGAATAAAGAAACGCTTACAGCTTGAAAGCATATTTGGATTACAATACTGTAGCAATTATAAGCATTCGTTCACTTCTGAGTTGTATTTCTGTGAGGGTGTTCTCTCCAGATTATTTTATTTTTCTATTACAGTTATATATTTACATATGGTATAGTGCCCAGCACCGTGGTATGTTCTTTTACTTCTTTGCTATTTTATTAGTGCTTCTTGTTTGAATAAGTGTACCATATCAATAGACGTTTGCTGAGTGTCAAAGCAGGCGAGGAAGACACGTTCTTCAAAAGGCTTTATACAATATGAATGAAACCCACCCGCACGTGTTCATTTTATATTATTTGTAATAAATCATATATGAGCGGGCAGTAAATGTATATCGTAAAATTGTACATTATATACTATTTATGCGTAATGGGCGTGTCCAACTTTATTAGTTAGCATAGAAATTGGTAGTAATCGGCAGACCACTCGTCACAACACGTGCCAAGAGGATTTACGAGACAAAAGGGATTTTTTCTGTTCCTCGCAGAGGTCATAGTGGCCACAGGCTTGAACTCCTTGGCTTACACATCCGTATATTGCTAGATAAAGTAGGTGACACAAGAGCAACCGTAGAGCGTAATTGTATATGCATCCTAAGGAAAATGTCTATGCAGCGTACTGACACCTCTCCGATAGCGAGTTTATTGTTAGTCCACCTTAAGTTTCCATCATTGAGGATTTCCTACATAAAAGACATATTAAAACTGCAAATATTGCTTCTTATACTGTCATAATTTTCTTATACGTCTCCTATAATTCGGGCTTTGTAAACCACGTTTAATTTTAGTAACAGGCTTTACACCCTCGTAGTGCACTTGATGTTATCACTTCTGGCAGCTATCCGTTTTGAGGAGTCCCTCTGCTAATACAGTGAATCGCTTTGAGCATAACGAAGGGAGGCAGTACTAGTGGTCAGCTTGCGCTCGTATATTTTTGAGGCTATCTCCACGAGTTGTTGTACGCTTCATCATCGGACCAAGCACTGTCGTCATTCCTTGCGTGACAAGCACCGCTAAGTTGGAAGCGGCTGGTACGAAGCGCAAACAGGACATGCAATCCCCGAACCGACGTGACGCAGCGCGCAATTAATCCTTTACGGGGCATGGGATGCCAGAGTCACGCGAAAAAGGAACGTACGGCGATAAAGCAAATACCATTCGCAAAAGAAAGGATCAACGATCGGCGAACGAAAGAAGTGAACTAGCATAGAAGATAAACAAGGACCAGACGGCTGGCTCGGGTCTTATGGTGGGCACGTAGGGCTATATTGCGGCGGCTGTGGCCGAGGCTGCACGCGAACGCATCTTCTCGCGAGCCGCTTTGTTTCTTTTTAACTTTATTTGTTGCCCGTACGGGCAAAGTTAAAAACAACAAAAAAAGGAAGAGCTCCACCCTCAAATAATGTGATGTCGCGCCGGAGCATTTCTCATTTTTTTGGCATTTCGACGATAACAAAGGCGACAGAGGCAGAGAAGAGAAAAGTGCCGGTGGGGGAGGATAGAATATTGAATGACGTGTTTCAGCCCTCCCACGAGCCATATCCATCACGCCGATCTTAGCAACGCCCATATTACAGCTTCGGGCTTTTTTTTCTGCGCTGATGGTCCCCGTATAAACCCGCTTTCAGAAGAGCAGTCTATTCGAAAACCACGACTGGAAGATCGCGTTAAGGTTTTGTGCGATACTCCGCCCTCCTGCTCCTTTACGTTTTTCCTATTCATCTTCTGCAAAAATGTGTATAATCATTTGACACGCATGAAAGAGGATGTTAGCATACACCTTCAAACGTTGAATGCGCAATCGAAGGTCATCCCAGAGAACAAAAGCTGCAAGGAAATTCAGTGATAAATATATACTTCGAATAAGAGGCGTGTATATTGAAAAGCAAATGATTGTACCTGTGTAAAAAGTTTTGAATATTGGCCTAATGTTTTTCAGTAAAACATGTTGGGATATTGGGACGCTGGGTGCTTACGCAATCTGTCACTGCATCGCTACGTAACAACTTTTGTTTCTTTCTTGTCCTATTTTTTGTAGTATCGTTCTCTTAAGAAGCATCTACTTGATGAGTTTACATTGATAAGAAAAGTTGTTAACCATTCAACATAAAAATCCTTCCTTTGACGCAGCACTTAAAATCTTCACGCGTAACTAATGGTGTACGCTACGTCGGCATGATGCAAAATTTGCGCATGAATTACGAGTAGTTTCGATTTTTAAAGTATGAAGAAAATATCAAGACTGCTGATCATCAATCGTAAAAATTAAGCGTTCTGAAAGTTGGCAGCTCTTTTTAGCTTACATGATCATTTTTTGTAGGGAATAGTAGACGCCCAAGAAATGTGTATGAATGAAAGCAAGGACAACTTCTGTGAGTATCAATCACAAAATTATCCACAATGAGCTGGACATAGCTAATATCAGTGTACATGAAAATTTTGTAATTTTATTTATTTATTCATTTATTTATTTATTTATTTATCGATACTGCAGGCCAATACGCTGGCCCTTGCAGGAGAGTCAAATACAATAATTAAGTGACAAGGCATTCAGAAAAAGACCAACAATGCAAGAAGAAAAACGTACAGTGCAAGACGCATAGAATTCACGACACAATTGCAAGAAATGTTTAAACAATAAATATTAAGATAAGTAGTTTTCCAATTATTTTGTAAAGGTTTCAGATTGTACGACGGGAACAGGTAAGGAGTTCCATTCTTCTATGGTGCGCGGAAAAAAAACTGTTCATTTGAGATTTGGTTTTGGCGAATATAGGCGTGAGAGAAAAGCTGTGTCTGTGTCTAGTCGACCGTGTGTTTAGAGCTCTAAAAAATGAGGCTTCTGAACGCCAATTTCCCCTTTTATTATGTTTTGCAGGAACTGTAGGTGACTAAGTTTACGGCGATGTTCTAGTGAACTTATTTTATTCGTAAGCATTAGAATAGAAGGGGAGTGTTCTCTTTTGTATTTTTCAAAAATAAGTCTAACAGCCTTTCTCTGCACACGCTCCAAATTCATGATATTTTTTTTTGGTATAAGGATCCCATACAACCGCTGCATATTCAAGTTTTGAGCGCACAATTGCGTTGTATGCCAAAAGCTTTGTACTCGCCGGAGCTTTGCTAAGCTTTCTTTTCAAAAACCACAATTTGCGCAAGGCTGAAGAGCATGTAAGAGATATATGATGTGACAAAGTAAGTTTGTTATTAAATTTGACGCTTAATTATTTATATTGGTCAACCTCGGTTATTAAGATGTCTTTCAGAACGTAAGAAAATATGCGCAAGAAAAGTGTATTGAAGTTCATTCATTCATTCATTGAGTAAGCCAGAGAAAGTTTCCATCATTATATTGTTATTAGCGTCTATAGGGCTGAACGTCCACGATATGATTATAAGAGACGTCACAATGGAGGGCTGTGGAAACCTTGACCATGTGGCGATGTTCAATCTTTACGGGCGTCACACAGTACACCATCTTCAATCATTTCGCCTGCGTGGAAATGCGACCACCAAAGCCGGGATGGAACCACAAACTTCGGGTTTCATTGTCTTGTAAGTTAATTCAAGTACTATGAGACTCTCTACAGGTAGGTTGAGAATGAAAACGTACAACTGCGCGCGGCACTGCAATATACTAGTACATCTAATTTCTTACAATCTAAGCGCAAAAAATTCAATGGATAAAGTTATAGCTACGGCAGGTCCTAACTGCATATTTTTCCTGGAGGCAGATGTACGTTCCTATCACACATAGGGATTGGGAAAGCTGTCTTCAGAATAATCACGACATTATTGATAATTGCCTATTAACAGACCATTATTCAATTGAGACCAAAATTTAGTCATATTTTATATGCATGGAACATAAGGCGTGTCCCATCAAAAGGTATTACAAAATAATATTGTTAAAGCGAGTTGTGTTCACATGTCCGTTAGAATATCACAAAAAACGAAACGTACATTCACAGGTGGAACTATAAGAGAGGTCGAAAGAGGTTGCTTTTGGTATAGAAAGTACCGCTAGTTCATATATATTTCATCATTCGGCATGGGCCGAAAGAAGCAGTCTGGCCTCAAGCAAAAGTACTTTTCACTTAGCATGGTTGGAAGATGTCAGTGGTATTGATGTTTTTCCTGTCACAAACTTATAGTGGTATAAAAAAAGAAGTAAAACTTTCTGTGTAGGACAATTGCTGTACTTCAGGCGGTACACAAAAGACCTGGAGGCATTTATATTTCAAACTCACTCCAATACACACATGCAGACCCCACTAGGGTGGCATTTGATCTGCCGATTGCTATGAAGGGCTCTCCTGATTGGCATGAAAATTATTTCGCCCATTCCGACTACTATTTAATATGCCACATATGTGCTGCTGACAGCTGCTATGAGTTTACCGACTTCAGGTCGATACCAAGGAATGTCACCTGCATACTATACTTTAGCACCATTCTGATTCTGAGTTTGAATTTTTCTCTAAATGAAAGGATTGAAGCTATAGCCTTCTTATTATCCGCGGGCGCATTTATCTGGACGCCTAAAAAAATGACCGAACCCTTTATCATGGAAATTTTTAGTATCAGGAACGTCAAGTCTTCTTTCGTAGAAGTAGTGTAAGAGGCGGCAGCACTGTGGTAGAGGAGGGGTTCACATCGGAGGAGGGGCGAGGTGGTCAAACCAAAAGAAACTTTCTCTTTCATTTGTGGTGTTTCTGTGACTGAAGAGCGCTGATAAATGCAAGACAAAGTATACGAATTGTTAGATAGAGCTGATACAGTTACACATATGCATTTTTAGGGCGTGTGGTACAGCTAGTTAGCAACAGCTGATGCGAATAAAACAGGCCTATGCATAGGCTGCAAACTGTAACATCAGAAATCTGGTCTTATATAGGTATACCACTGAGCGTTAATACATAAAACCACCCCGAACGCTATCTCACTGTCAAAGTTCATGCGACTATTGATGTGCGAAGCTTGTATCGACTCGTCCTACTAGATATCAGATAATCTCTACCGGAAAGTTTACCCTATCCTGTCCAGCTGTTGAAATATACGAATTCTAAGTAATTGGTATATATCATTCGAGTTGTCCTATGCCCTATTGACGCCCCTTTAAGTTCTTTACAAGTTTTCTGATTACAGGCAAAGGGTTTCATGGTAACCTCAGCCAGCAGGCCACACTGACTAAATTTACTTTGTCCATGAGCGGGAATGGCCAACTTCATAGCGAAAGAAAGTGGCAAGGGGAGAACAGTGCGTAAAATGTCAGCTAATGGCGCCATTTCGAATAAGTGTTAACATATTTCGCATACATGGGTTATTTTTGAAGGGTAGTCGACGTAGGTTACAACCAACATGGGGATGTTGACTTTCACAATCACTGAAACGTGGACGCGGATTCAGAAGCACAGTTTTTGTTCGCCGGTCACGTCCTAACACATGGTGACTGGGTTGGTTGCCTTGAAAAAAAAAAACCTTAAAGAAGTTTCTTCGGGGTAAGTCATGCACTTATTCATTAGGAAAATGAACAAAACTTTAGGACGAGCACAGGTATTCTGGGGAAGGCGGCTAGTGAAAGTTGCGCGGACTGCATGTTTGAGACCCCTGTCTCAAGGAAATCACGCTACACAATTTACTTGAGAAGTTGCACGACTATACACATAACCACTGCTGGTAGGCTAGTGCCTGTTAGACAGCTCTAGCACAGTTTCCGTGAAGGCGCAAATATTGTTACGGGGAATAAAGTATACACTGATGAACAAATGTGTACTGGCGAATATACTGGCGAGCTAATGCGTACGACGCTGCTGCAGTCCGAGCACGTTCCCGTTCAGCACTTCGTCGTCGTCATCCTCAGGCATCTACTTAGCCCGTGACATTACCCGCCGGCGGCAGAAGCACCGTCCCGGTGCGATCAATTCTCGGGGCGTGAGAAGTATGGCTTGAGCCGTGAGACGTGCACTATATCGGTCGGGACTGAAGCTGGTACTGACGTGGTATGGAGTGGAGCTATCTCATAGGTCACGCTGGTGACCTTGCGTATGACGCGGTAGGGGCCAACGTAACGGGACATCAGTTTTTCGCTGAGACCAACACGACGTGATGGTAACCACAGCAAGACGAGTGACCCCGGAGAGTACTGTACGTCGCGGTGCCGGCGATCGTAAGCGCTCTTTTGGTTAAGCTGCGAGGCACATAAACGATCCCGGGCGACTTGGCGGGTGATGTCAGCTCGGGCCAGGGCATCACGAGCATAAGCAGTCGATGAGGCGGCGTCAGATTGGAGCATGGTGTCCATGGGCAAAGGCGGGTCATAACCGAACAGTAGGTAAAAAGGGGAAAATCCAGCTGTATCATGACGTGAACTGTTGTATGCGAAGGTAACGAAAGGTAAGTGGATGTCCCAATCTTTGTGATCCTTGGAAACGTACATCGCTAACATATTCGTCAAGGTACGGTTGAGGCGTTCCGTGAGGCCGTTGGTTTGCGGATGGTACGCTGTAGTGAACTTGTGGTGGGTAGAGCAGGATCGCAGGAGCTCGTCGACTACTTTAGATAGAAAACAGCTGCCGCGGTCGGTGATCAACTGACGAGGAGCACCATGACACAGAATGATGTCATGAAGAAGGAAATAGGCTACATCAGTAGCGCAGCTGGTGGGGAGGGCGCGTGTAACGGCATACCGCGTTGCGTAGTCGGTAGCAATAGCAATCCACTTATTACCGGTGGCCGACACGGGAAAGGGTCCTAGAAGATCGAGGCCGACTCGGAAAAATGGCTCATCTGGTACTTCAATGGGCTGGAGGGTACCAGCAGGCCTCAGAGCAGGTGTCTTGCGGCGCTGGCAGAGGTCGCATGCCGCAACGTACTGTTGCACAGAACGGTAGAGGCCAGGCCAAAAGAATCGGCGGCGAATGCGGTCATACGTGCGTGACACCCCTAGGTGTCCAGCGGAGGGGGCATCATGCAGCTGGGCCAAAACGTCTGAGCGAAGATGCACAGGAACAACGAGTAAAAGCTCAGCACCATCAGGGCGGGTGTTGTAGCGGTGCAAGATGTCGTTGTGAAGAACGAACAGTTGTAAGGAGTGGTCAGGGTGGGGAGAGTGCAGACCATTGATAATAGCACGCAAAGAGGGGTCGCGGCGTTGTTCAGCAGCTATGTCGGTGAAGTCGGTAATTGAAAGAACGAGGGCCTCTTGCTCATCTTCCCTCGTGTCAGGGGGATCGACTGGGTAACGGGACAAGCAGTCGGCATCCTTGTGAAGTTGTCCGGATTTATAGGATACGGAAAAAGTGTACTCTTGTAAGCGCAGCGCCCAGCGACCAAGGCGTCCCGTAGGGTCCTTGAGTGAGGAGAGCCAGCAAAGCGCATGGTGGTCCGTAATAACTGAGAATGGTCGGCCATACAGGTACGGTCGGAATTTCGCAATGGCCCAGACGAGAGCTAAGCACTCGCGTTCTGTGATGGAATAATTTTGTTCCGAGCGCGACAACAGACGGCTTGCATACGCGACGACGCGGTGCATTCCTTGTTGCCGCTGCGCGAGCACTGCGCCTATGCCGTGGCCACTGGCGTCAGTACGAAGCTCCGTAGCAGCAGATGGGTCGAAGTGTGCTAGGACTGGTGGATTGGTGAGAATGTCGACGAGCGACGAGAAGGCGTTTGCTTGCTGTTGGCCCCAAGTAAATGCGACATCCGTTTTGAGGAGGCAGGTTAGAGGACGGGCTACTTCAGCGAACTTCTCGACAAAACGACGGAAATAGGAGCACAGTCCCAGAAAACTTCGGACGTCCTTGACTGAGCGGGGTGTGGGGAAGTCGCGAACTGCTCGGACATTCGAAGGGTCTGGTTGAACGCCCGCAGCGTTAACAAGATGGCCGAGTACGCAAATTTGGCGTTGCCCAAAGCGGCATTTGGACGAGTTAAGTTGCAAGTTGGCTCGTCGAAAAACATCAAGCACTGCGGACAGACGGGTAAGATGGTCGTCGAAAGTAGTCGAAAAAACAATAACGTCGTCAAGATAGCAGAGGCAGATGGTCCACTTCATGCCTCGAAGGAGAGAGTCCATCATGCGCTCAAATGTCGCGGGGGCATTGCATAATCCAAAAGGCATCATCTTGAACTGATAAAGACCATCAGGAGTCACGAAGGCCGTCTTCTCTCTGTCTTTGTCGTCCACAGCGATCTGCCAGTAGCCTGTGCGAAGGTCTATTGAAGAGAAATATTTGGCACCGTGCAAGCAATCGAGTGCATCATCTATGCGCGGTAGGGGATAGATATCTTTCTTGGTAATATGGTTGAGATGGCGGTAATCAACACAGAATCTCCAGCTATTGTCCTTCTTTTTAACAAGTACAACGGGTGAGGACCAGGGACTAGATGAGGGTTCGATTATGCCCTTATCAAGCATTTTATCGACTTCTCGCTGTATAATAGCACGCTCCGGGGCTGACACACGGTAGGGTCGTCGGTGAATGGGTCGAGCGTCACCGGTGTCGATGCGATGGGTTACTACAGATGTCTGGCCCAAATTACGGTCGCCGAAGTCAAAGATGTCCTGATAAGGAGCAAGCACACGGCAGAAAGCAGAGACTTGTTCAGAGGTGTGCTTGTCAGATAGCATTGGCTTGAAAAGGTCGGAACAGGAACGTGACGAGAACGACGTTGATGAAAAATCAGGTGGCGAATTGGTGGTTAGAGCGGAAACTGTGTGGTCGACCAGTGGTGTAAGATGCGCAAGTGACATGCCGCGAGGAATAACTTGCGCTGAGAGGCCGAAATTGAGGACGGGAAACGAAGTTCGGTTGTCCTTAACGGTAACCACCGTGTTGGGGAGTGCAACATTGCGTGTCATGGCGACGTCAGAAATCGGGGCAGCAACATAATCACCATCGGGTACTGCAGGACATGGCGAGAGTTGGACTTGGACTGCGGCTTGCGGCGGAAGTCTAAGGAAATCGACAGAGCGTAGACGAGGTGGGCTGGTAGATACGGTCTCCGAAAAGGATGGTAGTTCGAGCTGAAGAAGACCTTTGGAACAGTCAATGAGCGCAGCGTGTGAAGTCAGAAAGTCGAGTCCAAGGATTAGGTCATGAGGGCAATTTTCCAGTACAGCGAACAAAACTGAAGTTTGATGCTTAGAAATTGTTAATCGCGCAGTGCACATTCCAAGCACAGCAGGAGTACTCCCATCCGCGGTACGAACGGTAGGTGCAATCGCAGGCGTCAGAACTTTTTTGAGGCGGCGGCGGAGGTCTGAGCTCATCACAGATATTTGTGCACCGGTATCAATAAGAGCCGTCATAGGTAAATCATCAACGAGAATTGTTAGGAGGTTGCACCGCTGGTCGGGAGTAATCAGAGGATTTGCAGTCCAAGTCGTGTACGCAGCGTCACCTCCGGGGGCTGCACCGGCTAGTTTTCCGAGCGACGGTCGTAAGGAGACCGAGAACGGCGGGGTTGGGGCGAGCGGGACTGACGACGCACGGGCGATGGCGAGCGGCTGGTCCGACGTTCTGGATTATACTCTGCACCTGTCTCAGCACGGTAGGACGGGGCATAAGGTGCACGTTCAGAGCGAGGCCGCCAATCATAGAAGCTCGGTCGAGGTGATGAGGTCCACCGGCTGCGGCAATGGCGAGCGATGTGTCCTATCCGATGGCACGTAAAACATATGGGCCGATCATCATGAGTGCGCCATTCAGCTGGGTTTCGTCGTGGCGCGAACGTGCGGTTCGGAGTGGCAGTCGCAACGACTGGAGCCGAGCTGGAAGTAGCAGAGGCATTTTGATGAGGTGGCGAAATGCCCATATTCGCGATCTCTTGGCGAACCACGGCCTGTATCATTGAAACAGCACCGAGGTTGTGTCCTGGCGCGCTGACGCTAGACATAGCGGGAGCCATGGCCTCGAGTTCCCGACGGACTATTCTGGTGACGTTTTCTGGCGCTGGTGGTTGGTGTAGTGCGGGCAAATCTTCGCAAGAGGACGTAGCCGCCGTGTTGGGAAGGCGGTCAAATCGGTGAACTATGCGCCTACTTTTTGCCTGTTCGAAGCGACGACATGCTTCGATGACCGACTCCACCGTGGAGCAGTCCTTGCACAGGAGAAAATTGAAGGCGTCATCCGCAATTCCTTTCAGGATGTGTCCGACTTTGTCCTCGTCGAGCATGTCCTTGTCGACCTTGCGGCACAAAGCCAACACGTCCTGGATGTACGCGATGTACGGCTCCGTGGATGTCTGGGCACGAGTCGCAAGCTCTTTCTTTGCGGCCACTTGACGTCCGATGGGTTTCCCAAATAGATAACGCAATTTCTGCTTACAGACGTCCCAGCTAGTCAACTCTTCTTGATGTGTCTCGTACCAGAGTTTTGCCGTACCATGCAAGTAGAAGATGATGTTCGCCAGCATAAGCGTTGGACCCCAATGGTTGCTGCTGCTGACGCGCTCATATTGAACAAGCCAGTCATCGACGTCTATGCCACTTGTGCCGTTGAATGGACCTGGGTCACGAGGTTGCACCACAACGATCGGCTGCGGGGCTGACGGATCTTGTTGACATTGAGTAGCCTGGTCAGTCATCGTGGTAGCTGCAATGCGCCGTCCGCTGCGAAGATCCTGCTCGTTGGGCTGTATAGCGAGTGGTACCCCGAACCTTCCACCAATGATGTTACGGGGAATAAAGTATACATCATCATCATCATCATCATCAGCCTGACTACGTCCACTGCAGGACAAAGGCCTCTCCCATGTTCCGCCAGTTAACCCGGTCCTGTGCTTGCTGCTGCCAATTTATACCCGCAAACTTCTTAATCTCATCTGCCCACCTAACCTTCTGTCTCCCCCTAACCCGCTTCCCTTCTCTGGGAATCCAGTCAGTTATCCTTAATGACCAGCGGTTATCCTGTCTACGCGCTACATGCCCTGCCCATGACCATTTCTTCTTCTTGATTTCAGCTATGATATCCTTAACCCCCGTTTGTTCCCTAACCCACTCTGCTCTCTTCTTGTCTCTTAAGGTTACACCTACCATTTTTCTTTCCATTGCTCGCTGCGTCGTGCTCAATTTAAGCTGAACCCTCTTTGTAAGTCTCCAGGTTTCTGCTCCGTAGCTAAGTACCGGCAAGATACAGCTGTTATATACCTTCCTCTTGAGGGATAGGGGCAATCTACCTGTCATAATTTGAGAGTGCTTGCCGAATGTGCTCCACCCCATTCTTATTCTTCTAGTTACTTCAATCTCGTGGTTCGGCTCTGCGGTTATTACCTGCCCTAAGTAGACATAGTCTTTTACAACTTCAAGTGCACTGTTACCTATCTCGAAGCGCTGCTTCTTGCCGAAGCTGTTGTACATTACTTTCGTTTTCTGCAGATTAATTTTAAGACCCACCTTTCTGCTCTCCTTGTCTAACTCCGTAATCATGAGTTGCAATTCGTCCCCCGAGTTACTCAGCAATGCAATGTCATCGGCGAAGCGCAGGTTACTAAGGTATTCTCCATTGACTCTTATCCCTAACTGTTCCCATTCTAGGCTTCTGAAAACCTCCTGTAAGCACGCGGTAAATAGCATTGGGGAAATTGTGTCCCCCTGCCTTACACCCTTCTTGATTGGTATTCTGTTGCTTTCTTTATGAAGCACTATGGTAGCAGTTGATCCCCTGTAGATTTCTTCCAGAATGTTTATATATACTTCATCTACGCCCTGATTCCGCAGTGTTTGCATGACGGCTGATATTTCTACTGAATCAAACGCCTTCTCGTAATCTATGAAGGCTATGTATAGTGGTTGGTTATACTCTGAGCATTTCTCTATTACCTGATTGATAGTATGAATGTGGTCAATTGTTGAGTAGCCTGTTCGAAATCCTGCTTGTTCCTTTGGTTGATTGAATTCTAATGTTTTCTTTACTCTGTTAGCAATTACCTTTGTAAATAGCTTGTATACTACAGAGAGCAAGCTGATCGGCCTGTAATTCTTCAAGTCCTTGTCATCTCCTTTCTTATGTATTAAGATGATGTTAGCGTTCTTCCAACACTCTGGTACTCTTCCCGTCAGGAGACACCTCGTAAACAGGGTGGCTAGTTTTTCTAACACAATCTGCCCTCCATCTTTCAGCAGATCTGATGTTACCTGATCCTCACCAGCAGCTTTGCCCCTTTGCATGCTCTCCAAAGCTTTTCTGACTTCTTCTATCATTACTGGTGGGGTGTAATCTGGGTTACTGCTAGTTCTTATAGTATTAAGGTCGTGGTTGTCTCGGCTACTGTACAGATCTCTGTAGAACTCCTCCGCTATTTTAACTATCCTATCCATATTGGTAGTTATTTTGCCTTCTTTGTCTCTTAGTCCATACATCCGACTTTTGCCTATCCCAAGTTTCCTCTTCAATGCTTTCACACTTCCTCCGTTTTTCAGAGCGTGTTCAATTCTCTCCATGTTATACCTTCTTACATCGCATACCTTACGTCTATTAATCAACTTCGAAAGCTCTGCCAGTTCTATTTTGTCTGTTGTACTTGACACTTTCATAATATGACGCTTCTTAATTAGGTTCTTCGTTTCCTGGGAAAGTTTGCCAGCGTCCTGTCTAACTACCCTGCCTCCAACTTCCACTGCACACTCTGTAATGATACTCGTCAGATTATCATTCATTGTATCTACGCTAAGGTTGGTTTCCTCACTAAGAGCAGAGTACCTGTTCTGCAGCGACACTCGGAATTTCTGTACTTTCCCTCTCAGTGCTAGCTGATTGATTGGCTTCTTGCGTATCAGTTTCTGTCGTTCCTTCTTCAAGTCTAGGCGAATTTGAGACCGTACCAGTCTATGGTCACTGCATCGTACCTTGCCAATCACTTCCACATGCTGCACGATTCCAGGGTGCGCACTCATTATAAAGTCTATTTCGTTCTTATTTTCGCCATTAGGGCTCCTCCATGTCCACTTGCGGTTTTCTCGTTTTCGGTAGAAGGTATTCAGAATCCGTAAATTATTGCGTTCAGCGAATTCTACTAGTAGCTCTCCTCTGGCGTTTCTAGTACCGATGCCATAATCTCCTACTGCCTGGTCTCCAGCCTGCTTCTTCCCTACTTTTGCATTAAAGTCGCCCATCACTATAGTATACTGTGTTTTTACCTTACTCATTGCCGATTCCACATCTTCATAGAAGCTTTCAACTGAAGCGTCATCATGGCTGGATGTAGGCGCGTAAGCCTGTACTACCTTCATCTTGTATCTCTTATTCAGTTTAATTACGATACCTACCACCCTTTCATTAATGCTATAGTATTCCTCTATGTTGCCAGCTATGTTTCTGTGAATTAGGAACCCCACTCTCAGTTCTCTTCTGTCTGCCAAGCCCCTGTAGCAAAGGACGTGCCCATTCTGTAGCACCGTATAGGCCTCATCTGTCCTCCTAACCTCACTGAGCCCTATTATATCCCATTTAACACCCTCTAGCTCCTCGAATAGTACAGCTAGACTTGCCTCATTAGATAAGGTTCTAGCGTTAAACGTTGCCAAGTTCAGGTTCCAATGGCGGCCTGTCCGGATCCAGAGATTCTTAGCACCCTCTGCTGCGTTGCAGATCTGACCGCCGCCGTGGTCAGTTGCTTCGTAGCTGCTGGGGACTGAGGGCCGTGAGTTATTTGACGTAAGCATGTGGGAGGTAGTGGCCAGATACTGCACCAGGGTGGCCAATCCTTCTCTGGTGAGGGAATGCGTTCTCGGCGGTGTTTGCCGGTGAGGCCGCACCCCAGGCCTCTTAATGCAGTTCCACCAACACGCGGATTTTTTTTTTTTAATCCGGTTGGGAACTGCGCGGTACCGGGATTTGAACCACGGACCTCTTGCATGCGAGGCGGATGCTCTAACCACTACGCCATCGCCGCTCTATAAAGTATACACTGATGAACAAATGTGTACTGGCGAATATACTGGCGAGCTAATGCGTACGACGCTGCTGCAGTCCGAGCACGTTCCCGTTCAGCACTTCGTCGTCGTCATCCTCAGGCATCTACTTAGCCCGTGACAATATCACCGCCGTCAATTTCATATCTTCGTGGAAGTTTAAATCTCATTCGGTAACTGCTTATTTCACTACAGATTATACATAACTTCAGCCGAAGAGGTATACAAATGATTCATTTGCTGTGATGCAACAGTGACCTTGCAAGGTTCCCTGTCAGCCTTGCGTTTTAAGTTGAATCTCAGCTTTACCACTTCACGTTAAAGACAAGCATGCAGTATAGGACTACTATAAATCTTGCTTTCTAGGACACATGAAGCAATGAAGTTTTCCCTGTTACAGCGACAGCTGTTATGAGATCACAACTTGGATCACGCGCAGCGCCGTAGTTGTCATCCGCCGTTGCCACCGCCGCCGGTGTCCGTAACCACATCACCCGAAATAAAAAAAAGTGCCTTGTACCAATGACACAGTGGCGCTCGATCGCGGATGCGCTGGGTGCCAGACCAGTACTCTACTGGTGAGCTACGCTGGTGCTTGAGACTTCACAAACTTGCCTTAGGCAAGCTTGATGTCGGGAAAGCAATCACTTTATTACGACTTATCAAGTGGTTTAAAACTACAAAAAACAAAGAAACCACCAGTCGTCGCACAATGCGAATAGCGTAATGAGTGGGTCACAGAATGCTCCAACGCATGACAACAGCTTGTTTTTGTTCAGCTAATAACTGTGGCGCGTACCCACTTCAGGCGTTATTCCTCAATGTCGTCAGCCACTGCATGAACAATTGGCACAAAATTCTTCGGAATCGTTTGGCGGATAGCACGCTTTTCTGAAGAATGACGAAAAATGGCATAACGAATGCCGGCCTACTACCCTAAATTTTTATCATTAATACCACTGCGGGCATAGAAAAAGTGTGGTTGCAGCAGTTACCCAATGAGTGTTTAGGAAAGGCTCTGAAAGGCCGCTCTTCTAGCTTTCACTATGACTGGGCTGAGCCTTCTGCGCAAGACCGGCGTTTTTTGCGTACTGGTGACTATGCACATGATCGGCATGGTAAGCTGTATTCTGCAGACCATTCAATAAATATTCTTGCCATACTTATGTGACATGTATCGAGATTTCCCGGAATATACGCGACTATTTTGAGTTATGGTTACACTGGCGATTACCACTGCCTGTCTTCCGTAAATCAATGGTCGAAAATGCAGTCAACATGCGGTTCAGTGATTATGAACACCATATATTATGTTCTGTGTCGTTGCCCACCAGTACAGTGTACAGAGAGAATCATTATGCGTGGGGCATTGCCATTTGCATAAACAGCTTCCTTGCACCGGAAGAATTGTTTGTGCAGCATTGATGTGGTATATTATTGGACTTGAAGCCACAAGTACAACGATGTTTATAACAAACCATTAGCTTGTGTGCAAACATCTCCAAAACAAACAATCAGTGAGCACTTTTGTTATCTTTCTGTTTCAATCTTCTCTGAAAAATTTACTTCGCCTTCAGCATAGAAAACGAAGTTTGTTTCTTAACCTGCATTTGTTTGGTTTCGTTCTGTCTTGCACTAATCTGACTCCATCGCATTTCCGTGGCATGTGTATTATGCGAGTCGCTCTAAATGGAAGTTTTCTGTTCACTGGAAGCATAATTCTTCAGTTCAGTATGCTGGATACTATGAACAGATTACTTTCATTAGTTATTTTACCTGCGCACAATGCGCCTTCTATATATACATTCATTAAGATTCAGTAATATCGGAAGTTCTGCTGTGAGCCTGTATTTTGAGCACCGCTCATTAAGAAAGATTATTATACGAACGAATGTCATTCGTCTTGTGAGTAGCTAAGGGCAGTGCGGAGACATGTTTCATGGAGGCTAACCGAAAATCTAATTCACTTATCTATGTAGCAATGTATATAGGCGAGAAAACTTGCTCGTTAGAATTCTTCACATCATTTATCTCTCAACAGGGATCATACATCACAAGTACAAAGTAAAAAAAAAAAACTGCTCAAGAACTGTTGAACTACTTTTGAATTCTGAATCTCGCCATCAAGTTGCTAGTGCCTAATAAATGACCTTATTGCTTTTTTCTTATGGCAGACAAACCTATAATTTTTCACTGTGGAAAACAGACCATCACTGTAGAAAACAAGCCAAAATCTTAGAGCCAAATTTTATATGAAAGTTGGTGAAACTTCATTTGGTAATTGATCACTAGTTCACTAACAAAGACATATTAAACTGTCTATTTTTATAACTGTACGTTATAAACATGGTAAGCATTGTTACTTACCATGTTCCGTTCGCGTGAACCCTTTTTTTCATTCAATGTAATCTATTGTTGTTTGGCGTTGTTTCTGCATTGCACTTTCAGTTTCTCGATGCAGTAGACATGTATACCATCTCTGCCTTCATTTATGTTCTGTACTGTACTTGTGATCATAACCCCACTCTATCTCCCCCTATGTAATGCCCATTCGGGCCTTTAGGGTATTTAAATAAATAAATAAATAAATAAAAAACAATTGATAAAACATCAAGCATGCACAAAGTTACCACATGTTTGTAAAAATAATTAGGAGATACAGAAACAACTAGAAAGACGCCAGAGATTTGTTAGTCACTTGAAAAGTATTCATCAGCAATACTCATATATGGGCGATCAAAACTATAGTCGATGATTTTTTAACTCTGCAAAACGAGACACAGTAACGACTCTTTTGCAAATAGTTACGTATCCAGTGGAGCACCCAGTTAGATGACAATTGTCATTGTGATCCTGCGTAATACTTAAGGTTCAACGAAGACTTTTCGGTTACAGCAGTAAGAAAGCAAGTTTTTAATGACTAGTTGGATGCATTCAAG
This sequence comes from Rhipicephalus microplus, assembly GCF_013339725.1. Classification (NCBI taxonomy): domain Eukaryota; kingdom Metazoa; phylum Arthropoda; class Arachnida; order Ixodida; family Ixodidae; genus Rhipicephalus; species Rhipicephalus microplus. The sequence continues at coordinate 96,545,047 of NC_051170.1, read as the reverse complement.
TTTGTGCACAGTTTACTTTAGAACAACTCTTCTAGCATGTTCACGCTCTGAGATATCTACCTGCACAGCCTAATTGCTTGTTGCGTCATTGGGCAAGAAAGGATGTTAGCATCACGCCAAAGTTCTTTTCCTGATGTGAGAAGTAGTGATTACATGCAATGGTCAGCCGATGGAAGCGAGTGAGCGTTATCAAATTACCCTTGCCTTTGATTCGGTGCCAGAATAAACGCTGCACACAACTGCCACGGCACATCGGGAACGATCCTTGCACCTCGATGAAGACCAAACTCGCAACTTTCGTTTACGGAGTTTTGGTCCTTAGCCAACACTTCTTTTCTTTTCAGGTCTAAATAATTTTTCCTCGGTCTATTATTTACCACACCTCAGGTAAAGCTACGGAAAATGCCCACAACGTTTTTTTAGATCTCATAAGATTTTTGGTTTCTTAAGCAAGAAACGGGTCCTTTTGTCAAGTCATTTACTTTCTTTAGGTGCTACAGCATAACCAATTGCTAACATGTCAATAATCAGTATGAATTACTCTACACTTCTAATATCACTTCCGTTGTCATTTTGTCGCATGTTGTGTTGTTCCTTTTGTCTAGCATATTATGTCAAGTTGGAACGAACTTCGCTGTTAACATATTATACATACGTATGAATTACTCTACACTTCTAATATGGCCTCAATTGCCATTTTTGTCGTTTGTTGTGTTGTTATTTTTTCTAGTATATTATGTCCAGCCGGAACAAACTTTGCTGTTTTAATCTGTTCTAATTCATAAACAATAACCTCCATTCTGAAAAAGTGTAGGCTGTATAAAACGTGTTCTGTCGCCATTTTTAGTTTGTTTCTTTTTATGAAAGGATAACCTCCATAATACAGAAGATATGTATAGAAGCGTTTCTCATTAGGAGACCATTTTTTCTCCACAAAAAGTAATGTCAACGCAGAACAGAATATCTCAGTCTTCAAAATTTTTATAAACAAACACCTTTTCATAATTCTCAGCTTCATGTTTCGCTGACGCCTTCATTGCGACTTCCCATCTCACCCATAAATCCACAGTTTGTCTCTTTTTGTTATATAATGCCTTGGTCCTTGCATGTTAACTTTAAAAGCACTGGACTTCTGTTCAAAGACATTTACTTATCGTCACAAATCACGTACATTTAGATATTGTTCCTCAATTTGGTAATATAGCAGTAATATATTGCTCACGATGAGCGCCTTTATTCATTTTGTGTACTCATTTTTGTGTTCACTTGTACTTGCACGGCTTGTTGTTTCTAGACAATTTCAACTTATTATTATTATTATTATTATTATTATTATTATTATTACTATTATTATTATTATTGAACTACTTGAGGTATCTGTAATATAGTGAGGAACAGATGGTTTTTAATTGTTTTGCAGGTCTTCCCACACTCTTTGTCTACGTCAGAACATGTCCCTTCAACTCATAAATATCATGTCATTGTGCTTGTTTTCTTTTTGTTTTATTTTTGGTTGTTCTTCTTTTTTGCAGAAAGGAATTTATATGGCGAAATATACGTGGAATCAGGCAAAACAAATGATTACGTGGAGAACCTGCATTTTGTATTCCTGTCAGCGCCTATTCTCCTAAACAAAAACTTGCTCTTTGCCCCCGTCGAGAACAACGACAAATGTCCTATACTTTCACACCTAATCCGGGCGTCGTTAAATTGACGAATGAGGCACCCTTCGCGTCGAGAAAACAAATGGTTCCACGTCTATTTACCGAGTTCACGTGTCTCCTCCGAAACTGACTAACGAACAAACAAAACCATGTCTTCCGAAGAAGCTGGCACGGAATTCGATAAACAGCCCACTGTTTACCTATGCTTTTTTTTTTTTCGTGAGTGCTTCAGTGTAAGCTCTGCGCACACACTACTATTTTGGCAGGTCACATCTGTGCTGGTCTACTCAATTGGTGAACTAAATGTGATTCTTAACTTGTTCTTATTAGTGTTAAAATAAAGAGAAGTTGCACGAATGAATATACCAAGTGCTTCCAGTGTTATTTTGATGCCTTCTAGCATGCACAAATAATTAATGTAAGCTGTAATTTCTCACCGAATGGAGAACAGTTTGAACCTACATGACTGACTAACAATATTTTTCTTAGATTGCGTGTTTAATGGCGGTAGCTTTGTAGTTAATGTCATATTAACGTTTTAAAATGATAATAACACGTGCTCATATATCTAGCAAGGCATAACACACGGTGAATAAAGTGGAGAATAATATTGAAAAAAAATGCGAGCTTTACGAGGAATAGTCCAGAGCCCATAACAAAGGACTTGGCCAAGGAACCAGAGCGTCTGTTGCTTTATAGGTGTGCCTGGTGATTTGTTGTTTTTTGTGAAAAAATGTGTCAATGGCAACAGTCGTTTTCCCAGTTAGTTTTGTTTCAACGCATTATAACGTAACGTTGGTAGGCTTGTTAAATGACTAGTCACTAGGTGTTGCTATGTAAAAAAAAGATTATTAAATAACGTGAAGACTACGCACAAGAGAAGGTACCCATGGCACGAGCAAACTGAACAATGGAGCATTCGAAATAGCAGCAGCAGCAGCAGCAGCAGCAGTAGTAGCAGGAGTAGTAGTAGGTAGCCACCTCTACTTTACGAGCTGCTCGTTAGATGGCGACGTGGGGATATGGCCTTGGGAATAACAAGGAGTGAATGATAAGTGGGGCGAAGCATTCGTTCGTTCACCTGTCCGTCCATCCGTGCGCCCGTTGTTCTGTCTGTGAGTTCATCTGTTTGTCTGTCTGTTTCTCTGCCCATACGTGCGTCTGTGCTTCTGTCCGTCTATCTGTGAGTCCGGTCATGCATCCGTTCGTCCATGCTTCCGTCCATCCGTGCTTCCGTTTGTCCATGCGTCCATCCGTCTGTCTGTACGTCCATGCTTTTGCTCTTTCATCTGGATATCCATGCTTCCGTTCATCTGTCTGTCTGTGCGTCTGTCCGTGCGTCCCTCTGTCCATGCTTCCGTTCGTCAGTGCGTCCCTCCGTGCTTCCGTCTGTACCTCAATCCATCCGTGCATCCATCCAACTGTCGATTCGTTCGTGCGTTCATTATTCTGTCCATCCATGTGTACGTCCGTGCTTCTGTACATCAGTCTTCGAGCATCCGGCGTCTGTCTGTCCACCCGTCCTTCTGTCCATCAGTCCTTCCGTCTGTGAGTCCGTCTGTCTGTTCGTCCGTCTGTCCTCCTGTTGCCGTCTGTCCATCTGTGCATTTGTCCGTAACTTTATCCGTCAATCTGTACGTCCATGCTTCCGTCCGTCCGGACACACGGACGGGCGATTTACCCACTCATCATCATTCACTCCATGGATATGCTGTCATTTTTATTATCCTGTGTCTTTCTTTTATGGTGATTACCTTCATTCAAAGTCTGTTTTAGACCCCTCTCAGTTCCGGTTACAAAGGAGTATAGGCGAAATAAGGTCTCCTTTTCTAGCCACTACAGCGTTCTAGTGATTATGGTGCTCGAATGCTGACCCGAAGGCTGCGGAATCAAATCGCAGACGCGGGCTGCATTTAGATTGTGGATAACTGCTTGATACTCGCGGATTGGAATTTAAATTCACGTTGAAGAACTCTGTGTAGTAGAAATCTCCGGAGCCTTCCACTACTGCATCGCTGATATCATACTGTAGTTTAGAGACTGTAAAGGGGAACATTATTAAAAATTTCTCCTAAATGAACATGCCCATTTCTTTAGAATATATAAATGACTTCTATTTCCGTCTATTCTTCAATTCGTAGATATAAAATTCTTAATGCCAACTCAACTTGACTCTAGCTTGATTTCGAAAGCCTCTCTTTTACTAAATAGACTATAATGCAGCTATCGATTTGAAGACATTACAATCCCATGTGAAATTTAAAATATCACAGTGTCAACAGACGTTTTATAATGAAGTTCAACTCTTTGTTCCGTTCCCTGTCTTGTCCTTGCCTTACAAGATTGGAGCCCAGAAGTAAGCTTTGAATTCCGGGCAAAACGAAATTTTATTCTGGTGAATTGCGCAGTACACGTTAGCATGCTTAGCACAAGTTGGTAATTTGAAATCAAGGTTGCGTGCTAAAAGAATGAGAATTGAAGTTTTTTTGTGACTCGTGCTATCTAACTGTACGTGTCCGCCAAGTCTATGACGTTTTGAAGCATTTAAATCATCACAGAGTCGGTTGGAGCCCCGTACACGTGCACTGCCTAAGTGTGTACGAGAAAAATTTAGTGTTCACGCTCGACGAATCCTGACGGCGGTGGCGATGGAAGAGTTTACTTGACACTTTGCGCCTAGTTTCCCGATGGCTAATACTGCAGCCCTGAGAGCTGGCAATCCTCACCCTCATTGCAATATATAACACACCTCGTTATGAGACATTAACAACACACTACATGGGTAAAGAATGACCTTATCAAAGTTTGTAATGGCTGCTTCTGGCATTTTCCCTGAGGTATTGAAATGCAGACCGCTAGTACCAACGAAGGACACGGCTTTCAATCCCCGCAGTTTATTCAGGCATGCAACCAATGCCAGGTAATTCAAATTGAAATAAAAAACTCAATTAGTGAGCTCTTAGTCTAAACTTTTTGCATTACTGCCATCGTTACTGCTTTCCTCTGAGGGGCGATTTCTCTGTGAGAAATCCGGATATCTGTTTTCGTGACTCTAGTCGAAAGCTCCAAGAGAGAATAAACGACTTGCTTCAAATGCTGTGGCGTTTTTTTTTTTATTTACCTGCTACCTTTATTTAGACTTTGTCGGCTTTTCGTGCTTTTGTATGGCTGTAACACTGACGTTACTGGAAACTGCGAGACATATACACGAAATATATTTCACAGTATTCGGTGTTGCGCTTCTTATTCTGATCAGCGCCTTTCCTCTAGCACGGAAACTCGAATGAGTGTGGACGTTTTGTTAAGGTGATAAGAGGTAACCTAAACGAGGAGAATATAACATTCTTTCTGATACTTTCGAATCGGCTTGTTCGCCTATTAGACAAAAATAACGACTTCAATCAATAAAGATCAGCTTCTCCTGCTAAGCAGAACAAAAATACGGCAATCGACGGCAGAATAGACAAAGCCTTCCTCGAGGTGGTGTCCGTGGTCGGCCACATGATGTTTTCTTGCGAAGCAGTGCACGCAGGCAAAGCACAAAACGAGCGGAAAACACAGACTACCGCTGCTCTCCTGTTGGAGTTGTCTCCACGCGCTGCTTCTCAAATAAGCACGAACTATCAACGACTCCCCAAACTGTCTTCGTTACTGGTCGCTTGAGTTGCGCTTGTTAATTGGCACAGACGTATTGTGGAGGTATTCATGCGCATAGTTGACAGAGCTGCCAAATAAGCATTCTCAAATCTGTGTAACGGCACGACAATCAGTCTAGACACTGAAATATTCACAAATAACGTGTTTTATAGGCGAGAAGTGCAGACAGTGACGCATTGAAAATAATGTTGGCGTCACACAGTGCACTGCTCACCGCGGTCAAGCCCAATCACGATCAAATTACTAAACAATAATTGGGTCATCTCTACAGCCGGCATAAAGAAGCCAATCACATTGTGATCGATGTCAACGTGCGACATCAATTGAAAAGAGTGTTGAGCATGGTTTGCATAACTCAGTCCTTGAAATGACTTTCCAGGGGAACTTTGAGTTGGCACAAAAACTTTCCTGTCGTTGGAACTCACCTGCCATTTGCACATATCTATGACACGCCAAATTATAATATATTGGAATAATATTACAACGTAATACATTATGTTAAACAATATAGCTGTCCTTCACTCAACATAATAGTAGGTTTACTATCGGAATATGTAAAACATTGTCTTTGTATTGTGACAACCACTGGCTTGATATGGGAGTAATGAAATGATGCTTGCTGGCTGATTAATAATATGAAGGTAACTAAATGTTCCAAAAGATACTTTCTTGTGCGTTGACAACGTATAGGCTACGCTCCTCAGGTGAGTAATGATTTGATGAGTCTGCATTTCCCGCATATGGATTGTTTTAGGGTCACTTAACAATAGTTTCGTTTCATTCATTTTTGGTTCATTAAAGGTGCTGCACGCGTGCCATGTTTCTGTACCGTGTTTTTTTTTAAATTCTGACATACAAGCTCATTCGACTTTACAGTCAGCTTCATTCTGCTTACAATCCAATTTACAGTCTATTTTTAGAAAACCTCAGCTGTCATGCACATTACATGTATGAAGTGCAGAAGTAAGAGATTCATACTACATCCGTGCTTCAGCCGCCTGGTGTGTTCCTTGCCCTTTTCCCCAATTGACAGCCTGACATCAAGCTACTCAGCGCGCCTATTGTATTTGGCTGAACATGCATTGGTAATTTAGAGTGCGCAGGCAATAAGCAAGGTATACAGCACACGCCTTGCAAACATAGAAACTCACCTGCCAAAACAAGCACCACGAGCGGGTACAGAAGACACAGATGGTTCTTCATTGCCTGACTATTTTTCGAGGTGGTTGAGATTATCCCACGAAGCACAAGACGAAGAAGGTTAGTGCCACTGCTGTGTTCAAAACATGTCGGCGCATGTTTTGTATCTCATCTGAAGCGCAGGCACAGTATTTGCACAGTTGTCAGACGTTACTTCCCGGGTGGCCGACGGGGGGCGAATAATCTGTCAGCGACAAAATTGTGCGATGTCCCCAGCGCAGAGCAGCATCGTCGCATCAACAACCCATCACGAACCGAAAAGCGTGGCAGTGCCACTCGTCCCCAGTCGCGCTAGAGACCAAACTCCGGTCGAAGGAGATGAAAGAAACGGGCGACGCATCTTCGACCGTAGTCTGGCGCTCACTCGCGTTTGCCAGCCGGTCGCCGCTTCTTTTCAGAGCGGGCGAGGGGGCACGCGGTCTCGCGAGCGGTGCGTGACGTCACAACCTCGCAGAGAGGGCCTAGGTGCCCCCTCGCGGTCCGTATCCGAGCGCGAACCCTGCGCGACGTTTGCGGTTCCTCCCGGTCCCACCGAGCGATTTAGCCGGTAGGAGGAACAAACTAGCGCCGCTCAATACATCGTGCTTGACGACAGCCCCTGCTTACTGCTCGGCGTGAAAGTACACTTCGTGCCGCACGAAATTTTTAGGCTGGACGACTATTAATTACACCATTCTTATTGTTAACAGTTCGTGCTAATTTTTGGATTTTCAAGTACTGAATGCATTTTTCTACAATCCGAGTGGTAAGCTCTTCCCTCAAATCTCGGAAGAAGGAAGGAAGCAGAAAGGCAGAAGGCAAGGAGTGTTAACCAGAAAAACTGGATGTCGGTGCACCCATCATTGGAGCGAGAAAAAAAAATAAAGAAAGAAGAATATGCACTGAGTATGCTGAAGAATGCGAAAATGCACCACTAAGACCGAGGTGTTCGAGCTAGTGCTAACGGAGATGAAGTATGTTTTAGTGTTTGTTAAAAAAGCTGAGAACTTATCCAACCGTGAATTGCGATAATACCAGCACGTTTCAACATGCAGCCTAATATTGCGAAATGCAGCACCAAGGAAAAGTATTTTTGATTCGTTGCTGAGTAGAGCTAGGATAGAATGAGATCGAACATATGCTCGTTTCTAAATCTTCACGAACTCTCGTAATGTCATTTTCATTATATCTATGTTCAGCATATCTTTCTTGAAACTTTTGAGATTTAACGTTCTATTCTCTTTCTGACATTCAAGTCAGTTTTGATCAGCAAGATTGCAAAACGCAGCTGTTTCCATTTTTTTTTCTCAACAATTTGGTCTGCGTATTATAGATGAACTGTTTACGCTATTAGTCGCCCTCTTCTGTGGCATGTCGCGGTGGACGCACCATGAATGCTATATACACTGATATTTGCAGAAGCGTACTTACATATCCTCTGCACCATTCCGATGACCCGTTACTTTAGTGCTACGTCAGGCTAATCATTGGCGTCATCGAAAGTAATATATACAAACTCAAAATTTACCAGTTCCATATTCAGTTATATTGTATTCGATCAACTGCATTTTGAAGAATGTTGGCAATATAATTTCCGAACCACTTGGACGCACTCTGCAGGTGACTTGGTTTGATAATGCGTGGAGAGATTAGCACCCGTGGTTTTCATCTTTTATACCAACATGCATCTATCTGCGAGACTTTTTATACGAACATCCCCTTATGCGTGCAGCAGGGGAAGACATAAGCCACGTCACTGCTGCGGAATCATCTAGCTGGAACGTATGTGACTGAAACATACACACTAATCCACGTACCAGGCATAAATGGTCAGGTTTTGTTCAAAGTAAGCTCTTTGGAATGAGATGCACTTGTTTGATCAATATACTTCTATATATGTTCTAGCATAATAATTTTAGTCTATTTAGTGAAAGTCTACAACATGTCTTTCGCATAGGCAATTCTGGAAGCTTTGGCGTGGGTCGCCCAAACTATAACCCAAACGATAACTCCGAGGAATAGAAAGAGATTAGCCAACGCCAGCTGCCTCGAAACTCACCACTCCAATCTTCTTAGAAACGCTGTTACTAGCAGCTTAGTGCTTTCAAGTGAAGGGGAGAAGGTGGCTCACGGGAATGTTCTTATAATCCCTCTGCTAATCCATTAGTAATGTAGGCCGCCTGACTAGCGCCCGAAATAGCGATCCTCCAAGCTTAAGTAATGCGTTGACGAAGGATTTGCGTGGGCACGTATTTCCGTATACTTTTTGAAGCGAAAAATAAACTTAAGTCTCGGTGAAGGCAGGTGATACAATCAATCGTAGCGAAGATAAAATGTGTTTAACATCTAATAATTGGCGTATGCATAATTCTGCGCCGACAAGATCAAGCTCCTGTTTAAGTATTTAGGGAGTTAGCTGGCTCTTTGTTGGATGTTTATATAATAAGGGAGTCGAAAGAGTAGGACGGCCTTAATGGTAAAATAGCAGTTGAGGTCAGCAAGAGGTATTGTTTGAAGATATACAAAATATTTTAACCTTCGCTGGTTATAACGGAAAGATTTGCCAGGAGAAGAAAACCGGCCATTGCGTCCTCGAGCACAGTTGATGGCAGGTAATATTAGAATCTAATTTAAAAACCTTGTTTTTCATAACATGCTTTCATGACTGAGTCGCGAGTTTCATTGGGGTAGAATCAATAGTTTTGGTGATGTCTCGGCGCTCCACCAGGAGAACTGTGTTTTGTTGTCGCCGACGTGCAGCTCGATATAATGGAGAAGCAGATTGATTTTCCACAGAGGTTTTAATGTGTTTGTATTTTATGTAGGCTGGTAAGGAGTCAGCGATTATTTTATTCATAAAAAAGAAATTTTATGTGTCCCTGCTAATAGAGGTGCGCGCACGGTGGAGATCACAAAGAGGGGAGAAAGTGCTCCCCCCCAGTCATCTTAGAAGGAGACGGGAGTGTGAATTTCACCCCATATTTTGGCAAAGTTAGGGTAGGGAGAGCTCAAATAGGGCTTCGCCTAAGGTGTCTCGACGCGCAACTTTGCTTTCAGGGTGGCGAAACCTTTTGAAATATTTGCGCTACATGGCAGCCATATTGGTTCAAGAGTGTCGGAGAGCGCGGAACCTAGCCCATGACAGAACTTGTAGTACTTAATAAACAATTGTATCGGGCCAGTTTGTAAGGATCCATCTTGCTAGGAAGCACAGCCACTATTACACAGAACACGCAACTTAAGCGCTTGTGTTGCGTGTTCTGTATAATAGTGGCTGCGCTTTCTAGCAAGATTGTTGTTCTTGACGTATTAAGGTTCGTTCTCTGCTCGCTATGACAGGCGGCTGGGTGCCACTCTGTACTAGTTCACGCATGAAAGGCCAGCGAATGTATCGATTGCCTCGTAACAGCGAGCAAAGAAAAAAAATGGGCTGCACAAGTGAAACGCGATCGCTGGTATTTGACCAGCTGCACCAAGATATGCGAGGTTTTTGTTGAATTGTCCAGCACGTGGCCGTGCCTTTTTTAATCTCTGGCAGTGAGAATGCTGTGGAACAAATTCTCGCTTGTCTCGTTATAGCTGCATTCCATAACCAACCCGAAAAATGTAGCAGGCCGGTATGAGGTAACTGTCGACCTTTCCACCCCGTAAAACTGACTCAGCTCTGCCCGAGAACTGCTCGGGGATGGAGGTGAGCCGTCAAGAATGCGGCAAGAAACATGTCATGATGTACGGGAAATGTGCCAGAGGCATTGTTTATGAATTTCTCTTTTCTTGTGGCAACTCGTACATTGCGACTAGCAGGCACTGTATTAATGAACGGTTTAGGAAGCATGAATTAAATTTAATGAACGATGGCTTAGCGCATTTGCCTATGCATTGTAAAGCCTGCGAGTGTGTACCACGTTTTAACGAGTTTAGAATTCTATGTAGAAGTGGGTATAAAACTGCGCGCGAGTTTATAGAAGCCTATAACACTAAAAAGAAAGGTGAAAGTTGTATGAGCGAGCTGTCGGTGACGTTTTACGTATCTGAGAAGAGATTGTTTGATAGCTGAATAGCGTAAGGCTGTGTGAAGACTGCGCATGTTTGCATGTTGTCGCTTAAGTCTCGGTTAGCGCCCGGTCTACTTTAGTTGGAAGTGCCGCTTGTGCTTGTCGTTGAGTGTTTCCTTAAATTTGTGTGTGTTGTTTGCGGCCAAATCATGTTTATAAGCTTTACGGTATGCAGTGGGGAGTGAATAGATTCTTCGGCTACCTTGCCAATAAGCTTCGATAAGCTTGGTCAATGACAAGTCAATCATACTAATGCTAAATAAGCGCAGTTAAAACTTTCGATATGAAGACAGAATAATTTAATAGATAAGTCACAGTTTCGACACAAGGCCTATGAGCAATGTATGTGATAGCAACACATCGGGCTTTTATACAAAGTATGGCTAAAAGATTTAGTAACCATACGAATTAGTGAACACGGTCGATTGTGCTTCAATTTACACTTATTCAGTAACCACAATATGTAAACAAGTGCTGTGAATAGTTGACTGCTTGACGTCCCTCGGGAGATCGAAGTTGAAGTGCGGCATCAACGAAGGCGACAAGCAACTGCTTTTCATGTCGAAGAACACTAAGGTGTCTCCAGTGTCTATCAAAGGCATATCCTGCAGACATATGACACAAAAGTTGTGCAACAAAAACTTCATGACGTTAGCTCCCAAGGCTCCTGGAGAAATGTACACTGTTTCGACGACAACGCCGTGCTGTGTTTGAACAGCACAGGAGGAACCCCAACTCATCTTCGGCAGTGAGTTGACTTGGTCTGTCTTAAGTGGTAGTGACAATGCGCATTTTAATGGGAATCGAATTCACAAGCACGACAAGAGCAGCAACGTCGCGATTGATTCTTGACTTAACGCGACAATATTTCCTCTTGTTTCAGAGTGAAAGTTAAATCGTTTCAGAGTGAATCGTTTCAGAGTGAAAGTTAAAAAAGACGTTTTGGAATGCCTCTTTTATTCAACTGCATGTGCTTCGATAAACCAACCCCTCCATTCGTCAAGCCATCGGACACGTCGACATGTTCCTGTTAAGCGAATGCAGGTATGGCTTGTCGATACAAAGTACACGCTTCGTTGAAGAATGTTTTTTGGGTCAATTGACAGCAAGCAAGAGGCAAATGACTTATATACATTGCACGAGGTAAATGGCGTATATACATAACTCACTGTTAGTCAGATGGACAGTGTGAGCGGCGTGGCCTAGGTGGTTAATTGAGCACGATGACGAGCGAGGTTTCGCTGGTTCGAGTCCCAGGTGGATGCCTTAGGACATTTTTCTTTCCATACAATTTATCTATAAGCACATACATACTCTAGCGTTATCATCATCTTCTTAGCTGCCGCGCAGCGCCTTTCACTCCAAGCTCAAGCTGCGCTAGGAAAAGAGAATGAGTTCACGCGCCTGGCATGTGGGGCCCTGGCATACGTCGCAGCGGCTCCGCTTCTGCCCGACGAATAACGGGGCGAGTTTGACACGGCCGCATCAGCCACCTTCTTCGACGTCGTCTCACGTCTTTCTTCCTCACTCGCCGCTACACATACATATACAAATCCGGGCATGATGGCGAAGGTGATGGCAAAAATCAGTCGAGAGTGTGCATTTAATTGCTGTCGCAATAAAACAATCAACATCAATCGCTACAAATTGATACTGATTGATGCCCATCGAAACCAATTGAGCAACTGGATTAAACCTGAGTATACTTGGGAAAAGCCTAGACGAGCCAGCATCTCAGCCTAATTAAGTTTGGACAAGCCAACTTGGCGCTAGCCGAAAGGCATCTATGCTGCTAGATTCAACTGGGATTATGGATGATTATGGAAGATTATGTCGAGTCACTAATTCGGTTCAACATGAGTTGTCATAGCCATGAGGTAGAATAAACCAGACTATGCTATGGTTTTTTTTGGTTTAATTATAACTGAATAAACCTGGACTCAGCTAATCCTGAAAAAGTCAATGTTGAAAGAATTCATTTATTTCGTTCATTAGCACGTCAAGGGTCCCGAGAGACAATACATGAGGGGTTGGAAAACAAAAACATAACAAAAGAAAAAAAAAAGAAAACAAAGCAACACTAACAATAACAAAAAATAGAAAAAATAACAGCATATCCTCGGAGTGAATGATGATGAGTGGGGTGAAGCGTTCGTCAGCCCGTCCGTGCTTCCATCCGTCCACTCGTTCTTGCTTCGGTTCGTCCGCGCCACCCTTCATGCGTTCATCCATGCTTCCATTTGTTTGTCCATCTGTCCGTCCTTAAGTCCGTCCATCCATCTGTCCGTCCGTCCCTGCGTCTATCTAGTGAACACTCCAAGTACCGCCATCTTGCATCTTGCATCCCCTGTGGAACATGCGCGCTCCGCGTGTCCATCCATCCGTCCATCCGCCTGATTGTCTGTACGTCCGTCCATGCATCCATCCATGTGTTCATCTAGTGGACACTTCAAGTACCATTATTTTCCTTTTCGCATCTCTTGTGGCCCAAACCCGCTCTAAAGTGACTCTGTACCACTGGTGGCTACGCACGATAACATTGGAAGATGTACAGACACGTCTTAAGGAGCTTCGCCCCTAAAACATCAGTAGATAATAAAACAAAGACAAAATATGGCTTTTTACGGCGTTTTTAAATTAATCAAACTGAAATAACATGGCTATGTGGGCAGGAAGGGCATTCCAATCTTGCGCTATCTGAAAGAAAAATGACTTCTGGATTGTCTTTGTTTTTGGGCGTACGGAATATACTGCATTGAGGTGAGAATGTCGCGATGACCGATGTGCAGGTCTGATGAATGCATTTACAGGTGGCAAGGAATGAATAAAAAACGTATGATACAAGCACAACCGTGAAATTTTACGGCGAGAGGCAAGATGAAAAAGATTAGGCTGAGACCAGCTGAAACACTTATGTTATTTGAGTAATTCCAGATATTGAATCTGGAAGCATGATTCTGAGTGGATTCGAGCAAGTGGAAAGTTTAGCTTGATGAGGATCAAAAATGGCATTAGCATACTGCTGTATAAACATGACGAGTGCTTTATAAGCTGTTAGTTTAGTAACAGCAGGTGCCAAAGCAAGGTTATGATGAAGTTATTGAAGAAACCAATTAGCTGTGTGAGTGATGCTAATGATGTGTTAAGTCTATGTTAGATCTCATGAGATATGACCACTTAGGTTTTTGGCAGTGTTGGGCTACTGTGCAGTTGTGTAGAGTGTAAGAGTTAGCGATGTAGTCTTTACGTCGATAAAAATTATTAGGAAAGTCTTGTTAATATTTAGGGACACTAACCATTCCTCACAACATCGCTTTATAATGTTACGATCTGACTATAAAACAGAAGAATGTGAGACCTTATTCACAGGGTTATACAACATGCAACCATCGGCAAATAGTCTAATAGTAGCGGTGATTTTACATGACTAGTCGTTATTCTAAATTGAAAAGAGAAGGCGACCCAGTACAGTACCTTTAGGAACGCCAGAGTGAACGGGAGAAAGGGTAGATTTTCAAGAGTTAGTGACAACAAACTACCAGCGATGGGTTAGAAATTTGCGGATCCATTTCAGCACGGAGGGGTCTAAGATAAGGCATGAAAGTTTAAGCAGTAAGTGATGACGGGAAATCTTATAAGATGATTTCTCGAAATCAAGAAATGTAGCATCAATGGGGATAATGTTATAAAGGTGGGAATGAATGTCATGCAAGAAAGGGGCTATTTGATAATGCATGCATTGAGAATGACTAGCCGTTTGCGTGACTGCGTATTGTCACATTAAGCCGATCCATATAAATTCAATTAAGAAGGATTAGTGTAGCCCGGAGTTTCAACCAAGAAATTTCGAGTAAGTTGAAATTACCTAGCCTGCAGTTTTTGACACAGTAAGGCCACAATATGGCATTGTAGATAAAACTAATAAGCATTACGCTAATCACGTACAAGTGAGTATGGAGTGCGCATAGGTTGTCTAGCCTGTTCGATGCCGGAGCATGGTCGTGTAAAGACCGTTCTGATTAGGAACCCAAAATTAGCTAAGTTTGATGCCGTCTCATATTATAGTAAGTTGAAATCACACAGATTTCATCTGTGTGATTTCAGTAAGTTTAAATCACACAGGATGAGTGAGTATGGACACAGTAAGACAACAGAGATTAAACCGGATTTGTCTTTCCCGAATTACGTGACATTAAGCTCATCCGGAATAATGTAATTCACTATATTTGAGTAAATTCGGTTTGTTTATTCAGTTGAATGATAACGTATGGTCACAAAACAGTGGGGGCTATGCTAGAAAAAGATAATCCTCATTAAACTAATATCATGCACGTGATCTTGGAGTGGCATTATCTTTCCGGTGAACGATGAGAATCCAAACGAATGAATCACGGGCATGGATAAATTCATTCCACTACCACGTAAAAGACTTTCTAACTTTGATCTGCGAGTTGTAGTACACCGCCTACACGTCGAAAAGAAATGATCCGCAGTTTTTATATAGCACTCCACACTAAGCTCACATCAGAAAGAACCTGAACAGACCTGTGGTGGTATAAATTTAGCTGCGGCACCCGACAGCGCAAACTCTTAATTGCGACTTATAGTTTACGTATTTCACAAAATGATAGACGCCAGTGATATAATTAAGTGCTGATATTCTGTGGATTTTGTGAGTGATATACCTGCGAAGCTTTCCATAATGGTACGGCACCAAAATAGCGCAGCCGTCACATAAACGGAATGGTGGAAAGCACAGTAAAATTAGTCCCACTTATTGACTTCACTGAAGAATCGGCCATTTCGTTTCAGAGCAGCCCTCACGACCCGGCACAAGAACTTCCTGTTTTTTTTTCACTGCTCGTGCCTAACTTCTTCTTCTTTCTCTTCCATATCCTTCCGTGTTACCGCTCGTGTGCTATCATCGGCTGTACTTAAGTTCACGTGCACTTCAAAAAAAAACAAAAAAAATAACAGGTATATATAGTCAAAGTATCTGGAGCCCTCCACCACGGGTACTCTCCTAATTTAATGGTGGTTTCGTGACATTAAATCTTAAGAGTTATTATCATAAGTGCAAGCATTCAGTTCGCATCGGCCGCATCTGCGGGTTTTGCAACATCAACCAAGAGCAACGTGGTGTCTATACACCGGTGGCGGCACGGCGCGGCAGCTTTCCGCGCCATATCAAGCTCCTCCCGCAGCGTGGCTGCGTGAACTACTGAAGGGCTATTGTGTGCTAGAGCGCAACAGCTTTTTACGGCCATCTAAATGGGCGCATATGTATAGGTACACATATGATTCGACAATATAAAGTGTTGTCGGTTGTATTAGTGTACCATAAGCTTCGCTTTAGTTCATTAGTTTCGATTTATCTACACTAGAGTTTAGACATGCACTTGTCGCTTCATTGCCAAGTGTATTCGACTTTCTGCACTCTGCGTCGTCAATTGACAGCACCACGCCATTTGCGCAAATGTCTTTGCATACCGGCAAATTTTTCTATGAGGGGCGCCTTTGTAACTTTATTGATAAGACTGACGGCGAGCCGTCTTCAGCGTACCTTCAGTGTCTCTTCTCATATTCATTACAGCGATTTGCACAGTCTGCCAGCTATTGTAACAACCCGCCACAACAACCGTAGCCAAGATGCTAATACGTTAAGGGATAACGATGTGATGCACTGATTGAACGGCTGGTATGTTTTCAAAAGTCCACAGCTATCAATCTTTGAACAATTCGTTTTATTTTTTACAAGCTTGTCGTCTTGAACACCGTTGAGGGGTTTCGTTAGGCCATTCTAGTAATGATATAGTGTTTGTAATTTCGGGGAGTCTTCCAGTCAGTAGGAAAGCCATTTTGAAAGAAGAAGTCACTGCATCTACTTCCTCCTTTACAAGTATTATCAAGGAGCAGATCAGATTCCTTATTCTATAAAGAGCCCTAAGAAGGCCCACATCAAAGCCAAACATCTGTATACATTGACTTAGTCGGCAAATTCAAAGCGGCTATGGAAATTCAAAGCGGAGCTAGGATAAACTAATGAGCCTCTTAAGACATAAAACCGAAGCATAATATTAAACATGATACGTTATTGAAGCAGCAGTGTTTGCGTATTCACTAATGAGCTCAAAGCATCCTTACAGACATGAATTCCAACCACGTGTTCTTTAAGGCAGCCTACCCATGGATTATAATGACAGGTTGGTTTATGCAGTGTTCAAGTAAAGAATTATTTTCGTTTTGACCAATCACATTTTTTTTTCGTGTAGGCGAGTTGTTATAGCATGTGCCTGAGGAAGAAAATAGCAAGCATCAAAAAAGACACTTCAGAACTTGGTGAGAGCGTCTTACGTTGTTCCTAGATAACGTTTCTTTTTGTTGTTGTTGTTGTTGTTGTTACTGCATGAATTTTTCAGGTTACGCTAGCTGTAAACAACTACAAGGACAAGAAACTGCAAACAAACGTGACTACGCGTGCTCTGGCGTTTTTCTTTCAAAATATAATGCAGAAATATTAAAAAGGTTATGAATATAATTTTACGCTAGCTATCTGCAACACGCTAGAAACATTTTTTGATGAGTACTCCTTTTTCGTAAAGAATAGGGATCGCTAGAATCGCACAAAGGTTTATATATGGACTATTTGAGTTGTTCTCTACGTTTACGCTGATTTGATTTAATACCGGCAATTGGTAACTGTCTAGCCGATACAAAGCTGTCTCGAGTCTTGATAGAAATACAGGCGTTTTGTTCAGCGAGAAATTTGTTTCAGGCAAAAAAAAAATGGGAGGTGCTGTGCCACACACCTTTGTATGTAGACGTTGAACCAAATGTCAAGGGTTTCGTTCCTGTCGTGGCGGTCGCATTTACATGGATGCGAAAGGGTTGATTCCCGGGAACTGTGCTTTGTGAGTGCAAGTTAAGGAACATCGGATGGTCAAAATTTCCTGAGCCCTCAAGCATGGCATCGCCATAATCATATCGTGGTTTTCAGACGGCAAACTCCCGATAATATTTTAATAATATTACTAGGTATTATTATTACTATTATTATTGTTGTTGTTGTTGTTGTTGTTGTTGTTGTTGTTGTTGTTGTTGTTGTTGTTGTTAGTATTATTATGTATAAACCCATTGTCTTTGCTCGCTTTGTAGTTCGAGTACTCCTAGTAAGCTGCATGAACGCTGTTGCTACTAACCATGAGGCTCAAAGTAAGCCCTGTATAATATACTCTGCCATCTGCCAGTCGATTCTGCCCGAAGTTCTGCCACACACAATGTGAATTCAACGTTCCTGATCCTCAATGATGCATCAGGGGTGCTCGAGAGCTGCGTGAGGCACTATTGTTACCGGCACTTACTCAAGTAGCACCTCTTTCTTCAAACTGGACGCAGACAGAACACTTTGTCGATCTACTAAGCATGCAGACGCTCTTAAATAGTAGGTGGTGGTGGTGGTGTTGTAGCAGGCGGGGTTAGCCTGGCCTGCATGGTCGGCAATTGTTCCGCCTGAGAATCTCCTGAATTTGGAAATTTTCACCACGTGTCAGACAGCCAGTGTCTCGCAGAGAGACCAACAAGATCGTTGCACGTTCCTCCTAGTTGCCACGGGTCCTTCAGAAAAATGACGTCATCAACTGTCCGGTGCGTCTGACAGCCTTCTCGCAAGGTACGGATCATCGCTGCTCTTTGCACATCAAACTGTGGGCAAAGCCAAATGAAATGTTCAATATCCCCGATGTCACCGCAGAAGGCACAGAACGGGGAAGCGTATCTCCCAGTCTTGAATGACCAGGCCGGGGTGTATGAGGAGCTGGTTCTTATGCGGTACAACAGCGTCGCTTGTTCACGAGAAAGTCTATGAATTACACATGCTTGGCGTGGAAACTTGTAGTTCGCTCTTAAGTAATACTCAACAATGGTCATCTTCCGTTCCGCTGTGCAAAGAATCTCACGTGAAACATATCCAAAGGAGAAAATGAAACAAGTTTGGGAGAACATGAATGCTCTATGGACACCTCCCGTTAAATATTTTTCTCCAGCGACACACCCTGTTCAACAAATTGCCTATAGCTACGCTCTTGATCAATGATTTCTCGTCTCGTGAAAGGAATCACACCTTCTCCTGTTTCACGTAGTCATACATGCAGCTTGTACCCAATATACCGGGTGTTTCAAGGAATGTGTCCTAAGTTCTCAAAAATAAAAAATAGAGTAGTTGTAGAATACGTATGTGATCATTACCAAAAAAACATTCTATAAGTTACAATAATTTTCAATACATGAAATCGCATTGAGATTAAAATTACAATATTTAAAAACCCATTGGGAAAGCATTGCCTTAGGTAAGTGACCTATCGTTGATGTATGCGGGATATTGCACAGCAAGGCTCCAAAGCAGACACCCTTAGAACGATGCAAACAGCGATCTTGGGAAATACTGCTGCTTTCGTTCATTGGTTAAATTCTGTACTCAACGCTGTGTTAGCCAAATAATGGGGAGAGGGATGGCAAAGAGCCGCCTCAACGTTCAATAAAAATGTAAAAATTTTTAATGCGATAGCGTTGAAGAACACGTGTCGCAGAAAACCCGCCGCCGGCGTCGTACCCGTTGGTTGTGAGCGAAAAATCGCCTGTGCGTCTGAGTGACCGAAAAAGCAAGTTACCGAGATAGCCACGGGAGGCCGCTACTGGTCCATGCGTGCGCGCACGATCACACTGAGCAAGCCGCGCATTCGAAGAAAAAAAAGTGCTCAAGGTCACAAGGCGCGGTAGTTTCTTTGCCCTGCCACCCCTTCCTGCTTAGCCTCCAGCGCTTTCGTCGGGACGAGAGAAGAGATTATACAAGTGTAGCATGCGACAAGCCTTCATAACTACACTCGCACTGAACGGATTTCTAAAATTTTTAGATGCGGAGCATCTTATACTCGCGCCTTGTAGTGCGCCGTCCGTGTCGTCCGCGCCGTCCACAACGCTTCTCGAACATTCGACAGCTGACGCGCGCGCATGCGCCGTCGCGCCGTCGCCCACTCTTCCACCATCTGTGCATCCCTTCCTCCTCTACACACCGCGCGCGCTTCACTCCTCCACCATCTGTGCACCCTTCCTCCTCTACACACCGCGTTCGACATCTACAATTCTCCTGATTCTCCAGTGGACGCGCATGTGGCGTCGCGCTTCGAGAACATTCAACAGCTGACAGTGCATGCGCCGTCGTGCTGTATACATACTCAAGGTCGGCGCTCGCTCGCTCAGTTGCCGCTCGTCGGTTGGTTTGTACGGCGCGTCGACGTCCAAGGTCGCGGTGAAATGAATTCCAACGAATCCACAAACACAATGATCGACGTCCCTTCGACCAGCGCCGCCCTTTCGCATACGTGTGTACGTGTTCACTCATTTAACACCCCCTCCTACAACCACGTTAACCAATTTAGCCATCGACCCAAGTAAGTCGCAATTTAACACCCCATTTCACAACCACGTTAACCAATTTAGCCATCGACCCAAGTAAGTCGCACTTTAACACCCCGTTAACCAATTATATGGTCCGCATCCTCCTCAGTGTTCCCCCGAGGGAAGCTGCGGAACGGATTTCTAAAATTTTTTTGTCGTTGAATTCGTGAGGCCATAAGCTCTTCTAGTGAATTCATTCCATGGTTACTTGAAAAAGTGTTTCAGGGCCCCTTTAACACATTTTGTTCGACAGGTGCCACGACAAAAACGAACTCATTCGGAGATAATAGCAAGCGCTGGTGCAATCTACCATGTGCATGTTTGTGTGCGCGCGTGTGTGTGCAACAAAATATATGAATAAGTATGCACTTAGCGGTTGAAAGGTACACTAGGGGCCAGATTTCGCTATTGCGTTGAGCTCTTAAAGGCCAAGCTTAAGGGTCCCCCAAGTTCTTAGTTTACTTTGATATCCGAATTTTGTAGTATATCGGTGGATAATTTTTTGACAATTGATTTTCATAAAGCGTTTGTGAACTCTGTCATTATAGTCAATGAAATGTATATACAACATTTCCTCTGTACTGTTAACGCACAACACTATACACAGTTGAAGCGTAGAGTGTTAACTGTTCATAAAGTTGAATAGATACAAGCTCCGATTCACTGCCCACATCTTCGCGCATTTCATACCATTACCATTCTTCGCAGTTGCTGTTTCTTTGAAGTGTAAAAGTGCGAGAGCTCACGATCGATGCACACCGCATAAGCATATTTATACAACGTTGCAAGATCGATAAATCAAACTGTTCTTTTTGTGGCGACTAAATGAGATGTAAACTTTGTAACGCCTAGCACAAATCCTGTTTCAGACTTTTACATAGCATTTTCACTCAGCAAACGTCCAGTTCTAAGGTTAATACTTAAAAGAAAACCTGCCACAGCCTTAGGTTTGAGAAGCAGTGAGGGCACCCGTACCGATGTGACATATGAAGTCATCTGTTAAATTTTGTATGCCATTTATGGCAGAGTTTTTGGTGCAGCCAAATTAAGGTGCAGCCAAATTAAGGAATTAAGGACTTTAATTCTACACAACTCTACCGATTACAATATCCTTATAAATGCACACAAGTTACCGTAAAACATTATCTGTTAATTTTCTTCGTAGCGTCCAGGAAATGTACATTGTGCCATTCATGCACACAAATAGTTCAGCTTGGACGATTTATGCGTTAATTGCATGATCCTTATAATGACTGCTCTCCGACGGAAGGCTGCAACATTTCATAGGTGGTTTTTGTGTGCCACTCGGAGAACTCACTGGTTTACACCCTAACGTAAGAACGCGCAACTTCCCGAATCTATGAATTCACGCTGTACCATTTGTATTAGGAAGCCGCTTTATCAAAACGTCAGCAATTTTTCGAGGATGGTTTTGAACCTCTGTTCTTATATGCGACCGGCGAAGATAGGCTAACCGTTTGATCTAAGAACACACAGCTTTGTTAGAGAGGCTGACGTCTTACACGTGCAAAGGAAAAAGTACTAACCCATAGCCAGTAATGATGACCTCCATGTGTTCTAAAGTTAAGCAATAGGCCAAGCGAACGCCTCGGAAAGTTTATACAATCGCTCATTGTCGTGATGTATTGATCGCGGGCGCTGCCGTGTGCCCCATTTACTCCAAAATAGGTTAAGATGACGAATTTTAGGCCGGTGCTCACAAGGGAACGTTCTTTCTTATTTCCCTGAGAGCTCAAAAGCTGCTAGCAAGAATAAAAAACGATGCTAAACATCCCAGCGGTATCCGCTCAGCAGCTTTGGAGACAGCGGGTCACTTGGGAAATAATGAAATTACGCAGAACAAACTCTCAGAAGAAGTTGGAGTGCAAGACGTTGTCTACGAACAAGGAGACGAATGAGAACCATCGTTTTTTTTTCTACATGCGTAGAAAACATGTTGCGTGCCAGGCTGGAGCAAGTTTTCTCATTAGTTACGCACTCATCTAAGCTCGCTGCTGGAGTGATGCAAAATTTTGCGATTGCTTTCTGTTACTTGAGGCGTGAATGACTTCACACAATAAGTATACGGATGGATGATACGGTACGATGGTTCATTAATCACGTGCTCTTCTGCATCTTCCTCCATCTTTTTTTTTTATTCTGACAGGCATAAGGTTCATATCTGAAGCTTGTGCTCAAAGATGTTTAGCATAATTTGTCAGTTTGTTTTATTCGAAGCTTCAGTGTGCCTAACACACCGATGAGTACAACGCGGACTGTGTCTTCGGTCGGAGTGTGAGAATACTGTTGCCTAATGAAGGTGCCGGCCTACACTAGAAGTTTATTTTCACAATATTTCATTTCTTATCGTAGTGAAATATTACATATTTTGAAGCAACAAGTGTAACGTGCAAAGAATATCTCACTGCTTTTTGCGAAAGCTTTCGAAGCAGGCAATCATATTTCGGCAAGCGGGTGGGACAAAAAGCAAAGCAAAATTTAGTACACAACACCAATAGATGGTCAGCAAACAAGCAATATACACGCGCGTTCAACTAAAACACTTCAGGTTAGTTGGCAGACTAAAATTAGGTCAACGAAATAAGCGAACTGTCCTAATGCACGATTTGAGAAACAATTATAGTTTAAGGTTGAAGCTTTTTTTTAATGCATACCAGTGCCTGTATTGCTGGTAAAACAAATACAAGAAACACGCCAAAAAGACACATTATGACACGGCTAGTGTGTTGTACGTTTGTTGGTCCTTGTTTTCTTACACTTTTTTTAGTGGTGAAGCTCCTGAAGCTTTGGGTATGCCCTTCCTAGCTCGTACGTGACCACCTAGTTCAATGGCTCAATCAGCAGGTGCAGACAGACAGACAGACAGACAGACAGACAGACAGACAGACAGACAGACAGACAGACAGACAGACAGACAGACAGACAGACAGACAGACAGACAGACAGACAGACAGACAGACAGACAGACAGACAGACAGACAGACAGACAGACAGACAGACAGACAGACAGACAGACAGACAGACAGACAGACAGACAATCAGACAGACATACAGAAAGACAGACAGACAGACAGACAGACAGACAGACACAGACAGACAGACAGACAGACAGACAGACAGACAGACAGACAGACAGACAGATGAATGCACGGATGGACGGACAATTCATGGCTCACCAATGAAACTCTCCGAAGCTTCGTGCCACTCATCATCATTGATTTTGTGGATATGCTGTGATTTTTTTCTCGGTTTGTGTCGTGATATCTAAGCCGATGTACATCATCTGACTGGCCTTCCAGCAATAGGATTGCGCTTGCATTCTTTCGTTTTTCGGTTTTGTTCAGTTAACTAAATTACAAGTTCAAAATGTTTTTCACTTGAAAAGCGATAAATTTCAACAATGTATACCACCAGCCAAATAGTGGTACTCGCCACTTCGGAAAGACGGCTTCGTCGCTTTTACTCGTCGCCTCGGGAGAGCGTAGGTGTAATTACTTTTTGATGTCCCCCTCACTTTCCTTGTTGCTCTGCTCTCCATAGCTGGGCACAGCCCGGTTCACCTCCCTGCATTTCTTTTCCCTTTTTACACTCTGACTCTGCCTGATTTTCATGAACTTAAACAGTGCCCCTGAACGTATGCTTGTTTAAATATCATAATGAGTATCTGCAACACTGTAGAGTCTCTAAACAAGACTCAGTAACGCAAAAACTCAACATGTTCCCGAAATGCATGATAAAATGCGTCAAACTGTCTAGTTGTTGACCTAATGTTATAGTTTTCACACTGCTGTTATGACAGCGTGCGAAGGTCTTCTGCGACCACTCCTTCCACTTATCTCTCTTGCACGAAAACTCCTTAGAATACGGTGCCTGTCGAGGAAAGTGCCAATAATATGTCGGCAATGTGGACGAGACAGCTCGGACGTGTTCTTCCCTTGGCCCTACCTCCCTCTTGCTGTTCTTGGATTGGGCAGCGATGACGTTTGGATTGCAGCCGCAATCGCGACCTAGATTGGCCCGTCCTTCGGTCATTAGCTGCTCGGCCGGATACGATGGAGGGAAGGAAAACAGCATCCGTGGAGTGGGAGAGTGGCGCTTCGTTTGCTTCATTGGCGTCGCTACCTGCACGCCATCGCTTAAATGAACGAGCCTGGCGGTTCTGCCCACCTTCTCGCTGCTCAGGAAGCCAACAGCTGCAGCGAGATAAGTTGTCGGCACTCCGTTACGGACGTTCGTCGTCCTCGCAAGTTCCCATTCCAGCGGCCGTCCCTGCAGTGCCGCGAAGATAGGGGAAAATGTACGAGCACGCGGCCTGTGATGGCGTCGCGAAAGCTTTCCTTGCACACGCCTACTCCGACGACGCGTGTTCCTTTTTTTTTTTTTTCATCGAGCTAGCGCGGTCTTGATTTGCACCACCGAGTGCATGCTACTTCAGTGGCTTGTCTTCACTTCTTTAGCATTGCGGCTCCTGTAGTCTCTCGCTTCCCGAGTTCATCGCACATCCCAGATTTACGGGTTCTGCAATAGCTTTTCACCTGTTCTCGTCGTCCTGATTCTGCGAGGTTAGGAAATGTCTGCTATGTTCGCATTTCGTAAACATCTGCGAATAGGGTTCAGCTCACGATACGGCAGGAACGTAAGATCAGCTTTTTTTTTCTGTCTGAAACAAGTGCAGTCAAGCAGCACGTGCTGACATAGTGAATAAATTGTAAAGGGTGTCAAACAAACAGTGCCGTACTGTCAAATTCTATGGCAAAAAGGTATATCAAAATATCAGTGTATACTATGAGTTTATACGCTGTTCTACAATGTACGGGGTACTTTAGTTAGCTCTTCACACGTGACATTTCAAAGTGTCCCGGAAAGCATATATACCAAATTAGATATTATTACTTTATTGCAGCGAAATCTGTTTCTAAATCACTAACAGTCCATTTTTGGGGTCCGACACATTCAAACATGATAATCATGAGACGGAAGTGATGTACGGCATAATTTACATTAACCTCGGAAAAGCTGTGCTGATAATAAAGTGGCATATCTAACCGTCACCATTTGTGCTTTGCATATCATCGATTCCCACTGTACGTGGGATCTGCCAATTTGAGTGCATGTGTTTTCACGTCTACGAACGCATACAGAACACATTCTTTTACCTGATTCAGTGCCTTACTTGCATGGCATTGCATGTCGAATCACTGACACGTGCGAAGTATGTCGTCTTCTCATGCCGCAACGTCATTGCTGTCCACTGCAGTTCCGCACTGACGTTGCGGCGTCAGTGCTGGTCGGTCGACATGTGCAAGCGCGAGCGTTGGAGCACCCCGCTGGCAGTGTGCAAATGGTACTCTACAGGCTGACGCTTCGACAACCGAAAGCAGTAATAGAGAGTTTTCGCAAACTACGGGAACGCGTTACGGAAATACGACACGGTTCCTTTTCGTATGCGCGTACAATGGTCACGCATGCGCACTTGTCAGCCGGTTCCGTGTTGCCGCCTTTCCGTAACGGGTTTCCGTAGCTCGCTAAAACTCTCTAATTATTTTTTGTAGACGCTCCCCCCCCCCTCATCACTCTATATTACAATGCAAGATATTGAGGCCTCGAGCACCAACGAGTGGAGATACGTGTATTGGCAGACTTTTTTTTTTTAAACTGCTTGGCCACATCACGCTGCGATTGTCCTATTTCAATCCCGGAGTACCATATTGCCGTGCTTCTTTAAGGTGGACAAGCAAGCACGTGGCCGACGGCACTATCAGCGCCATGTAACGACCATCATCAGTAACATTGCTCTTGCACAGCACGTGTTCCGCGATACACTCTTTCCATCGCGCGCTAGGTAATAGGATACGCCTGTTTGTTATCTTCCAGCCGCATTTTCGTCACCCAAGCTAGCGTGTCCTGCATTTAACTGTCCATCTTCATTAAAAATTGGTGCGTGAATACAAAAAATTACTATGAAACTGTTGACTTTTGAACCGTTTATTACGTGAAATTGCGAAGAAGTAAATAACCTAAAATGGAGGATGCATCAGCTTAGCAGACAAAAATGGGTAGAACAGAGGAAGAAAAAGCGTATCCATTACACGTTGCGAGCGGTGGAAAGAGTGTACCGCTGAGCACATGCTGCGCATGTGCAGTGTTTTTGACGACAGGAGTTACACGGCGCTGATAGTGCCTTTGGCCACGCGCTCGCGCGTTCGCCCGAACAGGGCTTTTCACTCTGCATGCGTTTCGGGGTTGTTAGAATTTCCTTTGTGAAATCAGCAGCGTTTGGCGTATGTGTCATTGCCTCCACTTCAAGGGATGTGAAACAACAGTTCCTGTCGGGTAATGTGTGTGAACACCCACAAAAACTGGCCTTCAAACCTTTCCTGCATTGCCTGATGAGCAAGAACGATGGATCACGGATATTTATTGCGGAAGGTGAGCCGCTTCGTTATTGTGCGAGTGAATGCATTTTCGTTCTGCTCGTTGGATGCACTCAATATTATGTACACTGGTAGGCGACAGAAGTTCTCCCTGTCTGAGCATTTGTTCCTTCGGTTCGATCCCCATGCAAGGACACTTCGCCCAGACGTGCCCCTTTTATTGTTGACAGAAACATAAATGCGGCAGTGGTCAACTCCACTTCAGGAACAACAAGAAGCGATTGAGAAGAAACAAGTGAATGTTGACCAAGTGCCGCACTTAATCACCAAGTTTTCTTGCGCTAGTCGGTGCGGCGCACTTACGCTATTCAGCTTTCGTATTCACCGGCTTGACCATTCACTCCACATCGGTAGCGCTGATGGTTCATTCTCGTTCGTAGTCGGTCATCACAGAAGTGGGTCTCCCCTTTTGAATTTCTCTTCGGCGACACTCTTCAAAACTTATCACTGCTTTCATGTAGTCTACTCTTAACTATTTAAGGCCCGACTAACTGCACTAGATTATCAAAAACATCTTCCGATGGTCGATTTAACCACGCTAGCACTTCAACAACATGACTAATTCACTGACTGACAAACTATCACCACGCGATTATATCAGATAGCGCCTGGGTTTGGGAAGCGTCTATATATTTGGCCCAGGCGTAGCGCAGCGAAGAAAGTGCCTAACATTGCAAACGTGAGGAGGGGATAGAAGAGACGAGAACAGAGCAAACGAGAAGAGGGAATAGAAGAGACGAGAACAGAGCGCCGTGTTCTCGTCTTTTCTATGCACTCCTGTCGTTCGCGCTGTTAAGCACTTTCTTCTTCTACCATGCAGCACCAACCAGCCCAATCAAGCACTTTGTCATAGCACAGCGAAAGCTGGCGCATGGGATAGATGTTTCTAACAGATTAGTCTGCGGAATCAGAAGACACCGCATCGATTTCTTGATTCCTCCCGACCTTGCGTGGCATTTAGGCTGTCTCAACGGCGTAATCTGCTGAAAGAACAAGCGGTCCACTTTTGGCGGCCTTGAATACTTGTTATTTCACTGCGCACGTGCCTTTGCGCGCGAAATAAAAAGTAACATGCGACTCATAAGAGTGGACTTGGACTGGCCGGCCTGTAGCCAGGCCCTCGAAACTGAGTGCCAGTTTTCGTTTCCAGAAAGATGCACGCTTGTAATGGTTGCCGGGTATCTTAAGACCTGGTGGAACGAAGTTAGACTGAAGTGGAGATTCTGGCCTATTGGTTTTCGCAAGTTTTTGCAAAAGCAAAATTTTCTTTGCCTCTATCTTCTTTTGTTTATTTGTCTTTTTTTATTCTTATCTTCTGAAGATCAAATTGAACGAAGAGCGGGAAGAGCTTCACTTGAGTTCGTACCCCATGCCTCGGTTCCTCTTGGACACCCGCTCATCGATATCACACCTTGTATCGCGCTTGGTTATTTGACTCCGTTGATTGTGATGTACGTGAAAGATAAGACAGAAAGTTGTCGCACGCAGTGAAATTAAGATGCGGTGAGCCAGGCTTAGCAGTTCAAACAATTATTATAAGTAAATGGCGAAATTGGGCCTGACATGTTTATCACGACTCCGAGGTGTGTTAACCCAAAATTTCCAGTTATCGAAGGTTCTTTAGCTGAATTTGCATGATTCATATGATTAAACACACTTCTTTGCAAGCTTTACCTGACATAAGCAAAGGGCCTGTAGACTAATTAGTAAGGAGGACAGCCCACCTGTTGTCGGCGAAATACGTTTATTGAATGGCTTGAATAAGGGCTAGCTTGTCCACACTTTTTCATTGTTTACTATTAGCTTGTTGTTTAAAAGATGTGAAAAATTATAAGCTCCTTCATGTTCATGTAATTTCTGTACCCACTGTTTGGAAATTTTTGTCTTTACTCCTTATATTGTAGCCCAAATATATGTGATCGACTCAATGCTTTGAGAAATCGTTACAGAGAATGTCGTTGGAGCTAGCGTTTTGTGAAATAAACTTTTCTTCGTCAATCTGCTCTGCTCAACGACAGCTAAATTAACGACAACCTGAGCCGTGCCATCTCTTACACTCGCACGGAAATGCAATTGGAACGGAGTCATTCTTTCTTTAGTGCATCGCCAAATGACACCTCCCCCTAAACACTGCACAACCCAACGAATACCCATAAATCGACTGAAAAGAATACCTGATCTCGATGATGCTTTCCCGTAGTCTGAAATTTGGGGGAAGCCTTACTCATTCTCACCAGTATATTGGCCCCTAATACTGACAAGGTAAGCAACCGCCTGTTGCGAAATTGAGACAACAAAATATCACTTTACTCACAAAAGCTGTTACCAAATGAGTGAAACTGGCCAGTACCTGAACGGTGGCACACGGTTACGGTATTCCTCCTCTGAAAGTCGGGTAAACCACTAAACTTCGACAATCTACGCCCCATCTCATTATCTTCATATGTAGGAAAAGCAGCTGAACTTGCGATCCTAAATCGGGTATTGCGTTACATATAAGCTCGCAAACTCTTTTTATTCAACATGGTCGGGCTCCGTCCGCACCTATGAACACAAGCCATCTTGCTATTACTAAAGAACAGGTCTTCTACTCAAACACGATATTTGTCCGTGACACTGTCATCCTAGACGTCATCAAAGCATTCGATGGTGTCTCCCACCGCTTTCAACTGGAATGTTATGCCAGCCTCGATGTTCATAAAATATTTCAGGCATACATTCGTTCCTTCTTACAAGACCGAAAAGCCCAGATACGAGTATCGCAACTCGCATCCCACACATACACATAAGGTGCCAACGGGACACCACAAAAGGCAGTCATTTCTCACTCTTTTTCAACATAGTAATGAAGAGACTGCCTGACAAACTCCGCGACATACCTAACATAAACCATGCTATATAGGCAAATATATTGATACACATCACAATATGGTGCCCGGAAGGCTACTTGGCGAAGTTAGAGCAGGACTTTTAAGCTGCTCTTGATACCACAGAAACCTACCTACAACACACTGCACTTTGGCCTTCACCAATGAAATCAGAGTTGCTACCGTACCGGCAGTTTCATGAAGGCACTCGTAATTTGACGCCCATAGACGAGCCACCCATAGCGTTACAAGCCAAATACAGATGAGGAATACCTCGCGTTGACTCCAACCATATTTGGGCCTTCTAGTGGAGACCACCAGCTGCTATGTAAGAACAATACCACATGACAGCTAATGCCTAAAACATGCGTAGACTCATACAGCGAGTTTCGGGTCGCAGACGAGGCCTCGCTGAGGCGAACTTTCTGCGCATATACCACGTATTCCTGATGAGTCACATCAATTACGCCACCTCTGCCCACAATATACGAAGGCGGGAGAGACGAAAGTAAACACAATCTTGCGCAAAAGCATTAGGTAAGTTCTTCGCTTACCTCAAAACACGAGTACTTCCCGTCTCAACCAACTAGGAATGCACAAATAGATTGATGAAGTGATCAAAGCCCGGACGGCGGCCCAAGTGCTCCACTTTTCCTCTATACCAAGCCAGGCCGTGAACTTCTAAGCGAGGCTGGCATGTCCCCACAACCCTGTCTTGAACACGTTATAACCCTCTAGAAATATGCCTATGCTACCTACTTGGTAACCACATTTCCACGAAATGTTCACCCGCAACAGAAGAAAAGCAGGTGCCTGGCTCGCATTCGCGCAATCCTCGACCGTAACACGCAAATTTCAACTCTACCGTATTCTTTGATGCGGTGAAATACGGTAACTCCCCCTCGTTTGCACTCTCAATAGTTGATGGCGATAGAGCCCTATGCTCATCCGCTTTAGTTAGGCTATCAACAAGAACCACAGCCAAGCAAGATGCTATTGCTTTAGCGATGATTGACTCCTTGCACACCAGCGTCTTTACTGATTCACACGCAACCATTCGGGCTTATGAAACCGGCAATGTCACTCGCGAAGCAGCCCACATTTTTTCAAACACGCAAATACACACAAGCTGGGACTGCCTTTTTAATGGTCCGTGCCCACATAGGCTAGGACGTCCGCTCACAGCAACCGAACCTCAACGAAAAGGCTCATGTTCGAGCGCAAAAACTCCCTCCCCACGATGATCAATTAGGCACTGAAGAGCTGAGCCCAGACGTGCACTTTAATTACCCTTTACTCACCTTCGACAAAATTACCTCTCATTACTCAAACGACAGAAGCCAATATTCCTCACCACATAGAAGGCTCGAACGCGTGCAAGAGGTAACGCTTCACATGCTACAAACGACATTGTACCTATCACGAGGCCAACTCAGCTATAGCACTCGGACATAAATCTAAAATGCCCAGACTGCACAGAAGTGTACTGTTAACTTTCTCATTTGCTCTAGAGATGCCCCGCATTACTTCAGGGACGTCTCACTAGTTATTACAAGTGGAAAGAGGCACTCAGAAGCCCCGAGCTCCACCTCCGACTAAAGGCAGTCCAGAGGACCCAAAAACTGGTGGAATGCTACAACGTCCCCCCCGGCCTAGTTTCGGCCTAATGTAGCGGCTGTTAGGGTTGCTTTCGTCAAACCCCGGTGGATTACTCCCCTCAGAACTTCTTAATGAAATTCTTGACTGACTGACTGATTTGTATTGATCGAGTTTAAGTTTACTGGGAAATCGGCAAGCACGAGTTTCACCACTTCAGATTAAGTTAACAAAATGAATATATAGCCAACGAGATTTTACGAATGGCTGTATCGACCAAGAGGTCGGGTATGCTGAACGTAGGCACGAACACATTCCGCTTGCATGCATGTGAAGTTGCAAAGGGAGAGCATTCATGGCAACCCTCCTTCTTTCTGCTTCTCGCAATTTTCCTCCGTTTGATGACCTTACCACTGACGTTATTAAATAAATGTTTCGTTGCTAAATTATTTCTAGTTGAATGCCCGACTACCACTAGTAGTAAACGCGGCACTGCTGCTGCGTATCAGCATGAGAGAAACGCATTCCATCAGATGTATAGGGAGCTTCCGCCCACGTTGCAGTGGCGTAGCCACGCAGTTATATGTCGGCCGTTAGAGGCGGAAACACCTATCACTCTCCATCTTCAAGAGAACGTGCGGAGTAGTCATCCACTTCAATATCTGTTCTCGTGCACAATGCATCTACTTCTGTATGTGGCTGCTGGTGTAGCGTTCGCTAGCACGCAGTGCGGCTCTGAATCCGTCTTTATCGTCCGCGATTCAACGGTTCGATATCGTCGGGCAAGATCTGGCAACAATGAGAAATGAATAAGGTGCGAGCGAAGTGCAGCGTGGCGTTGACGCGACTGGCAATCTTATCATGCCCGGTGTTCGTGAGCATTTCATGCTACGAAGAAGTACGCACACCAGCACTGGCAAAGCGATAAAAGATGTGCGATAACTTACCGGACTTGGTTTGTCGTTTTCGCTTGTTTCGTCTGTAGGTCTGCTAGGCTGCTGCTCGGTAAAAGCGCCACCATTATTTTGCAAAGTGTGTATTACTGGCAAATTAGGCCTTAAGCCTACATCTGTAGGGCTGTGCAGCTCTGTGCGAAGAGCTTTTTTGTGTTCTCGCCTTCGGCGTACGATTTTGATAGACTCACATTAAAGCTAAGTATTAGATAGTATTCGCAGCACGTTTGCGAGAAAATTGGTTCCTTGGCACGAGAAAGTGAGTTGCCAATGGCGACATTAGGATTTCTTTGTACGAGTACAGGTAGTTCGTATTCAATGCATCTGTGAAATTGTTTGAAGAAATTGGTTGTGGTTAGTATTGTTATTTTTGGCGTTTAAATAATTGCGTTTAATACGATATGGCAATAATGGCGTTCGTAATACAATACAGGAGCAATTAGACTTTCTGAACCGAGGAAAAATGTTGGCTGAACCAGGACATCATGCGTGGTGGAGGAGCTGGCGCTTTCACGTTCAACGCACTTATATACCTCAGTAAAGTGAACAAAGAATGACTGCCACCACAGTTCAGTGGTAGAGCAAGAAATGAGTCATTCCTACAAATGGTTTCGAGACGCAGCACAGTAGCGTCGAATAAATTGTAATACTGACGGATTAAGAGCCAGCTGTACCCCCAAAGCCGTTTTTCGCACTGAGGAATTGCCACCTTAATACTGAATTTGCACTCGGAACAAAATAAGAAATAAAAAAAACTGCAGCAAAAGACGCGAAAAACTGGAAAGGGACTTTATTGCATTCATTATTAGCATAATACTGCCTAGCCACAATTGTCCCAAGTTTGATGGCAACCTGGTGTCCATTTTCTACCCATCTTCAACAAATATTGGCCCCAGTAATAGAAGAAAAATAAATGCTATAACTCTTCCGTGGTATTGTTGTAGGTACATCTGTTATTTACTTATTTGTGTCTTCATTCATGCTACTTGCATCGACGTACGCTATTATGTACTGGATGATATGTAACAGCTATATACTTTGAATGTGAGAGAGAAGAAGCCACTTAGATTTTAGTCTTTCTGAGGCTTCACACATCATCTCTTTCTAAACGAAACGTTAACTGGATAGTTGGTGATACATCTTGACGAGCATTAGTACGTTTTTCAATTGCACTAAAGGTTTGACTAAAGGTTAACCTATGGGAGCAGTGGCGCATGAAACTTTTCTGCACACCTATATACGTTAGATCCCCGTATTTCTTTTTCTGCCTTGGGTTCACCACAAAGTTCTAGGTACTGTTTGTTTTCTCTTCCAGACGTAACCGTGCAACTAAGTGCTTTCAGTCTTTCTCCACCTAAATAGTCATTACACGAGTAGGCATTGAGTGTCGTAAAATTTCGAGCTACGTACAACGTATGTCAAGGAAGCGTGGGCGATGAGTGTTTTCATTGCACAAAAGATGTATGTACCTCATATGGGATCAGGTGCACACGTGCGCAGACTAATACAGCGCAATCCTGGCAGAAGCGCGCGGCCTCCCTGGATCGCAGGGGCAATCAGTCGTGCCATCTGTCTTTGAAGTGTACCAGCGCAGAAATGAAACTAAGTGGAGTACGGACCGCATAAAAGATAGCAGCAATAACTAGACAAATTCTAGCGGTGTCGACACAAAGCTCCGTGATTGCAGTGGATGTCGATAGCGCAATAACACGGGTGATGAGCTCGCTGGGAGAAAGGAAAATACGTCCTTCTATTTTGTCGATGAGATGGGCCGGGAGCTAGAGAACGAAAGCACCCTGAAAGGCCGAATAAGGCTCGCTGACCACACCACTGTTTCCAATCGCAGCAGGACCACCTGAAACTGCGTAACCTTCAGTTTTCGATCACCTTGTTTTGATAATACACCGGACTATATCCTAAGAAAGAAAAAGAGTGGTCGTACTCTTTTTGACGAGTTGTGAGGGCCCACGTATTGAAAACGCCAGCTTTCGGACTCCACGACTATCAGACGAAAATGAATGAAGTACAGAAAAAAATTGTCTCACTTTAAAACGAGTCATATGCGTTGCGAGTAGTCTAAAAATTCGTCAATGGACATTTTTCTATGTAGTGCAGCGCGTTCCTCGCTTTCCTCTCTACTTTACTAGACCTGGCATGACATTTTACCAGTGATTCATCAAAAAGCTGAGCTTGTATTTAGAGACACAAATGAAAACTTCAATAATTGCGTGTGCTGTTTTATTTGTATTTCACCACGCTGCACTTTTTATTAGCGGACTAGAAAGACAACTTCACGAAACGTTTGCTTCTTGTCCCCCTGTTCTGATTCATTGTTGGTTTTTTTTTCTTAGCATTATCATGAACATTAAATGCATAGATGCATGGAAAAGCACTCACGTAGAAAAAGGCTTGCGTGATAGCCATTTAATTTACTTAGATTATAAAAAAAAACTGTGGTGACCCATATGCTTAACCTTCATTCAATCTTTTCCTCCTCAGTTCAACAATTTTGCACCACTAATATGTTTGTTACTGGTAGTAGAAATTTCACCAACACCATGAGCCTACTTCGCATTGCTGGTCATTCGGAGAAAGTCTTTGCATTTTCTTTTGACGTTATAATACGCCGCATTGGGCGAGTGCGAAGCTTTAGAAAAGCCCAACAGTTGCAGCTTATGGAGACCACTGCTTCACCGCACCAGCGCAGCCAGTTTCCCTGGCGAACGAGCTATGCGCACTGCCATGCTTAGCGCCGGCTCTGAAGACGCCTTTCTATGACGACGGCAGCGAAAATTGTCAGCATTGCTTCGAATTGCAGTTGTGTTTATATTTACCATAGAGAATCAGACCACTAGGCCCAGTCTCAATTTTCAAGAGAATTGTCTGACTGGCCTGCACTTTCCTACATGGCAGCAGGGTGTTCTTACCAGAAACTCAAAACGACAGGGGTCAGACATACGTGGTGTATATACTACCCAAAGTACTGCATGTCGAGTGGGTGAGTTGGGCTCCCGACACCGTCTTGACAAGGCCTCTGAACATGACACGTGTACCAAGTAGGGAGGAAAAGGCACCCGCAGACATCCACAAAGCCCTCTTAGCTTTTATTTAAGCAATGGCCATTCTTAGATTTTGCGCAAACCATTGACTGCATGCAGTCGACTGATCGTAGATAGAGCAATTTTCGCCATGTTTGCAGAATGTTATGCTTGGTCGAGGAGGTAACATACGATTTGCGTGTAGATGACGTGCTCGCGTACCCTCTTCAGGAGCACGTCGTGAATAAGTTGCTGCCGTAGAGCTGATAGTAATAGGACCCATACGAAACGAGTAACGTGAAAGCACATCTGGTCTGTGAGCAGGTGGTAATCACTTATGCGCGTATGGTGGGCAAAAAAGAGCTACTAGTTAAGCGCGATAGCGTGAAATAGCTGGTTTTGCAGAAATGCTGGTGTCGTTGTCGGTGGTCGCGTCGTTCGTTGTGAGCGAAATGTCATCTTTTGCTTGACCAAAAATCGCGAGAAATGTAAATAAAATAAAACAATTCTCTGAATCTGAGTGAAGATCCAACCCGGGTTGTTTTGGAGGCATGCGAGCGTACTGTTCGGGAGCCATGAGTCTGTTTAGAAATACAGGAAAGAAAAAAACTTCTTCTGCCTAAAATTGCAGTGAAATAATTTGCATGCTTAACAAACAAACGTGTCCTGTATAAATGCTTTAGAATACAACATAATTAATTGAAGTAATAATGCGCATTACAAGCGCACATTGTGATCGGGTGTCATAACTTGCGAATATTATGGGCAAAATAACATAGGCTGGCTATGGTAAAAATTTGTTCAAAGATAGTTTTACATAAAGATGGCTTCTTTATTAGAGCGAAACGTTTATTTATTTATTTTTACCTTGACCAGCACTGTGTTATTTTCGTCCATGTCTTTCCACGTCCGGGTGTGTGTCTAGACTACGGACTATGACATTATCATCCATCCACAGCTTGCGGGATTGACTCCCGGCTACGGCTGCTGCATTTTGAATGGAGGTGAAAATGTTGTAGGCACGTGTGCTAAGATTTGGGTGTACTATCAAGCACCCCATGTGGTCGAAATTTGTGGAGTCCTCCACTACAGCATCTCTCTGAATCATATGGTGGTTTTGGGACGTTAAACCTCACATATCAATCCAATCAAACCAATCAATCAATAAATCAACAAATCAACGAATATGTGATTATCATGACTGCATGAAGTAACGTGGGCGATCCTCTACAAATGGCACCCACATTTGCGCCCTTTCCTTAAAGGCTACGTAGTGGGTGCATAGCAAGGTCAAAAAAATTTACGCGCAGAATTTTTCGTAGTTTAAAGCGTGCTATACGTTACACAAAATGCAGCCGTATGCTAAAGTTTCACAGACACAAGCCTTTTCGAGCTCAGTATGCACTAGATACAGGATGTCACTATCGCGTTCAACTCTTAACGGAGAAGCCTAAGGATCCCCCAATTTTCGCATATTTGATACAGAAAGCCTACTAAAATGCTTGTTGTTTGATTATGAAGTCATTCGGGTCGACGAAATGACTTTCACCAAACTTTTCTACAAATACTACTGTTTGGGTCATGCTACCAAGTATTCTTTCTTGCCGTTCTGCCGAGAGTGAGACAAAACTGCGGAGAAGGACGATGGGAACTGTAAATGGTTTTGTTTTTCATTTTTATACAGCTCGATGGGCCCGTATGCTCAGATTTGGGTGCACGTTAAAGAACACCAGGCGTTGAAATTGCTGGAGCCCTCTACTACGGCGTCTCTCATACTCGTATGATGGTTTTTGGGTGTTAAACCTCACATATAAGTTATTTATACAAAGGTTTTGATTGTCTTGTGAAGCTTGCGCACACTTCAGTACAACAGCTGCTTTTTCTAGTGCACTGGGCTTATATAGCTTCTACATTCTCAGTTTTTAGGTCTCTAGGATTAACGTTTCCAGGTTCAATTTCTTCCAAAGGTGAGTTGCGTTTTCGTTAACTTTACTTCCTTCAAAATTGTATCACAATTACTACACTTACGATTTGAAGCAGTACAATTAGCCTCTCCTACAACCTTACTGGCTTTATTGTCTGGCGGATTTTTTTTCCAATGTGGAAGTCCACAAAGGAAGGAGTACTTGAAGTTACCGTCTCTTCATACAAGAATTGTGGATGGAACACCTAGACGCTAATAAATGTTACGTTGAATGCGAAAGAAGAGTATCAGTCTCAAACGTTTAGGTGAAGTCACTCTCCAAATAAGCGCCATCGCTTAGCATGCTGTTTCAATTTTCGACAATACTCTAAACAAGCGCGTCATAGCAAAACGCAATAAAGTGATTCCGAAGGAAACAGCTTCTGCCATAATGTAGGCAAGTCACAATGCCATGGCGCTTATGTTGGGCTAAGCTTTACATAATAATGGTCCTTGCCTCACCTTTTTGGTGGCACGTTATGACGAAGATTTGCACAAAAACGTACCCTGTCTTTGTCCGTGTGTTTTCTTGAAAAGCCTCCTTATGCCCAGCTTCCCCTCTTACAATAAATGTAGTTCATTATAATTTCAAGTGTACGCAATCTAACTGGCAATTCTCGGTTTTGTCAGTGCTGACACAGCGTTGAACAACTATTCAAAGCAAGTTTGAAAGTTTTGTGACTACAGCCTTTCGGTTACTCTAATTACGTGAAATGCGTTCAGTTTTTTCAGTATTCCTGTCACACAGACAGATGTGGCTTCCACACCGGCGAAAATTCTGACTGTCGCGAAATAACCTGGTGCTATTGTTACATTATATTTGTTGCACCGGCACGTGGGAGTCATTACCATAATGCTAATCAGGTTTAGGAAATCGCGCACGGCTCATCGCCAACTTACAAAAACGGCTGGTAGCTTGAGGGCTTCTAAAATTAGGCAAAACCTTCAAGCCCTGGGTTTCCAAGGAAATCTTTAGTCAACCCACTCTTTCACACAACTGAAGGGCACACGCGCAGCATCACTGCTTAATTTGCATGCAAATGAAGGTTTGAGGCTTACTCCTACTAAAAGCTCCGGCAAGACTTAAACTTGTGAGACGTACGGCTTTAGAAATGCAAGTTTGGCAGTGCATTCTCGAATTCAGTGAAAGACAAGTTTCTGTAGCCCAAGATTTTTGACAATGAGTCAGAATAGGTGTACCCCAAAAGGGCTCAATTTCTATCTGCCGTTTTTCGTCTTTTTGGCTAGTAGTGCTGTCTCTAATATTATAAGTGAGCTCGTTCCAAGTTGTCCACAGTGAAACTGCCCTCCGAAGTGCGACAAGCAAATGACTCTTCACTTTCTTGAGATATCAGCATCACATATACATCATCCTCTATGATTATTATCACCAGTGTGATTTAGCTCGACCCTGGCTGAATAAACCAGTTCTTCAGAAGTGGTGGACGGTGCTTTTCGTTGCCTTAAGTCATCTCGCCTGTTCTCGCTGGATCTCCACTCGGGTCGTCGCATACGACGCCCTGCAATGGCGGCCCAAAAAACCTGGCCCATTCAACGTCACCGTCCTAGTGCGGCCACCTACACCCGCTTCGCTCATAAACATTCGCCTGCGTGACCCTCCTGTGTTTTCCGGTCTCCGAGGTGATGATGTGGAAGACTCGATCAAGAACTACGACCTCGTCAGTGATTTGAACAGCTGGGACAATCCACAAAAGTTGCGCAGCGTCCCATTTTACTTGTCCGATGTTGCTAAAACTTGGTTCTGGAACGACCACCGGGATCTTCCCGACTGGGACACTTTCGAGTAGGAACTTCGTCAAATTGCCGTTGCCCCTACAGTTCGCGCTGAGGCAGCAAAGAAGAAGCTCGCTGAACACACGCTGCTACTGGAAGAATCTCACACCTCGTATGTTGAGGATGCCCTTGCACTGTGCAATCGTGTTAACTCCAACATGTCTCCGAACGACAAAATACGCTACATTATTGAAAGCATTAACACCATCGCTTTTAACGCCCTCGCCACGGAAAACCCTGCCACCACCCAGGACATAATAACCATCTGTCAGCGACTGGACGAGCTTCAATCTCATCGTCTCTGCTACCATGCCACCGACATTCGTTTGCCTGCACCCCTCGGCTTGCGTGCGCTTTTCGCGACATCGTTCGAGAAGAGCTTCACGGGCGCTGCTCTTCATGCGCTGCGGAGGTTACTCTCCCTTCTGCAAAAGATAGCTTGCGAGATCTGATTAAACAAGAGATCGCCTCCGCATCGCGTCCGGCGTGTTCCAACGCTCCCTGCGTGCGCCAGATGCACACGTACACAGAAGTTGCCGTGCTCTCTGCCGTACCCACCGTTTCTGTGCCTACACCAGCGGACCATACGCCTGCGGCTTCGTTGTCACTGCCAGTGCGTGCAGCGCCTTACTACGCACCTCAGCTCCCTCCTTAGCCAATCTGTTACTACTGTGGCTATCGAGGACAAATCGCTTGGCTTTGTCGAAGGCGCCAACAAAACGAGCAACACGGCTATGCTCCTGAATAGCATCGAAGCTTCCGTCCGACTATGAACTACCTACGACCACCCTCCCGCTCATTCTATTACCATTCACCGTCTCCTGCCTACCACACTCTGGCACCGCGCATTGCTCCCGACCGGCTTGCAGAAATTAGGTGCCTTTTCTCATCTTCTAACCACTAACACTACCACCTTCCATACTGACATGCCTGGGAATTCCCGTATGTCTCGCCGCAGGTAGCCATCGCCAGGTCGCCGTTCAGTGTCACCTCTGCGGCCCGCCTACCATCCACGAAGGCCCACGCGGAAAACTTCCCGATGCACTTTTAGGAGGGTAAACTGCATCTACTGGAACTCTTACCATTCCTCCAGAGCAGCCATCGAATTTGATAGTAGTGTTTGTAGAAGGTGTACGCGTTGAGTCTCTTGTAGACACTGGCGCTGCCTTTTCGATTATTCATGCTCAATTTTATTCCCTGTTTCGAAAAGTCACCACGCCTCATGGCGGCCCATCTTTCCGAGCAGCGACCAACGCTCTCATTTGTTCACTTGCACAGTGTACCGTTCGTGTCTGCATAGAAGGCATTCGTCATCATATCGCCTTCGCGGTATTTCGTGAGTGCACCCGCACTCTCATTCTGGGGTGGGATTTTTTGTCTTCTGCGTCCGCTTCCATATCTTGTCACCAGCGCCTTCTGCATCTAAATACCACTGACTCCTCGCCGCTTGAACACGACGGACGCATCCGCCTTCTGACCACCTCAAATTATGTACTTCGGCCATACATCGAAGAATTTATAAGTGTCAATTGCACTGACATTGTGGACTGTGACGAACTAATTCTCCCCTACGGCCATACCCTGCGTAGGAGCATTGTGATCACACCAGGGCTTATTCGCTTCTTTGATGAGTCTACCTACCTAACCGCCTTAAATCAAACGGCCCAGTGTGTACTGCTCCCCTGTGGCTAAACAGTATCTTGCGTGGTCCACAGAGAGGCTGTTGCGATTGTTACTCTTCCGAACAACAACTGGAACGATGTGCCAAAGTCACAATCACTGCCATTCAATCCCTTCCACACCCTGTGTCGGCAACCATAAGCACTGACTTAACACCTGCTTAAAGTGAAACTTT
Source organism: Rhipicephalus microplus (assembly GCF_013339725.1). Taxonomy (NCBI): domain Eukaryota; kingdom Metazoa; phylum Arthropoda; class Arachnida; order Ixodida; family Ixodidae; genus Rhipicephalus; species Rhipicephalus microplus. The sequence goes on along the minus strand of NC_051170.1, from coordinate 96,504,518 downwards.
GCTCGCCCTGTTTATTAGACACCGTTCTCTATTTGACGTGAACTCGCCCGTCCTCAATATGACTACCACCGCTATTCACAGCATCCAGACTGACGGCTCTCGTAATGTACATCAGCGTTTATATCGCATGTCTCAGGCAGAACGCAAGATCATCGAGGAAAACGACTCAGACCTGCTACGACGTAACATCATACGCCCTTCCTCGAGTCCCTGGTCATCCCCAGTGGTTCTCGTTTAAAAGAAAGATGGGACAGTGCGTTTCTATGTCTATTACCGTGCGTTAAACAAAATAACAGCGAAAGGATATTTATCCTCTCTCTCGGATCGACGACGCACTGTATTCATTACAGGGCGCCGAGTATTTTTCTAGCCTCGACCATAGGTCAGGCTACTGGCAGATACTACTGCCTGAGTCTGATAAAGAAAAGACCGCCTTTTGAACGCCAGTTGGGTTGTACGAGTTTAATGTGATGCCTTTTGGGCTCTGTAATGCGCCCGACACCTTCAAACGCATGATAGACGGCGTATTACGTGGTTTGAAATGGAAAACGCGTCTGTGCTATTTTGATGACATAGTAGTGTTTTCATCCACGTTCTCGCTGCATCTACAACGTCTTGACGAAGTACTCACATGCCTCGCAAAAGCCGGTCTACAGCCTAACACGAAGAAATGTATCTTTGCTAGCAAGACAATGAAGGTTCTCGGCCACCTCCTTAGCAAAAAAGGAATTCGGCTTCCAAATTCCTTTTTTAACCTCCCTGTCCTTCCTCATTATTCCTCCTCCTTCTCCGGCTTCTGAAAAACATTTACGTCTTCAATAATTTAAGTAACGCCACCTATGAAATCCACATGGGGTCGAGCACTGAGTAAGGAAAAGGGGAGAAGAGCGCTTGCACCTTTCGATAGAGTTTTGGTGTGGTATAAAGAATAACGAATCAACAGTACTGAGAAACGAAACTATGCTATATATCTAAACCTCTGGTGCGATGCCAAAATAAAGTCAGGTGAAAGACCATTGGAAACATAGCTCCAAACTTGCACTATATTACGTCATGGAGATCTTTTTTTTCTCGGTGCACGTTTTAATAAAAGTATTTTAGAGCAAATCCAGACCCAAACTTAAATCGTATTTTGTGTCTGGTTATTTGCTCAATACCCCTGCAGTTAGAGGCTGAGTGAGTGATTTTTTTTTTCGAGACATTGTTTGCTACGTTCTTCGAGACAGAGAAAGCGTAGATTGAAACGAAAAAGACGTGGCTTTCTTCCCCTTTCCCCCTTTCTCTCACTTTATTGGTGGTAGCAGCACTTTGTGTTGTCGTGATTAGTGTCTTTTTCACTGTTTTCTGTTTATTGACTAGCGATATCGAGAATTACATTGAGCTCACACGTTTCTGCCATCATTCTAACTCCTGTCAAGCTCTATTATTTTAATGCCTTCCTCTTTGTTACGGGATACGCCATCGGCTGCTGGCTCGGGTGTACAGAAAGTCCGTGCAGTACACTTACCTCAAGTAATAGGATTTCAACGTACTCTCGTTCATGAGGTAAAAGGGTTCAAAATTGGCGAGCCTTCGTAGCGAAAACTTTCTCAAACACTCACAAGAAAGGCACTCTAGTGTTTTGAGGACGTTTGTTATAATTCAGCAGGGGCATCTTTCCATCTTTCTCGCGGTTTCTCCTCGCACCCTGCGCAGCTTACGCTATGCGTGCGTCGCGCTAGGAAGCTTTTTACACGGAGCGAAAATTTTCTATCGAGGGCAATCTTCGCAAATTAGACGCGCTCTTATAAGGGCTTACTTCACTGGCTTGCTCGATGTTGAAGCAAGCTATTTGAATAAATAGGGTTCACCATTTCGCGGTGCGAAAAGTTCAATGACCGGAGAAATTAAAATTCAAAGTAGGTAACGCTACGCACGACTATGGTACGCTTGGTTAGTTAGTTAACCAGGTTGGCAAATCGATAAAGAGTACCAGGAAAGATTATTCACAAGCAAAGAAATGCACAGGAAAAGTACTGACCTCTAGTCGTTGGTATGCTAGTCATCTGTTTCTTCCGAAATGAATCATCCCACTCGTAGATAGGGGCAACTGCAAAAATGGTTGTATCTGTGATCACAACTGTAGATTGATAAAAAGAGGCCAAGGAGAAGTAATAGACTTTTTGTCCTTGCCCCCTTTAGTGAAAAAGACGACGAACACGAAGGATATTTTTAAATCTTGAAACAGGTACATCGAATGTTCTGTCTGACTTGCCTTTAGCGTTTTTTTTACTGTGTTGTGCGCACTCGAGTCACGGGCAGGCGCAGCGTTCTCCATTAGACGGAGGAAATTCTTAATTGCAGCTTTTTTTGCTCGAGACAAAAAATAATTGATCAAACTTCACAGCTTCACTGCATAGGAGAAGCAATGAATATATTAGCAACAAATTGTATTGCTATACTATGTGAGTTTGGCAGCTACCACTTTTGGATACGATCTCACGTAGCGCTACAAGACGCTGTTGTAGAACAATAGCACAGCTCCTTGGAATGCCGCTCTTTGGGCACAGCCTCTCCGCGTTGACAGTCCAGTACGAGCTACCTGTTGATGGCTTCGAATACAGCAGAAGCGAGCCTTCGCGACGGCACCCTTAGAATCAAAGGTTGAAGTTGCTGCTCGAGCTACACCATCGCTACCCTCCCGTCTTTTCACGCTTGTTAAAGTCCAGTCTAGAGTTTCCTTTCTGCTTCGACGGCAGGCCTCTTGAACGGGGTGATGTTGTTGCAATCACCCTCAGAGCAATAAATATGAGCTGGCTCGTTTGAACTTTGCTTCAGATGTGTTGCTCTATCAAGCTCGAGCGCTTTCACCTATGGTAGAAAGTATGGTGCTTTGGAAATATTATCAGTTTAGACTTTATGCGGGGCGTGACGGCAACGGCAAAAACCTGTCGACAGTGTCGTTATAATTGCAATCGCAGTAGAAATGAAAACATATGTGATAACACGCTTGCCACAATGGCCTGCCTTGGGTCTCTGGCTTTCTGAGAGTAAAGGTTTTAAGTAACGAGTTGTTGAAATATAATCTCAAGGGCATTCAATCACCGATGTCTGTCGAAAGCTGCGTGGCCGTAACGCCGATTTTCAATCCTTTCGGACCCAGATTAGTTTTGTACAATGTAAGCAATTGTTCTTTACATACTGAGATGCACATGATCATTGTACCTAAAAAGATTTTCAAAAGTCTGTGCTCACCGTTTTCAGTGAATAGTAATTTGACGACAAAATCAGTCTAATTCCTAATTTTCATCCAAGTATTTGTATTTAATTGATTACTTAAAGGTTATTTACAAAGAAAGGATAAAGCCTACTTATAAAAATTCGAATTTTCTTCCCACAGCCAAAATGTATGCCCTCTCTTAGCACGGTAAGCGAAGCTGCCCTTGTGAAATTCTGAAATCGCTCAGCCACTTCTTGTTTGTTCTCACGTCACCTCGCAATAATAGTTGCATCATGTTGACATTCTCGGTTGCTAATTGCTTAAGAGCTGCATTGCCATAGTGCATCACATACGAGGGAACAGATTAAGGTACAGGGCACACAATATCCAAAACGACTATTTATTGTGACTTCAATTGTTCTCACAGAAGTCAGACTCAGTCGGTGTTTCTTGCTTCAAAATATTGATCGATGCTTACACGAGGAACTTGTTAGATTCAACTACTTTGGCTGTACCAGTTGGAAGTTGTATTTTATTCGCAAGAATTTTTTTCTTACTTTCAAGATCAAGATGCGAGCTGACAGATAGAAACACGGGAGTGAGAAACCGAACGAACTGCAGAATGTGCCTCAGGGGTCGTACGGAGGCAATTCTTTTTGTTTGCTCTGCTTATTCCACTTTTTTCAGAAATAGTTCACTTGTACTTGTAGGCTCACTTTTTTTCAAGCCAATTTTTCATAAGACAAGTACAAAAAACTTGGAGATAAAAGACAAACGATGGCACCACAATATTACGATTCAGGTGGTGGTCGCTTATCTGTACCGCGGTCGGCAACAATTTCATATGGTTTAAGCCTCTCACTGCTTCCTACAAAACAACTAATTAGGAATCAACCTCTGTGATATGTTTGTCTTTTTCAGTCATTGCAGTAAAGTGTTAATGTGTTGAAAATTTTGTGTGCATGACTGGTGTTCCTATCCACTTGAGTTATCTTTTAAACGGTACTAAGAAAGTGCTTTCACATTGTAATTTTTAGCCCATTAGAAATAGGCTGATTGCCACTGAGTACAAATATTGTATTATTAATTGAGTTAGATACACAGATACACAAGGATACAAAGAAAAGAGGGCGAGAGCAATCTGGCAACTGCCACCTGGAGGGGCACAACGCCTGCTGACCCTTTCGGGAGTAAGGGAAGAAACAGAGGAAACAAAGATATGAGGCGAGAAAGAGGGGAAAACAAGAAGGAAGTAAAAGAAAATTGACGAAGACTTACACGAGTAGAAGTACGATAGTACGCACGATAGTACGATATTAGAGTACAATAACTTCGGAGTATCAAGCAACGCTTCACAACCCACTGTGTTGTATTTGGACGCTAATATTGCACCTTCGCACGTTACCACCTTAAACCAACTTTTGCTTTTATTGTTCACATGGCGCAGGTGCTCACGTTGTCTTTAACGACCGTGCCCGACTTTGCCAGTTGACATGCACAGATGAAGCACTCCAGGTAAGCTATACGACATTTCATTGACTGTAAGGATTCTGCTACAAAACAGAAATTACTCGGCATTGAAAATAAAATATTCATAGACAATTCATTCACAAACATTGGGAGACCCATAAGTTTTGTCTTCAAGAGTTGAACGCGATAGCGAAATTCGGCATGTAGTGTACCCTTCAGCCGCTAAGTGCTTATTTATTAATATGTTTTGTTACATACACACGCACGCATACAAACACGCACACAGTAGATTCGACCAGCGCGCGCCATTATCGCTGAATGGACTCGTTTACGTCGTGCCACCTGTAAAAAAATCTGTTAAAGGGGCCCCGAAACACTTTTTCAAGTAAGCATAAAATGAATTCACTAGAAAAGCTTATTGTCTCACGAATTTAACGAGCAAAATTATCAAGCATCCGTCCAGTGTGAGTAGAGTTACAAAGGTTTGTCGCATGCTGCAATTGCATTATTTCTTCTCTCGTCCCGACGAAAGCGCTGGAAGCTAAGCAGCGAGGGGTAGCAGGGCAAAGAAACTACCGCGCCTCGTCACCTGGAGCACTTTTTTTTTTCCATCGAACGCACGGGTTTTTCAGTGTGATCACGCGCGCACGCATGGATAAGTAGCGGCTCTCGCGGCTATCTCGGTAACTTGATTTTTCGGTCACAGACGCACAGACAATTTTTCGCTCACAACCAACGGAGCCGATGCCGGCGGCGGGTTTTCTGCGACACGAGCTCTCTAACGCTATCGCGTTAAAAGGTGGACGGCAGATCATCGTCCCTCCTCTGGGACTGTAAAACATTATTGCTAAGGCCGACACAAGAAGTGGTCAAGAACTAAAGCGACCGAGTATTTCAAGTTCTTCCACAGATACTTTGCTTTGGCACCTTCAGAGTCTGCGAGGTGCGCATTTTGGAGTGCGTGTGGTCGAAGGGTGTTTGCGTCAGGGTGTAAGGGATCGCCTACTACGGACGTTGAGTCATAGCAAATAGGGAGAATCAGATATGAGCTCATTATACCAGAACGAAATGACATTCCATGCTCTGTCTTTTTTGCCCGTGTTCCTTGTGAATCTTCAACCTGCATCCATACACGGTATCCTTTGTTTTGATTACGTGACAGACTGGACCTTCAACACGTGCAATGTTGTCACTGCTTTGAAAAGAAATAACACCAAATGCAGTGTGACTGGCCACTTGGTGAAATTATCCGAGAGCTCTAGACTCAAAACGCCATTAAATAAACTGCTGTCGATGATGGTCGCTGAGGAAAACGCCATGTTGCCTGCAATGACTAAGCAATTATTATGACCTACACAGTTTGACAATCCTCTTAGTGTGTTTGTGATAGCAAATAGATCTAACGTCCATAACCAGTAAAGTTAATTTATAAAATGCTGATATACGTTGCGATGACATGAATCAGGGCATTAAGTTCGGCTTTATTTCTCACTGGTTCCTCTGCATTCGCACAGTGAGCGGCTGCTTATATAAAAAAAAAACTAGTGTGGAGAGCGATCATGAACTCTGAAGTAATGTGATCAACTACCGCAGGTAAGGCCCCCCTCCAGCGAATAGAAAGCAAGCCACTACGTTTTGCTTGATATTTACCTTGTTCATATCTGCGATTTTAAGCTGTAAAAGTGGCATCGCATATAACTTTGGGATTACAAAGGAATGAAGACGACTTCATCACCCTTTTTAATGCCACTTGCCACATCCCCAATTCCTATAATTGTTGTATAATATCAGTTTTTAGCGTGTTATTGTGTAGCTTGCATTGAACAAACGTGATTTAGTTTAGTTATATCGAGAAAAAGCTTGCAACAATGTTTACAATGCGGGTAAAATAAGAGTCAGGAATAGATATGAAAGACAGGCATCTCGGTTTTACTGGTTGCCTATCTGGACGTAACTCTGGAACGTAACTAAGAAAGCAATGATTAGAACGAGAAAAATTTGCTCTGATGTGTGCTTTTTTTTCCTTGACCGAAGATCACAATGAAAAGACATTTTAGACGAGATATTACAACAGAACGTGTTAGAAGACATGTAACACCTAATGCAACACGACATACTCTGCCACTTTAAAGTTAGGCAATTTCTGTAGCAATTTTCAGCTAAAACTTGTCTTCTGAAAGAGGACCAGACTCTACAGGATACAGCCCAGTTTTAAAAGTAGTAGACAACACATTTTCCACGAGGCAGCAACATAGCACGCTGTACATTTACGCTCGCAGAAGAAACGGTGGACGCGCACCCTCACCTTTTGCCTTGTTACATAGCAGATATCGTCCCACTTCGGTCATACTTTTCAGAGTTTTTATGTTTGTTTCATGTGTAATGTCGAAAGTCAGTTAAATTGAAATGCCCGTTAAAAAGATTTACTTTACAAGTATTTGCGTCAGTGCTGCCTGTTTTATGAGCAATTCAATGTACACGTTATGGTTAATAAAAGAAGTCACATTTTTTATAAAGAACGCTTGTGAATGTAACGTAGAAAAAAAGGGGGATCTGGGTGTGCATTAGTCTACTTTTCTGTGGACTGCAAATTCATCAGCAGATGTCGTTTTCATATCACTTTTTCATCACGCAATTTAGCAAGTTTGCTATGGTATAAATCCCTCCGTGTTTTTTGCCTAAGTTTACTTTATGATCAAGAAACCTAAACGCCATTATGCCAAGCTGAGGTTTTTGTGTGTAGGACAGTAGAGGAAGGCCGATAAATTTTAAAGAGCGTCTGTTTCAGTACCCCGTAAACCTTCAAAGCTGAAGAAACAGGAGGGAGCTAGATCACGAACAAATATTTGTTTCTGACCAAGTCGGTGCCTTACACAAGAGGAGGACTTGTGCTTGAAAAAAAATTATTTTATGCAAAGCAGTGAATGCTTTTCTCAATATTTGAGAACAAAAATATTCTGACACAGCATTACAACAAAGTTTTTTTTAATTGCATTATAAGGGGTAACTTTAACGGGGCCTTCCATAACGTCTACATTGAATACCAGGCGTTGCATCACCCAAGAGCTGCTAGACTCCACTTGACGCAGTTGCCTAGGAAATATTTTCTTTTATTTTAGCGACAGCAGTCAAGCAGATCGAAAAGAGCCATGGAGCTTAACGGTGCGACAACGCACTTGTCCTAGCTGGAGGCTATGTTAAATTTGTCATAGTTGTTTTTTTCTTAATTTCGACATTGCTGAAAAACTAGCCCGTGCCATCGGCCCTTAGAGAACCATTTCAAGGAATTTTATCCTTTTCGGAGGTATCTTAGTTGTTTGGTTCGAGTGGACAAATGTATTGAATCGCGCTGAACCCGATAGCCATTGTCGACGGGAGCGGCGATCGTGTGAAAAGCGCAATAGGGATTGAGATCTTTGCCCTTGGGGCAATAATCCTGTACGTTTTCAGCTTTTACCGGGTCTGTGTTTCCCACTTCTTTCCAAGACGGCGCATTACGATGGCCACCGCACAGAACTCCTGCCGTTAAATGGCGTCTCATAAGTTGTCTCGCGGGGGCCGTATATACACCAGCCTGACCGAACCGGTACGGATACTGCGGCAACACAGAGAAAGTGGCAAAGGCCATCAACACTGCGTAACCGTTGCCACGGTGGGATGCTCTAGATAGATGTTCCCAATGTGTCCGAAACAGCGCCAGAGAGCGAGGTATTTCGCGAAGAGGAGAATTTTCGGCCATTACGCGATGCCGTGATGCCACAGACTCAGAACAGATGGTGGGCATGCTCGATCACTCTGCCACCATTTATTGGACTGTGTAGGCGGGCCATTATCTTCGTAACTACTGAATGCCGTCGCATTGTCCATCAGTTCATTCTCGAAACGCTCCCGCTTGCCTTGCTGCTGACACAAGCACCCATGAAACTGGAAAGGCTCAGAACGAGGAAAAGCGGTTTACCGTCCTGTCGAAAACTACTCGATATGTCGTTACATTGTCTGTCAGAAAAGAATGTAACGTTGTACGGAAAGAGTCCACCTTACTTGGGCTTCTTAACAAAATACACCGTTCCATTAACTAGATGTATTAAAGAATAAAAGTAAAAAAGAACGAAACGTTTACACATGGACCTGACAAAAAAATAGTGGTAACCCAACGATGTGCACTTTGTTGAAGTAACAAGAGGCAGGCGATAAACGTTAGGGTAATAAATTAGAAGTTGTAGTGCACCTTTGAGGGTTATGTGTTCCGAAGTTTGTAAAATGTAACAGTGATGAGTTCATGAATTGTCGTTTCGGGGTTACGATGATCAAAACAATATATGAGCGCATAATACTTCCCACTTAAGTTCTCCTTAAGGTTTGTACTTTAGTCAGGTGCTGGGCCAATCGCACAGTATACTGGCCTCGCGAAGCCACACATTTCAGTGCAGCCTAATGCAAAGTGACAACGTGTCGCACTGCAATACTGTAGGTTTCCGTATTTATATATATATATATATATATATATATATATATATGTATATATATATATGGAGAGATGAGACACAGCTTCGCGGATGTCTTAATTTTATTTTCCAATGGTTTCGGTCAGTGGACCGAAACCATTGGATATAAAAATAAGTTAGGATGACTTCCAGTTGGGCCTGTTGGTAAAGGTTCATGATGAAATGAGCGCGAAATTACACACACTCAGAGAGGACACAGACAAGCGCTTACTAGCAACTGAAAATTTTATTTCAAAGCGAACACTAATAAATACATCACACGCATGTACGTCATTCTCGACTTCCCCTGTCATCATCAACAAGGTGATGTAACAAAATATGCACTCCCATAATCTATGGCACACAACCAGAAACAAACACGTGTGAAGAACAAAAAAGGAAAAGTGAAACAGAAAAAAAACAAAGAACACGTAAAACAGAAAAAGCAAAAAAACACTGTGTTATGTGACGTCTTAAAAAGCGAATACCACATCTGTTAGTAGAACTAACGCTTGACTGAAGCAACTGTCACCCCCTTCTTTATTCTATACGCTTCTATTATTTCTCTCGTCGTCCGCTTGTTGTGCTTGTCAATTATTCGTGTGTCGGAAAATTTCGGTTGGAAGGTGCACTCCTTGCAGTGCATCGCTAAGTGTGAGTAAAGGGCCCCATTTATTGAACTCTCATGTTCACGAAGGCGCTCATTTATGTACCGACCCGTCTGACCAACGTATTCCTTTCCAGCATGTGAAAGGAGTTCCGTATACAACATCTTTTTTGCACTCAACGTACCTCCTGCCATACTTTATGCTACATCTGTTCGATTCTCCAGTTCCTTTCTTGCTTACTAGCCGCTCTACTGCTGTAAAAATCTTTGATAATTTGTTTTCAGCTGAAAAAAACAACCCGCACACCATACCTTAATGCAACTTTTTTTCAACCTATGTGAGATATTGCGCAGATACGTGATGACCACTGTCCGCCCTCTTTCACCCTCAACTTGTCTCCTCTCTTCGCGTGTGCCAATTATTGCATTTTTCACTTCCCGACGCTTAGCTTAGCTGTATCTCATCTCTTCCCAAGTACGTTCGGCCCATTGGAAAACTTCTTGAGCATATTGTCACAAATGCAGCAACCTCATAACAAGGATGTTCTATTGACACTATTTATTAAGGGACGAACTTGTGCCCAGAGTGAACGACGCATAGCAATCAAGAATATCCGAAGGTCGGTAGTCCTTGTGAGCCTCTGCCTAGAGCACTCTCTGTCTCTTCTTCACGCGCGTTGGCTGTTCGGTAGAGTCCCGTGCACATGCAGGCCGGCTTGTGCACTGCGGGCTGGCTTCATCGCTCGTACTTGTGGCCGATAACATATATATATGATAAATATATATTATATTAGATATATAATGTAAATATGTGTGTTGTGTCTGTATGTGTGTAGTCAATATTTGCTTATCAAAAATCTTTGTGCAGCTGCTGAATAAGACTCTACTGCAAAATCATTGATTGATTGATTGATTGATTGATTCATTTATTTATTCATTGATATGTGGGGTATAACGTCCCAAAACCACCCTATGATTATGAGAGACACCGTAGTGGAGGGCTCCAGAAATTTCGACCACCTGGGTTTCTTTAACGTGCACCCAAATCTGAGCACACGGGCCTACAACATTTCTGTCTCCATCGGAAATGCAGCCGCCGCATGCAAAATAATTGGCACATACCACGTATTGTGGAAGTAGATAATATGCGAAGCACGAACGAGAAAAACATAAGAAGCTTTCTCGTTCGTGCTTCGCATATTATCTACTTCCACAATACGTGGTATGTGCCAATTATTTTGCATGCGGCGGCTGCATTTCCGATGGAGACAGAAATGTTGTAGGCCCGTGTGCTCAGATTTGGGTGCACGTTAAAGAAACCCAGGTGGTCGAAATATATATATATATATATATGTGTGTGTGTGTGTGTTCGTCATATTTGCTTATCAAAAATCTTTGTGCAGCTGCTGAATAAGACTCTACTGCAAAATCATTGATTGATTGATTGATGATTGATTCATTTATTTATTCATGATATGTGGGGATAACGTCCCGAAACCACCCCATGATTATGAGAGACGCCGTAGTGGAGGGCTCCAGAAATTTCGACCACCTGGGTTTCTTTAACGTGCACCCAAATCTGAGCACACGGGCCTACAACATTTCTGTCTCCATCAGAAATGCAGCCGCCGCACGCAAAATAATTGGCACATACCACGTATTGTGGAAGTAGATTACATGCGAAGCACGAACGAGAAAGCTCCTTATGTCAACACAACGTTACGAGGTGGACGTTAAATTATGCCGTACACTGACCTCCATGCCATGATCATCATGTTTGCATGTTTCATTTACTTCGTCGTCTATTCACATTACGTGATCCTGAAAATTAGTATTGCGACGTGATATGTGGAGCTAGAGAAACGGCCGTGAGCACGTTATGAGCGTAGCATGTAGTCATGCTTCACATCACACGCATGTCATCACTATTATCTTTGGACGTGTCATTTACCTTCGTAGTGTATTCACGTCATGCGATACCACATTTGGTATATGTGGAGCTGGCAAAACGGCTGTCCCGCGCCCTAGGAGTGTAGCATGTAGTCATGTTTTACATGACACGCATGTCATGATTACCATGTTTCGACGTGTCATTTACCTTCGTCATTCGTTCAGGTCTACTAATACCAAATTTGGTATATGTGAAGCTAGCGAAACGACCAGGAGTGCACCATGAGCGTTTCGTGCAGTCATGACTAGTTATAACATGAAAATCATAACATGCATGTCATGATTTCATCGTTAGGATCTGTCACCTATGTTCGTGATGCAGTATTGTCATACCATACCAGTTTTGCAACATGTCATTTGAACTAAACCACTGCGAGCACAGCAAGATCATGAAATGTAAAGCATGACATGCATTAGGCACATATCATGATTTTCATGTTTTGTCTAGGCAATCATGTTTGTCATACTGTCATATCGTGACATACCAATTCTGGTATAGATACCAATAGTGACAACGCCAGGAGACCTAAAAGTCGTAAGCGGCTAGATAGATAGAGATACGCTCTAACTTGCCGAAGTTTGCTAAAAATTGCTGCGCATAAAAAAAACTATCCATTTTTTTTCTAAGTTGATGCAATAATCCTGCCTGAAACCTCACGGAACGCCTTCTGCACCTAGCGTGCTCTGGCGCGAGCTCCAGAACCGCAAGAATTTGCAGCCTCCTTCCGTTGGTTTTGCCTTGATGTCATGATCGGCCCAGTTTTGACTAAGCAACATTGTCAAGCGACGACAACATCATGCCACATACTGTGATGTGGTTGTAGTGGTGGTTCCAATAACGGTGGTCACAACCACACTACGAGATGTAATGTGTTTGTGATGGTGAAGAAGGCTGCAGCGAAATTAGAGAACAGGGACGCGCTATTTTGGTAAGCCAGTGCCAGAGATTGAAAATTCAACGTATACAACCGGTTCACGCTGGCTGTTGTGTAATAAGATGACGTTGTCACCGCGGTGACTTCTTGAGCATATTAGAAACGGTGGTTACCTTGAACTTCATTGTGACTTCACGCGGTAAAGGCGTGATAATTTTTCTCATCACTCATGTTGAAGACGCCGTCTAAGCCGGTTGTCAACATTCACCTTTGACGAGTCGTCTGAAGCTGTCCCCTTAAATTATTTCGGAAAAGTATTTGTTTTTAGTTTCTCGTTCTGTTGTCTCGTAGAATTTAGGCTTTCTCACAGTAAAAGACACACAAATTTCAACGCCCACATTTGATTTACCGTCATAGTAAGGGCATCAGTCATTATAAACCAGATATTTCACACACACTTGATTAACATACTCATGGGAATATTTCCAGAAAAAGGAAATCGCAAGCCACTTTTCGAAATGTGAACGTCTCAAAAAATTTTGAAATCTTCTGGCTTGTCGCATGATAAAGTTCAAATCAAAAGTGGCTAAAAGAGTGAAGCCTTTTATTTTGCTATTTCTATGTTGCGCAAAATAAAAGGAAAGTTTTCATTCATTAATCGATCGAAAATACAGTCATCTTGTGAGTTCTGTAAAGTCGTTCACCCATACACAGAATTGTGTGCATTTATTTGGATATTTACAACAAATGGCAAGAAACAATGGCATCGTTTTTATACATTGATATAAAGTGAGCAATTGAAATACGTAGTTTTGCACCACAAAGATATCTACATTCACAATAGTTTCTGATTCAAAATTCACAAGGTCTCTTTGCACCGGCCAAAGACAAATCGACAGCGACAAACTATCGTGTTTTTTTTCTGAGATGATGTATTGGCTCTGTATAAACTGTCATGGTAGGTGAAGGTGCACGCATAGGACTTCCCAGATTAAATTAGGTAGTTTGCAAGCATGATATTTTAGTAGCACGCGCAATACAAGAGCCATATGACAAATCAAATATGGCTTCAAAAAAAAAAAACGACAGGCCTGTGCGTAAGGCGCAGCACAGTCACAGCTAAAGCTAGAAGAGTGGCGTCTCAGAGATTTTTCTGAACACTCATTGTGTAACAACTGCAAGAACACTTGCTTGATACCCACTATGTTATAATTATTAAAATTATTTTGGTAGTAGTATACGGCATTCGCTATGCTATTTTTCGTCATTCTTCTGAGAGGTGTGGTACACGCTAAACACTTGCACAAAATTTCGGGCCAATCGTTGTTGCAGTGGCTGACAGTGATGGGGGATTATGCCTGAAGTAGGTGTACGCCACAGTTAATAGGTGAACAAGAAGAAGCTTTCGTAATGGGTTGGAGCATCGGATGACCCACTCGTTGCGTGAGTCGCAATGTGTGCGACTGGTTGTTCTTTAGCTGTTTCAAAACGCTTTATAAGTCGTATTAACGCAATTGCTTTCCAGACATCAAGCCTGGCTAAGGCAAGTTTGCCAACAAGTCATGAGCACCGGTACGGCTCAGTTGCCAGAATACTGAGCTGGCACCCAGTGATCCAGGGTTCGAGTCCCATGGTGTCATGGTCGCTAGTTTTTTTATTTCTAATTTCATGCGTTGTTGTTACGGACACCGGTGGTGGTGGCGGTGGCGGTGGCGGACAACTACGGTGGCACGTGACTTGAGTTGTGATCTCAACAGCTTTCACTGTAAAAAAACAGAAATGTTGGGTACCTGTTCATGTTATCGGTAAGTCCTGGCTTGTTACGTATATGACTCAATCTTTAAACCCGCATGTCATCACCTTTTCGACTCCCGGACCCTCTGACGACGGCGTATTGATCTCCAAATGAAGTTCACGTGTTTTGTTAACAGGAGTCATATAGGTGACACGTAAGTATTAAAAAAGAAAGGGCAAAGGAGTGCGCATCAAATGTTATAGAATGAAAAGTTGGGGGATTCGGTTTGAAGCCATTCTCGGTAACATTTCGACACGCACACAGCTGACGGAAAAACGAAGAGCAAGGAGACAAACAAGTGTGTATAGAGTTTGAAGGCCATTGTGATTCAGTAGATACAAATAGAATGCTAACGACGCTAAAAAAAGGCGCGTTTATATAAATATAAAATAACAGCGCTAGAGTAGAAAAATCAGGCCCACAATGTAATTCATTGAATTGCAGTGCAATAACTTCAAGATGACATATGTTTCATTTACACATTGACAAAGAAAACAAAACAATTTGCTGTTTTACGATGATGCAGTTACTACAGATTCAGAACACTCTATTGATTACAATTAGTGTACCTGACCAACTTAACACCCCTTGAGGGCGGCTTAAGAATGTGAACAAATTCTAGAAATAACAAAATCTGAACGGATTCCTTCGTCTATTCAACAAACTCTTTCACAGCGAACTGGTCCTCTTCGCTATGATCATAATTGTGTTTCAGATGCATTCGCCAGCCCATAGCCTCATACGTGTCATACTGCTTTACGTTACGACAAGAAGACAGGCAAACAACTTTTTTTCTGACCCGGAGACGACACTGTCTCTCTCCATAAGAGGCGTGATTGGTGGGCCACACCCACGACGGGACGGGGACATGCATCACTTCGGCCATGTCATACATAGGCTCTATGGATAGCCCTGAGCTGGTCTTCTTTCTCGTTGCTATGTGAGAAGATATTGCCAGTCCTCTTACGTAGGGAGAGACCAGGGGCTCTCGCGCCCTTCAATAGGTTGCCACAGCACGTGTTGTAAAGCGCAACTTGGGTTACCAAATCGAATGCAGTCAGGCTCTATGTCATCCAAGTATAAAGTAGGGGGAGCAAAATAAGACAGGCGGCAAAATGCGATATTTTGGATTTGCTGTTCGCGTCGCTAATACAAGTACTTCTCTTTGTTTCTCTTTTCCAGCATTACGTGCTTGTCTACCTTTTATGTGTAACAATTGATCATTGCTCACACAGTTCATGCAGGAAAAATTATTTGCTGGTGTCAGTGTTTAGGTGACGCGTAAAACAGGGGTGAAATTATGCTCGGCCAAATATTTTTGCCCGTGCATGACGCTGCTCTGGCATCAGTGCAACTACCTAAGTATTTATACTGTTGGTTTATACTTTTAGTCACATGCCACAAAAATTTGGTTCATTTGGCGCTTGGAAACAAGGCGATTTTTTTTTGAATTCCGGCATTTGACTGGGGCAAAACACAACAAAGTGGCATCGAGTTGGTCCTGAAAGTGTTTTATAAGGTGAATTAATTACCTATACTAATTATATATTTTATTTCTTTGTTTGGCAGGGTTTGGACGTACAAGAAAATAATGTATAGAGCTTCTCTGGAGAAAAACGACCTGAGAAAGCACACGCAGGTGTTCAGGACAGGACTCGCTCTATTCGCGCTGGCTGAATGCTGTTCCACGTTTCCAGAGGTGCGCTCTATTGAGGCATTAAAAACCTTGAAGAATCTTCCAAGCTGTTCACAATTTCATTCAAAATCGAGTTTGAGTTACATTTCTCCTGAAGCAAAATTAAAAAAAAATCACTTGAAACTTCACTAGTAGCATAGTCTTACAGCTCTGTTGATGAAGTTTAAAGTCACAGAACGCCCATGCAATTCTGTAGTGAAACGCAAAAATATACAAAAAGCGCCAGTGCATATCTAACTTCCAATTAATGAATAATTGTATTAAGGACAGTCGTCGAAAAAAATATACAATTACCCCGAAGAAACGTTGGTGGTGTTTCGTTGCAAAGAGTTTTAGAGCAGCACGACCCAGGGTTTTGTATGAATTAAATTTGTGGTCTGCAAGTACTCGACTTGTGAAGGCTGCGCGGGAGCCCACACAGCAACTTTAAAGTAATTCTAGTTGAAAAGCTGTAGAAGAAACTTTTTGTCACTGTCTTTTTTTGGTGCAAGCAGCATCTCGTTTCGCCCCACAGTTCGGGTCATCTAGTGGATTGTGTATTTCTTTTTAAAATAAACATTTCATTCGTCTTTATTGCAAAAACCAGCGCCACTGGGTACTAGCGTCCAGTGCCATGCCTGATTATGAGCTCAGCATCACGCTGGTACCACCACCTCCCAGCGCTCGTACTTGGACGCTGGAGCGTCAGCGTTCCAGTTCCAGCGCTGGAAGGCAGGCGGTCGGTACTCTGCGCAAAATGGCTTCACAGGGTTAAAACGAGGGATGCCTATTCGCCATATAAAAATAAATATAGAACTAAAAGAAGCAATCTTGAGCACATTAAGTATAAAAATAAAAATAAAATAAAAAATGTTCGATTTCCAAACCAAGTACTCTACCCAATAAGCCACGCCAGAACATGTTGGTTCAACGATGACGGTAGTTATAGCGCGAGAACAAAACGACGACACAGAGACAAGAAGGACATGATGGGCACGGTGAGGCTGCACGGGGCAAGATGTTCACCGCGCCTCCCGTTTTATTGTTGCAGGCCTTTTTGCTGCCTTTCGCCGGGTTTATTCCATCGTCACATCAAGTGGTTTTCTGGGCTGGAAAAGTTTCAACAGGCATCGGCCCCGTCTCTGCATCGGCAAGCTTCGTTTCCAATGTGCTTTCTGCGCCTGTGCAGATGCATATCAAAGGCCTGACGTCATCACCCTGGGCATCTATAAAACGAAAAGTGCACGGCGAATCGGCTAGTGGGCACGGTGAGGCTGCACGGGGCAAGATGTTCACCGCACCTCCCGTTTTATTGTTGCAGGCCCTTTTGCTGCCTTTCGCCGGGTTTATTCCATCGTCACATCAAGTGGTCTTCTGGACTGGAAAAGTTTCAACAGGCATCGGCCCCGTCTCTGCATCAGCAAGCTTCGTTTCCAATGTGCTTCCTGCGCCTGTGCGGATGCATATCAAAGGCCTGACGTCATCACCCTGGGCATCTATAAAACCAACAGTGCACGACGGATCAGCTAGTGGGCACGGCGAGGCTGCACGGGGCAAGATGTTCACCGCGCCTCCCGTTTTATTGTTGCAGGTTAGTTGTACTTATTTGTACCGATCTGACGAAAGATGCCTTCTTGTTGTGCCGTGCCCACGGACGATGCTTTGAATACTATGTGATTGGGCGCATGCATGTAAGCTATTGTTGTGTGGGGACATTGAAGAAAATCCAGGACCTACTGTTGAAGAGATGCTAGAGTCACTTCTTAAAGGCCAACAAGCTATCCGAAACAATTTGCTAGAAGTAAAACAAAGAGTTGAGCAAGCAGAACAAATGGTGATGTCTCTGGGAGGACGGTTAAGCCATTTGGAGAGCGCAACGAAAGGAATGGCTGCGAGAATGCATTCTTTTGATGGTGTTAAAGAGGTTGTCATGACTTTACAGGAGACAATACGTCTGCCACATGCGAAGATAGTCGACCTTGAAGACAAGGGTAGGCGTAATAATTTGGTTGTATTTGGCGTTAAGAAGGCCTCGAAGGAAAGTGAACTCGACTTAAGACGACTGATTCTCGACGACATCTTCAAAGAAAATGTAGGAGTAACTTGTTCGTCTGTTGATAGAAATCATAGAATAGGTAAGCCGTCTTCAAATCGCCCTGTGATCCTTCACTTCTGTAATTTCACTGAAAAACAAGCCATCATGCTCAACGCTAAAAAACTTAAGGGAACAACTGTCTTCATTCAAAATGATTATCCGAAAGAAACACTAAGAAAAAGACGATCGCTTTGGCAGAGTGCCAAATCTGAAAAAGACAAGGGGAAGAAGGTTACGCTTGTGCACGACAAACTTTACATTGACAAAAAGTTGTACGCATGGAACGATTCCACAAACCAGCGCGTTCCTGTCGAGGCAAATGAATTGCCGGCACCAGCAAACATATAGCCACTCCGGCGCCCTGTTGATGACCTGATTGTCATTTCGTTTATTGCAAGAAGTATTGTAAATAAAATTGACAGTTTAGAACTGCTTCTTTTGAATTATGACCCCCATCTAGTTGTAATTACCGAAACCTGGCTGAGTGATGGGATTAGTGACGGCGAAGTTGTTCCACTGGCTATCGGATATTTCGGTGTGATCGTGGCTCCCGTGGTGGGGGCGTTGCCGTTATAGCTAAAACCAATATCGAGATCTCGGTTTTGCCTGGGATCTCTAATCATGAAAGCTTGTTTTTAAACGTATCTTTTTGTGACTTAAAATGCTTGCTTTGTGCTGCCTATCGATCGCCTGATGCAACCAACTCGTTTCTTTGCAAATTGTACGATTATCTTTCGCCCTACCGTGGTCACCCAGTTATTGTAACAGGCGATTTTAATCTGCCGAGTTTTGACTGGAGTCGGCCTACTTATGGAGAGAGTGACCCATGTGATACTCTTTTAGACATGATGTTGGCTATAAGTCTAAAAGAGTTAGTTTTAGAACCTACCTGTCTTGACGCCATTCTAGATTTATTTTTTGTTAGCGACGTATTTGCCAGTGGTGTAGTAAATGTAGATCCTGGTATTTCCGACCACCGGCTCTTATCGTTTTATTGTTCTTCTACCGGGTTTGGCAGTGTTGAAGACCAACCGGTCAACCATGTCAGAAATTTTGACCGTGTCGATGACGCTTCTATTATTGATTAGTTAGAGTTAAAATTTGACATCCAAACTAGCAATTATGTGCACACGTTGTGGACGCACTTCAAGGAAACAATAAAATACTGCATCGAGCATTTTGTACCCTTAAGGAAGGTTAGAAACAAGCGTTACAATGAATGGATTACCCGAGATATCATTCAGACCAAGCGTAAGATTAAACGTCTTAGGAGAAAGAGGAGTCTAGGGGAGCAACATTTACAAAGCCTGAAGCAGTCTTAGGAATGTAAGGTTAAATCAGCGAAAGCTCATTATTTTACCGTAACACTTCCTGAGTTCATTAAAAATGGCCCCTATAAGTTTTGGCGGTTTTTGGGTGAACGGAAAAATATTC
Source organism: Rhipicephalus microplus (assembly GCF_013339725.1). NCBI lineage: Eukaryota > Metazoa > Arthropoda > Arachnida > Ixodida > Ixodidae > Rhipicephalus > Rhipicephalus microplus. Next base: position 96,484,934 of record NC_051170.1, on the reverse strand, counting down.
TGAAAGAAATAGCTGTAAATCGTAAAATTGTAAGAGATGACAAAGAAATAGCTCAATCATTCAATCATTACTTTCAATCAGTCTTTTCACCAGGCAGATCAGTTCCTAAACGCCGAACGGATTATTCAGATATACCTGTTATTTTGGATCTCGGAATACTGGCATTATTACGAAAGCTCTATCCTAGAAAAAGTCCCGGCCCCGATGATCTTCCTAAAGAATTCTTGAAACGGTATGCTGATCAGCCATCTGCCTTTTTAACTAACATTTTTCAGATCTCTCTCACATCAGGTGAAGTCTCGTATGATTTTTTGGTTGCTAGGGTGAAACCACTGTTTAAAACGGGAGAAAAATTTTCGATTTCTAACTACAGACCCATTTCCATCACAAGTAGCTGTTGTAAAATGTTGGAGCATGTTATTGTAGGGTTCATTCATGAATTTCTGGCTGAAAGGAAGATTTTGACGCACTATCAACACGGTTTTAGAAAAAATATGTCCACTGTTACGCAATTGGTCACTACTGTTCATCACTTCTCTGCGGTATTGGACGAGTCTGAACAAGTTGATGGGGTTTTTCTCGACTTTAGCAAGGCCTTTGACAAAGTGCCACACGATAAGCTTTTGTATAAACTTGAACACATTGGCTTTCCTGATTGCCTTTTGAACTGGATAAGAGCTTATTTAAATAAAAGAAAACAGTATGTTGATATTAGTGGTTGTTTCTCTAATTTTCTTGCTGTTACCTCTGGGGTACCTCAGGGCAGCCTGCTGGGACCGCTGTTGTTTCTTCTTTATATAAATTATTTAGCTCACGTAGTTCCCGAAACTGTCTCCATCAGGCTGTTCAGAGAAATTCGCTCACCTGATGACTGTGAAGTCTTACAGGAATCCCTGGTTGCAATAGAGAGTTGGTGTCAGCAGGGGGGAATGATGTTGAATGCCCGAAAATGTGCATTTCTACGAATAACGCGCAAAAAACATTTCTTCAACTCCCAGTTCTTCTTGCAGAACACTTGTATTGCAGATGTTGGGGAGTACAAGTACTTGGGCCTCACTTTGAACTCTAATTTATCTTGGTCATCCCACGCACAACGTATGTTTGCGTGGGAAAGTTGTGTTTTTTGAGACGAAAATTAAGACATTTTCCAAGTCACGTTAAGCTTTTAGCCTATGAATCTTTTGTTAGAGCTAAACTTGAATATGCTTCCGTGATATGGGATCCGCACTTGAAAAAAGATATCTACATGCTTGAGCTCGTTCAGAGAAAAGCGGTGCGTTTGATTTTTAACAAATATGAGCGTTACGATTCTCCGTCGAAGCTCATGACTGATAATGGCATTCAAACCCTAGCAGTTCGTAGACGCTTGGCCCGTTCACTCTTCCTCAACAATATTGCTACTTTTAAGGTGAAAATAACTCCGTAAACTATGATTAAACCGCTAAGCACAAGAAGGACCCGTCACATGCATGCTCATTTCTTTCAGCCTCTTCACCAAAACTAATCAGTTTAAGCACAGCTTCTTCCCACGTACAGTTTCCGAATGGAATGCGCTCCCGGAAGCAGTAATACAAGCCAAAAATGTTTCCCAAGCACACCAGGAAAGCATCGGTCGCTAAGTATATGCATTGTATGGTGTGCTATGCTTTGACCAATCCGCATTGTACTCCTTTTTATTGATGTTGTTTTTATTCTTTGTATGTATGTGTAACAGTGTTATGTGTATTGCCAATTGCCCCTCCTGCTTGGGCCCCAAACTGGCCTGCAGTATTCGCATTATATAAAGACTTTCGTGTCCATCTTGTCTCTGTGTCGTCGTTTTGTTCTCGCACTATAACTATCGTCATGCCATACCAACTAGCCCAGGCTGCCACACTTCTATGTTGGTTCAGTTGCAAACTGACTATTAATGCTAAAAACCGCCGTTCAACTTCGTGTTTACAAGTCGCATAGTCAAGATCGACGCGATATTCCTTTTCAAATAACCCTTGCGTCTTGATTCAACAGTGGCGAAGGGCTTCCGGGCTCCGAAGGACGTGCGGATATTGGCAAGAGCGCAAAGTTTTTCGAAGAGTCTAATCTTGTCTTTCAAAAATATCAAGCTGACTGAAGGATCAGCCACAGATTGCCGGCTGTTGCTGCCGATATTTTTTTTCTTTGGTGATCACTTCTCGCACTTGCCACTGGTCTACATATACAGATGATTTAAAAAGAATTGTGTAGGTACATATGCGCGCACACGATTTAATAATGAGTACTTTTCTCGCGCAAGTAACGATATAGCTGTGTACACCAGGCGCTGCCAGTATACAGATTTGCAGTTATATAGATACCTGCAAGTAAGAAAGCGCTGAAGAATTTAATAATGCAATCCACTAAAAAAGCATGTCAGTGTGTTAGTTCACTAAGGCGTACCCAATCGCCGACCCAAAATTGCGTGTTCTTACGAACGAGTCAAAAAAGTACCGGCTACTTCGCTCGGAAGGAAGCTTTCGGTGACAGGCTGCTTTGCTGAAGGCAAGACACATCAATCGTTGTGGATCCTTGTGCCGGCAGCGCACACGCAGAGAAATGCCTTATTTAAGCTCAGGGATGTCTAATCTGTACTTTAGTCATTCTTACACTCTATAATGGAGCCTATTTAAAGCAAAAAGCGCCATAAGCATGTGCAACGACGCAGCCGGCATGATAGGCCTAATGCTCGCATCTGAGCCGGGCACTGGATAAGACCGCTCTCTACGCGGTGAGTTGGGATGAATAAAGTTTCTGCATTTGAGCTGCGGAACATTTCCAACTATTACCTAGAGTAAGTAGAAAGACAAGCATGGCCAGACATTTATTCATGTGGTGTGGCGGAATTGAACAAATGTTTCTCTCGCCTTTGCTGAGAAACCTTGCGAAGCGATCGAGAGAGCTAATTTACGTTTCGTCATATTGACGGCATAAACAATTTCCTGTTTCTCTTTACAGTGGCGTCCAGCTCCAGGCCTATAAACACTGTAACCTGTAATCGTTACTGCAATACACGACTGATGCGAATATGGCCGGTTTACGCGGGGGCATATGCGAAGGTGCATTTTAGTTGTTGCGATGCGTACGTGCACCGCTAGAATTACTTATGCTCGGGTCTGTTAGGGTAGCCTGTATCCGCACCGCCAAATCAAGCGTTTTATATTCAACAACACTGAAACATACCATGGCACACGCTACATAATTGTGCACGCTGTGCTGGTAGAAACAGTGCATGCTCCAGTGTTCACCAGCGCTTGCCAGTGAAAATTTCAGTGTTTCCAGCACTTCCCAGTGTGCACCAGCATCAGATTAAGCCAGCCCCCATACCAGTGTGACACAGCTGGTTTCCCAGTGCGTCCAGGGAAGCACCAGTGAATGCCAGCACGTACCAGTGTCTCCAGCGCGTACCAGTACCTGGCATCACGCTTGCGATGCCATTTTTTGCAATAGTGGTGGCAACACGGTCATACTTATGTAGGATATGCTTTGAACCCAAAGGCAAGTTTCCGCGTTGACATGTAAGGATATTAGTGAAGTTTGCAATATATCCACTTCCTTCAATTTTTTGTCGCATTTTATTTTACTCTACCCTTTTGAGAACACTTAAGGGTAGAATCGTATGCCTTATTCTGCAACGGACGTAAAGTGATTGACTGAGCTCTGTTTAGATTCGAATGGAGGAGGGGAAATCTTCGTCATTGCAACATATAATGCTTGCTAATTTCATGAAATGTTAGGAGGTTATCTCGGTACCAGTGTGTGTTTCCAGCCTCCCAGTGGTTCCCCCCGACGTCGAATGTTAGACTTCGCGCCCTAAAGTGTGCCAACTCGTTGGTATTAAGGGTAGTTTGGAGTGCGTGTTCCGGGAACCAGGAATCAGATAATCTTATTTTTGTCAGTAAATATGGTAGCAGAGATAACTCGAGTGGCTTCCCGACAGACCGAACTCATCATGAAGGCTCGGGCTGTGCTTGCGGGTCTCGAATAGCTGTGCGGTTGGTGGCAAGAAGAGCGAGTGCTTCCCGAATCTGTTCAGTGCAATCAGCGTTCGCGCAAAATGAAGTAAGTGATGACGAATGGTCGCCTTTAAGTGTGATTACAACTGATACAAAGTGATCCGAGTAACCATACTGCGCTGCATCTACGAAATTCACGTTATTATCCATAGCAGCTGCGGTATTGAGTCGGGCTTGTGCCCGACTCAATACCGATAGGGTGCACGTTTCGAGCTATCGGGGATACTGGAAATTTAGCGCGCAAATCCCCAGAGAGCTGGCACTGTCTTTTTTGGGTAACTACAGAATGGAGCCCGAGATGTGTCCATGGTCGTCGCTCAGCATCAATGGAAAACAGCCCTAATAATAGTTGGTACTATTTCTGCGCTTCAACAATTACATGGATAGTTCTGCGTATGCCTAGCTCATTGAACTTTAGCATGCGGCTATTGCCTAGTAACCCCAGGACATGTTTAACACACCAGTGATTGGTTACGTAGAGATGGATGTCATCTCTTCTTCCGCGGGTGGGCGGGGTTACGTAGATGATGTGGCTCATGAGAAACACATGAAATTGTCTTCAGGAATTCCCCTCAAACGGTTCCGCGCGTTTGTTGGCCAACCTATTCTTAAGTTTTGCCACTGCTTCGACCTTTTTGAAGATGAGTGTTATGCTGATGGCGCTACTGCCATTGGCTTTTAGAATCATGCAAAAAATGCGTACTTGCCCTCCCATTAGGATTGGTGAACCGTCTGCTGTAAGGAGCAGCTGGCCGTCGGGATTAGAATAGCAAGATTATATATTCCATGTCAAACGAGCATGGTGCTTACTGCTTACCCATTTTCTTAACTACAGCTCAAGCGCAGCTTCAACAGCCAAGGGGATACGCTTTGGTCCTCATCAATAGTGCCTTTTATATTCGGAAAGAAACGCTAGACGTTGTAAAGCATGGTTCAGCCGACATTATGTAGATTACATTGCGCTTAAGGGAACAGAAGCCACATTACTGAATCAACGTTTCGCAAAGTAGATGGGCGTTGCCTTTGCCTTGCTTACAAGGTTGCAAAGGAAGCCAACGTGTTCCGCAGGAGGACCATTCTGGCTTTTTTGCCTTGATTTATTTTCATTACGCCCATGGCTACTTTTGCCGGCACGTTCGATGTGAAAGAGACGTCAGGTAGAACCCACTTATTTTTGTTTGCCTTATTTCTACGGTGACCCTGAATCTAGGGCAACAAAGGATGTCCCACACGAGTACGCGTGACAGTGTCGTTTTTATATTTCTGGTCTTTCGGTGTCGACTTTTTACCTCTTGTTCGTAACTGCTGTATACGAGGGCTCGGAGGCGTGCCCTACTTTTTTGCGGTAAGGCTTCCTTCTGCCGCATCCATGTTTCACTCAGTGTGTGCCAGGGAGAAAAAAAACGAACATGGGCCTCAGACAAGAAGACATGTAGTGTTCCTATTTGGCAAAGACCAGAATCTGCTTACTAGTCCCCCGTCTCTTTTTTCGTATATGCAGACTGAATGAGGGCCTCCCTCAGTTCGGCGTTTTCCTAAGAACAATGTGCCGCAAGTCAGAAGCTACTGTCACTTCATTTTGATTTCAGATAGACATACTTTTTTGTTACATGGCGCTCAATACTCAGAAAATGAGCGGAACGTGTTCTTTTGCACTCTATGTATTAGTGCGGTTCTGCACCGACAGAGATACACAACTGTTATAGTACAAGTAGGGCAGTATATACAGAACCAAACGTCACCGACAGTCATTAGCTCCGAGAAGTTTGAGTAGCGCCACCTGGTGGGAGGCTTTCACGACGTCACGGCAAGGACTCTTCGTAATCTTGTAGTGCCGCGCGCGTATACATAACACGCACGCCTTTCGAAAGCTGTTGCGCTGCCAGCGTTCAGTTTTTGCTTGTCTCACGCTCAAAATAAATGACGAAAGCAACATCAATCATGTTCTTAGTATAACAATGAAAAAAAAACTAAATTTTTTTTCAGTAGAATTTCCAACGATGCCCGCGCTACGCAGCGTACACGCTTTGATTAGGTATGTTGTGGTGTCACGCTGCTCACCTCGAAGATGGGTTCGATTCTTGGTCACAGCAGCCGTGCTCTGACGGGGGCGAACAGCACGATAATGCATGTACAGCAGGTTAAAAAATGCAAGATGACCACAATTACTCTGCAGCGTGCCTCGCAATAATGTCGTGCTTCTGAAACATACACGACCACGTACCTGCATTTCAGGTTGCGTTGTTCACGGGCGATTCCTTCAAAAACATGCGCGTCTCGCTTCCACAGTTGGTATCTGTATCTTACGCATCAAAGTGAGTGCAGGCAGCGTTTTCTTTATTTTTTTCCCGTGGGCACGTGCTTCAGTTAGTATCGAGTGTCGCAAAATGTCTCGAATGTGCTCGCCAGAGAATACCGCTGCAGCTGTTGCGTTAGATTTACTTGTGTGTATTTGCTCATATCTCCTCCCGTTATTTAGCTTCATGTTTTTGGGAATAGTTTCGGTGCTCTGTTTCACTAGAAAATTAAGTTAAGGTTAGTTGCACAAACTGCTACTGATTTAAGATAGTGTCTACGTGCAACATCCTAGCAACTGTGTTAGTCACGCTTGTAAGTACCAGTTCAGATACCCACCTGATGAATAAACTTTTTCTCACGGTTGATTACCGCAGAACAGCATCAATCTGATGTCTACTCCCACGTGCCACTACGTATAGTTGACAATGAATTGCGTTATTATTGTGTTGCAGAATTGTGAGTACCTGTATTCAGTGTTGAAATTTTGAATCCCCCCCCTCCACTATAATGGTCTTGGGTGCTGTGGGCACTCTGATAAAACGTGACGTGCGATACGAATCGTTGCTTCATTGAGGAAAAGTGAGTTCGATTATCACGTGGGCCCGGAAGCGGCGTGTGCCATCAAACAGTTCATTTCGACTTCATGGCGTTTATTTTGCAAACGATTACTATTAGCAGAGCTCCTACGCAAAGGGCACATTACCATTTACGACTTAATAGTAGATCGAATCAGCTGTTTGCGTAAATCAGAGTATGCGACTACGTAGTCCTGACGACTGCTGAGAGCAAATATGAACGCGATATCCGATATCTTAGAATTTCTGGAACCATTTTGTGGTTTCCTCGTAAGCTATTCCCCCCTTCACTATTATAAGTGATTGTGTATGAGGAAAAGATCCATCTAAAGTCTCCTGCATCGCAATGCGGAATTTAGTGTAATGAATTACATTATTTGCAGAGGCAGACATACCTTGCACGGTCAATCGCAATGCTGTAAGTAAACTGAAAATGGCCTAATTTAATTTGCAATACTTCGACAAAAATGTTTGTTTGCGTAGACTGTGCGAAGTTAGAATAAAGTGAAACCCATTTAGCACAAACATTTTTTTAGCATTGATTTCGTCGAGTACGTGCATGGTGAAAACAACGAATGTCTCACTGTTCTGCACCCTCATTTTCAAAGTGCATCCATACTTTCTGCAGCTTAGTTAACTTTTAACAGCAATAAATACCTTTACTTTGTACCTTTAGGGATCTACTACTTGAAATCAGGAAGAAACCACTACCGTCTCGCTGAAGAGCGGGCACACGGAGAGCTCGGAAAGAAGCGACCGCCAGCATGCGTCGGTGGCGGAGCAGGCGAGTCCTTGCCGTGACTGCAGTGACGCAAGTGTTCGCTCTCGGGGCTAATATTTGGGCACAGCCTTATTAACAGCTGTAGTGATCAGAAGTTGCATGACAAGTGCTCATATGTTTTATTACATGAATTTATTCATTGCATGAGCACCCTGCGGTAGCTGCATCAATGACCAAACGGAATAAATTCAAAGCCTCTACAGAAAAAGTTATGAGATCAAAATAAAGGTGGCATGCGCCATAGTTGTAGGCCGCCACCACTGTCGGTGTCCGTAACCACTATTAGGCAAAACAGAAAAAATAACTAAATAAAAACAGCAAAATACGATGAGCTTTAAACCCGGGTCTCCTGCGTGCCAAACCCGTAGTCTACTACAATACCATGCCGTTTCCTTTAAATTTCTGGTTGGGTGTCACAAACAAGGGGCAAGTATATGAAAGTTGGTCCAGGTAGTAAGGACAAATAAATGTGTTTTTTTATTGTTAGAAAGGGTAGAAGCCCTGCTTATTAGGAGAAAATATCAAGGCATGATGTCCTTGAGCAGTGCTTCATCTCAGTGGTAGCGTCAGTTCTGCCATACTTTGTGTGTATTTTAATTCAGAGTTATGCCTGTGCTTGAAGTTATGTTGCTAACTGGGCTTAGGCAAGTTTGATCTCGGGAAAGGAATCACGTTAATATGAGTAATAAAGAGTTTTAGAGCAGCAAAGGGACAGCCGGTTGCCACACAATGTGAATTGTGTAACGAAGGTGTCTTCGAATTCTCTTACCGATAACAAATGCTTTAGGCACATTTCTTCATCATCGGCAGCCGCAGCATCAAAAAGATTGTGCAAAATTTCTTGCAAGTGTGAAACGTGTACTATGCTTCCCCAAATAATGGCAAAGGGTGGCCGAGTGAAGCTCACGCGCCACGGGCAATTGGTGACCAAGACGAAGAACAAGGACAAGATTTCGCGGATCGTTCGTCCACTGCTTCCTGTCGCTGTGCCTGCTCGGGTGTTTCGGCCTAAGATTAAGTAGTTGCTGAGGTTTTATGTCATTGATAAGCACTCCTCTAGTGATAATATTGTCACGAGCAACTTGTTTATTGATCTATTTACAGCGCACAGAAATCGACGAGCAAGATGGTGCCAGACCAGCTCCAACGAAAACTGACTTCGTCCTCTTCTTTCATGCAGCCGTGTTTAGCGGCTGTTTTGTATCATAACCGCCGGTGGTAGAAGCACCGTCCCGGTGCTAAATTTACGCAGATGATGGCGAAGGGGGGGGGGGGTAATGGGGCTTTAGCCGAGCCACGTGAACGGTGTCGCTCGGAGCTGACGATGACTTTGTTGGATTGGTTGGAACAATCTCGTACGTGACGTCTGTTACTTGGCGAACAATACGGAATGGTCCAGTGTAGGGTGACAGCAGTTTTTCAGACAAACCCACACGCCGAGTAGGTGACCAGAGGAGCACGAGAGAACCCGGAGAAACGTGCACGTCCCTATGGTTAGAATTGTAGAGCTGTTGTTGGCGCGCCTGTGAAGCCTGTACACGGCTACGGGCGACTTGGCACACGTGGTCGGCGCGGGCAATAGCTTCCCCAGCATATTCAGTGGCCGCAGGTAGTAACGTGTCTAAAGGTAAGGTTGGGTCCCGGCCATATAGTAGATAGAAGGGCGAATATTCGGCAGTGTTGTGACGAGATCAAGTGTAGGTGAACGTCACATACAGCAAATGAATGTCTCAATCATGGTGGTCTGGCGCAACGTAAATTTGGCAAGCATATCGGTTAGGGTACTGTTAAGGCGCTCCGTGAGGCCATTTCACTGGGGATGGTACGAAGTAGTAAATTTGTGCTTGGTATGGCAAGACCTCAGGATTTCATGAATGACAGCTGATAAGAACGTGCGGCCATGGTCGGTGAGAAGTTGACGGGGAGCACCGTTCACTAATAATATGTTGTACAGCAGAAAGTCCGCAACGTCGGTAGCGCAGCTGGTCGGGAGTGCTCGTGTGATTGCGTACCGCGTCGCGTAGTCCGTGACAACAGCAATCAATTTATTTCCGGCTGTGGAGAGTGGAAAAGGGCCCAACAGGTCGAGACCATCGTTGGGAACGTCGATCGGCTGAAGGTAGCCGGCTGGGAGGGCAGACGGCGTTTTGCGACGCTGACAGGGCTCACAAGCGGCGACATAGCGTCGAACAGAGCGGGCAAGTCCCCGCCAAAAAAACCGACGTCGTACCCAATCGTACGTGCGAGAGACGCCCAAATGGCCCGTCGTGGGAGCGTCATAAAGTTGATGCAGGACAGTAGAATGCAGGTGCGCTGGGATGACAGGAAGTAAGTCTGATCCGAAGGAATCAAGGCTTCGGCGATATAGGATCCCGTCTTTCACCAAAAACATTCGTAGGGACGCGTCGCGAGGCGTTGACTCCAGTTTGTCCAAGATGGCTCGTAAAGAAGCATCCCGACGTTGCTCTTCGCCAATGTTGAACAGCTGCGACACGGAAAAAAAAACGTCCGTGATAGCGTCAGTATCGGTTGCTTCGTCAACAGGGTAGCGGGATAAACAATCCGCATCCTGAAGTAATCTCCCTGTTTTGTACATTACAGAGAACGTGTACTCTTGAAGGCGTAGAGCCCAACGAGCGAGACGTCCCGTGGGGTCCTTCAGGGAGGCTAGCCAGCACAGCACGTGATGATCCGTGACAACACGGAAGGAGCGCCCGTTCAGGTATGGGCGAAACTTGGCGACTGCCCATACAAGGGCGAGGCACTCGCGCTCCGTGATGAAATAGTTGCGCTCGGCTGGAGATAGCAGTCGACTTGCGTAGGCTATAACACGGTCGTGTCCGCGTTGTTGCTGCAATAGCACAGCTCCTATGCAATGTCCACTGGCGTCCGTGTGAACCTCGGTTGGAGCTAATGAATCAAAGTGAGCCAAGATTGGTGGCGTTGTAAGCAATGTCGTAAGTTGCGAAAACGATGACGCTTGGTCATGGCCCCATGTAAACGAGGCGTCTTTCTTCAAGAGGTCTGTGAGTGGGCGTGCAATGGTCGCAAAGTCCTTAACAAAGCGTCTGAAATATGAGCACAACCCCACAAAACTGCGGACATCCTTTGTGGTCTTCGCAACGGGAAAGTTCGTGACTGCGCGAATTTTCTCTGGGTCTGGACGCACGCCTTTGGCATCGACAAGGTGACCGAGCACGGAAATTTGACGACGAGCGAAGCGGCACTTGGAGGCGTTAGGCTGGAGTCCGGCTCGACGAAAAACGTCCAAAATAACTGACAAACGATCAAGGTGCGAGTCGAATGTGGGCGAAGGACAATAACATCGTCAAGGTAACATAAGCAGGTGGACCATTTCAAACCTTGAATCAATGAGTCCATCATTCTTTCAAATGTGGCTGGTGCATTGCAGAGTCCAAAGGGCACCACCTTAAACTGATAAAGACCATCAGGAGTGATGAATGCGGTCTTCTCGCGGTCGATCTCGTCGACGGCTATCTGCCATTACCCTGACCGAAGGTCAATAGTTGAAAAATAAGTGGCACCGTATAGGCAGTCGAGGGCGTCGTCGATTCGAGGTAAAGGATAAACGTCTTTTTTTGATAATTTTGTTAAGGTGACGGTAATCGACACAAAAGCGCCATGTTCCATCTTTCTTTTTAACAAGGACGACCGGAGAAGCCCAGGGGCTGCATGAAGGCTCGATAATGTTTTTCGCAAGCATTTTGCCGACTTCATGTTGTAATATTGCACGCTTCGACGCAGACACACGGTAGGGGCGTCGGTGAATGGGGGTTGCATGGCCAGTATTTATACGATGGGTGACAATGGTCGTTTGGCCTAAAGAGTTGCTGGCAAAGTCGAAAATGCTACGATAGCCCTCAAGAACGTGGCAAAGTGCTGCAGCTTGCTCAGACGTGAGGTCCGATGACACCATTCGCTCGATGTCGGCGCCCCAAGAACGTGACGGAGTGGAACCACTTACTGAGCTGCAGCAATCGTCAACTCTTAAGGGGGGCTCGACATGGTCGTCTTGAAGAGCAGTAATTTTCGCCAGAGAGATACCCTTTGGCTGAACTTGGGTGGTGAGTGAAAAGTTGGCCAGTGGAAGGAAGTTGCGGTTTCTCTTAATCGTCAGAATCATATGCGGCACAGCAACCCCATGCGTAAGCATCACTGCAGGAATCGGGGCCACCATGTAATCAACATCAGGTACTGGCGGCGTGGAGGATAAGTCGACATGTGTGACAGAGTTACGAGGGAGGCGCGTGAAATCAGTGCAGCAGAGGCTGGTTTGCGGTGGGCTAGGCGGGTCGGAAAAGAGGGGTAAATCGAGATGGAGAGAGCCAGCTGAACAGTCTACGAGGGCAGAGTGCGTGGCTAGAAAATCCATACCGAATGAGTTCATCAGGGCAATGTTTGATAATGGCGAAAAGAACGACAGTGCTTCTCTCCCCAATCGCGCAGAGCACATGCCAAGAATTGCGGCAGTTCCTCCATCGGCGACTCGTACAGCTCGGTTGAGGGCGGGCGTGACAACTTTTCCAAGTCGGCGGCGAAGGTTAGCACTCATAATGGACACATGCGCGCCAGTATCTATCAATGCACTGACACGAACATTGTCGACAGTAACGTCCAAAAGGTTCCGGTTCGTTGTTAACGTTAATCGAGAATTTCTTACGAAGGTCGTCAACGCAGCTCCACCTCCAGAAGCTGGACGGCCTAGTTTTCCGTTCGGAGATGCTGCGAATGGGTCGGGGAGGCAGCATGGCATTGTGGGGCGACCGGGACTGACGACGAGCAGGGGACGTTGACTGGTCGTAGCGAGGTCTGTTCAGGGGTGCTGTAGGAGCGGAAAATGTGGTCGGCGTTGATGGAGAAAGTGATGGGGACGATTGGCGAGGAGAAGTGTTGTGATACTGAGGTGCATAATGGGACGGTGGAGCCCAGCGGCTGCGGCAGTGACGTGCGATGTGACCAACGCGTCGACAGTTGAAACATATGGGCCTGTCATCAAGGGTACGCCATTCGGACGGATTGCGTTGTATGCGAGGAGCAGAAGGGGGACGAAAAGAAGGCGCAGCAGAGTATACGGCAGGAACAGGATGTAGGCCGACATTCGATAGCTCTTGACGAACGACGGCTTGTATCAACGAAATCGTGGTCGGGGAAGGCGCAGGCGTCGGTAGTGGCGTGGCTACCGGTTGTGCTGCCTCGACCTCTCGGCGAATGATGCGTGTGAGGTTGTCACAAAGAGAGGCCTGGTGGAAGGCGTCGTCACACAAAGAAGTGGCCGCTGTGTTCGGAAGGCGCACGATGTTTTGGGCTACACGGCGGGCTTTAGCTTGTTCGAGACGTCGGCATTATTTAAGGATGTTGTCGATGCTCGAGACGTTGTTAAAAATAAGCAGGTTGAAAGCATCGTCGGCAATGCCTTTCAAAACGTGGTTAACCTTTTCGTCTTCCGACATGGACTGGTCGGCCTTGAAACAAAGGGCCAAAACGTCAAAAATGTAGGAGACTTACGATTCGGTAGAAGACTGGGCCCGTGTGGCAAGGGTCTTCTTCGCAGCGAGCTGACGACCAGATGAATCGCCAAACAGGTCACGTATCTTTTATTTTGAAGAGATCCCAGCTCGTTACGTCGGCTTCGTGGCTTTCAAACCATGTTCGGGGAGTGCCGTCCAGGTATAAAAGCACGTTGGCGAGCATGAGCGTAGGATCCCATCGGTGAGTAGCACTGACGCACTTCAGCCAAGTGTCGAGATCGATCGTACCATCACCGGAGAAAGTGCCGGGATCCCGGAGGTGCGGTAGTGTGACGTAGGTGGTGGCTTGGACTGATGAAGATGGTGTAGAGGAAGCACCAGCAGTCGAAGCAGTCGAAAGGTCGCCGATGGTGCGACCGCTGCGCGTCTCCATCGAGGTATGGGGGTCGTCCACCTCCACCAATATTGTTACGAGTAACTTGTTTAATGATCTATTTAGAGCACACAGAACTCGATGAGCAAGATGGCGCCAGACCAGCATCCAACGAAAACTGACTTCACCCTCCTCTTTCATGCAGCCGTGTTTAGCGGCTGTTTTGTATCAATATAGATAATATGGCACATACGGTGCTGGAAAGGGCAAACAGATGCCATTTTATTGAACTCAACCAGGGACTTTTCCCTTGTCTGGTTCTCTTTCATCACAGATGACAGCAGTGGATCAATTTCGGCGCGACGGCACCTCCACCGTTTCGGTGGTCCTTGTCCCAAGCAATGAAGACTTTATTCGGATGAAGAATCCAAAAGTGACCCGTACAGACCTTAGAGCCGCTACATCTCATTTTCAAAAGATCACAGACGTCCGCCAGTTCAGCAGAGGTGGTATGCTATACTCTTCACCTGCCCAGCTCTCTATCGAAGACCTGTAAAATTGTCGATGTTCGCGACCAATCTGGTGAGCCCATTTATTCCTCCACACCAAGCATACCTGAAAGGCATTGTTCGTGGCCTCGATGCTAACATGACTTCACCTGAGGTATAAATATGTCTGCCGAGGCTGGTGTGAACCAATTTTATAGGTGTGGTCAAATCGTTGAGAAGAACAAGATCCTGACTGAGTCTGTAATAATAACCTTTGCTGTATCGAGTTTTCCAAGCGAAATCAAGGCGTGGCCACTAATATATACAGTGGAACTGTTATCATCGTGACCACTCCAGTGTGCGATGTGCTAATAATATGGTCAAAGTATGAAATTATGCAGGTCATCTCTCAGGTGCCGTGTGCATGATGACAACCACAACTTGAGTGACTGTCATGCAAAGAAATGTCTTTGCATTAAATCACACTGTGCAGATAATCTGAATTACTTAGCAAAGGCACAAAAAACACCAATTCTCAAAGTTGTCGTGCATAGTGGCAAGCCGTGGAATCAATCCAGCGGCTTGCCAGTCCTGCAGCTCGTCAAAGCACTGTAATGGACCCATCGTTCTCCCTGTCTATCGTGGATGTTGTAGAAAAGTTTTAATGTAGAAAAGGATGTTCAGAACGTTTGGCTGCAAACATTTGTGAGTCTCTGTCACACCTTGTAAGTAACCACATGACTCGTATATTTCGAACACCAAGACAGTCTTGAGGCCCGGCTTTAAAACACGCTGAAATTCTACGATCATTTACTGATGCCTAATCTGAAAAAACGCGATCGTACTCTCACAGGGTTGCAGTAGGTGTCAAGATCTAAAGTACGGACAAAAAATGCGGAAGTAGTGGATGCAGAGGAAAGTGATTTAAACCCTAATTACTGAAGAGATCTAGATACCCTGTTTTGAAGAAATTTAGCTCACTGAAACACTGAGAGAAAAGTACCTGAAGGACAACAAGGGCCTCTCGAAGAGTCATTCGTCGAAAAAAAAAATACATTCCAGATGATGGAATAGCGGAATGAGTTCTATCGAAAGCATAGGGTCACTCATGATTCTCTATTGGCAGTGCCGATTAGTTTATTCTGCAATTACAAATGTGTTACATTTGACTTCTGGATTCGTCCCTGGTATAATTTCTTTACAAAAGACGTGGCTATAAGTACAAAATTTCTTTCACGCACTCCCTTACGGTCTGCGCTTCATATCTAGTTCCCACTTCTCACCGCCGCTAGTTCTTGGCACTGGGCACCCAATCTCGCTAATCCTTGTTAAAACCAAAGAGATTACGCTCAGAGAGTTTAACGGGGCAACCTTTTTTGGAGAGATAGTGCTCAAAGTGCGTCCTTCTGTTACCACTTTTTCTTGATAAGCATCAAGTTGAAGGCAAACTTTATTGGAGACTAAGTCACACATACTCGTCTCTGTAGATCATTTTATGAAAAACGTCTACGTCTATTTTTTTTATTTTTGACTAACGTGTGCGCGTTTCTTTCTCAATTCGAAAGAGGGCGCGCGTGCCGCTGCCCTACCCGGCCGTGGAGGTAGCTACCTACTACTACGATGACGACGACCTCGACGACTGCTACTACTACATACATCACGGACGCAAGATCCCTGACTTCAGAAGCTTCGCCTCTAAAACGAGAGGTGGCTACTACATACAGGAGGTGCACGACCCAAGCCTTAAGGAGTTCCGCCCCTAAAAAAAAAGAAACGAAGCAGCACCTGTTCACAGCACAACGTTCGGTTTTTAGCGATTTTATTTTTCTTGTCCTTGGTCTTTCCATGCAGATTGTAAGAGCTTTAGCCAAATTGTTCAATAGCATAATTTAGTCTATTACTATGATAGTTGAACGCTAGGTATGTCTGACATCGTGCGTCTTCTCGTGTCAGCTCCCTCCGCAGATTCCTTTTTTTTTCTTTTAATGACAGGGAACAACCTGTATAGTTGTACGTTGAGACACGTACCAGTATTTACGATGCCGTATTTTACGCCAAAGCGTAGCAACGGCGCGACGCACATACAGCGACTTTACCGACTTTGCGATACAAGAGAGAAAGGTGGAAAACTTCACCTGCAAGAGAATTCGGCTACTGTAGAACATAGGCTGTCGTAGAAAAACCGTAAAAAACGCATCCAAGAAGAGGAACGGAACCTACGGTTGTAAAAACGATGCGCTCAGTTTACGACTGGCCATTCCTCGCTTTGACGACATGGGAGCCTCCCCGCTAGAAGAGAAAGCAATGCGGAGGAGCAGACCCGTTAGGTGCCAGAAGCTTCAACGCTGTATGGGAGCTTTGTGACGAGAGCGAACGAACTTGTAACAGTTCTCGCCACAACTTTTGCGTGTGCTGGAGCATCGCATAGGACTCATAGTGGCGCAGTGCATGAAGAAAATTCTATACTTTTATTAGGGGCACTTTCGCAGGAACTCGTTTTGGAAACATCAGATTTGATTATCATAACTACGTTTCACTGGTACTCGGAGTGAATTTGATTTGGTTGTGCTACGTTTGTTTGCTTTAAGTTTTTGCCTTTAACTGCGAAGCATTTCTGAACAAACTTCGGTGACTGTGACCGTATCTGTCTGTCTATTTAGCCGCCTAGGAGTTCTAGCTCTCCTGACCGTTTCGATAATGGGATCTGTACCAAATCTCGCTCGCTGTATTCCGTGCCGACCGGTTGTGCCCTCGTGATCTCCGACGTCAGCGTAGCTCTGGCCGACTGGGCTGGCCCTACGTCACCTCCTGACGCCGACAAGAGCTATCGCAAGTGGTACCCCGTCATCGGACTCCTGTGACCGTGTTTCCATCTTTCCTCTCTCTCCTATCCCCTCGATATGTCCTCACTCGCTGGCTCAGCGCATCTCTCTTTCTATATATACCTTTAATTCTATCCTTTTAATCCCTCCTCGCTCCACCGCGGTTGTCTAGTAGTGACTAAGAAACACGGCTGCTGACCCGCAGGTCGCGGGATCAAATCCCGGCTGCAGCATCTGCAATTCCATTGGAGGTGGAAATGTTGTAGGCCTATGTGCTCAGATTTGGGTGCACGTTAAAGAACCCCAGGTGGTCGAAATTTCCGGAGTTCTCCACTACGGCGTCTGTCATAATCATATGGTGGTTTTGGGACGTTAAACCCCACATAATAATCAACTTTTGATCCTTCCTCTCCCCTATCTCCTGTGAGCAACTGTTGAGGTGTCGCACCCTGATGCAGACAGTTACGGGGCTCACTTTTCTCTTCTTTTCCCTCTGAAAACCACTCCATCTGTACCAAAAACGACATGGCATCTCACGGCTGCATGACAACTATAATTAACATATAGTTATGTCAAAATTACGACTTGTATGCTATAAACGTCACGATTCACCTGTCATGGTCTTGCTGCTGTTGCAGTGGATTCGTTTACAAGCCATGTTGCAAAAGTAGTATGGGATGACACGACTTCATTGCGAACATAAGTGACAGGCCCTAGCGTGGAAATGATGGCATGCATGTTATGTAAGTCTTGACTACACGCCACACTCATGGTATGCTCGCAGTCGTTTCGCAATCTTTACAAATACCAAATGTAATATTACTTGATGTCAATGCATGACAAAGATAAATAACTTGTGCGAACGTGATAATCATGACATGCGTGTCATATAAAGCTACCCTACATGCAAGGAGGTTTAAAATTGCAAGAGTGAAAATTCTTGCTCACGAGTGAATTCGTGCCAACCATAAGATGGCAGCTGCTACAGCCATCTTACTAGGGGCATGATGAGCTGTTGCCTGTCGGCGATTAAAAAAGGAGCGTTTTTCTCGCAAGCCCGAGGAGTTTAATGTGGAAACCTTTTTGGGTTAAATAGTGCTCAAAGTGCGTCCCTGTGTTAACAGTTTTCTTTAGTAAGCCCTGAATTCAAGACAAATTTTGTTGGAGATTGAGTAAGCAATACGATTCTCTGTGGATTATTTTCTTTTTTCGGAAACATTTATCTCCTAATTCATAAGTACCGTAGCCTTTACAATAAAAAATCAGAGCCACTTAATATGTAAGTGGGCTCGACCAGAAATTGGCATGTTTCTGAGATCTTCAAAGGGCAAAAGCTCGCTTTACTACTGTTAGCAAAGCATTGCGGAAGCTTCCACTCCAGATTTTTTTTAAACCTCGTTGACTGCATGCTACGCTCATAGTGCGCTCACAGCCATTTCGCTTTCTTCACATATACCACATTTGGCGTTACGTGACGTGAATGAATGGCGAATGTATATGACTGGTGTACACATGATAACCATGATATGCGTGTAATGTTGATTGATGACTACATACTACGCACAAAATCCGCTCGCGGTCGCTTTGCTAGCTTCACATACACCAAATATGGTATTACGTAACGTGACTGAACGACAAAGTTAAATGACATGTCCAAACCATAATCATAGCATGTGTGTGGCGTTAAACATGACTACGTGCTACGCTCATTGCACGCTAACCGCCATGTCACTTGTTTCCCACATAGCAAATTTGATACTTGACGTGTATGCATGACAAACACAAATACCAGGCACAAACTTGATAATCTTGACATGGAAGTCATGTGCGGCATAGTTTACATGCCACGATTATGGTGATTTTGCGGCCGATTCACTAGCTTGATATACAGCTTAGTCGGAATCAAGCGACGTCACTACATAGCGAACGTGAGTTACAGGTCGTAGTAGACCCTACACTCTAAAACAATATCGAGTAAAAAGCGTGTCTTTTTGTCCCACAACAATAATCGTCATCAGGCTTGCGTGCGCTACCTTTCTTGAAAACTCGGCGCTGGCCACTTTCCTATCGAGAATGCAGTGTAACCCTGATAATGGGCACGTCAATCGGGACCGGAATGTGCCGGGCGCGGGGCGATAGCGCAAGGAAGGAACGCAATATAGATGACGATTATTGTTGTGGGACAAAAAGACACCCTTTTCACTCGCTCTTTTTTAGAGTGTAGCACGCCAATCATGACATGCATGTCAGGTATTATATGCTTAGCATGTCGCACACCTGGTGCTTTTACAGTCGTTTCGTTAAATTCCCTTCAGTCGAAATTGGTGTTGCGCGGCATGTGTGTTTCACCCAAATTAGTGCTGGGTCGTAACATCAAAACGGTGACATGGGCATTGTCTTCGCCATGATTAGCATGACAAGAACTTCCCTCCCCCATGGCCATTTAACTGCGTTCATTGAACCTATATTAGTGTGGCGTGTCATCAATACGTGCAAAACATAAATACCAGGTCATAACGTGCTTCGGATGTCATCGATTCCCTTTGTATGTGGGATCTGCCAGTTTTTTTGCAGCACATTTAACGAATAAAATAATGCAGTTGTACTCTTCAAAAGCGAAATTAACATTTCAGCAAAACGAACATATTCAAAGGCGGAAGATAACAAGTGAATCATAACTCCTCTATTCTTAAGAAATATCAGATAGAGATATCGAGCTGCCTACTAAAGCATTATCACTTGTAGAAAAATGAATATTCCATTTCATTGTTTTCACTATGTCGATAGGAATAAATACAAGTGTAGGTAACAGAACAATTATAATTACAATGCCGTTTTTCACTCTTTCAGATTGACGACTTAATAGGTAAACACATAACTTGGTAATAAAATTGCTGCCCCGCCACGCTGGTCTAGTGGCTAAGGTACTCGGCTACTGACCCGCAGGTCGCGAGAGCGAATCCTGGCGGCGGCGGCGGCGGCTGCATTTCTGTTGGAGTCGCAAATGTTGTAGGCCTGTGTGCTCAGATTTGGGTGCAAGAATCCCAGGTGGTCGAAATTTCCGGAGCCCTCCACTACGGCGTCTCCGTAATCATATGGTGGTTTTGGGACGTAAAACCGCACATGTCGAGGAAACTACTGATTCATCTTTTACACTTGAATTGAAGGCTGCTGGAGTGATTGTTATAAAAATATATAAATACGATTCTTCTTTGATTTGCAATTTCTTCTGATATTTTTTTGTTTTCTGATAATACCGATATTGTACAGCTACAGATAAGAATAGCTCTTCATTGTAACCGCTTCCTAATACAATGAAAAATATGCACTGAACACTTTCCCCCATCTCAGAAATACAAGGCCTTCATTATTACTTTTAGATGTTCTTTTGTACGCAATTTAAGAATGATGTATATGTAAACCTTCTGTTGAAACATTGAACGTGAATATTTATTACATGTGCAGAGATAATAGCCTACATAGTGACTCGAGTTTAAATTTGATGCGTTGAATGAAAAAGTCAAGGCGAAGCAACTAACGCAATAGCAACAATTTGAAAGGTCACGCGCAGAATGGAAAGCAGATCGAAACGTGCCCCACGTTTCTCGCGCACAAATTACGCACGAAATGTACTCACAGGTATGGATGCACGTGAATAAGCGCCTCATTTGTTAGTTCGCTGAGTCTGAAAAGCGCGCGTTTTGGGAACGGAGACAGCAATGATTGCAGTGAACTTTGTGCGCTCGGTAAATACAGTAGAATCGTTCCACGTAAAGCCCGAAGCCAGCCAAGGCCTACGATCCTCCCCTCCTCGTCACAGCGAAATAAGGGCGCGCGAGGTAGCGTCACTCTCCTTCCCTAAGCCGGGCAAAGTACGCGTAGGAGATTAGAATGAGCACCGCTGCACGATGTGGCGACGTGCGCTCAGTGCGCCATCTTTCTGGTAAATCTGAAAACACAGCAGCGGTAAGTGGTAGATATAAATAGCTTGCCGTTTGAACGGTGAACAACGTTTTCCGCGGTGGCTCAAACGTTGGCGAGGAACGGGAGCTTTTGAAGCAAAGCGTTAAAATGAAAGCCATATCGAGATCTAGTACTTTGAAATATCAAGAAAGAATGAAAGAAAATGAACTCAGAACAACGCTTAAGAAATTGATAGCATTAGGAAGCAAGGAGCCCGGTTCATGTAAGGAAGATATTCGAACGGTGAAACGACAAATTGAGCTAGTAGAGCGGGAACGCTACAGAGGAGCCCTTATTCGAGCGAAAGCAGAGGCGTGAACTATGGGGAAGACTCCTACCAAGCGCGCGCTTGGAATCGAGAAATCACGAGCGCGTCGTAATCACATCGACGAAATAGAGCAAAATGGAATTCTGCTAAATACTAACAGCACTATCGCTGAAGCTTTCTTTCGGTATTACAAGGGTCTCTTCGCAGCCGCATTAGTAGATGTTACGAAGTTCAAGGACACTTTCTTGAGCCAGATGCCGCAATTATCTCTCCAAACGAAACAAGCGTTAGAGAGGCCTGTAACCGTTTCTGAAATTGAATATGCAATAGATAGTCTCACCGCTAGGAAGTCACCGGGGCCTGACGGTCTCGGAGCGATGTAATATAAAGCTTTTAAATCAGAAGTTTCACCAGTGTTACAAGCTGTGTTCAAGGAAGCCTACGCAATCAAAGCGTTACCACCTTCATTTGCCGAGACGCACACTATTCTAATACCTAAGACGGATGACAAAGCAAAATTAAAACTAGTTTCGTCATATATGCCCATTTCGCTAACCCACACTGACTACAAAATACTCAGGAAAATATTGGCAGGTAGAATGCAGTCCGTAATCACCGGAATAGTTGGGGAGCACCAAACGTGTGGCATCACGGAGCACTCAATATTGATGAACACAAACACAATGTGATGTGTCCTTGAGAGTTGCGATGCTTTTAGTTTTCACGTTGCGGTCCTCCAGCTTGATTTAGAAAAGGCTTTTGACTGTGTCCCGCAAGATGTGTTATTCTCCATACTTGAACATGTCAATGTCGGATCGGTGATTACAGAGGGAATAACTTTGGCGCATAAGAACTCTACTACACGACTAATTATTAACAAGATCCCGGGGTCTCCCATTAGGCTGAAATGTTCTGTACGCCAGGGATGTCCGGCAAGTCCACTCTTGTTTGCATTGTACATAGAGAGCTTATGCTTGGCCATACTAGAAAACGAGACCATCCGTGGTTTCAGACTGCTTGACGCCGAGGTAAAGGTTTTGGCATACGCTGATGATGTAGCAGTGTGTTGCACCACCAAAGAAAGTGTACAAAAAACAGTTGCCGTTGTTAAAAATTTTGGAGAAATTACAGGAAGTCGGGTTATTGGGGAAAGAGTCTGGGGTTGTGGCACGGAGACTGGACATCAACCCCAGATACCTATGCTAGCGTAGACTTGTTTAATACTCCAGTAAAATATGTAGGCGTGCCTTTCCAGCACTACAAGGACACTTATGATTACTGGACTGAACAAATAAAAGAAACGCGTGAAAGGACAGCGTAGCGGAATGGCAACTGTCTCTCAATGTTTGCCAGAGCCACTGTATGCAACATATCTTTAATGAGCAAATATTGGTATGTGATGCAGGTTTTGTGTTGCTCACGGGTGCGTGTGCAAAAGCTGCATAGGATATTTGCTGTGTTTATATGGGGGTCCACTTGAGAAAAATGCAGTAGGACAAATCTGTTTCGAAGAGTAAAACAGGGGGGACTAAGCCTGTCACACCTGTTCGTGCGACAACTAGTTAATCGTTTTATTTCTTTCGAGATGTTGAACACCCCTTCTTAAGAACGGTATGCCATTTACTCCTTTGTCGTGTTCTGCCTAACATTGTGGTTAATACCGCAAGCATGCCCGGAGCTACGCGAGGTTTCCTTAAGGAAGTTGCGGACAGTGTCCGGTTCTTGTCAGTTCGGTTTTCGAATAAATGCCTTTTTTCGGTCGGGCGAATGAAACTGCATAAAGACATATGCGACATGATTTTTCCAGTTTCTATGTATAGGTTAATTAAAAGTGGGGGAGAAGGCAATAATGTTCTTAAGCGTGTTAAGAAAATGCAAATTCAGCCTAGTGCAAAAAGCTTTTTCTTTAAATTGCCCTCCGGAACACTACCGGTTAAGACTTTTTTAGAAGACAGAGGAGTTTGTATGCCATGGGGTTCGAACGGTTTGATCTGCCAAAAGCCGGAGACAATAGATCACGTTTTTCTGCATTGCTGGGAAGAGGTTTACTTCTGGGATGTTTTACAGAGAACTCTAAAAAAGGAACTTCCCTTACATTCACTGGGTATCAGTGAATGTAAGGGAAGTTCCTTTTTAATAGTAAAAAAAGAGGAGGGACTGCATTTTGATCCTATAATGCTGCTTGGCCTCCATTTATGGCGGGCAAGAATGGCCGGTTACTACTGTGACCCTGACAGGTTTCCAGCCCACATGCTTTTCCGCGAAAGCATTGCTCAGTACATTGATATACTCAAACAACAAGATTTTGTTCCGGAATGGCTCTCCAGGGTTGAACCCCTGTTGAACCTGGAGGACTTTTAGCACTGTAACCACAAATAGTTCCGCGACTGTTTTGTCATCGCTTCTGTTGTGTATGCTACTGTTTACAGTGACTTATACTGATGTGTGTACCTAGTGCAAAACCGGTAATAAAGAAAAAAACTCTCCGGGGTGGCTCAGGGGTTAACGCCTTGATTTAATGACGCAGAGGTCCCACGTTCGATCCCGCGCGCTGGAGTGCATGTTTTTGGTATTTTTTTGTTGCGTTTTCATATATATAGATACGTATACATGTACAATGCATGACATTGGCGCCGGCGTCGATACCGGCGGCAAAATCCAGCCGAGTCTGTCCATATATTTGCTATCGCAATAAAACATTTTTCGCACCGACTGGGAAGTTGGGGGTTTCTCACCGATCACAGACGCCCGAACACACTAGAATTTTTAAAGCGTGCTCTGTCTCGTGCGCGCGCTATATATATCGCGGTAAGTTCATGACCATGAATTACCGTGGACATGAACTTATCACTGATCACAAGGCACACCTAGAGCAAGCGAATCTTAGGTTTCTACAGCATTCTAATGGCACACGTGGTACTGACAGACACACAGACCGACTCAATCAATATATATATATAATATATATAATATATATATATAATATATAATATATATATAGATATATATATATATATATATATATATATGTCCTTCTTAGTTCTAGAGTTGAGACGTCGGTAGTCAACGCAGAACCTCCAGAACCCATTTTTTTTCTTGACCAAGATAACAGGCGCGGCCCAGGGACTTGACGATTCTTCAATTACGCCAGAGGTTAGCATCTCGCTGACTTGCTCTGAAATTATTTTGCGCTCTGACGCGGAAACTCGATATGGTTTCTGTCTGAGGGGGTGCGCAGATCCGGTGTCGATCTTGTGACGAGTGCGTGTGCTGGGCGTCTGAGGTCTATAGCGACTTCCGTGCAAAATCAAATACTTTAGCGTGCCTGGCCAGCAGTGTAACCAACACTTTGCGCTTATGCGAGGGAACAGACTTGCCAACCATCTTATAAAATTCGTATTCCGTGCCGGATACATCAGCATAGTCCGAATTCGCCGCATTGCTGAGAGCTCCTATGCAGATACTGCACTGCCCTTCAAACATGGCAAGGCGCATTCCCTCTGGTAGTACAACAGACTCGGATGAGCAGTTAACTACCCATAATTTAGTTTTTCCCTCGGTGAGAGACACAACGCAGCGCGGCAGAATGATGTTTTTCTTCATGCAAGGCAAAGGCAACGGCTCAATCACAATATCAGGAGAACTGAAACTCGAGTCGGCATTCGAAGCAGCAACGGGCACGCTGGCAGTAGACCATGCCGGTAGAATAGTGTCTTTACCTACAACGAGTTTGTCGTCTCCGCTACGCTGAGGCTGCTGGGCGAGGGCGGACAACAGAACCTCGCCTGCCCCGCAGTCGACAGTCGCACGGTACTCTTGCGAGAAGTCAATTCCAAGGATAACGTCATGCGTGGAATGAGCGAGCACTGCGAATTCTGCCTTGAACGCTTTACCAGCAACACGAACAGACACAGTGCACACACCTACTGGACACAAAGCCGTGCCGCTGACTGCTCGAAAAGTAGAAGATTTATCCCAATAAAGCATAACCTTGCGGCCAAGTCCCTCCTTGAAAACTAAACTCATTACAGAAACTGTTGCACCGGTGTCTACCAGAGCCATCGTGGGAACATCGTCAATGAATACATGAACCTTGTTGTGAAGCATGAGAACTAATGGAGGCATACTTGTGTGCAAAGCGGTACGTCCAGCGACCTCGCCTCCATCGGCCGCGCCGGCTAGATTCCCGGTGGCGGAGAGGAAAGCCGCGGCCGGGGACGGGGAGATGGGGACCGTCGCTGGCGCGTGGTAAGTGGCGTCAAGCTCCTCACAGAGGCAGGCGAGTCACTGCGGGTGTTCGGCCGGTGCCCGTGCTCCTGGGCAGTTGAATCCGAAGGCCGGGTAGGCGTAATCGGGCTGTTGACTTCGCCGTGCAAGTATCGCTGGTCGGTCAAAAAACGTCGTGCGTGGGCGACGTCGCGATGGGCAAGACCGGGCGATATGTCCGTGAACACTGCGCTGGTAGCACACGGGCCGTTCCCGAGGCACATTGAATGCTGCGGTGTGGAGAGGATGCTCAGAGAACTGTTGCCACTCGGACACAAACGGAGGCAATTGGCTGTCGTAGCTATAACTGCTGCGGGGCGCATAAGACGACTCGACGTAAGTAGCCTGTGGTGGCGGAGCCCTCAGCCTTGGGCTGCGGGTGGAGTAACTCCGCTCGTCGAAACTCGCAGCATTGATGCTTGGGGATAGTGTATTACACTGCGGGTCTCCAGCTTGCATGGGAACAGAGACATGGCGACGCAGTTCCTCCCGTACAATCTGACGAATGGTGGAGGAAAGGTCGGCAGGTAGAGAATTCTGGCAGACATCGACGGTGGCAACAGTCGTGACGTTGGCCAGACGTCCGAACTTCGATGTGATGCGACGAGTTTTAAGAGCCTCGAAGGTTTGGCAGTGGTTAATCACGTCGGCCACGCATTCCAGGCTCTCCTTGCCAATGAGGAAGTGGTAGACGTCATCGGCGATGCCCTTGAGTATATAGCCCACTTTGTCTTCTTCCGTCATGTGGGCATCCACCGACTTGCACAACTTCAGAATCTCTTTAATGTAGGTTCTGCATGTCTCACCGGTGACTTGAGCCCTCTGCGACAACGTCTGCTCGGCACGTTTCTTCTTTGTTGCTGGGTCTCCAAAGCATTTCTTAATTTCCTCCACAAACTTGTCCCAGGTTGTCAATGTGTCTTCATGGTTCTCAAACCATACCAGCGCCGTGAAATCGAGGAAGAGCCCCACGTGACACAGCTGGCTAGCCGCATTCTAACCGTTCGAACGGCTCACCCGCTGATAGTGGCTTAGCCATTCGTCCACGTCATTGCCGGGTTTCCCTGTGAAGGTCCGCGGCTCCCTGTAGTGGTAGGGCGACGTCCTTGCGGCTGGTTGCTGGTTGTCTCCGTCCGAGCTCATTTCTTGAGGTAATGGTGCCAAGCCCGCTAGTCGACGGCTGCGGCGAAGCTCGTGTAGCGGTTCCGTCGTTAGGGGACGGTGCCTCTCCGGTATCACTTGGTAGTAGCTAGCTTACCCAGCACCTTCCACCACAATTGTGACGATGGAACGCGTTTATTTACAATATGGGTAATGCAGAGGTGTAGCTCAGCCAAGGATCCACAGCGTCGCTCGCGAGCCAGTCGAGTCTCTTCCTCCTCTTCGTCGAATCTTCGCTAGCGCGTTTCGCTTCCCGGTTCGCGAGCAGTTAACTACCCATAATTTAGTTTTTCCCTCGGTGAGAGACACAACGCAGCGCGGCAGAAAGTTGTTTTTCCCGGGATATATATATATATATATATATATATATATATATATATATACATATATATATTGATTTGATCATTGTTAAAATCATGTCCTTGATAATCCATGGACGAAATAATACATTGAGCGTAGTGTACACCGAAGGACCTAGTTTAATTACCGTCTTCTCACATGTTTGATAGTAACAAGCAGACTTTATTAGCCTGTGTCAATGAAAGTAGCAACTTTCATTATCAACCTACGCTGAGATTTTTATTTCCATTCGCGAAACATTACGCAAACAACCGCGTACAGCGTACTTCCCATAAATATTTTAATGGAGATATTTGACTAACTACCTCCGATGCTGCCACACTGTAGAAGTATACCCACCACCGCACGAAAGCAAGAAAAAGAAAATAGAGTGCAGTTTCCCGGCTTGCCTTGAAGATGATTTATGCGACGCGCGTGCCCCCAAGGCAGCCGCTTAGCCGCTCCGATGATTCTGAACACGCACTCGGCACTGTGCTGAAGGCACTGAACGGTGCATTATTCCTGCGGCATTTTGATAGCACGTGCGCCTTTAGTAGCACATAACTCATTTTCTGTTGGTAGGAGGAGAGGTTGCGCTGGGAGCGCGTAGGGACCCCTAAAGG
Organism: Rhipicephalus microplus; assembly: GCF_013339725.1. Classification (NCBI taxonomy): domain Eukaryota; kingdom Metazoa; phylum Arthropoda; class Arachnida; order Ixodida; family Ixodidae; genus Rhipicephalus; species Rhipicephalus microplus. Next base: position 96,457,460 of record NC_051170.1, on the reverse strand, counting down.
TGAGTCGTCACTTGCGGGTGCCCCGATTTGTTTGGGCTCTTGGCGAATGTTCCATGTTTTATGGCTGAGGCCAAAACTCGGCCAGAGAATAAACGTTCGGGTAGCACTGAGCCAAGTTACTATATCTAATAAACTGCATAGTACACCGAGACTGAAAGTCATTAGTCTTTGACGGAAGCAGGAATCAATACGTGAAAACGGTGCGTATTAGGCGGCTCGGACTGGCGACGGATTTGTGGATGTCGCATTTTGTGTCCATAAGGAACAAAGCTATTCGTGGTAAAAAAATAACAACTTATAAACTGTGCTGACAACGGTGGTCTCTACTCGCTATCTTGACGCTAGAGGCAGTCATTACCAATGTCTTGGTACAGGCAATGACCCCTCCAGCTTACTAAAAACATAGCCTTCTAAAAATGCTTCGTTTTATCGCGCTATTTTATGCAGCTATAAATAAACAAAAACGGCCGCCGGAGTGTTTTACTAATGTGTGGAAGAAAATAGTTCGGCCTTAATTACACTGCAAGCAAAAATGAATCACCTGTGGTGAAATATTTTTGCCCAATCTATGATATAGCAAATCAGGAAGGCTTCTTTAAAACCATACATTTACCAACTAAGGACGTTTGTTTCTGTGTCTACATTTCTTTCTCTCTCCCTCTGTCTCCTTTCTCTCTGTGCGAAACAAAGGACAGTGGACTGAAAGGTCACATTATCATGGTAAATAACCGCACTGCCGAGTGCCAGGTCACGTGCGTGTTTTCCCATTACATAACTTTGATGGGTGCCGTGAAGTCCTGATAATCGAACCTTGCATATATGACTTCAACATAATAGAACCATACTTATCTCCAGTGTAGGCAAAATGGTTCTTCTTACACTGTCTTCTCATTAGTTTTGAAGTGCGTCATCCTACTCTATGTTCTTCGTCAATATTAGTAATTTCAAAATCATACTTTTTGTGCATTTTTCTCTTGCTCTTTTCTAACCCTACGGTAATTATTCCAGGCGTATCTTTCTTTTTTCTTGACATATATAATAATACAAAGTAACGCACATTGCTCTCTAATCCATATTGTTGTCAGATCTTGGACTATATTGCACGCCTAATATTTTTCGTTTCAGCGCAGGCTGGGCAATTTCGAACTTTTTCAGGAAGTTGATCGCAATTTCCTAAGCGTCTGCAAGATATATTCTTGCAGTAAAATACAATGACTGCCCTTTTTTTTATGCAAGGTTGGCGGTATTTTAGGTATCATAACTTCTTTTTCTCACAGAAACACCCGCTAACTCACTTTTGCTATTACAAGTTTATTCTGATTATCATGACCTCTTTTCATTAACTAGCGGACTTAAATGTGCACCAAACCAAGTTGGAAGAAAAGTAGAAGTGAAATAACACCTCTTTGGGCGCGGAAAACCTGGGACACAAAAACTTCAAACAGAGACAAATATTACCATAAATATTGACAAAAACGTCCTCTGCCGATTTACCTGGACAAGTTAAGGATCAAACATATTTCTGCAATCACACTTCATTTGTTAGGCAAACTCTTTCGTGAACCAGTGAGAACGTTTTTGATCTTATTGAGGAGTGCGGGCTGTGTGAACGCGTTTGACTGTTATTTTATGGTGCAGCCGACTCATTCACGGCAGCGCATTACTCGATCGATTCTTTGTTTTTTTCGTACTATATTTCTCTCTCAATTTATACTCCCCTTTCCTGTTGCACCCTTGTAGGGTAGCGAATCGGACACCTTTCTCTTTAACAACCCGACTTCTACCTCTTGATTTTTTGTCCTAATTTCCTCGCATCCACCCCGAAGTCTACACCTTCATCCGAATCTCTAAGACAGGAAATTGTCGCAGTTATGAAAGTGAATAATTCGAAAGTAGAAAATTGTAATTACCATCTGCGTCCTCAGACATCGAGATATATATATTAAGCTTGAAGAGCTCAAGTCACGAACATATAAAAATCATTTTGTCGAGAAATACGTCAGTGTTTTTAAAACTAACACAGCCTTTAGATGGCAAAGCGAGAACTGAAAATGCGGCATCTTAAACAGCGTAAGCAAGTGGAATAGCGAGAACAGGAGCAAACTTTGGATATCTGAACTATATACGCTCTCGACAAGCCGTAAATGTCCCGGAAAATATCTTGCAGCCAATTTGAAAGATTTCTTCGCAGACAAAGTGCTTCAGAAGTCCGCCAGTTCAGATAAACAAGCATCATCCCAGCAATTTCGGCAAATTGCCGAGTGTTGCATGTATAACCGCACAAAATCACGAACACATGCCATCAAGACGAGATAGACCACACTGAATAAAAAAAAAAGGACTTCAGAAAGTTTCTTTTTCAGTGCGTAAGGAGGGGAGGGAGGCGGAAGGATGCTGTTGGTACGAGCTTGTAGCGCAGCGTAGAAATTATCGGACCGGGAGTACTTTGGCATGTTCAGAAAATCCCGTCTGTCGAGTTTCTAGCTAGAAAACATATATCAAAGTAATATTTATTTTTCATACGCCTTTCTTTCGTTACTTCCAGGAGCAAAAATAAATGCACTATATTTGATAGCATCCATGCATTTGGATGCATTAGGAAGCGCTTGTTGAGCAAAACAAAAAGAACATTTTTTCCCTTTTACTTCTTTTATGAAAGCTAACCTGAGTTTACGTAATATATGAACTGCTACAAAAAAAAAAAAACGTCGAGCGCAAGTGAAAGCTCCAACATATATAAAGCTTGCAAACAGATTGCTGAATATTACTCCGGCATTACACTTGCAGGTCTTTGTAGTATAACTCACGGTGCTGTTTTCAAACTTATGTACTACCAGTGCGTAACGATATTTTTACATAAGCCACATGCAAGCCCACTTTGTGAAGGTAACGGACAAAAAACAATATTGAAGTGCATATAATTTTGGAGACACACATATATACCGCCGTTGGTTGTAACCTGCATGGCACGCCTTTTTTCTACAAAGTGCCGCTACATATTCCCCACCGCAAAATACGCCTTACCATCGGCATTTGATTTACCGTAATCTCTTTTGTCTGTTTTTGCCTTATTACGCCGTTCTCGAGGGCTCGTAATTTTGCGTTATCTTCACTATTTTGTTCTATATCTAGCAGTGTTCGACGTATGCCTGATAATAAAAGTTCGGATGCAGATCTGTACTGAAACTAAAGTAGGTAAAACAAAGAACAGTTTAATATAGGCCACATCGCTATGCTCAGAATACGCTGACATATAAGGTAGAACTGCGTAGGAATACTGCGTGTTTCTTGCAATGATCATTTCTCCTATGCATTATAAATATGCGACTTGCTTCAATATCGCCAATGTTCCCCGAGTTTGACGCTCACGTGCGCCGTTGTGCAGGATACTTCTTCGTATAGTTGTTTCTCTTTCGATTGATCTTTCTCGTCAAACGTGCTCTGAAACGTATTGCCTGTTTGTACCACAGGAGTCTGCATGAACATGCCCAGTTTTAGAAAAACGTGACCGGAAAGCCGCCATTGGGAACTTTGTAGTGGACCGCTTGCGACCTTCAACTTGTTGCTCGTGGATGTGTCTACGTTTCTGTGTATTCTTGCTCGTGTACAAGTTTGGTATTATTTCTCTAGAAGCCCTGAGAAACTCACGCACCTAATTATGCATGCATGAAAATTGCACTTTCTTCAGGTAGCTTTCACAAGTCTGCCACGTGTGAACAGCCTCCCAAAAAGTTGCGGTCGTTTAAAGTCCTTGAAGGCAGATGATGTGAGGAGCTGATGCGTGCACTCTCACGTTTAGTTTCGCTGAAGCACTTCGTAAGGGTGATGTTTCGCGGGCGTTCTCACAGTGAGCGTTCGATAGGTACTTGCAAAGCACGACCGCTCCCACGCGTCGCCTTTATTGTACTGACGCGCCTTAACACGAACCAAAGGCGCACTGCTCTCCGTGAGTTTTTTCATGGCATATGAAACCTGTCTGTCCATTGGAATGGTTGCACGGCTCCGGAGATCACAATAGTTATAGCGCAAGAACAGAACGACAACAAAGAGATAAAAAAGACACGAGGGACACGCGTCCTTCTTGTCTTTTTGCCGTCGTTCTGTTCTCGCGCTACAACTACTGTCATGTCATACCAACTAGCCTACGCTGCCACACTCTGGAGATCAGTTACACTTTGATCAATCAGAAATGTCACTTATAAACAGGACATGGTTAGGTCTCCTATTTTAAGGGGATAGGGCTCATAAGATTGGCTACGATACAATTGATCGACACGACTGAAGTGGTGTTTGACTTGTCACGACGGAAGGAAGAAGGAGAGCTGCATACTAGGTTCTCATAGCTTGGCATGACTTGCCTCGCTTGAGTAAGCATTCAAAACATTTGTACTTACCTTGCGAAAGTATCATGTGATCTTTGTGCAGATCTTCGCTCAGATGTTATATTCCCATGCGACGTGTCTCTATATAAGACCAGATAATAAAGAGAGCGCGTAACGTGAAACGACCCCTAGGCCATAGGAGCCTTTTCGAGCGAAATGTCTATCCAGGCTCCTGCTGTGAATAGGGAATGAAAGAGGATACAAAATATCCTGTTGGCTTACTACGTAAACAAAGTCTTTGCAGGACAGCACACGTGCCCGAGAAGTGCAATAGGCCACTGTTTTTGTGCAAGTATCTTTTTTTTTTCGGAAGGGTAGTAGCTGTGTGACAGAGTTCTTACAAGTCCTTGGGGCACCCTAAGCCGGCGCGATGGAACAGAGAAAGCTGGCTCCACGCACCGAGGCTTTATAACACTGCGTCTGAAATGAAAATTGTTTTTTCTGTGTTCATTTGAAGTTTGCATATACAACCACTTGCTTTTTATGAGCATGCGTACCATTCCCAAATCGCACAGGTGAAAACATTTTTTTCCGGGAAATAGAGTTGTACACGTACACCAGTAAAATGTTTTTCATAAGGTTGCACTGCGGTTCAGCGTTTTGCCTTCGGTGACCTTTGATGCACATCACTTTGTTTCAGAGGAAGTCGCACTAAACATTATGTCGGTTAGCGTCGGGCGCATGCTCTTTGCCCACACACGTAATAATAACTACTGGGAAGCTCTGGCCGCTCAACGGTTTTGCACTCTGTTTTTTATATCAGACAACAGTTTTATCTTGCAGTGTATGCAGATTTTCTGTTAGAAGTCTAATTAAGAAATGATTCAGGATGCTGTGTCGCCATCAGAAATGGTTATAAAAATTGGTTTTGTTACGCTTCATTTTACGCGAAATCCTTTGGGCCCAAATGCAAGACCACGGACAGCGTGCGAACGCTCCCGGGCCTGTAAACGTATCGGGGGTAAAGGCGCAGAAGTGTATGCCCAGACGCCGAGGAACCTGAGACGCTGCTGCCGCGAAGGTCGTCATGTGCTGTGCGCGAGAACGCGGTGAGCTCATGGCTCATTCGCACCTGGCTCTTGAGTGTGGGAACGCCGGTGGTGTGATCCGTGGCGCGATCAGTCGCGTGATCGGTGGCGTGACCAGTGGCGTGGTAGGTGGTGCGAACACAAGGTGATCCATATTTGGTCATGTCTGGAGGCGCCTGACGTCACACAAGCGTCTGGAACCCTTTAAAAACGCGCAGGGAGAGACTGGGTGAGGCAGTCTGGATTGAGACTCTGCCGGAACTCTGCTCCTCGGCTTCTTACCTTTGTTTGTAAACTTAAATGTCCACTTTGGTCTAACTATGTAGTATTAAACTGTTTTGATTTGCTGTTCTGCGCCGTCTCGCCGGTACTTCTCTTCTCGTCGGTCCTGATGCAAGTTACGAGCACAACCTGCTGACGGCGGCGGTCACGAGACACCCTTAACAACTGGTGGCAGCGGTGAGATGCTGCAGTCCTTTCGACGACTCGAGGGCTGAGATGCGACACGCATCCACGAGCCGTCTCGTCTGCCAGGCCGCAACCAGATGCAGTGTTTGCGAGGGTCTACGCGGAATTCTTGGCTGTTGAGTGGTGAGTGCGGGGCTTTGTCTGCTGAGTTTTGCCCGGCTTTTTCAGTGGGGAAGCGTAACTGGTAATTCGAACTATTGTTGTCGCCAAAGTGGGCTGCGGCAAGATAGTTGTGTACAGTAGGAAAGGTCGCACTGAACACAGCCATGAATTTGAAGTTGCTGCGTAAAGCGGAGTTATTACAGCTTGCAAAGGAGTTGCGTTTGGATGTTTCTGACGCACTCCGGAAACCAGAATTGATCGAGGCTATTAGTGCTCTGGAGGCTGAGGAAGATGAGCTGACGGAATGCCTTGAGATAGTTCGAGAAAGGGAAGCCGCAAAAAGACAGGCAGAGGAGCGTAGAGAACAGCAAGAGAAAGAGCGTGAGGAAAGGGAGCTCGAATTAAAACGACTCGAGTTTCAACGTTCGAGAGAGCGCGAGGAACGCGATCACGCGCTCGAGTTAAGGCGACTCGGGGTTGATATAGAGCGCGTGCGAACGGCAGGGCAGAGAAGCGAGGCAAACAGTGCAGGGGTGCACATATCGCTCAAAATAACAGAACTAATTCGCCCTTATAAACTCGGAGAGGACATTGGGTTGTTCTTGGTGAACTTTGAGCGGACGTGTGAGAAGCAGGGGTTCTCCCGTGAGTCGTGGCCACAGCGCTTGCTCACACTCTTACCTGGCGAGGCAGCAGAAGTAATCGCTCGTTTATCCACTGAGGAGGTCGACGATTACGATAAAGTAAATTCCAGTTTGCTTAGGAAGTACAGGCTGTCCGCGGAGGCATTCCGGCAGAAATTCCGTGAATTGGAGAAAGGAAGGAGTGAGTCATACACTGAATTTGCCTATAAACTGAAGTCAAACATGGTGGAATGGCTAAAGGAGGAGAAGGCCTACGGTGACCACGCAAAGGTTATTGAGTGTTTTTTACTAGAGCAATTCTACAACCGGTTACCAGAGAACATTAGGCATTGGGTGCAAGACAGGCCAGATGTTAGCTCTGTAGCCAGAGCCGCAGAGCTAGCAGAGGAATTCGTCACACGTCGGGCTCGCGAAGGCAGCGACAGTAGTCGAAAAGGGGGTCCCGATTTTAGGTTCAAGCCAAAGAGAGGGCCTGTGAAAACGAAGGAAGAGCCTGAAATTGGGAATGCCCGAACCGTAAATACGTCGGAGTCGGAACGGAACACCGAACCTGCGTTAGAACAGCAAAGGAAGCTAGAAGCGAGGAAACCGTTCCTTTGCTATAACTGCCATAAACCCGGTCACATTGCGGCGCACTGTAAGAAACCAAAAGTTGTGTTTCTATCCATCAGTGGTAGGGACGAGAATATCGAGCTTCTCGAACCTTACATACGCGACCTTGAAGTGAACGGGAAGCCATGCCGCGTACTGCGCGATTCTGCGGCTACGATGGACGTAGTTCACAGCTCGTACGTTGAACCGCAAATGTTCACGGGTGAGTGTGCTTGGATCAAGCAGGCTGTAGAGTCGTGTAGTGCATGCCTTCCCGTCGCAAAGGTAACTATCAAAGGTCCTTTCGGCACGCTCAAAACGGAAGCTGCCGTGTCGCCGGCACTCCCTCCGCAATACCCTTACCTGTTTTCGAATAGATCTGACAAGATGCTGCGCGAGAGAGGGCAGCTGTTTGGGGAGGCAAATGTGATGGCGCTAACACGTTCGAAAGCACGGGAACTCGCTGCGAAGGCAGTTGCCGAGTCCCCTTCAGCTGAAATCGGCCTGACGCAGGACTCCCCAGCAGAGGTCGAACTTACGCCAGCGTTACAACAGCAGGGGGTCTCATCCGTGGAGGATGAAGCTACGGCACGGGCACCATCAGAAATATTGGAAGAGCATTCCAGAGATTTACTTGTAGCGCCTACGTCGGAAAGCTTACAGCGACTGTTAATGGTAGACAGCATGGCCTTGAGGAATCAACAAGATAAAGACCCGAGCTTGCAAAACATCCAGAGCAGGGTAAATGAAAAGATAGCCCCGAAAAACATAAGTTATTATGAGAAGGATGGCATACTGTACAGGAAGTATGTTGACAAAAGGGGTGTAATGTTTGATCAGCTGGTCGTGCCTCAAGCTTATCGAGAGGACTTACTGCGCTTGTCGCATGGAAGTTCTTGGGCAGGTCATTTAGGCGTCAAGAAAACGAAGGGACGGTTGTTGCAGGAGTATTATTGGCCAGGCTGTTTCCGGGACGCAGAGCAATTTGTAAGGACATGCGACACGTGTCAGCGTGTAGGTAAGCCGGGTGACAAGTCGAGGGCGCCGATGAAGCTGGTGCCTATCATCACAGAGCCGTTTCGGCGGCTCGTAGTGGACACTGTAGGCCCACTGCCGGCGACATCGTCGGGGTACCGCCACGTGCTGACCGTGATATGCCCAGCGACTAAGTTCCCCGAAGCGGTTCCACTTAAAGAACTTAGCTCTGTGGAAATAGTTAACGCGCTCCTTTCCATATTCGCACGAGTTGGCTTTCCCGCCGAAATACAGTCGGATCAAGGCTCTGTGTTTACTAGTGCTCTTACCACCACGTTTTTGGAAAGGTGCGGAGTAAAACTAATTCACAGTTCAGTCTACCACCCTCAGTCTAACTCCGTGGAGAAGCTCCACTCCGTTCTGAAGCGAGTGTTGAGGGCGTTATGCTACGAAAGGAAGACGGACTGGGAGCTATGTTTGCCGGCTACCATGTTCGCGTTAAAGACTGACCCGCATGAAGCAACGGGGTTTTCACCAGCCGAGCTCGTGTACGGCCGCTCGTTGCGATCTCCTCTTCGCTTGCTTCGAGAATCGTGGGAAGGCCGAGCCGAAGACCCAGTAGTGGTCGAGTACGTTTTGAAGCTACTGGAGCGTTTAAGAAGCGCTCAACGGCTATCAGAGCAAGCCATGGCTAAAGCGCAACATAGGTCAAAGGTGTACTATGACCGCACAGCCAGAACCCGTCGATTCGATGTCGGGGACAAAGTAATGATACTGCGACCGTCGCAGAAAAACAAGTTAGAAGTGCAGTGGGAAGGTCTTGCCAACGTAGTTGAAAAGCTTTCTGACACAAACTACGTGATACGCCTGCCCGGAAAGCGAAAGATACAGCAAGTGTATCATTGCAATATGCTCAAGCCGTACCGAGAACGGGAAGCAGTGGTATGCATGATGGTGAATATCCCCGAGGAGATTCCAGTTGAACTTCCAGGGCTTGCATCAGTCATAAACGGTGAGAATGGTGAACCACTAATCAAAGAATTAATATCGAAAGCGCAGTTAGAGCCGGAGCAAAAGATCGAGCTCCAGGATCTTCTGACAGAATTTCAGGACTTATTTGTAGATAGGCCTGGAAGAACCTCAGTTGTTACTCATGACATCGAGCTGACATCCTCAGAACCCGTGCGTAGCAAAGCTTACCGAGTGTCACCGCGCCAACGAGAGATTATGGATTCCGAGGTGAAGATGTTGGAATTATGCGTGATCGAGCCTTGTGAGAGCGATTACACTTCGCCCTTAATCTTAGTTGAGGTGCCGGGAAAAGATCCATGCCCTTGCGTGGATAATCGCAAGCTAAACTCGATCACCAAAGATCCGATTTACCCTATACCAAACATTGAAGAGCGCATTGAGAGGGTTGGTGGAGCTCGATATATTTCCACGCTGGATCTCGTTCGAGGCTACTGGCAGGTTCCTCTCACCGAAAGGGCTAGCAGATATGCAGCGTTCATATCGCCGTTGGGAACGTTCCGCCCTAAGGTATTCAGCTTCGCTTTGAAAAATGCACCATACTCTTTTTCAAGCCTTATGGACAAGGTGTTACGAGGACTAGGGGAATTCGCTTTACCCTACTTAGACGATGTGGCGATATATTCGTCCTCTTGGTCGGAACACATGCAACATCTGCGAGTGGTTCTAACGCGTTTGCGTGAAGCGGGACTAACTGTGAAGGCACCTAAATGCCAACTCGCTCAAGCTGAGGTGATCTACCTAGGTCACATAATCGGACAAGGACGCCTCCGACCTTCTGAGCTCAAGGTGGCTGCCATACGCGATTTCCCGCAACCACGCTCAAAGACAGATATCCGCTCCTTTCTGGGGGTTGCAGGTTACTATCAACGTTACATCCCGAGATATTCGGAATTGGCTAGCGCTTTAACTGACGCGCTCCGGAAAACTGAGCCACAAACTGTCATCTGGGATGACCGTAAAGAGGAGGCTTTCAAAGCATTAAAAGCCGCCTTAACAAGTCAACCTGTGCTGAAATCACCTGATTATTCGAAAGAGTTCATAGTTCAGTGTGATGCTAGTGAGCGAGGCATGGGAGTAGTGTTGTGCCAACGAGGAGAGGACGGTGAACACCCAGTTCTTTATGCCAGTCAAAAGCTGACTGTGCGAGAACAAGCGTATAGCGCAACCGAGAAAGAATGTGCGTGTCTCGTATGGGCAGTGCAAAAGTTGTCGTGCTACCTTGCAGGCTCGAGGTTCATAATAGAGACAGACCATTGTCCTCTCAGATGGCTGCAGTCCACTTCTTCCAAAAATGGTCGCCTCCTGCGCTGGAGCCTCGTTTTGCAGCAGTATTCATACGAAATACGGTACAAAAAGGGGAGTCTCAATGGCAATGCCGATGGCTTAAGCCGAAGCCTCTAGGTCATGAATTGGCCTTGATTGTTTTTCTTCCTGACATAGGTTTTTGTGTTATTATTTCTTCCGTAGTTTTGGAAGACCTGTGCGTCGTTAGGTGGGCAACGAAATTAGGGGTGTGTTTAGTACTTTGTACGAGTAATAAGATTGAGACTTGTGTTTAAGGTAAGCCTGGCGGGGCTCAGTGGATACGTGTCTCGCGCTTGCTTCTTCAGTGGCTTTGTTATCCTGTGTTTTCCCGTGGATTGTTTGTTCAGTCGACCGGCTCTACCATGGCGAGGATCTTGCCCTCCCAGAGAGAGGACTTCGTTGTCATCTGGCATTTCTTCGGACACCACGTCGGTTCCAAACTCTTGGCAGGAACGCCGGAAGAACCTGTGGTTTCCCTTCTTGTTGATGAAAGACCTGAAGCGGTGGGGTGTGATGATCTCACCACCCGGAGCTGCCTGGCGACCAGCCCCACCGACGAGCCCCTGCGGGGTCGCCCCGGAAAGGAGCTCATACCATTGTCTTTGGCCACTTTTGACTGTCGCCATTTGCTGGATTCCATTGTATGGTTCGCCTCCAGCCTCCGGCGAACCTCGACAACATCAGGGAAATCTGGCGGAACTACCTTACGAGACGGAACAGGGCCTAGAGCCAGGTATCACGTACCGTGCTCCAGGTTAAGAAGGCTACGAGCTTCGACGACTGATCCCCGTTGACAGTGGATGCTGTCCCCTGCCATTCAGGATCTCCATCCGCGAGGGGGCAGTCTGTTACGCTTCATTTTACGCGAACCCCTTTGGGCCCAAATGCAAGACCACGGACAGCGTGCGAACGCTCCCGGGCCTGTAAACGTATCGGGGGTAGAGGCGCAGAAGTGTATGCCCAGACGCCGAGGAACCTGAGACGCTGCTGCCGCGAAGGTCGTCATGTGCTGTGCGCGAGAACGCGTTGAGCTCATGGCTCATTCGCACCTGGCTCTTGAGTGTGGGAACACCGGTGGTGTGATCCGTGGCGCGATCAGTCGCGTGATCGGTGGCGTGACCAGTGGCGTGGTAGGTGGTGCGAACACAAGGTGATCCATATTTGGTCATGTCTGGAGGCGCCTGACGTCACACAAGCGTCTGGAACCCTTTAAAAACGCGCAGGGAGAGACTGGGTGAGGCAGTCTGGATTGAGACTCTGCCGGAACTCTGCTCCTCGGCTTCTTACCTTTGTTTGTAAACTTGAATGTCCACTTTGGTCTAACTATGTAGTATTAAACTCTTTTGATTTTGCTGTTCTGTGCCGTCTCGCCGGTACTTCCCTTCTCGTCGGTGCTGATGCAAGTTACGAGCACAACCTGCTGACGGCGGCGGTCACGAGACACCCTTAACAGTTTCTGCTTTGGAGACGAATATTGCATTAAGGTTACGATATTTGACCCAAGTGTAGCGAGATATTTAAATCAGAAACATGTGCTCATTTTGGGAGATCCTTAATACAATTGGTTACGTTGTCCGAATTCGGCCTCTCAATTGAAACTGCCAATTTGGGCGCATCTTCTTTGTTCTTTGGTGTACCGTTTTCGCGAGTTTTCTCCACAGTTATAAGCGCATAATTTTTTTTCTTAGTGCAACCAGTATTTTTAAGCAGCCGGCATACAACAGTCCAGTGAATAGATTAATTTATTGTATTGCGAATGAAAGCATTCGCCTTGACAATTTCTATGGAAACAAATGTGACGCGAGAATGTGAAGAGAAGATTGCTGTTACAAATGTCGAAGGTCTGTCTGCCATTCTAATTTTAGTACGGCATCGCTCTTGTATCAGCGCATCGATGCTGAGTGCCAAGTGTAATTTTGCCCATGCTGTGTTTCATCGCGACATGAAAATACAATGCGTCGGGGAGAACTGATTAAAAAAAGAACACTAAATGCTATAAGAGACCAAAAGAAAAAATAAGTGTCTCCAATTGGTTAATGAATGTTTCTATAGGTGAACCTTACTTCTTTGACGTGATACCTTCAAAATGATTAATCATTAAAAATGCACCACGCGGTATTACTTTCGGTACTTATCATCCCCAAAAGAAAAGTACGAGTCAAAAAGGCGTGGTCATGAAAAAAGAGAAAAACACAACAGAACGGTCAAAAGTTCCTTAAACTACGGTTTAAATTTTAAACCTGAAGGTAGACAATAATCAAAAGAACGAGGGGCGGAGGGAAGCACACTAGACGTGTAACCTAAAGAACAGCGAAGTTGGTTGTTCTGAGAGGCTCAACGTAGGCTTCTTGGCTGTCAGTAGGGCAACATATATATATATATATATATATATATACAGCCTGTCACATACCGCGAAGAGTTGTACAAGCTCTAGCGTTATAAATGATGTGCGAAGCTGGGCTTTTAGCACCACCAGTGAAAGCGCGTACCTTGGTTGCTCGTACTCGGCTCTCACCGCGTGCTAACTCTGCGTGGTGGCTGCGCAGTTCACCTTTGGTGAGCGCGGCTGATAAGCAACGCCACGGAAAGTTTATTAGCCGACACCTTGCATTTTACCTCGAGTTTGACGAGCTTCGCTCTTAAAAACAAATTAAAGAAGGAGAATGAGAAATGGAGAAAAGATGAAAAAGTATCCCAAACAAACGAAACCGAAAAAAACAGCGGAAACGAGAATAGAATGGCTTTGCAGTAGATAACTGGTATTCCACAGCTTGTACGTGTAGAATCAAAGTCTACGCCCAAGCACTCCTTACAGGTAGTCAACCAGTGAAGCTGAAACGTGCGGCCACAGATAGCTGCAGTGGTCACGGCCGTATAGTCAAAGCGCCACTCGAGAAACTCGCGTCGAAAACTCGCTCTGGATCCTGGAAATTGATGCTGCTCTGCCCGCAATGCTGCTTCCTAGGTCACCGATGTCGCTTGCTTGGAAAGTTGGCGGATCCTCGTCGCGAAGCTGCTGCTTGCGCTTTGCCACCCAGGCCTGCTCTTGTGCTCAAACTCTGCATCACCACGGCAAAGATGAATTCTTTCACAGTTCAGCTGTTGGCGCTGTTTTTGTAAACTTGCATGCTGTTCGTTTGTTCGCGCGATCCGTGCCCAAGTCATGTGGAAGCTCTGATTGAATCTCTGATTGAGCGCGGTCTTGGTGGCAGGGCTGCGAACTCATGTACGACGTCATTTTATGCGCAGCCATTGGCACGTGTGCTTGGCTAGGACGCAAAGATCGGCGTTACTAACGGTGCTATTAATGGCGCAAGCTCTTGAGTGTGACGTATAGAACGACGTAACTGATGGCATAGCCAATGTAGACCGTTATTGAAAAATATGGCGAACAGTTTTTCATCTAGCCTGGCCATATACATTCTCATTCTCATTAACATCCACAGTCACCATCGTGAGCGGCATATTTCATGTCAACTGCATAGAGCTTCTTAATGTAGTAAAAAAAAGATCTGGTGCACCCACCCAGGAAGCCGCCCGTGTCCAAGCTTTCGAGGCCGTCACCTGAGCTGGGGCGCTTGTAGCCCTTTCCACTAAATACCGATAAACATCGTCAATAAAATTTTACCATTTCTGAATGAATGATTGCCGTTTCCGTGTTTTGAATGGCAGAGTGTATGCCTGCGACTCTTGTGTTGGTCCTGAGCCGGGGGCCCGCTGAAGAGGATCTACGGCTGGGTAAATAAAGCTTTTTATAAAAAAACTTTATCAACAAGTCTCATTCACTTATTATACACTGTAGAATGAAAGTCAACTCACTTTTATGGCATAACAAAATGGGCGAAAAAGGTGAAGCTACCAAATGTTGGCAGAATGAACAATAATTTTGTCGTCTGCATTTGTTGTTTAGCAGCCATTTTTCATTTTTGCGCATCGAAAAATTGTGCTTCCAAAGTTTCCAATACAGGAGTTCCAAAAGTTAAGCTAACCACGTTTCTATGATATTGCTACGTAGCTGACATATCAGTGGTCAGAAGACGACAACGAGAAAGTGGTCTGTCGGTTGTGCGTGCTGTCCTCCATCTTAGTCGACGCCATACGCACCAGTTTGAATATAGATTTTAAATAGACACGCCTCGTGTCATTTTTACGTAACATCTTTGTGATGGAGGTGCTGGGTACTTCCCCGTCTTCATCACGAAGCTCCGCAACGGCCGCATCATCATAGGTCCAACCATGTCACAGGTTGAACAACCATCGTCTTTACCACCTGCCCCTACCGTGACTTTTACATACGTCGTTCTACCTCCTGCTCGTGATCCCGGTGTATTTTCCGGTCAGGATGGCGTTGACGTCGACAAATTGATCAACCGGTACGAACGGGTCAGCGCTAGCTATAGGTGGGACCCGACTCTTATGCTTCCCAATGTGCTTTTTTACCTCGATGGCCTACCGCGAGTGTGTTTCGAGACGCACGAAGCGGAGATTACGAGCTGGGACTCTTTTAAAGGGAAGATCCTCGACCTTTTTGGCGACACCGTTGGACGGCAGATCGCAGCGCGGAATCAACTGGCGGCTCGTGAACAGACGTCGACGGAGACGTACGTCGCGTACATTCACGACGTCATTGCCCTATGCCGCCAGATTGACGAGCACATGAGTGAGTCTGAGAAAGTGGCCCATGTGCTAAAAGGCGTAGCAGATGACGCATTTAATCTTTTAGTTTACAACAACATTGCCACCGTCAACGCCATCATTAATGAGTGCCGGCGGTTCGAAGAAGCCAAGAGCCACCATATTACTCAGCGATTCACCCGGCTGCCCAACACGGCCGCAGCCTCATCGTGTGAAGCCGCTCGCCAGTCACCCACGTATGACAACGTCACACGCATTGTTCGTCGGGAAATCGAAGCCACCTGTCCGGCTCCTCTTCAGCCACCCGTTTTCGCAACGCTCGCTTTTGACCAACAACAGCCGTCAGTGGCGTTAATACAAGCTGTGGTGAGGCAGGAGTTTGCGAACCTCGGCCTTCCATCAGCATGTCCATTGACTCGCCCTGAAGTCCCGTCCTACTCCCGAAGACACGCTCGCCGTTCACCTCCAACAATGCCCTTCCGTAACTCTTCGGAATGGCGAACACCCGACGACCGGCCTATTTGTTTTTCCTGCCACCAGCCTGGGCACTTTTCTCGCTATTGCCGCCGCCGTTGGTCAAACCAACCACGTCAGACCTTCTCTACCTCGGCGCTCATGCATCCGACGACCCCTCGACGTTCAGTCGCCGCACCCTTCAATTTCTATTCGTTGTCATCTTACGAGCCTTCCACTGAAGCCCCTTCGTCCGGTCGCCGCAGCTCTCGCTTCCCGTCGCAGCTACGTCGCCAATCCCGCTCTCCGCCACCTCGGCACTTTTCCTCGTCGAGCTTTTCTGGACGACCGAAGCAGGAAAACTAGATATTGCAGCTTATTGAGGTGAAGCCGCAATATTAATGACGACCGAAAATCCTCTACTGACGCGTCCCACGCACCATAGGCTGCTTGTCGACCATGTTCCTGTGACCGCTCTCATTGACACAGGTGCACACCTGTCTATTATGAGCGCTTCTCTACACTGCCGCTTACAAAAGATTATGACGCCATCTACGACGCAGGCAATACGTGTTGCCGATGGCGGTACTGTACCAGTAATCGGAATGTGCACTGCTCGTGTCAGCATTGCCGGTCGTCACGCCGTGGTCCTTTTTGCCGTGCTAGCCTGCTGCCCTCATGACCTCATACTTGGCCTTGATTTTCTTTCGGCACACTCGACCTTAATTGATTGTTCGTCTGGTACCCTCAGCCTTGATCTACCAATGTTTGCCGACTATTCTGCAAAGCCCACCAGCCGCTTGAGCCCAACAACTTTCGTTCGCCTGCCACCTCGAGCCGTCACGTACGAGTCTTTGTCATCGATCCCTCCCGTTCCTGACGGTGATTATATCGTTACGCCAATTACTGACATTCGGCTGACGCGCAGTGTTACTGTGCCCTATACCATCGCGATCATAGCGGATAACTGTGTGTTACTTCCGCTCCTTAACTTTGGTTTCACCCCTCAAGTGTTGCCCTGCCAGATCTCTAGCCAAGCTAACTGCCATAACAAAGGACGATGTCAGTGTTGTCGCTGTATCTGCTCTTGATCGAAGCGCAGTCTCACGGTCACCCAGCTCAGGCGATGGTATTTTTAGAAACATGATTGGATCGGAGCTGTCGCCTCACCAGGCCGACGCTCTCTGCCAAGTTTAGGCCTCATACAGTGACATTTTCGACACCGACGATCGTCCCTTGGGCCAGACTAAAATTGTCACTCACCGAATCAACACTGGTGACTCTGCGCCCATTCACCGTCGGCCGTACCGCGTGTCAGCGTCTGAGCGAGAAGTGATTCAGAAAGAAGTGGCCAAAATGCTTACGAAAAACGTAATCGAACCATCAACGAGCCCTTGGGCATCTCCCGTGGTATTAGTAAAAAAGAAAGACGGCTCATGGCGTTTTTGCGTTGATTATCGCCACCTCAACAAAATTACCAAAAAAGACGTGTACCTTCTGCCACGCATTGACGATGCCCTTGATTGCCTCCATGGCGCCACCTTCTTTTCATCTCTCGACCTCCGATCTGGCTACTGGCAAATTGCTGTAGATGACACGGACCGAGAAAAGACCGCCTTCGTTACCCCTGACGGTTTCTACCAATTCAAGGTCATGCCATTCGGGCTCTGCAACGCGCCAGCGACCTTCGAGAGAATGATGGACACGCTCCTACAAGGATTTAAATGGTCGACATGCTTGTGTTACCTGGACGACGGGATCATTTTATCACCTACCTTTGCAACCCACCTTGAACGCCTTTCGACCATTCTATCCATATTTCGACGGGCCGGCCTAGAGCTCAATTCCTCCAAGTGCCACTTCGGTCTTCGTCAGATTACCGTATTGGGTCACCTTGTTGACGCTGCCGGCGTACGGCCAGACCCGGCGAAAGTACGCGCTGTAAAAAACTTCCCAGTCCCACGCTCTGTCCATGATGTTCGCAGTTTTGTGGGCCTCTGCTCCTACTTTCGCCGGTTCGTGGAAAACTTTGCGGCACTCGCCAGGCCACTCACCGACTTTCTCAAACAAGACGTCTCATTTTCTTGGGGCCCTCCTCAAGCTGACGCCTTCTCTCAGCTAATCACCGCTCTAACGACACCTCCTATTCTTGCTCATTTCGACCCCGATGCTCCTACAGAAGTGCGAACAGACACGAGTGGTCACGGAATTGGTGCAGTTTTGGCGCGAATTCAGCGGGGCAACGACCGTGTAATCGCGTACGCAAGCCGTCTGCTTTCTAAGTCTGAACGTAATTATTCTATAACAGAACGGGAATGTCTCGCTCTCTTTTGGGCGGTTTCGAAATTCTGTCCTTACTTGTATGGCCGCCCTTTCCGTGTCATCACAGATAATCACGCGCTGTGTTGGCTTTCTTCTCTGAAGGACTCCACTGGATGACTCGGTCGTTGGGCATTACGCCTACAGGAGTATTCCTACTCAGTTACTTATAAGTCTGGACGTCTCCATCTGGACGCCGATTGCTTATCCCGCTACCCTGTTGATCAGCCCGACGAACCAGACATCGTGGCTAGCCTCAGCGTTATGTCAATGTCCCAGTTTCTTCAGATTGGTGATGAACAACGTCGTGATGCTTCTCTGCCACAACTTATTGACCGTCTCGAATCTGCTCCGAACGTCACGTCACTTCGAATTTACGTCCTCCTGAACGGAACGCTGTACCGTCGTAGCCTCCAGCCAGACGGCCCTGAGCTCCTTCTTGTCATGCCGACAAATTTGCGTTCATCGTGCTGCACGTTCTGCACGTGCTTCACGATGAACCAACTGCTAGTCATCTGGGTGTATCTCGGACGTATGACCGCGTGCGTCGCCGCTTCTTTTAGTGTGGTCTCGCCCGGTCCATTCGCCGTTACGTGTGTTCCTGAAATAAATGCCAACGTAGGAAGCGATCTACTGCGCCCCCGGCTAGACTTCTTCAACCAATCTCCATCCCAACCGAACCTTTCTTACGTGTTGATATAGATGTTTTCGGTCTTTTTCCCGAGTCAACATTGGGCAACAAGTGGGTTACCGTTGCTGTAGACTACGCGACTAGGTATGCCATCACTCGAGCGCTCCCCACCAGCACCGCTACTGACGTTGCGGACTTTTTGCTCCACGACATCATCCTACACCATGGCGCTCCTCGCCAATTACTCACAGATTTCGGCCGCGCATTTTTGTCCCGTGTAATCGACGATCTTCTGCGCTCTTCTGGGGAAAGCCAGGGGGCGCTCGTCACGTGCGGATAAGCGAACACGTCGGCTCCCGATTGTTCAAGTGTTCTGGCACGGATTTTTTGCCTCAACTAGCAAGAACTGTGCATCATTCGACGCCGTTTGTTGTAGTGAACCAGCAGATACCAACATCTTACCGGTGGGTGAAATGTTTGGACATCCCCAGGACTTTTACCCACGCCACGCAGACGCCTCGCGCGTCGACGCGTTTCTCGGGCGCTGCAACAGCGTCGCGACGACGCCTAACACGTCATCGGGCTGAAGAATGGCCTCCAATCCCAATGTGTCGGTTGTAGAAGGCATGGACATCAATCCGGAAGAAGCGGAGTGCGCGGGATGGATTGAAGTAGCCAGCAAGAAGAAGAAACTTGCCGAGCGGGCGGATTGTAACGCTGGTAATGCACCCACGTCAGCGACAGGAAGCGGTAAAGGCGGCTCCCGCACTGCCGCCTCACAGAACGTGTTGAGGCGTGTTGTGAAAGCTTCAGGATCCCAAACCTTCCCAGGGATCACTTTAAGACCATTATACGGCCACGTGGAGGGATGGATGTCAAGAAGACAGACCTTCTAGTCTTCAAGCGCTCGCTCGCAAAGGCGGCTTCCCTAACAGCAGAGCAGGTGTTCGACGACACGCTGTGCACGAACCCCTTCCAGAACATTTTCGTCGTTGCCACGCCGTTCGAAGCGAATGCGCGCGCCTACGCCAGGGTCCAATAGATAAGTATGGGCTTGACTGTCATAGGCTTGGCGGCTTACGTGGCTGCGTCTGACAACACATGTAAAGGAGTGATCCGTGGAATCAATGTGGATCTCAGTGACGCAGAACTGACAGAGATTATCGTCAACCGGAGGAACCCTGACGCTCTGGGGGTTCGAAGAATCAAGAAGACACCAACAGTCATCGTGTTGTTTGACGGACAAAAGGTCCCCCAGCACGTCGAGTGTGATGGTGTTCGATACCCTTGTTCCTTGTATCGCAGGCAAGTGGACGTGTGCTATGCATGTGGTGATTTGGGCCACAGGTCCGATGTTTGCCCCAAGGGCGATGAACAGAAGAAATGCCGCGGATACGGCATGCAGTCACCATCACCGGATCATCAGTGTGATCCCACGTGTGCCATCTGTGGCGGAGCGCACCCAACGGCGGACCGCAAGTGCAGAAAGCGCTTCCAGGTGCCCTACATCGTGCGCCAAAGACGGCGGCGCCGCCGTAGGCGCGCGCGGCGTGGCTCCGACACAGCTGGAGGCGAAGAAGGACTGGCGGAAGAAGAATCATTCTCCAGCGGTCATCGCAGCAGATCGGCATCTAGAGGACGCTCCCGCTCCAGAGGACGCTCCGGCAGCAAATCGCGCTCTCGCTCCAGAGGGCGTGACAAGGGCAGCAGTCGGTCCCGTTCGAGAGGACGATCGGGTTCCAAGGGCCGCGTTCAGAAGCAAATGTCTTGGGCGGACAAGGCCAGGATGAACATCCCAAGCGGCCAAAAGGTAACGCAGGGCATTTTACCCGAGCAAAAAAGAGAACATTCAGAGATTTTAATGCTTAAAAAAGAAAATGCAGAACTTAAAGAAGCACTACGAACGCTGAGGGCCGAGTTTGAGCTCTTCCGCAACTCGCGTGAACCCCGTGAAGTAGCCACACCCATACCGGTTCAAGCAGGAGGGTCGAATAAGCGCAAGGCCGTTTCGCCCCCCGCGATCGCGGAAAGCGTGGCAATGCAAAGTGACGAGTCCCCCGCTCAGGTCCCTGAGAAAAATGTACTCGCGTCTTTAACGACGATTGAGGAATCGCTCAAGCAGGCGAGAGAGGCCTTAGCCATTCAATCTAGCACAATCGAACGTATGGACGGGAGCGTCTCCCACCTGACACGTCGAGTAGGAATCCTCAAATCTAAAATGAAAATGATTGACTCTAGCAAACTCAAGACGGCCAACACTGGTACGATTGCAAAAGCCAAGATAGTGCAGCAGGATTCGGACGCTACGAGTTCGCCGCAGGCTATGTTCCTTCAATAATATTCAAAATGGCGGGCCAAACCGGGAACATAACTATCTGGCAGTGCAATTTCGCAAGTTTCTTAAGGCGTAAAGCTGCTCTACTGCAGCTCATCAAAGCACAGGCGTCAATGCCGCACGTCTTGCTCTTGCAGGAAACACTTAGCGAGAAGGTAGTCCTCTCGGGCTACCGTTCGATTAGCCAAAAAGGCGCAAATGGCAGAGGTATCGCCACGTTGGTCAGGAAAGATACCTCCTTTGAGCAGCACGAAGTCAAAATTTGCGACTCGAATAAGAGATCCGGTCTCGAGGCACAATTAATTGAAATCATCCCCAACGGCAAAATCCGAAGCAACATATTCGTTTTTAACCTGTGTAGCCCTCCTTCGGCTTATAAACATAATATCCGCTCACTCCTTCATAGGGTCGCAACTGCCGCCAGATCGCACCCTTTATTAGTAGCTGGGGATTTCAACGCTCCCCATCCGTCTTGGGGCTATGTTACGAGGACAAATAAAGGGGCCAATCTAGTTGCAGCCAGTATAGACTTAAACCTAACGCTTATCTCCGACCCGCGTTTTCCCACGAGGCTGGGAAACTCGGTCGCCAGAGACACGATGCCTGATCTCAGCTTCACTAGAAATGCGGTGGTCGAGTGGTCCAACTTACAGGAGAACTTGGGAAGCGACCACAGCATCATAGAACTCCGGATGGAAATAAGAGCACCACCCCCAAGAACCTATAAATATACAGACTGGGACCTTTTTAGGCAAATCAGAGGTGAAGATGAGTCAGTACATGACACCTTCAGTGAACTTCTTGTACAAATCCAGAAGGATGTCGAGAAGGCCACCAAAGAAATAGTAACAGAATTTGATGCTCCGGGGATGGATGCAAGGTTAGCGCACCTCCTGGACGCCAAACGCTCTCTCATCGCGAGATGGAAAAAACAAAGGCTAAATCGCAGGCTACGGAAAAAGATTGCGGAGCTCAATCGGCATATTGAGGAGCACTGCTCCGAACTCCATAAACAACAATGGAGGGACGCCTGCTCGGCTGCGGACGGGAAAATGCGCAAAGGAGGCAAATGGACCCTCTTCAAACACCTCCTAGATGATGGACAATCCAAAGGCAATCAGAAACTAGCCATAGACCGACTTATTAATAAGGAGAAAATGGCAGGCATCTCAGAAGCTTCCCAATTTCAGATACTTGCCAACAAGTACCTCCCGCTTAGCCAGAGCTCAACTTCTGTCCCCCACCGGTATGAGGGTGTGCCTTCCCCAGAGTTGGACGCTCCCTTCTCGGAAGCTGAGATCAGGGAAGTGCTCCATAGCCTAAACGGAAGGTCTGCCCCAGGTCCCGATGGAGTTACGAATCGGCTCTTAAGAAATTTGGATGATAAAGCCATTCAGGCCTTAGTGAAGGAGATAAACAGGGTATGGGAGGAGGGCGTCGTACCAGAAACTTGGAAGAGGGCCACAGTGGTCTTAATCCCCAAGCCAGGTAAATCACCCAGCTTAGATTACCTCCGCCCGATCTCCCTTACTTCTTGCCTTAGCAAAGTAGCAGAACATGCAGTACACAACAGGATATCGCGCTACATCGAGAGGAATGACCTATTTCTATATAATATGGTAGGTTTCAGGCCCTCACTTTCCACGCAAGATGTCATGCTCCTCCTGAAAACACAAATAATTGACTTTCCAAGCAAAGATGTAAAAGGGGTCCTCGCACTGGACCTCACTAAAGCATTCGATACTGTCAAACACAACTATATTCTTAAGGAGATATCGGCTGTGAACCTGGGAGTTAAATTCTTCTCCTTCGTTGAATCTTTCCTCGAGAGTCGGACGGCGGCAATAAAACTGAGACAATCAGTCTCGGAGCCTTTCAAACTCGGACGAAGGGGTACTCCCCAAGGGGCAGTTATCCCCCCCCCCCTTCTATTAAACATAGCCATGCGCAAGCTGTCGGCAAGCCTTTCTAAAGTTCCTAATGTCGGACACGCTTTATATGCTGACGACATTACAATCTGGTGTCCCGGAGGATCGGAGGCGGCGGTTGAACAAGCTCTACAGGAGGCTCTGGACGTTACAGAGTCTTTCCTGGAAGCTACGGGACTGGCGCTTTGGCCGAAAAAGTTGGAACTCCTGCTGTACAGACAGGCTAGACGAGGTGTTAGGGGACTCACCCCTCTCGATCAGGTGCCCATTAGCGTTTGCACCAAGGATGGTCGCACAATTCCTAGAGTCAATTCTATGAAAATTCTGGGGCTTTTATTAGACTCTAAGGAATGAAACGCAAAGACTACAGCCCATCTCACCACAAAAACAGAGAACATTCTGAGATTAATTATGCGGGTGTCCAACAAGAAGGGCGGCATAGGCGAGGATATCCTCCTTAGGGTCCACCACGCTTTCCTCATGAGCCATATCATATACATAGTGGCGGCTCTCAATTGGACAAAAACGGAAAGGGATAAATTGGACACGCTCATGCGCAAAAGTGTCAAAAAGGTGCTCGGCGTCCCAATCACGACTAGCACAGAAAACCTCATGAAGTTGGGAGTGCACAACACCACTTCGGAATTAATTGAAGCGCAAAGATCAGCACAAATATTTCGGTTATCGAGTTTCAAAACAGGAAGAAAACTGCTCGATGCGGCAGGCCTCCGTCCTATCTTCAATCAGGGAGAAAGAACGCAGCTTGATTATCAAACAAGGAATTCCTTTATTGTTGACCCTCTTCCACGAAACATCCATCCCCAACACAATGAAGGTCGTAGGTTGGCGAGGGCTAGGGCTTTCATAAAGAACCTCTCCGGAACAGAGACATTTGTGGACGCGGCGCGCCACGCCGGCGGCAGCGGGTTTTCCGTGGCAGTAGTCAATGACAGGGGAGAACTTGTCTCGGCAGCTTCAGTGAAGACCTCCTTGGTCGATGTAGCAGAACAGGTTGCTGTAGCGCTGGCATTACTGGACACGAAACGCACCACGGTGTACACCGATTCCCGAGCGGCCGTTAGGGCGTTCGCATCGGGATTGATAGCCACAGAGGCAGCCAGAATTCTCCACAGCAAACCCCCTCAGACGTTATTCATCACATAGTCTGGTTTCCCGCTCACATGGGACCAGACGTACTGCCGGGTCACCTGAACCCAAACGAGATAGCCCACGACTGTGCGCGAGGTTTCACAAGGCGCGACGGGGTGGTCTCTCGGGTGGGTTCGGGAGAGCTCGTCCACAGTGATCCTCTCGTTACTTTTCACGAGATAACATCTCATTACAGAGGAGAGCGACAGACTTTTCCCTTCCCCATCATAAGCTCCACAGATCACAAGCGAGCACGCTCCGCATGCTCCAGACGGGGTCTTACCCCTCTAGGGGCTTTCTGAGCATGCTTCATCCGGATATTGATCCACTTTGCCCAGATTGTGGTGAATTTTGCTCTTTGAGTCACATGCTCTGGCAGTGCCCTGCGTTACAGGATTTTAAAACAGAAGAAGACTGGACGTCGGCAATCACAGACCCCAGACAAGACGTCCAGCTTCAGGCTGTCCAGAGGCCCGTGAACGAGCGGAGAGGCATGGCCTCTCTGTTCCGACATGGAACTAGCCAACGGCTGGGTGGGGACCTAAATAGTTGGCCCGCTGCCTTGCCTCTCAGGACCAAATGAAGTTGTTTGTCCTATCCTGTGTTCTGCGCTGCGCTCTTCCTCGACGCACCACAAGCTGACCACTTCCTACCATCCCCAAACAAATGGCCTTACCGAACGGCTAAATCGGACCCTAACGGACATGCTCGCGATGTATGTGTCCTCCGACCACCATGACAGGGACCTGGCGCTACCTCACGTGACCTTCGCGTACAATTCTTCACGCCACGACACTACTGGTTATTCACCCTTTTATTTGCTTTATGGCCGTAATGCGAAGTTACCACTCCACACCCTACTTCCAACCACTACACCACCGTCAACCGAATATGCACGCGACGCTATTGCTCGTGCCGACCTCGCACGTCAGATCACCCGCTCTAGACTTTAGGCTTCGCAAGCCACCAAGAAAGCCATCTACGACAGCCGGCATGCTGACGTTCACTTCTCACCCGGTTCTCTTGTTCTCCTGTTGTGCCCAGTTCGTCGAGTAGGCTTATCAGAGAAGTTGTTGTCTTGCTGCATGGGTCTTTACCGTATCATCCGCCAGGTAACTTAAGTCACCTATGAGATCATTTCTGCATCTGAGACCACAAGCCTGCCTGCAACCACACCCAGTGATGTTGTGCACGTCAGCCGGCTAAAATTTTACCACCTGCCTACTGAAGACCGTAGTTAATGTGCGCCGAGACGGCGCTTTTACCGCCGGGGGGGGGGGGGGGGGGTAATGCTACGTAGCTAACATATCAGTGGTCAGAAGACGACAACGAAGAAGTAGTCTGTCGGTTGTGCGCGCTGTCCTCCATCTTAGTCGACGCCATACGCATCAGTTTCAATATAGATTTTAAATAGACACGCCTCGTGTCATTTTTACTAACAATATCAATAGAAATAGCTTAATACTTGACCCTGCAGTTAAATCAACAATTTTGACATGAGGAACGCGCTGGAGCTGAAGCTGGCTGCCACACACGTCTACGAGATTTTAAGGCTCTTCGTGACTGATGCATATTCACGTGAACTCAGACGCTCGCATACCCTATCAGTCCCATACGTCCGACAGCTCCCAGCGCCAGTCTTCTCCTATGTAAGAAACTACATGGTCTACTTCACTGTAAGGGTCGCTAAAAACTGTGTCGATATACGTTCAACATGTATCCCAAGGTGACCAGAGAGCATGAAGTCTCACATCGGAGATTTCAAGCTAAAATTTCACTCCGTTTACTTAAAGTTCTAATATTGCATCCACAGCGAATGCCCGAGGAGACGCCGAGGTCGTTCAGATAGTCCCACTTTCAGAGAAATGTCTGAAGTCGCGGTCGTAATGGTAGTCTGAGCTTGTGAATGATCATCCCGTGTAATTGCTGGGTTTTCTTTCACAAAAAGAAAAGGCCCTTCTCTCATCATCCCCTTTCAAGCAGTGTGACAATGGCTTCACCAAAGCAAAGCCATCCCCCTACCCTTTCCCCAGTATCACTCTTCTGACATTCTCAGTGCTGTTGAAAATTATTCCTTCAACACAAAAGTATTTTATGCTATGGGGCTCTACAGCTCCACTGACGTATTTTCGTCGCGGATATGACGTTATAAAATATAATCTAACAAACTGCAAATAAAAACAAAACGAAGACTCCCACTTTTCAGGAGGGAATTGTGAGGAAATACGAATGCATTTTTTTTGCGCCGAAAGAGGACACCGTTGCCGTCAGACATTCACCTACACCGACTTCCGCCATCGCTGTAAGAGGCGCCCAGCCAGCGAATGGTAGAAAGTGAGGCGTGTGCTTCACTCCATTGGACGGGGTAGTGGGGCGCAGGGAGGATAGAGAGTGAATGGCAAGAGATTGAGCGGCGAAGCAGTGCACCTGTCACTGTACCTAACGGACATGATGTCAGCGTCTTATCAGCACAAAATAAAGGCGTTTCAAACGCACTGCATTGAGGTGGTGCAAGTCAAGTTCAAATCAAAGAGATGGAGGCCCCGTTTAATGGGGGGGGGGGGGGGGGGGGGGGGTAGTATAAGCACGCGCGCCCTTAGCTGTTGCTGACAGCTACCCATGCCGAAGCGTGACACGGTTTGGGGCTGCGGTTGCTAGGGACGCCCGCGCCCGCCGCTGTTGCTATGGGAGATGGTCGTGGATGGATCCCGACGAACGTCTGACATAGCCATACTAATAAATGCATACGAATTTTAAAAAGGTGCGTCGCTGAGCTTCAGACCTACGACCCCAGGCTCGCAGCGCGCAGAGTGAAGCCACTCAGCCAGAAAACGTACGTTATTGAGCTTACAAACAGAGAGATATTTGTATACAATGTGTAACATCGGCGGTGTATAAACACCGACTACCATTGTACTCGGCAACTACACTGCGTTTTCGTCACCATTGTAGAGAGGTGGCTTGAATGGCGTAGTGGGCATGCTTTCGAGGTCGTCGCACTACGCGGTGCGATGTGTGCGCCTTCACAGGGCGCAATCAATCGTGCGTGCATGGTTATCTAGCATTTCGTGGCACAAGGTAAGCCTTGTATACACCGCAATTGGCCTTGAAGTTGAAGGGGTTAACGAGCGCACAAAGGTTGCTTGCTTGCTGCTTCGCTAACAAATGCGACACCTGCGATTCCAATTATCCGTGCTCGTCCTGCTCGTTCTGTGTATTCGTTCGTTCTGTGCCCTCGCACCGCCGCGGAGGTCCAGTGGCTAAGGTACTGGCTGCTGAACCACACATCGCGGAGTCGAATTCCGCTTGCGGCGGCTGCATTTCCGATGGATGCGAAAATTCTGTAGGCCCATGCGCTCAGATTGGGGTGCGCGTTAATGAACCCCAGGGGGTCGAAATTTCAGGAGCCCTCCACTACGTTGTCTCTCATAATCATATGGTGGTTTGTGGACGTTAAACCCCTCATGTCAATGTTCAACGTTTCGTACTGTTTTCTTTTGTGTTTCAGCAGCCATATTTAGGTGTCGATCTGTGACAGTAGTTAGATCGCGCTCATCCTGTGTATGGTCATATTGTGTGCCCTTTCTGCTTGAGGTCGCGCTGCGAGTTTCGAGCTTTTGCTGTTCTTAGCGTGATATTACAATTTGTGGCTGTTGCATTCACTTTGTTCGCCCTTGTGGTAAAAAAAAAATGCACAACACACTCAAATACACCTGTAAATACATGTGTCGATTTCGTGTTATACTAATTCCTAGGAAAAAGCAATTGGCCGCGTTCTTTTGCCCAAGTTTTTGTGCTGTTCACTATTTTGTGCGGGCACTAAACCTCAGTCAATCAATTGCTAGCTTTTACTGCATATCTGTTACGGTTGAAGCTTGCTGTTTGTTGTAGATTATCATTACTACAAACCGTAATATGCTTGATAACTGCCCAAGCACTTGGTACAGATGTTTAACAAAAAAAGGTGAAGCATGCCACTACTCTGCGATTGGCGCACGTGTGGTCTTTAAATTTTGAGTCAACCAGTGGGCTTTGCGAGGCTTGCCCAATTTCGTAACCGATACATGTGATATTGATATAGCGCAATCATCATCACTATTAGTAATCATTGTCATCATCATCGTTCTTTAGCTCACAGCGCTTCTCACGCAGCTTATGTCTTGCTCGAGGCGCGATCAGGCAGAGTTCACAGGCCTGTTCACGAGCCACACTGCTTAAACCGAAGAATAAAGCGGCTAGATATTCACGGCCGCATTGGCTGCCTTCACACCGCCGCCTCACGTTTCATCTCTGCCTTGCTACAGGGAGTGCGAGCATAGATAAGTACAGTAGAGTATTTCATAGTAAAACTTTGTATGACATACTGAACATACCAAGGAGTGAGAAGGAGGCAGGGGAGCAGGTACTAGCCTATTCAAGCCAGGACCAGCACCGCTACGGTGCTCTTCTGGCTAAGCCACTCTGACGCTGCCCTGCAGGTTTCAAGATAAAATGCCAGCCGCATTTTTGATGGAGGACCAAATTTGCGGCCTGCAGTGGGCTTAGATTTAGGTGCAAGTTGAAGAACACCAGGTGGTAGAAACTTCCGCCTCCTTTTAACTACGACCGCAGCCTTTCACTCCTATATTCATTTAGTGGTTTTGAGACGTTTGACCCCACAAACTATTAATATTGAACCGGGGCCAGTTATAAGCGCCTTGCAGCTAGGCTGTAACGCAGCCTTGTGAGACTTACCACAAGCTGCGCGATTTTTTTGGTCTTTTGGTTCTTTCAGCACTTGTTTCCGTGCTATGTTTTCCAGAAGTTTCGGCTGACCCCACCTATTTTCTCTCTGTCATTCACTAGTTTTCTTCTTTAGCGAATGAAAAAGGCTAACAGGAACACCTCGTGACAAGACCCTTTGAAAGCTAACATACCGAGGATTACGAGAGGGCTTTGCCGAAGATAGGTCCTGCTATCAATACGTTGGCGAGCCTCCGCGACGCACTTATTTGTGTTTGAGCAACTTACGTGCCAAAACACAGAACGACTATAATGTATCATTTCACTCATTTACGTTATTGAATAAAAGTTTATTCAATTTAAATTAATAAAAAAATGTGTCAGCTTCGCACTAGCCGCACCAAGAATGGCAGACGAGGTCAGCTGAGTGACATTTCTTCCATCTCGTGATTTTTTCTGATTCTTTTCATTCTCTGTTTCTGTTTCTCATATCATTTTTTTCTGTATGTTTATTGTGTCTGCTCGTTTTCTTGTGTTTTATGTGTTTTTTATTTCTAGGTTTTTATGTGTTTATTCCTTTTAATTTTTCTCTATTTCTGTCTTTCTTTCTCTTTCTATCGCTTTCTTTGCCTCGATTTTTCTCTCGTTCGTTTTATTTTTTATTTTCTTTTATTTTTTCTTTTCATTTTTTTTCTATTTTCTTCCTTCACGTATTTCACGTTCTCCTCTTCCCAGACCAGAGTTTTCGCTGAGCGCTACCACATACTGCATTCGGAAGAGAGACAATTGCGCATTCGCTCGGGCGTTACCCACATAAGTAGTTTCGCATGACAGAACACATGTTAGCGATAACTTGAAAATCTTCGCTGGTAAAAACGCTTAAAAACTTCGAATGACACTTCATCCGTAGTTGGCATGGATTCGTCATAGTGGGTGAAGCAACTGGCATTCGTGTTTCCTTTCTTGTGTCTCTGTTTGCATGGGCTACGTTCTATATTGAATCGCAGATTTATTTAGAGTGTGGTTACGCCTACGTTCTTGGCGCCTTGTGCAGTGTGACGTTTAGTAAATAAAGTGCATTTGCGTGCAACGATGGCTGAGTGGCGTTTCTGCGGGTGCGGGCACACGTTAATTTTTACCCGCGCACCAGCGATGACAGACTGTGGCTAGCACTTAAGCGGCATTGCGACATGCGGGGTCACGCGAAAGCTGCGTGCTGGGCGGCTTTGCGTAACGGGGGCGAGTGAACGATGCTGACGTGCACTTACTCGGCGCTCGCCGAAACGCGCGAAGGAGCTTTACCGAGAGGATTTGCGGGGAGTGCAAGTAATTGTGGAACGAGTACGCCTTTGTTCCCTCGAGCGCGGCGAATCTGCCGGCGTGGAAGCGGTTACGAAACGCGGGGCTGAACTGCAAGTTGGTTGCGAATATGAAATGAGGATGTAAGGGAAATGGTGTAAAAGCCTGGCGCGCTCCTCTCGACGCACGATAGGGTGTTATTGTATCCGCTTAGTTCGAGTGAACTTGGTGCCACGCGTCGTTTCGTAACATATAGGAAAGCACCCCGAGTGTCGCTGTACAGCTTAATGCTAAAGGCAGACTACGGAGCTGCATCGGGGCATAGTACGTCGGAGCTCTGTTGTGTGTCTCAGGGCACTCATTAGTGGCTTCCTTTCACGTAAACAAGAGAAGAGAAAAAGAAATGCCTTGGTAAACCAACATATTACATTATAAGGTGTCTTCGGTTTCAGCACCTAATTAGTGAGTATTAAACTTCGGCTGGCGGTAGGAGCAATATTGTTTGCGTTATGTCCAGAAAAGGGTTCGCAATTGAAGGATGGTATTTTTTTTTTTGTCGTGTGCAAAAATGTTCTGGATCACAGTGGATAGATGGACAAAACTTTATAATAGTGGGGATGCATTTTAAGCGTGAAAGAAGCGCGAACAAAGAACAAGGACAAGCAAAAAACGACCAATATGGGCGTTGACTCGCAACTCTATGTATCTTGATAGTTAACAATAGTTAAAAGTATATTTTGGCAGATACCATGAATTGTGGAAATAGGATTTCACATGGATGGTCAGTCACTTTCCTTTTTGCCTTTCAGTGAAGCATTATGACGTGAACTGACATTATTTTGTAAACTGAATAATTGTGTGCCCAACGTTAACTTACAAGAAACTTGACTACGCTGACATGTGAAAGTGTATCCAGTGCTCTACTATATCTTCAGAACTCACGCTAGAGTACAGGCATATCTTTTTGCCAAACAAAGTACGCCTTACGGTGCGAATTAAGATAAGTAGCATTTCCTAAATACCATACGTATTAATCGTTAGCGCATTTATGTGGTGTAATTGAGCGCCTAAATATGTCTTGCTGAGTCACACGAGTACCCATGTAATGTTTATTTGACTCTTATAGAACAGGAGCCGACACAGGAACCAAATTGATGTTACGCAACACGACGCCTAGATCATAAGAGTACACGAGTAAAGTGTATTGCCCTGTTAATTAATTCGACAGCCAGGACTGCAGCATCACTACGCTTTTTTCCATCTCATGCCACCAGCAACAGTGAGAACAGCCGAAATAAAAACTGCGGTCTGTGCCCTCCGAAGTCGGTCGTGGCGTGCCATTCGTCAATCTCGGACGCCTTGTATATAGGGATAATTTTTAAACCTGTCACGCCACGTGTGGCTGAGTTCGCTCCTATTCTCCTGTAACCCACAAAAAAAACACGGCTGTAACCCTCAAATACACGCGTGACAGGCTCAAGAACCTTACAAGTAAGAATAAAGATGAAATATTCAATGAATGACACCACTGTCACCTACCCACATGACTTCCACGTGACGCCAAGAAAGGGGTTCATGACGTAGCCTACATGTTTGCGTTATTCTGGGTCATGACCATGTGGTCATGCTTGTGATGCCTTTCTATGTCACTCTCGGTCTACAATGAGTTAAGAAGGCGACTACTACAGTATTCAGACGTAAGCGGCAACATAAGTAGACATTAATGCTGAAAGCTTTTCGGTTCGCTCAGAAATACTTCGCATTAAAAAAAACATTCTCACGTGTACAGTGACCAAAAGAGCAAGTCAGTGGCAATCAACGCTGCAAGTCGTTGTGACTACTCGTTCACAAATCCGCAAACTGACTCGAAAGAACGATTTTTCTAGATATGGCAAAGCTTACGGAAACTCACAATTATGCTTTTCACTCTCCACAGACATCAACAACAAAAGAAACTTCCTTTGCTTCAGTTTTTTTTTTTTGCTAAGTGCCGATGCAGGTTTGCAGCTTGTCACAAGGCAATGTACCATCAAACAAGAATTATTTTGTTAGTAACGTTCAGCACCAGCTGCTGAATTTTGATGAGTAAACATCGACTTGTTTGCCTATGCAGATTTCACAACAAGAGCGTGAGATTTTTTACATAGCATGTGATCTACGATATACGTACTTGGTTTCATGTTTCATGTCTGACAACGCATCCTAACGTTTTAGCATACGTTATGCAGTTTACCTTTTTCTCGATGGGCAAAAAAATTAAGACAAAGCTTGTAGGTGAATACTTACGACTAAATCAGATCTGCATCTACTTACCACGTCCTGTATACGCGGTGGTATACGGTACACACCTGCGTTTGATGATCGACCACTATTTGATGGTTGGTAATATTGCACGAACGCGACATGCACTTTGATCCAACTTTAAAGAGAAGAAAGTTTACGCGAAGTAGTTTCTCTTGTTGGTAGACATTTTGACTTTCTGTCCTCGAGGCATAGCCCCTACGACCAAAGGTTGCGACGTTACAGATATTGCCACGCTCCCTTTTTAGAACGTTGAAAAATATCCCCAACCCAGGGTTCCGCCCCTCGGGTCACTGTGGTTTCGGCCCTGCGGCGCTGTTTGCACGCCTGAGCACCACCGACGGGCTATTCCTTCGATCAATCTCGCAGACAGCGAATCAATACTCCACAGCACGCCACGCCACCACGCCGACGACGTGCCCAGAATTGGCAGCACCATGTTTTGAATTCGGTGCCATGGTTTTCTTTTTCATTCAGGCATAGGTTGCATCATTAGCCTTTCAGTAAAATGTAAGAATTTAAAAAAAATGCTGCAGAGCAACTTTAATTAGAAGTTGCTTTTACCTTCTGAAATATTGGGATATAAAATGGCATGATATCTCTCCTCTAGTAATGGAAGGAACGGACTAAAAGTGAGAGAGAATAAAATAGCTTCAATAATTAGCACTCCGTAATTACCAACAGAGACTGATTGGCATACAGACAGCAATCATCAACTTCTAGCTCTTAACTCAACCACTTTTCAAAAGGAAAAAAAACCCACATGGTACCTGCGTAATCACCTCAGGAAGAGTGGTTTACACGGGAAGAAATTTTTTTCCATTGATGCCTATAATTTTCTCGGGCAAACATCTAGTTAACATAACGCTTGCCTGTCGTACATACGTCACCCGCGCGATTGTTATCGATGAATTGTCCTTCTAGTGTTTCAAATATCTCTTTCTCGCGTATGCAATAAAACGACGTCAAATAATATAAGCGAAATTCCGTGTTTATTTTAGTTTTGTATTAGTGAGAAGAATGCTTCATTTCTATCTATCTATCTATCTATCTATCTATCTATCTATCTATCTATCTATCTATCTATCTATCTATCTATCTATCTATCTATCTATCTATCTATCTATCTATCTATCTATCTATCTATCTATCTGTCTGTCTGTCTGTCTGTCTGTCTGTCTGTCTGTCTGTCTGTCTGTCTGTCTGTCTGTCTGTCTGTCTGTCTGTCTGTCTGTCTGTCTGTCTATCTATCTATCTATCTATCTATCTATCTATCTATCTATCTATCTATCTATCTATCTATCTATCTATCTATCTATCTATCTATCTATCTATCTATCTATCTATCTATCTATCTATCTATCTATCTATCTATCTATCTATCTATCTATCTATCTATCTATCTATCTATCTATCTATCTATCTATCTATCTATCTATCTATCTATCAAGCATTAGCACCCCTCATAGATTACGGGCACACCGTCGCGTGAGTAAGCATTCCATCACTTCAGGGTCTTTTCGTAACCACCATTGACTTTCCTGTTCCCCAGTACTCTCTCATTTTACGTGTTAGGGGTCATAGGATCACCGCCGTCGCTTCGCAGGCATTTCTTGTTGGGCCAGTTATTGTTTGCCTTATTTTTAGTGATCCAATTACAAGTAGTTGGGTTCACCCTATTTCTGTCACACATACTTGGTTATGTGGGTGATAGCTTTCTGGTGTGGCACACTACCGTCAAGATTGTGACGCTTTCTGCGATCTACTCCCTGTGAGTGATTGTGTAAAGAGCTTTACAGTAAAAGCCTAAAATATACGAAGTCCTTCAGTGACCGAATAGCTAACGAGCATAGCTAACCAACCTCGGAGTGTAGATCA
The DNA here is from genome assembly GCF_013339725.1 of Rhipicephalus microplus. Classification (NCBI taxonomy): domain Eukaryota; kingdom Metazoa; phylum Arthropoda; class Arachnida; order Ixodida; family Ixodidae; genus Rhipicephalus; species Rhipicephalus microplus. The sequence goes on along the minus strand of NC_051170.1, from coordinate 96,423,283 downwards.
TGCTTAGAGTTACCTTCAAGTTTAAGTTTTACGTGTTATCAGTCGGTGCAGTGACTATCAATAAAAATGACTTTTTCCTAAAAAGAGGAATTCAATAGAAAGGCGTTTCTTCTCATAATTTACCGCCTGAGCAAAGCTGCACAGATCGTTATCGTTGGCTACGTGTGCATTCAGAAAGTTTGAAACGCGCTGTAGCGAGAAATTTTTGAAGAACGAAACGTTTTTGGCTGTCATTATGAGAGTCCTTCCGGGGTTCTTGAGACAAATGCGAATAACGTAATTCGGGTACTTCACGCCAGGGAACAGCGGATGACAAGAATAACATCGATGATTTTTGAGTAAGGCTTCGGTGCGATAAGCCGAAATGTATTGAATATAGCAGTTTTCGGCCACTACCTCCTCCTACAAGAATCTGAAAGGCACCTTGGCAATGCTTCCAACAAATTACAAAATAAAGTTCTACACAGTTATTCACCTCTGTAGAGTTTAGAGTTTGAGTTTATTCAACCACGTGACAAGTACATGAAAATACACTGTATACGTGGTTTGATGCGAATGAGAAAAAAGCTGAATTTCACAGCTTGACTGACCCCTTCACCCAGAAAAAAATCTGAACTACAAATTTACAAAAAGTTACAAAAATTACAGGCAGCGGAAAGCGACAATACAAAATGCTTTGCTAAGACTAGTCAATTCCATTGTGCACAGAAATTTCTGTTACTACATAAAATAGCATGATTATAAATGCTTACGCACTGCTAAACGCGTTCCACCCTTAAAGCAGTCACTAAAGCCAATAAATAAATCAACGTTCATTATTGAAATAGCTACTCCAGAAACGTCATAGTGCTAGTTTGGGTCAATGAAGTGCTAATTTTGAAATAAGATCTTGTTTCAGTGCTAGGCATTGCGTAAGCGCACTTCAAATCACCCGCGCGTGAGAGTTTAGTATCACGTTCAGGTTTATGTGCCCAGCGTTGCACGCTTTCACTACGAGGCCACCAATACCAGTCGAAGCAGTGCGGAAGTAGCGGGAGCCACACTTGCAACAATGACCAATCAACTGTTTTTTTTTTCAATTTCGAAGGCCTTGATAGTGCTTGCTTAGTTCAACTGGGCCCTACTAGACGACACCACCTATCCAACCTAATCAGCCGGGAAGTGAACTTTTGAACTACTAGCACTTTCCCCATTATAACGCCAGGTTGTTCTTTTTTCTATGAATCAAAATGAAACGGACAAGTAGCATAGCATTACTGCTTTTGATGCATGGAAAGTTCTTTTTTGTTGCAGGTAGTTTAAATACTAGTGACCAGTTGTATCTATCTATCTATCTATCTATCTATCTATCTATCTATCTATCTATCTATCTATCTATCTATTTTGCCGCCTATGACTTTTAGCTCTCCTGGCCGTTTCAATAATGGTATAGATACCAACCTTAGTATGGCATTACATGGCTGTATGAAGAACTTATTTCACTAATCATCGCGGCCATTTTGCTAGCGTAACGTATACCAAATTTCGTATGACGGTACGTGAATGGATCTCGAAGGTATGTGACTGGTGCAAACATGATAATCATGATATGCGTGTCATGTAAGAACAAGGCTACATGCTACGCTCATGATGCGCTGGTGACCATTTCGCTAGCTTCACTTATACCAAATTTGGTATTACGGGACATGAATAGATGACGAAGGTATGATACTGATGCAAACTTGATAAACACGAGATGCGTGTCATGTAACACCATGAAAACTTGCTACACTCATGGAGCGCTCGCGGCCATTTCACTAGCTTCACATGTACCGAACTCGGTATTACGTGACGCGAACGGACAACATAGGTAAATGACACATGTAAACATGATACTCACGTCATGCGTGTCATATAACATGACTAAATGCCCCACTCATGATGCGCTCGTGGTCGTTTCGCTAGCTTCACATATGCCAATTTTGGTATCACATGACGACAATGGATGCCGAAGGTATGTGACTGGTGCGCACCTAGTAATCATGATATGCGTGTCATGTGAGAACATGGCTACATGCCACAGTCAAGGCGCTAATACATTTCGACATGATGCGGTGCGCGTGCTCATCGGTGTTCATTTCATCACGTCACGCCGGCGTTGCCACGCCGGCGTTGCCACTCGCAGGCGCACGCCGCGCTGCGTTGCTTCGACGCATGCACGTTTCAGCGCGTCCGGCGTCCCTCCGTTACGTAAAGCCGGTGACGCAGTGTTGTCTGAGTAACGCATCGGCATAGAGTAATGTTACTTTATGGCATCGGCGCGAAATGCTGCATGTCGCCTTTCGTGCCGGTTGCCGTCGGGCCGCGTCGACGGACGCCCGTCGCCCCTGGCGTCAGACTATAGAGTGCTCGCGTTTTGCTAACGTAGCTTCGCTGTGCCGAGCGTGCGCGCGCGTAAACGGTATATTGGAGTATACCGGGCTCTTCATGATGCATTCGCGGCCGTTTTGCTAGCTCCATATACACCAAATTTGATGTTACGTGACGTCAATAAATTACAAAATATATGACTGGTGCACACATAATAATCGTGACGCGCGTGTCATGTAGAAACATGACAACATACCACGCTCATAGCATGCTCGCGGCCGTCTCGCCAGCTCCAGAGATACGGAATTTGGCATCACATGACATGAATAGACGGCGAAGGTAAATGACACATTTAAACATGATAATCATGACACTAATGTCATGTATGGCTTTATTTACCTCCATCTCGTAACGTTGTGCTGATTTTAAAGTGACATCTCAACATTTCTGATTCATGCTTTGCATATCACCGATTCGTAATGTACGTGGGATCTGCCATTTTTTTTCCTTATATCATTCATAAATCCTTCGGTAATTTTTTTCTAGTCGTTCAAAGCGCTGTTAATGATGTACTTATACCTGTTTATTTCTTGGTGTTTGGGCTTTGGGTCACATTTATGTAAAACTTTGTCCAAGCAGTGAAACATTGTAGGAATTTACTTGTACATAAAGCACATTTTCTGACAGAAGGCCCCCTTGAGCCAAGAGCTTTTAGACGCCATTCGCTGTACACTTGTGTAAGCATGCGTGTTTTATAATAAATAAACAATTAAACTGAAAACGTAAACTCAGACCTAATATGCAAGTTTCCAAAGGATGTTGACAAATAATTGGATATATATGTCTTCGGAAATCTTGTGACTAGATTGCCTTGACAGAACATGATCTAGTACCTGCTTTAGCCTTCTACTTTGGTTCTAATATTTTAAGGAAACTGAAGTGTCGCTGTCTTCAAGATAGCTGACATGTTCACGTATTACAGCAAGGCTGTGTATTGCTGGCCTTTCACGTATTTTTACTTTGTGTATTCTAAAAATAACTTGTTAGACTAATTGGATGACTCCATCTACTCAAGACTGGTACGCCAAAACTGAAGAAAGGATCACACGGGTGGTAGAACACAACACATGCGCATTTCCAAAACCACAAAACACTACGCACGCGTCATAATGAACAATTCGATAAAAATGTGCACGTACCATGCTCCTGAATTAAAAGTGTTGGTAATATCAGGTATTGCGAATTCAGTTGAGGGTTTGCGTTTGGCTATGGCTTAAAACTGTGTCACTGATTCAAAATCACAGAGAAAAACGGAGCATTGGCTATGGCTTAAAACTGTGTCACTGATTCAAAATCACAGAGAAAAACGGAGCATAACAAAAGCCTCACAAAGCTGAGGCATTTAATTGGGGGTCCTCACCACCTTCTTTTGTCGGTGTTTGTATTTTACTTTCTGTTTCTTTTAGAATGAGTCGTTTGCCTGTCAAGGGCCTAAATGGCTCTCCTGGGGGTCATAAATGTTATGAAACTGGAATGGCTTACAATTTTTGTGTCGGTGAATAACTTGGATTTCAGTTCCCAAACGATAACACATCTTTATTTGCACTGATTATCTGCAATAAAGTCTTTTGTGCAGTGTATGCCAATTTGTCAACTATTACTTTTTGTATTTACTCAGATTTTCATATTTATAGCTAGGTTTAAAGAATGGTGTCCCACTTCTGATCTATTTATATTTGTATATTATATTCTATGACATAGCTTTGCCAGCCCAGTTGATAGTTCAAGTGCCTGTATGTTTCTGGTATCACAGCATATAACGTTGACGTTATAGTTCCCCCAATCCAGCTGAGATGTGCGAAAAAAGAATGTGGTTGTACCGCATTGCGTGATGTCTTCAAGTAGTGGCAAAACCTCGGTATGTGTGGTCAACTCCGCCTTCGAGCCGATTGTACTGCCTGGTGGAATGAAGCTTGCCGTGTTTAAATTCGACGTCAGGAGCAACGTTAAAATTGCAGTCATTAGCAACGACAAGAAAAAGGAAAATACATCTGATGTGGCTTGTCCTAGTGAACACATACTCATGAATATGGTGAATAAATCGCTATCGCCAGAGAAGAGACAAGTCTTAGTTTGAATTCTCTCCAACCATGCATCCGTTTTTGATTTCACACTCAATAACCGCAGAATTTCTGCACCACCGTCACGCACTCGTCATGCGATTGATACTGATTCCGCCTATCTCATTCGTCAGAGACCATACAGAGTATCTCCGTCGGAGCGTAAGGTTCTTGCTGAGCAGGTGGGAGAAATGCTGTCTAAGAAAGTTATACAAGAGTCGTCTAGCCACTGGGCAACACCAGTTATACTTGTAAAAACGATAGATGGGTCTTTGAGATACTGTGTAGATTACCGGCAGCTCAACTCAAACACAAAAAAGACGTATATCTGCCTCTCTTCATTGACAACGTTATCTATTGTTTGCACTCTGCTTCATACAATTCAACGCACAGGGAAGCCGCTGGTACTGTCAGGCGACGTCGGCGTCACCACAGAAGATCATCACGCAACGTGACATCTGCCGATAGAGACCCGTCTTCTCAAGCAAGAAGAACTGGCCCCCCATCGTCAAGCTGTGAGAAGACGGATACACCGAAAACAGAATCAAGGTCAAGACTCCCACCTCGTGAAGAGTGGCCATCACTTCCACGAACACAACCTGTTTCAGAGGTGCATCGATCCCCGCCAACCTCGATGCCATCACGAACCACTGATGAAAAGACAACTGAGGATCGCCAGGTCATCAACATGTTGCAGACCCATATGAGCGCAATGCGCATGCTCCTAAGCAACATGAACACCCCATCAGCGCAGAGCGCACTCCAAGTGCTGGACACTTTGAGTCCGGTGCTTGCAGCTCTAAGGTAAAACGATGGCCCGCAACATGTTATCCTTTCGAGAGGAGGTCAAGAACGCATCTGTCCTTCAGTGGAATGCCAGAGGACTAAGGGCGCGTATGTCCGAGTTCCGGTAATATGTATTCACGAATCAGTTCTCCATAATTAAGATTTGTGAACCGAACCTGTCAGCTCAGATGAGACTGTCTGGATATGATGTGCTTTATGTCTTCTACCCACGGAGAGCGCAGCAAGGTCGTTGTGTTCATACGGCACGACTTGACTTATGTTCATCACCCTGTACCCCCTGACGAAGAAAACCAGTACGTTTGCCTAACAGTAAAAAACAAGAAGACCACATTCACCATCATCGCAGCCTACTTACATCCATCAAATCGTCTAGACCGTGAGCGCTTGCGCGGAGTTTTGAATTCAACGTTCCAGCCATGGGTCATAACTGGTAACTTCAATGCCCACCACTACTTATGGGGAAGCTCCAGGGTCAACACTAGAGGTAGACAGTTAGTGTCTTCCGCTTCTGAATGTGAACTTATCCTCGTGAATGTTGGCAGCCCTACTTATCTGCGCGGATCGGCCTATAGCAGTTGCCTGGACATCACTTTCGTCTCACGCACGTTCACACGCAGAGTGCACTGGTTTTTGGATTTGAAAACAAGGGGTAGTGACCACATCCCAACATACCTGAAGATTGACGGCTTTCCAAGTCTCAAGTCCTCCAGAGCCGTCCAGTGCACCGATTGGCAAAAATACAAGTTAATCATGGAAGACTATAGTTGGCGCCTCACCTTTCAACCTAATGACACAATAAAGAGTGCCATACAGTCAACGACGCGTTCGCTTCCGGTGAGCTCATCTCGCACTGATATGAACATTTATCTCGAGAAACTCCGAGCGAGTCGTCGTCGTGCAGAACGACGTTATAGACGCAGCGAGGTCACTTGATGATCTTGAGAGTGGCCAGACGCACACAAATAAAAATACAGCGTCACATGGACAAGTTGGACAAGCAACGATGGGTATCTTTTTGCGAGTCTTTGGATCCCAGAAAGCCTCTGTCACTAATCTGGAGAACTGTCCGGGGTCTTTGTACAACCATTACTTAGCGCTACCCGTTAAAATCTCTGGCACTTCACTTACGCTGCGAAGAGATTGATGTCGCAGATTCTTTCTGTCGAAAGATTGCCTGCGGCTCAAATTCCACTGGGACAAAGACGCCCGACTTTTCTGTATCCTCACGTAATCCCCGAATGGAAATTTCGTTTTCAATGGACGAACTAAAGGCTGCGCTTGCTTTGTGTAGACGTTCTTCAGCGCCAGGACCTGACGGCATCACTCACCGCGCTCTGTGTCACCTAGGAGATCAAGCTCGCCAGGCACTCTTGTAGCTGCACAACGACTCCTGGCAAACTGGCATGGTTCCACAGGAATGGAAGTCAAGTCGCCTGATTCCACTTCTCAAAGCCGGCAAGTCACCCTTGGACATTTCCTCTTACCGCCCGATTGCCCTCACGAGCTGTGTGGGAAAAGTTATGGAAAGGATGGTTTTAACGCGTCTGGAATGGTACTTATAGTTCTACGAATTATATCCAGATGCCATGTCCGGGTTCCGACGAGGCCACTCGTCAATTGACAATGTAGTTGACTTGGTGACATATGTAGAACACCAGAAGGCCTGCAAACGGTTATCTGCTGCTCTGTTTCTTGACGTTAAAGGGGCATACGACAATGTCACCCACGAAGCCATTCTCAGCGCACTAGAAGGAGTGGGACTCGGTGGCAGGATATATACGTGGGTTCAGAGCTACCTACAGAATAGATCATTTCACGTGCAGACAGAGAATGGACCGACACCCGAGTATTACTGCAGCCGAGGAGTCCCGCAAGGCGGAGTGTTAAGCCCGACGCTGTTCAACGTAACACTCATTGAACTAGTTGGCAAGCAACCAAGCAGTGTACGACTTTACATTTATGCTGATGACATCTGTGTGTGGACATCAGGTGTGACTCGACTTCAACTTCGCGCTCGACTTCAAAAGGCAGCATCAGTGACATCAAACCACTTACGCAAACAAGGGCTTGGAATCGCAAGTGAGAAGTGTGCAGTCGTGGCTTTCACCAGAAAACCAATGTCCGCTTACGGCATATCAATTAACGGGAAGTTGGTGTCATGCAGCCGGAGTCAAAGGTTCTTGGGAGTAGTAATCGACCGAAACCGGTCTTGGACACCCCACGTAAACTACGTGAAAAAGCGGCTGACTGCCATTTGTCACTTATTCAGGTTTCTTGCTGGAAAAAGTTGGGGAATGTCTGTCGAGTCTATGTTACAGCTGTACAAGGTATTATTTACTGGATTCCTGCGGTATAGCCTACCTGTTATATCTAACACGTGCAAAATGAACCTGCGCACAATCCAAAATATTCAAGCCCAAGCGCTTAAGATATGCCTTGGTTTAACCCGCTGCACATCGACAGCTGAAACAATCGCCATTGCACAGGACTACTCGATCATGACACACATCACCATTGAAAAGATGCGTACGTACCTCAGGCAACATGTTAGGAATCCTTCCCATCACTTTGCAACCCTCGCTACTGAGAGGCCCCGCATGAAATTTAGTGCAATTGTCTGTGCTCATCGTGCATCGTTTACGTCAGGTTTTACGCCTGCTGAGAAACTGGTGTATCTTCCGTGGTGCCTGACACTTCCACAAGTACGTGTTTCAATTACAGGAATACAGAAAAAAATCAAATTTGCCTTCATCAGCCCTAAAACAATTGAGCTTGAGCCATCTGCATGAAATGTACAACAACCACGTGCACATATACACTGATGGTTCAACCACAGCGTCTGGTTCTGGTGGTGTGGTGGTGATTCCAGTTAGATGAATCACTCTGCGAATCAAACTGTCACATGTCACTACGTCCACAGCGGCAGAACTTTCGGCTTTGTGTGGCGCCCTAGAGTACATCGATTCGCAAAGACCGAGTAAATGAGCTGTGTTTTCCGACTCAAAACCAGCCCTACAGAGCATGCAGTCAGTCTTTCGACGAGGTTGCCATGAACAATTAACTTACGAAATTGTCAAGCTTGTTCACCACGTCACTAAAACAGGCCACGAGGTCAAGTTTCAGTGGCTTCCTGGCCATTGTGGGATCAGTGGCAATGATTCCACAGACAACGCGGCTCGGATATCGCACCAAGAAGAACACACCCTTTTGATTCTTTTGTCAAGGACTGACGCTGCAAAGCAACTTCGTCACCTGGCACGTAGTCTGAGTCTGCAGGAGTGCAACACCCCAAGTATAAGACATACGAGACTATACCAAATAAACCCTCGACTGGAACTTCGACCTCCATCCGGACTTCGTCGACGTGAAGCTTCACTTTTTTGTCGCCTTTGGTTGGGGGTTGCCTTCACAAAAGCATATAGAACCCTCATCGGATTGACCGACAATGCGGAATGCGACGTCTGCTGCACCAAAGAAGACATCGACCATCTTATATGCCATTGCCCTCGATTTGCCTCTGAAAGACAGAAGCTTTCGGACGCATTGCGACAATTGGACGATCGGCCACTCTCTGTGCAGATGCTACTAGAACACCGTCATCGCCTTTCGTCGGCTCAAAAAGCAGTCAAAGCTGTCTTGTGCTTTTTGAGGACTACAGGCCTATGAGACCACCTTTAACTTTTGTGTAGTGCCACCGCTGCATACGCGCCAGCCGATTGACTGACAATCCTCTTTTTTTCTCTCTCTCTCTTTTTCTCTTCTCTTTACTCTCTCTCATCTTTATGCCCCCTTCCTATTCCCCCAGCGTAGGGTAGCAAACCGAGCATATGCCTGGTTAACCTCCCTGCCTTCCCTCTTGTTGTTTATCCCCCCCCCCCCGTCGTTTCATACTTTTCTTCCGTAGACTCAAGATCTGGATATTGGCAAATCCTCATGCACCCTGCTGATAAATAAAAAACGGCTTTTATAACCCTAGATGTCTGGCAGCTGTCTTCGCCGTGCTCAAGTTTTGCCCGTACATATTTGGCCGCCGATTCTCCGTTATCACAGACCACCACTCACTTTGTTGGCTCACTGGTCTCCGAGATCCAACCGGTTGTCTTGCACGATGGGCGCTCCATTTGCAAAAATATTACTTTGATGTTTGGCTCCAGAGTGGCCGCCGTCACGCGGACGCTGAAAGCCTATCGCGACTTCCCCTTTCCACGATTAAATGCGACGCCAACAATTTAGACGACTGTCTGGCCACTCTTTACTCACGGTTTCCAGATTTGGAAGCGTACCGTACAGAACAACGTCAAGACCGTAGTCTAGCTACATTTTTTCTCATCTGCCGTCGATAAGCCCCATCAGAGCCCATTCGTCATGCAGGATGGCATTCTTTACAAGCGAGATTTTGCTGCAAAGGGGGCCCGCCTACTTTTGGTTGTCTTAAAATTCCTTGCCACCCAACGTGCTGCAAGCTATGCACGACAATCCAACATCTGGGCATATGGGGTGTGCCAAGACCAATCACCGCACACTGAAACGTTTCTACTGGCCCGGCATGCGTCAGGCTACAGCCTAAATACGTGACCAGCTGTGAGCATTGTCAACGGTACAAGAGTCCAACAAGTGTTCCGCCAGGATTTCTCCATCCCATTCCACCTCCATGTTTTCCCTTCGAGGTCGTCGTAATTGATTTGACGGGCCCTTTCCCACGATCTATCACTGGGAACCGCTGGATAATTGTTTGTGTAGACCACCTCGCTTGGTATGCTGAAACCGCAGTGATCTCTGCCGCAACAGCCGATTACGTTTGTGACTTCCTGCTACGCTACATCATCCTCCGGCGTAGGTCCTCTCGTGCCATCATCAGCGACCGTGGCCGGCAGTTTGCAGCCGAGGTCGTGGAAAAGTTGATTCGCCGGTTTGCTTCCCAGTGTCGTCACGCCACTTCATACCATCGACAGACCAACGGTTTGACTGAGCGTGTCAACACGACGCACATTAACATGCTCGCTATGTACGTTGATTCCAAGCATAAAAACTGGGACGAAGTTTTACCGCTTATGACCTATGCCTACAAGACTGCGCTACAAGAGACCTCCAGCTTTAGCGCGCTTTACCTTCTTTATATCCGTGAGCCACGTACTACCCTCGACACAATTCTCCTGCCCATCACTTGCAGAGACAGTCTGTCGCGCAGAGGAGGCATGGCTCATCATGCGCCTCCTGACTTTCGCTGCCCCAGACCGTTCAAAGGCTCGCTACGATAAGCGACATCGACATGTGTCGTACAGTGAAGGTGATATAGTGTGGCTGTGAAACCGATACCGCAAGAGTGGCTTGTATCAAAAGTTTCTGGCCCGCTATACAGGCCCCTTCGTGGTTTTGTTGCGCCCTAGCGATGTTACGTACGTTACATCTCGCCTAACATCTTCTGGCCATCACTCCAGGAAAACTGACGTCCTACATGTCGCCCGATTGAAGCCATACCACGCGCGACAATGACTAATTTACCCTGTGGGCATCGTCTGCAAGAGGGACATGATACGCGACACTTGTTGAAGTGTGGTAGAGGAAAATGAAGTGAACGTGTTCTGTGCCAGGTCTGACTTCTGCAACCATTTATTATCCGGCCTGTACAATAAACTTGTCTCATCTGTAACACTATTCTTTCGATGGATTTTTTTATTGAAATGCCTATTGTTCAATCGTAAATAACGTGTGGTCATAACGCAGACAATAATCTCTTAATTCGTGCCTCAATGTGTGTAAGTCCTTTCAAGCTGTCATCAGCTGCTCTTCTTTTCTTTCAGGCTTTGAGAAATTTGGCGAAGCGAGGTATTTCTGCGATATACGTGATATTGCGGAAGAAAAAAAAATGTTAGTATTCGTATGAGCTTTTACATCATGCACATGTTATATGGGAAGAGGAATACATTCGTGACGCTTGCTTTTCGTTTTTTGTTACGAGTATAGATTCTTGATTTTCGGCAGATTCATAAGTAACAAACGATGTGAAGCCGAGTCTTCCCAAAGCGTGCGCCCCTAGTGGTCCCAAAGGGCAACACAGAACCGTCGCTCGTTATGAAGCTATTTCGAGTGCAATGAATTTTCTTCTCTTCTTGGGCGCTTTCCGTGAAGCCATGCGAATAGTCATCGCGTCCTCAGGTTGTTCACAGATTTTGATTTTTAATAACGTCCAGTGAAAAGGTACACCACCCGCAAGCATTACTTAATGGCCATTATTTCCTGCAACTGCACTACAAGAATGGAGTTCCTCTTTTTATATGGCTTATAACTTTAACGCGAATACTGGTGGCAGGATGTTCGAGCTTATTTGTGTAAACATCGTCTTTAGCTTTTAAATTTAGGGACTTGAAGTTACTCTCAGCATTATGTATTTATGGTAGATCACTTTGCGTCAATCGTTGCCGCTTTTCAACAGAGTGTCCGGACTAAAAATTTCAGAAAGTTTTTGATAACCTAGCAACTTTCCTTATCGGAGCAAACATAGCACATTAAGTTTCTTGTGAGGTTATGCGGAAGTGCTTCAATAGTTCGGTTTTTGACTGACTGGTGAGAGGGCTGTAGCTATCGTATTCAATTTGCACCGTATTCGTGCCAGTCCGCGTAATATTTGAAAAGGGAGTTGTTGTTTGTTCATATTATATCAGTGCAGGCGACGCAACCTCCTAATCGACATTGATTCCTCACTGAAATCTAAATAGTATTATAATCTCAGAGAAACAGTACCGTTGAAACTCTAATGCAGCAATAAGAAACGAGCATGATGGTGTAATGAGGCTGCGTTTACCAAATGCTAAGGTACTAGTGGGCGAAAGAACAAGGCGTACAAAATCAGGCAGCACATACTCCACCGATAAGTCTCACAAATGAGGTTCCTCACCCGACGTCATCTTTACTTCTCCTGCTTTTTGTCCTACCCTCTGCTAACACAATGGTGTCGACTTAGAAACACAATGAACGTCGCTGGACGTGCAAATAACGTGGCGCTCCGGATCACTATCTCGCCACATTGTATTGTGCGAGAACAAGTGTGACTTCCGTAATGAAAGGACGTCTGTAGTGCACCTGCAGACCGCTAATTCTATTGTCCCAAGCTATAGAAGTGGATGTTCCCGACGACACTTCCACATAGAGAAGCGGAAGCAGTCAGCATCAAGGTACGCGTGCCGATTAACAAAAGCTCAGATTCTTTTCCGTTTTCAGGTACATCGTTTCTTTAGTATTAGGAACAGCCATTAGTTATCAGCCTCACGGCGTCGTTTTACTACGTTGAATGCAGTGTCGCAGTATAAAAACAGGAATCTGGAGGCAACATGATCCTTCTCATCCTGATATGAGCACTAATTACTGCGATGCAGACGGTGTTTTCTATTCTATGCCAGCATTCTTAATTTTGGGAAAGCAACATGGCACGCTGCGAGTAAAACAATTAATTAAGAACGGCCCAGTCTAGCCTAATACGCTCAGTACCACGGTGCACTTGCCTTGCGCCATTGAAATAGCTTTACCAGCGGGGTTTCGCTCATAGCTTAAACAGTTTTTCTCTACCAATTTAAATACGCCCCATAACTAAAAAATCACTCATTTACAATGGACATATTATTTTCTTAAGATAGAAAACATTCCGTGACATTGTGGTTTTCTGTTGAAACCAGTGACAGAAACACTAACACACACACACACAAAAAATTGGGGGACCCTTAAGCTTCGCCTTTCAGAGTTGAACGTGAAAGCGAAATGCGGTCCCTAGTGCACCCTTCAACCGCTAATTGCATACGTATTCATATATGTTTTGTTACATACACATACACGCACACAAACACGCACACAGTAGATTGGACCAGCGCGCGCTATTATTGCCGAATGGGCTCGTTTTCGTCATGACACCACTCGAACAAAATGCGTTAAAGGGGCCCTGAAATACATTTTCAAGTAAACATGGAATAAACTCACTAGAAAAGCTTGTCTTAAAAATTCAACGCCACAAAACTTTTGAGAATCTGTCCAGTGTGAGTGGAGTTTCAAAGGTTTGTCGCATGCTGCAATTGCATTCTCTGCTCTCGTGCCGACGAAAGCACTGCAAGCTAAGCAGGAAGGGATGGCCGGGCTAAAGAAAGTACCGCGCCTCGTGACCTTCAGCCCTTATTCGTCTTCAAGCGCGTGGCTTTCCCAGTGTGATCGCGCGCTTACGCGTGGACAAGTAGTGGCATCCCGCGACTGTCATGGTAACTTGATTTTTCGGTCAACACGCACAGACAATTTTTCGCTCACAACGAACGAGGCCGACGCCGGCGGTGGGTTTTCTGCGACACGAGCTTTTTAACGCTGTCGCGCTAAAGTTCCGACTTGCACAGCTCGTGCAGCACAGCCTCCGCGAAAACTGAAAGAGTGTCCTTTCATAGCCGTTTCTAACACCCTTTGGCTAACACTGGCACTCGCTGACTGCCCACTACACCATATATAATCGTAATTTCAGGGGCGAAGCTCCTTATAGCGGCATCCGTTCGTCCCTCGTAGTCGTAGTCGTAGTGTGTAACCAGTCTTACATTTTGACCTCCAAGGTGGTGCCGGTGAGAGATTTCTTCTGTGCGTTGTTGAACAATAAAAAATTCGCTGCGTGCGCGTTAACTACAAGCCGCATTCTCCTGTCTCTCATTCTCCGTTAGGAGCCATTCGCATGTACATTGAGCACTATTGACAAGAAAGGGTTGCTACGTTACACTCGCTGGGCATAACCTTCTTGGTTTTAGAAAGGTTCAGCGAGCGTTGGGCCACAGTGCCATGAATACAGTGAACTAGCATATACCTTGTACTCGAGGTGGTTAAAGGTGGGAAGTAGACACGAAGCACAAGCGGTAAGAAAGTGTGCGTGTGCCGCCTCTCGTTTAGTCCTTGGAACGTGAGCTGGATGGCGGTGAATATGCGGAATATATGATGAAAAGATACGAAATGGTGGTACTTGGAGTGTTGAATAGATGGACAAACGGACACACAGACAGATGCACGGACGGACTCACAGATGGCTTCACCAACGGATGGACGCATGTACGGACGCAGTGGCAGATGCATGTACGAACGCAGGGACGGACGTACATATGGACGTGCGGACGCACGAACAGATGCACGCACGGACGGGCGAATGGACGCATGGACTGTCACACGGACGGACGCATCATGGACGCATGGAAGCAAGAACAAAGGACGGACGGATGCTTCGCCCCCTCTCCATCATTCACTTCGTGTATATGCTGCCATTTTTTTTCTTTAGTAGGCCAGCATTCACTATGCTATCCTTCGTCATTCTTCGGAGAAGTGCGGTATTCTCTACACACTAGCAAGAAATTTCGTGCAGTTTTTTATGCAGTGGCTGATGACGATGAACAATTATGCCTGAAGTGCGAATGTGCCACAGTTAATTGTGATCAAGAACAAGTTTTTATTAGGTTTTTAAAGAAATAAACCGAAGAAAGGTGCTAAGCAGGAGCACCATATATAGGCAGTTAATAAGCCCCTACCACGCAAAAATTTCGGTAAGGCACTACGACTTCCCTGTTGGATGAAAGTTTTGTCGGTGTTCCAGCGCTGACTGTTTCCACATGGACGTTTCGTCAAGGTGGGCCGTTATGGCAGCTAGTGGCAATGTGGGTGCGTTTTAGCGAGGGCAGCGACAAAAGAACTTGGTCTGTCACTTTGCCGCTACATTGGCCGAAAGAAAAACTGTCTTCTATGCCAACAAGGATATACGCACACACACACGCACGCACACACGCACACACACTCACACACACGCACACACACACACACACACACACACACACACGCACACACACACACAAACCAATCTCACGCCATTATTAGACAAAGCGTTCATTCTAGTAACTATTACAGGTGATAAGTGTAACAAAGAACGGTGTTCTTCTAATTCCATTAGTGCAAAATGTGTACCGAAAGAAAGCATTATTGGCTCTAGGTGTGTGCTGTTTTCATGTTCTAAGGCCTCCAAGTGCTCAGTAGAATTTTTATGATACACATGGATACACATGTTATAATGGCTTTAAATTGAACGAAAAGCTTTCAGTGAAACCTATATCAGAGTTCTGAAATCTCTGCTTTACTCATCCTATCATCGCTATTTTTGCGCTTATTAGTCACCTCTCCAGAGGCTAATAATATAATCACTGTGCTGGGTAAGCACGTTTCGGGAATATGAATACAATCAGAACCAAGCTTGTGCTTTTTAACCACAATGCAAAATAAAGAGAAAGGGGAACAATTTTCATAAAAACTTGGGTGAATAACCCGGTAGTTGAATAAGCCTTCGTTAAAACTTCATTTTAGGTCATCATGTGATGTTTTGATAATCCCGAAAATACAGACATATTGCGATAACCTAATGCGAAACCAGCGGTTGAATAGTAAAAAAAAAAAAACTCTCCTTCCCTGACGTCACTCTAGGCACTGATAAATGCCAGAAAGACAGAAAATGTAGTTTAATTGTCACGTGAACGCAGTTTTCATCAAATGGTGTAACCAAAAAGGAGCTGGCTAAAAATTGACTTGAGCAACAGCCACAAAAAAAGAACAATTCTATGCACACACGTGTTTTTTTTTCTTAGACACATTGCCCCTTATAGACAGTTTATCTAAACCTCGCAAATATCTTTTGCATCCTTATGATTTTTTATTACTCCTTAGCCCATTGATAACATTTGATCGCAACAAAATACATCTCTGTTGCAACTATGCGATAAAATATATCTCTAGAAACGAACCACGCTCAACTACCGACTAACGGCCATTCGTGTTTTATGGGCATGTGTAATGTAATAAAGTAATACTGTTATATTCATTATTTTGTGAAGTCGTTAACTCTTTCCAGCACGCTGGTAACTATACAGGTTATCACCTTTTCTTTATTTTTTTTTCATCTTGATACACGTAAGCAACGCATGTCCGATTTTATATGGCGCGTATTTTAATGCTCTCGGCAATCTGTTAGAAATGTACTAACGTCATTTGCACTTCAATGTGACATGGTACGTTTGCTTTCGTCCGGCTGCCGTCGTCCTCAAGGCGCGCTAGTTAATGGACACGAGATGTATCTCAATATGAAAAAAGTATGTAAAGTACGTGCTGTTCTAGTTATGTTGATAATGCTGGAGAACAAGTTGTATGAGTAGCTAAAGCAAAGCACGATAGAAACACTGGAGTGTACTTTCACCAATAGTAAACAGTAGAGCTTACCGCATAGTGGTCTCCTCAGTTGACTACCTCATAAGTTTCTAACTGAAATTGATAATTTGTTGTTTCTTGCTACAAAACTTTTTACATCAAAATATTTTGCCATTTTTGAAAAAAAAAATATATTTTCCATCTAAAATGGAGTTCTGTGCATGAAAGAGTTAGTGACTTGCATTACAACTTTCGTTATATCAATAGATTGAAGCTGTTCTACTGAGTACTCAGCAGCTTATAATAAACATTATATAGGTATATAATTTCTTCGGAACTAAGTTAAAGCGAACCGTAACGTCCCGCTCGGCGTATTTCAAGTTACTCGCACTCATGGGCAGCGTCAGTTTCCCTGAATGCGTGGCACCCGGTGAGCAAAAAGAAAGCAGAACACTGAAAATTGCTGTCGGCCTCTGCGCCGTGACATGTTGCATGCTATATTGGTTAAATAAAACAAGAACCAAGGCAGGAACACACAAGTTAAAACGAGCGAAGCATAATGCGGATTGCAGACATGGGCGATGCTTCCCAGAGACTTAGGAACAACTTTGTACGGTTTTCCGGTGGCACGGTTTCCGGTGGCTCGTCTTATAGCACTGGCACGCTACAGCGCCATTCATCTCTGCAAAGTGACGTTCCGAGTTCCGCCCTTCAGCCGTATTCGAGGCTGCATTGTACTTGGGGGAAACGCAGCAGAAGATAACACAGAACATCACTTTCCAAAGTAGCTGGGCGTTGCCGCGTGCAGGAATTACCAGACCTAGCACTGGGAGTCAGCAATACAACGCGAAAGAGAAAATGTTCTCTTGCTCCAGTGTGAGCGCGTCTTTATTTTCCTGTGAGGTACAATGAAGAGATAAAACGGATCCTCCAGAATGCGTGTTTTAGTGTGCGCGTTTCTTTCTGGCTGTGGCCATTTTTTATTCGACGAGAATAAGAATAAGAATGGCGAGGAAAGAAAGAGAAAAAGGAGAGATCTCAGCCAGACGCTGGTCTGCTTAGTCAATCTGTGCGGAAGGGAAAGGAATCAAAGAAAGAGAGGAGGAAAAGACAGGTGCTCTTTGGGAAGGTGCTTTTACATGTCAGCAATCTACCACTAAGGGCGAGCATCTTTTTTATTATGGCGAACGTTGAAATTCTCGCATGCACCCATGTGTATTGCGAGAGAGAGATAATCATTTTAATGGAGAGCTGAAGAGGTTTGCCTGGTTTTTCACCTGTCAGGCGTCTAGGCGCCTGACCTCTAGGTGTCGGGTGATGACTATGATTGCAATATGCTAATCACTGTACGTGCATTGCTCCGATACACTATTGTAGTGCAAACGCCCTAGCTGCTCAATCAAACACGAATTTCATCTGCAGTGCGCTTCTCTTTCTTTCCTTTCTTCTCTATTTTACTCTTGTATTTTCCTCCCCATGTATATGGTAGCAAGCTGGACATGCCGTAGTTATTCTCTCTACCTTTCCTGTATTTCTTCTTTTTCCTCTCCTCTGAATCTCATTTGTGGCTGAATAAGCGTTGACACGACATGAGGTGGCCGGATGGTAGCCTCACAGGTCGCCGAAATTTGGAACGCTATGATGAGGTCATCATGATGTTACCGTACCTTCGCATAACTCGACGTCATGCGGTGGCTCCATCACACGACGGAGAGTGTCTTGGTCAAAATGGGGTCATCACGGAGGCAATGCTGCAGAACCATATAGGGTGTAGACAGCTTTTTGTGCATCCTAGTTGGGAGGAAATGCAAACCAGCATTAGGTCTAGAAGATTCTCTGGTAAGAGAGACGCATGAGTACATCAACCTTAAAGATCAAGAAAAAAAAAATGGACTTTCGTCTTTGAGTCGTGTTGGTCCTACGTGTGAGCGCTTGTACTGTATACACAGAAGCTTGTTCTCTGTATGTGGCTGCTTTCGTTTCGAGTACCCTTATTTGTGTTTCAACAGTGCACTGCAAGGATCAAGCTGCAAGTCTAATCCTTTGAAATTGCAATTTTTTGCTATCGAGCACTCCTTGATTAGGCCTTGTGGTGAAACTGACCTTTCTTTTCAAATATCCTCTTCAGTCACGAATTACAATAAACTGTCTACAACACATCAATTTCGCATGGAACAATTTGAAGAGAGTCAGTATTACACTACAAAAAAAGAAAATGAGATCTTTCGTGTGAGTTTGAATAATGCAAAATATTGAATGTGTAACTAATTATTTAGATATTCTGCCATGAGTCAGCTTTAGTACTTACATAAAAAGAATGAGCTATTTTACCCAAAATGATGCACAGTTTTTATTGTATTCATTTTCAGCGCAAGGAAATTTTTTTTTCATAGTGGTCATGGAACGCAACACGTCGAACGATCGCCCCGCTGCGGTGGTGTAGTGGCTAAGGTACTCGGCTGCTGACCCGCAGGTCGCGGGATCGAATGTCGGCTACGGTGGCTGCATTTTTGATTGAAGCGAAAATACTGTAGGCCCGTTTGCTCAGATTTGGGTGCAGGTTAAAAAACCCCAGGTGGTCCAAATTTCTGAAGTCCTCTACTACAGCGTGTCTTCTAGTCATACGGTGGTTTTGGGACGTTAAACCCCAGATATCAAACATCAATCAACGTCGAATTATCGCGGAGCATGGTAGTGTCTCTCGCAACGTGATCCTCTGCAGCAAATACGCAGCAAAGTTAAATAAATGACCATCAGCTGTCCACTCAAAAAAGCTTCAGGATTGTGCACACTGTGTTTCAGGTCATTTTAAGAAACATAGGTTGTGTGACACACCTTGAAAATTCGCGAACATCACTGTGTACGCCGTGAAAGGTGATATTTTTGTAGGCTATAGGAAGGAGCTCTGTCTAGGCATACAAGTAGTCTCTTGCGATCACTGTGACATCTCTTGCTGAGCTTTATTGTTGTCGCTTTCGCTAGGTTATTTGTAGATTTCGTCTCATCATTTCGTTTTGTTATTGATCTGTGCGCTGCATGCTGACCTTGCATGCTGTATCAATGTACTGTAATGTTGAGCTAAAAACTTGAAGACGTCCTTCAAAAGTAAGACGTGATCGCACAGCTGAGGCCCGTTCACGCCGCCATCAATCATATTGCTTCTAAATTGTCACTTCAATTAATAGCAACAACATAGTATCGGAGTTTTTTTACGTCTAGAAGCCACAATATGCTTATGAAGAATGCAGCTGAGGGCTCCGGAATTTTTGATTATCTGGTGTTTTCTACAGAGCCTTGATATCTTTCATACTCGGGCCTCGTTCGCAAGTGAAGGAAGGTTTGTTCGCGCAAAATGGGTGATTTTAAACTACCTTGAAACTGACCTAAACGTAGCTATTTAGGACGAAATTGACAAGTGACAATCTGAAAGGAACAGATTGGATGTGGTGCTAAACTTTCACTTACAATATGCTGTCGAACCTTGGTGATGCGAATGTCGTGGGGTAGCGATATATATTCATATCACCCAAAACTTGTATCAACTAAAAATATGGTGTATTCGCATTCGACAGAAGGAAGCAGCCGTAGGTTAACATTCACTTCCAACGTGACAAACTGGTCTGAATGATTGCCATTGAAGTTTTTAGATGTCAATGATCACACTGTCATTCGTATATATGGGGTGTGCTCACGCACGTTTAATGAATGAACCAGGTGTTCTGAGACCTTCGACAAGTTATTGCCGGTTTGATTGATTTGTAAAGTTTAACGTCCCAGAACCACCATTTGATTATGAGAGACGCCGTAGTGGAGGGCTCCGGAAATTTTGACCACCTGGGGTTCTTTAACGTGCACCCAAATCTGAGTACACGGGCCTACAACATTTCCGCCTCCATCGGAAATGCAGCCGCCGCAGCCGGGAATCAAACCCGCGACCTGCGGGTCAGCAGCCGAGTACCTTAGCCACTAGACCACCGCGGCGGGGCATTGCCAGTTTCTAATATTTCTACAATTTTTAGCATGATGCCACAGTTCTGGGGCGAAAGTGCCCTAAAGAGCACTTTGCACGCGATAGATGAAGGCGTCACAGTGTAAGAACTGCTGTCCTTTGGGGATAATTTTTTCTTCAAGATATTGTTGGGGGTGTGGTTCAGGAGAATAGCGGTAGTGCCTAGAAAATCAGAGAGTTGGCAATCAGTGATTGTCGCAAACGAATACACATGACGTTGCGAATCCTAGCTCCTTTGCTGAGACCCTCCGCTTCCACGAGCGGTTTTCGTACACTTTTCATGGAATGCCTAATGCGGGAGACATGGCTTTCATCAACGGAGAAGCCACGTCTGAACACACTACAATGACAGCAGCATACGTTGGTGAGTAAAAAACGAATTGGTGTACCGCCGACGCTTTCCATCATCTAAATGTGAAGACGCACAAGACACACTAACCCCCTTATTCTAGAACGTCCCTTTACTCAACGCTTCACATTCACTTGAGAAAGTCGATGGGAGCGCTGTCTGCAGGCACGGCAAGTCACTGCATATCACCGATAATCTGCTGTGATTCTTGAGTAGCGAAGCGTCATTTTCAGCCGAGCGGTGGCGCAGGGCTCAACTCTGTCAAATGAAGGGTGGAAGTCGAGTCGAGGAGCGTTTGTGAATACGGGGGTACGGCTTCCAAGATTTGCGTGCACAATATCGGAGGCTATGACGTGTCACTGAAGGTTACCGTGGCCACGATGTTGAAAAGCTTTTTCAGTACCATGATTTCGACGCACTGGTGAAACAGCGAGCTTGTCCGGGTTTGAGCTTTCGCATCCTCGCATGCTTATCACGTTGTGCGCGACCGCGCGACCAACGCGTATCGGCCCCTTCACAGTAAGTTTATGTTCGTATGAAACGTCGGGGGATAAAAATTGGTTCAAAAACACCGTAATCTATTTTTTTACGTTGCAGCCCATTGCGCCTTGCAGAGACCGAAAAAAATTTCGCATAACCCCAAAGTTTATGTAAGCCGTCAACATATCACGTACTATTGTTTTCCTGCATTCGTCCACGAAACATGCAATTGACAAGATACGCTTCAAGCTACACAATGCCAAAAGAGGTTTCTCCTCAAGTACACCCTACAATCAAAACTAACTTTTCGATCAACTCTTCAATCTACGGATGCGGCATATAACAAAATATTTATATGTGCACGCTCTCTTTAATGTATGTACATTCCTTACTAAAGAGAGAAAGCGGCACTGCGTGGAACCCTCTCGGCTTTGTTGTCATCAATTACGGCACCACACAAAATTTTTTTAGAACCTAGAAAACAAAAAAAGTTTGCTCATTTTTGAAAAAAATAGTTCTCCAAAACAAAAATCAAACATCGTTGTTTGTTTTTTGTGGAGCTTGGAGCCGTCGAGAAAAAGAACCTTGACAGATGCCATGCTTGACCAAGGAAGTTTTATTTAAACCTTCTTGAGGGTGACGACAAGGATAGCATTAGATGCGGAAATGCAGCGTTTTCGTGGTGAAATCGGGAAGTTGTTTTAAGAAATTCCGCACTGTCAAATACTACGTAGGCTCAATTGTTGCGTACTCTAGGGCACAGCAGGAATATTTTTGTCATTTTTGTCATTTCATGACTACAAGGCCATAATGTCCTAACTTTGTCATCTTTGTCAATCCATAATTGCTTACACTATTGAATATTGCTTTGTTCATGGCTTTCTGACGCACTAACTCTTAGTAAAATGCATACCTAAAAATGTCTCTTGTACAAAATAAAACTTCCAGGGTTGAAAGTAATAAGCACCTGTCAAACGCCATCTGGTGTGCGGCGTGACCATCCTTATTGAACATGCGCAACGGCTCTCACTAGTGCTGCTAGACGCGCTTACACGCTATCGCTTTCCAGCCTGCGGGAGTGGCTGTGTAAGAGGCCACATCCTCTTACACAGCGGCCGCCATCACGCGATGACATCGGGTAACTAGATTCTACAGACGCGCGATAAACCCACGGGCATCCGCGTGCCACGGCGAAGAACCAACGTGGAAGGCTCCACCAAGAGTTTGGTATGAGTGAGAAACTAGAGTGAATCCGTAGTGTGCTCTACTTTTGAAGATGTGATAACGTCGGGCTAGGTACCCGTGATGAACAAACATTAAGGCGATGCATGACTTCAACTTCTACTCATGGTTTCCTTTAGGTGGATGTAGCGTAGGTTTTTCTTATTCGAAATGCTCCAAGTATTTCTCGGTTTGACCATCTTCGTAGCTGTAACTGGCTGAGCCCACGAATGCAATGAAGCTGCCCTGTGAACAAGCCCTATCGGCAATGGTTAGCCAGATTGTCACAAACTGTTACAGTGCTGACCACTGAGCCCAGTTTGGCCTCAAATGGCGGAGAAACAAAAACTCGTATAACTATTGTTACATTTTCATCATCACAGTAAAATCAAATGAACCGCTTAAACAAGACATTCAACACCGACCTTGAATACCTCTTCTTTCACAGGCTCGAGCACCATTCAAGGCACTCACCATGCGGTACTTCCAGAACATTTTTCTTGGGCTCTGTGAAAAGTGCTCAAACACCACTTATAAGCACTGCCACTGTGAGATGATGGCACACTTTCCTATGACTGCGCTGCTCACAGAGCCAATTGGTTGGCAATGCATTTTTCACTTCGAAAATGATACTTCCCGCCACAGACGTGAACTTGCCGTCAGGGACTCTTGCACGTGGCATTCTATCTACCTGGTTCATTAACTTGCAGGCTACCGAATTCGTGCCAGATTGCATGAAGCTACTGCCCATAAATTCATTGGTAAGCCTTGCAGAGTTACATAGATGCAATATTGCGTACTACAAGAGAAGGTACGAAATGTTTTGCAAGAATTCCGTAGTAGAGGCACAGCTTCAAAATATAGAATACAATATATGCCAACGGTGCTCTGTGTTATCCCTCTTTGCCTTCCGTTCTTCGCCTTGCGTTGGCTTTTCTTCTAGACCTTTCGTGCTTGTGCTGTACCCCTACTCACATAAAATTGAACTAACTATCCCGAATAGCTGCTGTTCTTCTGTGAAGTAGAACTTAGAATTTTAAAACGAACCCCTGAGAACCGTTGCGGATTGAAAGCATCATGGATGTTCAACGCACCGCACAAAATGGCAAGTGCCTACAACAAGGTATGCTTAAGAATTTGTGCGTGAAGGAGCCTGGGAGAACAACACAATAAAACATCTAGCTGATATTGCTGTTTATGTACATCGAAAACCTTTTTGAAAGATGAACAAAAAAACTTGAATAACCAGCAAACTAGCAGAGCCACTATAAGAACAACACCACTTTTATCCTTCAGATACATCCTTTCAAATTTAGCATTAAGTGGCCGCCTTCGTCCTCATATTGTACTTTCGAACACGTCACCGGCCTCTCCGTGCGGTATATTACAATGCATAAAAACCTTCTATATCGCCTGTTTTGCAATTATCATCGCTAACGTGGCTCGCGAAAGCGCCATGACGCACGACTTTTCTCACAAGGACCGTGTGATGTAATTTTTTATAGCTTTGGTTTAAAATAAGGCCTCTTAGCCAAGCTATTTCGTGTTTAGTATTGCCGGGAACGAGTTGGCTAGGCTACATGGTCTCAATTTCTTTTACTTTTGCAAGGGTGTATAATAGCGACGCCAGGTAATAGGCAGACAGCCAGTACGGAAACAAATGCTCGGGCAGTCCAGCGTCTACAGCTCGTGCACCCGCTCGCGCTTCGCACTCAGCGATGGTCCCACTAGTTATTGCCTTGCGAATTCCCCAATACAATGCCCCGGCGACGAAGACGAGCCATCCTGGCGACTCAAGGTGACGAGAGAACAGGAGGGTCGTAACAGGGCTTGAGGCAACTGACGTGGACCGTCTCACGACCAAGGCGGCGCTTGTCCGTGGACGGCTTGAGCGGTTCAATCACATAGGTGACAGAAGAAGGGTGCTGTATGACGCAGTATGGGCCCGTATACTTTGGTGCAAATTTGGGAGTCAGTCCAGGAGAGTGGAAAGGCAGTTGGAGCCACACGAGAGAACCGACGGGGAAGTTATTCTGAACAAGTTCATGGTCATGGCAATCTTTCTGGAGGGCTTGGTTATCGGCTGTGAAGGACCGCGCAAGCTGACGACACTCTTCGGCATGTTCGGCCATTTCAGAAACTGGGCTGAACTCGGAGGCATCAGGATTGTATGGCAGAATTGTGTCTAGTGTGTTGCATGGGTCACGACCATATAAAAGAAAAAAATGTAGAAAAACCTGTTGTTGATTGAGTCGCCGTATTGTAGGCGTACGTCAAGAAAGGAAGAACAACGTGCCACTTGGAGTGGTCGGAGTCAATATACATAGCGAGCATGTCTCCGAGGGTTCTGTTGAAACGTTCCGTTAAGCCATTCGTCTGAGAATGGTAGGCTGTTGATGTGCGGTGTACCGTACGGCATGAATGTAGGAGCTGCTGCAGAACTTCGGACAAAAATACGTGACCTCTGTCACTCAGGAGCTCCCGTGGTGCACTATGACGAAGAACAAACCGGTGCAATATGAAGGTTGCAACCGTCACGAGCGCCAGCGTTTCGGCGTACCTTGTCAGATGGTCGGCAGCCACAATCACCCATCGATTACTCCCAATAGAGCACGGTAGCGGGCCGTATAGGTCAATGCCAACACGGTCAAATGGGCGTGCAGGACATGGCAAAGGCTGCAGTTGACCGAGTGAATGAGGGATTGTCTTGCGCTGCTGACACTGGGAACATGGGCGAATGTGTTTGCGTACAAACGTGTACATACCCCGCCAGTGGTAACGTTGGCGGATCCGCTCATACGTCTTTAGCGCACAGGCGTGTGTGTTTTGCGGCTTAGCATGAAAATATTTGCAGATATCTGACCGCATATGGCTGGGTGTGACTAGCAGCCAGTTACGACCCCAAGCTTGATAGTTGCGACGGTATAACAGGCCATCCCGTATGGCGAAATGCGTTGCTTGGCGGCAAAGAGCACGCGGGTAACTGAAAGTCGATGAGTCAGAAAGCATATTCAAGAGCGAGGAAATCCAAGTGTCCTTCTGCTGTTCGGATGGCATGTCTGTGACGCTGACGGCAGAGAGGGGAAGGTGAAGGGCTGATATATCCGTATCATTAGATTTCACGGGTGATCGTGAAAGTGCATCTGCGTCAGAGTGCTTTCGCCCCGATCGGTAGACGACGCGTATGTCGAATTCCTGGAGGCGTAGTGCCCAACGTCTGAGGCGGCCGGAAGGATCTTTCAGTGAAGCCAACCAACCGAGTGCGTGATGGTCAGTTACCACATCAAAAGTTTGGCCGTACAAATAGGGGCGAAACTTGTTTAACGCCCACACAATCGCGAGGCACTCTTTTTCTGTAACAGAATTGTTGGTTTCTGCCTTAGTGAGGGCGCGGCTGGCATAGGTGACCACATACTCCGTAAAACCAGGTTTGCGTTGCGCGAGTACTGCATCAAGGCCAACGCCACTTGTATCCGTGTGTACTTCGGTTGGCGCAGTAGGGTCGTAATGGCGCAGTACGGGTGGTGAGGTAAAGAGTTGGCGCAGTGTAGCGAAAGATTCGTCACAGGCTGCTGTCTAATTCGAAAGATCTGCAGGGCCAGCAAGGAGTTTGGTGAGTGGAGCGATGATGGAGGCAAAGTTCCGGACAAACCGACGAAAATAGGAGCACAGGCCTACAAAGCTCTATTGTTCTTTAACTGTAGTTGGCTTAGGAAATTCGGCAACAGCACGAAGCTTGTCAGGGTCGGGAAGGATGTCAGCTTTCGAGACGACATTACAAAGTATGGTGAGATGTTTAGCCCCGAAGTGACATTTCTTCAGGTTAAGCTGAAGCCTGGCGTTTGTAAGGCACTGTAGAATCTTACGCAGAGGAGTGAGATGCGAAGTGAAATTGGGTGAAAAAACCACAACGTATTCAAGATAGCCCAAGCATATGTTGCATTTGAGACTGCGTAAAATGCTGTCCATCATTCGCTCGAATGTGGCAGGCGCATTGCAGAGTCCGAATGGCATTACGGTAAATTCATAGAGGCCATCCGGTGTCACAAACGCCGTTTTTGGACGATCAGACTCAGCCATTGGAACCTGCCAATAACCCGAGCGAAGGTCGAACGAGGAAAATTATTCTGCACCTTGGAGACAATCGAGAGCGTCGTCTATGCGGGGAAGAGGGTAAACATCTCTCCTCGTAATGTTGTTTAGGCACCTGTAGTCTACGGAAAACCGGATTGAACCATCCTTTTTTTTTGACGAGTACAACTGGGGAGACCAAGGACTACAAGAAGGCTTGATGACTCCACGCTGTTGCATGTCGTCTACTTGTTCTGCAATTACGTGACGCTCCACCGGTGACACACGATAAGGGCGCTGGCGCAAAGGAGTACTCTTTTCTGTGTCAATTGCGTGCACAACGGTGTTCGTTTTTCCTAGCACCGCTTGGGGAAAGTCAAACGAACGCTTGAATTCGTGCAACAGGGTAACAAGCTGCTCTCGTTGAGCCGGGGCGAGATGGCTGTCAATAGAACGGTAAAATGCGTTGGTAGACGCCCTGTTCGAGGCAAAGTGAGGAACCAACGCGTTCAGCTCCATATTCAGCTTGGTTTCGAAGAAATCGGCAGGCGCAATAGTACCTTCGTCGATAAGCTGAATGTGGCCGAGCGTCTCGTTGCGGCGCAAACTGAGGGTGCACGAGTTGGGATTGGAAATAAATATCCCGGTAGTGTCTTGACAAACCTCAAGAACGGCGAATGGCAGCGATGTGTGGTGGCGGCTACCGAAGATGTTGATGGCGTGAATAGGACGGTAGCGTCAGAAAGTGAAGCACAGCAGGCAGGGAAAAACTGGGCGCTGAAAGGAGGAAGGTCTATGGCCGTCGCGACGACAAGGTTAGCCACACTAGATACGGCCGCATCAACAAAATGCGCGTCACGAAACGGTAACAGCTCCACTTCGGCCCGAGTGCTGTCCACGACGGCGTGATGACGTGATAAGAAATCCCATCCTAGGATGACATCGGGAGAACATGAAGCCAACACGTGAAATTCAATGGTGTACAACACGTCTCTAATAACCACTTTTGCTGTACATACCGCGACGGGCTCAATTTTTTGGGCGCTCGCAGTACTAAGAGAAACCACGGGAGAAAGCATCGTCATTTTAGGAAGAGAGTGGCAGAGTCTTTTACTAATCACAGATATCGCGGCACCAGTATCGATGAGTGCGAGTGGTCGTACACCTTTGACGATTACATCGATAAGATTGGCGGGAGACAAGCGAGGACTTAAACGATTAGACGATGACGCAGCTCGTGCCTCCGGAGCTGCGGCAGTTAGTTTTCCGTCTCAATGGAGGTGGGTCGTCGACGCATAGGCGATACAGAACGATGACTTGTTGAAGGTGAAGGCGAGTGGGAAGTAGAACGTTGAGAAGCGAATGTTCGGGTGCTGGAAGCAGTTTGCGCATCGCGTTCGTGAACTTCAGGTGGTACGTGAGGCGCGTGGTATGGAGGCCGATACGAATAGTCCGGATATCTTGGTGCGTTGACTGTGAAGCGCCGACGACATAGACGTGCAACGTGACCTGGGATTCCGCAAAAGTAACATATGAGCCGGTTGTCAGCAGTGCGCCAAGGATTTCCGGCGTGCTGCTGTGTAGCTGGAAACAGCACGGTGGACGGTCGCACAGGTTGTGGCGTATACATTGGCAGACGAGATGGAGGCATTGCCGCGACGGCTGCATAAGTCAGTGGCGCGGGTACAGATGTTGGTGGAGAGACAGCCGTAGGCAATGGCAACGCCTCAGAGACCTGGCTTAGCAGATCGCTGTTTCAGTAGGTGCTCTCTCTTTTCACCTAGTTATAAGTGAACTTCGCGAATATCACATCCGTGTCTGTCGGTGATGGACGTGGACCTCCACGTACGTCCGCCAGTTACGGTGACGTCGGCGATGGCCGCATCCAGGAAGCGTGGGGGACTCAACAGCCACTACGACAGCGAGGGCGCTCTTGTTTACCCAATGAGCAGTGAAGAGCCTTCCGACGACGACGATTTTAAGCTGGTGCTGTGCCGTAAAGCGAAGAGGCAGAACGCCAGAACATCTTCGTCATCGAGTACGTTGAACGACAGAGTGCCGAGGAGACCCGTGACTAACACTATCCTTTTTGTCCCTGAGGTACCGGACGGTAACATGAAGCGCCTCAACGGGCAATCTGTTTCGGTGATGCTGGAAGGACTCGTGCCAAACGAGATCACGGACCTCCGAGTGAACACGCGTAAGAACGTATTGGCCATCGACGTTTTGCATGCTGCGGCACTTAATATACTGCGCAACGTCAACGAGCTGGGTGGAATGAAAGTTCGCTCCTACATTCTTGTGAGCTCTAACGTCGTCACTAGAGTCATCTACGATGTGGATACTGTCATTCCCAGCTCCGACGTCGATGTTCTGGTCAAACCGGCAAATGAAGCCAGCGTCATCGCAAAAGTTGTCTGTTTCGGAACTCACGCTGCTTGAAGATCATGTTCAAGGGCGACTCTCTTTCTTCACACGTAAAGGTGGGCCATTTTCGGCATTCTGTGCGCCCTTTCGTACCGAAGCCCTTACAGTGTTATAGGTGCATGAAAATGGGCCACGTGAGAAGCGTATGCGAAAATAGGACGGTGTATCCTCGTTGCGCGGAAGCCCATTCTGCGGATGGCTGCGAAGCAACTACCCTCAAATGCTCGAATTGTCATGGGTCACATGCAGCTTCGTCAAAAGAATGCCCCAAAATCCAAAGAGAAATAGCGGTATTGAAACAAATGGTCAGAGACAATTCGTCGCATCGAGAGGCTGCCAGGACCGTCCGAAAGAGGCGTCATCGTCACCGCAGTTCATCAAAGAATGCCGCAGACGCTGCATCGAAAGCGCCACTCCACCAACCTTCTCTTCCACCGCCCTTGCCTCCCAGACTAAAGGCGGCCAGCGCGGTCAACAAACCAACGAGCAGCACTGTTGCAGATGAATCAGTTTGGCCTTCATTGCCGAAATCACAGCCACCTGCAAATTCCAAGCGCACATAGACAGTCACATCACTCTAGCCAGCCGCTGACAAGCTGCCTGAGGAGGACATAGAAGTCATCAGAATGTTCCGAACACTGCTGGATGCCATGCGAAAGCTGTGCAGCAGCCTGAAGCCTTCACTCGCTCAGAGTGCACTACAAGTACTGGTTGCTCTAAGTCCATTATTTGCAAGTATCCAGTGGCAACCATGGCTCGACCAATTTTCTCCTTCCGCAACGAGGTGCGAGAAGCGTCGACAATGCAGTGGGATGCGAGAGGCCTGAGATCCCGCATCTCTTCATTCCGTCAGTATATATTCATGAATCGTATTACTATAATAATTATATGTGAACCAAACGTGCAACATCCTCCTAAACTATCAGGGTATGAATCTTTCGTTTCTTCAACGTGCGAGGAACGCAGCAAGGTGGTTGTTTACATTCGCACAGATTTCACATATGTGCATCATTAAGTTCAACTGCATGATGACAATAAATATGTCTGCTTACTTGTTAAAAAGGAAAAAGTGTCATTCACACTCATTGGTGTCTACATATCACCATCCGGACGGTTTGAACAAGACCGACTACGAGACATACTGACAACAACTACGGGCCAGTGGGTTATAACTGGAGACTTCAACGCACATCACTTATTCTGGAGTAGTTCGACGATCAACGCTAGAAGAAGAAACCTCGTGTCATTTGCCTCCAAGCATGACCTATGTTTCTTAAATGATGGCAGTCCCACATACCTGCGGGGCCTTACGTACAGCAGTTGCCTCGATTTGACTCCGGTATCCAGAAACTTCCGGTCGCAAGTGCACTGGTTTTCAGACATCGAAACGCATGGAAGTGACCACATTCCAACTTATATGCGAATAAGGGGTCTTACTAACTCCTCTCCTAAGACCACAATACGAAGAATTGATTGGTCCGAATTTCAGCGACTCATGGAAAATACATGCTGTGAAGACCCTCACCAGAACTTGGAGGATGTCATCAAAGAGGCAATGAGGGAAGCTTCCTGTCTCCTCCCGTTCACCGGCAAGCGTTCAGATTTCGACGTTGAAATGAAAAAACTGTGCGCGCTTCGCCGAAGGGCGGAAAGAAGATACAGGCGGAAGAAAGGAATATGCGACTTGAGGCTGGCACGACGCATACAAAAAAAAAGTCCAACGACGTTTAGACAAACTTAAACAGGAACGCTGGAAATCATTCTGCGAATCATTCGATCCCCGAAAGCCATTGTCACGCATCTGGAGCACTATTCGTGGCCTGCGCTCGACTCCCCAACAAAGACATCCTTTCATGGCTTCAGCCCTACATTTAGGTCACACCGAACATGAAGTGGCAAATGAGTTTTGTACGCGAATCGCTGGTGTGTCCGCCTTGTCCGCTGGTACCATTAGGAGTGTTATCTCTGAACCCCGCATCTCCGAAATGGACAATTTTTTCACTATAGAAGAACTTGACGCATCTTTGGCGGCTTCCCGACGACCATCTTCACCAGGACCCGATGGCATCACCTACGCCGCTCTAGCCAACCTTCAACAGGAGGCAAGGGGGCATTTGTTAAGCTATTACAACCACTCATGGCAGGCGGGCATTGTTCCCCAGGATTGGAAGATAAGTGGACTTGTGCCACTACTTAAAACAGGAAAGTCACCATTTCATTTGACATCATTTCGCCCTGTTGCCCTCGCAAGTTGCGTAGGAAAAGTCATGGAAAGGATGATACTTACACGCCTAGAATGGTCCTCGAGCGCTACAACGTATACCCAAACTGCATGACGGGTTTTCGGAGAGGTAGGTAATCTCTTGACAACTTAATTGATCTCACAACATTTATCCAGTAAAAGAAGAGCCTCAAGCGCATACCACTGGCACTCCTCCTCGACGTCAAAGGGGCTTATGATAACGTAACACATAAAGCCATCCTAGACTCGTTGGAAGCTGTTGGAATTGGTGGTTGGATGTACCACTGGATCCACGATTAATTAACGAGAAGGTACTTTTTTTACAAACCTCAGACGCACCTACCACCAATTACTACACCTCCCGAGGCATCCCTCAGGGCACCGTATTAGGTCCCACTTTATTTAACCTCGTGATGGTAGGACTTCGTGACATTTGGCCAAGTACTATCCTCATATCCATATATACTGACGATATTTGTCTATGGACTTTGGCTGTAACTCGTCTAGAAGTACGTGCAAGAGTCCAGCAGGCTGCCACCCTGACAGGCTCATATCTCCGCAAGCAAGGTCTTTCCGTCTCAACGGAGAAATGTGCATTGGTTGTGTTTACTCGCAGAGCCATGACACAATACCCCGTTACCAACAATGGGCAAAATATTCCATACCAGAAGAACCATCGCTTCCTTGGTGTGATTATTGACAGGGACCTTTCGTGGAGTCCCCACTTCAATTACCTGAAGAGAAGGCTAACTTCCATCGTCCATATCATGCACTTCCTCTGCGGAAAATCTTGGGGCACATCGCTAGGGTCAATTAAGTAGCTATACAGGGCACTGTTTCTGAGATTTTTGCGCTACAGATTGCCGTTACTGGCAAGTACGTGCAAGACGAACATCTGCACCCTCTAAAGTCTGCAAGGAGAAGCACTACGCATGTGCTTATGATTGCCGCGATGCACCTCAACCTACGAGGCAATTATGATCGCAAGAGAGCATCCAATTCAAACATACATCACCACTGACAATTTGAGAGCCCACATAAGACACCTCTGCCGAGTTCCTGGTCACCATGTTGCAGTGTTGCCACTTCAAAGACCACAAGCGATGTTTTCAAAGATTATTTCTGCCCATAGAGAATGCCTTCCTTTCGGCTTCGCTCCAGCAACAAGACCAGCGTCACCTCCATGGTGCCTACAACAACCACAGGTGTGCCTCACTATTCCGGGAATAACGAACAAGAGCCGTCATTCAACAGTGGTCCTACGACCGGTGACGTTGTCGCTACTCAACGATAAATACGGCCAGAGGACCCACATTTACACCGATGGATCGGTCTTGGCTGACAGTTCCACAGGTGCTGTTCTCATCCCAGCGTACCAGGTTACTATAAAGCTCAAACTGTCGCATAGGACAACATCCACAACAGCGGAGCTTGCCGTCTTACGTGCTGCTATACTTCATATCGCGGAAGCCCGACCTCAAAAATGGGCAGTGTTCTGCGACTTCAAGGCATTCCTCCAGAGCTTCCAATCCGTTTAACGACAAAGGAAGCATCAACAACTAGTGAATGAAATAAGAGAAGTGATTCACGAAATTTTATCGAAAGGACATGACGTGGTGTTCCAGTGGTTACCGGGACATTGTGGTATTGTCGGTAATGACCTTGCTGACAATGCTGCCCGATCCGCCCACGCGGACGCCCAGACAACCCCAATTCCATTGTCGAGAACCGACGCTGCAAGGGGCCTTCACTCGTTCGCTAACACCATGTCGGAAACTTGGCTGATTGACCCCAGTGTCAGGAACCGCCGCCTACACAAATTGGACCCATCGAGTAAAGTTGCATCCCGCCAGGATGCAACTTTACTGTGCCGCCTGTGGTTAGGAGTAGCTTTTACAAAGGCGTACTCCTTTCGCATAGGAATGGCGGATAGCTTCCGATGTGAATCGTGTGACACTGACGAGGCAATAGAACATATACTGTGTTCATGTGAACGTTTTTCGAGCGAACGCAACTTGCTACGCGAAACGTTAGAGACACTAGACAGTAGACCTTTCTCCGAAGAGAAGATCCTTGGTTCATGGCTGTACGCGTCGCAGGCCATCAAAGCGACGCGAGCACTGCTAAGTTTTCTAAAGACGACCGGACTACGCGACCGCTTATAAGCGTGCAATGGACAAGGTCGCATCTACACCTACGTTGCCCTTCACTTCTCTTTCTGTTCTCCTTTAATCCTCTCACCACTTCCCCCAGTGCAGGGTAGCAAACCGGACGTGCGTCTGGTTGACCCCCCTGCCTTTCATTTCTTCCCTTCCTCCTCCTCCTCCCTCGGAGACCTGCTCCTGAATAGCCTGTCTGATTGTCGGCGTTAGGCGGTTCGTTGGTGCTTCGGTGGTCGGCAGATACGAGAGATGCGAAAGCTGTCGTGTTACCTCTTCGCATACATATTCTTTTATCTGCTCCATTAGGGAGCTGTCACCACCGACAGCCAGGGCAGCGAGAGAGTCGCTGCTGTCGTCGACCTCCGAACTGCTGCACGTTGTTTCCGAATCTCTTCCAAGCTCTGGCAAAAGGTCACAAGTTCGGATACGGCACTTGGGCCCTTTGCCAACAACATTTGAAAAGCACCATCGTCTATGCCTTTCAAGATATGCCTGATCTTGTCATGTTTGGTCATCTCAGGGTTAAAGCGCCGGCATAAATCGATTACATCTTCAATATAGCTAGTGCAGTTTTCGCCTTGCTATGTGCACGTCAGCGTAGGCGCTGTTCAGCACGCAGCTTGCGCACTGCGGGGCGATCGAACACAGCTGCGAGGGTGGTCTTGAAAGCGGCCCAAGTGGTAAATTCAGTACGGTGGTTTGTGAACCACAGGCTGCTGACGTCTTTGAGATAAAATGGGACATACTCCAATTTCGAGGGGTCGTCCCACTTGTTGGCAGCGCTCACCTTTTCAAACAGATGCAACTAGTCCTCCACATCTTGGTCCTCGGTGCCGCTGAAGAAGGGGGATCTCGTTGGCGCAGGGTGGTAGGCACGATGACCAGTTGAGATTGGGCCGTGCTTTGCAGGGTGGTACTTTGCTCGGTCGTCTGATCAGGCATTGCTGACGCAGTGGGCAGCTTCCTGCTTCGAAGTTCCAGGTTTGCGTACCCAGCACACTTTCACCACTTTGCAAGGGGGTTTAATAGCGACGCCAGGTCATAGGCAGACAGTCGGTACGGAAACAAATGTTTGGGCAGTCCAGCGTCTACAGCTCGTGCACACGCTCGCGCTTCGCATTCAGCGATGGTCCCACTAGCCATTTGCCTTGCGAATTCCCCACTACACTTTAAACGTCTAGTTTAGGTGATATCAAGTAATTATAGGCTGGTTTCTACTCACAAAAATTTTGTCGCTGCAGTTTCAAAATTTGTGAGTCCCTACTTGTAACAGTGTCACTTAAATACAGTTGAAGGAATACATGCTCCTGAAAACTATTACAGAGAATGTCGATAGAGCCAACGTTGTGAAGAGTGAACTTTTCCTTGTCAAGGCAATGCTGTTGGCGTGACGAAGACAAGTCAACTTGCCGAAGCACTGTTTCCAGCGACGTGTTCGAAAACTTAATATCGCTTCAAGCCTCTCTGTGCCTCTGAACTTCAGTCTCGTTTGGTACTCAATTTCTGTAAGAAAGCTATGCGTGCCGTCATAGAAAACGTGATCTAGTCAAATACAACCTGTCCTGCTCACGATTGTTGATAATTTTTGCATTGATTCGGATATTCTGGGTTCATCGTTTGCTCATTATGTCCGTATGTCAGTTGAAAGTTAAAGCTGCTTCTATAGATTCACACTTTCACTCCACGTGTGTCTGTTTTTTAAGCAACACGTGCAATGAATGAATGAATGAATAAAACTTATTTAAAGACTGTCAGTTTTCTTCGGGTGAGGTGGGGGAAGAGGGGATCAACGCCTGTTCCTTCCCGCCCTCCATCGATTAAGAAAGCGGTGCCTCAGGTGACCACTCGTAGTCCTTGGACCCACGCGGCATCATCATTTTTAAAAGTTTTATTTGTGCCAATGAAGTTTCGCCTTACTGAAAAATCAGTCAGCTTAACTTTCACTTCTTAAGAAAACAGAACAAAGTTTAAAAAAGAACTAAATTTTACGAAAGGCCACGTTGTCGAAGTGAACAGGACACCTGAAAGAAGGCACGAGTGCATTCCCCTTGCATGCTTAGTAGGAAAGAAGGGCTTCCGTTAGCCCTCCTACTCACAACTTCTCGTCCTTGCCCTCTATTTAGGAACGTCAGTTACGTGATGAAAGAAATTTCGTGTTCGTGATTCAATTTTTTTTCTAGTAGAACGCCCAGCGACCGCCAGTAGCAAAAGTAGCGCTGCCGCTGCTGACAGTGATACATAGGTAAAAGGAGCTTCCGCTCCCTGGCATTATATACACGTGAGCTTGAAAATTCTTCCCCTATGATTAATAATCTAGCATACGAACAATAGACACAAGCAACAGCCCGTCCTCCTTGATATTCACTTTTCTTGTTTTGTGTGAGCACTAACTACTCGAATGCTATATATTTCACATTTTCAGCCGTCGCTTGAAATTTTGAACGTTTCCGTTGCACTCACGTCATTTGTGCACCGGGTGTAGTTGTACGAACAGCATTCTCTGCGTGTACGTCAAAATCTTGCTATACGCGCTCGACGTTGATATCAACTTCTAAGAGCTTTTCACGTGAGAAGATAAATGAACTTGACCTGAGAATTACTTCAGTTTGCAGAGTTTATTAGAATCTTTTTTGCTATTCTTTTTTTTTTCAAAGTAGGTCTTAAAATGTCCAGGTACTCAAGGGTAGCTGTTTTTGTCGATCACTTTGCGGATCTGTTTGATGCGAATCTGGCGTCCAAGGCAGTTGTCTGGAGACAGACCACGCGTCACATTGTACACGGTCCATCCGACGACATAGGTAGAAGTTCTCGAGTATCCTATGGAGTTGTAGGTCGCAAACATCTGCATAAAAGGAACACATGCACTTTTATCGACAAAACATTCGCGCATTCGCATCATGTCAGTTAATAAACATTGAACGGTTGTTCGAAGTGCCCTTGCAGTACTTCTATTACATTATTCCTACTACATAAGAATTAGAAACTACTATCTCGCGTACATCATGTGCTCACGCTTTTCGCATAACATAATACTTGGTATGAACATATGCATGTGCGTGTTCAGGTACGAGAGACAGACGGTGTCCCGCCGCGGTGGTCTAGTGGCTAAGGTACTCGGCTGCTGACCCGCATGTAGCGGGACTTAAACCCGGCTGCGGCGGCTGCATTTCCGATGGAGGCGGAAATGTTGTACGCCCGTGTGCTCAGATTCGGGTACACGTTAAAGAACCCCCGGTGGTCGAAATTTCCAGAGCCCTCCACTACGGCGTCTCTAATAATCATGTGTTGGTTTTGGGACGTTAAACGCCACATATCAATCAGAGAGACAGATGGTGGCGATGAGCCCGTGCCGAGGTCACAACTTTTATTTGGGACGCAGACGTAGGCGTAGTCGTCGCTGCAGCGTCAAGTCAGGTCAGCAGCTTGGCCGTTCTGAAAATACTCGTGGCTCGCGCATCACGAGCGATGTGGCTCACTTCTTCTTTAACGCGGGAGCTGCCCAAGACTGGCGTGGCGCTACATACGTTTTATGTGACCTTACGAATGCTTACCAATTACGCATATTGCATATATCGAAAGGTTGTCATATCGCACTGGTAAACGGAAGCTTGTATAGAGTTAATAAACCCCTTGAATTATGCCTGTGAAACATTTCCTTCAACTGTGTTTTCAAAGTGTCTTTCATTCTTAACAAATGCCAAACATGTCGTGGCAGATGCCAGCAGTTTCAGCGTTTTTATCTACATATCTAAATGTGTACACGTCTGATTGCTTTCGTGATCGCCTTCTGAAGTTGAGGTAGACCAAGAATATTGCTGAAGGGTACAAAATTTCTGGCTGGCTATGACACGAAAAACGTGTAGATCTACTCGGATATCTAATAAATGCTTTCTTTTAGACGCGTGGTGGACATATACCTAACCCACAGGCTGTGGTATGCGGAACAGAGCTACAGTTGTGAGAAAACCTATATATACTCAGGAAGAGCGAGGACAAACATGGGTAATTCATTTGCGAGAGCGCGTTAAGCGAAGAAATGGGCAGATCCCACGTACAGTGGGAATCGACGATATGCGAAGCACGAATGAGAAAGGTTGGTATGTCACTTTAAAATTTAAACGAGGGCAACGCAAATGATGCCGCACTATGACTTCCGCATCGTGATTATCATGTTTGGAGGTGTCGCTTACTTTCGTAGTCTATTGACGTCACGTGATACCAAATTTATTATATGTGGAGCTAGCGAAACGGCCGTGAGCACGCTGTTAGCGTGGTATGTTGTTATGCTCTTACATGACACGCTTGTCAGGATTATCATGTTTGCACCAGTCATATATTTTGTCATCCATTGACGTCACGTAACACCAAATTTGGTATACGTGGAGCTGGAAAAATGGCCGCGAGTGCATCATAAAGGGTCCTAATATACTCCAATGTAGCGTTGACGCGCGCGCACGCTAGGCACAGCGACGCTACGTTATCGAAACGCGAGCAGTCATAGTCTGATGCCAGGCGTGACCAGCGTCCGTCAGCGCGGCCAGACGGCAATCGGCGCGAAATGCGACATGCTGCATTTTGTGCCAATGCATTGCCAAGACAACACTACGTCTGCCGCTTTTCATGACGGAGAGATGCCGGACGCGCTGAAACGTGTATGCGCCAAAGCTACGCAGCGCAGCAGGCGTCTGCAGTATATGCCAGGACCGGTGCCTGG
This sequence comes from Rhipicephalus microplus, assembly GCF_013339725.1. Lineage (NCBI taxonomy): Eukaryota > Metazoa > Arthropoda > Arachnida > Ixodida > Ixodidae > Rhipicephalus > Rhipicephalus microplus. Next base: position 96,385,145 of record NC_051170.1, on the reverse strand, counting down.
TGTGGCAACGCTGGCGGGACGCAGCGAATCGAACGCCGGCGAGCACGTGCACCACGTCATGTCAAAACGTATTGGCGCCTTGACTTTGGAATGCAGTCATGTTCCCACAAGACACACATCTCATGATTATCATGTTCACACCAATCACATACCTTCGTCATCCATTGACGTCACGTAATACCAAATTTGGCATATGTGAAGCTGTCGAAACGGCCTGCGAGCGCATAATCAATGTGGCATGTAGTCACTGTTGTTACATGACATGCATGTCGTGATTATTGTCGCGGTTCAACGTAAGCAGTGCACCGAGACGTTGAGTCCGAGAACCGACGGCGTGTGTTTTATGCATGGAGCCTAAGAGCAGGCGAGCAAAAACAAAAGCACGTCGTCTTCTTCAGTCCCCCTTTTCACGAGCTGTTGGCGCGCACGTCGTCTTCGTTCTTTGTTTCGGGCGCGGCATTTGCCTCCCCTTAACAGAGCATCGCCCCGATGCTATAGCTAAGACAGTAATTCGCGCATGAAGTCACTTCGTAGAAGCGACGGTGCGTCGCAGAGTCACTCGCTGACGTATGGCTTAATGCGCACTACGTGCACAAGCTCAGGTCGGTGCTGGCGACGCCTTGAACAGTTTGGGCTATCCGGGACGACTTCATAGGTAACGTCACTTAGTCGTCGCAGCACTCGATAAGGTCCGAAGTACCTTCTGAGCAATTTTTCGATAGTCCCCGTCTTCGTACAGGCGTCCACACCCGTACCCTGTTCCCGGTTTTGTACGTTACAGGTGTATGACGTTGGTTATAGCAGCCTGCGTCGTACTCTTGCTGTTGGTATATTCGCAGACGTGCGAGCTGCCTGGCTTCCTCTGCGCGTTGAGTAAACGTGTCAGCACTCGTTTCGTTGTCATCGCATTCGTGTGGCAGCATCGCGTCTAACATCGTTCTTACTTCTCGTCCGTGAACAAGGCTGAATGGAGTCATCCGTGTGGTTTCTTGTTTCGCAGTATTGTATGCGAACGTTATGTAAGGGAGAATCTCGTCCCAGTTTTTGTGTTAGATGTGCATATACATTGAAAGAATGTCTTCCAGAGTTTTGTTAAGTCGCTCGGTCAACCCGTTGGTTGGTGGATGGTAAGCTGTCGACTTTCGATGAATAGTACCGCTGAGCACCAAAACATAATCTAAAAGCTCGGCCGTGAGTGCGGTTCCGCGATCTGTTATAACGATCGATGGCGCACCATGTCTCAGCACAATGTTCTCTATGAAGAACCGCGCTACCTCCTCTGCTGTGCCTCTCTGGATGGCTTTTGTCTCGGCGTAGCGAGTAAGGTAGTCGGTCGCTGCTATAACCCAACGGTTACCAAAACTAGAGGTGAAAAGTTGGCCCGAAAGGTCCATTCCGATCTGGTCAAATGGCGTTGTCGGGATCTGGACAGGGTGTATCAAACCGGCTCGTTTAGTTGGAGGTGACTTGCGCCGCTGGCAATCGAGGCAGGTTCGAACATGAAGCTTCACGGCAGCGGTGAGTCTAGGCCAGTAATATCTCCCCCGAACTCTGCTCAGTGTGCGCATGTAGCCTAAATGTCCAGGTGTTACCTCGTTGTGGCACGCTTGCAACACCTCAGAACGAAGAGTGGTAGGGACGACAAGCAGGTAGGTGGACCCGTCTGACGAGAAGTTCATTTTGTAAAGGACATTGTTTCGCAGACAGAACGACGATAGACCTCTTGTAAAGGCTTTGGGTGCATTCCGGTTTCGTCCTTCTAAATAATTAATCAAGCCAAGTGACTCAGGAACGTCATGCTGGTGATCTGCGATGGTTGACGTGTCGAGGATTCCGAGGAACGCTGTCTCTTTATCAAAAGCAGCAGCCGACTCTATTGGTGATCGAGATAGGCAGTCGGCGTCCGTGTGTCGTTTCCCCGACTTATACACGATCGTTATATCAAACTCCTGTAGTCTAAGGCTCCAGCGTGCCAATCGCCCGGAAGGATCTTTCAGACTTGTTAACCAACACAACGAATAGTGGTCACTGATAACCTCGAATGGGCGGCCGTACAGGTATGGGCGAAATTTCATAACTGCCCACACCACGGCAAGGCATTCCTTTTCAGTGGTCGAGTAATTTCCTTCTGTGCGTGACAGAGTTCTGCTTGCGTAAGCGATCACTCTTTCCTCGTCGTCCTGGCGCTGCACAAGCACAACTCCGAGGCCAATATTGCTGGCGTCAGTATGGAGCACTGTAGGGGCTGTGTCATCAAAGTGGGCAAGCACGGGGGTGTCTGTAGACGTTGCCGCAAGTGATTGAAAGCATCTTCTTGTTCGTCGCCGCAAACAAATGCAACGTCATCCCTCGTGAGATGAGTTAAAGGTGACGCAATGCGCGCCAAATCTGGAATAAACCGCCGATATATGCACAGAGACCCGGAAAATGCCTCACTGCCTTTTTATCTGATGGTGTTGGAAACTGTGCGATGGCGGCAACTTTTTGGGGGCCTGGACGAACTCCTGCGTAACTGACGACATGGCCAAGAAACTGCAGTTCCTCAAAGCAGAAGTGACGTGTCTCCGGCTTGAGCGTCAGGCCTGCGGCCCGTATGGCCTGCAAGACCATTTGCAATCGTTCAAGGTGTTCGTCAAACGTTGTAGAAAACACAATGACGTCGTCAAGGTATACTAGGCAGGTTCTTCATTTAAGCCCAGAGAGCACGGTATCCATGAGACGCTGGAAAGTAGCAGGTGCGGAGCGCAAGCCAAATGGTATAACCTTAAATTCGTACAGTCCGTATGGCGTCACGAAAGCGGTTTTTTCACGATCCCTGGGCTCTACTTCAATTTGCCAATATACGCTCTTTAAGTCTATGGAAGAGAAGTAACGTGCGTTTCGAAGCCTGTTAATCGAATCATCTATGCGGGGAAGCGGATACACGTTCTTTTTTGTAACCTGATTTAGCTTTCGATAGTCCACACAGAAACGCAGGCTGCCGTCCTTCTTTTTCACTAGAACAACAGGTGATGCCCAGAGGCTTTTCGACGGTTGAATGACGTCTTCTTCAAGCATTTTTGTTACCTGCTGTTCTATCGCTTCTCGTTCTTTTAAAGCCACACGGTACGGATTTTGATAGATTGGTCTAGCCGTGTCCTCTGTGATGATTCGGTGCTTGGTCAAGGACGTCCGGCCAACTTTCGAGGTCGACGCAAAACAGTCGTGGAACTCGTCTAGCAGCACAAGCAGGCGTTCCTGCTGTTGCTGAGTTAATGTAGGGCTGACGTCAAGGTTAGGTGCCAGGTCACGTGGGCCTTGTGCAGGTGTTGCTCCGAGTGCTAAAAAGCAGTCACAAACATCTGCGATCTCGTCGAAATGTGCCAACGTTGTGCCTTTTGGAAGGCGCCGTCGCTCGAAGGTGAAATTGGTCAACAGCAAGTTCATTCGGCCGTTGGTGACATTGACTATTCCTCGTGCTACGGAACTCCCGTGTGTGAAAATCAGCGAGGTTAGTTGGTCGGCGACTCCTTCACCGTTAACGGTACGCCACATGCTACTAAAACGAGGGGACATGATCGAGGCAGCATGACTACATTGTGGTCTTTGAGACGAAAGGATTTGTGCTCTAGTGATGTAGGTACAGTCAGACGAGCACTCTCGTAAAATAACACCACGCGGTCCGGGATGTTGATTATTGCGCCATGCTCCCTGAGAAAGTCCATTCCTATAATTAAATCTTTGCAGCACTCTGGGAGAACAATGAAGGTCACGACGAAAGAAGAATCTCCTATGCTGATTCTTGCTGTGCATCTTTCAGTAGGGAGCAGCAATTAGACCACCCGCTGTTCTTATATGTGGTCCTGTCCATGGCGTTCTTACTTTTCTAAGATGATCAGCCAGCTTGTGACTTATTATGGAACAATCAGCACCCGTATCGACTAAGGCCGTCACTTGCTCTCCATCAATAATTACATTGAGGTCGGCGCTCACCATTTCGTCGTTGTTAATATTCGTCGGCGTTGAGTCGTTCTGTAGCGGCAGTACTGGGGACGTTTTATCGTCTTGTGGTCGGGCTGCGACCTTACCCCGAGAGGTAGCTGCCTTTAGTTTCCCCGGTAAGGGTTGGGCGACCTTGTTCCCCGAAGGTCAGCAAAAGTACGTCGATTCGGTGACGATGTCTGAGCAGGAGATGGAGAGCGTGACCTGTGGGCGGAATTGGGCTGGCGATTAGGAGGCGACTCGTGATAGGAAGACCATGTCGTTGACGGTGCTCGAAAATCAGGTTCGTCATGGCGAACAATGTAGTGTCGTTGGCACGGCGACCATCGTACCCTGGCTGAGACGGGCGAAGCTGATGTGTCGCGGTACCAACAATAGCGAGCTTCAAGCATTTTTGTTACCTGCACCACCACAGTTGAAGCAGAGAGGGCGCCGATCGACGGTGCGCCAAGAGTCCGTTCTGCGAAATTGTGGCCGTCTTATGTCCTCTCGTGATGGTGAGTAAGGCGCGGCAATAGTGCCGGCTGGTGGCATGGAGACATCGGAGACATGGGCCGACGTCCGAAAGCCTCCTGCAATGGTTGCGACGAAGGTGAGGCTGTAGGTGGCTGGTAGTATGATGTAATAGGCGGGACGGGTAATGGACGGCGGACAGCGTCGGCGTAACTCAGTTGACGCCCCATCGTGACCGAGATCAGCTGCTGAAAAAGCGTGCCTAAGTTCGTCACGAACGACTGTGGCAACGGCGGTCACTGGTGTATCCGCTGGAGGGGTCCAAAGCTTCTGAATTTCTCCTCGAACAATATCTCTGATCAGGTCACGTAGGGAGCCCTGATTGTCGAGAGTCACTGAAGCGGCCTGATTGGGCTGGTAGTGGACGAGCGATCATATTGCCTCGTTCTTTGGTGCAGAGCACGCTCAGTGGCAGTGGCTTCTCTTTTAAAATCGGCCACGGTAGTTGGGGCATTGCGCACAAGTCCAGCGAACAGTTGTTCTTTCACACCGCGCATAAGGTAGCGCAACTTCTTCTCCTCGGCCATGTTGGGATCAGCCCGACGACAGAGGAGCGTCACGTCTTCAGCCAACATTGTCACAGTTTTGTTAGGTTTTGGAGCCTTAACTCGAGCAACTGCTGAGCCCGCTCTCGACGGTCGGCGCTAGCAATGGTGTCAATCAGCTGCTGATGAAACTCATCCCATGTGAATATACGGCCTTCTCAATTCTCAAGCCACGTGTGAGCGCCGTCATCGAGAGTGAAGTACGCGCTGGCGAGCTTCTGTTGAGCATTCCACTGGTTGATTTCGGCAACGCGTTCGTAATGTTCAAGCCAATCTTCAACATTTTCATGTGGGGCGCCACTGAAGCGATCAGGCAAAAGCGACTGAAGAAATGTTACCTGGGCTGGATTGGAAACGAGGCTGCCTTGTATCTCTTGGACCAACTGTGGCTGGCTAGCGGAGGCCATCGGTAGAGGTACGTAATGCCTGGTAGAATGTTCGTCGAAGAAGGTCAATCGCCGATTGAAGTGGTGCACTGGTGTCGTAACAGGTGGCTGCGTGTCGAAACTTGATGAACGGCTCCCAGATGGGGTGTTGAGCATCGGCAGGCTTGCAACCCAGCACTTCCACCAGTGTCGCGGTTCAACGTAAGGAGTGCACCGAGACGTTGAGTCTGAGAACCGACGGCGTGTGTTTTGATGCAGGAGCGAAGAGCAGGCGAGCAAAAATAAAAGCACGTCGTCTTCTTCAGTCCCCCTTTTCACGAGCTGTTGGCGCGCACATCGTCTTCGTTCTTTGTTTCGTGCGCGGCATTATTATGTTTGGATGTGTCATTTACCTATGTCGTCCGTTCGCGTCGCATAATACTGAGTTTGGTACATGTGAAGCAAGCGAAACGGCCGTGAGCGCATTATGAGCGTAGCATGTAGTCAAGTTGTTACATGAAACCCATGTGATGTTTATCATGTTTGCACCAGTATCGTACCTTCGTCATCCATCCGCGTCCCATAATACCAAAATTGGTATAATTGAAGCTAACGAAACGGCCCCCAGCGCATCATGAGCGTGGAATGTGGTCATGTTGTTACATGACACGCATGTCATATTTATCATGTTTGCAGCAGTCACAAACCTTCGTCATTCAGTCACGTACTGTAATACCAAATTTGGTATATGTGACGCAAGCGAAACAGCCTCGAGTGTGCCTTGAGCGTGGCATATAGTCATGTTGTTACGTGACATGCATGTCATAAATTTCATATTAGGGTCTGTCGCTTGTGTTTGCCATGCAATGATGCCATACCTAACAAATTTTGCAACAAGCCATGTGAACGAAACCACCGCAAGAGCTGCAGGACCACGAAATGTAAATCACGACATTCGTCACATACATGTCTTGATTTTCAAGTTATGACTAGTCAACTATGTTCTCAATGCAGTCATGTTATGTCATATCAAGTTTGTTGTCGATACCATTATGCAAACGGCCAGGAGCTCTAAATGTTGCAGGCGGCTAGATAGATAGATAGATAGATAGATAGATAGATAGATAGATAGATAGATAGATAGATAGATAGATAGATAGATAGATAGATAGATAGATAGATAGATAGATAGATAGATGAACGGATGGATGGACAGACGGACGGACGGACGAATGGACGGATGGATGGATGGATGGATAATTAGATAGATATAGAACAAGTAAGACATTGTACTCAAAGTTTCATACAATGTGGTATGGATCGTATTATTTGCTTTAGTTTGGTGCTCGTACTTCACTGTTAATTTTGAAACTGGAAGCAATCATTTTTAAAACATAACCGGCTGTACGTCTACACTTTAGTTAAAATTTCAGCTGCTTCATCGAGGTAACGGCTTGTAGTTTTCATGCATGTTTGTGTCTGAGTTACCAATCATTTCATACTTCGAGCTACCAACACACGTTTCTTTGCAAGTTATCTTTATTAATTATTTTTATGCACATCTTTAAAGGCCCTACTTGAGCCCAAGGGGTAGTGGGACCAACATTTCATATACAGTACCACCATCAATACATGCGACAAATATTGTGTTGTTGATTGACACGAACAAACTAAAGTCCTTCAAATTCAAATCGCAAACAGTAAAAGATGCACATAATACTTTTCTAACTTGATGCTATGAACATCATATACACGAACTAAAAAAATGACGGAATATGTGAGTGCCCTAACTGCAACAGAACATAGCATAAAAAGAAAGATGCTTACTCCAGACTGGTAAGTGTAATTTATCTCGTGATGCTCGTTTTCTTTACAGAAGTAGGTTGACCCAGCGCCGGCTTGATATATTTTAGTCTTGCCTAGTCGAGCTATGAGCGGAGCCCCAAAACTAATCATGAATTATTACCGCGCTGATTGGCAACCTTTATTGCCAGCCTGGGCAAACTATCAACATTTAGTAAATAAAAACTCATCAACATTATTCAGATCACGGCCTTGACGTAATGTAATATTTCATGCCAGCTGTCATGCTGCTAGTTCTTTGATAGAGTGAAGCCACCCACCTTTTGTCTTATGGTTGCTGGCGTTTCGAAGCTTATAACTGATCTCGGAGCTGCGCCATCGACGAATGCGCAATGATCACGGTTTACATAACATATAGAAGGAGTCTTTGAGCGTCCATTGAGCTCTCGTTCACATAACTGCAAACAGCGTGAAAAAAAAAATGACGCGCATGCGACGTTGCAGCAAAGGGACAAATAGACACGCCAGAGTCACTCCGGATAGAATTTATTAGGCGCAACGCTATTACTGCCATGTTGGGCCATCACAATTACAACTAGGATGACGGTGTGGCGCACTGGTTTTATGTTGCATTCCCCTTCCTAGAACACGGTTTTATAGGTATAGTGTATATCAAGTAGGCGACAGTCGTTCTCTACACTCTGCAAGTGGTGTTCCTTCACTTTGGTTTACAAGTATTCGGGACTGGAGAGACTCCTGTTTTTATTTCTCGGTTTTTTTATTACCGACTGCGTTTGCTCGGGCAGCACTTGAGATGTGGGCAAACATATCGAACAAACCTATGAAATATTAGGTACATATTGCACATGTTACAAACAGGTCGTGACTATTGTAGAAGTGAAAACACTTTATTTAAGATTCGGCGAATGAAAGGCCTGGCCTGGGGCTGCCTGGATGGCCGCTTGGACTGTCGCTTGCGTGCTGCCTTAAGGGCTAGCTTAGCGGCGTATAGTTGGTCGGTCATTTATGAGCTTTGCAACGTGGGCTACCACCACGTCCGCAGCGCTTTCGAAGAGACAACCAAACGACCTTTGTGTACTGCACATTCCCGTAACATACTGTCCAAGCTATGTAAACAATCAAGCTTCTTAGCGCTCTTCGTTCGCAGTGTAAATAGGTTAAGCACTGCTGAAAACTCACAGAGTGCCTGACCGCACTAGCTTCGATTCGACTGCAGAGTACCTGAAGTTGTTGTGTACGGCTGAAGCCAAGTTCATCTGCCATTGTGCTTAAAGACACATCACCTACTTTCAGTTTTCAAGTCGGAAGCAGAAATTTTCTGATTGGAACACATATAATTATTTATATTAGCTGATTTCTCACCGACGATCTCTGTCTTTACTATCTTACCTTTCTGTGCAAGCCCCATTCCCACCTGTGCGAAAACCACCGCTTTCGCATCGTCAAAGGAACCATATTTTACGCGACTACACTTGTTTCTAACATTGTAAAAAAGCTTCGAAAAAAAAGCAAAATTTAGATTTTACAAGACTTTTTTTTTAATTATACTCACGTCTGAAAAACTGCGGGCTCCGTGGGACGAAACACTTTGTATGGGCAGTCGGTGGCTGTTAGGACTGGGGAGCGACGCGCCGTAAAAAATATCCAGCCGTAGAGTTACCGAGAGTGTGTAGTTGACGCTCGGGTTGGGAAACCGTAATATTGCATCAAGAGCGTCACCCTGAACAAAATATAGAAAAGGAATTACATTAAATTGATACCATCAACAAACTCTCCACAACAAACTCTCTACGTAAGGCAAAAACGACACCTATGCCTCTTAAGAAATCGCTTCTGACAGACTTATGGCCTATAAAGGTACGTGTGTTCGAAACGCAATGAGCACAATGTGGAGACAAGATGGTTGCTGGGTATTTTTTTGTAAATGTTATTTTGCCTGTCGGATAATCAAGATATTTAATAGTAACATGGGAAAACTGCTTTGAAGTTTTGATGTTTAAAGACTATAGTAGTTCCGTAAGATACTGGATTGTAGTAATCAGGTCAGTCGGCCCGTCTGTTAGGCTGTCGCATAATTCAGCCACCTGGTGATTTGGCTCTTGCTCACTACCCAGCAATCTTCATCTGGTGGCTGCGTTCATACTTGTTAACATTACCGATCAAAATGAAATAATATGCTTATGTGAGATGCAGCATCCATACGCTAATAATCAGGATTTGTTTCAGCACAAGAAGAAGCATAGATACGTAATTCTAAAGATTCTAGTGTCTGTTACGCTGATCTGACAATGCGACGCCATGCACAGAAACGTGGTTGTTTTTTACGCTACGTTTAGCCGATATGGAGCTGCCACCTACTGGTATTATACACAAGCTTCTATTTTCGAACATTACTGCCAGATAACATCCATGTATCACGCAACGCCTCCAGACAGAACACTATTGTCTTATGATGGCACTTGCAGCGAAGCACGCAGGTAGCAGTCATTTTTGTTCCAGTTTTTACCACACATTTACCAATATTTACTTTCCTGTGTTCTAAAACGTGATCGGCCAATGGTTCATACCCCACACGCCCAACTCCACGTTTGGCATACGTTTCAGGTGCGATTGCAGCTAGGAATACACTATTTTCATGAGAGCCGTAAAAAGGGCAAATTTTTCCAGCCCCCTTTTGTGTTGTTCTCGAAGATTTAGTCTTAGCTTATCTGTCCACGACATTTTTATGATGTCTTTATAATATGCACTCGTCTGCCAAATTTTATTGAAGATTAGAGGTAAATTTTTGGTTTGAATAGAATAGTTGATTATCTCGTTATCACGCGTAGTGTATACGTTTCACTCCGCTAAAAACAACTGCAACGCATCACAAGAATGACGCGTCAGGCCAAGGAAAACGTATAAACTAAGGGCTCCCTTGTTTGTTCGAATACTCTGAAGGAAGTCAAAAGGCACAGAGGCCCGAGAGACCGGGAACTAATAAGAAGCTATATTTGCTTTTTTTAAACTGCGTTGTAGCACTTATGACCAAAATGAAGAGTAATCAAAGTGACCAAAATACAAGTTGCCGTCAGCAGGAACCGAGCACAGAACCTCCGGATAAGGTAACACAAGGTAAACCGATTCATCTACAAGCCCCCTCTGTGTCGTCACGATCACGCAGAATTTTCGTGCATGCAATGCTGGGCCCGCAAACCAGAATCACTCTTGGGCATCGTGGCTAGTGTGTAACACTGGTATTTACCAACTGCTGTAATGTACGTGAAAATGTTCAACGCAAAGAGCTATCTATATCCGCGAAGTGAATCCTGACGAGTGAGGGAGAACTAGAGATAACTATTACCGTAAATCACGCGTGGCATTGCCTCCCCGTGCATGTAATTGAGTGACAATGCGTGTGTATAGTACATGCAATATATATAGAATGTGTGTCGTGTATATAGTAGATACAATGTATATAGAATGCGTTTTTGTCGATGAGACACGCCCTCAACTCCGGGTCAGCAGTTTGCTGTCGGCGTTGCCATTGTGCCACTGCTTTTCGAGTTCTCGTTTTCGGGGTAGAATGGCACTCGCATGGACAGTGAGCCACCCTATGCCGCACTCTCGTCTCCGGAACAGCAGCTTCTGGTGAACTTTACCAGCTCTGTCGCTACTTCACAAGCTTTCGTCTGCGGGGTAACTCGTCAGCGTTGCTTTTCCGAGAGGTTGTTCACGTTCATCATTATCTATGACAGAAAGAGAATGTGTGCCTTGCAACCCGCTTATTGTGAATTCTCATCAGCATCATCGGGTGTTGCCTATGTCAGCGTTCTCTTTTCCAGGCGAGAACACATTCGCGTTCATTTTCAATCATTGCTGTCGCTGCTGCCATTCCTTGCTTTTATCTCGTTTTATTTGTAGAAATCGGCAGACAAAAACGTCAGGTGAGGGACTAACGATCTGTAGACTTTACCGGCAATTCCAAGTTATTGCTATGGCAATTATTACGTGTACAAAAGCTTCCTAAGAACGAGAACAAAGTAGAAGTTTTTCACCGAGTCGCAAGCCAATTGTCATTGAGAATGGCGTTTTGTGCTAGCTTATGAATTTTGTCCGTTTTTTTTAGTGTAGTCTATGAAGCGTTATTACACAGCTAAATAATATGCATGCAGTTTGAATTTCGTTGTGAGCAGACGTTAAACACCATGAGTACGGGCAAGAAGTTCAAGATAGAAAAGTGCTCTTAACTAATATCAAGGCGTTTTTTATAATGGACAGCCGAAGCCGAAGCTATGTATTATGCACGTAATATTTATTGAAACACTATCCTACTTTCTTCTTTACCAAATCAATGTTTCGCTTGTTTAATCACTGACGTATTGTTTGTATAGCGTCACCACAAATCATAATGTACAAAAAATGTACAAAATCCTGCAACTGACGCGCGATGTGAACATAAAGGTGTTACTTGGTTCAAGAAGTTGGTGTTATAGAGCAGCTATTTCATTGCACATACTGGCAACACGTGCTCGGAAATATGCAATTAGACAAGAGTATTCGCATTTATGTCCTCGTTGCCGAGACCGAGTGGTGCCTTTCAATAGAAACTCGCTGAGAAGGAAAGTTTTGTGTAACCTCATTGGGTAACCAACGTTAACTCACCCGTGGTTAGATGTAACACACTTGTTGGAGCAACATTTTTTTTTCAATTTATGTCAAAAGTTCACAACGATATAGGCATTTCATGGTGTACAAATAAAAAAAGCAAGTGGGGGCGCGGAGGTATCTGAGTTACGCCTCTGAATTTCGCAATTACAGGACAATAAAGGCCTGAAAAATGCGTAGATTGAATGAATTCGCGCGCAAAGCATTCTTTGAAATTCTACCTTGCTGAATGACACGATAAAAACTACAAACAAGACGCTCCAGCACATCAGTTCGTTTGGCGAGAATCAATGATACACAAAAGCTACTGAATCCATGTAAATTTCTTATCGTTATGCAATACAAAAATGACTGTTGTGAATAACGGCGCAAGCATGCTCGATTATGCTCGATGCAGCTTTAAAGATGGTACACAAAGCCGGTTTGTCTTCGCCTGCAAACACGTGATGCTGAAGTTTGAGGGATCCCTAAGCTTTACCTTTATCAGTTGAAGGTGATAGCGGTACCCTGTCCCTCATGTGCACCCTACATCTCCCTCAGGCTGAGCAAAATGGCACGCAGAAATGCGTCGGCATTGTCGGTCCTATGCTCCTGCACTCATTGATACATACGTTGCGCTTCACACATGCGAAGTGTGTTTGTCTTCGACATGACGAAATTGTGAGATGACGGTTGCTATATGGCAGCGGATTGTGTATAGGGTCTACAGAGCGTGCGCGTCTTCAAACAGTGGTGCGCATCCACTGTAAGCACTGTTGAAAATCAGCGCCTGCATGGTTGGTGCACTCGTGGTTTGTCGCAAAATACATATAAATTGATAATATGGTGCAGCGAAAGTGAGAGTTGGCTACTTGGTTTGGTTTCATTTCGAAACAACGCAAAGAACGAAAGGAACAGGAATGTTGGACACATATGGCGCGCTAGCTGTCTTTTGCTGTGCCCAGAAAAATTTCACATCATGTCAGTGTAAAGTGCTACGTCATCCAAAGATCGGTTTTTAAAGTGCCTGCGGCGTAATGAATTTTCTCTGGGAAGACCAGAAAAAGTGACGGAAGGCACAGACCGAAATTACGTTATTACAAGTACGCCACTTCTTTACTTCCATTTTGGTCATTGTTGTATTTCAATTTTAAGAGCAAGAAAGAAAGAGAGAGAGAATAGACATTTATAATAACAAATGCACACACTGAGCCTTCTTTGGGTCGGGCCCTCAGTCCAGGGCTCCATTGCCTTGCGCGACCCTGTGGGCCCGCTTGACCAGCTACTGCTGTTCTTGCCGGCGTAAGCTGAGCAGTGCAGACTCCCAAGAGGAAGGGGTGGGGGTAGGGAATGGGAGGAACGCCCTGTGGGGCAGAGCGTTCCCACGTGGATTGGTACACCGTAAGTACAGATCCACAGAAGGGGCAGTAGGAGGGGCAGAGAGTCGGATGAAAGCGATTTAGCATACTAAAGACAATGAAATGAATTGGTCTGTAGTTGCCGCCAAGTGACAGCATCTGCTCTGTTAAGTGAAGGTTGAGGGGTAGGATACGTAGAACGGCTTTGTCGGTAGTACTCCAGTGTAGCGTTGTAGTTTAGTGGTTTTGTCGGTGCGTCGTCTGGATTAGACAGCTATTCCAATGGAGCCCGGCCAATCAGCTCTCGGGGAACCGCATGAACGCGTTTATTACCATGGAGTGTGGCGTGTACAAGAGTTCAAACGATACGCACAGGACGTAATGCGGACGGTGAGACAGAAGAAAGGATATTTTGTGCATCTGCAGCCACAAGTCCTTGAGCGAAAGCACGGCAAGCAGCTTGTGAATCTCTTACAATAGTGACAGGGGAGTCATGTGACAGTGTCGTACCGTGAACAATTGCCAGAGCAAGAGCTCCCTCCTCTGCCAGACCAATGTCTGTAGTGCGAAGTGTGGCAGACGCCACAAGGGCGTCTGTGTCGTCTGTCACGGCTAAACACATGGCTGACATCTCTGGGTAGCGTGCTGCATCAGTGTAAAGTACTTGTAAGTCTGAGGTACCATCACCAAAGACGCGCGTCATAGCCTGAACTCGGGCACATCGACGACCGGCGTGGAGGGAGGGATTCATATTGCGTGGAATCGGAGGCACTTTGATGAGTGCGCGGACAGTAGAAGCAAGTTTATGTCGCGGTACTTGTGCGGGTTTTTTGGGAATCGGGTAGCCAGCCCTGATGGGTCTGACTGAGCCATTGGAGCTGACTGTTGTGCTGGGCCTCGATGAGTTCGGTTACGATGTTGTGGACTCCTAGTTGAAGGAGGCGTTGTGTAGATGCGTGTGGAGGAAAGTCGAGAGCCGCCTTCACAGCTGTCCGTAGAAGAATGTCCATCTTTTTGACTTGAGCTAGCGTGAGATTGTGAAAGGGAAGGTGATAGGTGAGCCGACTAACTATGAGTGCTTGTACTAAGCGGAGGACATCCTTCTCACAGAGGCCTCTCCTGCGATTGGTGATGCGTTGGATCATGTGTGTAATTTGAGTTATCTGCTGAGCCAGAAGGTGTGTAGTGTGCGAGGCCTTGCCGTCGGACAGAAGTTAGAGGCCTAAAATGCGAATTCGTGATACCAGAGGCACAGGACAGCCATCAAGTAACAGCGAAATGTCAGGAGAATCAGCAATTTTGCGGTGCCGCTTGTATACCAATAACACTCCGACTTATCCACTGTGCACGTAAGGCTGCTGGCAGCAGCTTAGTCTTGTACCACAGACACAGCTTCCTCTAGGGCGTCCTGAATGGTTCCGTCTGATCCTTTGGTTGCCCAAATTGTAATGTCATCTGCACAGATGGCATTCTGGAGGTTGGGAACCTGTTGTAATAGGGAAGGGAGTTAAGCCATAGCCACGTTGAACAAAGTGGGTGAGAGAACCGAGCCCTGTCGTGTTCCTCTGCCTGCGAGACGAATGACGTTCGAACGGAGGTCTCCAATCCCAACAGTGGCTGTGCGGTCAGAAACAAAGGACTGAAGTAATTGTAGATACGGGAGCCACACTGATATGAAACGAGATTGTCAAGAATAAGGTCATGGGAGACGTTCTCAAAAGCACCTTTCAGATCCAGGGCCAGAACATCTCGGACCTGGTTTGAAGTGGGGCTATCCAACACGTCCTCCTTAAGCTGTAATACTACGTCCTGTGTAGAGATACCAGGACGGTAGCCGGATAGTGTATCAGGAAAAATGTGATTGTCTTCGAGAAATCGTTGTAGTCGACAGAGGACAACGTGTTCAAAGAGTTTAGCAACACATGAAGTTAAGGATATGGGGCAAAGATTCTGGAGGGATAGCGGCTTGCCAGGCTTTGAAATAAGTATCATTTCTGCGTGTCACCACTCCTGCGGTAGCGTGCCGTTGTTGCTATGTTCGTTGTAAAAAGCGGATAAATATTCGATGGACTGGTCATACAAATTACGCTGAAGGGTGTACGTAATCCCGTCTGTACCGAGTGCAGTCTTACACTTAATGCTTTGCAAAGCTGCCCTAACCTCTGCTTCTGTAATTTCCTCATCTAGAGGCGTATCACGTACGTGTAGATAATCACGGTAGGCGGGACGGGGGCCCGTGGATACAGTGTTGCTTTAAGCTGTGCAGCATCGTCGAGCCTTGATTTGTGGAGAATGGTGCGGATTGCGTTAGCAGTGTGTGATTTTGTCTGCGTGGGATTTAAGAGAGCATGGAGTATATGCCACGTTCGAGGTGTACTTAGTGAGCCGTTGAGTCGATTGCAGAAGTTATGCAAATTGTTGCTAGTGAGGATGTTCGCATAGTCATGTGCCTCAGTAGCCAGTTGGGCGATTCGGAGACGAAGTTTTCGGTTATGTTTCTGTCACCCCCACCGCCGTGTCAAGCCTCTGTGGGCATCCAAGAAATGCAGCAGATGCCGGTCCACATCTGGCATTTCTGTCGTCGCAGCGATTGAGTTTGGTAGCTCTTTGAAAATTGGAATGAAGTTGCAATATCCAAGCCTCTAGGGAAGGTGAGTCCTGATGGGTAGTTGTACGATTACGCCAAAATGCATCCCAATTGGTTAGTTTGATGATGCGCTCTGGGGCACGCGTGACTGCTCCTTGGAGCTCTGTAGTTATTATATGGTGATCACTACCTAGATTCACCGTGAGGTTGCACCAGGAATGGTGACTAACCTCCTTGACTATCGTGAGGTCGGGGCATGTGTCCCTGCTCACACTATTACCTAGGCGAGTGGGTTGATCACGTTCTGTCAGCTGGGTCATGCGATGAAACGAGAGAACCTGTGCGAGTCGTCGGCCTTTAGGCGTTTCTGTTGCGTAGCCCCAAGCCGGATCGGGGGGCATTGAAATCCTCCTACAATAACTATGTGTTTACCCAACTTGCATAGTTGGGCAAACAGATGACCGAAGTCATCGTTCCTGGCGTTAGGTGCACTGTAAACGTTAAGCACGTACAGGCTGCTACTGGAACGAGAGCACGGGACCGATTCGAGAAGCACGTGTGAGATGGAGGTGTTTTGAAGGGTGTATTCTATGACAGTGACATGCTTAGAAACTAGTGTAGTTCTCGATGTGCTGTACTGTTCGTTACGTCCGTGTATGTGGTGTAACCCGGAAGCGTATGGGTACATGGTACTTCTTGTAACGCTATGACATCGAGGTAATCCGCTGCATCGCAATGAATTGCATTAGAGCTCCACGTTTCCTACGATACCCCCTGCAATTCCACTGCCACACACGTAGGTGTAGAGGGGTGTCACGCGTTGACCTACGGTATCTCGCCATCATCATGCAATAGTGGGGCCTCGGTAGTACATGGAGGCATTTCAGACTGTGCTGAATCTTGGTGGAGTGTGGTGAGAAGTGGGACTGCAGCAGCTGCGGCTGTTGGGACGGTTTTTCGGGACGGTGATAGGAAACGGGAGGGGCGTATGTAAGGATGCGGTCGCTGTGTTTCACGTGTCTGAGACGTGGTGCATTTTGGTGCAGATGGGGCAATATTGAGTAGGCCAAGTGCAGCCAATGTATGCTGTTCAACATCCGTTACAATCTGCTGGACAGCAGGTTGCAGGGCCTGCTGGACCAATTGTTGGAGTGAAGCTGTTAGTTCCTCCATAATGCTATCCTTCATTTTCTGCATTTCTACCTGCATCATAGCTGCAAATTCGTTCCTTAAAGAAGTAGCCATTTCGTTCAACGCCTTTCGTGTGCAATAGTCGGATCGTGCCGTAGTTGACGGCATATCAGGGTGAGGCTGAGTGTCCACTGACATGGGTTGTGGTAATCTAGGTGGAGTTGGTTGTGGTGTTAATTGCTGCGTTGATGTTTGTGTGAGGGAGTGGGACTGGTGTGGAGAGGGTGGGAGAGGGGTAACTGCCCTGCCCAGCTTACTGTGTGTGCTTTCTTGTGGGAACCACTTTGCTGGCCATGATGATGCGTTGTCTCGTCCGTGTGCCAGCCTTGAGATCCCTGCTGGCCAGCGAAACCGCTCCTCGATGACGAGTTTCCTCGCTTGGGCCCCGACTTATCCCTGGAACGGCTCCTTCGCCTGGCTGCACTCCCGGACGTACTGCTTTGCCGTCCGGGGCTGGGAGATGGTGGGTGACTGGGCCTTCTTGGTGGGAGTAGCTGACCGGGGTGGTTTGCGTCGGTTGACTGGTTGCAAAAACCGCTTTGGGCATGGTTTGGCAGCCGTTGGGTGGTCGCCACCACAAAGCATGCAAGAAGAACGGCACTCGCGGTTGTTAGGTGACAGCCAATCCCCGCACACTCAAAATTTCGGTGTGTCAGGAGGCTGTGGGCACACAATCTCGTGGTGTCCTGTTTTGTTGCACTTTCTACAGTGCGGAATAGTCCGTTTGTAGAGGTAGCAGCGAAGAGCCTGTCCGTACGCGTTGACGAAGAAAGGCACTCGCTTGCCACAAAATGTGAGCACCATTTCTCCGGAGTTGCCGAGGCGTCTGCACGTAAGGACCTCGTAGCCCGGTACTTCAACTTCTGACAGGAAGTCGTCTGGTGTGATTTCATGGCCTGTTCTGTTGACCACACCTTTAGGAATTATCAGGCACAAAACCATGAGAGGTGATGTCATAGGTTGCTGCGTGCACTGTAATTTTGTGATTTGTCTAAGTGCAGTGGCGATGTATTCAGATGAGGTGCTTATTGTTAGGACATTTTGATTTTCGTCAACACGAAGCTTGATATCAGGATGGGGTTGCAGCTGTCGGCGTTTGTTCGCTCTCTTGCTAACAGTGATCCTAAGAGCAAGAACTCAAAAGCGTCAAAGTGACCTACCATTTTTGTCTGGTTAGATTGAGGTAGGCAAGATTCGTCCCACGATGACGATGGCATGAGTTCTTTCATGTCTTCGTCAGTTATTGTCAGGATTATCACAATGCTTAGGTGCCCGATTCTGCAAGAAATAAAATCACTGCATAAACACAAGGTGAACGATGAGGAGTGGGTGAACCTTCGAGGGAACAATAACCTTCGCGCATTCACTCTTTGTTTCTTTCCTAACGAAGTTCCCTCCATGACCATGAGAGAGAGAGAACCGTGATACGAGCGCTTTTTATAGCTCTTGGGGTGCCGCAGTGAAAGAAACAGCCCGCCACGAGCGCACCCGCGATCATCTTTCTCCTCTTCTACCTACGTTTGTTGCACACGCGGCTAGTGCCCCCAGCGCGTGCAAGCCAGGAGAACGGACATAAGACATTGGAGGGACAATTGCTCGACCATGAAATGCTTCGCCCCGAAACGTAGTACCCTTACGTCAAATCATGTGGTGCTACATTTCTAAGGCCCTGATATTTAACGTTATATGAATGCTGAACTGTACATTCTTAATACCTAAAAGTTCGATTAACATAGGATATACGTGATTTTTTCCCCCTGCCCACAAACACAACATGCTGTGTACTACCTCTTGCTGTGGAACGAAACGCGCCGTGTATCGCACCACCGGGGAATGTCCACACCAACGTAGCCAAGCTCATTATTTTACCCCTCCCATTTCTCTCCGCAGACTGCAATGACCGGCTCGCATTCGTAGTTAGTGTTGAGCTGGCACAACGAGGTGCGTGAGCCTATGGGGCCCTGAACCAAACGAAGAAGACCACTTTGAATTCTCCACATAAATGTTTAGGAGCCAAGCTCCTCTTGCTCGAGGCAAGCCCCTCGGTGCTTCATTCCCACTGTTTCTCCAGGTGAGCGCGAGCGTTTTTGGCACGCTCCCTTTTATTGCGAGAGCAATTATATGAACACTCATGGTAATAAGGGCTGCAGCGCGAGCACGAAGGTGCTATAAGAAACGTGAAACGAAAGGCGAGGCAAGGAAAGCAAAGAGGACAACACGAGCGCTGACTACCAACTGAATTTTATTATTTGCAGCACACATGATAATATATACAATAGGCAATCTAGCTGAGGCGTATTTTATTAGAAAACATGGTGACGGATGCGTGAGCTAACCTTCGGTGGCCTTGCATGACAAAGAGTTCGCGCTTTTAGATAAAGGTTAGCCATTTTATCATTGTACCTTTTTTTTATCATACCCTTCCCAAGAATATGTCACGTTGCTCACGCTTGCTGTTAATAGATTGCCTGTTGTATATATTATCATGTGTGCTGCGAATAATAGAATTCAGTTGGTAGTCAGCGCTCGTGTTGTCCTCTTTGCTTTCCTTGCCTCGCCTTTCGTTTCAAGATTATTCTAGCACCTTCGTGCTCACGCTGCAGCCCTTATTACCATGAATTCCAACCAACTAGCCCAAATAGCTGTTCTTCTTCTATATATGAACACTATCGGCTGTATTTCGCCGCCGGCATCAGCGTGGGCGTCGGCGTCAATGTCATGCACTGTATATGTATAGGTTTCTATATATACAAAAACGCAAGAAAGAAAAAAAATCTCGTATGGTTAATATGACTGCGTGGCGAGCGTGAGTGACAGACCCTAACGTGGAAATCATGACATGCATGTCATGTCCTGACTACACACCACACTCTTGGTGCGCTCGTGGTCGTTTGGCTGGTCTCATAAACACCCAGTTTGGTATTACGGGACGTAAAGGGATGTGATCAGGTATATGACTTCAGAAAACATGATAATCATGAGATGCGTGCCATGTAATAACATGACTACAGGTCACGCTCACGATCTGCTCGCGGCCATTTCGCTTGCTTCATATATACCAAGTTTGGTATGAAGTGATGCGAACGAATTACGAAGATAAATGACACCTCCAAAGATGATAATCATGTCATGCATGTCATGTCAAACATGAGAGCATGCTACGCTCATGGTGCGCTCGCAGCCGCTTCACTAGCTTCCCAGATGCCACATTTGGTGTTAGGTAACGTAAGTGAATGGTGAACCTACATGACTTGTGCAAACATGATAATCAGGGCATTCGTGTCACCTAAGAACAAGACAATATACCACGCTTATGATGCGCTCGCAGCTTTTTCGGTAGCTTCTAATGATATATACTAATTCTAATGACATGTGCAAACATGACAATCATAACATGCGTGTCAGGTGAAACATGACTTCATGCCCACTCCGTTTGGCTAGCTCTACATATACTAAATTTAGTATCACGTCACGTGAACAGATGACGAAGATAAATGACACGTTCTAACGTGATGAATATGACACGGAAGTAATGTACGGCGTAAGTTACGTCTGCCTAGTAACGTTCTGACATATCAACCTTCCTCATTGGTGTTTCGCATATGATCACTTGCCGCTGTACGTGGGGTCGGCCACTTTGTTTTTCTGCTTGCTTTGACGCCAGTACTTATATATCAGTTTGATTCATCAGCCTTCAAGGAGCGCATGCCAGTCGGAAAGTACAAAGATATTTTCGGACAATGCGTCTTTTATTAGGAGTAACCTCCGGATCTTAGAAAGCCTACAATGCATACCTGTTGAGCAGTGTGAGGTAGTCCATATACTTCCGTGTAGCTTCCTCGTTCGGTTTGAACGCAAAGAAATTTCTGACATCGTCCCGGCTCACACCAGTGTTTACAACTGTGTTATAGAAACTCTGTAGAAAATGAAAAGCAGAACTATTAATTCCCGGGAATTCGAACGATTTGCATGATGTTCGAAAAGGTAGAATACGTAGAACACTTGCTTTGATATAAACATTTTATATATATTATACCCGGAACCCTTCCTTCTTTGTGGTGTGTTAAAAACAACTATTTACTTCGTAATTTAAAGTATTCTATAGCTCTCAACCTTAGAGGTGTTGAAAAAGCCTCTTGCTGACAAAGGAGCACAAGAAATCAACAGGTAGTATGCATAACTTCTACAACAAAAACCTCAAAGATATATAGCTTACATTTTAGTGCTCCTACTTGAAAGGTATTAGTACCACTTCAAAAGCTTCCGAGCTATCAGAGAATTTCATTTCTTCGGACAGCTTGCGCTCTCGAATGGTAGGGTCCACACTACTGTCAATTGTACATCATTTTATTATAAACACACTTTCCACTCAATTTCTAGCTGACTCGGAAAAGAAGAGGTAGTTTATTGACTTTGCACAGCATGTATGCATCAAGTCTAACTCCCAGAAGAGTCGGACTTGTCTGATTGAAATTTCTCAAAGCGCGAAAATTCAGGCACTTCAGCGTAGATCACCCATTTCTCTTCATCAAATAAATCATTTTACCACGATGCAGTTGCTTTTGTTTCTTAGGATCAGAGAGCATTAAATCCACATATATTACCATTTCAAGGGTTGAATAAGTGTTCTCGAAAGAAGGCTCGCGAAATTAGTGACAATACCTAGCAGACGAGCTTTATTATAGCGTACCTTTACACCAGACAGGCTGAAATCATTTCGAAAGTAAGGCCACTTCTATATGTAGAGGCTTCATGACAACTGCACATTATACGTAGTCTTAGACAATACCTGAAGCACGGGTTGCTGCAAACTATTTATTATAGACACTTTGGTATTATTAAACGTCCTAAATGCTTGAGCCGCATTAAATTTTGAATATGTGCGACCATGGTCTGAAATTTACACAGATTACCACTGGAAATAAGTTACACTGAAACTTTTGGAATCGACTTTTTGGGAAGACTTCAATACTGGTTCAGAAAAACAAAACAAAAGATGTTCAAAGGACAAGGTTTCTTACACTGTAGTAATAATCACATGTGATTCTGTTGTAGATGAATTTTAAAGCTTTACTTTACTCTTTCTGTAGTCTTATATATCTCATAAACATAGAGCTGTATATGTATAGCAAAGCGATTATGGCAATCTTTTATGACGGTTGTCCCGCTTGTAAAATGTTGTTCGCTTTCTACATTATGAATGTTTTATATTGCAGTTGTCGCACATACACAAGGCTAAATAAAATGCTATTTCATAGCATCAAAGAGGCCAGTCCAACACTGAGCACTCCATACGACGTTAAGTTACAGCTGGTGGCCGAAAAAACTCACGGAGTAGATGCTATCCAAATTTTCTTTCGTCATCGATACTCCGGCCCACTTTTCCAGGATTGGCAGACCTTTCATAAATCCCAGTCCATAGATCTTGCTTTGATCAAGAGAGTTCTGTGCCGTGCTCACACTCGTCTGGAAAGTTCTAGATGATGCCACCGAAAGAATCCCTCTTGGTTTCAACCATTCAAGACCGGCATTGAAGAGAAGACGATGCCCTGCACGGCTGATGAAGTCGTATGAATTCCCTGTAAAGTTGCGCAAGGTGCAGTTGGGATAGAAATCAATTCATTTATTAAGTGAACGTTTGAAAACTTGCCACTTCTGCAAATGGTCGCGTGTAAAACATTATGACAGTTCAAGATGCAACAGACTTACTGAAAATTTCAAGATGTGGCTTTTAATGTTTTTTTTTACAATGAAACTGTTAAGAAGATTGTTCGTGATCCACCAAAACAAATGACTTTCTTAGGTACGTGCTAGAGGAATTATGAGGTCCCAGTGCTGACTAAAAACAAAACATTTATTCTTCGCTAGGAACTCAGGTAGTCGTTTAAAAATTATAATCATGAGCGCACTAACGCAGCCAGCTTTAAATCTGTTCATCTTTTTCAACGAAAGCTGTTATGAGATCACAACTCGGGTCACGCGCAGTTATCCACCGCCACCACCACCGCCATCGCTGGTGTCCTTAATGACATCGCGCGAAATTATAAAAAAAGTCTAGCATCAAAATCACAGTGGGGCTCAAAACCCGGGTCTGCTGGGTGCCAACCCCGTACTAAACAGTGAGCTACGCCGATGTTTGTGACTTGTTTGCAAACCTAGCACGAAAGGCACAGTGGGGCTTGAACCCGAGTCCACTGGGTGCCAGCCCAGTATTCTACCACTGAGTTACGCTGGTGCTTGTGATTTGTTGGCAAACTTACCTTAGCCAGGCTTGGTGTCGTGAAAGCAATCGCGTTAATACGATTTATAAAGCGTTTTAAAACAGCGAAAGAACAACCAGTCATCGCACAAAGGGAACGAGTGGGCCGTCCAAAGCTCTAACACATTACGAAAGCTGGTTCTTGTTTTACTAGAGACTGTGGAGCATATCCGCTTCAGCTATAATTGCTCATCGTCGTCAGCCACTGCATGAACAATTGGCACGGAATTCCTTGGAAGTGTTTAGTGGATACCGTGATTCTCAGAATACTGATGAAAAATAGCATAGCGAATGCCAGCCTACTACGCAGAAGATTATTAATAATGCCCCAGTGGGTATTGAGCAAGTGCGCTTGCAGTATAGCTACCCAATGAGTGTTTTGAAAAGGCTGTGAAAGGCTGCTCTTCTAGCTTTCGCTGTGACTGTGCGGCGCCTTCAACGATGGCCTGGCGGTTTTTTTATTGTTTTGTAAGGCTCTAAGCACAAGTGCACCTGCTTTCTCAGCCAGCGATGCACTAAGTTGAGCAACAGAACGGGAATTAAGCAAGAAAAGGAAAAAGAAAGAGCCAATACTACATGGCAGGTTTCGCGACAAAAAGATATTTGACATCACAGCCAGTTACTTGCGATGCTAACGCAAAAACGTCAGCAGCATATTACCTCCACAGGAGTGTGGCGCCACAGGTCTTGTGACCCATTCTCGCCGAAAGTGATGCCACTGATCATGTGGCATCACTTGTCATGTGACTAAATTAAACTCGTAGTGTACCGTAACATTTGCATGTCAACCGTCTCCAATCACGCCCCTACCAGCTGTACAGAACGAGAACGTCGTGTCAGTGATTTTATAATCGCACAGAAATGCACGGGAAACGTGCCACTGTCACATGTCAAAATACGGTTATAAAAAAGCGTGCCTAAACACAGTTCGTGTTGAACCATTCGCAATCATAGGCAGCCCTAAGCTAAATGGCACTTCCGTCGAAGAAGCCATTAAGAAAGAAGCTATGGTTTATTTCTAAAATCTGTGCGCTTCGACTCTGCAGAGAGTCCAAGCGCACCGTGAATGGCCAAAGCTAAAGCTTAGCAATGTTCTAAAGGCAACTTATAGCCTGCCTCACCTAGCCAAAGCCCATAAACAGCTACTACTAGCAACTAATTTAGCCTTCAAAGTTTATGAGTCTCACAGTTTGAAGTCCCTGCGAAGCTCAGCACTAGCAACGCAAATTTTCACGTTGTAGCGTTAATTAGCTCGTTTCGCAGACATTCGAGCATTAGCTTTAGTGTAGGTGGTTGTGAGCGAAACATGACAATGTCTACAAAAAAAAAAACGAGAAAGAAGATGCGAACAAAATAAAGAATTTTCAGTTCCGAGTGGTGATCAAACCCAAGTGGACTGCGTGGCAAATCAGGTTTGATACTACAGAGGCACGGCATCGTTGGAGCTGCTTTGGAAGAAAGCAATATTGTATGAAAGTCATGTAGTCAAATATAGTGAAATAACCCCCCTTAATCGGTTATATATCGCATGGCAGAAGCGTGCAATTGCGCATGGCGTCAAAACACGTGAATTCTGCAGTGGTTAGGTATTTTAAAGGTCCACCTATTGCGAAGTGCTATGACTTAGTTAATCATCACAGGCCAAGGAATCATCAACAAAAGGAACC
Organism: Rhipicephalus microplus; assembly: GCF_013339725.1. Taxonomy (NCBI): domain Eukaryota; kingdom Metazoa; phylum Arthropoda; class Arachnida; order Ixodida; family Ixodidae; genus Rhipicephalus; species Rhipicephalus microplus. Next base: position 96,360,229 of record NC_051170.1, on the reverse strand, counting down.
AGCACGTATTTGCGCTTTGACCCTTTACCGCATAATGACCACGTAACTAACACGTGAAATGAATAAGTCAGAACAAGTGAGCCTGCAGCAGAAATTATGGTGACTGCGTGTATATATATATATATATATATATATATATATATATATATATATATATATATATATATATATATATATATATATATATATATATATATATATAGTGAAGGTATGGAATATGGCACAACGGGAGTATTGTCAACAAGGATAAATATATTCATTTCCCAACAGTTTCGGGAGGGGTCCTCCCTTCAACAGGGAATGAGTTATACTAACATGAACTTCCAAACTTCCTTGCTGCCGCGTTCCTCTCGCCTTGAAAAATCTTTCAAGGTGAGAGGAATGCGGCAGCAACGAAGTTTATATATATATATATATATATATACATATATATATATAAACAAACAACTTAGAGAAAACACTACCGATGTGTTTGAAATGCTTCTCCGAAATTGAGAAAGAGAGAAACAACATTATTTATCCTAGTATAAAAAAAGCGAATGTGAGAAGACGAGGGATTCTACTCACAGTAGGCCTCCTCTACCACCTCAGCCCACCTCAGGATAGCCTTCGGAAGTTCGGTGTTGTTGCTGTGCATAGAAGCCTCCCACAGCTACTGACTACTTAGCTGTTCAGGAAGACTCGAAGGAGGCGAGTGATATGGACACTGCCACATATTGTGGTTAAGGTGTGCTTTCCTGACAGTACGGGGATTTTAGTGCCAATCAGGATAAGATCCGGAGTTAATGCTGTGGCGTAAGGCAGGGGAGAGAGCAGTTCGCGTTTGTAGTTCACGCCATAGGACCTCACACCACGGGAGGACTGGCGCAGTAAAGACTGGTAGGGTTCGGCGACTGAGGTGATAGTGACATCAGATCTAGTTGTATGTAAGTAATTGCTTTCTTATGTGTACTTGCATTACAGAAATTATTTCTTGCAGAAGCATTGGCTAAACGAGCTTGCGCTCGGGTCGTGAAAGCAAGCTTTTCTTGTAGTGGGCTGCTTCATTACGAATAGGGTCTGAGTAAGCAGGCGTCCAAACTATTGCCACAAGTTGTAATGAAAGATCACAGTATAAAATGGCTATGAAAGTTCTTAAATCACCCACAAAGACAGAAGAATGAGCAATTGTAGCGGCGAGTGCAACCGCTGCCTCCTCCACGTCTTCAAAAGAGGAGGCTCGAATGAATGCTGCCCTTGTAACACTGCCGGTAGAGTTAACAACTGATAGCGTGGATTTCTGCTGACATGGATATCCTGCGGCATAGGCGTAGACAATATGATTGCAGTTCAACAACTTTTTCAGAAGGGATTCAGCTCGTTCTTGTCTTCTATGCTTGTTGAGAACAGGATGCATATTTTTAGGGTTAGGAGGGATATGAAAGATCTTATGAAGCTGGTGAGTAATGTTAAATTTCTCCTTAGTCATCGGTGCAGGTGTTACATTATGTATCTTAAAATGCGTCTACCAGTAGTGGTGTTTGAAAAGCATTGGTAGTGAGCTTTAAGGTGAGCTTCTGCGAGCTCATCAAAGGTATTCGAGGTGCCTGTAGTGAAAAGTTTTTTGTGGAGGCTGTACTTGGCATTCCAAGAGCAAGCTTGTGTAGCTTGCGTGTCAGTAAATTCACCTTGTCTTCCTCAGGCCTTGTTAAGTGAAGATATTGAAAGGATAAGTTAATTTCACTGATGGCAAGTGCCTGTACAAGTCTTAATGAATCCCTCGGGAAGACATCCGTGCTTATTGGATACTCTTCCTATAAATCTGGTTGTGTGGTCTAGGCTGGTAGCAACCTGCCTGAAGTATGTAACTATTGAATTTTTTAGACCGAAAGGTGATGCCTAGCACACGTATTTTGGCTACGACAGAAACTTGCTTTTCAACCAGGTTTATCTAAATGCTGGGTTTGTCGCGCTTATTAGCTGAGACAAGTAACAGCTTAGATCTAGTTGGCGAGCTCTCGAGGTTCATACGCCAACTGTCGCCGCCACCGCATCTGCAGCGTCTTGTAGGGTATCTTGAATATAGCTGCAGATCCACTCTTCTTCATCTCTATGGTAATGTTTTAGCCAAATTAAGATTACTGGGTATCTGCTATGTTATCTAGCGGCTCAAAAAGAGACCTCATGGTTAGGTTAAAAACGACAACCGACGTGTGCCAAAGCTACCTAGGGCTATTGGGGCAGTATTTTCATTATTCAGACTAATATTAGCCGTGCGGTTGGTGAGGAATCGCTGATATAGTCATACATTTTCTTACCACAATTCAGGTGAACCACTTTGCGTTGGAGATAAGACACGATCTATGTTGTTAAACGCGCCACGCAGGTCAAGACCTAGCATGGTTTCGGTGCCTTTACTACCACTTGGAGTAAGGATGTGACCTTTGAGCCTCAGCATGGCATCCAGGCAAGATATTTATAGGCGAAAGCCAATCATGGATTGAATAATGGACTGGTGTGAATTACCAGTTGTCTTCTGTGTACTTATTTAGGCGATTAAGACTGACACGTTCGAGAGTTCTGTGCCTACCATGACGCAAAAACAGTAGGTCTAAGGTGAGCTATGTCTGAGAACTTATTAGGTTTAGGAAAAAAGATGACCCTAGTGGTTTTCCATGAGTTAAAAAGGGAGTTATTATTGAACAGTGCTTGTAGTAATCTGTAAGAGCGGAGGTCGATTTGTCGTCGAGATTTCAAAGTGGTTTCTGAGTTAAGATTAGCTATACTCGGGGCCAATGTAGTTTTAAGAGAAAATAGGCAGTCGAACTTCAATTTCCATTATTGGGGTCAAGATGTTCATTGATATTGATGTTCAATGGCATAGTCTGAATGCGCGTGCGCTGAAGTGGGGGAGAAGTGCAATCGTGTAAGCTCCCCCAAAAGGTACGGGATCTTACCGCTGTGTTTCTGCAATAACCGGGTGGTGTAATGATTGTGATGCGCGCGCAATATTGATGGGTTGAACAAATGCCTCAAGTCTTCTTACTACTGAGATTAGCGTGCTCGCTCCCGCACATTTTACGTATTGTTGATTGACTGGCTGTATGCGTGCACGTCGTAATCCAGCCTAGCTATGCGGATTCGAAGCATGCGGTTTAGGTGGTGTTGTTTTCATCCTTTTTATAGTGATTCCTTCGCTTCTCACATATGCAGTAGCTTTGCATCGTATGTGTGGAATGAAGTGTTTGAAGGCACAGTTCTAGTGTGTTTGTAAACGTCCGCTTAGTGTTGGCTGCTCCACTATTCTACACTGTGTATAGAAACGGGAGAAATATTCGCTCGAGTCTGCCAAAATTAGTCCCAATCATGTTAGTTTGAGGGGTTTAGCGGTAAATGGCTCATAAGAAGAACCAGGAGAGGTCCCAATGATGTACTGGTCACGAACCAAAATTTATCTGAAGGTTTTCCCATTTAGCAAAGATAACCCGAGAGGTGATAGTGAGCTCTCGTTATGTGTGTTTTGAGACGCTCTTTCCTAAGCAGGTAGGCATGTCGTACTCATTGGGCAGGGCAAGTTGGATGATCCTGTAGGAGGGTCTCTATAAGGCTCCTCGTGTGGGTGGGGAGGTTGTGTGACCCCTTAGCTAATTTGGAGAATTGAAGTCGCCAACAATGTGGATCAGATTTTTTTTTACAATTCTGGTTTAGTAGGAGCAAAAAGGGGTGATAAATTTGTGAAGTCAAGAGTTGAGACAGCTGGAAATTTTAACGATGTAATTTGGAGGTTACATTTTCTTTTTAGAAGGTATTTCTGCGAAGTCATGACCAATGTCGATACCACCAAAAAATAGAAGCAAATAAAGATGAATAAGCAGTTATGACCAAAAATTGGGGTAATATAGCGTTCGCATCTTGTGCACTGAAACGTATTGTAACCAACGAAGTTAATTTGACCACGCGTTTCTTGTAAATCGATGAGATCGGATGCTAGTGGGAGATTTGCTATGCATTGTTGCAGACTAGCCTTTTTTTTTAATCCCCTGCACTTCCACTGCCACAAAACTATTTTGGGGGGCTTAGAGGACACGGCTGGCTCTCGGTAGCTTCCCACGGTTAACGCTGAAAATCCCGACGTTTCCATCTATGCCTTCTTACAACAGATGATGGAAGAAAGTTGTGCTCTTCGTAAGCAGATTCACGGCCTCTCCTTCTCCTTCTCACTCCATAAATGTTTCCCTTTGCACAACCGTTCCTGCTCTTCAACTCGCAACTGTTAAACAATTTCCTCACCCCCGCGGAACGATGGTCAGATCACAACCATGGACACCTTGGACACCTTTCCTCCTTCCACTACTGGAACCTACACAAAGCATGAGTCTTCTGATGATGGATGAGACGCTTTGGAACAACATGATAAGCGTAGTCGTAAACTGGCAGATCATATTCGAAACTCTAACAATCGCTTTGAGTGTCTTAAAAACACATGGATTTTGTAAAATCTCAGCTTCAATTCCTTACCACTAGCGGTCATGGACTCAACAACCATATAAGCGCCTAAAGTCAGCCAATTAGGCTAAGAATGGAACAACCTTGATGTTCAAAAGTAGGAACCTAATCGGTCTTCTTCACAGTCAAGGACCACATTCAGGTTTTCCCCTGGATTTCTTAAAAATGTTTTTCTTTCAAAAATTGGTATTGGATATTTCTTCTGTTTGTTTATGTTGAGTATATTTGAATGCGTTATTGCTGCTGGTAGTGCGGTATTTCCCCAATTTTCTTCTAGTGACTTTATAGGTAAGGCGACAAACACACATGCACGCACCCCTTCTATTTTCTCGCACGCTCTCTCGCGTAGGCTTCTGGATACGCTGGAACGAATTTTTGGCGCGCTCGCACTTTGACTACCCCCCTCCCTCCCTCACTGACTCAATCACTACCTCACATCATCCTCCCACTCACTGGCACCACCATTCGAAAGCTGACCAACGTGGCGAACATGACCCACCCTAACCAAACCTCATGCAACCCGGTCAATCAACTGAGTGTTTGATCGACCGTAAAACCAACAGAATAGCCCAGAAAGACAAAGTCAGTTGGTCGGTCAGTTGGCAGGCCAATCGGCCAGTAGGTTCATAAGGTTGATATGTCTGTTAGAGAGATTCTAAGTCATAATATAAAGGGCATCGTAAAATAGTGCCAATGTTTCTTCTAGACGCGAAGGAGCCTATGGCGAAGTTTACTCCGGCGTGGGGCGTGACCCTCCTTACAGCACATTCGCCAACTCTCCCCTTCTCTTCGCCTGAGCGCGAGGAGGTGAGAGCTGTTCGGTTGGAGCGCACAGCTCTTTGCCGCAGCTGTGCGCTCGTATATAATGCTCAACGCGCTCGTACCGTTGAACGCACCTAGCTGCACTGCATGTTTACGTTGCGGCATGCACAAGGTAATACACACAAATGGGAGGAGGGCAATATATACGGTAAACAACATATGCACAACTCCACGCACAAACTAAACATACACGGAAGCCTACAAAGGGAAACAACGAATGAAAACACAAGCGAACAGCAGCGCTGGTTCGGATTCCCACATGGTTCCCATTGGTCGGAGACGGTGTATATTCTGCGGCGAAATTGTGAATTCAATAGTCATGATGCCTTGGTTCGGAATATTGCACGCGAAAAAAAGAACGCAACCCTATAGGTGATCTTACCTTCCATTGTGCTTTCTTGAATGCGTATAAAAGCGCAAAGGGTTCGATGGCGTCCGCACTCATTAGAGGCTACATTTAGATTGACTGATGAGAATGTGAGCTATACACGCACCGTCATAAGTAAAGTTAGGTAGCAGTGGCAGGTCGAGTAGGGTGTAGTCACAGATGTTGACCGGGGGTAGTTCTTGATTTCTGGTCGCGTATCGTTGGTTTCCGGGACCAAAGTAGCCTGGTGACATCAACTGGCATATGAGCAGTGGCTTCTCTGAGAAAAAAAAGTTGAGATAGCATAGAGCGTATTTTAGTTCCTCAGAACTGGCGAAACTAACTCTATTAAACCAATGCATGAAAAATAGAAATCTGGCGAAGATAATAGCGAAAACCCATAAAATAGTAAAAGAAAGATACGGCTCCGCAATAGGTAAAGAAGGCGAAGTTATTTATTTTGATTATTGCTAACCATCTTCAAGACATGCTGTCACAAAAGGTGGTGAATACCACGAAGAGGCAAGCATATATGTTTTTCGTGCTTGCATGAGTTAGGAATGACCTGATCCGCGCATACGATATAGCCGTCTTTGCATCTATTACAAAGTGAGAAATCACCTCACTAAAACCTTTGGTCGTTACATATGTGATGAAACAAAAAAAAAACACACCTTTCTCCTACCATCTACTTTTCTATACCATACGCTTTGTATACAAACGGGAAAATTTTCGCCACTATATAAATTGTAAACTGCATAGAATAACTACAAGATACACTCGCAGGATTAAGTGTTGGGTGCCTAGAGAAAAATAATAATGAAATAAACTAATAATCCAGGGTTATGTTTTGACAACACTCATCGCGTAGAACTTGAAGGGTGACACCTAGCACCAGCCAAGAGTGTTTATTGCGAGCGTAGCAGTGGAGGAAAGAAAGCATCAATATATGTCTACGCTGCCTCGTATTACATTGGTTATTATTCATTTTAGTTCATGGAATCTTTGCAATTCACTTCATATTGCTCGATAGAAATTGTGATTATGTATATCTGTTACTTTTTTGTCATAACGACAATATATAGGTTTTACAGTCACATTTCGTGCTTCCTAGTGAAAGAAAATTACGTCATTTGCAAATAAATGTTAGTGCTTATTTTGAGTGTATTTAAATGCGAAGCTTTTATTATCTTCTACATTACCTCGTTATTAGCCACGCTGATGCTGCACGAACACCTATTTTTATTTAAAAAATCATTTCACAAGTATTCATATTCACCTCGTCTATTCATATTCACCTAGTCAGGCGAGAATGCTCACAGACTGATACGCGAGAAAATGAGGTGTTATATTTATTTTCCTAAATGTGCTGCTAAACTTTTTGCAGTTGGAGTCTTCATGACTATTGGAAGCATTTTGGTGATCTCCAGGCTGCTTTTTATGTGCATGGGCAGCTAAGAGACAAGTTTCGTAAAGAAAGTGCGGGATAACTAGTACTAAATTTCTGTTTAGGAAAGTTGAAATTTAGATACCTTGCGTAAGACACCGAGCAGCACTTATATCGTGGCAAGAATTTAGTGCACACATGGGTTGTTCGTTTGCAACGTAATAATACTTTTTTTACTTTATTGCCATAAAAGTAGCCATTTTTTGTATTCTGTGGTGGAATTTCCGAAATATTTTGAATTATCAATGCAGATGTTTTTACCAATTATTCACTAGGTGAAAGTTCACAGCTTTATATTGAAACAACTTTTTTTTAAATTAAGAATAATCTTGAGCTGAACGATAGCCTAAAAGACAACACAATTATTTTGTGAATTTTCATGACATTTCTTGCAATTAAAAGAAACTTGCTGTGTAATGGATCTCGAGTAGGTTAGGTAAGCACTTTGAGTTCAGCATTTCTTTTATCAGTTTATATTCTTGCGGTTACAGCTTGAATAACAACCGCAGAAAAACCACAAATCTACTCAATCTATGAACATAACAGTGTCAGCATAAACATTAGTGTCAATTTCTGTATTCGAAGGCTGGATTTACAGCGGTTGTAAAATGCCGAACCATATAATTACAGCCTCAATAATAACTTCTACATTTTACACAAATATAAATATTGTAAATGTGGCACACATTGGAAAGAAGAAATCAAGAAAGGAATAGGAAAGAAGTGAAACACATGGGTGTTAACCAGTCTAGAAGGGCTGAATGACTGGTATGCTGCACTACATTGAGGGTAGGGATAAGGGAGTTTTAAAGATGGAGAAACAGATAGGAAAGATATTCAAGCGTGTAATGAAATGGTGAAGCACACATAATGTAATCCCACTTGAAAAGCTTCTGTCTATTGCATCAGTGCAAAAATTCAAGAGTGTAACACAATGTGAAATCCATCACTTTAGTAAGAAAAGTATCGGCGCTCAAGTCTGAACACATATTGAAGAACAAATTCATCCCAAGATTATAGCTCAACTGTTATTGTTATTGGGTCATTTCAGTGAAACGTCCCAGCCTAGTGATTGCACTGATAAAAATTGAGGTGAAAGGTAACTATGTGAGAGTGATCTTAGGGGAGTATTTGGTTCAGAAAGCCCTGACGTGGTTGTCTAGTGGCTAAGGTACTCGGCTGCTCACCCGCATGTGGCGGGATTGAATCCCGGCTGCGGCGGCTGCATTTCCGATGGAGGCGGAAATGCTGTATGCCCGTGTGCTCAGATTGGGGTCACGTTAAAGAACCCAAGTTGGTCGAAATTTCTCCAGCCCTCCGCACGGCGTCTCTCATAATCATATGGTGATTTCGGGACTTCAAACCTTATATATCAAAAAATCTTTGTCCAGCAAAAAATTGTGAGTTCACGTGACCTTCCTTCAAATGTGCCGGCGAAAATGTAAAGTTAGGCGTGAATAATTTATACGTGTGCAACCTTCAATCGGGCTAAGGCAACACTTTTGGTTTCAAAGAATTATGTTGTCATTGTTTTTTCATGTGGCGTTAACTAAAACCATATATTACTTCTATGGCCAAAAGAAGCTTAGCATAAAAGCATGCGAGTATTGTAAAAATGGCGGCAAAGTTTGAGCCGCGAAACTTTTTGGGATTGTTTTTCTGTTGACGTGCCATTTTCCTAAAATAGTTTAAACGTCTATAAACAAACATTCATTGAGAAAAATCTTTGCGAAACTCACAAAAAGTGGTTTTCGGAGAGAATAAATCCTAAATCAAGCATCAAAGACTTTGTTTTAAAAATGCGTGTAATAGTTCATTTTGTAATCCAAAGCCTTTTTCTTTTAGTGTGGAAAATTATATTCCTGTAAGTTTGTTTACAACGACAAAAAAAATCGCACTTCCCACGTGCAGTGGGAAATCAATGATATGCGAAGCACGAATAGCGAAACAGTCGTGAGCGCATCAATAACGTGTTATGTAGTCATGTTGTTACATGACACGCATGTCAACATTTTCATGTTAGGGCTGTCGCACGTGTTCGCCTTGCAATCATGTGAACGAAACCACGGCAAGAGCTGCAGGACCACCGAATGTAAATCAAGACATTCATGACATACATATCATGAATTTCATGTCAAGGCTATTCAGTTATGCTCGTCATACAGTCATGTTATGCCATAAAAATCTTGATATTGATACTTTTATCAAAAAGGCCAAGAGAGTTGAAATTCATAGGCAGCTAGCTAGCTAGCTAGCTAGATAGATAGATAGATAGATAGATAGATAGATAGATAGATAGATAGATAGATAGATAGATAGATAGATAGATAGATAGATAGATAGATAGATAGATAGATAGATAGATAGATAGATAGACAGATCACGGACCACATACATGACTAGCAATGAATAAGCAGAGTTCGCTGCTCAAGTGAAACCATTGTTCTCACACAAAGAAATTTTTCTGAAAGCTTTGCAGACATGTTCAATCAGCTGGAGGCACATAAATTTGCTAGCAAGCAGCAGTCGAGGTAATTTTGAGATATTATGTCAAGTTTAAGTTCTCAGGAGCCTGTTGTGGTGATGGAGTTTGGCAAAAATAACACTTTTATAGCTCGAAACGTGCCTTAGTCGTACCAGGCCATGGCGCACAGTCCACAGCGCACCCTGTAGTTGTCTACTTTATTGACCAAGAAAGCATCCGTGGAGGCGTTTCTGTTTGTGTCTAGGGCCGGCATCCTCGTGAGCATCAGCACTTTATAACTTCCGGTATTGCTGTGCGGTGCTTTGCCGTTATTTTCGATTATTCAGATTACGATAAATTGGGAGTGCGCATATTTCCATGCGAAGTATTAGAGATAGTGAAACGAGATCTACCACAAGTGAAAATGGTGCATTATTTTTCTGGTGGTGCTTCCGCTCAATATAAAAACAAAAAGAACTTTTTGAACGTTTGCTACCATGAGGACGACCACAACATTTCGGCAGGATGAAACTTCTTTGCAAATTCACTTAGTAAAAATACATGCGATCATGTGGGCAGCAAGATAAGAATTTTGGCAGCAAAACCCTACAGATGCCACACCCTATTGAAAAAACGTAGACCATGGTACTGGTGGATTCCACCATCCAACATTGTGGTTGATTATGGGGCTGGAAATGTTGGTGGCACATGGTGTATGGGGGCGTATGGTGGAGCGGATGGTGGAATGCGCCGCTGCAGCCGGCAATGCTGGAGGGCAAAGCAGCGTGAGAACCACCGTGATAGCTGTCACTAAAGAAATAATGAAAATAGTTGTATAAAAAACGATGTGGAAAGCACCCGTAAAAAAGTAAGAAAAAAATTGGCATATCCCACGTACGGTGGGAATCGATGATATGAGAAGCAAGAATGAGGAAGGTTGTTATGTCACTTTAAAACCAGCACAACGTTACGAGGCGAAGGTGAATTATGCCGTACATTACTTCCGTGTCATGGTTCTGATGTTGTATTGGTCCGTTTACCTTCATCATCTCATCACGTCACATGATACCAAGTTTAGTATATGTTCAGCTACTTCGTCATTCATTCACGACCAATTTGGTGTAAGTGGAGCTAGCGAAACGGCCGCGAACATGTCATGAAGGGCCCAATATACTCCAATGTAATGTGGACGCGCGCGCACGCTGGGTACAGCGACGCTACGTTAGAAAAACGCGAGCACTCTATACTCTGACGCCAGGTGCGACCAGCGCAAACAGCGTCCGTCAGCGCAGCCCGACGGCAACCGGCGTGAAATGCGACATGCTGCATTTCGCGCCGATGCGTTACTCAGACAGCACTGTGTCTACCTCTTTTCAGAACGGAGGGACATCTCGACGCGCTGAAACGCGCATTCGTGAAAGCAACGCAGCGCGGCGCGCGCCCCGAGTTTATGGCAGGACTGGCGCCTGGAGTGACAACGCCGGCGTGACGCGAGAAAACCAACGCCTGGTCACGTGGAAATGTATTGGCGCCTTGACTGGGGCATGTAGTCATGTTCTCACATGACATGCATCTCATGACTATTATAGTTGCACCAGTCACATACCTTCGTCATCCATTGACGTCCCGTAATACCAAACTTGGTATAAGTGAAGCTAGCGAAACCGCCGCCAGCGCATCATGAGCGTGGCATGTAGTCTTGTTGTTACATGACACGCATCTCACGATTATCATGTTTCCACCTGTTACATACCTTCGTCATTTATTCACGTACCGTCATACCAATGTTGGTATACGTGACGCTAGCGAAACGGCCACGAGCGCATCATGAGTGTGGCATGTAGTCGTGTTGCTACATGAAAAAGATGTCGTGAATATTATGTTTGAATGTGCCATTTACCTATGTCGTCCAACAGCGTCACGTTTTGTAACATATCATACCAGTTTTGTAACATATCATCTAAACGAAACCACCGCAAGAGCAGCAGGACCTTGAAAAATGTAAATGATGTCATTCATGAGATACATGTCACGATTTTCATGTTATGACTAGTAAAGTATGCTCGTTATACGGTAGTGTTATACGGTAGTGTTATACGGTAGTGTTACCGTAGTGTTATACGGTAGTGTACTAGAAGTCGTAGGCGGCTAGATAGATAGATAGATAGATAGATAGATAGATAGATAGATAGATAGATAGATAGATAGATAGATAGATAGATAGATAGATAGATAGATAGATAGATAGATAGATAGATAGATAGATAGATAGATAGAGATAGATAGATAGATAGATAGATAGATAGATAGATAGATAGATAGATAGATAGATAGATAGATACGCTCAAAATCGCCGAAGTTCGCCAAGAAATGTTTCGCATTTAAAAAGGTGCGTCAGCGCGAAATCAAAACTGCCACCTTCCGATTCTAAACTGAGCACACTAACCACTGCGCCACGCCGACAGATGGCAACTCTGGTGTTAAACAAGTAGTCAACTCACAAACTCGCTGTTTAACTTCAGTTTTGTTGGCAGTTTACTCGAGATGGACAGGAGCAGCACCTGCTACTGAAATTTGCACATTTGATAAACACGAACAACTACTGCCTGGAGTGGTTACCACTGCGCTAGTGGTAACAGCGCTATGTTTTTGTTACAATTTTCAGCGGCAAGCAAAAAAGAAACAACTAAATGGACTTAGGAGCAGGTAGTGTTTATCGGCAGTTTCTGCCAAGTTTAATATCCGTTTCTTGCTACTTTCAAAGGTGATATCTGTTCAGGCTTTGTGATGCTTCGCTGCTCATTTGATAGATACGCCCACACATTATGATGTTTTTCGCGCAACGCACAATGCAGTCGAACCAGCACACCGCCGTTGCTTTGTCGGTAGGAAGAACTATGTAATGGCTTGGCCAAAACAAATGTGGAGCGCAAGAAACATTATGCTGTCATATTGGTTCAGTAAGCATGTGAATTGATCAGTGTGTGTTCTCGCGTAGGAGCCAGTGAAGTGCCTGCAAGTGCGAGCGGAAGCTGTCGATGAGGGGAAGCGTATATTTGGTGGAAGTGCTGCAAGTGCATTGATGTTTGTTGCTTCTTGCACGGACACAATAAAAAAAAGGCTTCATTTAGGTTGAATGATGCCACAGCAGTAATGTATTGTCATTTACTCGTCAAAATTGTGTATTCTGAAACCCAGAAGCGCTGATAACACTTGTACGGGCTCGGTTGGTAGGACTAATCTTTGGTGGTAATCATGGTGGTTGAACAGAACTAACGGCTGAAAGTCAAATTCGCTGCGGCTCGTCTGGACGCATGTCGAAAGTGAATGTTTATGCATATTTGTTCGCACTTTGTTAACTTAAAAGTATGGCTCAAGCAATAGTGTGTGCAATATTTGCCAGAGTTGCGTTTCTAGCGTGGCGACATCAAGTTACCGCTGTGTTCTGGTGTAACGTTGAAAGGGGCAATTGCAAACAGGAGCTTATTCATTTCTCGACAACTGTGCACCTTGTAAAACATTCATTGTCACTGTTCACAGTGACACTTTTGGTCTTTTAAACATCACAACAAAGAAACACATCGCGGATGTCAAACTGATGTAAGTATGTTCGCGAAATGTAAACATATTCACGGCTGCATATTCTACGCTCCACAAAAATTGAAACGTTGTTGGCACCACAGGAATAAAAAAAATAAACGTGCTTGAAAGCGTAATGAGCAGTTTTGGTTTCTTTTGACCGTAAACACACTTTTTGCGCACAACAATAAAGTGATTTCACATACTGTCATGTTCTTTTTCATCATGCCACCATCATCACCAAGTTTCCATCAAGCCACCATCATTCACCTTGCTCACCAAGCGTTCCAAACCCGTTTTGCCTCGCCACCTTCAGCCGGCAGTTTCCACCGTCACCTCCATTGGCTCGCCACCACCACCATCTGCCACCATTTTTTCCACTTTATCTGTCATCATCAGCCGGCATTTTCCACCGTCACCACCCTTGACTTGCCAGCGCCACCACCATCTGCCATAATTTTTTTCCACTCTCGCCGCCATCAGCCATTATGCCCACTACAGTTTTCACCATATCCACTACGCTTTCCCCCATACCAACCAAGGATTCCAGCATCCACCAACCCGAGATTTTCAATAGGGATATGGTGGTCATGGTCGGACACCACGCGATTTATTTCTCTGGAATAAGTCACGTTGCTAGCTGTAAAAGAGACCCGAGAAGTGCACTATTTGAGACCATCCACTCTTTCTTCCCTTCATGTCGGCCTTACATCGTTCTTTAAAACTCGTGAAATTCAACTGAAAAAGCCAAACTCATTGGCTAGGTAGCGTATTTTGATGTGATGTGAAAAAAACGTTAACGACCAAACGTTTACTTTATAGAACCTATAATGTTCTTACTGGTAAAATTACTGGTAAAACATGCACTGTTTTTCCGCGAATATCAAGTACCTGAGAACAAGAAAGAATTTGATTCGCGCACCAGTGGGAGATAAAGTGAAGCGGAATAAGCGAATATACCGTTGCCCATGTTTTGTTCGTCGGCTTTATTTTCCTTAGTGCCGAGAACAAGCAAGTTGGTTCTAACGATGGTTCTATTGAGAATTAAGCAAGTTGGTTCTACACTGATGTGAAGCGACCTAGCCAGAACTGGCTTGAACACCTGGTGTGGTCCTGATGCAAGCCGTAAAAAGCACCAAGAACGAGCACATGTTTTTACAAAGAAGACAGATATTGCTACTCCCTACCCTGACGTTGGTCATGCAGATCTGAATTTATTTTTTTGTTTTATACTAAGTGTACAGGATTAAAATTAAAGGCATTGAATCAGATAACCATTTGATGTATTTTTAGCACGAATGCCTTGATGCTTCATTTGATTGATTGATATGTGGGGTTTAACGTCCCAAAACCACTATATGATTATGAGAGACGCCGTAGTGGAGGGCTCCGGAAATTTAGACCACCTGGGGTTCTTTAACGTGCACCCAAATCTGAGCACACGGGCCTACAACATTTCCGCCTCCATCGGAAATGCAGCCGCCGCAGCCAGGATTCGAACCCGCGCCCTGCGGGTCAGCAGCCGAGTACCTTAGCCACTAGACCACCGCGGCGGGGCGATGCTTCATTTAGGGTTTAATCTCTCCAAAAAAGTCATTTTTCCCATTTCGCAAACACTTTTCTCAATAAATATTTCTTTTATATACGTTTGAAAAAATTTTAGCAAATATTGCTTCAAGTAGTAAATATCAAAAAGTATTTTGTGGCAACACCTTTGCCGCAGTTTTTACAAAAATTTCCTGAATTCCTGTATTTTCTTGCTTCTTTGTTGAACCTATTTAGGTCAAAGAAATTAGTTTTGTTTGTTACGTCACGTGAAATAAGAATGACAACATAAGGCTTCAAAACCAAATATCGCCATAACTTGTTTGAAGGTTTCATGCGCAACAACTATTCCCGCCTAACTTTTTCTTTTTGCCAGCACAATTGAAGGGTGGTCACAAGACCAGAAATTTTTTGAACAAAAATATTACACAAAAATTCCTCTTACATAGTTAGCTTTCAGTTTTTTTTCCTGCAGAATCGCTGGTGGTTGATGTTCAGGCTGGGACATTTCACTTGGAATGACCTTCTTGTGTTTCTATCCAAACGGTTTCTTTGATACTTGGCTCTTAAAAAAGAGCAATCATAGTGAAGTCAATGAAAATGACATGGCGGTGGAAGACCGCCACTGTATTAGCCACTCTGACAGTCATTGGCTAATTAAATATGTTTCTGTTTAAAAAAACTGTGGACGATTTCGATTCCGCCGGGTGTTGTGTATATGTTTGGAAATTGTATCTTTCTAAATAATTTCTTGAACAAAATAATGCACACCATAGGTGAAGTTGCGATAGCTACCCGAGGATCACGTAATCAGAAAAACTTTGTCGAACTGCTAATTACTGTAGCGGTTGCTTTTTTGTTCCGTCGGTGTTTTATCTTTGCTTTGCTAAATGGAAAAATATGACCATGAAACTGGTATATATGCCTACACTGCTGCATTGAAAATACCTGAAAATATTTTTTGCGCGTGTTTTATAATTTATCTGAAGACCTAGAGAATGCCTTCCTTCCTGTGTCCTGGTAACTCACAAGGGTTGAAATGCCTAATGGAGCTGCGATTTTATTCGGTTCGTCCAGACATTTCTTACTAGGATACTCGCTTAAGCCAGTTTCAGGTCTAGTGGTTTCTGTAAACCAGTCTATCATTTAGAAGGAATACCACGTGCCCGTTTAGAGTATCACTGCCGTACTTATTTAGCCACCTATGACCTCGAGAAGGCTCGTTCACATATCTTGACTAGATAAAGAACATAAAAATATCTTCATTTACCTACACGCTTTAAGCGGTCAGATAAGGCATAGATCTTTGATATCGTCATTTCGCTCATTTTCATTAGGAGGAAATTGAAACTAAACGCATAGAATTATACAAGAAGAGGTAATATATTATAAGTGAAGTACGTACGCTTGAACAGTTGCATGACCCTTGGTGTAGAAGTGCGTCGGGCCGTAGATGTTGACGTCATAGTTGGTAGTGGTGTGGTTGTGGTTGCGGGCCGTGGAGTTACTGGTGGTACTTTGGGCGTAGTTGTACCCGCCGATGTGTTATGCGCTACGTCAGTAAAACATTGACAACTGCTATTCAATTCTGAGCAAGTATAGGATAAACGGATTAAAAACAAGGACTGTTAGACGAAAATCCTGGGCTCAAAGTCATCAGATTTCATGCATTTGATTTAGGATAGACCAAAATACACTGCCTACTAACACGTGGGAAAAAGTTGAGCTTAATGTGGCATCTTTTTCTTTGCTTTTTGAGAGGTAAGTCTAATGGCCTAAATGCTTGCGGCGTTAAAAGTTATGAAGATCACGGACGGAAAATCCTGCGACTTCTGAAGCTTTTCGCCTGTTAATTTTATATACTCCACAGAAATCAACAGTGAAATGTGTGAAAAATGTCACGATATCACTTAGCCGTGTTGATGCAAAGACACTTAACAAGTGGCGTACAAATTTGCATTAAACGTCGCTCTAACAAATTCCCTCGAAAGAAAACCGGAAGAACACATGCTGCAATTTTGATAACTGATGTGCCGAATATGTCCTCAACCGCATCGGTTTTTTATTTTTCCATTCACAACAGTCGGTAATGTTGGGGATTACATACATTTGCTTATATATATGGAAGGATACCTTGTGCCGCAAAAGTTCTTGGAAATCCGGCATCAGATTATTTTTACACATGAATATTTTTTGAATATATGTAAGCAAATCAGGAATCAATATTTAGCGTACCTCTTATTATACCTCTTATTATTTAGCGTACCTGTTAATATTAAAACTCAACTGCAATAGACTATGTAGGGTTTCAAATGAAAGATAATTCAGCTCATGTACTTACGCCGCCTTTTACCGTTATCTGAAGAAGATAAGCGAGTTGATAGTGAAAGTTATTATCAGTAACACATCACTTGAACTGTTTGCCTTAGGTTAGCATACAACGTTAAGTTGAAGAGACATGCTTTCCTAATTAGACAACATTCATTGATAGTATGAATGCAACTACGGAGTAAGACGCGCCGATGTTTGCATGTCAGTCGGATTGACACGCTGGCGGACTGGGTCAAATGTTGCACGGAAATAATGCCTAAAAAGCACTACTTGGTAAATTTGACCACTCACCATCGTGTAAGATATTCTACTGTATACAGCCTCAGAGCCCATAACTAAGGGCGCGTTTGTTGCAGTTTTGGGTGCATTTTAGTTCTGGTAACAAAATTCAGCAATGTACGAAGCAAACGACTCTACGTAAATTTGCTGAGCAGTGTTTTCAGTCTGTGTAAATGCGATAACAAGATACGCCAATTTTAACACTCAATGTACTATAGTAAGACGGTAAGTCGGGCCAGTTGGTTGGGATCCATCGTGAACTTTCTTACAGCGCAACACTAGAAAAAATACAGGACAGGGAAGGAGTAGAACAGAAAGAAAAAACGGCGCTGAAACGGCTCCTTCCCTGTCCTGTATTTTTTCTAGTGTTGCGCTGTAAGAAAGTTCACGATGGACTCAATGTACTAGTATGACCGTCCAATATATTGTTTGTATTAGCATTTACTATGAAACATCTTTGTTTTCGTGACTTTCTCATTGCAAACTAGCTCAAGGTTGATCCAGTTTTATAAATAGAACTTGCTATATTGGCTAGATTTCGGACCATAACGCAGTCGCTGCAAGCACGTCAGGATGGGCAGCGAGCCTTCCATTTCGATGCTGTGTTGACTTTGTATTCAGTTAAATGATAGCCATGCTTGCTTGTGTCTATGGGTTGTTTATGCTCGCCAAGCAGTATTCACATATGAGCGCTTCGTAATTGCCACTTGTCATATCTCAAGTTAACTAGGTATTTTACAATACTCGCGAAAATAGTGCATGTAGAGTCAAATAAAAAAGAATTAGCATTACTTAGTCAGAACTCTAATAATTCTTGGCTCCGCATGTGAACTGCCGAATGGTAACTGATTTCTGAACGGGCAGCTGATGTTTTCTTTTTCTATTCTGGTTTACAAAGCACTGAAAAGTATAGTAGTTTAAAAGAGCAAACACATTTTGTGTAGGCCAACTGTGTGAGCAACTCTATCAACTTCGTGTAATGAGAACATTTTTGTCCAATCCCAAGAGTTGGCACATTGTCACCTGAAAAAAGTAAGCACACAATTATTCTTCTCATAAACAAGATTTATCAAAGAATGGCAGCAAGCTATTTAGAAAAAGACAAAAAAGACGGAAATAAAACCCAGGTACAAAGAGAAAAAGGTTTGATTTTTTATCACACATAGCGCACTCATTATAACAATATACCCTTCAATTAACATATGGCATAATTAATTACAATGTAGTGTTTCAATAAAAACAATATATTAATGAAATATTTTTAGAAGTCATGTAGCTCACTTGATAAAATACATTATTTTGTTTCGTTCAATTTATCTGTGAAGCTTTATATATCCAGGATACACAGGCAGGCAGGCAGGCAGCCGGGCAGGCGGGCAGGCGGGCAAGTGGGCAGGCGGGCAGGCAAGCGGGCGGGCGGACGGGCAGGCAGGCAGGCAGGCAGGTGCACGAAAGTACGGACGAATGGGTGGAGTGACGGACGGATGAACGCATGGAGGGTTGGACGGACCCACGGACACAAGGACGGACACATGGTGGACGGATGGACGCACGCTGGACGGATACATGGATGCACGTACGGACGGAAGCTAGACAGAACGGACGGATGGAAGCACAGGCGGACTAATGACTGCTTCGGTCCACTCATTATCACTCACTCCGTGGATATGCTGTGATTGTTTTTTTCTCTTTCGGCTTAGTAATAAATGAAGATGCTTGTCCTGGATCACTTAGCATCACTTTGTCATTTCTTTACGTTTAATATGTAGCTTGTCGTGACGCTGTAACGTGCGCTCATGTTCGTTTCGCACGAGCGTCTACGATGATGATTGTCAACCGCAGGACGGGCGTAGTCGAACATATTCCATTTCAAAATCCTTGCATACGTTCTACAGCGCTGCACCTGATGTAGGAAACAAAGTACACATTTAAAGAATCTTGATTAGTCTAAACCATGTGAACTCGGTTTGACCGCGACGAAAAAGATACGTAATAGATACGCTATCTCCACGAAGTGAATGGGGATGGAGGAGCTTGCTTCTAAATGATCGGCAGAAATTCTTGAATCCTCTTGACGAAGCCCTCCTTGTAGGATGTCTTGTTCCCGAGCGGGCGCAGGATGTATACGTCGAAGGTGACGGCATCGGGCACGTTCCGCTGCAGGCACTGCACAAGAGGAAACTCTCGTTAGAGCACGGCGTTGGCGTTGGCGTGGGATTGGCCGTTGCGAATAGAGGCGATGGTGGTGAGGTATTTGTCGAACCACAAGCGCTCGCATACCTTAAACCGTAACCGAACGAACGATCGATGAATTCTGGCTTTCCAATCTGGGGTGGCGAACGGTTTAGCACTTGACTGGTGCGTCCCGCGTCCGCTCGAACTCGAGGTTCTCTTGCTGCAGCTTGCGTCCCACATCTGCATCGCGGCCTCTGTGACAGGCACCTTTCTTCAGGCTCGCGATCTGTGGCGGGCCCACATTGCAGCCGTGTCGCGAGCAGTCCGTGCCACTGACTTCTCTTCCAAAATGTTCACAATCAGTAGCTGCGTGGAGATGTATATTCACTGAGCTCCCGGTGATGAGAAAGGCAGCGCGCCGTAAGCGCTCGCGCAATAGACTCAAGAACCTACGTACGCGCGTCGGGGCAAGCCCGAGCCTAAGAAGCTTGGTGAGCAAGCTGTTGAAAGAGCAATTTCAATTAGGGCTTCGTTGGCTTTCATTTATTTATTTTTTATTTATGTAATAATTTATTTATTTATTTGTTTATTTATTTATTTACATACAGATACTGCAGGCCCTTCACGGGCCCATGCAGGAGTGAATACAAAACTATAAACAGAAAATAAATACAGACGCACAGAATAACTTGGCACAGCTGAAAAAATAATACATAGCAAATTAACAAGTCGGAAGACATAGAACTCAGCAGTAAATACACACCTACACATTTATTCCTATATATGCACACATATATACACAAAGAGGCCACACACATAAAAAAAGCATTTTTTATCATATATTCTGTAAATGAAGCCAACGTTCCAGAGTTTACAACTCCCTCGCACGAGTTACTTCACCAAGTAATCGCGTCACGAAATAGAGAAAACTTGTGGACATTCATGTGGCTAACTCCTTGCCTAAAGGTTTTGCTGTGATTCGTTCTGGCTGAAAGTTTTGAAAGATGTTGAAGATAATGCGCTTATGACACTTAGGAGTTCCTATGATAAATCTGGTAAATGAATTGTAATCTTGATATTATCCTGTGCTGCTAAAAATTTTGTAGGCTTGCCTTATGACGTAAATAGGTTACACTAGAATGCCGTGAGTACACGGAATATATGAAACGCAAAGCGAAATTCTGAACTCGCTCAATTTTTTTAATTAAGTACTGCGGTCAAGGGCTCAAAATAACGTCGGCATACTCCAACTTTGGTCGCACTAGTGCTTTGTACGCTTTATTTGAACCGTAGGTAGAGCATTTCCCAGTTTTTTCTTTAAAACGAATAATTTCTTTAGTGCCGCCCTACAGACGTTCTCGACATGCAGTTCCCAGCTGAGATTGCTTGTGAGTGTGACACCGAAATATTTAACATGATCTGCTCTAGTGATTGTAGTATTTCCCAAAGAGTATGTAAATTGTAGATGCTTCTTTTTATTGGTAAACACAATGAACTTAGTTTTGAAAGGATTTATTTTTAATCCCCACGATACGCACCATGCATCAATCGATTGAAAGCATCATTTATTTTTATTTGGTCTTAGGGTAGCTGGCAGTATTGAATATATAAATAAAAATAAAACAGAATAAAAGCATCAGGCAAGGAGGTACAACAAATGCAACTCTTTTCAGTGCAATCCTTAAAAATTACTTGAATCTCTGGATAAAGAACAGCAAAAAAGTTAGCACAGGCTGTATAATTAACAAGAAGTTTGCGTGTAGCCTCCTCCTCTTCAGCAGTGATGGCGAGTAACGTAAAAAAATACCAATGAACTAAACCTAGAAAGCAGAAAAGCAAAAGCAAAACAAATTCACCAAATACTACACTAATCAGCCATATCCTGGCAAACGGACACGAACATACAAGTGGCAACAAAACTGTCAAGCTGCATATATCGATAAAGTGCTAAATGGGGCAATGTTCATTAAAAAAATCACAAACGGTAGAGTACATCTTGATCGCAATGGTTATCACTTCCTGACAATCCTGCTGGCGCTTCACCGATAAGAACATTTATTGCATTACTACACACCACTTTTTTATATTTGTGGCATGGAAAATTAGAAACAAAATGTCGGGCGACTTTAAAGAACCACGCAGCGTGCAGTAGAACGAAACACGGTATGTGTAAAGAGATAGGCGATTTAAAGCCCTTCATGATGATTTTTCGTATAACTCGTGTTGATAGCAGTGACGCGGGATCTCAAAGTGCACAGTCAATTTCTGCATTTGATGAGACATCAAAACTTTTTCTCGTAATCATTGCAACACTATACTGTAGCGACTCACGACACAAATTACACCTTTGGTAACTCTGCGTGGGGGTATTGTATATTTTCGTTAAGCTGGTTTGTAACAACAATCATCCACACTCACACGCTCGTCTGAAAAACGCATTCTGCGCACACCCAGCGTGTGTAAAGGTACTCAATTAAGTTTCATGCGAAATGACGAGCGTAAACGTGCTGCCGAAGAGAATAAGCTGCACATCGCAAAGATAACAGGGAAGACATGAGGTGGTACTGCAGTGTCTAGAAATATATGTTTCTAGACACTGTATTTGTACGATGTGGGTTCGGTAGCGGTCCCGCCCGTTCTCACCGCGTTCCAAACTGTCTCGCTTGTGCGAGCCCCCCTCCCCCCTTTCTATCACCGCTATTTTCAAAGACAATAGTCTTTCTTGGGGACCTTCGACGGAAAAATTTAGTCTGTCTGTCTGTCTGTCTGTCTGTCTGCCCTAGCAATACCTCAAATGGCACGTAACAACCAACCCCATCCGCAACGACCACCAATATTGCTCAATGTTTAGCATTCATATCTGTGCGATTGTCAATTAAAAATGCACATATTGCGCATAATTGAGGCGCCATAACAACACGTCTATGTTTAGTATGTCTGCGCTTATACTAGAAGAGGCACACACAAGTAACTCTAAGGACTGTAGCGTTTATTGCGCTGCGCTGACAGTGCAACGCGTTGCTCAAGAAGGTGTTTCCAACGCTTTGCTACGACGTCAAGGTGGTGGCACCTGTTTGTCGCTTTGCATTCTACACCTTATCAACTCCGTGACTGGCGCGCATTTTTCTCTGCGGTTGCGCACGCCTTCGTTTTCGAAGATAACTGCCAGATGGTGCTCGTGCCTAACGTGCCTAGATGCGCTTGTTCGCTTCCGCTACACGCTCGAGGCACTCTAACGCAGCGCCTTTAGAATACCATTCACTGATTTTCGTGCGCAGAAAATCGAATAGACGCTTTGGTCATTCTCTCCAGACGCAAGACTATCGTCTTTTCACGACATATACAGAGTAACATGTAAATTCGGGCCAATTTTTTTGTTTCCTTGCTTGATTATTATTATATGCCTTGGCTCGTACCCTCTATAGCACATTGGTCACTAAACTGGCGGTTATTGTAATGGGAAAAACAATTTTTTTATTTTTGATGAAAAAATAATTATTCAGTCGTCTAGAGAATATAAGAGTTGATATTTATAGGGTGAGTTACGCATAAAGAGTTAAATAACCAACAATTGAAAACATATCAGTAACAACAAAAAATCGCAAATTATCAGATGCGAAATTTCTTAGCGAGCTTCAGCGACGTTTAGCGTATCTATCTATCTATCTATCTATCTCTCTCTCTATCTATCTATCTATCTATCTATCTATCTATCTATCTATCTATCTATCTATCTATCTATCTATCTATCTATCTATCTATCTATCTATCTATCTATCTATCTATCTAGTCACTTACGTTAGGGTGCTCTTGTAGTCACCCCTTTAACTTGGCGCAAACCAAAATTATCATGGGAGGGTAAGATTAATTGACGAATATGTCACCCAGGTCAAGACATAGATAATGCCACAGTCTCATCGCCTACGTTGTCAAACACGTCTCGCCAGACAGTGGCACCCGCGGGCGGGTATGTGCCGCTGGTATGCAGGTATGTGCCACAGATGATTGAAATTTAGTACCTACCCAGTAACAAGGGGAATACATATGGGCAATTTTAACGCATGAGCGTTAAAAAATACCCGAAATCGGTAGCGTCAAATCAACGAATGCATGTCAGGGTCCCAGCTTGAATCGAACCCAATCATTCGACGGGACAATGAAACATTTTACCTCAGAGCTACGACAGGTCTCGAAACTACTTTTCAAATAGACGCTAATTTTTGTGGAAAGTAGATAGTGGTTGCAGTGCTGCTTACCCATTTTTATGAACTATATATGTCTAAGCCTTTGATACACGTGTCAGTATCCTCGCGAGCATCAGCGCTTCATATCAGCTTCTGGCATTGTTAATATGCATGTTCGAGTTGGCATCGTAGCGCTAGTGCAAACAACTGGGTATATAAACTTCTGCAACTCTTCAACATTTGTCTGTGGGTATAACATTGGTACATACGTTGGGCCCGTTTTCATGACGCTTCTCAGAATAAAGAAATTGCAACACGGTCTCCTTCCCTCCGCATGCTTCGAATAGTGTAGATTCTCAGGTACGTGGGATATGCCAAACTTTAAATGCGAAGATTTCTTGGCGAACATCGGCGACATTGAACGTATCTATCTATCTATATCTATCTATCTATCTATCTATCTATCTATCTATCTATCTATCTATCTATCTATCTATCTATCTATCTATCTATCTATCTATCTATCTATCTATCTATCTATCTATCTATCTATCTATGTATCTATCTATCTATCTATCTATCTATCTATCTTTCTATCTCTGTCTGTCTGTCTGTCGGATGAGAAGCCCCAAGAGAAAGGATATTTTCAAAATTCAGGATATTGTATGTTTTCTGAATATAGTTTCTAAATATTTCTTCCTGTGGCTTGGGAAACGTCAGCAAATATGTAAATCTGATTGATGTTTTCTGGCACTTGACAGTAAAAGCAAAATTACGACGTATATGTTATAAATGTAATGATATACATTTCATGGTCTTGCTGCTTTTGTGGTGGTTTTGTTCACATGACATTTAGCAAAACTGGTATAGTATGACATGACTGCATAGCAATCATCAGTGACAGACCCTAACGTAGAGATCATGATATGGATGTCATGATTTTCTAGGTTAGGGTCTGTCATTGTCACGATTTTCATGTTATGACTCGTCGTGAATATACGCCACAACTGGCGTTAAAGAGCAACCAAGTTCCTCCTTAACGCCAGTCGGAAAGTAGCTGTTCACCAAAGTATGTGGCGCACAGCCCTAAAGTAGAAGTTTCACTACCAGAACTTCGTAACCAAATGATATTGCCAGGAAAACAGCGTCCGCTCTATGACAAAATTTGGATTATATACAAAATGCTACCCGTTCCTATTCAAATGAAAGCATTTATAGTTTTGTAAACGAAAAAAAATTCAGATGATAACCAAGTTTCGTGTAATAATATAACATCTGGAGATTGTTGCGAGATAAGGTATAATGGATCTATTATCGCGGCAAGTGTAGAACGGCAGTTCTCTCGAAGAGCTTTAAAGTACCGTATTTTGATGATAGGAAAGCAGCCGCAAGTGTTTGGTCCAAAATACTCTTCTTTAAGATATCATTCCAAGTCAAAAGCTATTTCACACTTTTGTTGGTTTTTGGATTAGAACTCTGTTTTTTCTGTTCGGGTATCTGGTACGTTTAAGGATTCGAGAATCCATCTCTATATCTTGAATATCCTGTGACCAAGAATAAGACATAGTCCCTCTCTGTTCATTGTGAGTTAGTAGGTCGAATCTCCTAATCACTATGAGCATCTGACTGAGACCCAAGTGAAGAAATATTTAGATGGGTAGGGCTTGGAAGCTTTGGATAGTTGCTCCGATATGTCAGATAGCTGTGAAGAAATCCCTTGAGCCAAGGTTTCAGATGTGGTAAGCAGCAGTGTTTAAAGTGACTTTTTTACCGCTTTCTCCTCGAGTGAAGAAATTGTATGAGCCAAAGACGCATCCCTAGCGAGAGACAAGTGGGCTATGACCTCTGCCTATACTTGAGTCCTGCTTTCTACTTCTGCTAGAACGTTCCTGCGCTAGCAACGCCTTCTTTCAATTATGTCGAAGACTTGTGGTTTCTTTGCCCTAGCAGAACAGCAAGAATGGTCAGCTGTGCGATTGGCTTGGCGCTAACAGTTTGAATCCTTATTAGACTTAGAGTATTTAGCACTGTGATCAGCCCCGCAGATGTGACATGGGACATTAAGAGCGACAACCGTGCGTGCTATGTCTATACCTTCAGTATTAAAGAGGGCGAGGGGCAAAGGGGTTCCACTCAATAGAATAAAGGCCAAACTTCGATCTCCGAAGAACGCGATGGCCCGGCAATTTAGTTGATAACCATCTCGAAAAGAACTCTCACGTTATTGAAAAGCCTGCTTTAACGATAGGCGGATAGAACACCTGCCTCTGATAAAATATTCAAGATTTCCACTGAAGTTGAACTGACGTGTACTCTACGAACTAGGCCTTTACAATGCGAAAATTGAGAGGGAATGAAAAAGCTCACCGAAGATCGGGTGAAGCTGCTGCACTATAGAAGGTCCTTGATACAGGTCTGGTCGGGAGAGCAGCAGAGGATGCCGCTACGTTCAAACTTTCGGACCTCGGTTATCTGTAGATAATGAGAGACCTCCATGCGTAGCTCACATTGGATGACCTTCGGATTCTTCATCCGAATAACTCCTCCATTCGTTGGCACCACAGCCACAAGAACGCTGTTGGTTTCATTGCGCAAATAGAAATCCAGTGGTATACCTTGTGAAGAAATGGAGACAAATCAGAGGGAAACCCTCTGACCCGGAGATGACACAGACATCAAGAGAGGTATACTTGAAACGCAATAAAATCAAACTGGGCAAATAACAGAGATACAAGTTACCACCAGTATAGCACTACAATTCCCCAGAAACTGGCCACAGCTCGCAGCTGAAGCCAATCGACAAAGACCAGGAGCCAGACCGGTAAAACTCTAGTCATGTCTTGTCTTGTCACTTAGAAGATTTTGGCTCATACCCACAAGCTGGATGGGCCACACATCACCTCACAATATAAATTTTTTTATACAAGCTTGCTAAAAGAAAAAAAATCGGGTAATAACAGATAAGAACAATAGCAACGTTTCTTTAGAAAAAGAAGGCGAAAAGGGCTAAACAATGCGATAAACCAGAACATATAAAACAAACTAGCATCAAGAAAAAAGGGGGACCAAACTGGATTCATCTGGCAGTACCAATAGCAGCGTATCCTTATGGTTGCCTGAATGCATTTATGTAGCGCTGAAATAATAGCACTGCAGCCCGCCCCCAATTGACCGGCTCAAATCGATAAAAGGGTGGATGTATAAAATTCCAATCTCAGAATACCAATTGGTCTCTCAAGATTTATTCAGCGCAGTGAGGCGAAACGGCGGCATGTGAGAAGAAAATAATCTTTTGTTTCCGGTTCATTGCAAACTGCACGTAAGTTAGTTAATTAAAATCATGATTTAGGGAAATAATAAATTAACTGAGTAACATAACAGCGAAAGCTTGTGAGGGTCACCTCTCATTGATGGGAATGGCAATCTGCAATGTTCCTTGTGAATTGCAAGTGCCGAAATTCATTAGATTCTCGAGAATTGCTTTGTTGTTTTTTAAGATTACCAAGCGTTTGCTTTGTTCCGCTGTAATAAAAGGAAACTGTGGGATTACTGGAACCACCAGAAAAATTAATGACGCCGAAGCGAGAGAATCAGCAGCTTCATTTAGTGCAATTCCAGCCTGCCCGGGGACCCAAAGAAACGAACTTCTGCTAGGCTACGCGGTACAACAGACCAAAATATCCCGAGAAGAGGAAACTGCTTCAAGGACGTTAAATGTGTACATGCAGACAAGGCGGAAAAAGAACGCAACCAAACTCCAAAATTGGGCATACGTAAAGTTTATATATCATACGTAATGTATCCCTACGCATCGCTGAATTCTCATTGCAAAACTGGCGTAACAATCCTAAGGTGCTTTCTGCTTTATGGGTGTTTGATTCAATTCGTTGCTACCAATTTAACTGGTCTACGTAAACAATGCCTAGATAATTTAGCGCTGTTACGTGTGAAAAAATCATCATCCTAATAATGCAGCGAAATAACTACGAGAACAGATAGGGGAAATACAAGTAGAGCACAATTGCTAATATTAAGCGAAAAAGACAGTCCGCCAAGCCATACTTCAAGCTCACTCAAGTATGACTGTGAGATTTGATACAAAGTATTGATATCTCAAAATGAGGAGAAAAAAAGCAATACCATCGGCGTAGACGTAATTAGGAACATTCTATGAACTCGAATTGATGATAATAAAATAATAAATAAAAGGCGTGACAGATTTAATCCTTGCGGAACTCCTCTTGCTTGCTTATATGAGGCGGAAGTAGTTTTATTGCGGCAACGAAGAATTGTCTCTCAAACAGAAACTCATGAACCCAAGATGTAATGTAATTCGGCACATCAATGTCCCCTAATCTACAAATTAATATACTGTTTTCCACGCTATCGCAGGCTTTGTCATTATCTAATGTGACTAAAGCAGAAAGCCTACCAGATACTTTTGCAAGGTCAATTCTGCTTTCCAAATCAACATGAGCTGACCATAAAGAGCACCCCTGCCTGAATCCTACTTGCCTTCGTGAAAGAATATCCTGACGAGTGATGAATTCGCTGAGCCTGCAATGAATAATCTTTTTCAACTACTTTAACTAAGTTTGAAGTAAGCGAAAATGGCCGAATGTTATCCAAGACAAATACGAGGCTTCATTTTTTTGGTAGCAACACTACCTTAGCAATTTTCCATCCGCTTGGAATCCATGTGTGCTGTAACGAGCAGTTAACAATTATAAAAAACTCATCGTGACGAAAATCAAACATCAGTTTAATGATAGAGTTTGTAATCTGATCCAGACCGGGAGTCGCTTGATTTACAATTAGTATGACATCTGCCAGTTCTGCCATAGTGACTTCCCTAAAGTCCGAGGTCTAGCTTCTGAATGTCATAGTTCTCAAGCACGACGAAGCAAAATGCGCTTCAAGTCCTTTCGCGATGCCCTCTAACAAATCGGTTGCCTCTTTGAGAGACAGCACTACTGAATGCGAATATGCTGGTACCTGTGACATTGTTTTGTGTCGTAAAATATGTACAAAGCAGACCTTTTATTAGGTTTCGGTAAACGCGAATGTAAGTCAGATTGGTGTTTATCTCTAGGTATAGGGACTGTACGCTTAAACAGTGCTGTGTGGAATTTATAGCCAACTCAATTTTTCGGAGTACGGTTCCCAAGCAGCTTTACGTCGCCTATACGCAAGCGTACAATCTTAATTCCACCAATCAGAACTTGACGGTGTGCTGCTAGATTTAAGAGAAAGCTCTGTCGGCTGAACAGACTCACTTATACACGCTACTACTGAAGCAGCTCTTTGCTGTAGATCACGTCTTCTCAATGACGAAAGCACAGAATTTAAAGCAGTTTTATAGATTTTATAGTTTATGAACCGTTGTTGCCGGATACCAGAGGTGTGGTGTGGTAGCATTATTACATAGGTAATCGCTACATGATCCCTACTCGTTCCATTATCAAGTGTTTCCAACGGTGAAATAATAAAACTGCCCCCACGAAAAAGTCAGGTGTAATGCCGATGACCTTATCCCACGTAGAAAAGTAACTTGATCCAGAGTTATGACAACAAAAGTTATTATCCTGCAACCAATTCAACAATCGTTTGCCATAGCTGTCTGTTTTCAACACCCAAGAAGTGTGTAGCTAGTTGAAATCCCCTGCCAATAAAATTGAATTTGAAGAAGAATTCTTGATGACACAATCTGGGTTATCTACGCCTCTTACTTCATTTGGAAAGTACGCATTTATCACTGTAATCCTGTGGGAGTCAGAGAACCAATAATTATTAACGGTTCCCAATTCGGACAAATACTTTCAAAAGTTAAAGCAACATGATGACACATTTGCCCCGCCACGATGGTCTAGTGGCTAAGGTACTCGTCTGCTGACCCGCAAGTCACGGGATCGAATCCCGGCTGTGGCGGCTGCATTTCCGAAGGAGGCGGACATGCTGTAGGCCCGTGGGCTCAGATTTGGGTGCACGTTGAAGAACCCCAAGTGGTCGAAATTTCTTGAGCCCGCTACTACGCATTCTCTCATAATTATATGTTGGTTTTGGGAAGTTCAACCCCACATATCAATCATCAATCATGATGAAACATTTTTGAAGAGATTAGGGCCAATAATCCACCTCATCTACCTGGCCGATCTAGTCTAAAAGTTCGAACATAATTCACAGTAAACTCTAGGTTTACTGAAAGCCTAAACTCCTGAATAAAATTATATTAGGATTTGTTTTCTGTATGAGGTAAATAAGTTCTGTGTAAGGGGAAGACACGGAACTGCAATTCCAGTGGAGAACTTTTACAGGTGCTATGATGGACTTCATAGAGTTGACTGAACCGCAGAACGCAAAACGTCCTGCTTGTTGTTGCCATTAGTGGTACCTGTTTTTAGGTTTCGAC
Organism: Rhipicephalus microplus; assembly: GCF_013339725.1. NCBI lineage: Eukaryota > Metazoa > Arthropoda > Arachnida > Ixodida > Ixodidae > Rhipicephalus > Rhipicephalus microplus. Next base: position 96,330,142 of record NC_051170.1, on the reverse strand, counting down.
ATTGGCTAATTGGTTGGAGACAATATATCAATGCGTTGTTTATGAATGATATTACCAAGCCTCATGTCGCGAAATGACCCAGTGGGCCCCGCATAGGTCGGCGACTGAGAGCTGACGAGCTTTTCAGGGGGAACATTGTCTTGGCACCGATTGTTTTGTTCATTGTCGAAATGTCCAGCTTCACTCTGAACCATGACAGTGTGTACAGTGAAGGAAGGAATAAGACTGGTTAATCTGGCAGCGAGTATCTCGGTCAAACCTTTACCAAAGGTGTTGAAAACAGTTCCAAAATTATCGGCATAGCTTTATCTATAGCTACCGTCACTGCGGAAGCGACCGTTGCTTCGATGGACCCACACTAACGTGAAGTAGCAGCGGCTCACCCCACTTCGCACTCTTTAACGAAAGATGTTGCCTCGGACCGAGAACAACGGTGTTTCTCTACAACATACAGGATTTGTGTTTCACGTCCCCGAGCAGGGCAGTTATTGTCCGTGGCTGTGTGTGCTCCATCACATAGGCAACACCTGCATGATATTCTGATGCGGTAAGTGACTTACCGAATTTCTAACATATCAATGAGGGCCTGCAAGCATTAGCGCTATGTCCAAATCGCCAGCAGTTACGGCACTGGAGAGGGCGAGGTGTCAATGCCTCTACAAGGAATAAGTAAGGCCAGGCCTTCAGCTCAGAGGGGTGTGTGAGACCGGCAAAGATAACGATGACGCTTTCAGTAGGGACTCGCGCATCATCTACAGGTCTGGTGCATCTGTCGACAGATATCGCGCCAGCCGGAGAGACCATCTTTAAAAACGCTTCAGGACTAATGTTAGTGGGAACACTGCGAACAATTCCCTTCACGCAAGCAAAATGAGGGGGGATGAAAGCGCGAACAGCAATGAACACAAATCTCGTGGAGGCCAGTAAGTCCGTTATGCATTGAATATTTGAAGACCTGCATAGTATGCCAGTCTTGCCGAAGCGCCTAACCTCCGAGATGTCCAGAAAATGCCCGGTTATGTTGCGAAGCTCTTCTTGAAATACCTCCATTTCAGTCAACCGAACGGCTCCACCATCAGTGGGTACAAGCGCGACAGGCAAAACTGCTTACGCCGTTCTTGAGGAAACACTCCTGTGGCAGCAATTCAGCAGGGCAACTGGTCGACAAAGGCGAGTCCTGGCCGGGACTGGAGACCAGCTTTGATGTCTCCTGCAAAAACAGTAAACAAAAATTCTACAGTAGAAAAAGAACCAAAAAGGTGATAAGTGTGGCCAATCCCCTCTCACAGGACGTGCGCCGAGCTCAACCTACTCGAACCAGCCAGCTCCGAACGACTAACCACTCCAGGTTCCTCTCAACTTCCTCATCTTCTTCTGTGTTCTGTCTAGCCCCGGTTCCGTGAACACCTGAAACGAATGTGATCCCCTTGCTCGAGCGGATTCTGGTTAATTTGTTTGTTCGTTTGTTTGTAGCCTAGAATCCATTGCACATACCAACTCTGAGGGATTGGCCAAGAAAACATACAGTATGCTATTGAGGGTAACTGCACTATTGCATACAAAAGGAAAAGAAAAAAAAGGTGTAGAAGAAAGAAGACGTTACAAAAAAGAAAGATTCAGAGTGAGAAAAAAAACAAAAAAAATAATGGCTGATATAATAACTATACACTAATTTTGGGAGCAAACCAGACAGCTTAGTTTGCCAAACCCGAATAATTTGGGATGTATTTCTCACATTTATTCACATTTCAATAATTACTTTCCCACTCCTTTATTGAGTATTTTTTAAAGTGGGCCTTATGCGTTTAATGTCTTGAATGAAACAGATAACAGCGTATGCTCGTTTTTCTTTCACAAGCAATGACAGGTACCCACTCTGATGGATTCGCCAAGAAAACGTTGATTATCCTATGGATGGTAACTCCAGTGTTGCTTAGAAAAAAAAAGAAAGAGATGTAGAAGAAAGACATAAAAAACGAAAAAATCTGAGTGAGAAAAAAAAACAAGAAAATAATCGCAAATATAATAGCTACACCTTCATTTTAAGAGCCGACCAGACAGCTTAGTTTGCCAAGCCCCATTAATGGGGGATGTATGTCTCATATCTATTCTCATTTCGAAAATTACTTTCCGACTCTTTTTTTTATTTGTTAAAGTGGGCCTTATGTTGAAATACGTTTAGTGTCTTGAATGAAATTATTTACAGCATTTGTTCGTTTTTTTTCACAAACAATGGCAGGTGCCCACTCTGGGGTTTTGCGGAGAATGAGTAGTTGAAAATCCGGGTTCACTGGCACCCAGTGGACTAGCGTTCGAGCCCCACTGTCTAGGCCATACCTGCCTATGGCAAGTTGTTTAGGAAAAAATTATGGTCACAAAGGTCAATAACACTCAACAGAACATTTTCTCCTTAAACATATTCTAACGATGCTGACAAAACAGACGTCATTTACGTGGCAAGTTTGACAACAAGTTACAAGCACCGGTGTAACTCAGTGGTAGAATCCTGGCACTCAGCGGACCTCGGTTCAAGCCCCACAGTGTCATCGGTGCAAGTTTTTTTAAATGCGAAGCATTTCTTAGCGAGCTTCGGCGACTTTGAGCGTATCTATCTATCTATCTATCTATCTATCTATCTATCTATCTATCTATCTATCTATCTATCTATCTATCTATCTATCTATCTATCTATCTATCTATCTAGCCGCCTATGACTTATAGCTCTCCTGGCCATTTCGTTATTGGTATCAATACCAAGTTTGGTATGGCATAACATGATTGTATGACGAGCATAATTGAGTAGTCATAACTTGACTATCATGATATGTATGTCATTAATGTCATGATTCATGTTTCAAGCTCTTGCGGCTCCTGCGGTTGTTTCGTTCACATGAAATATTGCAAAATTGGCATGGTATGACATGACTGCATGGCGAACACAAGTGACAGACCCTAATGTGGAAATCATGACATGCATGACATGTAAGTCATGATTCATGACTACGCGCCACGCTCATGGTACGCTCGCAGTCGTTACACTAGCTTCACATATAGCAAATTTGGTATCACGGGACGTAAATGGATGACGGAGGTATATGAGTGGTTCAAACATAATAATTATGAGACGCGTGTCATGTAACAACATGACTATATGCCACACTCATGATGCGTTCGCTGCCGTTTCGCTAGCTTCACACACACCAAATGTGGTATTTTGTGACGTGAAAAGATGACGAAGTTATGTGACTGGTGCAAACATGAAAATCATGAGATGCGGGTCATGTAACAACATGACGACCTGCCACACTCATGATGCGCTCGCAGCCGTTTTGCTAGCTTCACATGTACGAAATTTAATATTACATGACGCGAAAGAATGACATATATCAATGACACGTCTAAACATGATATTCATCACATGCGTTTCATGTTACATCAAGACTGCATGCCACACTCATGATGCGCTCGCAGCCGTTTCGCTAGCTTCACATATGCCAAATTTGGTATTACGTAACATGAACGAACGGTGAAGGTATGTAACTGGTGCAAACATAGTAATCATGAGATGCGTGTCATGTAAGAACATGACTACGTGTCACACTCAAGGCACCAAAACACTGCGACGTGACCCGGCATGCGCGGGCGCGCCAGCGTTCATTTCGCCGCGTCACGCTGGCGATGCCATGCCAGGCGCCGATCTGCCTGGCATATACACGCAGGCGCATGCCATGGTGCCTTACTGTGGCACATGCGCGTTCGAGCGCGCCCTGCGTCCTTCCGTCACGAAGCTAAGCAGACGTGGTGCTGTCTAGGTAACGTCGTCGGCGCGAAATGCAGAATGTCGCATTTTGAGACGGTTGCCACCGGGCCTCGACGACAGACGCTGGTCGCGCCTAGCGTCAGACAACGGAGGGCTCTCGTTTTGCTAGCGTAGCGTTGCTGCGCCCAGGATGGGCGTGCGTCAACATTACGTGCGCCTGCCGCTGTTTCGCTAGCTTCCCATATACCAAGTTTGGTATTACGGAACGTGAATGGATGATAAAGGTATGGGACACGTCCAAACATGGTAATCATGATATTCGTGTCGTGTAAAACATTACTACCTGCTACGCTCATAGCGTGCTTGTGGCTGTTCGCTTGCTGCATATACACCAAATTCGATATCAGGTGACGTGAATACATAACGAAGATAAATGACACGTCCAAACGTGATAATTATGACATGAAAGCCACGTACGGCATCATTTACTTCCGCCTCGTATTGTTTTGCTGATTATAAAGTTACATATCAAGCTTCCTAATTCATGCTTCGCATATCAGCGATTCCCACTGTACGTGGGATCTGCCAGTTTTTTTTTTCACAGCGAAATCTTTGTTGAGATTACTTTTCGGGTTACGTGGAGTTGTTGTTGTCCGCCGCCGGTGTCCGTAACCACATCGCGCGAAATTAGAAAAAGAACCTTGCACCAATGACAGAGTGAGTTTGAACCCGGGTCCGCTGAGTGTCAGCCATATATTCTACCACCGAAGTACGCCGGTGCTTGTAACTTGTTGGTAAAGTTGCCTTAGGCGGGCATGACCTTGCACCAATGGTGCAGTGGGGCTCGATCCCAGGTCCACTTGGCGACAGCCCAGTATTCTACAACTGAGCTACACCGGTGCTTGTGACCTGTTGTAAAGCCTTGGCAGCCTCAGGCAGCCTTGATGTCGGGAAAGCAATCGCATTATTCCGACCTATAAAGCGTTATACAATGCGCTATAAAGCGTTTTACAGTCATCGCACAATGCGAATAGCGTAACGAGTGGGCCGTCCGATGCCCCGAACTATCACAAAAGCTTGTTCTTGTTCCCTTATTAACTGTGGCGCATCCCCATAATTCCTGATCGTCGTCAGCCACTGCATGAACGATTGGCACAAAACTCTTAGCAAGTGTTTAGCGGATGCCAAGCTTCTCAGAAGAATGACAAAAATAGCATAGCGAATGCCGACCTACTACCCAAAAGTTTGTTAATAATGCCCTAGTGGCTACCAAGCAAGTGCGCTTGCAGTCGTTACCCAATGAGTGTTTTGAAAAGGCTCTGAAGGCCGCTCTTCTAGCTTTCGCTGTGACTGTGCTGCGCCTATACCGCGCACGCCTGGCGTTTTTTTCTAATTTCGCAGGATGTGGTTACGAACACTGGCAGCAGCGGTGACGTAGGCGGCGGACAGCAACTACGCGTAACCCGAAAAGTGATGTCATAACAGCTTTCGCTGTAAAACGTGTTCCTCCGATGCCTAACGCTGAAAATATGCGCGTTTGACGCTGTAATGCCCTTCATTGATGGCAATATGGCATAACATGACTTCAAGGAATAAAATTCATCTATCAATTGTACCGTGGTCATTTCAAAATTCCACCCAATCGCTACATAACCGACCCGTCCGAGCGCTTTGATAGTATTCATCTTAATAAAACAGTTAGACAACCATTCAGTCATCTGAACGTTCATCAGTACTCACTATTCCCTCACGCTCTTTCGTTATGGAACAAGTTATCTCAGGAGGTCGTTAATGTGGACATGACGCAATCGTTCACCCATCTCGTCGATGATCTAACACTTTATTTTTATTATGCAATATATCATGTTCCTCATTAGTGCTGAGACTTTTTGTATTTCTGTATAAATGCCAATATTGCCATGTATTATTTATATTTTCCTTAATGTTGATAATTTTCTTATTTTCGTACCTCTTATTGTATATTCTTGTATTTTTTCATTGTGTTTTGTCGCCCCGCCACGGTGGTCTAGTGGCTAAGGTACTCGGCTGCTGACCCGCAGGTCGCAGGTTCGAATCCCGGCTGCGGCGGCTGCATGTCCGATGGAGGCGGAAATATTGTAGGCCCGTGTGCTCAGATTTGGGTGCACGTTAAAGAACCCCAGGTGGTCGAAATTTCCGGAGCCCTCCACTACGGCGTCTCTCATAAACATATGGTGGTTTTGGGACGTTAAAACCCCACATATCATATTATTATTCTGTTTTGTCACTGACATTTGTTACACACCCCTGCTTGGGCCCGAACAGGACCTGCAGTTTTCATAAATACATGAATAAATAAATAAATAAATAAATAAATAAATAAATATAGCTTGTGTGAGTGTGCTGATTATGTTTGGAATGTCGCCAGGTCGCTACACAATGCAGGGCCTGTGAGCACTTTATCTACGTCACCTGTACTGCGCTTACGGGGCGGCGAAGCAGGCAACAAAGGAGGTCCAGCAGGCCAGACACATCAACTCAAAAAGAAAAAGTAATGTTGGTGATAGTTATATGACTAGTACCTATTAAAATAACTTTCGATCGGCGGTTATCTTGTGGTACTTTTGAAATACAGCATTTTTTCCTATTTAAACGCGATCATCTCAAAACGTGTTATGTTTACTTAATATATCACACACAAATAATCGATCAAAAACATACATTTCAGCCCAGTATTTAGAGAACGCGCTAAGGAATATAAAGAAGCAGAAATATTTTTGTGTGAAGAAGTACTTTTCTAACACGACATCTAATACCAAATAATAAAGGATAATTACGTACCGCAATTTTAAAAAATTTGTAAATATCAACATTACAAATTTCACGAAAAAAAATCTGCTTCAGTAAAAATCTGAGTAACAAGAGGATTGCCTTATGATCACACTGATAAAGAATATTTACTGCTTTTTCATGGTTATGCAGAAAAAAGTACAAAATTTGGCCTAAAATACATGGCGGGTATAGGGAATACCCTGTTTTCTTAAGTCTGGAACTGTGACTAAACCTTCCTGTTTGCGGTCTTGTTCCTCCATACAGGCATCTAGCCACTACGAGGAGGCAGGGAGAAGATGCCTGTAAATGCAAATGTGAGCATTGGGATATTATTGTAGCATATCTCGACAAATTTGAACTGTTAGGAGCATAAAAAATGTGTCATGTCATACGGTAAAGACAAAACATATTATTATCTTGAACTCAATATAGCTAAAAATCAATGTTAAAACAAAAAAGAGCAGATCCCACGTACTGTGCGACTCGTTGATATGCGAAACACGAATAAGTAAAATCTATGTGACTTTAAAATAAGCACAACGTCACGAGGCGGACGTAAATAATGACGTACATGACTTCCATGTCATGATTATTATGTTTAGATGTGTCATTTATCTTCGTCGTTTTATTCACGTCACGTGATAGCAAACGCATTATCACGTGACGTAATATGTGGAGCTAGCGAAACGACCTCGAGCACGCTATGAACGTAGAATGTAGTCATGTTTTACATCACACTTATGTTATGATTATCATATTCGGACGTGTCATTTACCTTCGTCGTTCACTCACGTCATGCGATACCAAATTTGGTATATGTGGAGATATCGAAATGGCCGTGAGCTCGCTATGACCGTAGCATGTAGCCATGTTTTGCATGACGCGCGTATCGAGATTATCATGTTTTGACGCATGGTTTCCGTTTGTCGTTCATTCACGTCACGTAATACCGAATTTTGTATATGTGAAGCTAGCGAAACGGCTGCGAGTGCGCTATGAGCGTACAGCGTGTAGTCACGTTTTACATAAGACGCATATCGTGATTATCATGCCTGCCCCACCGCGGTGGTCTAGTGGCTATAGGGTACTCGGCTGCTGACCCGAAGGTTGCGGGATGGAATCCCGGCGGCGGCGGCTGCATTTCCGGTGGAGGCGGAAATGTTGTAGGCCCATGTGCTCAGATTTGGGTGCACGTTAAAGAACCCCAGGTGGTCGAAATTACCGGAGCCCTCCACTACACCACCTCGCTTAATCATATGGTGCTTTTGGGACGTTGAACCCCACATATCAATAAATCAATCAATCATTCAATAATTATCATGTTTGCACGCGTCATTTACCTTCGTCGTTTATTCACGTCACGTAATGACAAACTTGGTATATCTGAAGCTAGCGAATGGGCCACTAGCACATTATGAGCGTGGTATGTTGGGATCTATTACATGAGACTCATGTCGTGATTGTCTTAGTTGCACTAGTCATATACCTTCGCATCTATTGACATAACGCCACACGAAATTTGGTAAATGTGAAGCTAGCGAAAGGGCCACGAGCGCATCATGAGTGTGGTATGTTGTCATGTTCTTACATCACACGCATCTCATGATTATCATGTTTGCACCAGTCGTAATTGTCGTCACTTTTGTCGTAAATTGACGTCACGTCCCACCAAGTTTTCTATATAGGAAGCTAGCGAAATGGCCGCGAGCACATTATGAGCGTGGAATGTAGTCATGACTAGTCATAAGATGAAAATTGTGACATGCATGCCGTTATTTCTATATTAGCCTCTGTCACTTATGTTCGCCATGGAGTCATGTCATACCATACCTGTTTTACAAAATGCCGTTTATACGAATCAACCGCAAGATCAGCAAGACCCAAGGAATGCCAAGCATGACATTCATGGCATACGTATCATGATTTTTATGTTACGACTTGTTAGTTATACATGCCCCACAGTTATGGAATATCAGACCGAATTCGGTATCGATACCATTAATGGGACGGCCAGGTGAGCTATAAGTCGTAGGTGGCCAGATAGGTAGGCAGGTATACGCTCAAAGTCGCCGAAGTTCGCAAAGGAATGCTTAGCATTTAAAAGCTATGCCTGCTTGAAATTCGCTGCACAGCCTTGCGAATGCTGGAAAAACGGCTTTTCAGAATATATGTTAATTCTTTCAGCCCTGAATTGTTTTAACCCGCAAAAAGTTTTGTTTCCTGTTCATTTGAAATTACTACGCCCTCAAGATCAGGAAAATATTTTTGCCTTAGCATGCCATCAGGATAAAACATGGCTGCACGTCCTACAGATAACACACCACGGTTTAGTGCTAATAAAGTGAAATATTGCAAATATAAGTACATCTACCTATTTTTACCCTGTTGGTGCAATCTATCGTTGTGACGCCAACATTCAGCACTCTCTTAGTAACTACATTCAGTCCCTAAACTCTCCAGTAGTAAGTTCTTGCACTCGTGATACACGGCTCTTCATTGCACTTGAATGGCGACCGTTTAAACATTGAACATTTCGGAACAGCCAACATTTCAAAAGAAGGGCGAATCATCTTTGCAGTGCCATAAATATTTACACCCATGCTTGCAAGAGCAAGTTGATTAAACTTCAATTCATCGTCGTCATCTTCCAGCTCTATCACGTACCACTATTATTTTAAAAACAGATTACAGCTTATTACCTAGTCTGTCACACTAACACAATCCTTAATTATTATCAAGCAATAAGGACAGGTTTCTCGACAAGAATAACAAGAAATCGGGAGCTTTTACAAGAGCTACTCATCTAGATTAGCCTGAATGCATTCAGAGGTCGACAACCACTAAGCCCTGGTGTCCGCTTCGCAATGTTCATAGACTATCACTGCCGCCAAGTGGAATTCAGGAGCATCCTCTTGAAGATGGTCGGTAGGCAGACGCTCTTTTTTTCGGCTGGGCTAGCCTTAGTGTTAACGCGTTAGCAAGAGGCGAACACAAAACAATTTGTACGTTTCGTGCAACAGTGAATGTACCGTATGGTATGTGAGAGGAAAAATCTGATTCGTTCTTGCGAGACGTGAAGGTTTCGTAAATATACGTGGCAACTGACACTTTTGATTATAGCTCACATAGTACATATATTTCTTCGTGCGATTTTCTCCAGCCATGTTGGATAGTTGAATGTTATTGCCTGACTTTTTCAGATGAAACTCACATTTTTTTACGGCGTACAGCATTCTGCAGTGCTTTTGTAGTTCATGAATTCTATAACAATTATTAAACTCGGGCAGTGGCGCAGGCTTGCAATTTTCTATTCCAAGCTCTGGCCATTCTGCGCCGTTTGTTTGTTATAGTCATTGATGAATGACAGCACACCACAAGCGATTCGCTATAAGCCGTGTTTCTGAGTGAGAGGCGAAATGTTCTCCGTGCTAAGATAGCCGTGGTGAGAGACGCCATGTGTGTGTTGGCGATGTCGGTCAGCAGAAAAAGAATCCTCAGATTACTTTCAGCAGTGATGCTCACAGATACCATCTTGACATTGAGGATTTTTCTCTGGATGTAAAATGCACTGAGATTGACAGAAGTGATGAACGATCAGCTGCTAACTTACGAGCAGTGAGTTGCGATTTGCGTCTCCTCATGCGTTAATGTCGTTTTCACGCTCGTAAGTACCTTTAGTAGTATTTATTAGATTCGAAGCGTCTCTTTGATTAACGTGTGGAACACCGTACGTACGAGCGCACGAACGCGCCGCAACGCGTACCCTTTGCCACAAGTGTTGGAATGGTGTCAAGTAGGTAAAGTCGCAGCTGCGCGTTGAGGTAACGCTACCTTCATACGCTTTCCTCATAAGCGCACTTTGGCGTCACACTCTGCCTCACCCGCAGTACACTCGCCGCAGCGTTCTCAGCTGTCAGCTCCTCCGCCCTCTTCTCCCTCGCTTCACCCTCCCACCACCTGCAACGCTCGACTGCACGTCCAGTGGAAGCATTGTTTGGGCTCGTTTATCTGCGATGAAACTGACACGAAACCTAACATGATTTCCGTACCTGCACATCAAACAAACGTTCACTAGAGTAAACGTTACGCTGCGTTTTGTTTCAAACCGTTTTTTCAGCACCCGCATCGACGCCCGTTTCAACCGGGTGAATGCCGTTCGCACCACTGCTGCTTCGCATCTCATCAGGGTTGCCTTCGAGCAGATGGTTTATAATTTTTTTAAAATATCATTCAGCGAGATCAACTGAAGTGAATATTACGGAGTGCCGTATCCGCCTACATGTTCAAGCTCGAACAACGAAGAACTTAGAGCAATAGAACATGCAGTTATGGCTACAATCCACGCATCTGTGGAAACACAGCTAGCACTTAATCGCAGCACCGTACACAGAAATTCAGAAATTTTTCCCCGGTGGGGGGGGGGGGGCACCTTTGTTATTTGTGAAAGGGCACCCCCTAAACTGACAATTTTCTGCTCTCTATGTCTTGGTGAAAAAAAAAATTCAGGGCGGGGGGAACACGGACATGTAGTAATATCCTTAATCCTCTGAATGGGCCCCTGATTCACCAGTATCGTCCGAACAACGTTGTCGTTTGACGAATTTTCAAAATTTCGCATCTGCAAAAAGCGTGCGATTGTGTAACTTTAGATATTCTTGTGTCGATCGCGCTGGTAGAATCTGCAATATCCGAGTGCAATGAATTGCACACTGTTCGAGTCTGCGCATGGCTGTGACACAAACGCTACCTAATTGGATGTTAAATGCTTGTGTTCCCTTGAACAAGAGACTTGATGGTGCTAACAGCGCAAGGAATGACGATGGTGTATTGTGTTTGCAAACTGTCGCTGCATTACACATTTGGTCTCGTGCAGACGTGACGGCGCACTACTCGCTAGTGACCTACTACTGCGATAAATCTGCTAGGCATGCTCGGCACGAATTATCTCGAAGTGCTATTCAGTTCAAACGTGAATTCCAGTTCGCCCAGTTTACTGTAGCACGCACAAGATTACGCAAGGCACCGTTGATGCACGGTCAATCAGCTTACACCACCACCCTTCGCACTGCGACCCAAATGAATGAGTGAACAATCTGCAGTTTCTGTCACTTGTAAAATTGCGTTGGTCCGATATAAATTCATTTGTTGGTCAAGAGTTCATCCGGTGAAACCGGCACAGAGAGCACGTCCGTGTGTAGTATCTTTTGCTATGCGTGTTCACGGGTTCACCCTCCTACCACAGCCATTGTTGGTTGCATGGCACGCCACCTACATAGCCCATGCGCAATGCGAGTATTTAGAACATAGCGATTGTCCATTGCTGTGGGCGGTACGTTACTGTAAGGGAAGACCCACTTTGTGAATAGCAACTTGAACACCTAGGCAACAATTTGAAAAACAAAATACGATAGCTACTGATATTATTGAACCCGTGAGGTGTCATTTATATTTTGGTTGCGGTGACCATCACCGTTATGGCATTTTGTTTTGTACTTTGCACAGCACCGAAAAAGAACACGACAATGAAGCAAAATAATAACTAGGCTTGTATATTAGCTATGCGGTATAGCTCTGGCCCCTTCTTCACTTTCTAAATTGTTTATTTCACATTTGGCAGTAAAATTTCTTCCTGTCCATCTTATAGGACACCAGGGCCAAAAGGGCTAAACAGTCTTCAAGCATATTTGCAGGATACCCACTACGCCATTATTCATCACAATGATTGTGTAGTGAGAGAGAGAAAAGACTTTATTCACAGGATCCTGCGTGGGATAGGGGCCGGGCTCGCAGGGCGCAGTCCACCCTTATAATGTTCTAGTCTATGCAGTCCTATAAACACTGGGCCAAGAACTCGGGGGTTGAGCCTGACCCGACAGAGGATACGTGGATTCCTGCTCCACGCGCTTGTGGGTCAAGAATTCCCGTTCTCCTCTGCCTGGCCAAAACCCACTCGAGCCGCTGGATCGCCCATTGCTGAGATTGGCAGTCCACCAAGCGGATCAGTATTCGCTATGCTATTCTTCGTCCTTCTTCGTAGAAGCGTGGTGCCAGCTACACATTCTATCATTTCTGTATCAGGTTGGAGCATTTGACAAATCAATCGTTAAGATATTCGCGCTGTGCGGTGAGTGGTTATTTTTTTGCTGGCATAAAACGCTTCATTACTCCAATTTCGGTTCATTTCCCGATATGAAGCGTTCCCAGGGACAGTTTGAAGTTCTTCAGAGTTTCAACCAACGGCTTAACTGGAGTAATACTAGGCTGAGATGTAGGCTACCCAAGTTCTAACCTCCTTGGGTCCTTGGTGTTCTCTAATTACTTAGCTTTTTTTTCTGATTTCACGTGTGACCCCTGTGGTGGCGGGAGACTACAGAGCCAAAAAACAAACCTTGCTGTGATGTATTGATTATGAACGACTTACCACCATAATTTATATTCAGGCTTATACGTTCTCTATTTCGCAAAAATATTTATGGTCTGTAATTTTAGTAATAAATGATGTCGCAGGGGCCAATAACTTTTGATGCCGTTACAGGCATAAGCTCGCTCAATAATCGCAAAAGTGCAATATCTTGTCAAGTAATTGAACCTACGGACATAGAATCTTAGAGGGCGTGTTGGCTAAGGGTCAAAAGAACGAATTTCTTTGGAAGCAAAATTTCCTTGGTAAATGTGGTGTTTGTTTCAAAGGAGCTCAATTGGACAAATTTGCAAATTTTTGGTTATATAAATTAGGGGAAGTTTCATTCGTAATATTCCTCAGCTACGATTTCAACGAGATAGGGCTAAACGGCGTCTGTTGTTTTCTTGTGCGAGAGTATTCTTTCCTTCCAAGAAAACCTCAGCTGTGGATTCTAATTTCCCCGCCTACCAAGAGTAAGTAAGGTAGTATAGTAAAGTAGTAAGGTGTTGACGCAGTATATTCATGTAAGCTTGCACAGTCTGCCATTAGATTTCATTATCTAGCGCACGAACAAGACAAGAAACAAGTGACAACCTGCCCTCGTAGATTGTCAGTTCTTGTATTGTGTGAGCACTATATACTGAAATAAATTATATTCGACTATGCTTTAAGTGGATGTTTTAAATATGTATTTTCGCGACACGCGCATTCTACGTGCAGCATGTGCTGCTCTAGAAAGTATAGGCATTCGTGCATGTTGAACGCTGGCTGTATGCATTCGTCGTTATATAGGGAATCCCAAAAAGCTATGACGTAAGAGCAGAAATAAAATGAGCGTAAATACTGCTTCAATTTGCTGTGTTCTTCAGATTACCGCTCATCATTTCTTTACTTTTAACGTGTTTATTAATTGTAATGTCCGTGTCTTCCAAGCCTCAAAAGTTCTCAAGTAGTAATAGTAGTAGTAATCGTAGTGAAAGTAGTAGTAGCACAAAACTATCATATACCTAGGCTAGAACCCAATTGCTCTGCAAGAAATATACAAAAAAGAGCGTAGTCCGTCCGGCAGGGTGCTGCTTCTATTCCAGGACCCCACGGGTACGATCCATTTATTCAGATCAAGGGTATTTATTTTCATCAATCACTTTACGGATCTCATTGATGCGATTCCCGCGTCCAAGGCACACTTCTGCAGCCAAACCGCACGTCACGTTGTACACAGTCCATCCGACGACATGGGTAGACGTTCTTGAGTAATTTATCCTGCGGTAGGTCGCATACATCTGCACAGAAGAGAGATCAACAAATCCATGTGCAAGCCGTTAGCAAATTCGTATCATGTCATTAGAAAAAGGTTGAGAGGCTGCTTGAAGAATTTTGCAATACTTTCACGATACTATTCCTATTCTTCGTCGCCGTAGTGGAGTGTATGGTTGGACGTACATTATGCCTGAAAACCACTCTCCACGAAAAAGATGAGAAAGAGGAGAATTTATCCACGTTTTAAACCACTGGAACACCATCTAGAGAAGGATATTTAAATGCGTTAAATATAATATTTCATTACTGGGGCCTAACAGACAGTTACAGTAAGCGTTGCCGAAGGGCATAGATGTTGATGGGTGGCTGTGCCATGGAGAAGCAAGACAAAGGCGAGTGGGACGTAGAACGCCTGCGCGCGTTCGCGGCTCAAGCTACGAACAGCCCCTCCCACCCACTATGTTATTGAAGTGCAGTGTAGAAGTTTATAAACGAGCATCCGTGTAGGTTACCCCCTTATCTGGGAGCACAAATTGTGCCATTTTTTCCCTGAATAGACGACACGTTGAAGCAGTACATATCAGTGATCATTATGTCGGCGTTGATGCCCTCTTTGTACGTGATTCACAATACACTGCGTCCAGGTATACCCTAATTCAGCCTCCAGAATGGCTAATAGAGATCATGGGTAGTGCGATGGAGATTGGCCACTAAGTGTCAACGAGGCTTCCATCTGTGTAAAATAATGCTATAGGTTCCAAACATAAATAAACATTGTACAAAATCTCATAATCACCACATGGTAAACACTACTTGCGTGAAGACCATCGGGCTTTCATGCCGCTCGGATGCTCATAACAGAGGGCTCGGTCCTGTTTTAAGTGTGAATACACTTTATAAGCGACCACAAACCACCCACCGCCGTCGGCGGCGTCCGCAGTCTTCTCTCTATCTTTAAAAGAAAGAGGACTTGGCGGGCCGCAGTGCGACGCTCTACCGAATAAGCCACGGACGCGGCGCTGATATCGGTGTCAGTAACGCGCCTTATATCTTTAACGCCGCTGCGCACGTCCCCCTCCCCCTTCGCTCGCTCCTCTGCTCTCCTCGCTCGCTGCAGCTGCGCGCGCACCCCTCTCTCGCACGCCCGCCTTCTCTCTCAGTCTCCCGTCGAGAGCGGGTCGTGCGATGGATGTCCCGGAGGCAACGCTACCATCAACAACGAATGCAGTACAATCGAATGCCAGCACTGCACCCGTCGTTGGAGGTGATGGTACCACGGTGGTTTCGCCGACGTTGGAAGACAAGGCGGCGCTGCGAAGGGCTCGTGAGACCGAATGTAAGCGGGCGAAGCGTGCAGCGGATGCCGAACTGCGTGCTCGCGAGGCCGAGTGCAAGCGGGCGAAGCGTGCAGCGGATGCCGAACTGCGCGCTCGCGAGGCCGAGGACAAGCGGGCGAAGCGTGCAGAGGATGCCGAACTTCGCGCTCGCAAGGCCGAGGAAAAGCGGGCGAAGCGTGCAGCGGATGGTGAACTGCGCGCTCGCGAGGCCGAGATGAGGCGTCAGTATCGAGCCGCGAACGCGGCCCAAGAAGCGGAACGACAACGCAAGCGTCAGGCGGAGAAGGGCGATGAAGGCCGGCGTCAAGACGCCGCTCGCAATCGTCAACGGCGAGTGGACCCGCATTCGCCAGTGAGTTAACGTAAACTCCCCCGTGTGATCAAATTGCGATTCCCATGAACCATTACACCATAAAGGCACCATAGTGTGATTGATAAATATAATAGTGAGAATTAATAAATACCCCTCAAGGCATCACCCCGTGCATTCGCACTTAACCATGTTCACTCTCGAGGAAATGCTTGGGAGTTTTTCTCTTCGTCGTCTGAACGCGGGGTTTTCGAGATGTTTTGCGTGACGAAAACATGTTACTGAAGTTTTGGTGGTCTTTGGCATAAAACGCTTCCGTGCTAATACTGACCAAGGGCTACGTTAAGGCACGCATAATCTCTATCAACGCGTGCAATGAGCTATTACTAGTGACAAGAGGATGTTTTGTGTCCTGCAGACGCAACTTTACATTATAACAGGTAGTATACATGTATGAGCGCTTTTATACCCTTATGCTGGGTGTAAATTCACGCCTCCTACAGAAGATCAGATTATATCACATGTAAATTTAGTGACATATAGAGTAGAGCAACACATCCGTATTTTCTGTGAAAACAGTCATGCAGCTGTTTTGAAGCGTCTTTAATGCATTCGTTTTTCATAAGATTTTTAATTTTTAACTTTTCTTTTGACAACCAACGCACCTGCATACTGACATGTCTCAGTGACTTCATGACTACCTGTTGTCCTCTGCTTATAGTGCGGTTTTTGTGTTACCACCAACTCACCATCGTCATTCATTAATCTTTCTTTTCCCCTTTCCCTTCCCCCAGTGTAGAGTAGCAGGCTAGAGCAAACTATCGCTCAGGCCGACCTCTCTGCCTTTCTGTAAATAAACATACTTCCTTCCTTCCTTGTGTTACTATAAATGTAACTACAGAACATAATTCTTTCTTTACATTCGACTAGTAACCCTTTTTTTCAGCCCACTACAAGGTGACTGGCAATGAGATGAGTTATTATTGATGTGAGTGATTGTTCAGTGGCGAAAGAATTTCAGCCGGGTAATTTACTATGGATAGTATTTGTCGCTGCCGTTTTTGTCTTAGTTGTGAATTTTTTTAAACTGCAAACATACACGTGTAATACCACCACAGGCTGTACACCGACATTTCTAAATCACATGCCGGCTACCTTAGCTAAATAACGACCTAAAGTTTCCATGCAAACCTCTCTCCGAGTTAATATATTTCACTATCTCGAGTGAACAATACACATTTTGCATTAAAATATCTTCATTGTTTTGCTATTCATGCTCAACTTCTACAGGCCTCTTCGGGCCCAACTAATAGTAGAAACACCATCCTACGTAGAATATACAAGAAACAATGCACACCACAAGTTGATAATGTGGATGGCAATAAACAATTACTAGTACTTCAACTTCGAACGCACGACAGCCAAACAACAGAATTAAAACAAGCACTTATCACAAATCGTCATGCAGAGCTAGCTACAAACCTCCCCAAAACTAAAAAGAGCACGCGGTAAGTGCTTGTCTATGGCAGAATGTACAAACGAATTTGCTTATGATAAACTGTTGCGAGCAATATTTTTCTTCATGGTTGCTTTTTCGATGAAACTATGTTGAGGCTGAAGTGCGCATTCGACATATTTTACTCTTCTTTCGTCAAACTATGAGCGTGGCCTAGAATGAAACAAGGTTTTAACACCAATTCAGGAGCCTCCATTGCCAGCCTGCACCTGCAATCAACAATTCCTAAAGACAAGTTGAGCTGTATATTGTTATTTTAGTGTAAATTAATCATACTGTACGGGCTTGCATACTACGACTCATTCGAGAAAATGAAGTTACCCACCTTCTGTCTTATAGTAGTTGGCGTATCGAAGGTTATCAACGAGGCCCGGCCTATGCCAGAGGCAAATGCGCAGTTGTCATTGTTGATATATATTATAGACGAGCCCGTCGGGTCACGATGAAATAACTCTTGTTCGCACATCTTCAAAAGAAAAAGCAGGAATTATGGAGCGCGCATGCGACATCCTAGTAAATACGCAATGAGCACGCGAGATTGACTCTGACTTTCTATTACGCGCTAAGCTATTGCTCGCATGTAGGACCATTTGCAGATACAATCGGAACAAGAACAGTGGTTGTACGAATGAATTTTATGTTACATTTCCTTCCAAGAAAGCTCTATAGGTAGTGTATTGCCTTTTTAAAATCAGATCTTAACGCGATGAATTAAACAAAGTTTAAGTATTATCTAATATATCTCCAGCAGACAACTGTCATTTACACTGACACAAAATATCATGGCCAACGGCTGCAAGCGGGGTTCCTTCGCTGCGTTTTCAAATATTCGGGACAAGATAGTATCTAGTTTCCACTTCCCCTTTTATTACAACCCATTGCATTAGGTGTGAACACACATCATATAGGGCTTCCTGGGCCAAATTCCTTAGATAGCCAGCAATAGAAGGTGGCACACATAAGTGATTACACAATTCCTATAATATTATTCGGATAGGGATGAGCTAGTTTCAATGCCATCAGGACTTGCATTTGTTCGAACTACCGTGTAAGCAGACAGATCAAGATTTAGAACGGGTGGATTCACAAGGCGACTCCTGAGTGTTGAGAATGTCTAAGCTTGAGGGGACGATTGACTTCGGCGAAATTGTCATTAAAGCTTCAGAAGTAGAAACACAGCCCGAGGAAACTTCGTAAATCAAACGTATGAGAAGGTGGAAACTCTCGGACTGCCCCTTTTTCGGGATCAGGCTGCACGTTACTCGTGTCTGCAAAGTGACAAAGCACTTGCATATGATGATCGACAGGACGTTTTCTAGAACTCGACCGTAGGTCTTTTCATTGGAAGGCACCAGAGAACTGGAGGAGATGGCTGTCAAACATCAGAGAAATTCATTCGTAGTTTACATTTCGTTAATGGTGGCTTCACTGAAAAAATTCAACATAGGCATGTGGCCTCCTTAAAACAACTCAGAAAAGAGGTCATCGTGCGCCTGTTAGTGCTGAGGTATACAAAATTTGAAAGGCATCACTGTGATGGGGTAGACACTATGTGGGACGATGAATGTCGTCTACTAGCTATCGCAATCATCGACTGGGATTCGCTTGTGGCAAGAATAAATCAACAGAGAAGAAACGACTCGACTCATGAAATCGCTTTCATGCACTACCAATACAAGAAAGCCTGTAGAAGTTCATTGTCTTAGAGTTTTTCAGATTCTGTTAATAAACAGGTCCTGCAAGTATTCTCCTTTTTACCGAAAAAACAAGGCATGCGCACGAACTGCAGATGGCACAAAAACATCATTGAAGGGCGTCTTCGACTCATTCATTTCTATTTCCTTTTTTCTCCGACACACAGTTAAGACGCCTGTGGATGGGTGGAACGAAATCAAATGTCTTCGTAAGATGAAGGGGCCACGGAGTGCGGACGCACGTCACTTCGGCTCCACGGTTTTTAGGGGTGAAGCTCCTAATAGCGGCACCCGTTCAACCCCCGTAGTATGTAACAAGTATAACATTTTGACCTCCAAGGTGGTGCCGGTGAGACACTTCTTCTGTGCGTTGTTGAACAATAAAAAATAGTGCTCAATGTACATGTCAATGGCTGCTAATGGGGAATGACAGACAGGAGCACTCGGCTTTTAGTTAACGCGCAGGCTGCGATCACCATTAGCAGCCATTGGCATGTACATTGAGCACTATCTGATAAGAAAGGGTTGCTATGTTATACTCGCTGGGTGTAACCTTCTTAGCTTTAGAAAGGTTTGGCGAGCGTTGAGCCGCAGTGTCATGAATACAATGAACTTGTATATACCATGAATGAACTCGAGGTGGTTAAAATGGGAAGTAGATACGAAGCGCAAGCCGTCAGAAAGTTAAAGCCGAATGCTCCGCCTCTCATTTCTCATTAGCAGCCATTGGCATGTACATTGAACACTATCTGACTGAAAAAGTTTGCTACGTCATACTCGCTGGGCGTAACCTCCTTGGTTTTGGAAAGGTTTAGCGAGCGTTCGGCCGCAGTGCCATGAATACAGTGAACTAGTATATACCATGAACTCGAGGTGGTTAAAGGTGGAAAGTGGACCCGAAGCGCAAGCCGTAAGAAAGTGTGCGTGTTCCACATCTCGTTTAGTCCTTGGAATGTCCGCTGGATGGCCGTGCTTCTACATGGCGAATATGTGATGAAAAGATGCGAGATGGTGGTACTTGGAGTGTTGAATAGATGGACGAACGGACACATAGACAGATGCATGGATGGACGCATGAACGGACGCAGGGGCGGCTGCATGGACGAACGCAGGGACGGACGCACGAACAGACGCACACACGGACGGGCTGATGGACGCATGGACGGTCACACTGACGGACGCATCGACGGACGGAAGCAAGAACGAATGAACGGACGAATTCTTCGCCCCACTCTCCATCATTCACTCCGTGGATATGCTGCCATTTTTTTATGGTTTACGGCATTGGCTTGCCTGTCATTCTGTTTACAGTCTTCCTAAGTGACTGCGAAAGTCTTGCGGAGTCTCCCTAAACCAGATTTAAGCAGGTGAGCCAAAATTTCATCTACTCCAAGATTTTTCGTACAGCCATGCTAGCCCGATATGCCAGTTGACGGGCACAGTAGTCCTGATACATCTGCGCCAACAACAGGTGCTACCCATCCGCTGTGCTGGCGCTTAACAATGAACGTTGTGCAAGCCAACGGTGAGGAGATATCACCGATGGAGTTCGGTAAAGAACAAGGATGGTGCGGGATAAAGCGTAATACTATGAAAGCGGCTAAAGACGCCGACACAGGGACGAACCAGCAAGCAACGCCCGTGTGTTTCAAGAAGGAGACGTTTGTTCAGAAAACATCGCAGCATGTGCGGAAAGTCACCAAGACGAGCCGAATGCCCAAGCTGCCGACGAATGATTACAATATTATTATTGGACCCCGGGACGGCTTCAATGTATTGCACCACCAGAAGGACCACGTCCACTGCTGTCTACGCAATACAGCAGGGATGGACGCGAAGCAGCCGAGGAGGACAGTGTTTGTCTGAATGAGCTCAAAAACTTGATTTCGATAAGCACACCGTCAGAAGATCGTAAAAGGCGGTATGGCGGTATTTGCAAGCTGCGCATCGTTCACCGTGAGTTTGAAGTGAATGCCTACGGAGCAGCGCCGGAAAACACATCCGAGGGCCTCATCAAGGGTATATCACTAGACGAAAAGCCAGTGGACGCGGTGAGAAGTCTCGTGAACCACCGTAACCCGAACGTCCTGCATGCCAAACGCATAGGCAACACGACCAACGTGATCATCCTGTTCGACGGTTACTACGTGCCCTGTTACGGGAACTACGGAGGAATGGTGCTAAGATGCACTCTCTATAAAAAAAAACGTTTTGACCTGTGCTTTCAGTGTGGTCGTCTGGGACATAGGGCTGACGTGTGCCCCAATACGAACGACAAGAAGTGCCGTGGGTGCGGATGCAGCAACCAGCCGACAATAATTGGTGTGAGCCCGTGTGCCTGATGTGCGGAAAAGACTACCTCACCGGAGACCACATGTGCGAAACCAAGTACAAGACACCCCACCTCATCATGCGACGACAGTGGGAACGCAGAATGCGCGAGGATGCAGAGGCGACCTATTGCAGCAGCAGCACTGTCGACGATGGAGGGGAGGGCTCCTGCCGGCGCCATGCATCAAGACGACGCAGCGGCCACCGGCGATCGGCCTCAAGGGAGAGCCACGCGCAGCGCCACACTCGCTCCGGTACGCGTTCTCGGGCGCACTCCCACAGCGTCTCCCGACCCCGTTCAGCCATGACTGGCAGAAAGTCGATGACCCAAGCTAGCTACGCCACTGCAGCCAAAAGCGGAACAGTATTCGACCCCCCTAACGTCAGGCGGGTGGGCGTTGCCTCCGGTCGTGCGTCTCAAGCACCACAAATGCGAGTCGAGACTGCCAATAATAGAAACCTCAATGCATACAGACGCAAAGTTTTCTTTGCAATACCAACAATGAACCAAAAAGCTCAATATAGAAACAATTGATGAGTTTGAATGTTTAATAAAAACATGCGGCAGGAGAATGCCAAGTTAAGAAACGAAGTCGCAACGTTAAAAGGAGAGGCGCCGATAATATCTTCACTTTCTTCTTTCCAAAACCCACCACCACCAACGCAGCTCCTAATACCGGCCAGAGCATGCAAGAAGCCATGGACGCGAAGGACGCGCACCCCGCACCCTCTAAGCGTATAGTGCTAGATCCGGAGCAGGCTGAGGTCAAATCGCAGAAAAGCGAGGAGCAACTTTGCGAGCGAATCGACAAACTAGACGACAAGGTAGACGCGATAATATCTCAACAAAGTGCAACAAACCACGCAACTTAACAGCGTAATATAGCTCCACAAACCACGCAAACCAAACAGTTGAGCGTTGCAATATCTCGGCTCACACAGATGGTCGTGGCACTGCAAGCACGCATGGACGATATCGAAATCCGTCTTTCAGGTGGGAGCGGGTCACGTCATGCGGAATACTGGGAAATCTTACTTTAGGCCGTTACCTGACGACAGAGGCGTAGGATCAATGGGACGGCAAATTATAACACGTACAGTCACCATAGATTCGCACGAAACTACACAACCAAAACGCTCACGACAGCGTCACACGCGGAACACGCTCACTATCTGGCAGTGGAACCTGCAGGTGACACAGGAGGAAACGAGCACATCTACAATATTTTCTGCAAATCCGAAACAACCAGACGTAATGCTTTTGTGGAAAACCAACGACCCGATTCAGCTGGGGGTGTATATGAGTCTGGGAACGCGGGAGCATCCCCGGTCGCTGCGGCGCTAGTGCGACGCAAGCTCACCGTGACGCAACGTGAACTTGCAATCGTCAGCATACCGCATGTACTCATAGAGGTCATTCCACCGAAAAGGCGTGGCCCGGGCATGTTTATACCTAACGTGTATAGTGGACCCAAAACCAAACATCGTTTTAGCACGTTACTACGAAAGGCGTGTGAAGCAGCTGGTGACGGGTTCTTGCTCATCGCGGGAGACTTCAACGCACCCCACGTGGCGGGGAAGGGGGGAAAGATACAGAACGCCTACAGGTAAGCACTTTTGAAACGATGTGCAGAATGAGGGGCTCGAGCTTATAACAGACCCTTCTGCGCCGTCGTGCAGGAGCAACAGCGTTTATGCAGATACTTTACCCGACCTAGCGTTTATTAGGAACGTTTCTAGAGCGCAATGGCACAATATGCAGGAGGACCTGGGTAGTGATCACTCAGCGATTGAAATCCAGATCGACGCTGGATGTCACCACGCCGCCAAGGACAAGCAATTACGGCTAGTGGATTGGGACGCGTTTCGCAAAGTCTGGAAGAGCAGAAACGTGGCAGCGCGACTATATAAGATATCGAGAGCTGGACCACTGAAGCTTAGGGTTATAGTAGAAGCGGCAATGTGGGAAGTTCAGCCGGAAGCAGAGCTAGAGGTAATAGACAGTAAACTACTACGCATGTGGGAAGCCAAACGCAGCGTCCAAGACAGGTGGAAGAATCAACACCACAAGAGAACGCTACACAGATGCATTGCACGGCTGAGCAGGGATATAAAAGAGCATGCCGTAGAAGCATGCAGAGTGCAATGGGAAGAGACATCTAACGGGATGGAGAACCAGCTGGGCTTGGCCAAGACGTGGCATCTCTTCCGGAATCTCTTGAATTCGGAGGAGACCAAAACAGCGCACGCGCATAAGCTAAACAAGTTACTGCACGAGAACAAAGGCAAGTCCGCAAACTTTCTTGACGACGTGCGCAGCCATTACTGTAAGTCCTCCAGCCCTATCGCGCACCCGGCGTGCGGACGGGATAACGAGAGTAACGCAATGCTAGACGGAGACTTTTGTGTGGCAAAGGTGAGGGCGGTACTGCTTAGGCTCAACACGAAATCAGCAGCAGACCCGAACGGGATAACGAACAAAACACTGCGTAACTTGGACGATGAGTCGATCGAACAATTCACGGCTTGCATTAACGAGTGCAGGAGCACAGGGGCTATACCGAGTTCGTGGAAAACGGCGAGCATAATTATTATTCCCTACCGCGCAAACGGGTACAGATTGACAATCTATGACCAATATCTCTGACTTCCTTCTTTGGTAAGGTCATGGAACACGTGGTCCTCGCTCGTCTTATTAACCACCTCTAGGACAGAGACATGCTACCGCACACCAAGCTGGGATTCCACCGTATTATTGCCACGCAGGATGTTATTCTTGAACTGAAATATGATATCGTAGACGATACCACGCGCTCATCAAAAGCAATACTTGGGTTCGACCTCAAGAAACCGTTCGAAAACGTTAAACACGCCGCAATACATGAAAGAATACGAGCATCGAGACTGGGCGAAAGGAAGTATCACTAAGTACTGTATTAAATGCGAAGCATTTCTTAGCGAACTTCGGCGACTTTGAGCGGATCTATCTATCTATCTATCTAGCCGCAAACGACTTTTAGCTCTCCTGGCGGTTTTGGTAATGGTATCGGTACTAAACGTGGCATGGCATAACATGACTGTATGAAGAACATATTTGACTAGTCATGACATGAAAATCATGACATTTATGTCATGAATGTCATGATATACATTTTCAGGTCCTGTAGCTCTTGCGGTGGTTTCGTTCGCATGGCGTGTTGCAAAACTGGTTTGGTATGACATGATTGCATGGCGAACACAAGCGACAGACCCTTACAAGAAAACCATGGCATGTGTTCCATATAACATGACTACATGCCACGCTCATGATGCACTTGCGGCCATTTCGCTAGCGTCACATATACCAAATTTGGTATTACTGTACGTGAATGGGATGACGCAAGTATGTGACTGGAGCAAACATGACAAACACGAGATGCGTGTCATCTAACAACATGACTACATCCTACGCTCATGATGCACTCGCGGCGATTTCGCTACATTCACTTGTACAAACTTGGTATTACGCGACACGAACGGACGACATGGGTAAATGACACATTCAAACATTATATTCACGACATGAGTGACACGTAACAACGTCACTACATGCCACACTCATGAAGTGCTCACGGTCGTTTCGCTAGTTTCACATATGCCTAATTTGGTATTAGGTGGCGTCAATGAATGACAAAGGTATGTGACATGTGCAAACATGATATTCATGAGATGCGTGTCATGTGAGAGCATGACTAAAAACCACAGTCCAGGCGCCATTACATTTTGACGTGAGGTGGTGCGCGTGCTCGCCAGCGTTCATTTCGTCGCATCATGCAGGCGTTGCGAAGCCAGGCGCCAGTTTGGCCATATACTCGCAGGCGTGTCCCACGCTGGGTTGCTTTCACGCATGCGCGTTTCAGAGTGTCCAGCGTCCCTCCGTCACGAAAAGAGGGAGACGCAGTGTTGTCTGGGTAACGAATCGGCGCTAATTCCGCGCCGGTTGCCGTCGACCCGCGCTGACGGACGCTGGTTGCGTCGGTTGAGCCTTTCGTCAGACTATAGTGTTCTCACCTTTTGCTAACGTAGCGTCGCTGTGCCCAGCGTACCCGCACGTAAACGCAGCATTGGAGTATATTTGGCTCTTCATGATGCGCTCGCGGCCGTTTTGATAGCTCCACATATACCAAATTTGGTGTAACGTGACGTCAATGGATGACGAAATATAAGAGTGGTGCAAACATTGTCATCCTGACACGCGTGTCATGTAAAAACATGACAACATACTACGCTAATAACATGCTCGTGATGGTTTCGCTAGCTAGACATATACTAAATCTGGTATCACGCGACGTGAATACATGACGAAGGTTAAGCAGACATCCAGATATGATAATTGTGACACGGAAGTCATATACGGCAGCATTTACCTCTACCTCGTACCGTTGTGCTGATTTTCAAATGACATATCCACATTTCTTCTTCGTGCTTCGCATATCACAGATTCCCACTGTACGTGAAATCTCTGCCAATTTTTTCCTTACAGGTCACCAGGCCTGCTGAGAGATCGGCGGACTAGACTCGCAAAATATAGACATGGGTTGCACGGGCACGAAGAAAGGCTCCGCAATTTCGCCAATGGTTTAAATGCGAAGCATTTGTTAGTGAACTTCGGCGACATTGAGCGTTTCTATCTATCCATCTATCCATCCATCCATCCATCCATCCATCCATCCATCCATCCATCCATCCATCCATCCATCCATCCATCCATCCATCCATCCATTTATCTATCTATCTATCTATCTATCTATCTATCTATCTATCTATCTATCTATCTATCTATCTATCATATGTCTATCTGTCTATTCATCTATCCATCCATCCATCCATCCATCCACCATCCATCCATCCATCCATCCATCCATCCATCCATCCATCAATCCGTCCGTCCGTCCGTCCGTCCGTCCGTCCATCCATCCATCCATCCATCCATCCATCCATCTATCCATCTATCAATTCATCTATCTATCTATCTATCTATCTATCTATCTATCTATCTATCTATCTATCTATCTATCTATCTATCTATCTATCTATCTATCTATCTATCTATCTATCTAGCTGCCTACGACCTATAACTCTCCTGGCCGTTTCAATAATGGTATCACTACCAAACTTGGTGAGACATAACATAATTATAAGAACATATTGGGCTAGTCATAACATAAAAATTGATATGTATATCATGAATGTCATAATCTACATTCCATAATCTTGCTGCTATTGTGGTGGTTTTGTTCACATGGCATTTTGCAAAACTGGTACGGTATGGCATAATTGCACGGTGAACACAAGCGACAGACCCTAACATGAAAATCATGACATGCGTGTCATTTATCAACATTACTACATTCCACGCTCATGATGCGCTCGCAGCCGTTTCGCTAGCGTCACATATACCAAATTTGGTACTGTGGTTCGTGAATGGATGACGAAGGTATGTGACCGGTACAAACATGATATTCATGAGATACGTGTCATGTAACAACATGACTACATGCCACGATCATGATGCGCTGGCCGCCGTTTCGCTAGCTTCACTTATACCAAATATGCTATTACGGGACGTGAACGGATGAAAAAGGTATGATACTGGTACAAACAAGATAAAGGTGAGATGCGTGTCATGTAAAAACATGACTACATGCAACGCTCATAATGCGCTTGTGGCTATTTTGCTAGCTTCACATGTACCTAACTCGCTATTACGCGACGCGAACGAACTACATAAGTAAACGACACATCCAAGCATGATAACCATGACATGTGGGTCATGTAACAACACGTCTACATGCCACGCTGATGATGCGCTCGTGGCCGTTCCGCTAGTTTCACATTTGCCAAATATGGTATTGACACCAATGGATGACGAAGGTATGTGACTGATGCATACATAACAATCATGTGATGCGTGTGATTTGAGAACACGGCTACATGCCATAGTCAATGCGCCAATAAATTTCGACATGACGCGGTCCGCGTGCTCGCCGGCGTTCATTTTGTCGCGTCACGCCGGCGTTGCCACGCCAGGTGCCGGTCCTGCCATATACTCGGAGGTGCGCGACGCGCTGCGTTGCTTTGACGTATGTTCGTTTCAGCGCGTCCGGCGTTCCTCCGTCACGAAGAGAGGTAGACGCAGTGTTCTCTTGGTAACGCATCAGCATAGAGTAATGTGACTCAATTGCATTGGCGCAAAATGCAGCATGTCGCATTTCTTGCCGGTTGCCGGACGCTGGTCGCACCTGGTGTGAGACTGTGGAGTGCGCTCGTTTTGCTAACGTAGCGTCACTATGCCCAGCGTACGCGCGCGTCAACGCTAAATTGGAGTATATTGGGCCCTGCATGCTGTCTTCAAGGCTGTTTGGCTAGCTCCTTATATACCAAATTTGCTGTTACGTTACGTCAATGAAGGACAAAGTATATGACTTGTGTAAACATGATAATCCTGACAGGCGCGTCATGTAAGAGCATGACAACATACCACGCTCACAGCACGCTCATGGCCATTTCGCTAACTCCACATATACTAAATTTGATTTGGTATCACGTGACGTGAATATAAGACAAAGGTAAACGACACATCCAAAATTGATATTTGCTTCCACCTGGTAACGTTGATCTGATTTAAAGTGACAAATCAACATTTCTCATTTTTGATTCGCATAACATCATTTCCCTCTGTACGTGGGATCTGCCAATTCTTTAATCTCGTCCTTGTCGTGTTGGCACAAAAATTGGCTGAGACAGAAGGTCTCCACCACAGCTTATACGCCGATGATATAACACTCCGGGTTGCCGAGGAGAATGACGGATATTTCGAGCAAAAGTTGAAGGAGGTGGTCGACGTGGTACAGGACTACCTTCGTGACACGGGCCTCGAATGTTCTGCGGCTGAATCGGAGCTCCTTTTCTGCGGACTGACATGCAGGGGCCGTAAGCCCAAGAACACCAATTCTTCCAGCGAGCGTGCAGACGGAGACTATAAAGTCTAATATCGGGTGGCTCCTTCATCCCACAAGTTAACAACATTCGAATACTGTTCTTGCACCTGTCAGCCAATGGCCACAACGGTGAAACCATATGCAGAGTAGACGCTGCTGTCAATGGAACGCTCCGGCTACTGCAACGAATAACAAATCGCCATAGCGAAATGAAAGAAAGTAATACCACTTGTCCGGTACATGCTTTAGTATTGAGGCCACATAACGGACATCTCCTCCTACCTTAAGTGGCATGCGAGTGAACGAACCAAGCTAGACCGTCTCATCTCCAAGGCGTGAAAAGGCGAAATAGGCTTACCAATAAATACTAGCACAGAAAACAATTTCTCGAGCTGGGTTGCACGATACCCTAGATGAACTAATTGAAGCACACAATATCGCCCAATTCGAACGTTTGGCGAGAACCAGAACCGGTCAACACATCCTTGAGAGACTGGGCATAAACTACCCCACGCAGCTGGGCGAAAAGGTTGAAATACCCAGACTCATTCAAGAGCGCATCTTCGTTTTGCCGTTCCCAGAAATATGCGTCCCACTCATCACATCGGTCAGCGCAACAAACGTGCGCAAGATCTAGAAATAAAAAATTGGCAGCATATCCACGGAGTGAATGATGGAGAGGGGGCGAAGCATTTGTCCGCCCATTCCGTTCCTGCTTCCGTCCGTCCATGCGCCCGTCTGTGTGACCGTCCATGCGTCCATTCGCCCGTCCGTGCGTGTGTATGTTCGTGCGTCCGTCCCTGCGATCGTCCATGCATCCGCCCCTGCGTCCATTCATGCGTCCATTCATGCATCTGCCTTTTGTCCATTCGTCCATCTATTCAGCACTCTAAGTACCACCATCTCGCATCTTTTCATCATATATTCCCCACATAAAAGCACCGCCATGCAGCGGACAATTCAAGGACGGTGCGAGAGGGGGCACATGCACACTTTCTTACGGCTTGCGCTTCGGGTCTACTTCCCACCTCGACTTCATGGTATATACTAGTTCACTGAATTCATGGCACTGTGGCCCAACGCTCACTGAACCTTTCTAAAACCAAGAATGTTACGCCCAGCGAGTATTACGTAGCAACCTTTTCCTGTCAGATAGTGCTCTATGTACATGCGAATGACTGCTAATGGGAAACGAGAGACAGCAGAGCATGCATTCTCTCCTGTCTCTGTTACCGAGATATTTATCCAGACGCTTTTGTTATCCAGACATTTAAACATCCGCCGACTGGAAAGCATATGGAGGAAGAGCGATACTGCAGCACATTTTGTTGGAGTGCACCGGTAGTATGCTCCAGTCTTCTATGAACCGGGTATACATGGCAGTATCAAGCCGCGAGGCGCGATGGGAAGCGGCTCTGCGCAGCCGCGACCTCGCCGATCATTTGTGGGCAGTCCGTCACGCCCAGGAAGCTGCGCGTGTCAGAGGACTCGAGGCCGTCACCTAGGTTGGGGTGCTTGTCGCCCCACCTCGCTAAATACCGCCGCACATTTTCAATGAAGTTGATACTCACCCACTCACTTCGTAAGATATACAACCATGGCAGACGGCGTCAGCGTGAGAATGTTGTAGGTATCGTACTATTTGGCTAACTTGTTGTCAGATGGTATTGTCGGAGCCGAACTTCGAGCACCCCCAGATGGCTGTTAACAGCAAATAGCAAATACTTCAGATTTTTTTAAAGAGAACGACAGAGCTACAGATACACCCCCAGCAAAAACTTGCAGATAAACGAGCCAAAATTGAAGAAAGGAAGCTACGCACGGTTTTTGGTGAGCGTGATGATGGGGTGGGGTATAGCTATTTCGTCCTCTGCAGGACGTCGTAAAGCGTAGACACCTCACAATAACTGTCGTGAAGGGGTCGACAAGGCCACGTGAAAACATAAGGTATAGCATCAGGTTCAGTCTAAACAAGTTATGTGCAGTGAAGTGCACAGTAATTATGTGCACAGTAATGGAACAACTAAAAGCATGAAGAAACGGTTTAAGAGTCGATAATGGCTGAATGAACAGTCAGAAATCCATCTTGAGAATAAAATTCTGACAGTTATATGCAAATACAGTAAAAAGAACTGACGTTGAGCGATTGTCATTGCTTACGCGCTCAGTGAAGATTCCCATCATAGCTGTTTAGCTGCTCTTGGTTATTCAAAGGGTAGACGACTTGGAGTTTGAGTATTCTTCAAGGATGGCTACGAATGTCGAACTGCATGGCTGGCATCTTAACTCCGGTATCGGGGACGCCATTAGGGTTCAGAAGATAAACAAACTTCTATTTACAGTTGTCACCACAAGCTCGCCTTAGGGGACAGCATTAGTTAGTTTCTTAAGAAGTGGTTCAAGTGGAATGAGGAATAGGGTTGCCGAGATATAGATGAACAATATTTTTGAAGTGTTGGTGAGCGCGAATGTCTAGTGGACAATCGATGAGCAGCAAGGCAAGCATTAGACTTTTTTTGAGGTTACAGAGAACGAGAATCATGTTCCTAATGGGGTCAGCACATGAGAGAAGCAAGCAATATATTCTAACGTTCATAATAGCCCTGCGAGTAGTGGCAGGCCTGAGAACACATGAACCCGATCGATATGTCGTTGGATGTTTGCCACTAATATGGATTCCGGTACAGACTCGGGGAAATGCTGTCGAGGTTAGTCATAGGCTTTCCTGGGACTGGTAGAGCTCATAAGGGGACGAATGGTGGACGTAAACCTCATATTCGCAATTTCTCGGTGAACAACAGCTTGAATACATGATATGGTCAAGAAATCATGCGTACGTGTTTCATGAGAGCCCGGAGCTATAGACTCAGGTTCCCGCTGTTGAACCTGCTTGTATTTAGGTGATAACGGTTGATGCAGAGAGGCTGGTTGCTATCAGGACTATATTGATGCGCTGCGCGACGCATATGCCTTTCGCTTGTTCAGCGTGGTGATGCAGAAAACAACAGAACCAACTGTTGTGAAGCTGCCGCAAAAAGTATACATTGATTGCATTGTCCGTGACGTCCTTATGACGTATCCTGTGGTGCGAGTCTCCAGCATGCATGCTCTCATATATTTTGGTCAAAGAGCAAAACTTCTTGAAATACCTCACCATAGGGCAGCTTGCGCGATGTAATTGTGATGCGCTACAATATTCCGCTTACGAACACCAAGCTTCCCATTCAGCGGTTATTTACGTTGATATGCATAATTTGCGGTGGTCATCACCTCAGTGGCCCAAAGACACAGGTTGTTCATCGAACAACCGCGACCATGATTTATGCCCCTTCGCCTCTTCAGACAAAGCACGCGTGCCCAAATGCTAATATATTTCATATATAGAACATAGCATTGCAAGCCAAAATTTTCCGTGGTAGTTTACACGAATCTGCAGTATCACTTTTTTACTGTTTGAGAAAAAGGTTTGACAGATTCATTTCACAATACGCGTAGTCAGTATGGTATAGTTTCTTCTCTCTCTCTCGGTTTTGAAAGTAGCTCTCACAGTAGGTGATACTTAGGGACTACAATTTCATCTAGACTGCAACCAGCAATCTACAATACTTTAGAGTATCAAAGCGATTAAGAAGTTCCGTCAGTGGTTACGCACACTTTGTACATTAAGAGTGTGCGCCCACATCTGCGTGGGTTGATCAGCGATAGTGGTGCTCGGCTGCTGACGCAATGGTAGTGGGTTTGACCCCAACCTTGCGGTCGCGTTTCGGTGAAGGAAAATGGGAGAGGCAACAATGCAATGTATGATGTCAGTCAGCGTTAAAGTCCGTGGAATGGTCTCTAATGCAAACGCAAGGTCAAAAGTGGTACCAGCGTCGGGACAGAAGCCGCAAAATCTGGCCGGGTATACGGGCAGCATCGCAGCAGCAACCAGGCCGTCCTATAGCTCGCACATCGCGCCAACCGTGTCGATGTCACTGCAGTAGTGGGACTTCCTCTTCATTACAATTCGTCCCGTGTCGGAAAAGAAGCCATCCTGTGACTTACGGAGAACAGAGCACGAGCGGATCGTAATACGGTTTCAGCCGCTGTACGTTAACGATATCATGACCGCGAAAGCGCTGGTCTGTGGATGGCGGAACGCGTTCGACTATGTAGTTAATCGGTGAGGTTGGTGACACAACGTGGCAAGGTCCGTGGTATTTTGAAGCAACATTTGAGAAAAGGCCTGAAGCGAGAGTAGGAACCTAAAGCCACACAAGGGTGTTCAGAACAAAGTTGGGGTATTGGTGGTTATCGTCACGCCGAGGTTTGCGTCTCCATTAGTCGATGGTTGTAAACGACTGGGCGAGATTACCGCATTCCTCGGTGCGGCGGGTAGGTTCGGAGATGAGCGTAGACTCCGATAGATCGTGATGGTCGGGCAGAATGGTATCTAGTGTAGTGGAAAGGTCTCAGCCGTATAAAGGAAAAATGGCGAAAAGCCCGTAGTCGCCTGTGGAGCAATGTTCTATGTCTACGTCACAAAGGCCGAACGAGGTCTTTATCGAAGGTGTCTGAGACAACATAGTTAGATATCATGTCGCCTAGGGTATGGCTCAAACTTTCCGTCACGTCATTTGTTTGTGGGTGGTAAGCAGTGCTTGTCCGGTGAATGACACAACATTCGGCAAAAAGTGCGTTGACGACAAGAGATGAGAACACACGTCCTCTGTCAGCTGAGAAGTTCATGCGTCACGCTCTGAAGGGGAATGAATTTCCGCAGGAGAAAAGATGATACGCCGTGAGCCGTGGCAGCAGGCAAAGCGGCTGCTTCTGCATATCGTGTCAAGTAGTCGACCAGCGACAATGATCTAATGGTTACCAGAAGTAGTGAATCGAAAAGAAGCATACAGATTGGTTCCGACGCGGTCGAAAAGCCTGGCTGGGCAAAAGATTGGCTGTATCAGGCCAGAGGCATGATGAGAAAAAGCTTTGAGTCTTTGGCACTGCGGGCCTGACTGAATGCACTTGCGCACAAAGGGGTACATGCCTCGCCAATAGAACCGAGAGGAAAGCCGAGCGAACGTTTTGAAGACGGACGCGTGTGCGCACTGAGGGTCAGCGTGAAAAACTGAACATATTGCAGCACGAAAAGGGTGAGGTATGACCAGTAACCACTCTCGGTCTTCAGACTTGTAATTCCTGGGATGAAGGAGGTCATCGTGGATTTCAAAGTGAACCGCTTGACGGCACAATCTTCGAGATGATGAAGAAGTCGACGGATCTGAAAGAAATCACAGAATAGCGCTAATCCAGTCATCCTTACGTTGACCAAACGCCATGTTGCATAGAAGTGTGGCAGCTTGGGCTAGTTGGTATGGCGCTCGTGTCTTTCGTGTCCTTCTTGTCTCTGTGTCATCGTTTCGTTCTCGCGCTATAACTATCGTCATGCCATAGTTGCAGTTGGGAACAGAACCGTTGTGTCCACAGCACATAGATATGCAGAGCTTTCAGAGGAGACAAGTGAACATGATAGGTCGTCGGCATCAGTGTGACGTCGTCCAGATTTGTAGACAACATGCATGTTGAACTATTGCAACCGCAAAGGCCATCGAGCTAAATGGCAGGAGGGGTATTTCAATGTGGATAACCAACAAAGCGCATGGTGATGGGTGACTACGCCAAACTGGTGACCATATAGGTACGTTCTACATTTACGCAGAGCCCAAATAATTGCCAGACATTCTTTCTCTGTCACAGAATAGTTATTCTCCGCATTAATGAGAGTATGGCTTGTGCATGTGATTACGCACTCCTGGAATACCGATTTGGGCTGCGCGAGCATGGCGCCAAGTCCTACACCACCGGCATCGGTGTGTACCTCAGTCGGAGCAGTCAGGGTCGAACTGACGCAAGATTAGGCGGTGAGGTCAACAGGGGGCCAACTTTTTGAACGCATCGTCTCAGGCGCGTGACCAAGTGAAACATTTCCAGTCACTTCGTTAGAAATTCAGTCAATGAGGCGGTAATCATCGCGAAATTCTTAAAAAGCGGCGGAAATACGAGCAGAGTCCAAGAAAATTGTGCAGTTACTTCATAGACGCAGGCTTAAAGAACTGTGAAGCTTGGCGGTGTCAGGGAAGAAAACCATCTTTCGAGAAAACATTGCCGAGAATGGTGAGCTGACTGGTGCTGAAGCGGCATTTCTTCGAGTTGAGCTTAAGGCCAGTGTCGTTTAGGCACTGCAGTAATTCGTATATCCTGCTGAGATGCTTTCTACTTCAGGTCACGCAAAAGATTCTTCATCATCCGCTTCGAATGTTGCTGGCGCATTGCAAAGACCAAAAGGCATGACACAGAATTCGTAAAGGGCACAAGTGTGATAAAGGCTGTCTGAAGCTCATCTTCAGGTACAAGAGGAACTTGCCAGTAGCCGATCTGTAAGCCAATAGAAGGAAAGAACTCCGCACCTTGGAGCGAGTCAAGGGCATCGTTGATTCTCAGTAAGTGGTAAACCTCCTTATGACGACAGGTAGTCAACACAGAAGCTAATTGACCCGTCCTTTTCTTAATGAGAACGACTGGAGATTCCCAGGGACTATTCGAAGGCTGGATGACGCCACGCTGAGCATTTCAGCTACTTGGTCACCGATAACCTGATGCTCTGTCGCGGAAGCACGATAGGGTCTTTGACGCAGTGGTGCATTGGTGCCCGTGCCAATGCGGTGATACACAGCTGACATGCAGCCGAGGAGAGTACGCTGGCAGTCAATAGAAGAACGGAGCATGTCCAGGAGTCGTACATGCTGAGCACGTTGCGAAACGGTTAACGTATCGACGATGTAGCTTCTTAGTACGTCAGGCTTTGTACTCTGTGGCGAAAGGAACAGCTCACTCCAGTGACTTCATGTTCGGCGGAAGGACCAGTCGGCATGTCTATAATTGCAGATGGATCGAGACTGTAAACACGCCCGACGCTTTAACCCTGAAGCAGTGTTACAGGACATGACAACAGGTTTGTGATTAGCCATCTCTTGAAGCCGTCATGAAGCTTCAGAAGGGCATAAGGTAGCAGCGAACACTTGCGGCTAACGAAAACGGCAGACGGCGAGAAAAGGGCCCTCGACTCAGAGAGCGAGTTGCTAGACAATATGGGAAGGGCAGAAGAGAGCTGTGGCATGAAGCATCAAATAGTTTGTCCCCAGTTTCGAAAGCGTCATATAACGAAGCGTCATCAAACCTTTCAAATGCCACCTCTGCGCGTGAGCAATCGATGGCAGCTTTAGCAGAGAGAAAGCCCCAACTCAAAATAAGGCCATGGGAGCTGAAATTCAACACTAGGAATTCGATGACATAGATAAGGCCATGAATCACGAGGCGAGCAATACAGGCAGGGGCTGGCGTGACGTGCTCTACACTAGTTGTATGAAGCAATATACTTGCTAGTGGCGTCATAACTCTTTTGAGCAAGCGGGGGAATCTTTCCCTGATCACTGACACTGTGGCACCAGTGTAGACAAGAGCGAGTGCAGTGACGCCGTCAACATATACGTCAAGAACATTATTCGTTGAAAAGAGAGGCCTTGGTCTTTTCAAGGGTTACGCAGTTCCTGCCTCTGGAACTGCAGCAATCAGTTTCCCCGCCGCTCCGGCGATGAAGGACGACGAGCAAGTGGCGTCGAGGTGATGGTGAGCGACGGTTAACAGGAGGACGGTGGTCGGCGTACGATAACATCTGGTCGGGGTGCTGAGAGCCTGCGAACGACGGGCGCGGTGGCACATAGCCGGCGTCTGTGAAGCTCTGATGGTAGCTACAAACAGGGACGCGCTGACGGCAGTATCGCGTCATGTGGCTAGGTAGGCCACAGTCAAAGCATATTGGCTGATGGTCGAGGGTACAATATTGTCCACTGCTCTGGACAGGCCTTGGCTCAGCGAACCGAGGATGGGGCCGCCGTGGCACGGATTATTTAGAGGGTGTCATCCGGGACATTAGAGCATCGCGTTAGAAGACGCTGTCGTAGGAGCTCGTCGAAACTCTGACACAGCTTGATGCGCTCAAGTGAGGGGGTTCTGCGAGAGCAGCATCTAAAATGCGTCGTCAGAAATGCCTTTCATATGATGTGTCTTACCTTGTTAGTTTGCGCCATTGTTGGGTCGATACGCCGGCAGAGGTTGGGGATGTCCTCTATGTAGCTTGTAAATGTCTGACCAGTTTGGTGGGACTGGCTCCGTAGGCGTTGTTCTCTGCGAAGTTTGTGCAACCCAGGACGCCTAAAAACAGCTTCCGGTTTTGAAGGTCATACAAATGGAGATAACCACCTCATGGTTATTGTGCCACAGCTTGGCGACATCCGTTAAATAAAACATCACGGTATTGAGCTTCATGGTATCGTCCTAATAGTAGGTAGCGCTGGCTCCTTCATAGGATTTCAGACAATCCTGAACGCCTTGCTCGTCGGTGCCGCTAAAGATTCTGGGTTCTCACAAGAGCTAACCAAGGGACATCCCCTGCGTGGCAAAGCCGGTGGGGGTGTGAAGACAGCGTCGTCAGGCATGACGGCCAGCATCTTTCGGCTACGCAGTTCCAGGGCCGGGGAAAAGCGGAGCCCTGTCCATCAAACAAAATGCAAGGTCAAAAGTGGTAGCAGCGTCGGCACAGACGTCGCAAAAACTCGCCGGGTACACGGGAAGCGTCGCAGCAGCAGCCACACCATCCTAGCTCGCGCCTCGAGCCAACGTGTCAATTTTGCTGCAGTGGTGGGCATGCATTTGTATTACAGGTGAAACATTCGCAGCCCTTCACTACGGCGCCTCTCATAATAGTAAGCCAATTAGGGTTTCAGCCGTAAAACTATATTTAACAAGAATAATATTTAGTGTTCACGATACTGTATATTACATTATTATTATTATTATATTTTATTATTATTATTATATTACGGATTTTCCACTCTGATAAAGGTAGAGGTGACTTTCCAAATGAAAATATTTTATTATACTGGCCGAACTTGTGGCCACATAAAAGAAAAGTAAGATTACAGCAAGGCACTGGCACTGATAGCGGCGGGCAGAGCATCGGCCGCCGATGAACTGACATGCAGCGACGCATGTCAGCATTTATACACTTGCCATCGAACATCCTAGCGTTATCCGGTGACGTTGGTTCCAGAATAATCTGAAAGGGTCACGAAGTGGGCTTGATCTTGACGGAACAATTTACTACAGCCTCGAAGCTCATCTAACACTGTAGGCGTGGTTTGCGCTGTACATATTGTAACGGGGCAATAACAAAACATGAGGAAAGGAATGTAGCTTTGCCCCCTCTGAAAAAGACATCGTCCCTGATGCTTCGACAAATAGATGAAAATAAAAAAATGCAAGGAAGTACAAGCAAATAACTACAATACAGCACTAACAACAACAACAACAAAATACACTGTTTCATCTCGTTAACGCGCATAAAACGGCATGAGGCGCGGGACATGGACGAATTTAGGTCGCGATCGGTGCCGTTTGGAGTTCGTAATGCCGTCAGAGACAACTTCGTAGTCGATTGGGTCGAGACGACGTAATACCCTGCATGGTCCGAAGTACCGTCGCAGAAGTTTTCACTGAGTCCACGTAGAAGTATCCGCGTTCATACTCAAACACGTTCACCGGGCTGGTGTTCCACGAAGTGTCGTCGAAGATTGCAACGGCGGCTATCCGTCTTAGTTCTTGATACGGAGGCGGGTGAGTTGTCTGGCCTCTTAGGCGAGTTGTAGACACTCGCTCACTTCGAGGTTTTCATCGTCGGTGACGTTGGGTAACATGGCCTCGGAGCGTCGTTACAGGGGTCATTCCGTAGACCGCTTTGTACGGCGTCATTCGCGCCGTTTCTTGAACAGCGGTGTTGTATGTGAAGGTCACGTATGGAAGGATGGCATCTCACGTCTTGTGTTCGACGTCGACGTACATGGCAAGCATGTCGGCGATGTTCTTAAGACGCTTGGTGAGGCCATTGGCCTGTGGATGATAGGGGCTTGTCAGGTGGTGACTTGTCTGGCTGTACCTCAGGATTGCCCGAGTTAGGTCTGCCGTAAAAGCCATACCTCTGCCAGTAATGAAGACCTGTGGTGCTCCGTGACGCAGGACAATGCTTTTGACGAAGAACTTTTCTACCTCAGTGGCACTGCCTTTGGACAGGGCCCTTGTCTCGGCGTAACGCATGAGGTAGTCGGCAGCCACGACGATTCATTTGTTCCCGGAGTGCGACGTCGGGAATGGCCTCATAAGGTCCATGCCGATTTGCTGGAACGGCCGGTGTGGTGGCTCGATGGGCTGGAGGAGTCCGGCTGGACCTATTCTGTGGTGTTTTTCGTCGTTGGCACTCCCGTAATGTCTTCGCATAACAAGTGACGTCGGCGGAAAGGTGTGGCCAGTACTACTTCTGTATTCGTGTGAGCGTACGGGAAACATCGAGGTGTCCAGCCGTCAGGTCTTCATGCAGAGCATCTAAAACTTCTGAATGTAACACTGAAGGTACTACGACGAAGGTAGTTGGCCCAAAATGGCGAGAAGATTTTCTTCAGGGCAACGCCATTCTGCAAAAAAAACGACTAGACTCCTCGTTCGAAGACTTGTGTGAACAACGGCGGCCTTGCCCTCGAGGTATTCAACAAAGCTCCCGAGTTCCGGGTCAGCTCGCTGTCGCTCGACAAAGTAGTCGGCACTCATGGTTCCTAGGAAGCAGTGCTCGTCAGGATCGTCCTTTGGAGGTGGCTCGACAGGGGCACGTGAGAGGCAGTCGGCGTCAGAGTGTTTTCTTCTAGACTTGTTCCCGACAGTAACGTTGAATTCCTGAGTCCCAGGCTCCACCGTGTGAGACGACCTAAAGGGTCTTTCAATTTAGCTAGCCAACATAAGGCGTGGTGGTCAGCTCGCAACGTTGAAAAAGCCTGCCGTAAAGGTAGGGAACGAACTTCAATGTAGCCCCGATGAACGACGAGCTAGCTTAACTGACGAATTTTTCGAGACCGTTAGTCTTCTGCACAAAGACGGCACCAAGTCCAGCATTGCTTGCGTCGGTGTGTAATTCTGTCTCAGTGAATTTGTCGAAATGCGCAAGTCGTGGAGACGTCTGCAGGCATCGTTTCATTTCCTGAAATGCTTCTTCTTGCTGAGTTTCCCACTTAAATGTGTGGCACCTTGGGCTAGTTGGTATGGCAAGACGACAGTTTTAGCGCGAGAACAAGACGACGACACAGAGACAGAAGCGACGACATAGAGACAAGTGTCAGAGACAAGACACGTGTCCTTCGTGTCCTTCTTGTCTCTGTGTCGTCGTTTTGTTCTAGTGCTATAACTATCCTCTTCCCACTTAAACTCCACGTCAGTCCTGATAAGGTTAGTGAGTGCATCTGCAATTCGGGTGAACTTTTTGACGAACCACTTGTAATAGGCGCATAGGCCAAGAAATTGATGCATGGCCTTCTTGTCAGTGGGCATTAGAAATTTTGCAATAGAAGCTGTTTTTGGGGTTTGGGGCGAATGCCGGACTTGCTGACGACGTGGCTCAGGAACAAGAGCTGCTTGTATGCAAAGTGGCACTTTTCTACCTTCAGGGTGAGTCCGCAGTTCTTGATAGTTTGCAGTGAAGCTTCAAGGCGCCGGGGGTGTTCGTCGAAATTTGAGTAAAAAACCACGATGTCGTCTAGGTACACAAGACAAGTCCACCACTTTAGGCTGGCCAGTACTGAATCCATAATGCATTAGAAAGCCGCGGGTGCCGAGTAAAGACAAAGAACATGACCTGGAACTAGAATAGGCTATCTTATGTAATGAAGGCAGTTTTTTCTTGATCTCTCTTGTCGACTTCAATCTCCCAATAGCCGGTCTTGAGGTTCATTGAAGAAAAGAGTCTCGCAATGTGAAGTTGATCCATGGCGTCGTCTATCCGGGGAAGAGGATACACGTACTTCTTCGTGATCTTGTTGAGGTGGCGATAGTCGACGCAGAAGGGTATGGTTCCGTCCTTCTTCTTGACTAACACAACGAATAAAACGGAGATTTGCTTCTTTATGGCGTTGCGTTCTCGCGTCGACACTCTGTACGGGCTCTGACGGTGTGGCCTGGCACTCTCTTCTGTTAGGATATGGTGTTTTGCGACCGGAGCCTGTCGAATTTCCGATGAAGATGAAAAGCACTCCTTGTATTATCAGAGCAGAGCGATGAGCTGCTCTTGCTTATGAGTCAGAATGCTCGCGTTAACGTCTCAAGCTAGTTGATAAGCTTGGTTCGTCGTAGCAGCTTCGGTAGACTCGGTGAAGGCGAAAGCGTTGCTGGCTTCCACTGTGTCTTCACTGTAGAGAACCGTGGTGCTTTTGCTCACGTGCTTGTATTCGTTGCTGAACTTCGAAAGCATCACTATAGCTTTCCCTCCTCGCAGTTCAACTTATTCCTCTGGCAACACAGATTTCTCGGTTGATCAACAGGTACAGGTAACTTTTAACGACACCTTGCATGTTTGTTGCTGTCTGTGTGCCAATGGAAATGCTGATGCTGGAGTGAGAGGGAATGGCGACTTGTTCTTCCAGCACATTTAGGGCGTGTTTCCTGATCGCGTGTGCGGCGGCAGTGCTTTTTCTGTAGATAGCGTTTTTGACTTTGATCTAAAGTTGATGACTGCACCGTGAAGGACCAAGAAATCTATACCAAGAATGACGTCTCTGGAGCAATGTTGACGACCCCAAAGGCTGCGGGGTAAATCCGGTTGTTAAAGAATACTCTCGCTGTGCAGATCTTGCCGGCGTTACTAAGTCACCTCTAGTGGTCCAGATCTCAGGGCCTTTCCACGTGGTCTTCACTTTCTTCACTTTCTTCACCTTCGTAGCAAACGCTCCGCTGATGACGGAATACTCAGCTCTAATGCCGACGCAATCTGTCACATTCTGGCCGTCGATAAGAACATCGAGGTCGCCAGTTCGTCGTCGCGCGTTGTAGTTAGACCGTGGTGTCTGGTCACGACTTGTCGGCTTGTTGCGATTCTTTCGTGTTGCGTCAACAGGTCATCTTCGAAAAGTGAAGTTCCGATGTCATGGGTAGGTTGGGATACTGTTGTGTTCTGAAGGTTTCGTAGTGGCGTCGTCGTCGGTGGCGAATGATCTTCGGTAGCTCATCGTACAGCAGCCACCCCTCCATCGGTTGCTGCCCTTAGTTTTCCGGAAGATGCGGGCTAGGCGACCGGCCACGGGTTGGTTCAGTGTAAGGCCGGTGGTGCGGTGAGTTGTAGCGGGCGGGCGACGGTGAACGGTATTGTCGTCGTTCTTGCCACCGTGTTACAGTGATGTAATTGGTGATGTCGCGGGGCTTTTCACCCAGCTGCGGACGCGGCGCGTCGATGGCGAATCGCCTGAGCCCCATCTGCCGTTACTGGCAGTGGCGGTAGGTGTGGCCGGCCTCCCCGCAGTGGTAGCATAGCGGGCGGTTGTCAGGAGCGCGCCAAACGTCCGTTTTCCTTGGTGTGAGGCACTGGCCAAGAGGAGAACGGTAAGGCGCCGGTATGGTGGTGGTGGCAGCGGCGGCGGCAGCTGCGTCTGGCGCCGGAAATTCAGTGGAGTGGCGTCTTGATGTGGGCGCGGAGGAGAGACATAGCGTCGAGCTACAGCAGAGTAGGTCATTGCTTTCATTTGAGGCTGCGGTGCTTCGGAAACTAAGCGTTTGACGAACTTCTTTGCGGACAATGTCGGCAATCGAGTCCACTTGGGGCTGCGATGAAAGTAGCCTTGGGCTTGCGAATGTTATCACGTAGAGCCCCGTACTCTGGATGCAGCCCTCACTGCCTGCGGCTAGCTCGCTGCTCGAGGTGGACTTCATTGTGCTCTTCACGATATGGGCTTGGCTCACGGCTGAAGAGGGACGTTCGGTACTTCGGCCGAGAAGCACCTCCATCAGATGTCACGGAGTCATGACGCTGACAGAGGTAAAGGTTACTTGTCCAAATGAAAAGCGTTTATTTATGTGGGCGAACTTGTGGCCGCGTACAAGAGTCAAATTGCAGCAAGGCGCCCGGCAGAGTGTCGGCCGTCGATAAACTGACAAGCGGCAAAGCGTCTCGGCATTTATACACTTGCCATTTATACACTGCCGTTATTGCTAGCGGCGACGTAGGTTCCTGAATATTCTGAAAGGGTAACAAAGTGAGCGTAATCTTAACAAAACTATCTACTACAGCCTCGAAGCTTCTTTAACACCGTAGGCATGGTTTGCGCTGAACATAGTGTTACGGGGCGATAACAATACTTGAGAAAATGAACGTTCGCACTACCATTGTCATCATCATCTTAATCATAGCACATCCACAACATGAGGCCGACAGCCTCCTGCCCTAGCGGTGTAAACCATCAAGTTTCCCAGAACTCTTTTTTTTTTGCCAGGCGATAAACGGACAGCGCTGCTGCAAACACACAGTCTTATTGCGCCAGTTTGCATTCGGCAGAGTACCTAAACATATCTCGTATCGCATAGTCATGCGCCTCTACCCTAGTGTTTAGTGGCATTTTGCGTACTTTTGGTTTTCGATTCGCAAGCTCGAATTGACCATTTATTTATAACATTTATTTACGTTAGCTGTTTCTTCGCCACAACATCTGGCTTTGTTATCTGGCGTTTCCGTCCAACCTTCTCCACATCCACGCACAAAACGCCGCATTTTGTGTCTACGACGCGGACACACTTTAAGGGAGCTGACCTGCTTATTTATAATAGCACCTTCGAAAAACACACATTGCTGTTCTTTTATGGGTCCACATGAATGAACTTCTGGCAGTTATACTCACGTCAGAAAAGCTCCGGGATTCGTGGCCGATAGTGGTAATTATGTCGAGCTGCTTTGTCCCTTTACTGGGGAGGAACGTGCCGTGGAAAATATCCAGACGTAAGGTTATTGAGAGGGTGTAGCTGAGGCTCGGGTTAGGAATCTGTAATATTGCGTCGACAGCCTCCTTCTAAAAAAACAATAAAAAAGTACATTGTAGAGATATTGTTAACAGCGCCACCCCCAACCAGACATTTCCCAAAAGCAGGTACCATAAGTATGCGTGGCATTAACGCCATGTCTACGTTTCGTGTCATCGCTTCTGACAGAATCAGCGTATTGAAAAAGTGTTTTTGAGTCTCTATCTATCTATCTATCTATCTATCTATCTATCTATCTATCTATCTATCTATCTATCTATCTATCTATCTATTTAGTCGCCTACAACTTTTAGCTCTCCAGGCCGTTAGGATAATGTTGTCAATACGAAAATTGGTATGATATAACATGACTGTATGACGAAAAGAACTGACTAGTCATAACATGAACATTATGACACGTTTGTCATAAATGTCCTAATTTTCATGTCATGGTCTTGCTGCTGTTGTGGTTGTTTCACTCACATGTTATGTTTCAAAACTGGTATGGTATG
Source organism: Rhipicephalus microplus (assembly GCF_013339725.1). Classification (NCBI taxonomy): domain Eukaryota; kingdom Metazoa; phylum Arthropoda; class Arachnida; order Ixodida; family Ixodidae; genus Rhipicephalus; species Rhipicephalus microplus. The sequence continues at coordinate 96,286,312 of NC_051170.1, read as the reverse complement.
CCATGACTGCATGGCGAACACAAGCGACAGACCCTAACATCGAAATCATTACATGTGTGTCAGGTAACAACATGACTACATGCCACACTCATGATGTGCTCATGGCCGTTTCGCTAGCTTTGCATATACTGATTTTGGTATTACGGAACCTTAGTGAATGACGAAGGTAAGTGACTGGTGCAAACATAATAATCGTGAGATGCGTCTAATGTAACAATATGACTACATGCCAGGCTCATGATGCGCTCACGGCCGTTTCGCAATTTTTCATGAACCAAATTCTTTATTACGGGACGTGAGTTAATGACGAAGGTACGCGACTGGTGCAAACATGATAACCATGAGATGCGTTGTGTCAAGTAAAAACATGAGTACGTGCTACGCTTATGATACGCTCGCGGTTGTTCATATACAAAATTGGTATTACGTGAGACAAACGGTCGACATGGGTAAATGACACGTCCGAACATGATTATCTTGACATGCGTGGCATGTAACAACATGACTACCTTCCACACTCATGATGTGCTCACGGCCGTTTCGCTACCTTCACATTTGCCAAAATTTGGTATAACGTCACGTGAATGATGACGAAGGTACGTGACCGGTGCAAACATGATAATCATGAGATTCGTGTCATGGAAGAATATCAATACACGCAACACACAAGGCGCCAATACACTTCGACGTGAGCCGGCGTGCGTGCACGCCGGCGTTCATTTCATCGCGTCACGCCGGTGATGCGGCGCCAGGGTCCGATATTCCCCTAGTAGAGGTCACTGGATCTGCCCACTGACCTTCAGTGTGGATCTGCATGCCATATTCTCGCATGCGTGCGCCACTCTGCGTTGCTTTGACCCATGCGCATTTGAGCGCACATGGCTGGCCTTCGTCACGAAGAGAGGCAGACGCGGTGCTGTCCAAGTAACGTCGTCTGCGCAAAATGCAGCAGGTCGCCTTTCGCAGTGGTTGCCCCTGGACCACGCCGACAGATGCTGGTCCGGTCGCGCCTGGCGTCACATTATAGAGTGCTCGCGTTTTGCTAGCGTGGCGTCGTGGCGCCCAGCCTGCGCATGCGTCAACGTTGTGTTGGAGTATATTGGGCCCTTCATGACGCGCTCGCCGCCGTTGCGCTGGCTCCATATGTACCAAATTTGGTATCACGGGAAGTGAATGGACGGCGAAGGTAAGTGACACATCCAAAACGGATTATAATAATATTCGTTTCATGTAAATCATGACTACATGCTACATTCATAGCGATCTAGCGGCCGTTTCACTAGTTCCACCTATGCCAAATTTTGTATTACGTGACGTGAATGGACGATGAATCTAAAGGATACGTTCAAGAATGATAATCATGTTATGAATTTCATGTAAAACAAGACTACATGCTACGCTCATAGCACGTTCGCGGCCGTTTCACTAGCTTCATATTGTTACGGAAGAGAGGGAGCAATATGTATCAAAGTTGGTACCAGGAGAGGTTAATAGATGGCAAAGGTAAATGAAACGTCCAAATATATTAATCATGACATAGAAGTCATGTACGGCATAGTTTACCTCCGCCTCTTTACGTTGTGCTGATTTTAAAGGACCTGTCACCCTTCCTCATTCCTGCTTCGCATATCATAGATTCTCACTGTACGTGGGATCTGCCACTTTTTTAAACTTTCGAACAAGACGAGATCATCGGGCCTTACTTTGAATGACGACTTCGGATTTTGGTGGTGCGCAGCATACAGGAACAGAACATACTCTTTTTCCCACCACTTCCACAGGTTCCGAAATAGATGTTCTTGGTACGGTGCTCTTAGTCACAGGTCGGACCCAGTTGCGTTGAGGACAAGAACATTCCTTTTCGTAGGAAGGGTGACGAGACGCTTGCCGATTAAGAAGTGGGATGGTGTCACAGCTTTTGTTGATGCGACGTCACCCTCAAATTACGTGAGTGGTCGGCAGTTAACAGACGCTTCAACTTCCGCTAGCACGGTGAGCAGCTCGTTGTTATGAAAACTGCTGCATCTGAGGCAGCGCTTGAGTGCTTCCTAATAGTGCGAAAGACGCGTTCCCAAAAGCTACCCCACCACGTCAAACATTTGACTATGAAGCACCACTGGATCCTGTCAGCACTGGCATAGTCTTGAACGTCGTCTTAAAAAAGTGAGCATAGATTCTTGGCACTGCATTGAAAGGCTTTCCCATTGTCCGAGTATACGATCACAGGTATTTCGCCTTGTGCGGTGAAGAGCTTGAAAGCGAGTATAAATGCTTGCGTGGTCAAATCAGTTGTCGTTTCCAGGTGTACTGTCTGAGCAGACTCATTTATTCTTGGTCACAAACGCTGGCTGGTTCAGGAGGGTCAGTGATACCTATCGCATCGAGTCCCCACATCTCTCTCAGATCAGTGAGGGACGATGTGGCTTGGCTATGGAACTCACATGACAGGAAAAGAGCCAATGTGCTGTAGTTCGCTTGAAGCACGTCGTTAGCGGTGTCTTTTTTTGTAGATGCGTTGCACCAGCCAACCGAAGATTGTCTCAGCGGCGCATAGGTCGTTACTCAGGTGTCCGATTTTTCCCGTCACTATACGCTAATAGTTGTCCGATCCAATCAGGACACTGATGGTTTGGGTCAGTTGATCTACTGGCCGTTGTTCATCGACTACAAGCATCTTGCGGTCACGCAACGGCATCAGCAGACCTTGTCCGAGAGATGGCCCATTCACCATGCAGGCTTCTGGCACCTTCACAGCATCCAGCGTGATTTCACGTGCATCGAAACGACTCTGCAGCTTGAGTTGCACGGTTCGGTATTGGTAGTTGGGGAAACGTTTGGAATTGCCAAACATTAGCAGAGACAGGTCATCTGTGCCACCTGAAGGTAGACCATGTCTCGTGGAGAAGTCATGCTGTATAAATGTCCCTTGGCTGCCAGTGTAGAGCAGTACATGAACCAGCACAGAATCGTGCCTTCCCGACGGCCATACTGTGGCCGTTTGCATGAGAACTCCTGGGGATGGCAGTGCAGAACAGCTTTTGGCTGCACTGGTGATCACTGACACGCCGTGATTTTTTGTTTTGTCGCTGCTGTCGGCATCCGTGCGGTTTACCGGTTTCCATATGTTACAAATAATGGTAAGATGATGCTTCACGCAGTGCTTGCACTTAAGCCGCGTTTCGTTTCAGCGCTGTCGCGTGACGTCTCCCTTTCTGGCACACTTGAAGCAGAAGTCTTTCTCTATTAGCTTCATCCGAAACTCATCAGCTGTCATGTTAGTCTGACAGTGACTTACGGTGTGCTCATGGTGTCTGCATAGTACGCAGCAGGCATGTCCCTTCGTTCCAGATTTTGCGGCCAGCGCTGATGCTGATGGTACCGGCAGCTGAGAGTGAGAGTGATCACTTCTCTGGTGTTCCGCCGCGCTGGGTTTTCGTGGGCGCCTCGAACGGCAGCTCCCTTCTCCGCTCTCGATCTGAATCCGCAGAAACTGCATCATGTAGCGCGCTTGTTCTTGACGTGACCTTGGAGTAGCCTCGTCGTTCGTTTCGGTCTCCTTCATGTGTTGCTGGTACAGAACAGCGATGTCTTCGGGTAGCGATCGCATGAGAACACGCTGGAGTATAACCGCGTATTCTGATGGTTTAACGCCAAAGCTATTTAGACATCTGGTGCGAAAGCGTATTTCTTCGTAGAGTGCACGCCGCTGTAATGCGCTAGAGGAACAGTTCACAGTAACGATGGCAAGCAAGCTGTCGATGTGGTCGTCTACGAGGGCCCTATGACGACCAAACCTCTCTTGGGGCTTCTTGACAGCTACCGCGTAGTTCGCTTGCTCCAGTCGAACACCTTCGATCACACGTTTTGCTGGTCCGGTTACATGCAACCTCAAATCAGCGAACTTTTTCAATGTCCGAAAGTTCGCGATTGTCGTAGATCATGGGCTCAAAAAGCTCCCAGAAGCTGTGCCACTTGCGAATATTCCCAAAGAAAGCAGGTACCTATAACTTTGGTAGGGCAACTCGCAGCTGTGATTGGGAACTTCCTTGAGCGGAGACTCCTTAAGGCTCGGTTGCAGTAGCGACGACAGGTGCATTGCTGTCAGTGGGCCTTGAAACTGACTTAAAAAGTTAGCGGACACGGCTTATCATGTTGCGGATTTTGTCGCGATATTGCAGAGCTGCCGTCAATTCCTCGTCATACTCAGTATCGTTGGTTATGAGGTGAGCAAACCTTTCTTTGAAATCTGCAAGTGTCGTGTCTTTGTTTTGGAGGTCATTCAAGATGACTTGCGGATAGGCCGGAGAAGGATTCACCGCTTGTAGAGCTTCGGTGGCGTACGTGATAAGCCTTGTAGCGGCGGCTCGAACTATTCCTCTCTTGCGCCGCAGGCGGTCCATCTTCAGTGCAGGACATTGGTCTTCTCCCGGATTTTACGGCACCAAACTATGTAGAGGACAGAGAGACTGGCGTGCGCTTGGTAACAGGTAATTGGTGCAACGCCGCTTCTCCCTCCTTCCCTTCAAGCGATTCTGACCCAATGCGCGTCGCACGCGCACTGCGCCGCATCGTCCTATTTAGTTTTTATCAGGGAGGTTGAAGGTTCACCATACTATATGTACGTTCATGCGTGTCTTTGTATATGTGTATATATATAGGGTGTTTTCTTTAGGCAGTACAGATTTTCCTGAAAAAACTACATCAATTAGGCAGTTGCTATTTTCGCAGACAATTTCTAGGCGGAGGCCGAAGAATTCCGCCACCGATTATATACTGCGAATTGAATAATTGACAAAAATATTTCAATGAACTGCTATCATTATTTTTCGGACAGTTGGCTCAATTTCGATGTTGTAACAAGTAGTAAACTAAAGCGAGCTACTCTTTTTCAAGTAGAAAATATCATGTGTAGATTGTGCGTGCTGAAGTACAGGGTTCGTCCTTCCATCGGTCCAGGTGCGTTTAGTGTCGCTTTCTTCGACATATCGGCTTGGCAATTCAACAATGAATCTCTGATATCATGCGAGATAGCTTCAATCTTTAAAAGCTTGGCTCCACATATTTGGTTAGGTGGAACAACTTCGCCATATACATAATCCCTCTAAATTTGATAACAAAATGTTAGTTGAAATATTTTTGTCAGGTGATCACTTCTATGTGATCTAATTTGCGCGAAAATTTTCCACCTTGGCCTAGAAATTGTCTGCAGAGAAGCCAAGCGCCTAGCTGTTATTATTTTAAAAGTATATATCTTCTATTGCCTAAAAACACACCATGCTTATATATGCATGCAAACCCTCCCAAAATTGGAGAAAGTTTGAATCTGCCCCTCTGGTTATGTCCATGTTAGACGGAGCTTAATCAACACTACTTGTCAGGGCATAGCTTTGACGTTAGCAATGCGACGATGCACCCTCATGAAAGGAAGCGATAGTGGGAAAGGGGGGAGAGACTTCTGGAAGCATTTGCAACACCATAAGTCTTCGACTTCTGAACTCTAAGACGTCACTCGCTTTTTTTTCTTTTTTGTCGATGCTCTACGCAGAGGTTGCCTCCTCCCTATTACGTATTACGTTTGTCAATTTAGAAATAATTGTGGTGTTAAGTCGAAGCAGACAAATGAGAACACGTTATGCGTAAGTTCAAAAATTGTTCACCAGGTGATAGTTTTAGCGCGTTGACAGAACGACAACAAAGGGACAAGAAGGATTTCTTTCTTGTCCCTTTGTCGTCATGTCAGACCAACCAGCCAACACAACACTTCTAAGTTACATGGTTCGCCAGGTTACGACTTATTGCGTTCCAGCAGTTTCACGTTAATGTTTCTAATTCGCCTGTTACACAATCAGCTAGGCACCTCGAACGAAGAAATGTGCCTTCGACACACTCCACAACAGCGCTAGAACCTTAAGGACAAATATAACATATATATGTATTGTAATGACGAGAAGCAGTGCAAGGGCACGTGCTTGAAGTGGGCAGTGAGTATGCGCCACGAGCAATATGAGAAAGGCGTAGAAGAGAAAGAGAAAGATCAGAATAGGAACAACTGACCCAGGATAGGGTGTTGTCTGTTGTTCTCTGTCTAGTTCATGACAATGGCGCAGCCGACGAAGAAGTCTTATGTCCTGGCTTCGTCGTCCAGAACACCCACCAACGTGCAGCCGAGGTAAGCGCAGCTGGAGGACAGTGTCAAGGCCTCCTTGGCCACAGTTCACCTGCTGCCACTACCACCACCTATCTAGGACGGCAGTCAAGGCCCCCTCGTCGACTCAGCTGTCCTCCAATGGTGCCGCGACACCACTTCGCACCAATACATCGCATGGACTCCTCTTCTTTGAGAACGTTGTCAACGCTCACGGTCACATGGATCCAGTGACACAGTCAACACCGTTCGACCAAGATGCATCCGAGCATCCTCCCCCCCCCCAATTCCTGCCTGCAATACAATCAGCATCAGGGGTAGGCGTCCAGGCCTTCTCGGTAACTGAACGGTACTTTCACAACGATTCATTGCTTCATGGACATTGCCGTGCCGATTGCTTCGACGGCACCATATCACACGGCCGCCGCCAGTGATTTACCGGGTGGCTCCTCCGAAGTTGCTGCAAGGATCATCCGCGAGGCAGAACGCTTGTCTCAGCAACTGGCACTTTTGAACTACGTAGTCTCAACCACCGCCGTGAGTACCGGGGACCCCGTCATCTCCGCGGTTATTGCTTCTGGCTTCTAGCACGCCCTGCCTACAGATGTCACGCAGGCCACACCCTTGCTTGCACAGGAGCTAGACCGTTTCACGCTGCGTGCTACAGGGTCCCAGTTCTCGACATTACCTTCTACAGTTGCATCGAAACTACCGGAGTTCCGAGGGTTCCGAGAAGACGCCGTTCTGTGAGTCGAAACGGTGAATGCTCTTGGCATCCACTATGCCTGGCCCGATTATTGAAAATGGCTGGTGGCCATTGATCGCCTTCGCGATGCTGATAACGTCTCGCACAACTACGAAGGCGTGCAGCAACGGTCCAAGCATCAATGATGTGCCAGACTGACTTCTGTTTTTGGCCGCTTTTGCACGGCAGTTATGCCCTCACTACGAACTCAAGCTGTCCCGCAGGTGCCAGAGGGGAGGCACACAATCCCGACATACACCACAGCTCTCTACCACACTCCCATCTCTCAATGACCGAGATCGTGAAGGGCACCGTACAGACGGTATACAGCTGCACCCTGTAACAACGTACCCACTCTTGGATACCGAGTTCTTGAGGGGCCCGGTCTTGATGACCAACTTCTGTCTTCTAGCACCTTCTTAGCAAGCTTTGGGGAACCTTTAACGTCAAAGAACGATAAAAGCAGCGAGCTGGGTTTCGACGCTGAGGGCGCAAACTGTTTTGCGATCGACTTCCCGACTGGACATGAACCAGACTGAAAACACATTCAAGTCACAGCAGCCGGTGAACTTGCCTCCAAGCTGGCTAGCGTGTGAGTGCTTAGACGTATCGGCTTACAGTGAGATGGTGCCAGCTCCATCGTAATCAGCCAAACCAGCAACGCTGTCATTGGCCGAGTGTGCGTACGTTCACAACTTGCCAAGTACCGGCCCACCTGAGCAAAATGCCATCCGCAATAAGGTAGCCACAGCCACGACTACACATTGAGTGGCTCCATCATCTCGCAGACAGGCTCTAAAATGTGGTTTCAGTGATGTTCCCGTCCCGAACGATGCCAAGTTAACAAAGGCTGGAATTGCCATTGCGGCTGCAAACAATAAAGACAAACCACTGGGACCTGAGCTTGGCTCTTTTGCACCCAACGACCATGTACTCAACTACCATTGTGGGAGACACCACGCCATTCTTTCGCACACCACATGCAGCGCAGAAGTCGCCGCTCAGTGCAGCAAGTGGCGGTACAGCATGCACGATTTCCAACGCCGTCTATACAACTGCGATGGCATAACGAGACTAACGAGATGCAACTAATTCGGCCACTTTAAAGGAGCCTGCATCTGCCGCTCACTTTTCTTGCCTAAGTCATCAGCCTCGATCCCACCGTGCACGGGGCCTACACCGATCATCCTGACACAGCCAGTGTTGACCGCCGGAACTTTCTTTGGCAAATTTCCGCCAGCATGGTAGGGCCCTGTCACTCCGAAATAGGCAATGCCACCCACAGGAGACGTTGTCAGCAGCCCACCAGGCTCGCAGTTGGGACCGAGTGTAATGACGAGGAGCAACGCAAGGGCTTGTGCTTAAACTCGGCAGTGGGTATGCGCCGCGAGCAATACGACAAAGGCGAACAAGAGGAAGAGAAAGATGAGAATAAGAACAGCTGGCCCAGGATCGGGTGTTGTCTCTTTTTTCTCCGTTACAATTATATATATATATATATATATATATATATATATTAAAATAGAGGTGTTGCACGTCGAGAAAGGTTCAGACGCAGCTTGGCAAAATGTGCTTTATCAGACAGGTCTGGCTAATAGCGAGCGGCATGCGCGAGCTACTACTGCAGCCACCGATCATCATCGTCTTCTTCATTACCAGCAGAGCACCCGTTATTCAGATTCATTACAATTACTCCCCGCGAAATAAGGAGCCATCCTGGCGACCTATGGACAAGAAAACACGGGAGGGTCGTAGCAGGGCCTATCCTAGCAAGGCGTCCGTTATTCAAATTCATTACAATATATATATATATATATATATATATATATATATATATATATATATATGGCACAACGGCAGCGTTGTCAACAAGGATAAATATATTTCCCAACAGTTTCGGGAGGGGTCCTCCTTTCGTCAGGGGATGTTATACTAACAGAAACGTTCAAGCTTCATTGCTGCCGCGTCCCTCTCGCCATGAAAGATGTTCGCGAGAGTGAGAGAGAACTAAAGAAACAAACAAAAGCAAACAAACACAAAAAAGACGAAACAAAACTCTGTGAACGCTGAGCACGAAACCAGACTCTGCACATCCAAATATCGGTGTAAGTCCACATGGGGGCCTCATCCTGCTCTGGCCGGTTCTCGACGTGTGACGGGCCACCCAAGATTGTCGCCGTGGTGGCGGGAGGGGCCGTGGCAGCGTGCGTAAGGAAAGAGTTTCCCCTTACGGGGCCGGTCGAAGATGAAAGGTAAAGAGCTGACTTACCCAGTTATATATATATATATATATATATATATAATATAATGAAAAGCAACGTTTTGGCTGCAAGACACTTCTTTTACTTGCCGAGCCTCTGCCCCACAACACAGGTCAGACTGATGATGATGAGCATATACATACAATAACATGATGCGTATGAATAATGCTCACACTTATCCCCCCCCCCAAGCGTGAGCCGCCAGCCCGGTCGCATCTTACACGAAAACGGAACGTGGAACAAATGGCTGCAGATGCGATACGTGGACTATCTCTGAACCACGACAGCAATGCTCCGAAGAAAGGTTGGTGGGAGTGACACGATAGTTCACCGGCGACGTTTGTTTATTGATTGTATAGGGTCCAATGAAGCGTGACTGAAACTAGTCACACAATCGTGGAGTACGAATGGGCGTTCCAAAGCAACACTTCATCGCCCGGACTGGAGGAGACGTCGCTAGGAGAGCTGTCGTAGCAATGCTTGAGATCTTGCTGATCGGCGCCTGTATTAAGGCGAGCCTGTTACCGACATTCCTCAAGCCTTGTGAGGAACTGCTCTGATACGGTTGCCGAGGTACGACGCATCAGAACATTTAGGAAAGAGACGTCGATGGTGAATGTCAGTGAATGGCCGTACACGAGGTAGAAAGGCCAGTTGTTCTTTGAACAGCGGTGTTATGGGCAAACGTCACAGAAGGCAAAATTGTATCCCAGTTGTCGTGGTCTGGTGCAATGTACGTCGATAGCATGTCTGTTAGTGTCCGATGAAGTCTCTCTGTCAGCCCATTAGTTTGGGGGGAGGGGGGTAGGCTGACGTTGTCTTATGTATTGTGCCACTGGTTGTGAGCAGGGTTTCGATTACTGTGGACAGGAACATCTTGCCGCGATCACTCAGGAGGACGCGAGGTGCACTGTGACGCAATACAATGGCGTTGAGAATGAAGTATGCGACGTCTGTAGTAGAACTTGTGGGTAGTGCAGCAGTCTCTGCGTACCACGTTAGGTGATTGACAGCAGTCACAAGTCAACGATTACCTGCTGGCATGATGGGGAGAGGTCCAAGTAGGTCTATGCCTAGGGATGGTGAAAAGAGTGTCGCGACACGGGTTGAGGTGCAGAAGGCCAGCAGGACACGAAGTTGGTCGCTTCCACCGTTGACGCAGATGGCAAGATGCAACCTACTTCGCCACAAAGGTAGATATGCCAGGCCAAAAGAAACGTTTCCTGATGCGGCTTTCTGTTTTGTGAAATCCCAAGTGGCCTGCGCATGGGTCGTCGTGAAAAGCTTTCAGGACTTGGTGACGAAGAGAACGCGGAAGTACTGGAACCCAGCGGTGTCCATAAGTGGTATAAACGTAGCGATGGAGCACAAGAATATCGAGCTTAAATTGCCGTAGTTGTCGGCGCAATGTAGCATTAGGAGTTGGTGCTACACCATTTAGGTGTTTAATAATGTGATTGCAATATGGATCATCCCGCTGGAGTGTGGCGAACTCTGTGTAGCGATTTGAAGCCGGCGTGTCGATAACTGGAAGGCGTGATAATGTGATGGGTGATGCTGTGTCTTGCCCACCAGCCGAGCAATCAGCTGACGTACTCGATGATGACAGTGGCACGGGGCAGCGAGAGAGAGCATCTGCATCTTGGTGTCTTTTGTCAGACATATTGATGACGTCAAAGTCGAAATCTTGTAGGCGGAGCACCCAACGACCGAGGCGACCAGGCTTGTTTTTCAGTGACAATAGCCAGCACAAGGCGTGATGGTCGGTAATAATTGTGAAGTGGCGTCCATAACTATACGGTCGAAATTTTTGTATGGCCCAAACGACAGCGAGGCACTCCTGCTCATTTATGGAGTAGTTCTGTTCAGTAGCCGTAAGAGCACGATTAGCATACGCAATAAATCTTGCCCGTGAAGTGACATCCCGCTGTAGAAGAACTGCACCAATGTCATGGCCAACCGCATCGGTGTGCAGACCTGTAGGTGCGTTCTCGTCGAAATGTGACAGAACAGGGTCGGATGTTAAAGCATGATCGAGGCCTTGAAAGGCACGCTCGCAGTCGTCGTTCCAAGCGAAAGTTGATCCGGATGTCAGCAGCTTGTGCAGTGGCGACGCGATGGCAGCAAAATGACTGATGAAGCGGCGGAAGGAGGATGCCAGGCCTAGGAAATGTAATAGGTGTTTCTGATTTTCTGGCCGAGAGAAGCGTAACAACAGCAAGCTTGTCACGATCCGGCCGAAGGCCTTCTTTGCTGACAAGGTGGCCCAACACCTTAATTTTCTTTTTGGGGAAATGGCATTTCTTTGTGTTTAGCTGAAGTCAGCATTAGAAAAACACGTCAAAACGTCGTCCAAACGATCAAGATGCTGACGAAAATAAGAGGAGAAAATGATGATGCCATCTAGATAACAGAGACATGTTTTCCAGTTTAGGCCGCGTAGAACTGTGTCAATCATGCGCTCAAACGTGGCAGGAGCATTTCATAAACCGAATGGCATGACGTTGAATGCATACAGCCCGTCTGGAGTCGCAAAGGCAGCTTTTCTGTTGTTCGCTTCGTGCATAGGTATTGACAATAACCAGACCGTAAGTCGAGGCTGGAGAAAAATTGAGCGCCTTGCAGAGAGTCAAGTGCATCGTCGACTCGCGGCATTGGGTACGCGTCTTTGCGCGTGATCTTATCAAGTGCTCTGTAATCGACGCAGAACCACACCGAACCATCCTTCTTTCGGACTAACACTACAGGCGATGACCACGAGCTTGACGGAGGCCGGATAACATCTCGTTTAAGCATATCAGCAACGTTGTCCTCGATGATTTTCCGCTTTGTGGACGACACCCATAATGGGCGGCGGCGTACAATTGTATTGCCTTCCGTTTCAGGTCGATGCCCGGCGACGGAAGTGCGACCCAAAATCTTGGAATCGACATCAAGTGAAGCGCTGTGTTTTTGAAGCATACCCAAAAGTTCTTGCTTTTACGCCGACGTGAGATCAGGGTGTATTGAGGCTGTTAAAAGCAGCCGTTGTAGCATGGTAATCGGCACTCGTAGAGAAAGACGGCGCGAGGAGCGGAAGGTACTGGCTGCATCGAAGTACTGTGGAGGTGGTGAGCAGCGTTGGTACAGTTGGTATGGGTGGCGATGTTGTGGAGCAGTGGTAAACTCATCCCTCGCGAAGTCACCATAGCCGCGCCTTTCGTCTTGTTGATGTCGACGACAGAACCATGAGATGTGGCCACGTATAATAGCAATAATAGCGAATTGGTCGAGATGGACGCCAGGCATAGAAAGAAGGAGGCGTTGCCCTTGGGGCGAGGACATTCAGTTAAGGCTGCGTTGTTTACCCATACAGCGGTGATTGCTGAGAAGGAGACGCTACACCCAACTGAGCGTACGTCGGCTTTGAAGTGGTATGCGAGCTCAGGACTTGGTCACACGTCATGGACGCTAGTTCCTTCCTCACGATGCTGCGGAGGCTTCCTGCAGAAGGCGTCATGCGGAGCTCATAAGACGACGAGGCGGTCTGGAGTTGTAGCTTCCAGCGGATCGTGGACCGTATTAACGCACGGAGCTCATTGCCTTGCGTTGGCCTGAGATCTGCTGTGTCAGGTTGTAAACATATAAGTTGAAGGTCATTGAGTCACTCTCACGTACTGATAATATCCACGACCGAGGTGGGGTTCTTTGCCGTTAAAGCGTTAAATGCGACTGCGCCTATGCCCTTATGCCATTGAGTGGGTGGTGAACGCGGTCATGCTCCGCCATCGAGCTGTCGAGGCGATGGCATAGGGCGAGGACATCTTCAATGTACGAGGTATAGGACTCGCCAGAGTGCTGAACACGTTCATCAAGCTTCCGTTTGGCGATGTCTACACGAACAGAAGGGTTGGCAAATATCTGACGGAGCTGCTGCTTAAAGGTAGGCCAGACTGGAAAATCCAGCTGATGGTTGAGAAACCATGTCTTAGCAACTCCCGTCAGAACGGTACGCAGGAGAGCTTCACAGAATCATGCCAGTAGTTAGGCGCACTCACACGATCGTACTCATCCAACCAGTCCTCAACGTCTTCACCGCGAAGGCCGGCGAACATCGGTGGATCTTTTTGGGGGGCGGTGACAGTTCAAGAACGCATGCCCAGGGGTGCAGGCGAGGGGGATGGAGTTGTGTTGTTGTGCTCGTCTTGCGACGTGACCGTGGGCTGACTGCGCAGACAGCGACCCAACTGGAGCTCCAGGGATGGTTTGTAGTCGAAGATAACAAAAATGCGCTGCAGGGAGAGGACCAGGGGACCGGAAAGCACCCTCCACCACTTGAAAGGCAATGTTTTGGCTGCAATACACTTCTTTTACTTGCCGAGCCTCTGCCCCAACACACAGGTCAGACTGATGAAGATGAGTATGTACATATGATAAGATGACGCGTATGAATAGTGATTACAATATATATATATATATATATATATATATATATGTGTGTGTGTGTGTGTGTGTGTGTGTGTGTGTGCGTAACACGTAACACGTTTGCCTGATTCGTATATTCTTTATTGTTTTCGAAAAGTGTCACAACCTTGAGGCATCTGTTACCGTCACATGTGCTTTCCTTCGGAAATAAATGGAACAAAAAAGTAAGGGGTTGGTCAACACGTCTACCCTTCTCCCCTTTTTTCAATTCTGCCGTGATAGCACAAGAATAGTTGAAAAAATGGGGAAATCCGAAGCAGCAGGCGTGAAAACATTCAATGAAATCCTGCCGTGTCAAACTACGGAATAGAAAACAAGAAACAACTCCCATCAGCAGACTCGGTCCGTTCACTAAGAACTGTTATCGCATTGTTATCAAAATTGTTATCACCCACAGCTCGGCTTCTCAAACGAATTCGATAGCATGACCTTTCTCAAGAAATTCAAATAAATATTTGAAACCACATGATTGATAGATTGATATGTGGGGTTTAACGTCCCAAAACCATCATATGATTATGAGAGACGCCGTAGTGGAGGGCTCCGGAAATTTCGACCACCTGGGGTTCTTTGACGTGCACCCAATCTGAGCACACGGGCCTACAACATTTCTGCCTCCATCGGATATGCAGCCGACGCAGCCGGGATTTGAACCCGCGACCTGCGGGTCAGCAGCCGAGTACCTTAGCCATTAGACCAGCTCGGCGGGGCTGAAACCACATGCCCAATTCACGCTAGTATAAGCACACCACCTCATAACCTTCAATTCCTACAAAATGCCCAGGGAGCTGAAGCCTTTTATGGCTATTTGTGTAGTGAGGTTCCTTTGCAGTGTCAAGTCATAGTTCAATTAAAAAAAAGCGAGAGCCAGAAAGCGTCAAAATGACCTACCATTGTTGTCTGGTTAGATTGAGGTAGGCAAGTTACATCCCATGAGGAGGACGCCATGACTTGCGGCATCGTTTCATCAGTGATGGTCAGGATTATTACAATGCTCAGCGCATGAATTCTGCAAGAAAAATTAGCACGCTTACAATAAATAATCTGGTGCCACATCAATCTTTGGCACCCTTATTCGCATGAACTCATGCTTACAAACAGTTATTTTTCTAGAACAGTCAATGACTGGAGTTCACTGCCTCGGAAGATTTTCTCGACAAGTATTTTTGCCACATCGCTGAAGAATTATCTCTTTGGTGTTTATTGTTGAAAAGCGTTATAATCTTAATGTTGGTTGCGAAACAACAGTTTGCGCTAAGAGAGACCACGCGGTCTCTGTTAGCGCAAAAGATGCATATCTCTTGCAAATAATTTATGCATTATTTTTTGCTTTTGTCAATCAGTTGTTTCTTTTGCCCCCCCCCCCGCTTCTTCGACCGAAATAAATTATCTACAATATGTTTAAATAAAACAAAGAAATAGACGTAACACTGCAGTGTGACTGAGGGCAACAGGGCAAAAAAGGGGATGGAGGAAGATTGAACACATGACTACAATGATGTTACGTTAATGCTGAAGAGCGTATGTCTTATATCTGGAAAGGAGTAATCTAAAACATGTGAAATACTTTATTTATTCTAGCCTACAGAAACTTTCCATATTACTCTAACCGTAGAGAGATGCCTGTCGAATATCACTGCATGAGGAAATGTCCACCTCCACTGGGCAAATCAAAAATTTCTCTCTGTCTCCCACACTCTTTAATACAAAGCAGGCATGAAGCAGCATAGGTTCACACGAGTTTTGTAAGTCATGAACGTGTCAAACTGTTGTCTTTTATACTTTATTGAAACTAGCCTGAAATAGTATTGTTTTATACTTTATTGAAACTAGCCTGAAATAATATCTATCTATCTATCTATCTATCTATCTATCTATCTATCTATCTATCTATCTATCTATCTATCTATCTATCTATCTATCTGCCTATGACATTTAGTTCTCCTGGCTCTTTAGATAATGGTAGCAATACTAAACTTGGTATAGCATAACATCACTGTATGAGGAACATATATGAAAAGTGATAACATGAAATTCATGACATGTATGTCATGCATGTGATGATTCACATTTCATGGTTCTGCAGCTCTTGTGGTGGTTTTGCTCACACAACATGTTGCAAAACTGGTAAGGTATGGCATGATTACATAGCGAACACAAGCGACAGACCCTAACTTGAAAATCTTGACATGCGTGTCATTTAACAACATCACTACATGCCACGCTCATGATGCGCTCATGGCCGTTTCGCTTGCGTTACATATACCAAATTTGGTATTACAGTAAGTGAATGGATAACGAAGGTCTGTGACTAATGCCGACACGACAATCATGAGATGCGTGTCATGTAACAATATGACTACATGCCACGCTCATGATGCGCTTGCGGCCTTTTCAATAGCTTCACCTGCACCAAATTTGGTATATCAGGCCATGAATGGATGATGAAGGTATGAGACTGGTTCAAACTTGATACACATGAGATGCGTATAATGTAACAACATGAATACATGCTACGTTCATAATGCGCTCGCGGCCATTTCGCTAGCTTCACATGTACCAAATTTGGTACTACGTGACGCGAGTGGACGACATAGCTAAATAACACATCCAAACTTGCTAATCACGACATGCGTGTCACGTAAAAACATGACTACATGCCACACTCATGATGCGCTCGCGGCCGTTTCGCTAGCGTCACATCTGCCTAATTTGGTATTACATGACGTCAATGGATGACGAATGCATGTGACTGGTGCAAACATGATAATCATGAGATGCGTGTCATGTGAGAACTGGACTACATGCCACAGTCAAGACGC
Source organism: Rhipicephalus microplus (assembly GCF_013339725.1). Classification (NCBI taxonomy): domain Eukaryota; kingdom Metazoa; phylum Arthropoda; class Arachnida; order Ixodida; family Ixodidae; genus Rhipicephalus; species Rhipicephalus microplus. Next base: position 96,269,875 of record NC_051170.1, on the reverse strand, counting down.
CAATACATTTCGACGAGGCGCGATGCGCGTACTTGCCGGGGTGCATTTCGGCGCATCACGCTGGAGTTGCCACGCCAGGTGCCGATCCTGCCATATACTCGCAGGCGTGCGCCGCGGTGCGTTGCTTTGACGCATGCGCGTTTCACCGCGTCCGGCGTCTCTACATCCCTAAAAGTGGCAGACGCAGTGTTGTCTGGGTAACGCATCGGCACTAAATACAGCATGTCGTATTTCGCGCTGGGTGCCGTCCGGCCGCGCCGACGGACGCTGGTCGCGGTTGACGTAAGACTATTTAGTGCTCGCGTTTTGCTAACGTTGTTTCACTGTGCCCGGCATGAGCGTGCGTACAGGCTACATTGGAGTACATTTGGCCTTTCATGATGCGCTCACGGCCGTTTTGCGAGCTCCACATATACCGAATTCGGTGTCATGTGACGTCAAATAAGGACGAACTAGATGACTGGCGCAAACATGACAATCCTGACACGCGTGTAATGTAAAAACATGACAACATACCACGCTCATCGCGTGCTCGCAGCTGTTTCGCTAGCTCCACATATGGTAAATTTGGTATCACGTGACGTGAATAGATGAGCAAAGTAAACGACACATCCAAATATGAGAATAATGACACGGAATTCATGTACGGCATCATTTATCTCCACCACGTAACGTTGTCCTAATTTTTAAGTGACATATCAACATTTTGCATTCCTGCTTCGCATATCATCGATTCCCAGTGTACGTGAGATCTGCCAATATTCTTTTTTTCCTCCGTTTGCTCTACTATAATACATAGGACGATGCCAAACTGCAGGGCACAAATTTAGTACGCCACAGAACACACCGAGAACAGGGATGCGCTTTCTGTTATCCCTTCGCCTCGTGGTTCCTATTCTTTCCCACCTACAAACCCTCACTTTTCAACACCTTGCGATACTAAAGTACACATGGCTATGCTTGCTGCTTGTTATTTTTTTTGACTGTTTTCCACTTTTTTTCATTCAGTCTATTTTCCTGAACTGTTTTTCTCTTTTTAATCCGTCTATTTCTTTCTCTTTCCATCTTCCATGCATGTTCTCCCTGTACTACTTGTCTCGTCTGTCACAGCTATGAAATTTCACGCCAGACGAATCGGCCCACGTAATATGGGAGTGAAGGAGACGAAAAACAAGAGGACGCCCTATTGCAAAAACCATCGCCTCTGGGTACTAGCGACCAGAGCCATGCCCGATTATGGGCTCAGTATGGCGCTGGTACTAGCGCCTCTCAGCGCAGCTACTGTTACGCTGGAGTGGCAGCGTCCCAGTACTCTGCGCAAAATGTCTTCACAGGGTTAAAACGGGGGTTGTCATTTGCCATAAATATATAAATATATAAGTAAAATAGCGCGCACTCACATATAAAAATAAAAAAATGAAAAAAATGAAACGCCACTTGACAGGATACGAACTCGCCACTTCATGATGTTGTGCCGAGTACGCTACCTACCTCCCCATGCCAGAGAATGCTCAGGGGGTTGTAAAATGACTATTTATTGACTATAATTTGGTATTACGCCTCACGTAATACCGAATTTGGTATATGTGAAGCTAGCGAAACGGCCTCGTGTGCTTCATGAGCGTGGCATGTAGTCAAGTTCTTCTTGCATGACACGCATGTCATCATTACCATGCTTGGAGCAGCCATGCACATTCTTCTTCATCCACTCCAGTCTTGTAATATTGAATTTGGTATATGTTAAGCTAGCGATGTGACCGCGAGCGCACCATGAGCACATAGTGTGTGGTCACGACTTACATGAAATGCAGAGATAGATAGATAGATAGATAGATAGATAGATAGATAGATAGATAGATAGATAGATAGATAGATAGATAGATATATAGATAGATAGATAGATAGATAGATAGATAGATACGCTTAAAGGCGCCAAAGAGTGCTAAGAAATGTTTCGCACTTAAAATGGCTACTAATAGCAGAATGAGCGCACAACAGGCCCGCTGTAAAACGACCAGTGTCTTTGAGCTAGAAGGCCTTACCGTGTACGGGATTTACTGTCATGCAGCATCAAGGCAAACAAAAACAGGAATGGCAGTACGGGAAGCACGCATAATACATATGGTTTCCTTAAAACAGCAGTAGGCAAGACTAATTCTTTAGAGCAATGGCCTTAAAGCTTCAGGTAAAACGTCGGCCGTCCGCAAGAATCTCTCCGCGTCATTGCTTATCATCTGTGCTCACCGACGAAGGCAGTCGGCTCAGCCGTTGCGCTCAGTTAGCCCAATACAAGCAACGAAAGGCTCGCACTTCGAGTATGGTACCTTGAACTTTTGCTCTCGTGCTAGATAATTGACATTCCTCAATAATCTATGACAAGTTGGGGTACGTCTATACTCTGGCTACGCCAAAAGAAAAACTTTGCATCGGATCGGCGGAGAAAGTGCATAGGACTAGGACAGAGAAGAGGCTTGACAAAATGGAGCGCTGCCAACTGAACACGCCCAAAAAGCTACCTTAAGGACCTAGCGTCAGCCACGAAGGACATGTTATGTCCCTAGGTCATCTGGCTTTTTCTTAGCTTGTTATGGTACATACCTAATATAAACATTTTTGTTAATGAACTTCATTTATTTATTCATCATATTTAATCTACCTATAATAATAAATCTGTGTGACATTACTGCATCTTGTAGAAAAAATATTTCTGAACGAACTTACAAAATGAAGAGGTTCAATTCAAAATAGGCTTTTGCGACTATGCTACCAGTATATCCATGTTCGTATAAAACACAAACTAGAAAGCGTAAAATGGTTTCTATATGAAATCGTCCTTAATCTGTCCCTTGGACGATCATATTTTGTCTTGCGCTTTACACGTCAAAAATAATAAGAAAGGTATATAGTGCACGTCAAATCGCTCTTATGAGCGGCCAACACACTGTTCGAACTTTAAAGTGTTTTTCGTTCGTTTCAAATGGTATTTCACACACGCTTCAGCAAATGATTTTTGTGGTTTTTCGTGTGCTGTGCCTCAAGATCTTGCTACGAGTCGACTCATAAGCTGCCAAGGTTCACGTCGGTAGCGGACTTTCACCGGTAGGTTCATTTTTGAGCATTTTTCGGACTTTTACGCCACCGACCACGCCTCGCGTGCTTACCAAACGCCGAGTTGGCGTCTGCCGGGCAGGACGCGCCCTTCCTTGGACGCGCCCTTCGTTCCACCTGCTGAGCCAATATGCTGGACGGTGCTGCTGTTATTATGGACGGTGATGAACTCCCTCCGGAAGAGTTTGGAGAGGAACACGGCTGGCGTTCCGCCGCGGTGAAGAAAAGCTCGAGGCGCACGAACGCCAGTGCTACAGAGCGTGCCACGGCATGCGGCGAGAATGCCAGGGGCAATTTCAGTGCTACAAGAAAAGCTCTACACTTGAAGAATCAAGTTATCAAATCATCGAGAATGCCTCGACTGCCTAGCGAGCACTGGAAGATTATCGTCCGTCCAAGGGGTGGCTTGGATGTTGAGAAGGCGGGCTCAGCTAGACTTGGCCGGGCAATCGCAGAGGCGGCTGGAATTGTACCCACGCTCATCAGTCAGGACATTGTCTGCCCGAATGCAACGCAAAATATCATAGTTATTAGCACGGCGTCCCGTGCGAACGCTGACTCTTACCTCAGGATGAGCTGCCTTACATTGGGAATGAAGAAGTATGACATCAACACTTACGAGGCTGCCCCGCATGAGACCTGCAAGGGGGTCATCCGTAAGATTGACGCATCGGAGAGCCAGACGGAGCTGGAGAGGAGCATCCTTACTGAAAGAAACCCCACGGCTCTGGGAGTCAGACGTATTAAGAACACTGAGACGGTGGTTATTGTCTTCGATGGCTACAAAGTTCCCAACTTCATTTATTTCGGCACAGCGCTGGTCAGATGCTCGCTTTACCATCGGCAGCATGACTGCTGCTATGCCTGTGGCAGACTCGGGCACAGGGCGGACGTCTGTCCGACACCGGACGAAGCTGTGTGCAAGAGGTGCGGAATCAACAACCCTGATGAGAACCATCAATGTTCCCCGACCTGTGGATTCTGTGGCGGCCCACACGCCACGACGGATAAAAGTTGCCAGCAAAGGTTTCAGCTTCCATTTATTGTGCGAAGGCGGCGAAGAGAGCGCCGTGCGGAATCAGAGCGTCGTAGTCAGCAAACGGTACCTGCTAACGCCGACGAGGGTGTGAGCCAGCCTGCACACCGCAACTCCAGTTCAAACAGTCGTTCTGCTGCAACTGGGGTGGACAGCCGTGACTCATCGCAACAGGCAAGCAGTCGGTCCAGATCCAGATCTCGGTCCAGAAGTCGCTCCCAAGGCCAGCGAAAGGGAACTTCGTCTAAAGGCCGAGCCAAGTCCCGGTCCAGAGATCGTCGTCGGTCCCAATCCAGAGGCCCATCGCACTCGAGGAGCCAGTCCAGGGACCCGCATGGCACAGTCCGTTTCCAAAGATGGCCTCGCACGCTGAATTTCGTATATGGCAATGGAACTGCAGGGGGATCCTTAGCAAAAGGGGCACCCTGCAGCAATTTGTCCGCTCTCACAGCGAGAAGCCGCAAGTGATCCTACTGCAGGAGACGCTGTCTGATAGTGTAACCCTCCCGGGGTACAAGGCACATGCAGTTAAAGGGGAAGGCAGAGGGATTGCCACGTTAGTCAGCAACAAGTTCACCTTTGTGACACATGATCTAGGGGTAAGACCTAATAAAACGGAGCTCTCCTTAGTTGAGGTCATTCCGAGTTCTTCCAACCTTTCCAGCATTTTTATACTGAACATATATAGTAGCCCTAGTGATCATAGGCAGCGTTTTAGGACGATCATAGCTAAGGCAACCAGATTGGCTGGGCTCTCTCCTCTGGTTGTGGCGGGGGATTTTAACTCGCCTTTCCGGGCGTGGAACTACCCGTATGATTCAGCTAAAGGCAGGAGCTTGTGGCAGGAGACGGGAGATGCGGATCTCTCGTTAATTACGGACCCGATGTTTCCTACTAGGCGCGGCACATCCACCACCAGGGACTCCACCCCGGACCTAGCTTTCGTGAAAAATGCTGGCTCGGTAGGTTGGGAAAATCTTCTGACGGATTTAGGAAGTGATCATTATATTACAGTTACTAAATTACAGATGGAGGCAAAATCTAAAAGAAAGTTTACTTACGTGGATTGGGATAAATTTCGGGAGTCACGCAGCGCTCGAGCGGAACAGGGGGAAATCCCGGACTCTCTGGGGCAATGGACAGAGATGCTGCTGCAGGACGTTAGAGCGGTTACCAGAACCATTGAGACAGAGGTACAGACAAACAAAATGGACAGTCGGCTTGCGCATTTACTGGAGGCAAAGCAGTCGCTATTGGCCAGATGGAAGGGTCAGAGACTTAATCGTAGGCTTCGGAAAAAGATAGCAGAGTTAAATACACAAATTGAAGAACATTGCAAAACCTTGTCGAGGCAGCAGTGGGATGAAATTTGTAATTCAGTCGATGGACAAATGCGAACCAGAGGTAAATGGAATCTTTTAAAACACTTGCTTGACGAGTCGGGCACTAAATCTAATCAGAGGGGGGGTCCTTGCTAGAATACTTCATCTTGCTCAAAAATCCTCCTCGGGCGCGGAGCTATTGGGGCAGCTTGCTGAGAAGTATCTACCGCTAGCAGTTGATTCCATGCAAGCCTATCCGGGGTATATGGGAACACCTTGTGCCCATTTGGATGAACCCTTCACCATCAGCGATGTGCGACGTGCCCTGCACGAACTTAATGGCCGATCGGCACCGGGTCCAGATAGGGTCACCAACAAAGCGCTTCGGAATTTGGAAGATGACTCTGTTGAATTTCTTACTGATGAGATTAATAGGATTTGGAAGGGAGGTGACATCCCGGAACAATGGAAGTTGGCCAAGGTGATCCTCATTCCCAAGCCCGGTAAAGCACCAAGTTTGGACAATCTGCGCCCCATCTCTCTCACGTCATGCGTGGGAAAGGTGGTGGAACACGTTGTCCAGAACCGAATCGCGGACTACATAGAGCACAATGATCTCTTCCCTCACTACCTTATTGGCTTTAGGCCAGGCCTCTGTACGCAGGATGCTATGAAAATCATTAAGTGTCAAATTTTAGATAATCATACCAGAGACACCAGGGCGATCCTAGGCTTGGATATAAAAAAAGCGTTTGATAATGTCCGCCATGATTCTATTTTAGATGCGATCTCAAGTCTCAACCTAGGTTCCTCATTTCATGCGTTTGTCAGATCCTTCCTGTGTGGTCGAAAAGCCATACTTAAAGTTGGAGATCTAGAATCGGATGTGCAAGCGCTGGGAAATAGGGGCACCCCGCAGGGATCTGTTCTATCACCCTTACTTTTAACATCGTCATGGCTGGTCTCTCGAGGCAGCTTTCTGGAATTTCAGATGTTGGTCATACAATTTATGCCGATGATATCACCATTTGGTGTAGAGGAGGAAGTGATGGCACTGTAGAGGCGGCCCTGCAAGAGGCCATCGACACTACCGAGAGTTTTCTGGAAGACACAGGCCTTTCTTGCTCTCCGGAAAAGTCTGAGCTTCTCCTCTATAAACCGGTCAGGAGGGGCCGTCGACCGCGAGGCTGGGTGCCGCCCCTAGAAAATGACATCCACTTACGTACCAAAAGTGGACGATCAATCCCCAAAGTCGCTTCCATTCGGATCTTAGGTATGACGCTAGAAGCAACGGGCACCAACACCATCACGATTAAAAGGTTGGAAAAAAAGACAGACAGTGTTATTAGGCTCATAAGACGGGTGGCTAACCGAAGGACAGGACTATCAGAGGACAACTTGGTCAGGCTTATACATGCTTTTCTGCTGTGTCATTTTGCATATGTGGCGGCAATGCATGTCTGGAAGAGAATGGAAAGGGACAAGCTTAATGCAATGATCAGGAGAGCTGTAAAGAATGCCCTTGGGCTCCCCAACTACACCCACACCAATCGTCTCCTGCAGTTGGGAATTCATAATACATTGGAGGAAATTGCGGAAGCACAAGAAAGAACACAGGTAATTAGGCTGTCTGGCTCAAAAGCGGGGAGGATGATTCTCGCAGAAATGGGTATTCCACCAGCTCAGATTGAGGCTCTGTACCAAGGGTTGACGAGGGATCAGAAGGAAAACATCATTGTCTCGCCTGCCCCGCGGAACATGCATCCCCAACGTAATGTTGGAAGGAGGAGAGCGCGCGCTCGGGCCCTTCTTCGCCAAGTTGCGGATCTTGATGGGGGGGCCTGTTTCGTAGACGCGGCGCAATATGATGGCCAGAGAGACCGATTCACGGTAGTGGCAATCAACCACAAAGGCATTACAATTAATGCGGCGTCGGTATGCGCCAGAACTGCCAATGCAGCTGAGCAGGTTGCCATCGCCTTGGCTCTTTTAGATCAGCGTAATGAACACATATTTAGCGATTCTAGAGCTGCCATTCGTGCCTTCAGTGTTGGAGCTGTGTGCAAAGAGGCCAAAAATATACTCGGTGATAAGTTGCTTAAAACCCATACCATTACATGGTTCCCAGCTCATATGGGAAACATGGACGGAGGGATCATAAATCTCAATGAGTTGGCCCACTCCAGGGCGCGAGGGTTAGCTGTCCGCGGCCATGGAGGACCTTTGGGTCGAACTGGAGATTTCGTAAACAGGGATCCGCCAACTACATATAATGAAATAACCCAACATTTCGCTATGGATAGGAGAATCTTTCCACCTCCACATGCGAAGCTAAATAGAGCGCAGGCGCTTACATTGCGATTACTTCAAACAGAAACGTACCCTAACCCTGCCTTTCTTCACAAGCTTTATCCTGATGTTTATTTAACCAACTCGTGTACAAAATGTGGCGGTTTAGCCACCTTACACCACATGCTCTGGGAGTGCCCTTCGGTACGTGGCACCGATACAGCATCGTCCAGAAAGTGGGACTCCGCTCTCCGGAGTCCAGACATAACATCGCAACTTTGGGCTGTCCAGAGGGCCCACGATGCGGCGCTAGGGCTCGGCCTTACTGTCCCATCGTGGGAGCGGCCCGCCGTGTGCTAGGGCGCACGCCTTCGGACTTGTCAATAAAGTTTTTCCAAACCAAACCAAACCAAGAGAAAATTCGAGGTGCTGAAGATGTAGAGAATGAAGCTGCCGGAGACATTAGGAACCTTATTTATTGGTATGCACGCTTACTTCATGGAGAGCTTAAAATTGCCACGGTGGTGTACACGTACTTTGCGGCGCCATTCAAAAGGTCAAATCTGGCAGGCTGCTATAAAATAGACCTCAAACGGCCCTCATGTATTTAGCGAATAAAGATGACAGGACGCTTGAGCTTTACCTTGTAGAGAAAGGTCGCGATAGCGTGATCAGGTCTCATGTACTTCTCTTGTGAGCTGCTGACATATAGTTGTTTCAACTCACAGTGCATGCCCTAGCCGTGCCGTAAGAAAACCAAAGTACTGTGCGCATAGCATTGGTGATTTTAAAGTATATTTGAAGGTATGTTGCAAGCACAGTTGTACGGGGTCCACAACATCACATTTCTTCCTTTTGAGAATTAGCGAATCAGCGAATTAGCTACGTGCCCACAACGCGCCCTCAAGGCAACACGTTAAGTTATGCCATTGTTTACTTTGGTCATGGTTGTTAAGTATGTTAGAGCACATTTATTGGTCGCCATTTTGATACCCACTAGTTGTTCAACTCGTGTCTTTTGACGCCTGGCGCGAGTCTATGCTATATTGCCACGCAATATATGACGCGTAAAACACAACCCTTCTACTACAAGACATTTATGTAGTGTTTTTTTCAATTTCGAACATCGAACAGAATTTATTCAAGAAAAGCATACAAAGTTTTTCTGTGGAATTAAAGACTCAAACCTTAAGAACCTGACGAGGCCTCGACCTTCTAATGACTGTCTATGTGCACTTCCAAATCAGTTTCAAGAAATGTCATGGCTCTTGGTGTTGCAGAACAGCTGCTTGCCACGCAGGCACCCTGGATTCGATCTTTACTCACACTTAGAAATTTTAACTTTGTTTTTATTGTGCATGTTTCTCAATTTTTTAGTCACGGGCAAGACGATTTTGCGCCCACAAGCAATGATGCCAATGTCAACGTTTATGCCAGAACTTCTGAGATTCAAGCTTTTTCACGATATCACGTTAATGTAGTAAACCGAGGAGCATATAGATACTGGTACTGTTCTGAATTTCTTTCACGTATCAGAATTTTTTCTGCTTGCCTTCAAGGCACTACTGTCAAACAATTTTCACGTATCAATCATCAAGAAACATGTGCCTGCTGACAAATACAAAGAAATTTTCGAAGGAAACAGGGACACTTGGGAAGAGTGCGTATATTATTAGAAAGCTTCACATCTTAGTAAGCGTCTAATGCATACCTGTTCAGCTCTGAAAGGTAGTCCACATATTTCATCCGTATAACATTCTCGTTGGGCTGGAACGCAAAAAAGTTTCTCACATCAGCCTGGCGCAAACGATGGTTCACAAGTGCTTGATTGAAGCTCTGTAGAAAACAAAAAAGAATGCCGTCCATTAGTTCAACCTAAAAGAGTGATGACGTAATGTTACCAAAACTGTTACTTGTGGAACACTTGCTCTGATTGTTCAACATTGCTAATGTAAACAATGTTTTTTACTGTATACAACAAACTGTAAACAACATTTTGCCTAAAACACACACGTCTTAATGGCACTGGTGTTAAAATTTGTTTGCTTAAGTGAAAGTATATTATAATTCCGGGCCTTACATGCATTGCAATATTTATCGCCATTATACCATGCTGGTAATCTTAATGCGGAATGCACACAGCTTCAGAAGATTCTCGTATCTCGGTTACATACCATTGACCTTCAGAACTATCAAAAAATTTTATTTCTAGGCAAAGCTTGCACTCTCAAATGGTCGATCATTTCTTTAGAAATGCGCTGTGCATTAGTTTTCTAGCTGTTCTCAGAAAACAAGAGATTCTTCACGAAGTTGCTACAATATGCATACTGCTAAGCTGACAGTCTGAGGAGCCAGACTTATGGAGAATAGTATTGGTCAAACCACGCTCAAATATAACCACTACCACTCTCGCCCGCACTAACGCGCCGTCAGACGTGCAAGCTAAGGCGCTGTAGCAAGCAGCTTGAACGATAGCAGCAGCTCGACCTTCTCGAAGGCTGACACTGCATCTAGAAGTCCTTGAAGACAGACTGCAAAACCAGCAAAAGAAGCTCAAGAATCACCACGGCTAACTTCAAAGTCAACAAAACCTTCCAGACAAGGTGATTCAGAGTAAAAAAAGACAACTGAAGCTGATTGACACAGTACTTGAAAAATTCCAGGAACAGGAATAACTCTGAGCCAGTGCACATTCACAGTGCCTAGAGTTAGAAAACGGAAGTGCCGAGCCATGAACGACGCCGACTAAAGTGGGTGTCCAAACAATAGAGGCTGCAAAATGCGCGATGTTTCAAGCAGTTTTTATGTTTAAAATAATGCTATGATAGGAAAGATTGTCTAGTCAGCCATCAAAAACATGGCTGCAACACTTCAACACAACGTAACTATGCTAAATGCCAAAATTTATGGGATCAACGCTTAAGTTAGCAATACTGAAGCGCACACCTAGAAAACTTGCGCTGCTATGGTAGAGTTCAAAAGCTTCAGTAACCCATGGCGAATGTGTCAGAAAAAAGTGCGAGCGAACCACTCGAATGCCTCCGCTCAGTCTCGCTGACTCGCGATCGCCGAGCTGACATCATGTCAATCGAAGATGACAATCCCCAACCTCAAGTCTGAGAATCAGCATTCAACTTTACGTATATGACTATGGAGCTGTCGATCGTACCGCCAATGTCGTGCCAGCCTGCAAGAATTCATCTAGGCCAATAAACAAGACATTTTCGCACTCCAGGAAACGAACAAGCAGAACGTCTGAGTGCATGGGTACATAAGCTGCCCACAAACCCAACGCACTGTCGTACTTGTCAAGAAATCTCTTTCAGCCCAAAAATACAAAGCCGAGCCCAACCAGACAAAGCACACACTAATAGAATTTTCGGATGCGCCGACAGCCTGACTCACAACCAGCTACCAGACTTTGATCACATCATACGCGCGATCGAGAAATGCTAGAACAGCCACCAAGTAATTATAGTGAGAGACTTGAACACCTAGAACAAGACATGGGTCCATCATAATGTAACGTGCGAACGAGAACTGACCACGAGGACAGCGAGGAAGACTAGATTGGCAGGCGCCGTGAGCTTGTCGCCTTTTGCCCGCTATCGAGTTTATTCTGTGTATCTGGGGAGTAAACTTATCTTCCCATAACATTTTTGATGGAAGGTGCGGGGTACTCAATTCACGCAATACGAAACTTCGTAGCAGGCGCCTAGTTGCTTCTTTTATGGTGACAGAAATAAAACAATGCTGACCCTTCCCCGACTATCGTGCCTTCTCCAACAAGCCAGTATACGCTTATGTTGGAGTCACCGAGTGATCCAGGCACCTTTTCTGGCACTGATGGCGTTAACGTAGATGCATGGCTGAAGTAATACGAGTGAGTGGGCGTACGTATGCAATGGGATTCAACGCTCATGGTGGTAAACGTGATTTTCTATCCAAGAGACACTGCATAAGCCTGGTATGGAGCACACGATGAAGAGCTGACAAGCTGGGAGTTCTGCAGGCAAAAGCTTCAGGAGCTATTCGAAGGGCCTGTCGGCAGTCAGCGCACCTTCCGAAACGAACTTGCACGTAGTGCTCAGATGTTCACCGAATCCTACGTCACATACATTCAGGGCGTGCTCGCTTTGTGCCACTAGGTGGGCTTCAAATGTCTAAAGAGGATATGGTTGGTGTAGAAGAAAGCTGTCTTCGCCGGAAGATTAGAGCGAAACAAAAGTTTTAATGCCTCAGAGTGATCACAAACACGGCGATGTCTAGCGAATACTCTTCGCCACTCTTGGCACGAGCACTGCTCTCGTGTGGACAGTAGTGTTCGTACCGACACTTCGTTCTTTTTTTCCTGGTTCAAATATTCAGCATCATTCAACACACTCCGGGACTGGAGAATAGCTTGAGGGATTACATTAACCCATGAATATTTATGCAGTGGAATCATGCAGGGACCCTGGGACGTACATGACTAAATCCCTTTGTTCAATAAAGTTTTACGTCCTCATCCTCCATGGAGATACAATCTCTGAACGGGTCGCAGAACTTCGGATCCTTGTGGCAATCTTATTTTAGGATGTGCGGACCATTTCATCTTTACTCTTCGTACATTTTCTTATTAAAACAGTTTTGTAAAACGTTTTGGATAATTTGTCCTCATGAACAATCATTACATCACCCTACTCAGCGCCGTGATTACTATGTACCTTTCTCAAATGCACACTGCGAAGTAGAAACAAATATTCGCGAAGCCACCACTTCTATGAATGTTGCAGTAGACGCTGTCGGTGGACCCACAAATTTAGAATTGTTGTATCTGCACTGAGGTCTCCCAGACTTCCATGTATAGACAGCAATCTGCATCCTAAGAAAAAATCAAATGGAGTAAGAACATTGGGCTTGGTGTGGCTTAAATGGGTGAAAGTTACAGGCCTAAAACTTACCACTGTTTACATTCCTGCTAGCAAAGTTATTAGTTCCTGAATGTTTCACGTGCGTCTACCGATTGATCTCCGAAGACAGTCTTCTACAATTTGAATGGGTCTTCCACAAAAACCATCTCACCAAGAAGCCTTTTCTGGTTAGAACGTCCGCGTCACCTTCTTGTTCACAACACGATAGTTTGAAACCTCGTCATTTCTTACCGATTGGTGCATCAAATCTACTTCTCTTGCAGCCTTTTTTAAAGTTTTCTCATTGCCGGAGCAAAAAATTTGTGGTGTCCCTTGTTCTGCGCCAAACTCCTAAATGCCATAAGAAAAGAGTTTACAGTAGGATATAGTACATGCTCTATTGAATGGCTCTCACCACTGCACAAGAAAAAGACACGGTATACACTTTCTTAGCATCACCATCATAGTTTTCACTAACATGGGTCCTGAAAAATCTACTTCTACAGTTTAAAAAGGCCTTAGGTAAGGACTTCGAAGAGCATGGCAGCATAAGAGAGCTCCAGGCATCCGAGCGCCTTAAGTCTTCTGATATTGATGTGCACGGTGCCCAATAATCTGCGCAAAGAAGCCGCATCACCAGATGACTTTACCGAACTTAGTGTTCGTAGTTCGCAAAGTATTATTGTTCCATTTTTTTTTCGTTTCCTAAGTACTTTCGTAAAAGTCTGATGGCGTCTTCGTAGGACTCCTGCGTGGCCTGAATGTCGTCGATTGCCTTCGATGCCTGTCCAGTCACTAGGCTTTTCAAAGGGCTAGAGGAACCGTTCGATGTTCGATAGACGGGGTTTTTTGTGGACCACGTGTCTGAACATGTGCCAGAAAGGTTGAAACCACATCGGGCTTCCGTTGGAGTGAAGGAGCTAAAGTTTAGGGAGACGAGAGGCGACGAGCCTATATGTCATCTGGTCAATAAGGACACGGTTACCTGCAATGGTGATACCTTTGTTCTTGATATTGGTTGCCGCACTTTCGGGGAACCTGGCCATCGACGCCTTGAGCTCCTGCATGTGGTGACTCAGTAACTACAGCATAGCAGCAGCGTTGTCCTCATATTTTGCTACAAAGGCATAATATTGTGCGACTTCGTCATCAGTTAGGTGGGCTTCCGCAGGCCTTTGTTGCATGCCTCTACCCTGACGTGAATCAGACGAAAATTAGATGAGGGGAACTAGTCCATCAGTTGTCGCGCTTCGTTTCGCAAGCACGTGTGCAGAACTCGCCGAATCATTCACTTGCCTTCAATACGCTTCATTGCGGGTAAAAATCTTGTGTCGGGTAGCTTGGATAGCGGAATCCCGGGATTTACGTTGGTAGAGTACTTCAAGCAACAAAGCCGCCACACGAACGTGTCTTTGAACACGTCGCTGCCGGTGAACTTGTGCTCGGATTTGCTTGGCGGTAAGATTTTTATGCGGACTCTTCCACGAGGTTATGGTGTATCTGTTCTTTAAAAATTTTCTTGACTTTATGATCTCTGCTGCGTTCCCCTTAGAAGCATCAGCCATTTAGCTCGGTCTTGTCTTGGTCTCTATCATTCGCAGCAGTGACGCTATATTGGCATCGTTCGCTGAATTATGTACCAACATCATGGCCTTCAGCCTTGACGTCAGCAGCTTTCGAGAAGAGGAGAAGTTATGAGCAGCAGAAAGCACCTGCTGCCATGTCTTCGTGGTCTTCCATCTGTTTATTTTCGCTTGGTCTTGCGTTGCTTTCACCAGGCATTTTCACGCACAACAGGGAGGACTTTACAACACTACAATCTGCCGGATTCCGTATGCATTCACCTTAAAGATTTTATAGGCTATCTTTTCGACTGTCGCAAGCTTCTCTTTTTTCGCATGTACAAATCTCTTTTATTCGCTACACCTGAGTTGTAGTCGGTGTCTTGTCCTTGGCTTCGGGGGTACAACACGCCGACACTTGATGGTTGCTATTCGGTGTTGAGTTTTGCTTTTTCTGTCGTGGAAATTATGGTTAGTAGTTTGCTGTTTTATATCTCTATTTGTCTTGAGGCCGACTCATCTATATTTTGTGCAAAAAAGTCGTTATTCAGAACGTAATGGCTACGTGTTGTTGTAATAGGAGAGCAGCCCTTTTTTATTTTCGCTTTTGTTCTAATCCATTTTTTCCTCAATTCCTTGTGAGATTACTGAGATTTCTTCATCTGTTCTTCCAAGTTATAAATGTGAACTGCATCTTCTACCTCCTTATCAAGCTCTCTGAGCAGCCTATACTCGTTAGTCGACATCCGGTGAAAATTCGTCAACTAACATATTGGTGAATTGGTGAGTAATTCATATGCACAAGGCATCAGATGTTTTTGATGGCTTCCGTGATGGCCTTGCGTGCTTGACTCGGGCTTTCGGAGTGTGCCTTCTTGCTTCTGCCCAGTTTCGGGAATGGGCAAAATCAGTGGCCAGCCATGTGACCTACGAGGGGAAGTCGGAGCCAAAACACCAGTGATCACGAATACTCGACATAATGGAGCGTCAGCTGTCGGGCTGTCATTCTTAACGATCTAAGTCTCAGTGACAATTAGGCCTCTTAGCGAGCTTCACGTAATGACGGTTTCCAAAGTTCCTCGGAGCTACAGATCTGGTCTTAAATGTTATCTATGCCTCACCTATCAAGGCCCTTTTTCTCGGATTTCGGTACCAAAATGTTGAGAAAAGGACGAGCCGTTGTCCCCATAGCGGATGATACCATTGCCCTTGCTGTTAAGGGTATAGCAATAACGCCTTTCACCTTCTTGGGTTCAAGAATTCATCTAAGGTCCAGAATATCTTTTCTAAATGCCGGTGCTTTGAAGAAGCCAAAAGCCGCAGCGTTCACCACCAGGTGGCCTGCCTTCCAAACACGGCCGCAATGTCCCTGTGCGAAAACCCTTGCAACCCTTCCAAGGAAAGTACCGGTAATGTTGCCCGTATAGTCCGCCGGGAAATCGAAGCCGCAGCTCCACTCGCGTCACCCTCCCGCAAATCCGGCTGCTATCATGCCACCGGCTCCTTTATCGAGACCGTCGTGAGACAGGAATTGGCGAACGTCGGCTTCAAAAACATCTGCGCCATTCATCGTCCCGACTACGCCCCACCCAGTCCACCAGTTGCTGTCACACCCAGCAGGCGTTTTTCTGCTACCCCATGCTGTCGCAACCCAGTGGAACGACGCACACAAGATGGTCGGCCGATATGCTTCAATTGTGGTTGTGTAGGCCTCATTTCGCCCCACTACCATGCTTTATCTTCTCGAAAGGGCCGGTCCCTTACACCGAAACGTCATTTTCCCCGCTCGTCCCCATCTCGTCGATAGCCGTTCCCAAGCTCCTTCTGGCGCTCATCTCCATGAAATCGACGGAAGCCGCTGCTGGAGGTGATGCTGAAATGGTGACCCGATGCAAAACTTATCCACTAACCCTGCCTCCACATCTGAACCTTATAAATGTTGACGTGGATGATCTACCAACTACGGCCCTAATTCAAACTGGCACACACGTGTCTGCCATGAACGCTGACCTGAGAACACAACTGGAGAAGTTATTACTCCAGCCTGAACTGCTGTGACCGAACGGCCGTTGGTGCAACAGATGCCGTCATTTTTCTGTGCTAAGCTCGTGTCAGCCTCACTCAACATCATACTTCAGTTCTATTCCAAGCCAGCTTTGTTCCACACAACACCCGCGTCTCCTCCTTTGCAACCTATAGATGATGTCCTGGATTTCCTTCAATGGCACAAAATATTTTTCTTCCATCGATATTCTGTGCAAGTACTGGCAAATTTCCGTTGATGCCATGGACCATAAGCAGACGACATTTATCACTACTGACGGCCTTTACCAGTTTAAAGTGACGCTACTCATATTATGCGATGCGCCCCTCCCGTTCGAACATATAATGGACGCCCTCTTGCACAGCTTAAAGTGGTTCCACTGCCTGTACTACATAAAGACGTCATCAATGTTTCTCCATCTCTATCAACGTACCTTAAAAGGGTATTGCAAATCTTATCTATCTTTCATGCCGTGGTAGTGGAACTCCATTCGGCAAAGTGACACTTCAGCTGTCGCAACATTCCTGTGCTAGGACATCTCATTGATTATATCGGTGTTCGCCCTGATCAAGATAAAATACGGCGAGTAAAAGATTTTCCTGTACGAACGCATGCGAAAGTCGGTCATAGTTTTTTTTTTGGCCTCTGTTCTTACTTTCACCGCTTTGTTAAAAACTTTGCCGAGGTTGCACGCCTTCTCACTCAGCTCCTCAAGAAAGGCGCTGGCTTCAGTTGTGGCCCTGAGCAAGCAGACGCGTTCCAATATTTGTGCGGCTGCTTACTTCTCCACCTATGCTCGCTCACTTTGACGTATCAGTTCCAGTAGAAATGCGTGCCGACGCAAGATGCTGTAGCATCGGTGCAGTCCTGGCCCTGAAATAAGGACGCGACCGTGTCATCGCATATGACAACTGCCTTCTTTTGCCTGCTGAGAGCAAATATTCAAATATTGAAATCAAGCGTTTCGGCTCTGGTTTTGGCAGTCGAGATATTTTGTCTCTATTTGTATGGCCGACCTTTCACAGTTATCACTGATCACCATGCCTTGTGCTGGCTTTCGTTCCTGAAAGACCCTTCAGGCTGGCTTGGCCGTCAGATGCTGTGCCTTCAAGAATTCGACTAGTGAGTCCTTGTACGAAACTGGCTGCTTACATCATGTTGCTGACTGCTTGTCCCAATATCTTGCACACCCAGAAGATGGTGACTCACCTACAACCATCTTATCAGCCAACGTTCTTCTTTGCACGTCATTGAAATCCGCAATGGCAGCATACCTTATTGGGCGGCATTATCCGAGTGCTAACATCTGTGACGCCCGTCCCTAACCTTCGAATGTCTGAACCACATGATGGTGTATTAGTACCGGTGCAGTATGGGTCCCGACAGTCTTGAAACACTGCTCGTCGTTCCCCTTCAATTGAGTCAGACTGTGCTCGCTCAGCTGCATGATGTACTGAAAGCCGGTTATTTCGGTGTGTCACGATTCTGTGACGGCGTTCGCCGGTGCTTCTTCTGGCCTGGCATGTACCGCACATCTTTCGTTATGTTGCAGCCTCCGATCTTTGTCAACGATAGAAAACGATCCCACGTACAGTGGGAATTGATGATATGCGAAGCACGAATGAGAAAGGTTGATATGCCACTTTCAAATCACCAGAACGTTAAGAGGTGGAAGTAAATTATGCCGTACACGACTTCCGTGTCATGATTATCATGTTTAGATGTGTCGTTTACCTTCGTCATCTATTCATGCCAGGAGATGCCATATTTAGTAAAAGTGGAGCTAGTGAAACGGCCACGAGAACGCTATGAGCGTGGTATGTTGTCATGTTCTTACATGACGCGCGTCTCATGAATATCATATTTGCACCAGTCGTATACATTCGTCATTCATTGACGTCACGTAACACCAAATTTGGTATATGTGGAGCGAGCGAAACGGCCTCAAGTGCATCATGAAGAGCCCAATATACTCCAGCGTAACGTTGATGCGCGCGAACGCTGGGCGCAGCAATGCTACGTTAGCAAAACGCGAGCACGCAAAGCACGGCCGGCGCGACCAGCATCCGCCATCGCGACCAGACGCCCACCGGCGCGTAGTGCGACATGCTGCCTTTGGCGCCAATGCGCGACCGAGACAGCACTGCGTCTGCCTCTTTTAGGGACGGAGGGACGCCGGACGCACTGAAACGCGGATGCGCCAAAACAACGCAGCGGGCGCCTGCGAGTATATGTCAGGACCGCCGCCTGGCGTGGCGACGCCTGCGTGACGCGACGAAACCATGCCAGCGCGCACGCACGCCAGGTCACGTCGAAGTGTATTGTCGCCTTGACTGCGGCATGTAGTCTTGTTCTCACATGACACACATCTCATGAATATCATGTTTGCACCAGTCACTTACTTTCGTCATCAATTCACGTACTGTAATACCAAGCTTGGTATATGTGACGCAAGCGAAACGACCATGAGCGCATCATGAGCTTGGCTGTAGTCATGTTGTTACATGGCACGCATGTAATTATTTTCATGTTACGATCTCTGTTGTGTTCGTCATGCATTCATGGCATACCATACCAGTTTTGACACTTGCCATAAACTACCACAAGGGCTGCAGAACCATATAATGTATATTATGACAATAATGGCATGCATGTCATGATTTTCATGTTTTGACTTGTCAGATATATTCTTTGTAAAGTCTTGTTATGTCATACCAATTTTGGTATCGATATCATGCAAACGGCCAGGAGAGCTAAATGTCGTAGGCGGCTAGATAGATAGATAGATAGATAGATAGATAGATAGATAGATAGATAGATAGATAGATAGATAGATAGATAGATAGATAGGTAGATAGAGAGATAGATAGATAGATAGGTAGATAGGTAGATAGATAGATAGATAGATAGATAGATAGATAGATAGATAGATAGATAGATAGATAGATAGATAGATAGATAGATAGATAGATAGACCACCCTTCTTTTGTAACCTGCTTTAAGCTCGTTGTTAACTTCGTTTGACTTAAATATTCCCAGAGACATCTGCCGCAGAGAATCACCAAAAGGTTTTTTTCACGCATGATTGCTTTCGTAGTGGCTTAGTGTTATGTATTTAGCCTTTTATGGAATCGAATATATTTTTTTTGAAATCAGTATAATGAGCATGCGCCTCTCATGAAACATTTTGTGTCTATGGCTGATGTGTAAAGAAAGGAAGAAATAAAGATAGATAGATAGATAGATAGATAGATAGATAGATAGATAGATAGATAGATAGATAGATAGATAGATAGAAAGTTAAATAGATTGATAGAAAGTTAAATAGGTAGATAGATAGATGAATAGCAAATTTAATAGCTAGATAGATAGAAAGTTAAATAGATAGATAGATGGATAGCAAGTTAAATAGATAGATAGATGGATAGCAAGTTAAATAGATAGATAGATAGATGGATAGCAAGTTAAATAGATAGATAGATACCTAAATAGATAAATAGGAAGTTAAATAGATAGATAGATTGATAGATAGTTAAATAGATGGATAGCAAGTTAAATAGATAGATAGATGGTTAAATAGATGGATAGCAAGTTGAATAGATATATAGATAGATAGGTAAATAGATGGATAGCAAGTTAAATAGATGGATAGCAAGTTAAATAGATAGATAGATAGTTAAATAGATAGATAGATAGATGGATAGATAGTAAATAGATAGATAGAAAGATAGATATATAGACCGATAGATAGAAAGTTAATTAGATAGATAGATAGATTGATAGATAGATAGATAGATAGATAGATAGATAGATAGATAGATAGATAGATAGATAGATAAGCTCAAAGTCGCCGAAGTTGGCTAAGAAATGCTTTCGGTTTATAAATTGGCCCCGTATCTGCATGTTAATCTGCATATGTTGTCGAAAGACGACATAGTCTTGCGTGTAGAGAGAGTGAAATAAACATTTATTTGATGTTGTGCACACAAAAATAGGTGAATGGTATTCTGAAGGCTCTGCGTTAGAGTGCCTAAAGCGTGCAGTGGGGGCGAATGAGCGCATCAAGTCACGTCACACATGAGACGTTAGCGCAATCTGGCAGTTTTTTTAGAAAACAAAGCGCGGGGCTCTGAGACGGGTGTGCGCACCCGTCTCAGAGGTGATAAGGTGTAGAACGGAAGGAGACGGGTAGGTGCCACCCCCATCTGGTCTTAGCAATGCGTTAGAAACCCTCGCCTTTTCGTGCAAGTGTTGTATGATCAGCGCAGTGTGGTAAGCCCTACGGTCCTTAAAATTTTTTATGTGTGCCTTTGCTAGTAAAAGACGCACATTCAGAATATATGCATGTGATTATGGTGGCCCAGACATGTGCAATAATTGTGTTAATTGACATTTGCACAAGCATGAATCTTGAGCAACATTGATGGGCGCTATGGATGGGGTCGGCCGTTTTATGTACCCAATGCTGTTTGGAGTGGACAAACAGAGAGATGCACAGACAGACAAACAGACGAAACTTTTTGCATCGAAGGTCCCCAAGAAAGACTATAGTTTTTAAAATTCAAATACCCCTCCAACTGGAGGCCTTCAGCAGCTGACCCATGCTACTGTATTTCCGTTCATCTGCTTGAACCTTTTCCAACGTCAGCTGCAAGAAATTGATGGGTTGCAGTAGCACCCAATTATGCTACCCGATACGCGATCACACAAGCCCTTTCAACAAGCTGTGCAACTGACGTTGCTGCATCTCTCCGAAGAACGCCATCCTACACCGGGACGTTTCTCGGGACTTTTTACCGACTGAGGCAGTTACTTCGTTTCCTATGTGGTTATTGATCTCCTCCGCTTTTGCGCCACTAAAGACAAGCTTCAGACTGCTTCCCATCTTCAAACAAATGATTGAACGAAGCGCCTCAATTCACCCGCCGCGACGGTCAAGTGGCCAAGGTACTGTGCTACTGATCCGCAGGTCGCGGGTTCAAATCCCGGCTGCGGCGGCTGCATTTCTGATGGAGGCGGAAATGTTGTAGGCTGGTGTACTCAGATTTGGGTGCACGTTAAAGAACCCCAGGTGGTCGAAATCTCCGGAGCCCTCCACTACGGCGTCTCTCATAATCATATGGTGGTTTTGGGATGTTACACCCCACATATCAAATCGAAGCGCCTCAATTTTGCTCTAGTTGACATGCTTTCCTTTCCTTCGACACGACACCTTTCGACACTGGTACCGCTAGATTCTCTTCATTTTTCTTTCTGTTGCTCGGCTATGACCCAGGCTAAATGATACGTGTATGTACACTCGGTATGCAATAAGGAATACCGGAGAGGTGTGCCAAGTTGCTTGACGATAACTATTGGACTCTCGGGATAATGAGAAGAGCGTATATGACGTCCACTATCGTGACGTCCACTACACACACGGTAATCTCCTCCTGCTTTGGTCCCCCTCACGCAACGTTAGACTTTCGGATAAATTACTTTCACGTTATGTAGGCCCCTACCACACCTTGTGGCAAGTGACTGACGTCACCTAAAAATTACACCTAAGAAACCCCGCCATGATTCACCCTCGTACTGATATGGTGCATGTTATGCGGCTCAAGCCACATCACTCGGGTGCCTCCTGATTAGCACTGCGTCGGTGTTCCAGCCATCGGAAAATCCTGTGAACGGCGGTTGTAAATTAGGAGACCAGATTAAAAGAACTTGCGATCTGAGTGTCATCTTGTCTGCCACCGAGTTTACGCTGTGTGTTTGCGGAATGAACTTTTTATTCCCGTAACAATATCACGAAGAAGCGTTATGGGCTCCGCGATATCCCTCAGCACTATAGAGTCACAATCTAGAATGATTTTCTACAGAAGACGAGAATCAAAAAGCGAGGTCCTAGGGGCACAAATCTCGATTTGTTTAACGATGACCGTATTTAGCGCGGAGTGCAGCGTCCTACTGGAAACGTCAAGTACTTCAAGTGTTAGAGTTACTGTGCAAACTTGGCGTAGTGCATACTCTTAGATAGACAAGTGCAGCCGAACGGCACAGTAAGGGCATACAGCTCAGTGCCATCCCACCCACAGTCAGCGCGCGCCTCCACCACCTCTGTAAGAACGGAAGGGTACTCAGAAAGAATCAGCAAATACTTCACCGAAAGATAAAAATTTTCATCACTCTCCTCACCCACCAATCTCAAGATTATGCGAAGCAACTCGCCTGACAGAATCGGCACACTTTTTTGACAAGCTACAAAGTACCCTGAGCACCAAAAAGGCCAGACATCGCCTACTCATTTTTCTAGCTACGCAACCCTTCAACACGGCTCAGGAACTGAACACTGTCACAACTCGCATGCCTCGTCAAAAGGATCACAAAGTAACAATATGGCTGGGCTCAAGAAACACCGCAGGCTGCGTGTAATGCAACCTCACCTATTCAGCCGCATCACGTAGGGCATGGCGTACCCGAATTTCAAAGCCACTCAACTGGAAAACTTTGTTTATGTGACGATGAAAAAGGCAATAAAGACACCCTGGGGCTTCTGCTACACGTTTCCCTAGGATAAATGTGCACAACACGTGACAAGAGCTCGCCCAGGCTCATAAAAATCACAGCATATCCTATGTAGTGCGTGATGATTGGAAGCGCGGAGCATCCGTCAGTTCGACCGAGCTTTCGTCCGTCCCTTCGTTCTTACTTCCGTTCAGCCTTGCGCCCATCTGTGTGACCATTCGTGCGTCCACTCATGCACCCGTCCGTGCACCCGTTCGTGCGTCCATTCAACTGTCTGTGCGTACATCCGCGCGTCCATCCCTGCTTTCGTCTGGGCGTCCGTCCATCCATGCGTGCGTCCCATCGCCTGTGTATCTGTCTGTTTGTTCTTGCGTCCGTCTGTGCGTCTGTCTATTCATTCATCCGTCTAGTGAACCCACCAAGCACTGCCATCTCGCATATTTTCATCTTTTATTCATCATATAGCAGTACCGTCATCCAGCGGACTTTCCAAGGACTAATAAAAAGGTGGCACGGCCACACTAGAGGAGTGGCACACTGCGGACTATTTTACGGGCTGCGCTTCGTGTCCATATCCCAACTTTAACCGCCTCTAGTTCATGGCACTGTGGCCCAACCTCACTAAACTTTGCCAAAACCAAGGAGGTCACGCCCAGCTAGTTTAACGTGGCAACTTTCTCTGGTCAGATAGTGCCAAAGTGCGTCTTTCTGTCACTGGTTTTTAGTAAGCGGCAAATTAGAGCCAATGATTTATTGGCGATTAACTCATCGATACCCGTCTTTGTATGTTAGTTCATCAGAAACAACTTTCTTTTTATATATGGTTAACGTGCATGGGTTTTTTTCTTATTTCAAAAGAGTACGCTTGTGCCACTCGTGTAGTCCAGCCGTGGAGGTGGCTTCCTACTACTACTACGATGACAACGACTACTACTACTACATACAACGTGGACGCATGACCCACGGCGTATGTAGCTTCGTCCCAAAAACTGATAAAATAAGAGAGCGTGGCATTCAGACGCCTGCAGAGCATCCCATATACACATGGAACCCTAGTGCACGGCCTCTACCGCCCAAAAACTAGTAGTTATCTGTGCCCTCTCTGAAGCGTACTGCAAACCCTGCAACACTTGCTCCTTCAACGCCATTGGCATGCAAGCAACAATTTGCGACTGGAGACAACTGAGAACGAAACAGGATGAACGAGGACAACCACCTAAATGAAGCGTGGGAAGTGAAGCTTGCTCTTCAGAAGCTCAAAGACCACCTACAACTCGTCGCCAGGACCGAGAGGGCCGTCAACGTCCCGAATTCAGGGTGATAACGGGCCTTGCTCGGAACACTGCCTCGAAAATAAAGGTTGATTTCTCTCTCTATTTCTCAGAAGCACTCAATCATCTTCTTCAAATCGCATGGATGATTTAAGACATACTATAGTGTGTTATCGTCCTAACATTTTAAATAACATTTCACACAGCAAGGTACGAGAAATTTGTGACAGCACCTAAGAGACCAGCTTGTTTAACAATTAGTTACACCCCAAAGATTCTCAAGTCATCACGAAAGTAAGGCCCCTTCTAGTAAAGTTCGATGAGAACTTCACATTTTGCGCGGTTGTGGGTAGTGCTTGTTATACAAGCTGCTTCATATTAATTTTCTAGAACCCTGTGGTATAAATAAAACGTCTTGAATACATCTATCATAATACAAATTGAATATGAGCGTCCGTGGCCTCAAGGTTCTATAGATAACAGCAACAAAAAAGCTGTACTGCAACTTTCAGACGCACTTTATAAAGTATTCAGTATTTCTTTTTAAAACATTCAGTGGGACAAGATTCTTGACACTGTAGCGAAGATTGCGCGAAATCGTGTGTTTTATACGAGTTTTCAAGTGTTATATCTCTTCGTTTAATTCATTATCTGCTTCTGTTACCCGACGATGCGTAGAAAACGCGATACTAGTTATTTTTTTGAAACGGTCATCAAGCTTGTAAAACGTTGTTCACGTCGTGTGATATTTGTTTTGTAAATGCGTTGAGGAATTGTGAACTACATCTGCAGGAGCCGTTAGATTAAAAAAAACGCGACTGAATAAAGTGTTGGTTGACACTTCATAGCATAAAACGCGCTACTACTTCAATGAACATTTCATATGACGTTAGGTTACAGCTAGTGCTGATAAGAACTCACATTGTAGATGTTGTTCAAATATCCCTTCCTCGCTGGTGCTGTGGCCCAGCCTTCCAGGATAGTGAGCCCTTTTAAATATCCCAAGCCACAGATCTTGCTCGGCTCAAGAGAGATCTGTGCCATATGTACGCTGCGTTTGAAAGATGGATCTTGTATCACCGCCAGGCTCTGGAATGGGTCTAAATTCTCAAGCTCGACTCTGAAGAGAAGCTGATGGCCGGCGCTGCTGATGAAGTCATAAGAACACCTGTGAAGTAGCACCAAACACAGTCCTGAGTGTAAGGATTGCGTTTAGTAGGTTTATGCTTTGAAAGAAAACACTGTAACTAAATTTTTCCTGTAAAATAACATGCTAATTTAACATTTAACAAGCTGTTACTAAATTTTCAAAAGGGTTGACAGGCAAGCTAGTTGGTACAAATTTATACAGAAATAATTGGAAGCGCTAACCAACGGGACACAAGAGAAGAGACAAACAAGCGCAGACTGAAACTCAGTTTATACAGAGAATAAATATAACCAGAAAGAAGAGAAAGGGGAAAAACTGGAGAGAAGGTTTCACAATCATTCAGGTGTCATACAGAAACAAGATTTCACAATCTAACAGTGATATAGACGGTGAACTAATACAGCTATCAATATTCTTTTTAATAAAAAAGGCTTCCGCAATCTCTCTAGTTTTCGTGACATGATGACAGTATAAGACAAATGTCGCGAAAATTCAGGTACGCAGCCGCACTTTTTGCGATGGGCGGACAAATGTAAACCCAGGGCTCAAGTTGAGCGCAGTGTAGTGTTTTCGCAGGCGAACATTCAAGTACCGCCCAGTCTGCCCAATGTATACCCTCCTCGCAAGACAGTAGAATACAATAAACGACATCAGGTCGACAATTGGCGAAAGAATTGATATGCTTGACACCACAACCTTTCTTTACAAGACCTGCCTTCATTCTGCTTTGTAAGTCAATTCTAGAACACATTTGCTGCAGTTTTCCACTTGAGGAAAACACAACGTCGAGGTTGAATTTTTTTGCACAATTTTTTATCTTATGCGAACACTTGTGCACATATGGGACTACCGCAACTTACGTCATTTATCTGCCTCTTTTAGGGGCATCTCTTCCCTTTCTTCATACGCAGTACCTTCTGAGCGGCGAGAATGAGGATATTGGACGGAGAGCCTGCCTCTCGCAACCTTATTTTTTGATTAGAAAAAACACGCGCCATTTTGTGAAACAATGAGCAGTAAGCAGCCTCGTAATTATTGTCTTCAGATATGTGGACGATTACCTTGTGCTCGTTCATTCACCTTCCTAGGATAAAAGCCGGGACAAGATTATCGAAATTTTCGAAAAAACTGGCATGGATTACGTTTCACGCATGAGGTTCCCCATGATAAGATATTGCAGTTTCAAGATCTTGAGTTATCTTTTCGCGCAGATCACCTGTGCTGGTCCTACTCTCCCCTTCAAAGAATTCAATCTTGGAATACTTTTCTTCGCATTCTAATGTAGTAAAATCGGGTATTGCGATTAACCTTCTCAATTCTGCTGTAACAAAATCATGTTTCTACAAAATGGCAGTGTGGCTGCGTACCTGAATTTTCGCGCACATATGTCTTATACATTCATCATGACACGAAAACTAGAAAGAATGCGGAGGCCTTTTTTATTAAAAAGAATATTGATAGCTGTGTTAGTTCACCGTCTATATCACTGTTAGATTGTGAAATCTTGTTTCTGGACGACACCTGATCATGGTGGAACCTTCTCCCCAGTTTTTTTCCCTTTCCTTTATTTATGGTATATATTTCTTTTCTGAATAAACTGAGTTTCAGTCTGCGCTTGTTTGTCTCTTCTCTTGCGTCCTGTTCGTTTGCGCTTCAATTATTTGATTAGATTTTTCAACATGCGGCGTTTAAGTTTTCCAGCAGCGAAGCTCTTCAGCAAGCCGGTCGTAGTCCAATAAGCCAGAAAACGTAGTCGAGTATGCGCCAGAAGTAATTGAAGACCCTACTGCCAAATAAAGACACAATCATTTTTTTCGCAAGGAAAACTAAGTCGCTCGATGAAAAAAGTTGTGATCACTAGAGCAATATTATAGCTGGTGTTCTACCTTTTAATTTTTTTGACACTTCTGGATAATTCTGAAGTCGAGTGCGCTGAATGTCTAGGGTGGGATGCAATAAATGTAAGCCAAGTAGTGCGCCAAGGCGACCTAAGAGAGAACAAGTATTAGAAGCTGCGAAAGCTTCGCGTTCAAGAGCAGGCTGCGATAGCGTAATCGGACCTCTTCCTAAACATCTAACGTGTATCATTTCTCGTTGCATGCCTCAACCACGACCTAAAAGGACGAGCGAGTGTGCGCCTAACGTTAGCTATTTCAAAGTGAATGGCTATTGCGAACGCAGTTGTTAAGGGCTCCCTTTTGCTGAATCAGCGGAGGGCTCTCCACACGTAAATACGGCAGCATGCTAACCTGCGCAGGTATTCACTTTGTTGATGGTTCTACTGCTGATAATGAATAAGTATGTCTGAGTGCTTTTTAAAGAGTGTACTTTTGAAATACCCACTCGTTGCTCAAATCACAACTTTTGACGCCTGGTATAATTCTGCACTTCTACCGCGAAATATATGAATGTGATATGTGGGGACTCATTCTACTACATGACAGTGATATAGCGTCTTTAAACACGAAAGTGTTTTATGCCGGGACCGCTAAAGTATTTGAGACAAAATTCTGTCATGCATAAGACGTTGATAAAGCTGATGCCACCAAACGAGATAGAAAACAAAAGGCCTCGTATCTGCGTGTTAATCTGACAATGTCGTCGAAAGACGATAGTCTTGAGTGTGGAGAGAGGGAACAAACATTTGATGTTCTGCGCAAGAAATCGGTATAAGGTATTTTGGAGGCGCTGCGTTTGACTGCCTCCAGCGTGCAGCGGAGGCGAACTAGCGCATCAAGTCACGTCACACATGAGACATGAGCACTATCTGGCAGTTTTCTTGAAAACGAAGCGCGTGGCTTTGATACGGGCGTGCGTGCCCATCTCAGAGCCCTTTCGTGGAAGCGTTGCATGGTCAGCGCAGCGTGATAAGCGCTATGGTCCTCAAAATCACTTATGTATACCTTTTCCAGTAAAAGAAGCACATACAGAATATATGGGTGTAGTTATGTTGCCTCAGATATGTGCAATAATTTCTTTTTAATTGACAATCGCATCAGTATGAACGCTGAAGCTTGAGCAACATTGGCGGGCGCTGCGGATGTGGTCGGCCGTTTGGGGTATCATCTGGTTGCTCTGGTGCTTTTTAAGGTATCGTTGAGGGTGGATAAACAGACAAAAATACAGACAGACCGACCAAAATGTTTGCATCGAAGGTCCCCAAGAAGGACTACCATCTTTAAAATTGGAGGCAGTACTCCTCACGCCCGATCGACCTCTCAAGCTGGGCCTTCACAACACTATCGGGAACTTATAGACGCGCACCACCAAGCGCAATAACTTCGGCTCACACAAACTGACACCGGACGGCATATTTTGCATTCTCTTGGAATCCAGATACCGGCCAAATATCCGACATTACTCCCCATACCAAGATGCCTGCACCGAGAAGTCCTCATTACATCAATTCCCCGTAACATGCACTCCAGCCACCATGATAAAGGCCGCCGCGCTCGTGCAAGAACTCTATACCAGTGTTATGGCTGCAAACCGGACGCCGTATGGGTGGACGCAGCCTGCGTGGGCGATAAAGCGGTCGCCGCCATGATAGATAACACACTCTCCTCAATAGGTACCCACACACTTCCTCCGGAAACCTCCCCCGAAGCTGCAGAGGAAGCTGCCATAACCTTAGCAATTGTTAGCACTGAAGCACGGTATGTTTTATCGATGCCAAAATCGCAATTCTAAATTTCGTGCGAGGCTGAGTTCACGTCCCTGCTTTTTGCATACTAGAGTCGCCCGCTGCACCCCCGCCCCGTCATGTGTAGTTGATCTGGTTGCCCACGCACTCCGGCAATCCTGGAAACGAGGCTGCCAATCTCTTGGCCCGAGGTTCTCTAAACTGGGCAATGGCGGCCTCCGATTCCGGATCCACAAAGGAGCAAAGGGCATGCGCATACTTTGAACGAGCTGACTCAGGCCTATCGGGCAGAGCTTAAGCTTTATCCTCCACCGCACAAGGCCCTCAGCAACTGACAGGTCACCCTCTGGCGCCAGCTACAGACTTACGCTCTTAATTGTCCTCTCATTCTATCGCACTAACACCCCCTCTTCCTAACACCAGCCTGTACCCTCTACCCTGAATCTCCTGCTTCTGCTATGCACACCCATTCTCACTGCCCGGCCGATCCTCCCCCACGGTTCCTAGAACATCTCAAGACCTGAGAGGACATGGAGACCCTTACTGCGTTTAGAGGACTCGGTTGAGCAGACAATGACTGCCTACGGGGCTGCCAGCGTCATAGAGCACCACCAAATGAACGCTTGAGCGCAACAGGATCGTGCGGAGGCCCAGGAGCCTGCGCCTTCCAAGCTCCTCTGTTGAAATAATGTTTTTCTCCTCCTCCACGTACGGAACCTCTGACTTCTTGGCCCGTCATGATAAGTGCCCGGTGCTGTACCGGCTGGGCTACTGACGCAGACACAAAGCTCCGCACAAACGTGCCTTATATATCTTACAGAATATCTCTACCACAGCGCTCTCTCTGAGTGATTGAGGTGAAGCCGCCGTCTCAGACTGATGACGAGAAATAATGCGATACGGAGCTTACTAGCACCGATAGAGAATGACTCGTCTACAATGCCTTTAAACCTGGCGTCCGAGATTGCACGTTGGCTCGCAATTTCAGTAGCCATGGTTTAGGATTCTCCATAGCAGTGAGAAAACACTGGCTGAGCTAGCATCGAGAAGTCACCCTAAACGGAACGTTCTTCGCCTTTCGCTTCTTGTTAGAGTGTGACGGCTTGATGCTAAAAAGATGTAGCTTCCACTTGCACCAATAACGTTTCGCGGCTGATAACAAAACTCAACAGGCGAGTCCAGTGCCAGCCCACTAATGACAAAACACTCGAGGAGCTTCCAGGCGTTCTTCGCCACGCTAACTCTGCGCAGTGTAACGTCACTGCTCTTCGGGCTTGCGCAGCTCGGCTCTCGATAAGCCATGTGAAACCCCTCAACCTCGGCCAGTTTAGCATACGCGAAAAAACGCTGCGATAAGCGCTGCAAAGCGTCAACAATGTCGATAGGTGAGTGCTATGCCATCGAGAAACGAGACATATGCTAGAAGTACATGAAACACCTGTTCGCGTTTGCTGCTCAAGCTACGAACATCTGCCTCCAGTGTTGCTGAAACAGTGCAGTAGCGTACCCATGAGCAAAGCCGTAGGTTATAATGCTACGCGGGAGCACACCTCGGGGTTTTCGCTCGTAATGGATGACACTTTAAACAAGTGCATATCATGTATCAGTGTTCACTACGCATTTCTTGATATTGTAGTTGTGGGAGGTAAGCGATACGCTGTCACCTTTCTGATACACAGACCGCTGACATCAGAAAGGTGAAGGGGAGAGGGGGGAGAGAGATGAGGGCGGAAGTGGAAGGAAGAGTGGAAGGGGGGCACCCGAGGGGCGTCCACCGTATATTATTTTTCTCTTTTTTCTTCTTTTTCTTTCCTTTTTCTCTTTTCTGACTTTTTTTCCTCTTTCCTTGCCCTCTGATTTGAGATTGTATAAAGCTGAGCACCAACAAACTGTATCTTTAATCCTGATGAAGGCCAGACTCTAGGCCGAAACGTCGAAATAAACCCCGTTGTGATCGCTCACGGAGGATCTACTGGACTATATATATATATATATATATATATATATATATATATATATATATATATATATATATAAGTCAAGTAGATCCTCCAAGAGAACGGTAACAACGGAAGTGTTTAATTCGACAGTTTCGGCCAGAGTCTGGCCTTCATCAGGAGCCTTCATCATGACTCCTGATGAAGGCCAGACTCTGGCCGAAACTGTCGAATTAACACTTCCGTTGTTACCGTTCTCTTGGAGGATCTACTTGACTTATTGCAACGCTACGGCCATTTTCGCCACCATGCCTGCCTATATATATATATATATATATATATATATATTTATTTATTTATTTGTATTTCTTGAAAGTCTTCCTGGATTCCGGTCGAGTTATAGGTCACCAGACTATAATTCGACCGATATATATATATATATATATATATATATATATATATATATATATATATATATATATAGTAGATCCTCGTGTAGTGGTCACAACGTGGTTTATTTCGACGTTTCGGCCAAGAGTCTGGCCTTCATCAGGATTGAAGGTACAGTTTTTCGGTGCTCAGCTTTATCCAATCTCTAATCAGAGGGAAAGGAAAGAGGAAAAAGACAGAAAAAAAAGAGAAAAAGAATATAAGGTGGACTCCCCTCGGGCGCCCCCGTCCACTCTTCCTTCCGCTTCCTACTTCATCT
Organism: Rhipicephalus microplus; assembly: GCF_013339725.1. Classification (NCBI taxonomy): domain Eukaryota; kingdom Metazoa; phylum Arthropoda; class Arachnida; order Ixodida; family Ixodidae; genus Rhipicephalus; species Rhipicephalus microplus. The sequence goes on along the minus strand of NC_051170.1, from coordinate 96,238,405 downwards.
CTCTCCTCTTTCTCCCCTTCACCTTTCTGATGTCAGCGGTCTTGTGTATGCTTCCTTCCACTAACGCATTCTTCCCGACCAGACGGCGCCTCCTGGCACTGGCGGTTCGGTGTGGGGCAAACAATAGCTTTTTTAGGAAGCTCTAAGCCTTTAACTACTCGGAACCCTGTCAACATTTCGTCGTGGAAAGAAGGGTACCGCGTATTGCGGCAGAGGCTGGTAAGCGGGAATTTTAGGAAGTTTTAAGCCTTTGACTACTCGGCGCCCCGTCAGCATTTCGTCGTAAAAAGAGGGGTGCCGCGTAGTGCGGCAGAGGCTGGTAAGCGGGCGCTTGCGAATTCTTTGCCCGCTTCTGGATTACGCGTGCAGTGGGGGCCTCCCGGCTGTGCACAGGGTTGCTGTTGGGCATGTCATGCATGGTGAAATCGATTGGGTAGTAAAATAAAACAGAAAACAGACGACAGCTGCACTTAGGAAGAGTAGTTACACTTGGAATTGTTTTGAGTTGTCCAGTGCCCTTCGCAGCTGCAGTGCCGCGAACTCAGTTACTATTTTCATTATTGCCGTTATTGTTTTCTAATGCTTTAACTGCTACAAGTTTACCAGGATTCTCATTTATTCCTCTATCGAGGGTGTTAAATTGGTGGATGAGGTATGACTCTCATTGTTCACGTTGTCGGTTTGATTTAAATCCCGTCTCTAAGAGCGTTACTGATAGTTTGTCAACAAACTACGGTATGTGAATGAATGACGAAGGTATGCGCATGGTGCAAACATGATAATCATGAGATGCGTGTCATGTGACTACATGCTACGCTCATGAAACACTGGAGGCCGTTTTGCTAGGTTCACTTATAACAAATTCCGTATTACGGGACGTGAACGAATGACGACTGTATGTTCTGGAGAACCATGACAAACATGAGATGCGTGTCATGTAACAACATGACCACATGCTACGCTCATGATGCACTCGCGGCCATTTCGCTTGCTTCACACGTACAAAACTCGGTATCACACGACGCGAGGTAAATAACATATCGAAACATGATAATGACGACATTCGTGTCATGTAACAACATGCATGACTACATGCCACACTCATTATGTGCTCACGGCCGTTTCGCTAGCTTCACATATACTAAATTTGCTATGACGTGACGTGAATAGATGACAAAGCTAAACGAGACATCGAAACATGATGTGCATGACAGAGAAACCATGTACGGAATTATTAACCTCCAGCGCGTAACGCTCCGCTGATTTTAAGTGACATATAAACCTTTATCATCCGTGCTTCCATATCATCGATTCCCGCTGTACGTCGGATCTGCCAATTTTTCTCGAATTCGCCAATGAATTACACAAAACAAACAACAGGATATCCACGGTTTGGATGATGATGAATGGGGCGAAGCGTTCGTCAGTCTGTTCGCGCTTTCGTCCGTTCGTTCGTCCTGCTTCCGTCCAACCGTGCGCCCATCTATCCGTTGTTATGCCTGCGAGTCGACAACGAACGTCCGTGCCTCTGAAAAAGGCAATCTGTGTCAAGGCCAGCCCGCGTCGCCCGCCTGACGCGATCAACAACTCAACGGCGCCTTTCTGGCGTGCACGTGCAGGGAGTCCTCTCCGCAAGCGAGCCCGTCGAGTAAAAAACTGGCGCCTTCCTGTCTGGCGGGTCTGACGAAATGCCTTGCGACGTCACTCGTCCTTGGGTGCAGCCACCTGCAGCGCAGCCTCTCCAGATTTGAGGAGAAAGAAGGACGCGGCCCAGCGGCGACCTCATTGGAGGATTCGGACCTCACGACCAGCGGCGCTTCGGGTTGGACGTTTGGGTTGGACCCGGGGCATATAAAAGAAGCCCTGCGCGGCGCGTCGAGAGAGAACCCTTTTGACAAGAGACCCATTTTAGAGCAGACCTGTGTGTTAGAGAGGAGAGCTCGGCTCTTCGAGTCTCTGTCGGCCCCAGTGGCGTATTTGTAACGCCTTTGTATATATGCTGTACATAAACCTGGTTTAAACTCACCGTCGTCTCGTTTGCTTGTCAATCAGCTTTGCGCAGAAGCAGTCGCGAGCTGAGAAACCTACTCTACCAAACGGCAGGTGACCTTTCCGGCGGAGTTCGAAGCAGTGGCGCCTTCGGGACCGTGTTGGCGTCGCCGTCTTTCGAAACAGTGGTTGCAGTGGAGAGATTCGAGGCGCCCTTCGTAACGTCGTCGGAGGTGCGCGTCGCAACACCGTCCATGCATCCGTCAGTGCATCCATGCGTCTGTTCATCCGCTCGTTCATTTGCATTCCAAGCGTCAAACGAACAGGCGACGGGCGGACGCGGCCAGCGTATGACTCATGGTTTGCCGATAAAACCCTCCGAAGCTTCGCCCCATTTATCATTCACTCCGTGGATATGCTGCGAGGTGGTGACTACATTATTGCTTACAGAAAAGTGACGATGGAACCCATGTCTTAGGAAGCTTCGCCCCTAATTTATTAAAGCTACTTGCCTCAAGTTTGTTTGGCTGCATATAGGGGTACTGGCGCTTACGTTCAATCAATATTTCGATTGTCTGCGTAGGGTAGATTTAGCAAAAAAAATCTTAAATTCGGCCTAGAAGAACTTGTCAAGCCTTGTTTGCAGGCCTTCAAATCACGAAAAGCCTATGGCAGAGCAGTACAAGTTTCGCATCACTTTCTCAGCATACTCATTTTTGAAGCTGCCAAAGCTTTAATATTAGTACTTTTTAATATAAAGGTAGAATTGCGCAAACTTCACAGAAAAGTGCTTGCCAGAGAAAACTTCTGACAACGATCAAAAAACCATTTTGATATTTTATTCTTTCCCCTTTGATTCCACTGCACATCAGCTTTCACAATCAATAAAAACACCTTGCAATATATGGTTTTGTTTGCATTTACGGCTCGTTAAGAATTTTCTTGCACAACGATAGGCAATGGTAGAGTGCTCTTCCTTCCCGCTAAGTATGGAATGCAGGCCTATACTTTATAGTTTTTCAAAAAGGCAAGCAGCATGTAAATAGCGGTACACTGCACTGAGGACGCCAATTTGGAAATTATTTGGTCATGGGAGCACCCATGAAAGCGAGATTACCGAGTAAGCAAGAGCGCACAGTCCCATGCTCCGGTGTGAAGAAAGTCCATCAAATAAGACGTTTGCAGCAAGAATGAACAAAATTCGTCGGTCTGAATATTTATAAAATTTGTGATCGACTACGGTTTTTCTATTTGGCGCGGTATTGTATTAAGAAATTACATCTCGCCGCTATAAACAAGACGGTAGTGAATGACTAGAAGCATGTGTTTTGAACGTTGGATTCAGTGAGCCACTGAAGCATCCAGCTCATCATCAGCCCGACTACATCAGCCTGACTACGCCTGCATTCCATTCCTAGCTGGGAGGAAGTCCGATCTACCGTTGCCTATCTTTGCGCAAGGGCATTTTTGACAAGTTGTAACAGCAAGTGCAACAATATGATGCAACATGTGTTTATTGAATGTGAAGCCTAATGTGTGGAAGATTAAGGGGGGGGGGAAGTATAACGAATTTCAAAAATGGTTTTTTAATCGTAGTCAGAAGTTTCTCTTGCTTGCTCTTTTTTTGAGTTAGCACGATTTCATCTTTTAATAAAAAATGCTATAAAATACGCTTTGGCAGTTCTATAGGCATCCTGAGGAAGTTATGCGGAATTTCACCACTCTGCCATAAACCCTTTGTTAAATAAATGCCTGCAAACTAGACAAAAACACGTTTTGAATGATTTTTGAGAATTTTTATTTTTAAAATACACTACGCACACGATCAAAATATAATTTGTTGTAAGCGCGAACAAGTCCTATATTTAGCTAAACAAACATGAAGTACGTAGCTTCAATATGTTTTGTGTAATTCATCGCTAAATTTGAAACAATACAGCTGATCACATCAGCGTGGCACTCCACGTCCTCGTCATCACTGATTTACTTTGCTTCGAAAAAACATTTTCCACGAATACCAACAGCAGATCTCTTTTTTTTTCCACTGATCAGGCAACAATACAAGAAAATTGAAAGAAATTTAAGAGGTCGACCAGCCATGCTTTGTTTAATTTTACGTAGAATCACCCAAAGGAATCACGAGGCCTTTAAATGAAAAATAGCCACACAAGTTCAACTTATCACGCGAAAATGTAGACGAGGTCAAGAAAATAGTAAAGAATATGTGAAAAACCATCTAGCGGATAAGGTCCAGGCACTTCGCCTGCATCACTATTGATTTATCACATAACCAAGTTAAGGACAGCGCTGCCTTACGCAGTGTCGGCCCACTAGCGAAAATTTGCATTTGGTTGGTCGGTTGACCTGTTTACTGACCATACAACCAAACTGATTTGTCGGTTGGTCTGCCATTCAGTCGGTTGATGAGTCGGCCAATCAGCCAGACACATGCTAAGCCATAAGTAGTAGAGTGACAATAAATATATAAATAGTGGCATATGTACCTCCTTGAGTGAAAGTGCATGTTACGAAGGTACAGCCAATAGTTTATGTCACACCTTCAGAATATCGCATGGGAGCAAAACTGAATGCACTACCGAAGGTAACGTTTTCTCTCTTCGTACTTTGTTCTACCCCTCTAAAAGTGTACAGCGTTCGATGGCCTCCTCACCCACTAGAGACTTATATATCGATGGATAAGGATGGTCTTAAACACGCACTCTCGTAGGTTCCATTAGGCAATAGTGGCAGGTCGAGTAGGGTGTAGTCACAGATGGTGGCATTGGGCACTTCTTGATTTATGTATGTATCTCGGTTTAGGCCTCGGGCAAAGTAGCCTGGTGACATCACTTGGCATATGAGCAGTGGCTTCTCTGAAAACAAACAAAAGATAGTGGTGAGTAAATGCTAGTTCCACGGGACTGGCAACACTCGCTATGATCCCGGTGTACAAAGCTTAAATTCGACAAAGAAAGGAAAAAGAAGCGACAAACAGGGTAAAAAGCTACGACCACAGAGTGTAAACACAGCAGTGAAGTTGTAAACTGTGATTGTGGCTAAAATATTCAAGGCATGAAGTCAAAATTGGTAGTGTTCACTGGAGAAGTAGTATGAAGCACAGAGGTTTTGCATGTTCGCACGTATTAAGGACGAGCTGGTGCTTACGTACAAATTATTTCATTTGGCACCTAATTTGAATTGAGAAACAACTTCACAAACAAGTTTCATTTCAGGACATCTTAAAATATGACAAAATACGCTCTCTCCGTCACTATGGCTTTGTACCCACCGCAAGTGGCTACCATGAGCATACCGCTGGTGGAAACGAATTGCCAATATATGTAATCTCTCTTGTTTATTACATTCTATCGTGTAATATTCCTTTTATGTCGTGGCACCTTTGCTATTGGCTTCATATCGCTAAAAAACTGTCTATTTAACTACCTGTAACCTCATTTTCTATAGTAAAAAAATAAAGAGATCTTGCAGTCACATTTTATGCATTCTGTTATTGAAAAAGTACGTCGCTGAGAAATGAAAGTTATTGTTACGAGACTACATTACACTGAAGAATCAAGACAGACACTGAGAAAGACGGAGTGATTATGGGATGTGGGGCATGCTCAGGCTTGCCATCTCGGCTTAGGTTTGGCGTCGTGTAAATATATCTTAGCTGCAACCTCGTTTCTCTGTTGAGCCTCCCGTAATATTTTGGTGGAGGTGCGGAATAGCAAATAACGACGGAGATTCGCAGCGGACGCCAAGTTGCCCCTTCTAACATGTCTACCGACAGGGATGCTGCGCCAACAGCCACGCCTCGCGCATCGACCGCGCCCACCTCACATGTGGTCATTGTGACCACCCCACCCCGCGATCCTGGCAACTTTTCGGGCACTGACCGCGAAGACGGCTTCATCTCTACGAGCTCGTGAGTGAAAACTACAGATGGGACCCAACCATGATGCTGGCAAACCTTATCTTTTACTTGAAAGGTACGGCTAAGGCGTGGTTTTAACAACAACGCGGAAGAGCTCACCAGCTGGGACGTCTGTAAGACGAAGTTGCGCGAGTTGTTCGGCCAATCTGCCGGGTGCAGGCAGGCCACTAAGAAAGAGCTTGGTAACCGTGTCCAGACATCCACGGAGTCTTACTTGGTTTTTATTCAAGATGTCTTGGCCATCTGCCGTAAAGCTGATAACACAATGACCGAAGCCGACAAGGTTGCACACGTACTCAATGGCATCACTGATGATGCCTTTAGCCATCTTGTATTTAAAGGCTGTCCGACAGTCTAAGACATCATTGAGGAGTGCCGACACTTCCAAGAGGTTAAAAGCCGTCGCATTGCCCACCACTTCACCCGTCTTCCTAACACCACAGAACATCAACTTGTGAGGACCTCCATTTTGACACCCAGCCCAATTCACCCTCTGCTGACAATACGAGGGTCGTTCGACGCGAAATCGAAGCGATTTCACCAGCACCCTTGAGGGTCCTGACGCCGAACGATCCTCAGCTCACCATATCCCTCATACAGAGCGTTGTGCGCCAAGAATTGGCAAACGCGGGCCTTCAGACGATTTGTTCTGTGCACCGACCCGGTGTCCATTCACCTACCTTGAACACACGTCAGCACTACCGGCGTCCTGCTCCACGTCGCCGAGATCCAAACGCATGGAGTATGCCTGACAACAGGCCAATTTGCTTTCCTTGCGAACGAGTGGGACACATTTCGCGTCATTGCCGAAGCACGTGGATCTCGCCCTCGCGCACAAATTCTAACTTCACGAACTTCGACACATCAGCCCGCCCTTCTGGCCAAGAACCAACCCGCCATGATGACTCAGCTCTATACGACATGACCGCCACGACCAATGTCCAGTACAGCCGCTCGTCTTCACCACGACGTAGATTCTCGCGGTCTCCTCCGCCACACCGTTCCCCATCCCCGTCCTTTGCCCGACGGTTTCCTTAGGGAAACTAACTGGTGCAGCTCTTGGAGGTGACGCTGCTGCTACGACTTGCCCTACAATTCCTCTGTTGACTCTCCCGACCAACCAGAACTTGATTGAGGTGAAAGTGGATGGTTTACCTGTTAAAGATTTATTTGACACTGGCGCCCAAATTTCTGTTATGAGCTCGCACATTCGTGACCGCTTAAAGAAAGTCTTGACTCCAGCCCCTTCACGATGTGTCCGTGTTGCTTATGGCAGTGCAACTACCATCGCTGGTGTCTGCACAGCACGCGTTACTATTGCCGGACATCAAACCTCCGTCTTCTTCACTGTTCTCACCAACTGCACCAATGATGTTATCTTCGGTCTAGGCTTTTTGTCCACACATTCGGCCCTTATTGACTGCTCAGCTTGCGCGGTGCAGCTTGGCCTGCCCTGTACGCCTGATATGCCCAGTCTGCCCCAAGTTCGTCTCTGCTCTTCTGAACATGTCCGTTTGTCACCGCAAACAGTTACCTGCATTGCCGTAACAGCGTCCCCACCTGTACCTGATGGAGACTACGTGCTCACGCCCATTACATCCGTCCTTCTGACTCGCAGGGTTACTTTTCCACACACCATTTTTACGTTACGGGAAAACTGTGCTTGCACCCCTTTGCTGAACATTGCTATGTGTCCGCAAGTGCTTGCGTGTGGAATAGTCCTCACCACGCTGACACCCTTTGATGATTGCGTCATCTCAGCTTTGTACCCCAATGATGTGCGTCGCCCCAACGGCACGCAAGTCTGTTCTTCGACAGAGAGTCCATCTTTTAATGTGGAAAAAATGATCGCGGTGGACCTTTTGCCGCATCAAACTGACGCGCTCCGTGACGTCCTGGAATCGTACTTTGACGTATTTGACTTCTGTGACCGTCCGCTAGGTCAAACCAGCATTGTGAAGCACCGCATTAACACTGGCGATGCATCTCCGGTACATCAACGCTCGTACCACGTTTCTCCTGCGGAGCGTCAGATCATTCAAAAGAAAGTCGAGAAGATGCTCGCCAAAGACATAGTTGAGCTATCTTCCAGTCCATGGGCTTCCCCTGTTGTTCTTGTAAAGAAAAAGTACAACAGTTGGCGATTCTGCGTTGACTACCGACATCTGAACCGGATCACTAAGAAATACGTCTACTCGCTACCGCGCATTGACGACGCCCTGGATTGCCTTTATGGCGCTAAATATTTTTCCTCCATCGACCTTCGCTCAGGGTACTGGCAAATCGCTGTCGAGGACATGGACCGCGAGAAGACTGCTTTTGTGACCCGTGATGGTCTTTACCAGTTTAAGGTCATGCCGTTCGGATTATGCAATGCCCCCGTCACCTTCGAACGAATGATGGACACTCTCTTGCGCGGGTTCAAGTGGTCAATTTGCCTATGTTACCTCGACGACGTCATTGTGTTTTCCCCGACCGTTGAAACACACCTCGACCACCTTTCCTCCATCCTTTCTGTTTTTCGTAACGCAGGCCTGCAACGGAACTCATCGAAGTGCCACTTCAGACGCCAACAAATAACTATGTTAGGCCATTTTGTGGACTCCTCTGGCGTACGGCCTTATCCTGATAAAGTTCGAGCTGTGCAAAACCTTCCCGCCCCGACCAGCACTAAGGAAGTCCGAAGCTTTTTAGGTCTATGTTTTACTTCCGACGTTTCGTAAACAATTTTGCCGACGTGGCCTGACCTGTTACGGACTTGCTGAAGAAGGATGTTTCATTTTCTTGGGGCGCTGCGCAGGCTTCAGCGTTCTCCAATTTCATCACGTTGCTCACAACACCATCTATTGTGGCCCATTTTGACATGTCTGCCCCAACAAAAGTCCGCATTGATGCCAGTGCCATGAAATCGGTGCTGTTTTAGTCCAGCTTCAAAGTGGCTGCGCCCGCGTTATCGCATATGCCAGCCGTCTGCTCTCTACGGCCGAGCGGAACTACTCTATCACTGAACGGGAATGCCTTGCTCTAGTTAGGGTGGTTGGCGAATTTAGGCCCTATTTACATGGTCGTCTTTTCACTGTAACAACTTATCACCACGCCCTCTGTTGGCTCTCGTCGTTAAAGGATCCCACTGGGCGTCTTGGTCGCTGGGCACTATGGCTCCAAGAATATGACTACTCAGTGTCTTACAAATCTGGCCGTTTACACCATGACGCTGACTGCTTGTCCCGCCATCCAGTGGACCCTCCTGAGTCTTAAGACGGAGCGCCGACATGTGTGCACTTTCTCTCTGCTTTGAGCAACATCCGTGATGAACAGCGCCGAGATCCCGTCTTGCGTGACATTATTGAGAAGCTGAACTCTCCAACGCCCCATCCGTCTACTCGAATGTTTCTACTTAAAGAGGGCACCTTGTACCGCTACAATGTCAACACAAATGGGCGCGAACTGCTCCTTGTGGTGCCTTCCCACCTACGTTCGAGTGTTATCGCTCAGCTCCATAACGCCCCCACCGCCGGTCATCTTGGTCTCTCTCGGATTTACGACCGCGTGCAGCGTTGATTTTACTGGCCCAGGCTTTATCGCTCCGCGCACCGCTACGTCGTCGCATGCGACCAGTGCCAACGTTGAAAAAAAACCCCTAAGAGTCCTGCCGGACTCCTCCAGCCACTTGATATTCCTATTGACCCCTTCTTTCGAGTTGGTCGTTCTCGTTGGCCCGTTCCATCAGTCTACCTCCGGAAACAAATGAATAGCTGTCGCTACGGATCATTCAACCCGGTACGCCATCACGCGGGCTTTGCCAACCAGCTGTGCCACAGATGTTGCCGATTTTCTTCTGTACGATGTCATCCTCCATCTTGGTGCTCCATGCCAACTCCTCACTGATCGTGGACGCTATTTCCTCTCCCTAGTTATTGACGACCTCCTTCGCTTTTGCGAAACCAAACATAAGTTTATGACGGCCTACCCACCACAAACTAATGGGCTTACCGAACGATTCAACCGGACTTTAACTGACATGCTCTCCATGTACGTCTCCTCTGACCACCTAGACTGGGACGTTGCATTGCCGTTTGTCACATATGCATACGATTCCTCACGCCACGATACCGCTGGGTTTTCACCATTCTACCTCTTATTTGGCCGCGACCTAACTCTATCTTTCGACACCATCTTTCCGACAGCTGTCGATTCGCCTACTGAATACGCTCCTGACACTATCACCAGAGCTCACAAAGCACGAGAAGTCACTGGGAAGCACCTCTTAGCATCGCAAGAGCAACAGAAGCAACGTTACGACACACATCATCGTGACGTCTCCTTTGCACCGGGTTCCCTTGTGTTGTTGTGGACACCGACTCGGCATGTTGGTCTCTCTGAGAAGCTGCTTTCCCGGTACTCAGGACCCTACTGCGTCTCGCGCCAGGTTACCGACATTACTTACGAGATAGCCCCAACTGAAGTCGTCATGTCCAATGTGTACAGACATTGTTCATGTCTCCCGACTTAAGCTCTACCACTCCACAACATCATAGAAAGCACCGAGACGGTGCTTCAGCACCCGGGGGTCATGCTACGAGACTACATCACGCTGAAGAATCAAGACAGGCAGCGAGAATGACGACGTGATTCTGGGATGTCGGGCACGCTCTGGCTTGCCATCTCGGCTTAGGTTTGGCGTCGTGTAAACATATCATAGCTGTAACCTCGTTTCTCTGTGTACACTCCCGTAACAATATTTAAGATATATTTTAAATTAAAAACGTTTATTTATTACTTCGACATTCAAAAGGTTCATGCTGCATTAAGATACATTCTTATTATAGAGAATAACTTCGCAAGTATTCATATTCATGTCTTCTTCTAGCTCTTAAGTCGACAGTCAATAATGCTTCCGTAGCAATAAAACACAGACTCATAATTTTGTTAATTTTCCTGCAAACTTTTTGTAGTCTGAGCCTCTCTGACTATAAGCCTCGCTTCAGCGATCTCACGGCTTTCTTTCATGCGCAAGGGTAGCGCGAACACCGTTTTGTAAAAAAAAAAATACGGGGTGACTACGACGTAAATTTTTTTCAAGGAAGCTGAAGTCATTTTAGTTTGTTTAGCTAGGGGTGGCCCCTTGTCTTTGTAATAAAACTTTACGTGCATAAATTTGACAAATATAAATGTAAGTATAATTTTCAATAACATTTAGCCATAAAAATAGTCCTTTTGATTGTATTCAGGGTAGTCATTGCAACACATGTAAATAAGAAAGTTAAGAACTGTGGTAAATAAAAAATGGAATAAAGTCCAATGTTTTCTTTCCAGACAACTACTTTTTTAACCGAGAAGCATTTTATTCTGAGCTGTACATTAAGTGTTGACAAAACATTTGATGCGATTTCAAAGATAAACATTTTCACACATTTCTTAAACTTCAAAATGTTGTACAAGCAGTTTAAAGTACTTCAGCTAGGCACCTTCTGTCCGGTGTTAAAGAATAGATTTTTTCAAGCGTGTCATAATTCCTCATAGGACCTCGGGGATATTACTTTTGTGACTTTACACCTGGCAAGCGTCGAAACGCCAAATAGAAATGCGATGAAATTGAGTTCATTGAGGCATTCCTTATATGTAAACTCATTTTAGTTATTGATATTTAGTTCTGGTAGCTTTATAAACTATCCTGCCAATCAGGGCAGCTAGTACATCACTAACACCAAAAAGCGGAAATCAACTATATATAGACCCATTAATGCCTCATTTATGCTGATGGGTCCTACAAATAGATACTGGGCCGTAGTGGTTTTAAAAAGCAGAATTGTGTAATTGGCAGTGTATATTTACTTCTAGATTTTATACACATATAAGAGTTGTAAATGTGCCACTCGTCTGGAAAAACCTCAAGTGTCTATTTTGCTGGTCAAATACACACCTTTTTTCCCCCCTTGAATGACCTGTGCCTATTGCTTTTTTTTGGATATTTGAGAGGCTCACATAATGTTTATTCCACCAAATCTATCCCAAAGTTTTTCACATCGGTGTCGGCAACCTACGCAAGTTAATCATAATTTGACGTAAAGATATTTAGAAACATAATCATCTCATCATTAAGGCTGTGTTGCTTGGGCTAGTCTGATACTCCTAAGTTTATTTGTTCGATTTCTTGCTCCTCAGAAATAATTATCAGTTGGATGCCAATGCAAGCATTATGGCCGTGGGAGTGCAGGCACTGTGTCCACCGCCTTGGCAACTATTGACATGTGCTTTTACAGCGAAAGCAGTTACGACATCACAAGGGTCGTTTTTTTTTTTTGAGCTGTAGTGTACGTCACTGTCACTGCTGGACACTGTAACCTCCATTGCTCGGAATAGAAGCGAACCAAAATAAGAAAAAATTGTCCAGAATGGATTGGAGTTCAAGTCGGCGTATTTTCCATGGCGACCCCGTGTTCTACCGTAGAGCAAGGCCAGCGCTGAAAGCTGCGTTCCGAAAATGACCTAAACAGACGTTAAGCTAGGAAAGGACTCCTTTAGCATGTGTAATAAAGCCTGTTGTAAGAGTAAAAAACAACTACGCGTCACGAAATGTGAATTCTGTAACCAGGCGTCAAACAAGAGGAATGACGTAACGAATAGATTGTTGATGCTTCCTATTCATTACAAAAGACTCAGCCAAAACTCATGGTCAGCAGCCACCGCATCAACAAAGCGCACAAAACGCCACACAACCGCGTATAGTGTGTACCTCGCTCCTCCAAATAATAACAATTAATTACGTAGCGGGTGATTACCAAATTTACAAAATTGGTAATTATGGCCCATTGTGTACCTCGGAAATTTCTCGCTTCCACTTTTCGGCTGTGACGGTGCTGCCTGTTCCACGCAGTCGGGGCATTTTATTTTTGTTCGTTTGCTTCTACACAGAAAACTTGTGCATTATTGTGACTTTGTCATTATGCGAGTTTTCCAGATACCGTATGACAAGCTCTTCATAATTAGTCTCTTCAGCTCATCATTACACACCATACATAAGTTATAATAGCCACCCGAAGAGCAGGTAATCAGAAAAGTGTTATTAAAAGTGTAGTAAATAGGGCTGTCGCTTTCTTTGACGCTTTTCAAACCTTTGATCTGCTAAAGGGAACTAGATGACCACGAAACTGGTACCCGCGCCTGCAAAGCTTCATTGAGAATATCTCAAAATATATTTTTGCAAGCATTTCAAAATACCTCCCAAAACATACAGAATGTTTTTATTGTGTCTTAATAACTTACAAGGGCAGAATAATTCAATACAACTAAGAATAAAATAAATTTATCCAGAAACGTTTTACAAGGACACTTCCTTGATTCATTATGGTTCAACTCTGGCAGTTCTTGTTAACCAATCTGTCATTGAAATGAAACACCATCTTCGCATTTCTCGTACAATGCAACTCCTCTTTGGTCATTTATGGCCTGAGGAAGACTCGGAGGCAGAGCTCTAGTGGGTGTAAAACATGGTATCTACAGTAAATATCACGGTTTAAGTTTATATAGGTACAGATATCACTTATACATCAAATTTATTTTCTCGGCATGTATAATTTTGAATAGATAATTTTAGGTGTAGCACTCTACGATAGGGGTAAATACATTATTGCTTTGATACGTACGCTGAAACAGTGGAATGACGGTTGTGGTAGAGGTGGATGGGGTCGCAGATGTTGACGTCACAGTTGGGGGTACCGGGGTTGTCGAGGTGGAACCCGTAGAGATATTGTGACCTGTATTGAGTGCACGAAATACTTACAGTTAATGAAACGTAAAATGATGTCCAGTTCACCAAATGCAGAAAAGGGAACCTTCATTAGGAGTTGTGCTTAAAATATTGCAGCACTTATTGACACACTAGCGCTGTTCTGTTTAACTGTGTGTATATATTAACACTAGTTCTGGCATCACTGTTCTTTTTGCATATGTGTGAGTGTCTAATGCTGTGAATTTCTTTACACTTCTCTGAATTAAGCTAACAAACCAGTGTTTCTCTAAACAGGAAGTGTAGCAAGTAGATGGTAATAACACTTGCAGCAATCTAATAGAACTTTACAAGTTATCACAACACATTCTTAAAATCAAATTTTTAGAGCAATTATTTTTGAGAGTCCTGATGTGCAGGTTTGTGTTGTTCAGTGTAAACATAACTGCAGAAAAAAAGCAAGCCATTAATGTAAGCCGTGGGCTATATTAGGACTTGTATTAGGCTTAAACTTCTCTGCAGTGTGTAAGGCTTTACAATTTTGTGTACGTATATTGCTTGCTTTTTTGCTGGATTCATTGTGTAAAGGAATAAGGTATCTCGTAGGAGTTGTGTAAAATAGCAACTTGATTTCATGACAATGAATTTTACGATTCATTTAAAATTTTCACTACTCAAAACTGATGGCCGACGACGGTATTCCTGATCATTGGCAAGATACGTTATTTTGAACAGTACTCAACAGGAGCAGAAAAAAGTATGTCTATATGACTAGGAAAACGTGCAATCCTGCAAAACTTGCTCTGCATCAGTAGTATGGGAAGTTTTCGCAGAATGTTACCACAGCAGTATAATTGCGGAAGCTTCAAATAGGTATTTTGTGCGAGCAAGTTACAATCACCGCAAGGCCTAAGTTTTCATAATCGTTTTTCACCGGACCTTAGTATTTATGCCGGTGTTCTCCGCCCCACACGGCTATTGTGGAGCAATAGGCGGGTGTTATCAAATGTTTCATTATTCCTGCAAATGTACAGAGAAGTCGCTTGCTGCTGGGAGCCCACCACTTACATAATTTTCATGCAGCATGGCGTTTTATTTTTTTTCTTTTCAAGTATGCTAGTATATCTGATTTAGGGGAGTTAGTTTTGTCATTGAGATTGAATAACACCTTTACCTACCGTGAAAGGACGCATGATCTGTCACTAATGAAGACTTCATCAATTTAGGCATACGGAAATGAACTTCTAGAGCTTCACCTTGCGGTATTTTACGTGTAAACATTACTTTCAACTGAGCAGAGATACCATGAACACGTTTTTAGGGTGCCAGTATGATGGCTAGCGGTCAAACATATATCTCTTAGCACATCAATGCAATATACATACGTTGCCATTTGCTGCGGTTCACATGAGCATGCTACACATGAAAAGCGATATGTGATTTTAAAACATTCGTATACGCGTAAGCAACTGATGTCTTGTGATAGAAATCTACAGATCTAAGAGTGGTCAGATGAATGTCGTGTTTTTATGCTGGTTTTTCAATTTATTATTTAGAAAGATAGAAAAAAAATTGACTGGCAGAGAAGTTTGTTAATAAATTTTGCCATTCAATTAGAGAGCCGAAGTACACATCATCCTAGTATGGTAGCTGCCAATTTGATAAGAGGATTCCTGCTCTTCGTAGTGACTGCTAATCTATTCGGAACCGTTCTCTGATAGACAGGCTAACACACAGAGTTAGCAGTTTGTAGACAAGATCCCCGAATTTCGTGTGTTTAAGTTAGACCGAAGTGTTCTAACGCGTGGTAAAAGGTGAACTCAATGCGGCATTGTTCATCTCAGACGTAAGTCGAAATTCCTAACGTTTGGTGGCATGAAAAATAATTGAAAACATACACAATACATGTACCAAGCGAACTGTTCAGCATTTCACTCGTGTGAAAATGAAGTTTGAGAACATATAGAAAAATACTCCCAAGAAAAAACTTCATGCCCTACCTAAGCACACTGAATGTGTTTAACAAAACATTGCCGCATTGTTTCTTAACGGCGCATGCACTGTGAGGAGTATGGCTGTTGAATATTGATTTCCCTTTCTGTACAAAGAACAGTCTCCTTCAATCATTGGATAGACATGAACTTCCTGTCAGAACTTCAAGAATACCCTCTTAGGCAAAATATTACTAAATATCGAAAAATCATATCCGTTTATGAACACAATTTCGGTTTAAATATAAAGACGTTGGAATGCTTTTTAATGATGCCTATGAGCATCAATCAAGAAAAATTGTTTCAGAATGAGTTCATTTCAGCTCATCTACTTACGCCAAGGGTTAGCGTCATCTGAAGAAGATAAGCAAGTTGATAGTGCAAGTTATTTTCCATGGGCATAACATTTCAACTATTTGCCTAATATTCGCATAAAAAGTTAGGTAACTAAAAATACGTTAATTTTCTAAATATAGAACATTCACTCAATGTATGAATGCAACTACGGAAAATGATGCGCCGGTAGTTGCATGTCAATCGGGTTGACTTTGGTGAAAATAAGACCTTTTGATGAAAGGATACCTAAAGAGCTCTATTCTGTGAAATGAAGCAGACACCGTTGTTTATCCTCTGGTACTGCATTTATCTTCGCGATTTAGTATTTTGCATCATAAAGCTTGTGTGTTTATTTTTTGTGCATTTTCCCGTAACTGAATTGAGGGATGTGGGAAGGAAGCACCACTTTGTAAAATACTTGCTCAGCCGTTCTATC
The DNA here is from genome assembly GCF_013339725.1 of Rhipicephalus microplus. Classification (NCBI taxonomy): domain Eukaryota; kingdom Metazoa; phylum Arthropoda; class Arachnida; order Ixodida; family Ixodidae; genus Rhipicephalus; species Rhipicephalus microplus. The sequence goes on along the minus strand of NC_051170.1, from coordinate 96,221,987 downwards.
AGTGTATGTTTCGCCACAGCTACAAGATACAGCACTTGTATTGCTTCTATATATTACAAACGTTCATTAGTGATATTTTTTCATAGCTTCAACCTTAAACAAATGTCTATTTTTGTGGCTTTCTTTGGAACGTTTGTGTATGTTGAAAGTTTCACCATGGGTAGCACTTGTTGTGCAGGCTAGTATACGAACCGCAATGGAGACCTCGGAATCATGCCATGATAGGCGTGATGCCGAGGTTTCAAAACATTTCCAATTAGCTAGGCAGTAGCTGTATGTAAGCGCTATGTAATGGCTATTTTTCATGTCTTACGTTAACTAGGTTGCAATACTTTGTAAAAATAAAGTAAAGAAAGTAAAAAAAACATATTTAGATCCCTTTATCCTCCTGCTATTTTTTCTTGGTTGTGCTTGAGAACTGCGTCAAGCCAAGTGAACTCTGAACTTCCATTTTTTGTTTTTTTTAGTTCAGAAAGCACCAAAAATGATGGTAGTGTAAAAGAACGAGCACTATAACACTAGGTCGAACATGACGGCGTCTTCATCAACTTCGCCTAGCATGAAGCTTTCTTGCAATCCCAAGGCTTGGCACAGTGTCACCTGCAGAAAGAAGTACACAATATTCTCAGGAATATGATTTATCAAAGAATGGTAGAATGCTATTTAGGCGAAACAAAAACGTCAGTTTTGCCGAAGAGCGAAACAATGAATGCGATAGCAACAACTTGGAATGTTAGGCTGAGAATGTCAAGCAGACCGAAACGTGCAGTGCGCTGCTGTCGCACAAATAACGCACGAAAACAACACACACAAGGCAAGAGCGAACAACGTTTACAGCTCGACACTCAACACGCTGTTTAAACGAAAATGACGCACGTAACGTAATCACAGGTATACATATGAGTGCAAACTAACAAGAGTCACAGTTTTTACTTGACTGTGTATCAAAAGCGCGCTCTTTTTGTAAAGGGGGTGTGTGCAGCAAGCGAAATAACCATTGTGGGCCTGGTCACTGCAAAAGGGTCCGTAAACCACTCAGAGGCAGAAATGTATAGGTGGAGTTGCAGTTGTGTACGAGTGTGCAGTGAATGCTGGTGGAATTCTACGTGTTTCGTTGTTTCGCTCTTTCCATCGCTAGTCTGCGTTCATCTGCTCGCTTGACCACCTCCTCTAGTGCCTTTCCTTATCGTCCGAGGTTGAAACGCAACAGGCGCGTGAACGGGAGCAGAAGACGGGCTTTCGCGCAGTGAGAGCGTTACGCAGCGTCAGTTGACGTCACACCACCTGTTCGATAGATGAAAGCAGCACGCGTAATGTAGCACGCGATCGCCCGTTGGTGGTTTCCGGGCCCTTTAACGCCGAAGAGTCGTGATTGTCCCCCACCGAAGGATAAGCGCGCTTGTACAAGCATCTACTTCCACTCCCCCTCCGCGGGGCTAAGTGAGATGAGCACGTTTCGGCGCATCGCGACGAGCTGGCTGCCAAGGGCGCTCACTGCACCATCTCGCTGGTAATGTTTATTCTGTGGAATAATCTCATACCAAAAAGACCTACTCCCCTAAAAGTAGTTTATTTGTAATGGCTATACGATTAGTATTGCGTGCGGGAAATGCAGGAGTATATGTGCTCTTCTCTGATGTGTTTATTATGACGAATGTGCTTTCAGCTATCTTGACGTGTTACAACAGTATAGTATTTTAATATTACATCTATGATTTTAGCAACTATATGGCGTATTTGGTTAGACGCTCTGGTCCTATAGTCGCTAGAATCATAGGCAGTTCGCAATCACAACGTGAGTGGCAGCATGCCAACCGAATATATTCGGTGATATCAGAGCACCCAGAGCCGTGCGCCTGCAGCCACCGTGCAGCCAGCGTGGAAGCTGCCGGGTAAACAGTGCTGAGCCTGCGCCGCGTCAACAAATGGTGCCGATCAGTTCACGGGACATCACGGATGTGTCTGAAAGTTTCTTATATTCTCTCTCTCTCGCGCGGACATGTCTTGATGTAGCGAAAGCCTTCCTGAGCTAAACACATAAATATGACGATCGTCCTCGTCCAAGCCGGTGTCTTCAAGGTAAATAACGAGGCTGTCTGCGAGCTGCTGTATCGACAGCATTGAAGTTTTCTCCGCCTTCACTATCCGCCTCGTTATTGATTGGTGGTTTAACCACCATCATGTGGTGGTTAAACTACCACATGATATGTGGGGTTTAACGTTCCAAAACCACCATATTGTTATGAGACGACGTAGTGGAGGGCTCCGGAAATTTTTGCCGCCAAAGGCTCTTTAACGTGCACTCAAACGTGAGCACAAGGCCACCTCGGTATTGACAAGGCGCATATAAGGCTTCGTTGGAGTGAATTCGCCCCACACACGCCAAAAAAGTCGCTGAGAACGTACATGCACGAAGTATTACGCGTTCTGTGATGCCCGCTTCTGAAATGCTCGCTCGCGCCTCTGACGTTGTTCAACTGCCACCAGCCACGTCATTGGCCGGCTTGTATTACGCGATCGGCCCTGTCAGTCACATAGCGCCACGCTCTAACTTCGAAGAGCGATCGGGAGCGCTGTGAGTCAGGGACTGACGCTCTGAAAGAACCAGCTGAATGTAGTCTGAGCACTCGAATTCTACCTACCGAAGGCACACCCACTTTTCAGATCACTCGAGAGCGCTCGAATACGCCAAACCCAATACGCCAATAGTAACTATTTGATGGAAGGTATTATTTTATTTCATACAATTCGACTAGCAAGGCGCATATAGCTAGAGCTTTTTGCATTTTGTCACGCGTGAGCAATATTGCGCGCGGAATGCAATAAATAAGTCAATAAAAATAAGTATTTTTCGCAGCAGCAAGGTGTGAATTCTTTCCCTTCTGCTCCTAATGTAAGTGCGTGAGCCACTGTGCTTACAAAATCTAGATTTGTCTAAACGATGGGAATGCGTTGTTGCAGTGATGTGAGAAAAACGTAAAAAAAAGCCCAATGAATAGCGCCTTCATTGTGTTTCATGGTCGTAGAATAAAATACCTACGCACTACTATACAAACAGACGAGATGCAGATGAGCAGGCGTGAGAGAATTTCCTTCTTTGCAAAAAGCATCGGTCCCTTTTGGTGGTCTGCGACGCACCTTTCAAAGGGGCTCCTCAAGAAGCTTACGAATGCAATCAGCAAGGCACCTTGCCAATGCTGCCCGAAGATAGCATTTTATAAAATTATGCTACCTACAATAAATTTGTGCCGCGAGGAAGTAGCTGAAACAGCAATTATTATATATATTTCTATATATTTGAACACTACTAAAAGGTTTTCGACTCTGAAGAATTAACAGCGCTCTTTGAGGGTTACATCCCCACGGGGTACTAGAAGCATAAATGAATCGTAGATCCAACACCTTCATAACCTCCAAAACTTCCCTGCCTGCCAAGAAGAAAATAAAGGCATCAGAGAATGAGATGCGACGTACCCAAAGTTATTCACTTCATGCTTTCAATTCGTGAATTAGTTTCATGCTCAAGCCCACAGGACAGCTTTCTGCTCTGCCATAGTAAGGTACATTGTATGCTAAATCGTTAACAACTTTTTTCTACACTCAATTAGTGAACGCATTTACAGGACGCACCACGCACAGGACGGCTCTATGCTCTTCCATAATAGAGTACCAAGTACTCAAAATCATTAACCACTTTTTCTAAACACAAGCGACTGGATAGAGGAAGAACGGCAAGGACGCTAGCAAAGAGTGTCCGATTAACTTGATATATTGACTGACTTACCACTCTTCAGCAGCGACGTTGACGAAGGTATACAACGTACAAATAACCTAAGGCTTGAAAGTATAATATTAGGAGTCAAACGACTAGGCTGAGTAAAAAAGAATACGCAATAAGTGGCCGAGATGGAATAGAACATGCTTTTCGCTACCAACCTTCAAAGTTGCACACCACGATCTACTACTAAACCGGGAGGCAGCTCACGACTGCTCCACTGCCCGGGAAAGGGCCAGGCCACGCAGTTGACGAGGCCCGAGAACTTCGGTAGACTGGCTCAGCCCGTCTCGGTTGCCCTCACTTGCCGACCACGTCACCGCTGGCTCGCCCACAGGCTCCGACCAAGACCACTAGCACGACCGTGTGGCCGCGCAACTGGTCATACGTGCTTAATAACAGGCCCACTCAGGATCAGGACAAGCATCGCAATGGACCGGTAGCCGCCATGATCCTACTTGGGTGCGATGTTCTTCACCTGCAGCTTCGACGCGTCTTGCTGCTGAAGCAACCAAAATTTTCCTCGCGCTTATTTCACGAGCAGCGCCGCCACGCACGGCATGATGAAGATGATGATGATGCCCCAATCATGGCTCATACCCCTTCAGGGAGGAAATTTCCGAACTCTTTTACGGGCGAAGCTCTTTATGCCGTGGGTCTGTCGCTCCTTCGTATGTATGTATGTATGTATGTATGTATGTATGTATGTATGTATGTATGTATGTATGTATGTATGTATGTATGTATGTATGTATGTATGTATGTATGTATGTATGTAAGTACGTACGTACGTACGTAACCACTGGTGAAACATACCCGCTCTAGAGCGGGTATGTGTCACCAGTGGCTACGAGATGGCGGAACTTGGAGTGTTCACACCATGTACGGACGCACGGATGAACGGACTGACAGACTAGCAGCTTGACGGATGGATGGACGCACGAACGGACAGATAGACGGACTCCTGGATGGGCGCAAGGATGGTCGCGTGGACGGATGAAGGCAAGAACAAACGGACTAACGGAAACGCGGACTGGCTGACGGACGTTTCGCCCCACTCAACACCTTTCACTCTGTGGATATGCTGCCATTTTTTTTCTTCCGGCACCAAAATGCATAATTCGTAAAGAAATATCCCCCTCCCGTCAAAGAAGACACGAACCGCAATACTTGATGATGATTTTTTTTGCAGAACTCATGTTGACAATGGCGACGTGGTAACCCACAGTTGACTGACCATTTCCGCATTTTATAAGGGAACTCAGGCTTATTTCTTAACTAAAGCCGAGATGTATGGTAATCAATGTCGCATTGGATGTAGGAAGTAGCAGTTAGCAAGGTACGAGCCATTTCCAGTGGAACGCTGCATGTCTGAAGCTGTAGCGGACGCTCAGCTAAAGCCCTCTTTGGTGAGGTGCCATCTCAAGTAGTGGTCGGATCCCAATATTGTGAATCCCTGTGAATGCCACTGAAGCTAATACGGTGAATGCTATATAAACTGTTTTAAAACGCCCATTAAGAATATTTGTGGAAGCATATGAACATAAATGAAACTTACAGAGATTTCACGTTCTGCAAGCGTCATAACAGCCGGCATGCCACACTATACAATCTCACTTAACGGCTTGACTTACTTACAGGACAGCACAATTGATCAGAAACATAGCTTGTTAGTCGACGGAAACTGTGATGCCATATTATTATGGCTGGAAAGTATTTTTCTGTCTCACACAATATTATGTGAACTTAAACACACTGATGACAGTGAAAGATTAAAAAACTGTGAATTGTTGTGTAAATTTGATGAAAGTAGAGTGGGCAAAAAGATCACTTGTCGTTGGCAGAAATTGAACCTGTGGCCTTCGGTTAACACAACCGATGCAATTCAGCTATCGCAGCACTTATGCATTTTAATTTTAGGCTAGGAAGTGTTAATGAGCACCGCTTGTGTCCACAGCGTCATTCCATCATCTTTTCTTGACATCATTGTAAATTCTATGTTTTACTGTATCTGATACTGTGCTTTGCATAACAGTTTCTTGGATTAACAAGCAAATGGTGCATAAGTCAATTTGACGATCGATAGAAAATAATGATTCTGACCTTTGGCGGCAGCTGCTTGAAAAGCCGCAGTACACTGCCAGTGAATGAAAAAGAGGATTAAAATATATTATCAATTTTATCTGTAATGCGCTGTAACATTCGTGTAGTATTACCTAGAGTCGAAATAAATACGCTACACACAACCACGGTGCGCTAGGGTGTATACATAGCTTCCGTGCCTCATCTGATGCGTGGAACGCAAGTTGGTGATGTCATATGATGTGGAAACAAGGCATGCCAGCTTAACTGAACTGACCAGTAACATGTTTAGCGATGATTGCAACTACAATATCAGCGCGGAAACATGCCCTTTGATTTAGACCCGCCGGTACGTGACCCTAGTCGTGCTCCTCGTCGCTGAATATTGTGCATGCTTAGTATAATACCAATGTCAACGACGTCTAGCCACAATATCATGATGATGATGTTTGTACTGATGATGATCATCTCACATTTCTGGCACTCGCCCACAAAGATGGGTCGACCAAGAAGCTAGCGGCAGGGTCCTCACGTTAGTGGGATATGTATATAAAAACCTCCAATGAATATTAAGTTTACAAGATTTGATCCTGAATAATGAATGCAAACTATGGTACGAGCAAATGGTGAGGCAATCAAGTAGTTTAGGAGCCAAAAAAGGTAAGCTAATACTAACAAGGCTGTGTTTTTTTGTTTTTTGTTGGAGGTGAAAATATTGTAGGCCCGTGTACTCAGATTTGGGTGCATATTGAAGAACTCAGGTGGTATAAAGTCTCGGAAGCCCTTGATTATGGCGTCTCTAATAATAATGTGGTTGTCTTGGGACTTTGAACCCCACGTATCTAACAATAGTTTTTTTTACTTCCGATATGTGCACAAATACACTCGAGCAAGCCTCTCATGTGACCTAATGTTGTTGTGGTTATGATATCTCCTTCAAAGGATATCATAACCACAACAATTATATCTAACCTATATTTTCAATTGAATTGACATGATTATTTTCCTTTATTAAAAATATTGGTGACATATGCAGCTGACAAAACCGAACGGTGATTGCATTGTCGCCGCCTCGTAGAAGAAAGTACACACTACATCCGTCTGCTGGATAGCCGTACGTCTTGAAAAAAGGTAGGCACCTACATCACATACACTGAGTATGCCCCGTATACAAGTGATTTCGCAACTGGGAACCACATTTTAAAAATAGTTTTTTATTAACATATAAATGACATAAGGCAGTATAGTTTGATACATGTTACCCTAGCTTTATTGAATTTCGTGCATACAAAAATATCGTCGGAGTTTACTGGAAAATCTGTCCATATCGAAAAGCCATCGAAAAATTGCCGAAGGCAAACAAATGAATAGCCTGCAGACGTGGGCTCATAGATGAAAATGACATCATGAAGCATTTTAACCAACTCTTGTCTAACTGTAGATAGATAGATAGATAGATAGATAGATAGATAGATAGATAGATAGATAGATAGATAGATAGATAGATAGATAGATAGATAGATAGATAGATAGATAGATAGATAGATAGATAGATAGATAGATAGATAGATAGATAGATAGAAGAGTTGGTCTTGGCGAGGCAAGCTTGTCATGCGAAATTGGGATTACTCGCACTAGAGGCACAATCCTAAAGAGAATGGAGCTGATAGTTAGCTATTGTAGAGCCTTCATTTTTGTCTTTAACGTGACAGCGTTAAAGAGCTCGTTTCCCATAAATTCCGATATCGGCGATGGTGTCAGCGGCGGTATCGTTAATTGTGGGCGAAAAAAAATGACAGAATATCCACGGAGTGAATGGTGAAGAGTGGGGCGAAGCGTCCATGCGTCCGCCTGTGTGACCGTCCATGCGCCCGTCTGTGCGTGCGTATGTTCGTGCGTCCGTCCCTACGTTTATCCATGCATTCGCCCCATGCGTCCGTTCATGCGTCCATCCATGCATCTGTCTGTGTGTCCGTTCGTCCACCTATTCAACACTCCAAGTACCACCATCTCGTATCTTTTCATCATATATTCCCCATATAGAAGCACCGCCCTCCAGCGGACATTACAAGGACTAAATGAGAGGTGGCACACGCACACTTTCTCAGGGCTTGCGCTTCGGGTCTACTTCTTACCTCTAACCACCTCGAGTTCATGGTATATACTAGTTCACTGTATTCATGGCACTGCGGCCCAACGCTCACTAATTCTTTTAAAACCTAGGAGGTTACGCCCAGTGAGTATAAAGTAGCAACTTTTTTCCCTGTCAGATATTTTAAGCAACCTTTTCCCCTGTCAGATGATTTTAAGTGAAGTTTCAATTATCCAACTTTGCAATGTTTGAGCGCAGATTGTATTTAGTGCATGAACTGTGTTTGAAAGGTTATCACATATTTATTGGCATTGTGCCAAAACAGCAATATAAAGCTTTTTGCTTGTGAGTGTTTATTTCCCTGGACTACCTTGTCTTTTTAACTAGCATATCATCGAACAAGGGCGCGCAGCCACACTATCTACAATTCTATGATGGGCTAGAGCATGGTTGTCGTTTTATAGAAGCTTTGTGATCCAAAATTATAATATTGAACCCAAAATACTTCTCATACGACAGCGCAGTTCCGTACACCACACGATGTTAGTGTGGTGAAAAAAAATGATTAGATGCCTGCTCATTTCATCGGTTTCTTTGTCCTCACTTGTTTTCGTAACCGTATATAGATGTCTCTTTTTTCCAATAAAGTTTCACTTGTTAGTGTGTGCCGTGTCCAGGTATCTTTCGTTTGTACTTCATTTTTTTCGCGCAACTCGGTTAGGATAACAAAATATTGCTCACGGTTTAACATATGCTTTTTTTTCGTGCAACTCAGTTACGATGAATTACCAACTCACACAGCACACCACGCTTCCCAGTATTATTTGCATAAAACGTCTTAGAACTTATTATGCACTAACTAGGCAGTCTTGAGGGAATACGCGCAGTAACGTGTGTACCTTTTCGCAATGTTTGGCTGTCTTTTAACCGCAAGGTCGCATTGGTGTTGTGATGCCTGATGACATTGTACGCCTGTATCATGCAATATTCCTGCAGTATTTCATATTGGGCTGTGAAACCTGGAAATGGGATGTGTGTGTTTATTAAGCATGACAGTTATTTTTTCTGCATTTCCAAAAAGAGGAAGTTATTCATACTTTATTTCCAAGCAGGCGCATAGCTTTGTTGTAGCGCACTTGCTTGCCATTCAAGTGACCTGCATGGCTTTGATCATCACTCAGACCCAAAAATTTCATATTTGGTTTATTTGCATGTTTTTCGGTCACTTAAACAACCCCAGAACCAGTGGCACCTACGCTGAAATTTCCGCGGAATGATCTCTTTATCGCTGTTGCGTTAATGGTGCAGTATTGGTAGAACCGAAAGGGTGTTAAGGTTACAAACGACATTTTTATTGTACTTTTGTTAATAACTATCGCTAATAGCCTTCGTTCCCGCCTGCAGAGAGACCTATAGACAACAGTTTTAGCAGTCACGCTGTAGGCCAATCCTAGTCGCAATACTTGTACATGACAAACTTGCATACCAATCGCTTTTGACCGAACTCCATAAAAGTTGATTATAAAGTAATTTAAAAGTTCAATGCACACGCAGTTCATACGGTCAACGGCAAGTCAATATTTTTTTTAATCACTATGGACGCTCAATTTCGACGCCAGAAAACTTAAAAAAAACTGAGGAAAATCTTTTTACAGAACTTATGATGCGATTGAAGTTCTTTCATGCTATTTATCATTGTTAAGTGTGAATCGATAAAGCGAAATATTTACTTGCACCGCAATATTCTCGGAACCCGTTGACCATAGGTTCAAGATAAGAGAAATCGCAAGCAAGGCTGACGTATTTTAAAATGATTGTTTTACCAAAACAATCAGACAATGGAACCAACTGTCATCTAGCATTGCCTCTACCATCTTAAATGATTTGTTGTATTCTATGTGAGAATGAGTGTATGGCATATTTATTGAGTGTGTTGCATTTTTCAATGATATATGTATTTGCGTGGTGGATTGTGATTGAGGCGAATGATTAATTGTTTGACTGGCTATGTATATTTCTTTCTATTCTACTTTTTGTAAACGATCCTTCATTGTAATGCCATTTAGTGCTGTGGGTAATAAAATAAATAAAGATTCGATGGATAAGCTATAAATTAAGCATAATGGATGTATCTCTTAAGGATAAGGGGACTAACAATGACATGCCCCCACCACAAACTCTAAATAGGTTGAAAGTTACGTTTTAGCAATACTTTTTTTGAGAATAACTCGAGATATAATGAGGATAACTTGAACAAGAATGTTGAAAGGATACGCAACCCCTTTGTTTTGGAGACGATGGCGACTGCATGCAGGCCTTTACAAACATCAATATTTCTAGCTTTAAAATTATTTGTGGGACTGTAATTTATGCCGGTGTAAATGAGTCATCTGAATAACTTTTTATAAAGGTATTCATATAAGGCCGTACTTAACCTTATATAGATGCTCCTATATAGAGCTATATATAGATGATTACCATGAATGGCCTATATAGCAACGTTCATATATGGGTTTATAAGAGATTAGTATATCAGGCTGTATAGGGCCCATATAGGGCTACATCATGAATTGGGTATATCAGGTTATATATTGCCTATACATGGGGATTCCGTATAAAGCCTGATATGCCCGATTCCTGGCAAAGCCATATGTGGGGATTTTTATATAGGTCCATATATAGGATTTTTGTAAGGAAAAGCTCCTTAAGGCGTAGCTTTATCCATCCTAACTCGTCGTGGTTCATGCCGCCTAGTTCGATGACTCACTCGGTAGGTGCGGACAGGCAGACATACAAAGACGGATACACAGACAGGCAGACGGACGGTCGTACGGACGGATTAACATACAGATGGACGTACAGATGAACTAATGCATAGACGGACGGACGCATGGACATAAACATGGCAGCAAAGACGAACCGACAGTCACACACACGGACACACAGACGGACAGACGAACACACCGATGGACAGACGAACAGAAGCATAGTGGCAAGGATGGTTGAACGCTTCGCCTCACTCATCATTATTTACTCCATGAATATGCGGCGAGTTTCTCGGATTGCAAATTTTGGCAAACCTTATCATAAGAAATATCCGAGGCGTTTATTATAAACATCATTCCTTAGATACAACCAAAAGCACCGTAGAAACCGGCAACCTTCAGGTATTCTTTCTTTTGGAATTCCGTGAGGAGCAATCGCACTAGCGGGCGCCTTCTCAATACAAAAACTAACAAACCTACTTGAAAACTGTGGTGTGTTGCATTTTGCTTAAGACAGCAAAAGATGGTTAACGTTTAACAAAGTTTTCATGAACTTCCTGTTCACTTGATCGGCTTCGAACTTCGGTCCAGAGAGACGTAAACAATCTCGCGCTGCGGGCACTCAACCGAATCTGCCATAGCTAAAACTGTTCGCAGAATAACACAACGCGGACAAATTTGCCTTCGGTATTCGCTGATATCGACTTGGCCTTCGTATTGCTGCAACTACCCTGTGAGATAAGGTATAAGCACTACTTCTATTTGTAGCGTTTTGTAGATTCCTTTTTATCATTCTTTTTTTTACGCAATCAGCCAGGCTCTCGACTGCGCATCTCAATTTTAATGTCCAGGGACGACATGTCCCAGGGTACTCAATGGTATCTGTTTTCGTCGATCACTTTACGTATCTCTCGGATGCGATTGTGGGGTCCAAGGCACTTGTCTGGAGCCAAACCACGCGTCACATTGTACACAGTCCATCCGACGACATAGGTAGAAGTGTTTGGGTATTTAATCCATTGGTAGGTCGCGAACATCTGCATAAAAGAGACACATGCGCTTTAGCGTACAAAACATTCGCGCATTCACATAATCTGAGCACAGAAACATTCAGCGGTTTTTTGAAAAGCCACGCGATACTACCACGATGATATTCTTTTTACCTCGGTAGCGGAGTCTATCCCGCGTACATCATATCCCGCTGATGCCATCAATAATATATAATACGTGGTATGCATGCATGCGTCTACATAGTACATACATACATAGCTTGCCTATAAAAAAATTTCTGTACACCACTTGTAAATTGATACATATATAAAATAAATCAACACGTTGGGATTGGCCTGTGAAAAGCTTCCTGTCACTGTGTTTCACACCGCCTTCTGGTTGGAGCTTCTTTTTCTCTGTATTCATGCCTACGCCCAGATGCTCTTGTAGTAACCTCGTAAAGTTGGGGTGGCCGAAAATTATTGTGGAAGGTAAGAGGATTTGACGAATAGGTCCCGCTACTAATAGCAAGAAAAATAAGAAAACTCTCTCGCATACGCCTTCAAACGCTTTTCTAAAGAAGCAAGGGGGACGTACTCATAAACCACGTGCTGTGGTATGAAGCTATGAGCCACAGGTGACAGACTGATTACATATACCCAATAATGGCGAGAACAAACACTGGTAACTTAAATGCGACAGCGTTAAGTAAAACTGACATTGGCAGGGTTGACTCGACAAATGCGAACAATAAATATCAAAGTATCAGCAAAAATTCAACCCAAGGATTCTGTGATTAGGTCAAGTGTTCCACCACACACAAAAAAGCTACGCAAGGTCTTGAAACTTTCTTCGGAAATAGCTTTCTGCAAGTGCTACGCAAAAGTAATGTTAGTGAAACATCTTTCGTGGCTGCAGTGCTGGTACTCAACTATATAAACAATAGATATGCGCTGCTCTAACGAAGTCTTCAGGTCGTGGTAATGCGATTTTATGCATGGGCACTTCCACGCATGTTGCCTATGTACCTCTGGCCAGCGCTTCTATTCTCGCAAGGATAAGCGCTACCTATCAGCTTGCGACTTCTTATTTATGTCATATCGATGTTGCTGCAAATATGCGACTCTAAACAACTAGTTACATAAAACGTACGCGACCATTCAACACGCACATCGGTGGGTACAACACTCCCACAGACCTTTAGTAGAATCTTGTAATGTTTCACCTAATAAAAATAACACCAGAGCTAACTTCCATCCGCATGATTCGAATAACATTGATTCCCATAATACCTGGGTTCTGCCTAATTATAAAATGTAAATAATTGCTGTGCGCACTGCAGACAAGTTGAACATATCTATCTATCTATCTATCTATCTATCTATCTATCTATCTATCTATCTATCTATCTATCTATTTATTTATTTATTTATCTATCTATCTATCTATCTATCTATCTATCTATCTATCTATCCATCTATATATCTCCATGTAGTCGCCTGTAGGTCTGAGTGCTTTCATGATCACCACCTTCACTTTCAGTAGATCACAATTAGTAGGAGAAAGTAAGAGAGTTTGGTGATTATGACTGTCCACTGATGACATGAATAATGTTAAAGTCCCGTCGCGTACGTTGTGAAAACCTTTCCTTCAGGCACATCTGGCACATACCCGTACACCAAGGCAACGGTAAACGGATATGTCAGGCGATGAACATACAGAACAGGCATTGGTAATTTAAGTGCGAAGGCGTTAAGAAAAAAAAAGACGTTGGCAGCACTGAGCCGAAAAATGCAAAGAAAATATGTCAACATTTGAGCAGGAGTTCAACCGAACCATCTCGCAGCGTCAGGTCTCGGGAATTCTTTGGAAAAAAGCCTATGCAGGCGAAGAAATTATTTCTTGATTTTCAGTGCGTACTTGGTCGGTGGCAACATTGTTTTCCTTCATTTAGGACGCAGGAACTTTCTAAAGATGCTCACATTGTTTATTTAGAGGACGCGAAGGCAATGATGGGAAGCATAAATCTTGGCACTTATCAATCTTGAGCGGGCGTCTCACGTTCGTAAATCCAAATGAGTAAAACGCATTTTTTACTGGTACAAGAACGGTGTTTTAAATGCGAAGCATTTCTTAACGTACTTCGGGGAATTTGAGCGTACCTATCTATCTTGCCCCCAACGACCTTTAGCTCTTCTGGCCGTTTCAATAATCGTATCAATACCAAACTTCGTATGGCATAACATTACTGTATGAAGAACATTTTGACGAGTCATAACATGAAAATCACAATAATTATGTCATGCACGTCATAATGTACATTTCATGATCCTGCAACTCTTGCGATGGTTTCGTTCACATGACATGCTGCAAAACTCGTATGGTATGAAATGATCGCATGGCGAACACAAGCGACAGACTCTGACATAAAAATCATGAATTTCGTGTCATATAACAACATGACTACGTTACATGCTCGTGATGCGCTCGCGGCCGTTTCCTTAGCGTCACATATAACAAATTTGGTATTACGGTACGTTAATGGATGACGAAGGTATATGCCTGGAGCAAACATGATAATCATGAGATGCATGTCATGTAATGACACCACCACATGCCACGCTCATGATACGCTGGCGGCCGTTTCGCTAGCTTCACAAATACCAAAATTGTTACTGCGGGACCTGAATGAATGACGAAGGTATAATACTAGTACAAACATGATAAGAATGAGATACGTGTCATGTAATAACATGACTACATGCTACGCTCATGATGTGCTCGCGGCCGTTCCGCTAGCTTTACAAGTAGCAAACTCGGTATTACGTGACACCAATTGATCACGAAGATATGTGACTGGAGCAAACATGATCATGAGATGCGTGTCATGTGAGAACACGACTACAGGCCAAAGTCAAGACGCCAATACCTTTCGACGTGACGCGGTGCGCGCGCTCGCCAGCGTGAGGCCGGCGTTTATTTCGTCGCGTCCCGCCGGTGTTGCCACGCCAGGCGCCGGTCCTGCCATAGACTCGCAGGCACGCGCCGCGTTGCGTTCGTTGCTTTGACGCATGCACGTTTCATCGCGTCCAGTGTTTCTCCGTAACGAAAAGAAGGAAACTGAGTGTTGTCTAGGTAACGCATCGGCGCGAAACGCAGCGTGTCGCACGTCGCGCCAATTGCCGTCGAGCCCGCCGAAGGATGCTGGTTGCGCCTGGCGTCAGACTATAGAATGCTCGCGTTTTGCTAATGTAGCGTGATTGTGGCCAGCGCGCTCGCGTCACCACTACATCGGAGTATATTGGGCCCTCCATGACGTGCTCGCGGCCGTTTCGATAGCTCCACATATACCAAATTTGGTGTTACGTCACGTCAATGGATGATGAAATATATGACTGGTGCAAAGATTATAATCCTCACGTTTTTCATGTAGAAACATAGATTGATATGTGGGGTTTAACGGCCCAAAAGCACCATATGATTATGATAGACGCCGTAGTGGAGGGCTCCGGAAATTTCGACCACCAGGGGTTCTTTAACGTGCACCCTAATCTCAGCACACGGGCCTACAACATTTATGCCTACATCGGAAATGCAGCCGCCACAGCCGGGATTTTAACCTGCGACCTGCGGGTCAGCAGCCGAGTACCTTAGCCACTAGACCACCACGGCGGGGCTTCATGTAGAAACATCACAACATACCACGCTCATAGCGCGCACGCGGCCGCTTTACTAGCTCCACATATACTAAATTTGGTATCACGTGACGTGAATTGACGACAAAGGTGAACGGCGCATCTAGACATGATAATCATGACACAGAAGTCATGTTCGGCATCATTTACTTCCACCTCGTAATGTTGTGCTGATTTTAAAGTGACATATCAACATTTCTCGTTCGTGCTTCACATATTGTCAATTCCCACTGTACGTGGGATCTGCCATTGTTTTGCGCAGTCAACAGTACAATATACAGGAAAGCGTCTGTTACCCATGCAGAGCGAAAAGAATGGCTCCCTCCGTAGACACCGATGGAAGCGGTGTTACGGTACGCAATCTTCAGCATTATCGTATCAACAATAGGGAGTTTTAAATAGCGCGCCGCGAGCCCTTGTGGTGCGGTCGCTGCCACTGCGCATGCGTCGTAATGCGAGCCGGCGTTCGCGTTCGCGGACCACACGCAAAGAATTCGAAATTGCGTGCGGTGATGGCAGCCCGCATGTGGCCTGCAAGAGCTGGTTTCGAGGATACGGTGTCGCTGCGATCGTGCGTTGCGGCTTGCAGCAGGGCAAATGCTATTTTAAAACCCATATGGCACCCTCTACGCCGGCAACGCCCGCAGCACTTGCAAACGGTATTCTAAATCTCCCTAATATTAGGCGGCTGAAATACCGACCACGTATGCAATGCAATTTAGGAAAAGGGTCTTTTGTTTAACGTACAGTTTCCAATCAAACTTTTTTCCCAAGCAGCGGGTTTTGCTTATGACTGACAAGTCCGTTGTCACTTTCAAGACGGCTATAGAAATTAGAGCCCCACTTTCGCTGATTATATCACTCGCCCACATATTCTCGGTGATTTTAAGTGCAGAAAACAAAATATTTCACAATGCACTGCTGTCTTTGTTTCTCCGTACTCGATGAATACAGATCACCTATTGCAACCTCACTATTGCTAGCTCAAAAACTTTGATGTGAACTTGCTGCAACCAAGCGGCGCCAATGTTGTTTACCGGGGAAAGAAAAAAAAGAAAAATGGCACCAGAAAACCAGAAAACTGGAAGCAGCAAAGGACGAAAAGCATGCACCAGTGAAGCGTCCTAATAATGATGCGAATAATCTTAAATATAATATTCAGGCCTTTTCTTTGTATATTTTTCAATTTGCTACGCAGTATACAAAAGTTATCAATCGTGGACTACATGCAGAAGCGTAATATAAACTGCGTGCTTGGGCTTCGTACCCTTGGCTGTGCGGCCGCAAGAAACTTGTAGCCAAGTATAGTTTTCATGCATATGTGTGTCAGAGTTAACTAACAATTCCTACTTTCAGTTAACTATACAAGTTTGTCTTTCAAGTGATCTTTATTATTTATTTTGCTGCGCATATATAAACGCCCTTCTCAAGCCTACGGAACAGTGAGAGTACAGCTCTACATACACAGTACAACCACCAATAAATTTAATACTTCCAATGTCGTTTACTGCGATGAGCAATCATTCTAAATGTACTCCTAGACGAGCTCGAAATAAATAGCAGTAAAACACAAACATAATAACATTTCATCTCCCGGAGCAAATGACATTTTATGCACCAGCGAAAAAGAGCATGCAAGATGTAACTGTCCTTATTACAACAGAACAGAGTACAAAAAGAAAGGTGTTTACTGAAAACTGGTACGTGTAATTTTTCTCGTCTTACTCGCTTTGTCGACGAAAGTTGGCTGGCTCAGCACTTGTTCAATCAAGTTTACTCTAGCCTAGCCGAGCTCTGAGCGCAGCCTCAAAATTAAGCATGAACTCTCACTGCGCTGATTGGGCCACTTTTTTCAGGTTTGTGCGAACTATCAGTCCTTGTTACTGAGAGCACATCAATAATAATGTTACGAGTAACTTGTTTAATGAGCTATTTACAGCGCAGAGAACCCGACGAGCAAGATGGCGTCAGACCAGCATCCAACGGAAAAACCCACTTCGTCCTCCTCTTTCTTGCAGCCGTGTTTAGCGGCGTTTTTGTATCATAACCCCGGTGGTAGAAGCGCCGTCCCGGTGCTAAATTCACGCAGATGATGTCGAAGGGGGGTAATAGGGCTTTAGCCGAGCCACGTGAACAATGTCGCTCGGAGCTGACGATGACTTTGTTGGATCGGTTGGAACAATCTCGTACGTGACGTCTGTCACTTGGCGAACGATACGGAATGGTCCAGTGTAAGGCGACAACAGTTTTTCAGACAGTCCCACACGCCGAGTAGGTGACCAGAGGAGCACAAGAGAACCCGGAGAAAAGTGCACGTCCCTATGGTGAGAATTGTAGAGCTGTTGTTGGCGCGCCTGTGAAGCCTGTAGACGGTTACGGGCGACTTGGCGCGCGTGGTCGGCACGGGCAATGGCTTCCCCAGCATATTCAGTGGCCGCAGGTAGTAACGTGTCCAAAGGTAGAAGAGTTGGGTCCTGGCCATATAGCAGATAGAAGGGCGAATATCCGGCAGTGTTGTGACGAGATGAGTTGTAGGCGAACGTCACATACGGCAAATGAATGTCCTAATTATGGTGGTCTGGCGCAACGTATTTGGCAAGCATATCGGTTAGGGTCCTGTTAAGGCGCTCCGTGAGGCCATTTGACTGGGGATGGTACGAAGTAGTAAATTTGTGCTTGGTATGGCAAGACCTCAGGATTTCATGAACGACAGCTGATAAGAACGTGCGGCCACGGTCGGTGAGAAGTTGACGGGGAGCACCGTGCACTAATATTATGTCGTACAGCAGAAAGCCCGCAACGTCGGTAGCGCAGCTGGTCGGGAGTGCTCGTGTGATTGCATACCGCGTCGCGTAGTCCGTGGCAACAGCAATCCATTTATTTCCGGCTGTGGAGAGTGGGAAAGGGCCCAACAGGTCGAGACCAACTCGAAAGAAAGGCTCGTTGGGAACGTCGATCGGCTGAAGGTAGCCGGCTGGGAGGGCAGACGGCGTTTTGCAACGCTGACAGGGCTGGCAAGCGGCGACATAGCATCGAACCGAGCGGGCAAGTCCAGGCCAACAAAACTGACGTCGTACCCGATCGTATGTGCGAGAAACGCCCAAATGGCCCGTCATGGGAGCGTCATGAAGTTGATGCAGGACAGTGGAACGCAGGTGCACTGGGATGACAGGAAGTAAGTCTGATCCGAAGGAATCAAGGTTGCGGCGATATAGGATCCCGTCTTTCACCAAAAACATTCGTAGGGACGAGTCGCGAGGCGTTGACTCCAGTTTGTCAATGATGGCTCGTAAAGAAGCATCCCGACGTTGCTCTTCGCCAATGTTGAACAGCTGCGACACGGAAAAAACGTCCATGATATCGTCAGTATCGGTTGCTTCATCAACAGGGTAGCGGGATAAACAATCCGCATCCTGATGTAATCGCCCTGTTTTGTACATTACAGAGAACGTGTACTCTTGAAGGCGTACAGCCCAACGAGCGAGACGTCCCGTGGGGTCCTTCAGGGAGGCTAGCCAGCACAGCGCGTGATGATCCGTGACAACACGGAAGGAGCGCCCGTACAGGCATGGGCGAAACTTGGCGACTGCCCATACAAGGGCGAGGCACTCGCGCTCCGTGATGGACTAGTTGCGCTCGGCTGGAGATAGCAGTCGACTTGCGTAGGCTATAACACGGTCGTGTCCACGTTGTTGCTGCAATAGCACAACTCCTATGCCATGTCCACTGGCGTCCGTGTGAACCTCAGTTGGAGCTAATGGATCAAAGTGAGCCAAGATTGGTGGCGTTCTAAGCAATGTCGTAAGTTGCGAAAACGATGACGCTTGGTCATGGCCCCATGTAAACGAGGCGTCTTTCTTCAAGAGGTCTGTGAGTGGGCGTGCAATGGTTGCAAAGTCCTTAACAAAGCGTCTGAAATATGAGCACAACCCCACAAAACTGCGGACATCCTTTGTTGTCTTCGGAACGGGAAAGTTCGTGACTGCGCGAATTTTCTCTGGGTCTGGACGCACGCCTTGAGCATCGACAAGGTGACCGAGCACGGAAATTTGACGACGAGCGAAGCGGCACTTGGAGGCGTTAAGCTGGAGTCCGGCTCGACGAAAAACGTCCAGAATAGCTGACAAACGATCAAGATGCGAGTCGAATGTGGGCGAAAAGACGATAACATCGTCAAGGTAACACAAGCAGGTGGACCATTTCAGCCCTTGGAGCAATGAGTCCATCATTCTTTCAAATGTGGCTGGTGCATTGCAGAGTCCAAAGGGCATCACCTTAAACTGATAAAGACCATCAGGAGTGATGAATGCGGTCTTCTCGCGGTCCATCTCGTCGACGGCTATCTGCCAGTACCCTGATCGAAGGTCAATAGTTGAAAAATAAGTGGCACCGTACAGGCAGTCAAGTGCGTCGTCGATGCGAGGTAAAGGATAAACGTCTTTTTTGGTAATTTTGGTAAGGTGACGGTAATCGACACAAAAGCGCCATGTTCCATCTTTCTTTTTAACAAGGACGACTGGAGAAGCCCAGGGGCTGCATGAAGGCTCGATAATGTTTTTCGCAAGCATTTTGTCGACTTCATGTTGTAATATTGCACGCTCCGACGCCGGCACATGGTAGGGGCGTCGGCGAATGGCGGTTGCATGGCCAGTATTTATGCGATGGGTGACAATGGTCGTTTGGCCCAAATAGTTGTTGGCAAAGTCGAAAATGCTACGATAGCCCTCAAGAACGTGGCAAAGCGCTGCAGCTTGCTCAGACGTAAGGTCCGATGACACTATTCGCTCGATGTCGGCGCCCCAAGAACTTGATGGAGTGGAACCACTGACTGAGCTGCAGCAATCGTCAACTCTGAAGGGCTCGACATGGTCATCTTGGAGAGCAGTAATTTTTGCCAGGGAGATACCCTGTGGCAGAACTTGGGTGGTGAGTGAAAAGTTGACCAGTGGAAGGAAGGTGCGGTTTCTCTTAATCGTCAAAATCATATGCGGCACAGCAACCCCATGCGTAAGCATCACTGCAGGAATCGGGGCCACCATGTAATCACCATCTGGTACTGGCGGCGTGGAGGATAAGTCGACACGTGTGACAGAGTTAGGAGGGAGGCGCGTGAAATCAATGCAGCAGAGGCTAGTTTGCGGAGGGCTGGTCGGGTCGGAAAAGAGGGGTAAATCGAGATGGAGAGAACCAGCTGAACAGTCTATGAGGGCAGAGTGCGTGGCTAGAAAACCCATACCGAGTATGAGTTCATGAGGGCAATGTTCGATAACGGCGAAAAGAACGACAGTGCTTCTCTCCCCAATAGACACTCGCGCAGAGCACATGCCAAGAATTGCAGCAGTTCCTCCATCGGCGACTCGTACAGCTCGGTTGAGGGCGGGCGTGACAACTTTTCTAAGTCGGCGGCGAAGGTTAGCACTCATAATGGACACATGCGCGCCAGTATCTATCAATGCACTGACACGAACATTGTCGACAGTAACGTCCAAAAGGTTCCGGTTCGTTGTTAATCTTAATCGAGGATTTCTTACGAAGGTCGTCAACGCAGCTCCACCTCCAGAAGCTGCACGGCCTATTTTTCCGGTCGGAGATGCTGTGAATAGGTCGGGGAGGCAGCGCGGCGTTGTGGGGGCGACCGGGACTGACGACGAGCAGGGGACGGTGACCGGTCGTAGCGAGGTCTGCTCAGAGGTGCTGTAGGAGCGGAAAACGTGGTCGGCGTTGATGGAGAAAGCGGTGCGGACGCCTGGCGAGCAGAAGTGGTGTGATACTGAGCTGCATAATGGGACGGTGGAGCCCAGCGGCTGCGGCAGTGACGAGCGATATGGCCAACACGTCGACAGTTCAAACATATTGGCCTGTCATCAAGAGTACGCCGTTCGGACGGATGGCGTTGTATGCGAGGTGCAGAAGATGTACGATAAGAAGGCTCAGCAGAGTAAACGGTAGGAACAGGATGTAGGCCGACATTCGATAGCTCTTGACGAACGACCGCTTATATTAAAGAGATCGTGGTCGGGGAAGGCGCAGGCGTCGGTAATGTCGTGGCTACCGGTTGTGCTGCCTCGACCTCTCGACGGATGATGCGTGTAAGGTTGTCACATCGAGGGGCCTGGTGGAAGGCGTCGTCACACGAAGAAGTGGCCGCTGTGTTCGGAAGGCGCACGATGCTTTGGGCTACGCGGCGGGCTTTAGCTTGTTCGAGACGTCGGCATTCTTTAAAGATTGTGTCGATGCTCAAGACGTTGTTAAAAACCAGCAGGTTGAAAGCATCGTCAGCAATGCCTTTCAAGACGTGATTAACCTTTTCGTCTTCCGACATGGACTGGTCGGCCTTGGAACAAAGGGCCAAGACGTCAAGAATGTAAGAGGCGTACGATTCGGTAGAAGACTGGGCCCGTGTGGCAAGAGTCTTCTTCGCAGCAAGCTGACGACCAGATGAATCGCCAAACAGGTCACGTATATTTTCTTTGAAGAGATCCCAGCTCGTTATGTCTGCTTCGTGGCTTTCAAACCATACTCGGGGAGTGCCATTCAGGTAGAAAAGCACGTTGGCGAGCATGAGCGTAGGATGCCATCGGTGAGTAGCACTGACGCGCTCGTACCGCTTCAGCCGAAGTGTCGAGATCGATCGTACTATCACCGGAGAAAGTGCCGGGGTCCCGGAGGTGCGGTAGTGTGACGTAGGTGGTGGCTTGGACTGATGAGGGCGGCATAGAGGAAGTACCCTCAGTCGAAGCAGTCAAAAGGTCGCCGATGGTGCGACCGCAGCGCGTCTCCATCGAGGTACGGGGGTCGTCCACCTCCGCCAATAATGTTACGAGTAACTTGTTTAATGAGCTATTTACAGCGCACAGAACCCGACGAGCAAGATGGCGTCAGACCAGCATCCAACGGAAAAACCCACTTCGTCCTCCTCTTTCTTGCAGCCGTGTTTAGCGGCGTTTTTGTATCAATATGTATATCGCAACCTTACTGTAATGTAATCATATCATACCGGCTGTCATGCTGCGAGTTAGTGAAGCCACCCACCTTTTTTCTTATAGTTGCTGGCGTGTCGAGGCTTATAACTGATCCCGAGTCTGCCCCAGAGGCAAATGCGCAGTTACGTTGACTTACATAAGATATAGAAGGGCTGGTTGAGTTTCCATGGAAGAGCTCTCTTTCGCATACCTGAAAACAGGAGGAAAAAAACAGCGTGCATAAATCATTCCAACTAATAGGTATTGGACACGCCAGTATGACTCCAATTCGCAATTATTATACGCAAAGCCATTGCTGGCGTGCGAAGCCATCTACAGATACAATTATAACGAAGATGACGGTGCGGTGCACTAGTTTTATGCTACATTTCCCTCTCCTATAACATGATTCTAGAGGCATTATGTACCTCAAGTAGGTTACTGTCACTGCCTACACTCTGCAAGCGGTGTTCATTGGCTTTGTTTTGCAGATATTCAGGACTCGAGAGTATCCAGTTTTTATTTCACGGATTTTATTACCCCTTGCGTTCGCTGGGGCAGCGCTTCAAATGTCGGCGAACAATATCAAGCACACTCATGAGCTCTTACGTGTATTACCAATGTTCTATACAGATACGTGTGCGACCATTGCGGAAGTTTAGTGACCTTATTTTAAATGTAATTGCTGCAAGCTGCACTTGCATTGACGCTATGCTGCTCTGATTGCAAACAAAAGTAGATAATATTTTAGTGCACTATTAGCCATTAGAAGGAATTTGTAGAAGGAAAATTTGTAGTACAATCTCTTATAGCTCTTTTTATTTTTGCAATTGTTGGCTAAAGCTGTGTTGAAGGCACAGTGTGTTTCGTGGTCACTTTGCTTGCTGCAGAGGCTCTGTTTAAAGTAGGATCGAGTTGGTGATGTTGTAAAGAAGAAGAAATACTTCACCGCAGAGGCAGCAGAATCGAGCGTGAAGCAGAAGCTCGAGCTCGTGAACTGCGGCTGGTGCATCGCCCTACTAGCAACAATCTTTCGGTTCAATAAATCTCCTTCATATTTGAAGAAGCTGTGCTAAGTACCGTCCCCCATAGAGTTTACTAAAATACACTAGAGGGAACTTTGGTGCTAGTGCCTATGAGGGCTTAAACGCACGGCGCTTAAGCAATCATGGGAATGATGGGTAGTACACACATTTGTCTAATTTTCGTACTTCTGGCCTGCTTCTGGCTCTGTGTGTGTTCGTGCGGCTTGGAGCTGTTTTTTTTTCACGAAAACGAATGAGCAAATGTTCAGCGTTTGCGCTCCACAAAATTATTCTTTTAGGCTTAATATTTCAAATCGGGTCACCAAGTTAAAAAGGGTTCGTTCTTTTCTTCAAAACGAAACTGTAACCAGCAATAAACGACCCCGCAAGTACGATTCGCTGCCCGCCAGTACGAACTATAGGCAATTGTGTTTACTACCCATCATTCTCATGGTCGCTGAACGATCGCAGTGCAGAGTTCCCTCTAGTTAATTTTAGGAAACTCTATGCTGTCTCCTATGCCTTCCTGCTACCATCCTGGAACTGCGTTCTCGATGGCTACCATCTGCTATGCCAGACGCCGATCAGCAGACGCTTCCATACCCTCCAGCCCCCTGTCCAGGCAGTGTTCCTCAGCGGGAGCCTCCCATCTTCAGTGGAACAGATGATAACGACGTTGAAGATTCGCTCTTTACTTTCAAACGGGTGAAGGCTTTGAATAGATGGATGGATGCAAACAAGTTGACACGCATGTCGTTCAACCTCACGGGTGTATCCAGCCTTTGGCTTAGAAACCACGAGAGAGGTGTCTGAACGTGGCCGATTTACAAAACATCGATTGTAGCGGCTCTCGATCGACGTGCCACCCGAAACTTCGTGCCGAGCAGCGTTTACGCACATGCGCACAAGAAAGGGGTGAAACCTTCACTAGTTACATTGAAGACGTTGTCGGTTTGTGCAGACGCGTGCACGCCGCAATGACGGAAGCTGAATATTGTAAGCAAATCCTGAAAGGGATTGACGACGACGTTTTTCAAATGCTCTTGGCGAAAAGGCTGACCACAGTTAACGGCGTAATTAGCATGTGCTAAAGCTACGATGAGTTGCGGAAGCAGCGAGCTCTGCCAAGACGTCCTCTAGTGCACGATTTCACAGCACTGTCTAGTGTGACCAATGGTCATGACCAAGCGTCGCTAATAGCCGTAATAAAAGCATTTGTCAGCGAAGAAGTCGCGCGAAAGCTTTCCTTGGCGCCCTTCGCACCAGAACCTACTACAACTTTACCAGTCGTCTCTCCGTGGTGTCATTCAAGGAGAGGTCACCGAGGCCCTATCAGCTGCCCGCGAGCCTAATCTTGTGGCTGCTCCACTCACCTACACCGCTGGCTGCAGCCATGCCAACTCGCAATGCGCCTGCGCCTCCATTTCAGCCTCGCGAGAGCTACGCCCCACCTCCAGTCCAGTGGACGAGCACTAACACCGCTAACCCAGTGGCGCACCTTCGACGATCACCTGATATGTTACGTATGCCGATACCCCGGACAGGTCGCTAGATATTGCCGCCGCCGGACACTTATCACCTACGAAAACCGTGGTGAGCCCTTGTTGCCGCTTGACTTCAATACGCATTACGGTTCCTCCACTCTAATGCCAGCCCGCTTTCAGGACAACCACCACCCTCGGTCGGGACGTCTTCGATAGGCCTCTCCAGGACGCCGCTCACCTTCTCCTATGCGTTAACGGCCCGCGCCTAACAAGAGGAAAAACTAGATGCAGTTCCTGAGGCAAGAACTGCGCAAGTTTTGGTTAGCCCAAGACCTCACTCGTCACCTACCAATGTTATTGATGTGTTCGTCAAAAATATCGCTACTGTCGTCCTTGTAGATGCCGGTGCAGCTGTTTCTCTTATCGAGGCTGGATTTTGCCGCTCAATTCGTAAGGTTAAGACGCTTTTCTTCAGATTGTCAGCTTCACACAGCCAGTGCTGCACCTGTTCAATCAACCGCAGTCTGAACAGCCCGCGCGCGTAACAATTCAGGACGTTCTGCATACGATAGAGTTCATCGTTCTTTCATCGTGATCCCATACCGTTATCTTGGGATGGGACTTTACTGTCGCGTCATAACGTCGTAATCGACTGTGCTTAGGCTGAAGTGGACTTTTGCTCACTGGATGACCAAGCGTACGTGGACACCCAGTCTGCCACTAAACTTGTCGTTGACGACGACAACTACATCCCTCCATGCTCTTTCGCATTCGTACTAGTTTGATGCAGCGCTATATCCTGACGGCACGGTCTTCTTCACACCATCTCCAATATTCGTCACTCGAAATGCCCTCCTACTGCCTTTTGATTCTCTTGACTGTATAAATATCAACTACGCTGCCAATTCATGATCATGAGTCTTCACCTTCATCCCTACTTTGTCACGAGTGTCTTGGCCACGTCGAAATGATTAGTTCTGCCAGAATTATATTCCTTCTCGATGATGTGCCTTCTACCTCGTCTCTGAACTCGCTGTCGTCTCCGCGGCTGACCCAACGTCGGCAAACATATTTTAACCATTCATCGCTGAAGATTTGGCAGCGTCGCAGCGTTCACAGCTTCTCACTATCCTTGAGTGCTACCGCCATTCTTTCGACGTTGCACAAACATCTCTCGGCCATGCCTTAGCAGTAGAACACAGCATCGAAACTGGGTCTCACACCGCTGCGACAACGACCATATCGCGTGTCCGCAACAGAACGCCACATCATTGCTGAGCAAGTCAATGGCATGCTTCAGCAGAGGCGTTATTCGACCTTCACAGAGCCCATAGGCGTCTCCGGTGGTCCTCGTCAAAAAGAAAGACGGTTTCCATTCGATTCTGCGTCGATTTTTGGCGATTGATCAAGAACACGCTGAAGGATGTCTATCCACTGCCGCGCATTGACGATGCTTTGGACTGTTTACAGAGCGCCTAGTTCTTTTCCTCGTTAGGCTTGTGGTCAGGCTACTGGCAGGAGCAGATGGCAGAGGCAGGTAACACCAATATCACTTTTGTCACGCCAGACGGCTTATATGAATTCACCATCATGCTCTTCAGACTTTGCAACGCGCCTACAACGCTCGAACGAATGATGGACTACATCCTGCGTGGACCTAAATGAAGATCTGCTTTGGGTTACTTAGATAACATTGTGGACTTCACCCCTAACTTCGACCGACACTTATTTTGCCTTCAGCATGTCCTTGCTTGCTTCAGCAACGACAATTTGATATTAAACTTGAAAAAAATATCCATTTGCCAGGATTGAACTGACAACTTTGGGTCACATTATTTTTGAGAAAAGCATCCTCCCGAATCCCGAGAAATTGCACGCTGTTACAGATTTCCTAAACCCGCCAACATCAAAGAACTTCGGAGCTCTATTCGCAAGTGTTCTTCTTTCCGTTGATGCGTCCATACTTTGCGTCTAATATATCACCTTTTACTCAACCCCTCGGCAACTGTAAATACCTCTCATTGTGGTTCCCTTGCCTGCGACGAGGCTTTCACCACCTTGCGACGGTTTCTCACGATGCCACTCATTCTACGTCATATTGATCCTGAAGCTCCAACTGAAATCCACACCTACGCCAGTGGTGTAGACCTGGGTGCTGTGCCAGCACAGCGTAAACCGGAGAATACGGAATACGTCGTGGCATACGCTAGTCCACATACTCACCTAGGAACAAAGCAACTACAGCGTCACATAAAAAAAGTGTTTGGCCATTGTGTGGGCCTTTGGAAAGTTTTGCCCATATCTTTATGACCGTTCGTTTGACGTCTTGTCCGACCACCATGCGCTATGCTGGTTTTCGACGTTAAAAGACCCATCTGGCCGCCTCGCTCGCTGGGCGTTGAAAATTTAGGATTATGACCTACGCATGGTTTATCAGACAGGATGGAAGCATGCTGACGCTGACGCCCTTTCCTGTTCCCCTCTTTCACAAAATGCCACAGCTTACTCCGCTTGCAATACCACATTGCCATCTCTTAACTTTGACTCCATTGCTATGGAACAACGTAATGACCCGTGGACTGCGTCTCTTCGCTTTTATGCTTTTATTACGTCAAACCAAGTGCTCGCAAAACGCAGGAAGCTGGAGCTGAGAAGTGTGCCTGGGATGACGAAGCCGTCTATTTACGCAATAAGCCTTCGAGCCAAATCTTTCTCTATCTTGTAGGCAGATGCTTGCTTGAGTGCGTAAATGGTAAATGGGTGAGCGATGCTTGGACAGACCTCCCAGACCACTGTTGATAGTCAGTGGCTTTTCTGTTGGAAGAGGAAGAGAAACGTCTGGAGGCATCGGACCCACAGCTGCTTGACAGATGTGCATCAGCTCACCCATTCGGGATCCTGGTCGACTTTGCAGCCGGCCGAGCAGGGGGAACGCATCAGGCGCATGGGCTAGCCGATCATTGTGTAGGAGCCCACGTTGCTTTAGGAGCAAGGAGAGAGGCCAGACACCCATCTCTGCCAGTGTAGCTACGACTTGAGAGGACCGCAGCAGGCCGAGGACACAGTGAATGAAGCCCCTATGCAGTAACTCGAGGCGCTTCAAAAGCCGCCGAGGAAGTTCTACCACGTAAAATGCGTACGACAGCCGTGATGTTGCTGCTGCTGTGTGAAGACGAAGAGCCCAGGATGGTGAGCAGCTCCGGTAACTGAGGAAGATGCCCTTCACAGCCTTTTGGGTTCTCTTCACTATGCATATAGCTTCCTTGACTGCAGGGGCCTAGGACAGCCGATGGTCGTTGGGAAGCCTGAGATAGGTAACAGCACTCTCCCACGGTATTGTGGCGCATTTGATGGTTAGATGGGCCACTCTGCTGCAATTTCCTGGTCTGGGGTGCACAAGAAGTGCCTTCGTTTTCGCCGGAGAGACAGCCCGACATATAGATGCGACATGGCCAACTACAGCTTTCAGTGCACGCTGTAGGCAACATCGAACAGTTCACAGACTCCGGGTGGGGCCCCAGTTCTACGTCTACGGGTGGGGCCCCATTTTACTGGGTAGGGCTGGCCGGAAAGAATCACAGCTGACAGGCATGCCAATGCGATGGTAAATAAGAATGGGCTCAGTGCAGAACCCTGTGGCAACGCTGTCGATACCGGTTGTAGAGAGCAGTGATGCGTGCGGGACTCTCACGCAGAGACATGGTACTGCAGACACCCTTCCAGCTTCGCTTCTAATGTTGATTTGCGGAGCATCTACAGACGGCTCCAGCCGCCTGAAAGCTGTCCAATCTTCTGCCGCAGAGCTGTGGATGGCACAGTGCTCGGCCCTTATCCACGTGGCCCACAACTGTAGCTGCTTGAGGTCAGAAACGGGACGTCCGTGCTTGGTTCTCAACACGACGGTATCCGCCTTAGCACTGTCGAATACATCCTGCAGGAAGTCGCCCTCCGCAGGAGTCGCACTGATTCATCGAAATATGCCCAAATTGACCGTAGAGCAAACTCGGCTCCTCGGTAGGGCGCAGTGTTGGTGTTCAGGCAAATCTGAATTGAAAGTGTCCGGACTGATCGACCTGGTGCTCGCACAATGCTGTGTTGCGACACTAAAATCAACAGCAGTGCGCACACTTCTGCACACAAAGTGGGCTCCCCAGTGTTCAAAATCTTGATGCCTGCTCGAAGTATGACATCCGCAGTGGCACGGCCCCGAACACAAACGCTGTCTCCACCCCAGGCATTATGGTGACCGTTCAAGTGCCCGCAGAAGAGAAAATTACAGCCCAGGCGAGCAACTTAAGGAAGCAGGCTGGAAGCGTTCGAAGGTTTGTTGGGACGCACGTATAAGCTGGCCACAGTGGTGTCCTGGGATCCTACACGCACTTTACTGCACAACATTCCAACGGGCCACTTGCAAGGTCATCAACACGGACTACCGTCTGTGGGATAGAGGTATGCGCATACACGGCACATCGGTCAGCGTCTTTGTGATGGCCATCCGCCTGACATGGCTCGTCGGAGCATCCGGAGACAGCGCAGGATGTGGCGCTGTAGTAGCCGACAAATCCAGGTAGCCGTAGCGTCTCGCTAGTGACGTACACTTCCTGCAGAGCGAGTACATCGTACTCGTTCTGATGCAAGCGCTGTTTAGGTTCGAAGTGCTGCTGCCACAACGAGTTGGTGTTCCACTGGAGAACACGTGGACGGCGGCTGGGCCCTTGACTAGCCATAACGACTGGAAGTTTTCTGCAAGCCACTGGCCTGGAGGCAGATGACTTTTAGCGGACTGTCCCATGGGAGGAGCTCACTGACCGCCCGCAGTAAGATGCAGCGAGGTGATGATGGCATCTCACGGATCATCCTTCAATTGTGGCACGGCCTCGGCGGAAAGCGCCGCAGCAGGTGTAACACGAGATGCATTGGAATCAGTACTAGGTTGTACTGAACAGACGGACACTGGCCTGTTGGCGGGCACGGGTTGGTACCGGGCGTGTTGCAGCCCAGTTTAAGCGGCGAGCAATGAACGCTGTTAGTTCACAGTCATCCTTTGTGTGTTCTCTTCTTGCGTCCTTTGTGTTTGAGAAACGCGCAGAACACTTCCGTTCACTTGCCGCTCTTTGCACGGTACATTGTGAGATGTTTTGTTTTGACCTGCACCTGCTAATGTCAATGCGTCCACATTCTTTAGTGAAGCTTACCATGAATTCACTGTATTCTCGGTTCCTGTTACTCATCCCGTACTTTTGATAGAGCATGCCGTGCATGTTATCTCCACATCATGCGGGAGCATGTAGGTTCATCGCGCGTTTGCAGAATTTCGTTCGATGACTCCGTCAAGAGATTTTTGAAATAGCGTAAGGGACAGAGGCCACATTGTCTTACCGTGCCCAGTACACAGACGGAAAAGTGGTCACGCGTGAATTCATTTTCGCAGTTTTTGGCCTGACGTTGCACAGGATTAGTAAGGGTGGTTGGTCGTTTCGCACACCACGGGATTGAAGTCCACCATAACCTGCTTCGCATCTAAAAAATTATAAGCATTTACAGCAATCGTTTCGCTTGACATGACTTTGTACCTGTTTCGAAAAAACTGTCAAAATGTTAAAGGCCATGGTTTTAGGGGCAAAACTTCTTAAGGTGTGGGTCGTGCATCCACGATGTATGTAGTTAGTACTGCGTCGTAGTAGTAGGTAGTCGCCTTCACAGCCGGAGTAGAGGAGCGGCACGTACGCACTCATTTGAATTGACGAGGACACCCACGCACGTTAAAGGGCCGCTCACCAGGCCTCATACCTAATTTTAGTTCGACACTGGAAGTTGTTGAGTGTCCGGTGAGGAACGTTTTGCTACAAAATTTTTTAATCGGTTCGTTACGAGCGGAGAAAACAGGATTTTTTTTTGAAGCGGTGAGAAACGAGGGAGAAAGGAGGCAAGCTCGAAACCCTTGCCGCTCCTCCGCGTAGCCTTCGCAAGCCAAATCTCTTCTCCACCCTCTCGAGCATCCGACCATGGAGGGACGTGCGCACGACGTGCCCAAACAAGTCCAACCCCCGAGCACACGAGCAGCAGTGCTTTGTTGACCAGCGTTATTTTGTGATCTTCTGCCTGTTTCTGTGAGATGGCTTAGAAACACTGGCTTAGACGCGGTAGAGTAGATGAGCACAATGAGTGCGCGAACGCGTAGGAGCGTTCCACGGTGGTCGTCTGCTCATTGCACTGACTGCGGGGACATGAACGCATGTGAAACGCTGGCACATTAGCCCCCCATCTCGTAGCATTTCACGTAAAAAATGAAAGAAAATCGCGCACACTTTTTATTGCGTCTCATTATTTATTGCAAGTTTTATTAATCTCCTAAAGCAACAAATACAAAAAGGCATGTTGTGATAAATAATTTTTGCCATGTTACGTGGTATACTGTTGACAACGTTAGAGCAGACTCATCTACGCAGAGCACCAACGTCACTGCATTGCCGTGTACGTAGAGCCATTCCTACGCATACGTCATGCCCTAATTATCTACGCGTGCGGCGGCAGAGGGGAAGGGGAGCAGTTTTCATCTTGAAATTTGACCCATTCGCGCGGCGCGTAGCGTTGCAAAGTTTGGCGAACGTGATCATGAACGCCTCGTCTACGCATTGCGCTTGTCAGCTCAAAATGGTCAAACCTGGTGAGTGGCACTTTAATCATAAACAAAAAGATTGCTGTTTCTGATGAAATAACCTACCGAGAAGTATATCGGTGGCTTATTCTAGAGAAAATTTGTCTGAAACTTGGTGCTTACTAAAAGAAACTATTATCCGAAGGATGCACTTTGAGCACTATCTGGCCAGGAAGGGTTGCCACGTTAAACTCGCTGGGCGTAACCTGCTTGGTTTTAGGAAGGTTTAGCGGGGGTTTGACCGCAGTGCCATGAACTAGCGGCAGTGAAAGTTGGGGATGAGCCAGGAAGCCCAGAACGTAGAAAGTTTGCACGTGCCGCTCCTCTAGTCCGGCCGTGTCACCTAGCTCTTGTTTAGTCCTTGAAATGTCCGCTGGGTGGCTATACTTTCATATGATGAATATATGATGAAAAGATGCGAGATGGCGGCACTTAGAGTGTTCCCTAGATGGACGGATGGACAGATGGACGCATGAATGAACGCATTGACGGATGCATGGACGGTCGTAGAGACGGACATACGGACGGGCGGAAGCAAGAACGAACGGACAGACGGAAGCGTGGACGGACAAACATATGCTTCGCCCCACTCATCATTATGCACGACAAAGATATGCCATAATCTTTTTTTGGGGGGGGGATTTTTAAACGCAGATTTATTGGCCAAAGCAAAGTTTCTTCCCTCAAAATACACCATTCATACAAACACCTGTACACAAAACACTTCAAAATCGCGTCAGCAAAACTTGCACAAACTCTAGATGCAATTTATTGACATCAGTAACGTGTTCTGTCTCTCTGTTGGTCTGCGTGTCGGACAATTCAACCACGCGGCAGCGTTGCCAGGCCGGACTAGGCGACGTAGCCAAAAGCCAGAGCAACTATAGCCGGATTGCAGCCAAAGGAAGAAAAAAAAAAGAGCAAAAATATTTGCACCTTGATATAGCCGTTCGCATTACCAGCTTTATTTAACCATTTCAGTCACGGTGTGCACAGTTGAAAACGCAAAATTCGAAGGCATGTCACACGCAACCTTTTCAAATGGCTTTAAACTCAGTCTGCACATTTCTGCAGGCTTTCTCGGCAGTGAAGTACCAGTCATTTATTTTTATTTGATAGTGTATTGCTGCAGTGGACTATTTCGCTTGGGACAGTACTATCTTTAACAATTACTCGACATGCCACCGTAAAGAACCACCGTGAAAATCTTTTTCTTTTTTCTGAAGGAATGTAGCAAAAACCATACTGTGGACGCATTTCGGCCCCACAGTTCTCCTTTTATGCAAGTACCGAAGATGACTAGCAGCAGAATAATAGGATAATTGGTCAACACTCATCAAACATTATTACTGAAACTCACACAAGCACAATGATTCATTTTTCCTTAGAATGTAGTACTGAGTGGTTTCAAAATGTACGCTGCGAATTTAACGCGTTTTTACAATGCGTCTTTATTCGTGAATGAAAGCGTTAAACTTTCATTTTCACTTTTGACTATTACAGTCTCTTTATGTACAATCTTTCGTTAGTGTGTGCGCCCCGCAAGCACGAATACGAGAAACTGCAGCTCTGCACCTAAATGCAAAAACAGAGGCATTACCGTTACAGTATCGAATTGCTTGCGTTCAAAAAACAAAAAAGTATCAATATTCTGGTCATTCTTAAGCAAATAAATACACTTCTATTATGTGGCCGATGGGCACCACAATTTGATAGTAAAAAATATTAAAGGATAACGAACCGAAAACAAAAATGTGGAAGCTGTACCTCACCAGTCAATTGCTTTTGGAAAGTTATTTTTCGACGCGAGACTAGCTACCAGCAACTCAGCATTATTTTAAACAAGAAGCAAAACATGGCAAAGGTTATGTTTGTACTTTCCCTGAGAAATTCGGAAGTTTTGAACGTATGAAAATGGTCGAGCAAAAGTGGCGAGTGCTTCAGAGCTCTTAACTCGGAAGGTGTTGAAGTGGTTGGCGTGGCTGACTGTTTTGCCGCGCATTTTTTATCCGTTTATAGTGTCTCAGACTCTAGCACTGATATAGAACAGCAGCCCAAGGCAGTTAAGCCCATATAGTGGTCTGTCACCAAAGGAAGAGCTCACCTGCTCACGCATTAGGCACTTGTAACCGTCCTTATTGTATGGCGCAGACGACATCACTTTCCCGGTAACTAAGGCTTATCTGGTATATTTGCCGCGTTAGTGACTTCAAACTTGCTTCTACAAAACTTGCTTCTAATGCTTCTACATCTCTTAGCATGCAGAGAAAAGTGCGTGTTTTGATAATATTTTGATTGGGTTGCAAAACTGGTATTTTTAATTATTTTCAGAGTTCTCTACTGTGTGACACAATGAAGATCTTTGAGCTGGTTCTTCACAACACCTAGCATTCTGAGGCAAAAAAATTCATTGATTACCACTAAAGGCCAATTTTCGCCTGGCTACTCTACTACCACAGATCTTTCTAGTTTAATGACTCATATAATACCACCCATGTCTTTGAAAGGACCGGTTGACGCAGTCTGCTGTTGCCTGAGCAAAGCTTTTGACGTAGTCAGGCATTCACCAATTCTGCACGCCTTAATGTTGACTCATCGGTTGCCAATCTCCTGCATAGCTCCCTGCTTTAGAGATCGTGTTATGTTGCCAAAATCACCAAACGTCTTCTTTGTGATAACTGATAGCGTGTGCTGTATTCCTTTAGCGCTTTTTCTTTTTCTGATTAGTCACGAAAGAACGTGACCTTATTTTGTACAGTTATTCTTCAAGGTGGCTTTACTGCATGTTTAGAAAATGGACTTCTATTTATTTTTCCCGTAATTTACAAACAAAAAGAACTCTGTGTTCTAAAATGCATCATTATTATCACATAATATCCTATTGTTATTTTTTCGTAACTTTATAACCCACGTGTGTGTGTGCGTGTGTGTTTGTTGACTTTGTTAATTTTAGATCTTCGCGTTTATGGTAGTTTGTGTGTAATCATTCTCTACAGAAGGTCCCGGTATGGTCGTTTTACCTTGGGACCCTCTTCTCTGTATCTTTCACTCTGTAACCACGCTATGCTAAAAATAAAACTTTCATTTGATTTATTTTTGTACAGAGTTAGTAGAGTGATCCCTCGAGGGTTGGTGTTAGGTTCACTCTTATTTTTTATTTACGGTAACGACGTTTCTTTTGCAATTCATTTTTCTTGTTTAGTTGTGTATGCTGTTGAGATCGAGATTTTTTTAATTCATTCAGTTAACGACTGTTGCTCTCTGGAGTTAGAGTTTGGCTCTTCCTCTGATTGTTGTATTAACAATCACCTGTCCACAAATACCCCAAAAGCATCCCGAAAACTTCAATCGTGTCATTTCCAAAGTCTGTCAATACCGAGTTGTTATGTAAGGTTGATGAGATTAGTGATCTTGGTGTTCTTCATAATACCGTGCTAAATTTTTTGCTTTCACTAAACTAGCTGTCATGCGAAGTCTTTGTTCTCTCATATGTGTTTGCAGAATCTCTCGAGAACTCGGTTATTCTGCAGTTTTCAACGAACAATACAACGAACTGTATTGTCCTCAACTGCAGTTGGCACCTGTGATCTAGAATGACATTGCTAAATCTGTAAGTAATGCCACTGAGCCAGTCTATGAAAAATAATAAACATTTACAAGCATCGTTCCGTTACTAAGGACTCTGAATCTCATTCTGACATTACCATGTAATAGTCAGTGCCATCACTTATGCTGAAAAATTTGTGCCGACCTGTTATCTTTTGACAAGGTAACTCATGGTATAAAATCTTGCCTTTTACTTGTCAGTAGTATAATTTTCCAATTCCGCGTAGGTTGACCATAGAGGTTCGACCAATTCATGTACCTGCCAACTTACTCCGACATTCCACCATCCACCAAATACAAAGTCTCTGTATTATCACCTTTTTTTATCTTGAGCTTTCTAATAGTCCATGGTCATTGCTTTTATCTGATTTTGAACTCTGATAAGAAAGTTTTTCACAATTTACAGATTATTCCTTCTTCCGTCTTTCAGAAAGCGTTCCACTTAAGTGTGTATATTCAAGTGGATTTTCTTTAATGATTCATGCTTGTCATCTTGTCTTTTTATTCTTCCCATTTTGATCCTACTTGTTTTTGCGAGTACATTTTCGCTCTTTTCACTCGATTTCTTTTTTCGAAGGCTGTCTGTACTGTTCTGTTTTTCGGTGTTTTGTTCTCGCGTATGCCCGTGCAATGATCTTGAGTGTCTCAAAACCCACGAAGTGCCGGAAAGCACCAGCTTGAATTCCGCTAAGTACGTAGACATGTTGTGTAGGGCTGAAGCCAAGCACATCGGCCGTTGGGCTAACAGGGACTTCACAAACTTTCCGTTTTCAAGTCAAAAGCTGCCATTTTCTCATGCGAACATTTATATTTATTTGCATTAGCTGCTTCCCCACTACAGGCCTCTGTCTTTCTTATCTGACGTTTTTGCCTAACCCCATTCCACACTCACGCAAAAACCACCGCTTTGGCGTCTTCGAAGGAACCATATTTTACGCGAGTAGACTTTCTCATTTCTAACGTTGTCAAAAGGCCTCGAAAAAACGCAAATATGACATCAAATGAAAAATTTTTTTTCAATTATACTCACATCAGAGAAACTTCGAGCTTTGTGGGAAGAAACATGTTGCCTGCGAAGATGGTTGCTGTTACGACTGGGAAGCGACGCATTGTGGAAGATATCAAGCCTTAAGGATATTGAGAGTGTGTAGTTGACGCTCGGGTTGGGAACTTGTAATAGTGCATCCACTGCATCCTTCTATATAAAAAAAGGAAAGAAAATACATTGCATTGACACTATAAACAGCGCCTAACCCCCCCCCCCCCCCCCCCAAAAAAAAAACTCTTCCCAAAAGCAGAAAGAACATATACGCTAGGCAGAAGCGCCACTTCTTCCTTTCATGACACTGCTTCTGACAGAAGTAGCTTTATAGCATGCATCTGTTTGAGCCGACATCAGCACAAGGTAGAAACAACATCGTTACTCTTTTTTGTATGTGTTACGTTGCCTGTGATAAAAACAATATTTTTAATAGCAATGTGAAAATACCATAATCAAGTTTGCAATTTTAACGACGATGATAGTACCTTGGGTTACTGGAATGCAGAAATTTAGGTCTGTTTCTCCGTCAGCTCGTCTGTCACATAATTAGGTCACCTGGACATTAGGCACTTGCCCACTATAGCTACTAAGCAACCTTGATTCGTTGACTGCGTTCGTACTTGGAAGCATTATCAATCAAAAGCAAATATCACGCTTATCTAAGGTGCAACATCAATTTGATAATAAGATCTATGGTTTGTTTCTTTACAAGAAATTGCATAAATACGTAATTTTAATGATCTTAGTGCTTCTTACGCTGCTCTGGCAATGCGATGCTATTGTTACGGGGTCGTGACAACGACGAAGGTAGCAGACTGTATCTCGACGATTGAACTGTTTATTCAGCCGAACTTGTGGCCACGTAAAATGAAATTAGGATTACAGCAAGACACTGGCACTGATATCGGCAAACTAAGCGTTGGTCGTCGATCAACTGACAAGCGGCAGGCCCGTGTGCTCAGATATGGGTGCACGTTAAAGAACCACAGGTAGTCGAAATTTCCGGAACCCTCCACTACGGCGTCTCTCATAATCATATGGTGGTTTTGGGACGTTAAACCCCACATATCAATCAATCAACTGACAAGCGGCGAAGCGTGTCGGCAGGCATATATACACCGGCCATCGAACATCGTAGCATTATTTCTAGCGGTGACGCAGGTTCCAGAATAATATGAAATGCTCACGAAGTGGGCGTAATCTCAACAAAATTATTTACTGCAGTTCTGAAGCTTCTCGAACAATGTAGGTGCAGTTTGCGCTGATAATTGCATGCAGCGTAACGGGGTGAAAAGAAAGCTCGAGGAAGAAACGTGACATTTCCCTCCTCTGAAAAAAGGCGTCGTCTCAATGCTTTAACAGAAAATGAAAGTACAATGATAATATACGATACAGTCATAATAACAACAACAACAGCAAAATACACTCTTTCAGTTCGTTAACGTTCATGAAATTGCTCGAGGCGTGCGACATTGAGGAGTTCAGGTCGCGATCGGCGCCGTTGAGAGTTCGTAATGCCGTACGGGGAAAAATTTGCAGTCGAGTGGGCCTAGACATCGTACGACCCTGTATAGTGCGAAGTACCGTCACAGAAATTTTTCACTGAGTCCACGTTGGCGTATCAGCGTCGATACTCAAACACTGGACTGGTATTCCACGAAGCGCCCCCGAAGATTGTTACGGCGGAGGTCGGTCGTCTGCTGGTTCATGATGCGCAGGCGCGCGAGTTGACGAGCTTCTCCAGCTCGCTGAAGTTAGATGGTGACGTCGAGGTTTTCTTCGTCAGCGACGTTGGGATGCATTGCGTGAAGCGTCGTTGCCGGGATCCTTCCGTAGACTAACTTGTACGGTTGAATTTGCATCGTCTCCTGCACGGCCGTGTTGTATGCGAAGGTCACGTACGGAAGGATGGCGTCCCGCGTCTTTTGTTCGACGGTGACGTACATGGCCTGCATGTCGGCGATTGTCTTGTTTTGCCGCTCAATGAGACCATTTGTCTGTGGTTGGTAGGTGGTGGTGCGTTGATGGCTTGTCTGGCTGTGTCTCAAAGAGATGGCTTGAGTCAAATCATCAGTAAAGACCGTAACTCTGTCGGTGATGACACCCTCTGGGGCGCCATGGTGAAGGAGCATGTTCTCAACGAAGAACTTGGCTACCTCTTCGGCGCTAGCTTTAGGTTAGGGCCTTTCTTTTGGCGTAGCGGGTGAGGTAGTTTGCGTCTACGACATTCATTTGTTTCCCGAATGCGACATCGGAAACAGTCCCAGTAGGTCCACGCCGATTTGTTGGAACGGTAGGCGAGGTAATTTGACCGACTTAAGAAAGCCTACTAGCCTTGGTGATGTTTTGCGTCGCCGACAGTCTCGACATGTCCTCATGTAACGAGCGACGTCGGCGGTAAGGTGTGGTCAGTAATAGTTTTCTTGTATTTTCGTGAGCGTGCGCGAAATACCACGGTGTCCTGCCGTTGGATCATCGTGCAGGGCCCGGAGGAGTTCTGATCGCAAAGATGAAGGGCCCAAAAGAATATACTTGGCTCGAAGCAGCAAGAAGTTCTTTTGGAGAATGCCGTTTCTCAGTGAAAACGACGTAAGTGCCCGTTTTAATACCTTTGCAACAACGAAGGTGCTGCGCCGAAGGTATTCGATTAGGCCCCTAAGTTTCAGGTTCACTCGCTGGCGTTCAGCGAAATCGTCGGCAGTTATCGTTCCCAAGAAGCAGTGGTCATTCAGGTCTTCAAGCAGCGGTGGGTCGGTGGGGGCTCGCGACAGGCAGTTGGTGTCGGAGTGTATTCTACCGGACTTGTAGATTACGGTAATGTCGTATTCTAGAAGTCTCAGGCTCCACCGCATCAGGTGACCTGAAGGGCGCTTCAAGTGAGCTAGCCAACACAAGGCGTGGTGGTCACTCACAACTTTGAAGGGCCTGCCGTAGAGGTAAGGAAGAAACTTTGACGTCTCCCAGATGATGGCAAGGCACTCCTTTTCTGTTGTGGAATAATTGCGTTCAGCCTTAGATAGTGACAGGCCAGCGTAACTAATAATTATTTCAAGTCCGTTAGTCCTCTGCACAAGAATGGCGCCAAGTCCTACGCTGTTTGCGTAAGTGTGCACTTCTGTGTCGGAGTTTTCGTCAAAATGCGCGAGTATTGGACGCATCTTGTTGGCGGGCGGCGGAAATGCAGCGATGACGGCTGTCTTCTACGGATCGGGTCTTACTCCAGACTTACTTATCACGCAGCCCAAAGACAAAAGTTCCTCATACGTGAAGCGGTATTTTTCTGGCTTCAGGGTGAGTCTGGATGTCTTGATGGCTTGAAGTACAGTTTCAAGGTGCCGAAGATACTCGTCGAATCTTGAGGAAAACACGACGACGTCGTCCAAGTAAACGAGACAAGTCTGCCATTTCATTCCTGTCAGCCCTGTGTCCATACTGCGCTGAAAAGTTGCAGGTGCCAAGCAAAGACCGAAAGGCATAACCTTGAACACGAAAACGCCGTCTGGTGTTATAACGCCGCTTTTTCTCGGTGTCTCTTGTCGACTTCGATTTGCCAGTAGCCAGTCTTGAGGTTTATCGACGAAACGTACTTCGTAATGTGGAGTCGATCCAAAGCATTGTCTATCTGTGGGAGAAAATAAACATATTTATTTTCGTGATTTTCTTGAGGTGGCGATAATCGACGCAGAAACGTAGGGTTTCGTCCTTCTTCACTAACACCACGGGTGACACCCACGGACTCTTAGACGGTTGGGTGATGTGGTCGCGTAGCATTTCGTCGACTTTTCGTTTAACGATCTCGCGTTCTCACGCCGAAACTGTTTAGGGGCTCTGCCATAGTGGTCTGTTGTTTTCCGCTGTTAATATGCGATGTTTCGTGACTGCAGTCTGGCGAAGTTTTGACAACGAAAAGCAGTCCATGTATTGCAGGAGCAGGTCCTTGAGCTGTTTTTGCTTATGCTTTGGAAGGCTCAGATTGACGTCAAAAGCTGGGTGAGGTGTTTTGTTCCATGGAGTGGGTACTGTAGAATCAGCGAGGACGAAAGCATTGGTGGCTTCCATTATTTCATCGATGTAGCCGACCGTTGTAACTTCATTCACGTGTTTGTACTCGTTGCTGAATTTCGTGAGCATAACTGTTGATTGATGATTGATATCTAGAGTTCAACGTTCTAAAACCACCATATGATCATGAGAGACGCCGTAGCGAAGGGCTCTTGAAGTTTGGACCACCTGGGGTTCGTTAACGTGCACCCAAATCCGAGCACACGGGCCTACAGCATTTCCGCCTCCACGCAGCCGCCGCAGTCGGGATTCGATCTCACGACCTTCGCCACTAGACCACCGCGGCGGGGTAAGCATAAATGTTGCTTTTCCTCCCCGTAGCTTTGTGAGTCCTCTTGCAACACAAATGTTGCGGTTGAGCAATAGGTGCTGATTGCCCTCAACGACGCCTTCGAAGTTTTCTGGTTTTGCGGTGCCGACGGAAATGGTGACGCTTGAGTGAGGAGGGACGGTAACTTCTTCTTTCAGCACATTCAGGGCACGGCTTTCTGTTGGCGTGCGTGGCGGTAATGCCTTTTCTGTGGATATAGTGTTATCAACTTTATTCTCAGGTTGATGACTGCGCCATAGAGGCTCAGGAAGTGCATTCCAAGAATGACATCTCTCGAGTAATCCTGCAGTACGACGAAGCTTGCGGGATAAATGTGGCTGTTCGTGGCCACTCTTGCTGTACAGACTCCCACTGGTGTTACTAGGTGACCTCCGGCTGTATGGATTACCGGGCCTTCCTAAGCGGTTAACATTCTTCAACTGCGTGGCAGAACTCCCACTGATGACTAATTGTCGGTTCCGGTGTCGATGAGAGCTGTGATGCTGTGGCTGTCGATGAGAATGTCGAGATCGCTAGTTCATCACCTGGCGTTGCGGTTTGGTTGCGGCGTCGGATCGCGGCTATGATGGTTTGCACCACTGTTTCTACGTTGCGTAATCAAGATTTTTTTGGTCGTGAAGTTTTGATGTTGGGGCTACGTTCAGGTGAAGGCGGGTTCTCTAAGTTTCGTTGTGGCGTCGTTGTCGTTGGCGGATGACCATCGCCAGTTCATCGTGCAGCAACCGCACCTCCATCGGTTGCTGCCTTTAGTTTTCCTGATACGGGCTAGGCAACCGGCCCCGGCTTCGGCCAGTGTACTGACGATGGTGCGGTGACATGTAGCGGCCGGATGAAGGTGAACGAGAAGATCCTCGGGGTCTCCTTTGCGTTCTGGCGAGATAGTCGGCGATGTCACGCGGCCTTTCACCCCGCTGTGGACGCGGCAAGTCGATGACATATCCACGTAGTCTAATCTGGCGGCATTGGCAGGGGCGGTACGCGATCTCGGCTTCACCACAGTGGTGCCACAGTGGGTTGTGGTCAGGGGCGCGCAAGAAGTCAGTCTTCCTAGGAGCGTATACTATGGCGCTGGCCTACGGAAGGCCGATACGACGTCTATGATAGCAGCGGCGGCGGTGTCTGACGACGGAAATGCGGTGGGGCAGTGTACTGACGA
The DNA here is from genome assembly GCF_013339725.1 of Rhipicephalus microplus. Lineage (NCBI taxonomy): Eukaryota > Metazoa > Arthropoda > Arachnida > Ixodida > Ixodidae > Rhipicephalus > Rhipicephalus microplus. The sequence continues at coordinate 96,180,262 of NC_051170.1, read as the reverse complement.
GGGCGGGGAGGAGCATTGCGGCGCACTGCACTGGCGTAGCTCATAGATTCTGGATCGGGCAGTGGTGCTTGGGGAATCCAAAGCAATTGTCGAACTTCCTCTCGCACAATGTCGGCGATCGAAATACCTTGAGGCTGCGACGAAAATAATAGCTTGCGCAGCTATTCCCGCACAATTCCTCGGGTTGTCTCGTGCTAGTCCTCGTTTCTGAGGGCATGAGCCTCGGAGTGGTGTACTGCTGAAGAGCGTCGGTCATAATTTCTTGTGCTCATTTCTGGTGCCTTCTTGATTGTGGCAGCCTCAGTGAGGAATTTTTCCACCATCATCGGCGGGTTGCGCACAGGCCCTACAGACAACTCTTCTTTAACACCACCCCTAAGGAATTGGACCTTCATGTCTTCGGCCAAGGTGGAGTCAGTGTGGCGGAACAACCGGGTCCTCTCCTCGATGAAGATCTTGAAGTACTTGTTGGAGAGTTGCACACGCGTCTCTAAGATACTCGCCGCACGTTTTTTGCAAACGATGCTCGTGAACGTGCGGAGGAACGTCGTCCGAAACACAACCCAGCTTCGCAGCATGGACTCCCGGTTCTCGAACGACGCCTTTTCGGCGTCTTTTAGGTTGAAGTATAAGCGGCGTAGTTTTTCTGCGGTGCGCCAGCTGCTCAAGGAGGCGAGTCGGTCGTATGTCTCGAGCCAGGTTTCCAGCTCTTCATGAGGTACTCTATAAAAACTTGGTGGCTCTCGGGGTTGGTGCATCACAATAGCCGCAGGCAGTGGCACAGCGGCAGTCATCGTTGCAGCAGTGGTCCTCATGGTAGACGTGTGAGTCTTGTTGGGTAAAGGCCCGTACTCCCGTGGTAGATCTTGTTGCCTACGGCTGGCTAGCTGGTCGTGGTTGGCGTAGGTGTCTTCTCTACGACATGGACTTAGTTCACGGCTGGAAGGTAGCGTGTGGTACATGGATCAGGAAGCACCTCCACTAGATGTCACGGGGTCGTGACAATGACGAAGGGAGCAGACAGCAGGTCGAAGGTTAAACTGTTTATTCAGCCGAACTTGTCGCCCCGTAAAAGGAAATTAAGAAGGCAGCAAGACACTGGCTATGATATCAGCGAACTGAGCGTCAGTCGTCAATCAACTGATAAGCGGCGAAGCGTGTCGGCATTTATAGACCTGCCATCGAACACTCTAGCGTTATTGCTAGCGGTGACGTAGATTCCAGAATAATCTGAAATGTTCACGAAGTGGGCGTAATCTCAACAAAATTATTTACTGCAGTCCCGACGCTTCTTGAACACTGTAGGCACGGTTTGCGCTGAGCATTTCCTATAGCTTAACGAACAGATAAAATAGTTGTGGAATGAACGTGGGACTATGCACGAAAAAGCAGGTGTTTTGTGCGCCTCGCTAAGATGATACGGTGCCGCCACCTACCAGTGGTTTTGCAATCTACACAAGCTTCTGTTTCCTAGCAATACTGCCAGATGACGTTCATATTTCTCGTACCCCCTCTAGACACAAGTCTATTGTCTTACGCCATTTCTAGCTCAGCATTGAATTAGCGGTCAATTTTTTGTTGTAGATTTTACCGTACATCCATTGCCAAGACTAAGTCCTCCTGTGTCCTTAAACGTGATCAGCCAATGGCTGACACCTCACACGCCTTATTGCCCTTTTTGCATATTTTTTGCTACGATTACAGTAATCAATACACCTTTATCATCAAATCTGTAAAAAAGGCTAATTTTTCATCCATCTCTAGTGCTGTTCTCGAAAATTTATTGGTCGCTTACCCATCAATGACATATTTATGATGTCTGTATAGTATGCACTCGTCTGCCTAATTTAAGTGAAGGTCAAAAAGTAATTTTATTGAGCGACTATCCTAGTTGATTATCTCATTATTTTTAACACGCTGAGTGTATACGTTTCATCGCGATAAAACAGCAGCAACGTATTACAAGGCTATCGTCTGATGATGCCAATGAAAGGGTATCGCCTAAGGGCTTCATTTCATGCGGGACATCTCTGAATAAAGTCAAAATGCACAAATGCCACTCAAGACGAGGAAGTCATAGGAAGCAATCTTTGCATTTTTAACTCCATTGTAGCAATTATGAATGAAGTCGAGAGAAGTTGCCGTTGGTAGTAACCGAGCATAAAACATTTCGTGCGTGCAACCCTGGAACTGTTTACCATCATCACTCATTAGCGTGGCGGTGAGAGTGGAACTCTGGTATTTGCCAACTGCTGTCATACAGCTGGTGAAAATTTTAAGAGTAGACAGCTGATCTAAAATGCATGCGTCTCCACGCAGTGAATCATGATGAATGAGCGAAGCACTGTAGATAACTTTTACCGTAAATCACCCGTGGCATTGCCCCTTCGCGCATGTAAATTAGTGACAATGTGTGTGTTTAGTACATACAATGTATATACAACGTGTTTTTGCCGATGAGCCTCCGCTTCCCACGCCCTCAACTCCAGGTCATTATGCAGCTCGTTGTCGGCGCTGCCAATTTGCCACTGCTTCCCGAGTTCTCGTTTTCGGGATAGCATAATGCTCGCGTAGCCAGTGAGCCACCGCATGCCGCGCTCCCATCGCCGAAAGAGCAGCTTGTTCTCAACGTTACGGCATTGCCGCTGCTTGATGAACTCTCTCCTCGGGGTAGCCTGTATACCTCGCCGTTTCGTTTTGTGGGTGAGAGTTTTCGTCAATGGCAGAAAGAAAATATGTGGTCTGGAACGCGCTTACCATGTATCGTCGTCAGCGTCATGGTTGTCTGCGCCACCATTGCCTTTTCCTGGTGAGAGCGCGTTCACGTTCAATTTAATTTGTTGCGGCCGCTGCTGCAATGTCTTTTTCGTGTCTGCTTTGATAATAGGCAGTCGGTGCCCAAAAACGTCAAGTGGAGGGCTATAAATGTCATGACTTCACCAGCTATTACAAGCTATTGATTTGGCATTAATTACTTGTAGGAAGCCATGGCACTACGAGAACAATGTGGAAATTTTTCACTGAGCCACAAGCTTATCGTCGTCGAGAACGGCGCTTCATGCTAGCTATCAATTTTGTTCGTCAATTTTTGTGCACTCTGTGAAACGTGGTTAGCAATCTAAATATTATGCTTGCAGAGTGAATTCGATTTAATGTAGGCATCAGTATGCGATATGGCTAAGGTGAAGGATCAGGCTTTAAAGTGTGGTTCACCCATATCAAGGCGTTTTTTTATATACGACTGCCAAGCTCAACGTGATATATTATGCATGAAATGTTTATTGAAACGCTATCCTGTTTCCTTTTTTACAAGTAAATATTTTGCTGCTTTAGTCCACGATGCATAGATTAGGTAACTTTACCACACAATAAAAAGTGTAAAAAAAATTTGCCACTGACGCACCAATACAGTGAAATAAAAAGTGTAACTTGATCTAACATGTTTTTGCCGTTGAGTCGCTATATTATTGAATATACCTGCCGCGCGTCCAATTTGAGAAAATTATTCGCATTCGCATCGTGGTTATTGTGGCCCACTGGTGCCTCACAGTTTTACCGGGCTGAGAAGGATGACACTTTTTCGTCGCTAACCCAACGCTTGTGAAAAAGCCTCGCGCGTGACACTTAATAGCGCCCTCATGGTTTATTGTAACACTTTTGCGGGAGATCTATTTATCCCGTATCACACGCTTAAGACAATTATTACCAAATGTGCCTTTCTTCGGGTATAAAATTGCAAGCGGGGGTGGTAAAGGCATCTCGCTAACGCCCCTGAATTCGGCAAATATAGCACGAAAACGGCTTGAAATGTGTGCACAGTGAATGAATTCACAGTTTCGAAAATCGAGCACTACAAGCAAGACGCTCCAGCACATCAGTTCAGTCACCGAGAATCTATGGCGTACAAGAGCTACCTGTTCAACATGTAAATGTTATCGTAGTGCACTAGCTCTTTCCAGCACAGTGGTAACCCTAGGTAATCACCTTACGTGTTATAAAATATGAGTAGTTATGTCTAGGGAATGATTCCGAACTTGCTATGCACCATGCACTATCGGCATCACATGAAACCCAAACAGCGGCAAGTGTTCACGATAGTATAGTGCGTGCCGTTCAGTTATCACCGTTGACAGGCGCGCGCATCCTGTTCGGCATCTCTGCGCATAAATGTGTGCCTGTTCACGGTGATAAGGAGTGGGCACGCGCCATATTATCAGAAAGGCTTGCCGCTATTCGAGTTTCATTTGACGCCGATAGTACGTTCTCTTAAAGGGAACGCATGCAATAAAATGTGTACAATTTGTAATTTGTGGCCGTCTTTAAACGGCGAGGTAATTTTTCAAATCCCCTGTTCTGGAACCCTAAGGCAACATGCTGTGTCACTTTTTGTGAAAGGGAACACGGCGACGCGTGGTCTACACGCTCCGGCGGCTGCTGGCAGCGCATTCAAGTGGGAGCGAGAGCAACCACACTCTCTTGTTGCGTCATCTTGTGGGGAGCAAAACAACCATTCGTTCTTGGTATATAGAACCAGCGGCAAGATTGCGACCCCTGCCCCTTCAAGGCAATTGCCGGCTTTCGCGTAATCGTCTTGAAGGGAGAGTATTCGCAATCTTGCCCCTCGTTCCATATCGGAACGTGTGGTTGTTTTGCTCGCCGCAAGATGACGCGACAAAAGAGTGTGATTGCTCTCGCTCCCGCTTGAATGCGCTGCCAGCAGCCGCCGGAGCTTGTAGGCCACGCGCTCCCCTGTTTGCTTTCGTAAAAATGGACACTGTACACTTGCACCGCGCAATGCAACGGCTATACTTCATCTTGTGTGACCAAGCCTGCATAAAGGACGCATGTGCTTGTAAAGCATGAATTTAACTTGCACTGCCTACTGCCTGTCCAATCGGAGCAAGTTCTTTTCATGAAATTTCGAAAGAGAAGCACGACTGGCGTAGAGCACTTGTTTGCTACGCGTATGACACAGGTTCAATTCTCACTATGACCTGGAAATATTTATTATTATTTTATTTGCACCTTTCTCGACATCTCGGTCACAGACAAAAGATTTTCGCTCACAACCAACGATGCCGACGCCGGCATCAACTGCGACGCCGGAATTATTGCGAAACGAGATATTTACACTAGTGCGTTAAAACTATCTCGTTCCGGCATAAAAAAATAATGTTGTGTGATGAGTAGCGGTGCTGATACATACTGTATTCACCAAGAACAACGACCGCAAGCCAAGCGTTAGTCGTAAGCAGCTGTCAGACCAACCAAATAGTTTTTTTTTTTGCTTCTAGGTGACCACGATGTTATATAGTAACATGACTACCCCAATCTGAGAAAACTGCCACATAACTTGCGTCAGGATTGTCGCTCTTATAATCCCGCGCTCATCTATACATACGCTGAACTTTTCACATGCAAACTGTGCTTTGCCTTCGACATGATCAAAATGTGGGAGGACGGTCGCTATACGGCAGCGGATTCTGTCAAGGGTCTACATTGCGCGCGTGTCTGCAAGCACAACCACAGTAAGCAATCTCGAAAGTCAGTGCCTGCATAGTGGGTGCCTCATGGTGGGCTGGAAAATACAAACAAATAAAAAAACTTGGTGCTGCAACAGTGGGGCTTGGCTATTTGTTTGGTTTCATTTGAAAACAGCGCAAAAGACGAAGAACACAGGAAGACTTGACAAATCTCGCGTGTTATCTGGGTTCTGCACTGCCCAGAAATTTTTTACAATGTGCTCTGTTACCTTGTTAGTTTATACCAAGCTCTTTCTGTTGGAACTTAAAAAAAAGCGGAACCACAGGCCTTATTTTCGGTATTCTGTGTACACTATATCTTGACCTTCATTTTCTACGTAATGCCTCTGGAGATGAAGCCTCTCATGGCTATTCTTCTAACTAGGAGCCCTTGCAGTTTCATGCTGTAGTTGAATTTCTACGAGCGAGAACTTGAAAGACTGAGAAAGGCCTACCATTGTTGTTTGGTTAACCACCGGCAGGCAAGATTTGTCCCACGATGAGGATGGGATGAGTTCGGCCACCTCTTCGTCAGTGATGGTCAGGATTATGACAATGCTTAGGCCCCCGATTCTGCAAAGAAAAATGGTACGCAGACATGAACTCGTGGTGTCGTAGATTAGTATCCCCAATATTTCAACATTATATGCCTGCTGCACTACATATTCTTTATTCATTAAAAGTTATCTTATACGCGAGAAATTCGTGATGTCTGCTCCTCCCTTCCCCCCACGTACAGAATATTTTGAATACTACCCCTTGCTGTGTAGTGGAGAGCGCCTTGTATCCCTGCACCGGGGAATGTCTACACCCACCGGGTCACGCCCATATTCCTCTCGGAAGACTGCACTGAACGGGTCAGAGTCGCAGGAGGAGCGTCGGCTGATCGAGCGGGCACTACGAGTGGCGCCAGCCAATGGGGCCCTGAACCGTTCGAGGAAGACCGCATCTGATACTACAAATTACAGTTTTAGGAGCTTTAGGGCACAAAGCTTCTTATACTCGGAGCATATCTCTCGACGTGTACGCTAGTTCTTGTGACGAGTGTGAGTGCTTTTAGAGCGCTACCTTTCTTCCACACGGGGAGCTTGGTGAGTGCACATCTCCACGCAGCTACCCATCATGAACACCTTAAAAGCGAAGGCAGCAGCGCGGAGAAGCTCGCAACGCTGCTGCGATGCGGGCCCACCGCGAAGACTGCGTGGTGAGAGATCGTGGGAATAAATGAAGACGGCAGCGTCAGGAGCAGCCGCAAGCCAGCACCATCATTGATCTGGAGGCGAGGACGAAGAAAAACAGCCTCCAAGTGAAATCCCGCAAAAAAGACGCGGCATGCAAGCGGTGGCGAGAGCACCTTTCATTGGAGCGGGCGTGAACGCAGTGGTAGGATGCCCAAAAGCAGTCAGTACACCTCAGATAGGTGGCGCCGAGGTCCTGGTTCAAGCGCGACTTCCTTGATCGCTCGTTCAGCCACGGCTGTAAGGCATGCCCCCACATGTCGTGTACAACAACTATACGCAATGACCAGCCCCACGGCAACGCCATCGCCAGGCTCCAACGAGAGCTACTACTCGTGCAGTGCTTGCAGCGGAGCGTGCCCGACACTGCCTCCTTCGACGTGCACCCCAAGCTACGTCTTGTCGAGACCCATTCTATACAGGTCCTCACCAAGAAAATTCATGAGTTTTCTCGATCGGTTCCGAGTAAGCTCCTCTATAATCATTCATTTCATAAAGATTACGTATTTTTCTTTCTCCTCCTTTAGCACAGAGCACACGTGAAGCAACTGAGCTTCACAATGGGCTTGTGTACCGTAACGTTCTACCTCTTACATTTTATGTTTTATCGAAACTATACATGAAAGAAAATATTGTTAGACTCGTGCGTGCTGAAAAAAAAATCACGCAATATTCCCGGAATGAATTATAAGTGAGCGAAGCTCTAGAGAGGAAGATCATCGGTAATGAGTAACTCTTTTGTGAAATGTTAGCTCAATACATAAAAAAATGACGTTGGACGGTGCGTATATTATACAGTACCACTTTTATGTTGTTTTTGTTAGTTCGCTATTTAGTTTCTTTGTTTGTTCTTTTCACTTCTTTCGTTGTCATGATGGCTGCATTGCGATGAGGTCCCCTCACGATTTAGGCTTTATGGTCCGTGAAGTGAAGTCAGTGAGGTTCCTGTACTGGCTATCGTGGGAAGTTTGCAAGTCTATGCACGTCCCTCAGATCGCGGTAGGTTGCATATGGATACATCTGAGTGCGTGTTTGGAAAGCATGTGCTGCAGGATGCAGTCATCAGCAATGAGATTCATCTGTTCGTGCGTCCGTTCATCCGGGCATCCGTGTGTTCATCCGTGCATCCGTCTATCTGTTCGTCCGTCCATGCGTCCGTCTCTCCAAGCGCCTGCCTGCCTGCCTGCCTGCCTGCCTGCCTGCCTGCCTGCCTGCCTGCCTGCCTGCCTGCCTGCCTGCCTGCCTGCCTGTCTGTCTGTCTGTCTGTCTGTCTGTCTGTCTGTCTGTCTGTCTGTCTGTCTGTCCGTCCGTCCGTCCGTCTGTCCGTCTGTCCGTCTGTCTGTCTGTCTGTCTGTCTGTCTGTCTGTCTGTCTGTCTGTCACACTAGCACCATGGACTAAGTAAGTCACACAACTAGGTGGTTACGAATCTGCCACAAAGGACATGCATGAACAGACCCACGGTGTTATAGGACTATCGCTTCTAAAACATGGAAACCCATGAATTCTTTAGGCGACAGACAGAAAAATCAGCATACTAAAACTAAGAACTGGGGTGGTAGCTGTAGACTTGGGAGTAAGAAGACCGATGAAGAAGCAGAGCCGTTGGTGTTCCACTCTTCATTTTCTTCATCCTCCACCACAATTTTGCTTCCATCCGCTTGCTTTGCTACATTTGCTACTAGAGAAATGCAAACTGCAGCCCACATACTCAGTAATTTTTAGTAGCAAATCTTCTCAAACATGGCGTTATACGTCGGCTGTCAGCTAAAAGCCCCGCGCACCGTTGTTTATCAGCTGCGCCCACCTAAGGAGACAGTACACACAGCCACCGTCTCGAGTGTTTCGTACATGCGAACAGATTACCAGGGGACTCTAGAATCAAGTTTTGACGGGGAGCAAATGAGCAAGCTTTACACTTTAGTTCAGTCAATGAGTATTGCACATACTTGCACCGCCTGTGATATGCTGTGGAAGAACTCTACCTGTTCTATGCCAAAGAAAGACATAGCATCAGCCAAGAAGGCCAAGTTAGGCCAAGTTAGCACAGGGGCCTACAGCATTTTCGCCTCCATAGAAAATTGAACTACCGCAGCCAGAGTCGATCCCTCGACAAGCAGGTTAGAAGCCCAATACCTTAGTCACCGGATCACCGTGACGGGGCTTAACGATTTCTTGGTTTAAACTCCAGTGTCACTGAAGTGCATGTGCCTTCGATCCACTGTAAGTTGCACCAGATTCCCATCATGAATTCATGAAATTATGTTTGCCTTTCACGTTTGAGCTGGTGAGAAAGCCTACGAGAAAGCTTAAAGTCGTCCTCCAATAAAGCACGCAATCGTTGTTATAAGAAATTATTCTGCACTACCATAGCCTTAAGCAAACGTACGAAAGACAGTGAGAAAAGCAACATTAGCATAGATACAATGAATGATAATCTGACGAGTATCATTACCGAGTATGCAGTAGAAGTTGGAGGCGGGGTGGTTAGACAGGACACCGGCAAGCTTGCCCAGGAAACGAAGAATCTTATTAGGAATAGTGAAATCATGAAAGTCTCAAGTACAACAGACAAAATAGAACTGACAGAGCTTTCGAAGTTGATCAATAGGCGTAAGGTATACGATGTAAGAAGGTATAACATGGAGAGAATTGAACACGCTCTGAAAAACGAGGAAAGCGTCCAAGCAGTGACGAGGAAACTTGCGATACGCAAAAATCGAATGTATGCACTATGGGACAAAGAAGGCAAAATAACTACCAATATGGATAGGATAGTTAAAATAGCGGAGGAGTTTTACAGAGATCTGTACAGTAGCCGGGACAACCACGACATTAATACTATAAGAACTAGCAGTAACTCAGATGACACCCCACCAGTAATGATCGAAGAAGTCGGAAAAGCTTCGGACGAGCATGCAAAGAGGCAAAGCTGCTGGTGAGGATCAGGTAACATCAGATCTGCTGAAAGATGGAGGACAGATTTTGTTGGAAAAACTAGCCACCCTGTTTACTAGGTGTCTGCTGACTGGATGAGTATCACAGTCTTGGAAGAGCGCTAACATTATCTTAACACATAAGAAAGGAGATGACAAGGACTTGAAGAATTACAGGCTGATTAGCTTGCTCTCTGTAGTATACAAGCTATTTACAAAGGTAATTGCTAGCAAAATCAATGCGACATTAGAATTTAATCAACCAAATGAACAAGCAGGATTTTGAACAGGCTGTTCAACAATCGGACTACAATCATACTATCAATCAGGTGATAAAGAAATGCTCTAAATACAGCCAACCCCTATACACAGCCTTCATTAGATTACGAGAAGGCGTTTGATTCAGTAGAAATATCCACCGTCATGCGGACACTGCGGAATCAGGGCGCTGATGAAGTATATATAAACATCCTGGAAGAAATTACAGGGGATCAACTGCTACCATAGTGCTTTATAAAGCAAGCAACAGAATACCAACCAAGATGGGCGTAAGGCAGGGGGACACAATCTCCCCAATGCTATTTACCGCGTGCTTACAGGAGGTTTTCTGAAGCCTAGAATGGGAACAGTTAGGGGTAAGAGTTAATGGAGAGTACTGTAGTAACCTGTGCTTCGCCGATGACATTGCATTGCTGAGTAACTCGGGGGACGAATTGCAACTCATGATTACGGAGTTAGACAAGGAGAGCAGAAAGGTGGGTCTTAAAATGAATCTGCAGAAAACGAAATTAATGTACAACAACCTCGAAAAAGACCAGCACATTGAGATAGGCAATAGTGCACTTCAAGTTGTAAAAGACTATGTTTACTTAGGGCAGGTAATAACCACGGAGCCAAACCATGAGATTGAAGTAACTAGAAGAATAAGAATAGGGTGGAGCACATTTGGCAAGCGCTCTCAAATTATGACAGGTAGATTGCCACTCTTCCTCAAAAGGAAGGTATATAACAGCTGTATCTTGCCGGTACTAAGCTATGGAGCAGAAACCTGAAGACTTACAAAGAGGGTTCAGCTTAAATTGAGGATGACGCAGCAAGCAATGGAAAGAAAATTGGTAGGTGTAACCTTAAGAGACAAGAGAGCAGAGTCGATTAGGGAACAAACGGGGGTTAAGGATATCATAGCTGAAATCAAGAAGAAGGAATGGACATGGGCCGGGCAAGTAGCGCGTAGACAGGATAACCTCTGGTCGTTAAGGGCAACTAACTGGATTCCCAGAGAAGGCAAGCGGGTATGGGGGAGACAGAAGGTTAGGTGGGCAGATGAGATCAAGAAGGTTGCGGGTATAAATTGGCAGCAGCAAGCACAGGACCGAGTTAACTGGCAGAACATGGGAGAGGCCTTTGTCCTGCAGTGGACGTAGTCAGGCTGATGATGATGATGATGATGATGATGATGATGATTATTATGACTAAAGACTCTCCGTAGAATACCATATAAGGACAGAAGCATGGCGTTAAACAGCCATAACTCCTGCGGTGCATATAATTATTTGTCGATATCCGCTCTTGGCCGAGCATCGTCCTTTGCCGTTGAACATGACGCTACCATGCCGACTTCTCAAATGCCGACTTCTGAACAGAGCTCACTTTGTGAGCTCTGTTCGTGGCATTTTAACTTGCACGTGTGTGTACCTTGACATTTTGGCGCAAATTGAGAGAATAAAAGTGGATTAAAAATCACGTTTTTTGTCAGTGGCATACCATATATTTTCCTTCCACTTAATTCTCTTCAATATTAGACATAATCTCTGTTCAAAAACACAATGTCCACTACGCTGTCCTTCGATGTAATGACAGTCAGTTTCACATGTATGTACATGTATTTATCACCCAGGCCTAACAATTTAAAAATATCCATGAACTGTAGCTAGAGTTAGCTAAGGTACCTAGATTAGAAGCTAAAATTTTAGATAAAATGCTAGAATAGATACTCATAGCTAAATAAAATTTTCAGGTGCCAGCTGACTCCAAAATTAGCTATATCTAGGTCAAAATGGCGAAATTGGCAACACTGACCATGATTACTATGTTTGTACATGTGCTTTACCTTAGCGTTTATTCCCGTCACGTGATACCAGATACACTATATGTGGAGCAGTGAAACGGCCGCGAGCGCACTATGAGCGTAGCATGTAGTCACTTCTCACAAGACACGCATGTAATGATTGTTATGTTTGGACATGTCGTTTACCTTTGTCGTCTATTCACGTCACGTGATACCAAATGGGGTATATGTGGAGTTACGGAAACAGCCGCAAGTGCGCTATAAGCGTACATTGTAGTCATGTTTTACATGACAAGCTTATGATGGTTATCATGTTTGAACCTGTCTTTTACATTTGGCATCCACTGATGTCACGTAATACCATACTTGGTATATGGGGAACTAGTGAAACGGCCACGAGCACGCTAGGAGCGTAGCTTCTAGTCATGCTTTACAAGACACGCATATGATGATTATCATATTTGGACGAGTCATTTACCTTCGTCATCTATTGACGTCACGTGATACTAAATTTCGTATGTATGGAACTTGATAAACGGGTGCGAGCGCACAATAAGCGTGGTATGTAGTCATGTCCTTCTTGACACGCGTGTCATGATTATCATGTTTGAATCAGACATACACCTTCGTCATTCATTAACGGCCAGTAATACCAAATTTGGTATATGTGAAGCTAAAGTACCGGCCGCGAGCGCATCATGGGCCTAGCATGTAGTCATGTTCTCACATAACACGCATCTCATGATTATCACGTTTTGATCAGTCGCATACCTTCGTCATCCATTCACGTCCCGTGAACGAAATTTGGTATATGCGAAGATAGCGAAATGGCCCCGAGCGCATCAAGAGTGTGGCTTGTAGTGACGTTATTACATGACACGCATGTCATTATTTTCATGGTAGGGTCTGTCACTTGTGTTGCCCATGAAGTCATGTCATACCATACCTTTTTTGCAACATGTTATGCGAACTAAACCACCGTTAATTCAGCGAGACCATCAATTGTAAATCATGACATTAATCACCTACATGTCGTGATCTTCATACCATGACTAGTCGCTTATGCTATTCATACGGTCATGTTATGCCATAACAATTTCGGTATCGAAACCATCATCAAAATGGCCAGGAGTGAGGGATTTTTAAATGAAAAGAAGAGAAAAGTGAGCCCCGTCAGTGTCTCTCAGTGGGAGGACACCTCAACAGTAGCTCACGAGGAGTGGGGATAAAGGAGGGATTAAAAAGAGAGGATTAAAAAGTAAAGATATGGTAAGGAAGGAGAGAGGGAGGCGCAGTGACAGCGAACGACCGCAAACGACGGAAGTGAGGAGGAGATGAGAAAGATAGACATGGTCGCAGGAGTCCGAGGATGGGGCACCACTAGGTGAGAGCTCTTGTCGGTGTCAGGAGATGGCGCAAGGCGAGCCCAGTCGACCAGAGCTGCGCTGTCGTCGGAAATCACGGGGGCACAACCAGTCGGCACGAAATCCAGCGAGCGAGTCCAAAATGGCCACGAGAGCTCAAAGTCGTATGTGGCTAGGTAGATAGACACGCTGAAGGTCACTGAAGTTCGCTAAGAAACGCTTCGCATTTAAAACTGGTATGGTATGACATAATTGCAAGGCGAATTTCACTGACAGACCCTAACGTGGAAATCATGACATGCATGTCATGTAAGTCATGACTATACGCCACACTCATGTTGCACTCACAGTGGTCTCGTTAGCTTCACATACATAGAATTTAGTATTACGGGAGGCGAATCAATGATGGTGATTGGTGCAAACATGATAATCGTGACATGCATGTCATGTAAGTACAGGATGACATAACACGTTGATGGTGCACTTGAAGCCGTTTCGCTAGCTTCACATACACCAAATTTGGCATATATGTGACATGAATGAATGACGAAGGTCGGTTGCATGTCCTCACACGATAATCATGATATGCGTGTCGTATAAAACATGAATACATGGCACGCTCGCCGCAGGCTCGCAGTCGTTCGGCAAGCTCTTCATATGCCAAATTTGGTATCACGTAATATGAATGGATGACCAAGGTAAATGACAGGTACGAACATGAGAACCATGAGATGGAAGTCATTTACGGTAAAATTTACGTACGACCCGTAACGTTGTGCTGACTTTAAAGCGAAGTATCATACCTTCCTCGTTCGTGCTTCGCATAACATGGATTTTCACTGTACACGGGGTACGCAGTTTGTTTTCGTTGAGGTTTGAGTCGTTTTTTGCAATTTCGGTTGCCTGCCACGTGACCCTCGACACAAGCTGCACACTTCAGAAAGAATTCGTGTCCGTTTTTGGGGCTAAAGAAAGCACAAAGGTAAGTTACCTCGCTGCCGTGGAAGGAGCATTTATGAGGGGAGCAGGCTGCTCACACACAGAAGAATAGAAATGGTGACAGTTTTTCGTGCTCGCCCTGTGTAAACTTGTGCGTTTTTTTCGTCCGTCTCTCTGTTTGAGCAGCGTTCATCCCATGAGCGACAAGTTGGCCGCGCTTTTCTTGTGTGTGGACATTTCTAGTGAGCCTTCTGTTTGAGGTGCGCTCTGAAAGTTTTAGGTACTTGCCATTCTTCGCGTGAAATTGTAATTTCTTGCAGTAGCATTTATTTCTTCGTGGCAAAACAATGCATGATAGGCGTTCTACTAGCTCTGTGAAGACGCGATTCACTTCCGCGTTAAACCGATTTCTAAAAAGAAAAATCAACCAAGTTTCTTTTTGACTTTATTTGCATGGCTCTCAATTTTCGATCAAGGGCAAAATAGATTTCGGTCTCACAACCAATGATGCTACTGCCGACCTATGAATTTCTGCGAAACGACCTCTGGTATACCATCGCGTTGTTATAATAAAGTTAAAGTAGATGGGTAATGTGCAGTTCTGGCTTTTAAATAGCCGATTATTTTCTGCCTCTCTTCAAGCCACTACTTTCGTATTAGTTTCATGCATCAGTCTTTGAGAAGCAAGTGCCGGCACGCGAATACAGGGGCAGTCTTGAAGAGTATGCCTGTTATTAGTAATGTTCCAACCTTACCAATCCTATAGTACATACCTGTTCAACCGTATAAGGTAGTCCGTATACCTCGACTGTATAACGTTCGGTTCGAGAGCATAAAAGTTTCTGATATCGTCTTCGTTCAATCGAGCGTTCGTAAGTATACGGAAGAGGGTCTGTAAGAATTGAAAAAGAACACCATCAACTTCTGCGTCATTGAAGTATGTTGCGTGATGATAAAAAAAGCTCTTATTTTTCGCGATTGCCAACGTAAACAATATTCGAATACATTTTGCCCGTAAACCACGCGCTTTTGTGACATTGCTGTTATAAGAAACTATTTAGATCGTAATTCAAAGTATTATATAACATCGGAACTTACTGGCGTTGCGAAAACATTACACCATATTAGAACAGCTGGACATCTTTAGACGGAATACGCCGAGTACTACAACAGCAACAAAAAACTTGTATATTGGTAACATTCAGCTGGTCTTGTTAAAATATATTAGTACCATTTGAATAGCGTCAGAACAGTCAGATAATTTCATTTCGATGAAAACTTGTGCCGTAGAACGGTAGTGTGCAAACAACTCCGCATTGTCGATCTTTTCTTCATAAACACACATTACACTTACTTTCTAGCTGTATTTAAAATACAAGGGGTTCACGAAAATTCTACAACATCCACACTACTCCTCTGCTGTGAGATAAGTACGATTTGTGGAGATAGAAATTTAAATCACGTAAATGTTAGCCCTTCACTGTAGGTCAGACTTTTTTTTTTAAAGACGTATTTTCTCCATCCTATAGGACACTAATATAGAAAGTAGCAGCTAGTTCTTGGGTGTAGCTCAACATACAGAGTTGTAAGAACTAAGTTGTTCAGAAAGAGGCACCTCTTTCCTGTCAACTTCTTTCTTTAAAATTTATACGTGGATTTACATTCTCTAAAAATGCCTGCACTGATATACCAACTAGCCTGCAGAGGCGCCCTTGTTCAGTTGTTGCTTGTGTTCTTCAAATCTCACACTGAGAGATATACTGCATATATTATAATTTTAAACACTGAAGAATATTCACTGGACAAGACACGAGAAATTCGTGACAGTACCAAGGAGGCCGGCTTGTCTAAACAATTTCTTGTCACCAGACATGCTGAAATTGTCGCAAAAGTAAGGCTACTGCTGTAAGGACTCAAGACAACATCACAATATGCGTGGTAATAATTAATAAATTAACCATAGGCTGCTGCATACTATTTGTTATGAACAATATGGTATACATAAAACGTCCTAAATTCCTGTGCCGCCTTACATTTTGAATATTTGCGACCGTGGTTTGAAGCTTGACAGAACTATGCCAAAAAACAAGTTCTGCGAAAGTTATTTCGGGCAAGTGTTCAATGATTGTTTCTCGTAAAAACAATCCGCGGCACAAGATTTGTTGAGAATGAAAGTAAGAAGTGAGTACAGAAGCTTTGTATTAGAGTTTTTTTGATTATATACCTTTGTTAATTGTATCTGTATAACTGAGTGATAATGACAATCTTTACGCTGGTTGTCTCGCTTGAAATAGTTGTTCACTTCGTACATTTTTGTTCAGCATTTTTGTTCAGAATTGTAGAGTCATGACAAAACGCGTGGCAAAATAAAATGCTATCTTGAAGCATAAAACAGGCAACTCCCACATCGACCACTCCACATGACGTTAAGTTGCAGCTGATGCGCAGAAAAACTCACCATGTATGTCCTCCGCAATAATGCATTATCATTTAGCAGTCCTACTCCACTTTCCAGGATAGGGAGGCCTTTTAGGAATCCCAAGCCATAGATCTTGCTTGGTTGAACAGAAATCTGTGCCGTCTGCACGCTTTGCAGGAATGGACCCTTCTGTATCACTGATAGGATCTCTGATAGGCTCATACCCTGAAGACCGACATTGAAGAGAAGTCGATAGCCGCCACTGCTGATGAAGGTGTACGAAGTATCTGTAAAGTAGCGCAAAACACAGTCATTCAGTACGGAAAAATTGGCAGATCCCACGTAGGTTGGGTATCAATGACAGGCGAAGCGTGAATGAGAAAGGTTCATATATCAATTTGAAATAGGCAGAACAACGAGGCCTAGCTAAACTATGCCGTGCATAACTTCTATGTCATAATAATCATGTTTGGACATGTCTTTTACATTTTCCGGCTATCCACGTCACGCGATACCAAATTTGGTATATGTGGAGCTAGCGAAACGGCTGCGAGCACGCTATGAGATTAGCATGTAGTCATAATTTACATGACAGACATATCACGTTTATCATGTTTGAACGTGTCAATCTTTTTGTCGTCTAGTCACGCAACGTGACACCAAGCGATGATGATAGTTATAGCGCGAGAACAAAACAACGACCTTGAGACAAAAAGGACACGGTCCTTCTTGCCTCTGGGTCGTCGTTTCGTGCTCGCCCTATAACTATCGTCATGCCAGATCATCTAGCCCAAGCTGCCACACTTCTAAGTGACACCAGAGTTGGTATATGTGGAGCTAGCGAAACGGCCGTGAGCGCGCTATGACCGTGGTATCTAGTCATGATGCTTGAAACGCATAATAGATCAGTGTTGCCTAATGTCAGAGAGCAAATATATCTAGAATGCCGCCAAAAAGCACGTAGATATGGCCAGGGAATTCACCAAAAAGTTAAAAAAGTTGCCTAATTGTTTTAATAAACATTGTTTGACATAACTACGTGGAACATGTGAGGTATATACAAACTAGTAGCGTATCTTCCAAAAAATCTGATCCAGTAGTAGGCGGCTCGTGGCCACCGCCTCCTTATATACGTTGGAGGAGACGGCCACAACAAACAAATTGATAAATTAAACAGAAGGTCACAATCGGAAGCCATAGCGAAGTCGTGCATTCAACCTACAAGTCTCCAAATTAACATTTTCCTGAATTGCTGACATTTTACGTGCCATTATACGCAATTCATCGCACCTTAGGTCTAGCTCATTGCGTGCGCAAAAGAAAAACAAGACCAACAAGAACTATTGAGGAATCCAGCTTGTTTTATTACCCACATAGTGCACTTGAAGTATTGATTGATATGTGGGGTTTAACGTCCCAAAACCACTAAATGAATATGAGAGACGCCGTAGTGGAGGACTCCGGAAATTTAGACCCCCTGGGGTTCTTTAACGTGCACCCAAATCTGAGCACACGGGCCTACAACATTTCCGCCTCCATCGGAAATGCCCACTTGAAGTATACAAGGAAAGTTTTGCGGATGATGAAATTGTGATTCAATGTTCATGAACCGCGTAGCAAACAGTTAGAAAACTCGCCTTGCCCAATCATGAAAAAACACTGCAGCGAGACAGAACCTTGGAGAACATCACTTCGACAAACGTTGAGCGCAACGTGTTGCTGCTTAGCGTGTAGCATTCGCCGTCACCGAAGGCGAAGGCACGATGGCCGTGTGCCAGAAAATGAGCGGCTATTTGCACATTCTCTGAGCTTGTTCAGATCTGAAATGTCGTGCAAGTGAAAAGAACATAAGGAAATAAATAAACTATAAAAGGGACCTACGAACCCACTACGCAAAAGCGAGTGCTGTATCGTTGACCCGGCATTGCGCCGAAACAAACACAAACCCCGATAGCAGATTGCCTGCGCTCCCATTGATGGCACTCGATCAAAAAAAAGACAATCGTCTTTTTATGTCCAAGTGTCTGGTAAACCGTGAAGTAAATTTATAATTAACTTAGATGTTAATAGAAAAAATTTCTTGAAATGAATATATACAGGATCCCCGAGCAAGTTTTAGCCAGACATTAAAAATCTGCCGGCACACGCAAATACGACACGAAAAAATGCATGTGGCTGACAGTTGCCTGGAGTTAGAAAACTTTTTGTGTTCTAATAATATTTATCGAGATCTGAACTTGTGAAGATGGTTGAGAATTTTCAATGAGAAAGTTGTAGATTGCTTTGCAAAACGTCCGACTAGACAGTTTCGAACTTTGTATCTGTTGATTATTAGTTTTTTTTTTGCTCCCCCACCAGGGTGGTCTAATGGCTAAGGTACTCGGCTACTGGCCCGCACGTCACGGGATTGAATCCCGGCTGCGGCGGCTGCATTTCCGATGAAGGCGGAAACGTTGTAGGCCCGTGTGCTCAGATTTGAATGCAGGTTAAAGAACCCCAGGTGGTCGAAATTTCCGGAGCCCTCCACTACGGCGTCTCTCATAATCATGGGGTGGTTTTGGGACGTTAAACCCTACAATTCAATCAATCAGTATTTTGTGCTAAGTACAAATGCCAACAGAAACAAAAAAAACACCACGTGACAAACCCACTCGCATGCATACGCGCGGCATGATTCTGTTGCTCTCTAACTTTCCACGTGCAAACGATACGCATCCCTCGCAACGGGTCAAGACAGCGATGAGCAGTAACTGTGGTTATTGCTTTTATGGCTGATAGCAAAGTATGTTCACCGCAAATCTATCACCATCTATGCCACCCTGTCGAGACAGCACAATTGGGCAAAGGCTATTGTCGTTCGTAAGCGGAACGTTATAGAACCCTGGAACTGTCAAAGCGGACGTTTTGCAACCTGATCTACAACTTTCTCACTGAAATTTTTGTCCATCTTTGTTCACTCAAAAGTTAGTTAGTTAAAGAGATATAATTACACAGTGTTTTAGAACACAGAAAATGGTTCCAAATCTGCATGTTACACCGCAAATGTCGTCGAAAGACGATAGTGTTGCGTCTGGAGAGAGTGAACAAAACGTTCATTTGATATTCTGTGCAAGAAAATCGGTGAAGGGTATTCTCCAGGTGTTGCGTTAGAGTGCCTTGATCGAGTAGCGGAGGCGAACGAGCGCATCGAGGCACGTTAGACACAGGTGCCATCTGGCAGCTATCTTCGAAAACGAAGGTGTGCAGCCCGCGGAGAAAGATGCCCGCCAGTCTCGGAGGTGATAAGGTGTAGAACGCAAAGCGACGGGCAGGTGCCATCACCGTGATGTCGTAGCAAAGCGTTTGAAACACCTTTATGAGCATTGCGTTGCACTGTCAGCGCAGCGCGATTAAACGCTACATTCCTTAGAGTTACTTGTGTGTGCCTCTTCTAATATAAAGACAGACATACAAAACATCAAAGCGTTGTTGTGGCACCTCAGATATGCGCAATAATTCATTTTTAATTAACAATCACACAACTATGCACGATAAACCTTGAGCAATATTGGTGGGCGCCGCGGATGGGATTGGCTGTTTGGTGCGTTTGAGGTATCATTATACAGACAAATGTACAGACAGACAGAGAGACAGGTCAAAATTTTTCCGTCGAAGGTCTTCAAGATAGACTATCGTCTTTATAAAGCTTGAAAAAAACTACACGTCAGCAACATGCAGTTAGTCCCGTCGTGATTGCACATGTTGGCATATCTTTAAACTCTAACTAAATATAGCTCAGGCACCCTGTACATATATCTTGTAATGAGCGAGACAGACACAGCAGCCGTTACTACAGCTGCCG
Source organism: Rhipicephalus microplus (assembly GCF_013339725.1). Lineage (NCBI taxonomy): Eukaryota > Metazoa > Arthropoda > Arachnida > Ixodida > Ixodidae > Rhipicephalus > Rhipicephalus microplus. The sequence goes on along the minus strand of NC_051170.1, from coordinate 96,159,936 downwards.
CGCCGCTCTTCGTTACATTCGGCCACACTGCGGACCTGACAAAAAAAAAAGAAATTACAGTTCATTGCACCTGCAGCGGTCCGACTGCCATTTTCAAGCGCGACACATGTACGGCAAAGTTGTTTCTTTTGCGTTTATCGAGAGTGAAGTTCGCATCTGAGGTGTTCACTCCCCAGGTATTTTCTCCTACACACTGAGTAATTATGAATGGCGCGTCGAACTTAGGGAGTAGCTTCTTGCCGGGCCTGCTGGTGCCCCTTAGCACCCAGACCTTGTCACCGATGTTGTAAGCAGGGGCGGACCTACGGCGTCTTTCATAGTGGCGCTTTTCATTTTCTTGTGCGTGGGTGGTTTCTTGATCGCCTTAGTTCGGATCTTCTGACAGGCCGCTTTGAGATCGTTGGCACGTGGAACTATAATGGGAGCGTCCAGACGGAGGACCACTTTCAGCTGTGGCAGTTTTCCATAAACGATTTCGTAGGGCGTTTCCCCGGTGGAAGTCTGCAGTGCCGTGTTAATCGCAAAAGCGGCTGACGGAATGTGGACGTCCCAGTCGGCCTCTCGTCTTTTCCCTGCCTTCGTATATAGAGCGAGTCGTGCCTGGATGCTCTGGTTAGTTCTCTCAGTAAGGCCGTTTGCTTGAGGATGAAACGCGGATGTGTAGCGGTGCTGCACGCCTGCCGTGCAAAGGTACTTTTTCAGTTTCCAGCTACAAAACGTTGTAGCCCGATCAGATATAAACTTTTTTTGGTAAGCCATGTCCCCATTCAAATCGGTGCTTGAGGAAGTCGATTTGGTAAGTGAATGCAAGAGATGGCATAGCCTCCACTTCCACGTATTTTTACAGGTAGTCTACTGCTACAATGACGTAATGATTTCCCGCAGCGGTGGAGGGTAGAGGTTCCATGTAATCAATACCAATCGTGTGGAAAATTGTTTAGGGTATCTGGATTGGTGTTAGTAATCCAGGTTGACAACCAGGCAGTTGCTCAAACTGCTGACAGATTTTGCAACTGGCAACATAAGAACGGACACTACTTTGCATCTTCGGCCCCAAAAAACTTTCTTGTAGTTTCCGGAAGGTGGCTCGTTGGCCGGTGTGTCCGCCTTCTGGGGAGTCATGAATGGCTCGTAATATTTCTGACCTGTGGGATTTCGGGAATAACCTGGAAGTAACGTTCTTCGGATCAGTCCGCTCGCCAGTGACGCCAGTACAATGCGGCATTGCGCATCACAAAAGTACTGTGATTTCCCTTGTCAGTGATAGATGCAATAATGGATGCCAAATCTTTATCCTCCTGTTGCGTTATGGATATATCCATTTGGGCGAAAAAAAAAATGTTGGTTTGCCTGGTTTGTTGTGCGCAGTTTGTTGCGCGCAAGGGGGTTCCGTGAGAGTGCATCGGTGACGTTGTTTAGCCCCCCGGCGCGGTGGCGCACGTCAAAATCGTATTCTTGCAGTGTGATAATCCACCGGGCTAGTTTGTGTTTAAGTTGCTACTTGAAGAACATCTATGCTTTAGCAGCATTATCAGTCACAACAGTAAATTTACATCCGAAAAGATAATGCCGAAACTTATCATCGACGCTCCATACCACTGCAAGACATTCAAGCTCGTGGGAGTGATAGCGGCGCTCGGTGTCTGAAAGTTTTCTACTGGCATAAGCGACCACGTGTTCTACGCCATCTGGCTCACGCTGCACTAACACAGCTCCTAGGCCGACTTGGCTGGCATCAGTGTGCACTATGGTGGACCAGTCCTCATTGAAGTGACTTAGTATGGGGCAACAAGTGAGCTTTTGTTTTATAGCTCGAAAAGAATTTTCTTGTGAGACGCCCCACCAAACCACGCATCCTTTTTAAGAAAACCGCTCAAGGGAGCTGCGATCGAAGCGAAGTGGGGAATAAACCTTCGCAAATACGAGGCCATACCCAGAAATGACTGAACCTGCTTCAAGCAGGTTGGTGTGGGATACTGCGACATGGCAGCTATTCGCTCCGGGAGTGGCTGAATGGCGACAGGAGATATATTATCACCCAGGAACGAAATCTTGGACACCCCAAACTGGCATTTCTCTTGGTTCAAACGAAACCCTGCTGCATTGAGTCTGTGTAGTACTTCGTCCAAATCGCGAAGGTGTTCATCCTCCGTCCTGCCAACGACCAGGATGTCGTTTAAGTACACAACACAGGCTTGGTTTTTCAATGGTCCGAGCACTGAATTCATCGCACGCTGAAAAGTGCTAGGAGCCGTTCTTAGTCCAAATGACATGCGGTTGAATTCATACAAACCGAAAGGTGTGCGAAAGGCCGTTTTACATCAATCTTCCTCCGCGACGTTAATCTGCCAGTACCCTGCGCGTAAATCAAGCGACGAAAAGAACTTGCAGTGACTTATTGTATCAACAGCGTCATCAATGCGGGTAAATGGTAGGAGTCTGGCATTGTACACTTATTGAGCTGCCTGTGGTCCACGCTGAAGCGTATATATCTGTTTTTCGTGCGAACAAGGATGACTGGCGCTACCCACGGACTCGATGACGGCTTAATGATGCCCGCGGCAAGCATTTCATCTACATGTTCTGCGATCACTGCCCGTTCTCGTTCAGCATATCACCGCAGTGGTACGCATATTGGTGGATGATCCCCGTTGGTATGCGATGGAGCAGCAAATTAGTACCTGGCAGTTCTGCTGTATTGCTAGCGAATACTGGCTGATGGCGAGGCAATATAGAAGATAAGGTAGGCAGAGTGGACGGCTCACCTGTCGGTGGTGGCAGGGTTGCGGCGGTAGTCCCAGCTGTCGAAGACCGGAGCTCGACATAGCAACGATGTATGGTGAGCTCAAACTCATCAGATAGCAAGAAGTCAGTCAAAGAAAAACGGGTCACTACGCTTCTGCGTGGACTACAGGCAGCTCAATAAGTGTACAATGCCTGGCTCCTACATTGTACCCCGCATTGATGACGCTGTCGATACAGTACGTCACTGCAAATTATTTTCGTCACTTGATTTACGCGTAGGGTACTGGCAGATTAACGTCGCGGAGTAAAATAGATGTAAAACGGCCTGTCGCACACCTTCCGGTTTGTATGAATTCAACCGCATGTCGTTTGGACTAAGAACGGCTCCTAGCACTTTTCAGCGTGCGATGAGCTCAGTGCTCGGACCATTGAAAAACCAAGCCTGTGTGGTGTACTTAAACGACATCCTGGTCCTTGGAAGAATGGAGGATGAACACCTTCGCAATTTGGACGAAGTACTACACAGACTCTATGCAGCAGGGTTTCGTTTGAACCAAGAGAAATGCCGGTTTTGAGTGTCCAAGACTTCGTACCTGGGACATAAGCTATATCCTGTGGGCTGCGCCATTGTAATGAGCGCGACAGACACAACACGCATTCGTCAGGCAAGCGGTTCTATTCTGCCTCTTCCTCGCAGTCCAGCCCATGGCCCACAGCTGCCACGCCACTATTCGTTACAATATATATATATATATATATATATATATATATATATATATATATATATATATATATATATTGTCGCGAGCAAAAACAAGATCTGCAGCCAGGAGTTCACCCGAACCGGAGCAACCAAAACGTTCTCTTCTTCTTCGTAGCCCAAAACGGGTATGAGCCACAGCGGCTCGTTCATCAATGGTGGCATCACCCCCTCTCCCAAGAAGCATCGTCCCGATGCTGTACATGAAGGCAAAAAAAAGAAAATGAGATCAAAATTACCATGTAAGCAAAATGAATGGCGTAAGGCGGAATAACATAGGTGGTTGTGGAGTCAAGAGTTAAATGAGAAATAAGAAAAATAGGGAAGAATGTGAGGGAGAGACGAATAAAGTCAGTCACTCACTGGTGATTCACAGCGCGAAAAGTACGGTTTCAGCCGTGAAACATGAACGACTTCAGTTCGCGGGGTGAAACGGGAACGTCTCGAAGTGCCTTCTGGGAGAACCTCGTATGTGACGTCTCTGAGACGTCGTACGACCTTGTAAGGGCCGAAGTAGCGGCGAAGAAGCTTTTCTGAACGGCCACGTTGTCGGATAGGGGTCCACACCCAGACTTCATCACCGGGCTTGAAAATAACTTCATGGTGACGAAGATTGTAGCGGCGTGCGTCTGCGCTTTGGTGATGTTGAATACGGTGACGAGCAATTTGACGGGCCTCTTCTGCACACTGCGCGAATTTGGCGGCAACGGTGCGGTATATTCCTAAGTTGTCGGGCAGGAGCATAACGTCAAGCATCGTCGTGACCTCGCGACCGTGGACTAAGCGAAAAGGTGTGAAACCGGTACTTTCTTGAACAGCAGTATTATACGCAAAAGTTACGTAGGGAAGTATGGCGTCCCGGTTCTTGTGATTGATGTCCACATACATCGACAGCATGTCTGCAATTCTCTTATTGAGTCGTTCAGTCAGCCCGTTTGCTTGCGGGTGGTAAGCCGTTGTTTTGCGATGTTCCGTGCCACTTAATCGCAAGACTTCCTGCAGCATCTCTGCGGTGAAAGCTGTCCCACGATCAGTTATGACGACAGCTGGAGCACCGTGACGTAAGACGATGCTGTTCACGAAACATTGGGCGACATCTGCTGCGGTTGCTTTTGGAAGCGCCTTCGTTTCACAGTAGCGTGTTAAGTAGTCGGTAGCGACCACAATTCACCGGTTTCCAGACGAAGACGTGGGAAATGACCCAAGCAAGTCCATGCCAATCTGATGAAAGGGCGCCTTTGCTGAGTCTATTGGTTGCAGTAGTCCCGCTGGTCATAAAGGTGGAACCTTACGTCGCTGACAGTCGCGACATGTGCGAACGTAATGCTTCACAGTCTTTGCGAGACGTGGCCAGTAGTAGGAGCGTTGAATCTGTTGCAGCGTGCGCGTATAGCCGAGGTGTCCGGACGATGGCTCATCATGACACGCACGTAAAATGTCACCACGAAGCGTAGTTGGCGCAACAAGCAGATACATAGCTTGTGTAGGATGAAAGTTCTTCTTGTAAAGCACTCCATCGCGGAAACAAAAGGAGGATAGCGAGCGTGCAAAGCTTCGAGGAGGCTGGGAATTGCGTCCTTCCAGGTAGTCAATGAGCGGAATGAGCTCCGAGTCGTGACGCTGTTGCTCAGCTAAGCGGGTTGCTGATACGGCAGAAAGAAAAGTGTCGTCGTCTTCAAGGTCAGTGTTGGCATTTTCGACCGGCGCACGTGAGAGACAGTCGGCGTCGGTGTGTTTCCGCCCAGATTTGTGGACGATGGTGACATCGAAATCTTGTAGCCGAAGGCTCCATTGTGCTAGACGACCTGAGGGATCTTTGAGATTTGCGAGCCAACAAAGGAAATGGTGGTCGCTAACTACCCTGAATGGGCGGCCATACAAGTATGGGCGGAACTTTGTTATGGCCCAGACAACAGCGAGGCATTCCTTTTCGGTTGCAGAATAGTTTTTCTCCGCTGGGGATAACGTTCTGCTCGCATAACGTTCTGCCCCCGATAATATTTACAGCTCAAGGAATAATGAACATAATTGATAAAATGAAACTATCATCTGCTACGGGACCGGACGGAATCAACTCTAAATGCTGAAAAATTCCAAAGAACCAATTAGTGCCATGCTCGCTTTGCTATTTTCCCAATCATTAATGTCAAGCTGTATCCCCATTAAATGAAGCTAGGTAAGATTGTTCCGACCTTTAAAAGCGGCAATAGGTCATCATCGTTGAACTATCGCCCCATTTCAATTACGTCCGTACCATCAAAAATATTGGAACTGTTAAGCGGTTTATTGGCGGACACTCAGCGATGATTCACGACAGCGACAGTCAATGCGGGGATCGACTCTATGCACGAGCTGCTCTTCTTCTTAAGAAAAAGGGCAACCCACTAGAAGGCGCTGAAGAGGACGACCCACTGTTCAAAGGCTTTACCACAACTACCCCGGGTACGAAAAGGGAGCCGCCTGGCGACCTAACAGCTGGTTACAATGAGCGGGTCATGGTAGGCCTTCAGGCGCTCCACGTTAACAATGTCGCGTCCTCGACGACGCATGTCCGAAGATTGTTCGATGGGTTCAATCAAGTAGTTGACTGGGGAAGTGCATTTGACGACATGGTAGGGGCCTTCGTATTTGGGCAATAGTTTTGAAGATAGGCCAGTTGCAGTAGTAGGGATCGAGAGCCAGACGAGCGCTCCAGGGAGGAATGTGGGCGCAGTAGTACTGGCATCAGCGCGAATGCTTTTTTGCCGCTCTTGATCATGCGCAGTAAAGGTCTTTGCAAGCTCTCGACACTCTTAAGCAAGCTTGGCTGTAGCAGAAATAGGTGCCCACTCAGACGGATCTGGCCTGTACGGAAGTATCGTGTCGATGGTGTGTGACGGGTGCCTTTCATATAATAAAAAGAAAGGTGAAAAGCCAGTAGTGCTCTGAGGGGCGGTATTATATGCGTAGGTGACGAAGGGTAGAATGGAATCCCAATTTGTGTGATCGGCGGCGACGTACTTGGAGAGCATGTCGCCCAGCGTACGGTTGAAGCGTTCTGTGAGGCCATTCGTCTGCGGGTGGTAAGCAGCAGTTTTGCGGTGAACAACGTTGCACTCTTTGAGAATGGCTTGAACGACTTCAGACAGGAAGACACGGCCTCGGTCACTGAGCAGTTCCTGGGGTGGGCCGTGTCGCAGAATGAATCGTTGGAGCAGAAAGGAGGCCACATCGCTCGCTGTAGCCGCGGGAAGAGCGGCCGTTTCGGCGTATCGCGTGAGGTGGTCCACAGCAACAATGGCCCAGCGGTTACCAGCTGACGTTAGTGGAAGTGGCCCATACAAATCGATGCCAACGCGCCCAATCAGCCTGACAGGGCAAGGTAGAGGTTGCAGACCTACCGGCGACAGGTGCGTTGAAGTTTTGCGGCACTGACATTCTATGCAGGAGCGAACGAATTTCTGCACGTAGCGGTACATGCCGAGCCAAAAGTACCGTTGGCGAATGCGGTGGTAAGTCTTCCATACCCCTGAGTGCGCACACTGCGGATCAGAATGAAAGAATTCGCATATGTCAGAGCGCAGACTGCGAGGTATGACTAGTAGCCACTGGCGGCCGTCACCGTTGTAATTGCGTCGATGGAGGAGGTCGTCGCGTACTGCGAAATGGTGGGCTTGACGACGCAACGCGCGAGTGGATGGAGTGAATGGATCAGTCAGCAAGTCTATCAGTGAGGCAATCCATTGATCCTTGCGCTGTTCAGTAGCAATGGCATGAATGCTAATCGAAGAAATGGCAAGGCGAGACACTGAGTTGTTGGCATTGTCGTCAGGCAAGGGAGAGCGCGACAGGGCGTCGGCGTCAGCATGTTGCCTTCCATTGCGGTACAGCACGTGGATGTCAGTCTTGCAGGCGAAGTGCCCACCGGGCGAGACGGCCTGAGGGATCTTTCAATGACGACAACCAGCATAGTGCGTGGTGGTCGGTGACGACATCAAATGGGCGACCATACAAATAAGGTCGGAACTTTGCAAGGGCCCAGACGATTGCCAAACATTCTTTCTCGGCGACTGTGTAATTAGTCTCGGCTTTAGTAAGCGTGCGGCTCGCGTACGCCACGACGAATTCCGGGAACCCTGGTTTGCGCTGCGCAAGGACAGCGCCGAGGCCGACACCACTGGCATCCGTGTGTACCTCTGTAGGGGCCGTAGGGTCGTAGTGGCGGAGTATGGGAGGCGACGTCAACAAACGACGAAGTGTTCTGAAAGCGTCGTCGCACTGTGATGACCACGAATGGAGAGGCCCGTTACTTCCGCGAAGCTTCGTCAGCGGCGATATGATAGTCGCGAAGTTTCGAATGAAGCGCCGAAAGTAGGAACACAGTCCTACGAAACTGCGCAGTTCCTTCACGGATGTCGGCTTGGGGAACTCGGTCACGGCCCGAAGCTTGGCTGGATCAGGGAGAATTCCGTCCTTGGACACGACGTAGCCGAGTATTGACAGCTGCCGAGCTGCAAATCGGCACTTCTTTAGGTTCAGTTGCAGACTGGCGTTTCGCAGACGCGTAAAACATGCCGAAGGCGTTGAAGGTGCGTCGAGAAGTCAGGAGCGAAAACGACGACGTCATCGAGGTAGCACAGGCACGTGTGCCATTTCAGGTCACGCAGAACTGTATCCATCATGCGCTCAAAGGTGGCGGGCGCATTGCACAGCCCAAACGGTATAACGTTGAACTCGTACAAGCCGTCGGGGGTGACAAAAGCGGTCTTTGGTCGAGCGTCCTCAGCCATAGGTACTTGCCAGTACCCTGAGCGCAAATCGAGGGATGAAAAGAATTCTGCTCCTTGCAGGCTGTCAATCGCGTCATCTACCCGCGGTAATGGATACACGTCCTTACGAGTGATCTTGTTGAGGCGTCGGTAGTCCACACAGAACCGCACAGAACCGTCCTTCTTCGTGACGAGAACGACAGGAGATGCCCAGGGGCTGCTAGAGGGGCGAATAACATCGCGGCGAAGCATGTCATCGACTTGCTCGTTGATTACACGGCGTTCTGCGGTAGATACGCGATATGGACGTTGCCGCAGTGGTGACTGTGCGCCTGTGTCGATGCGATGCGTAACGGTGGATGTGCGGCCGAGAGAAGGTTGAGCGACATCGAAAGAAGAGCGGAATTCTTCCAACAGGCCCAAAAGCTGAGAACGCTGGCCCTGCGCAAGGTCGTCGAGTATGCAGGGACCGAATATATCATCGGATGATAAAGCAGATGTCGAAACAGCACCAAGCGTACAGGAACTTGAGCAGTGCATGTCATCGGGTTGATCCATAACTTGCGCGTCTTCGATGGGTTCTGCGCTGCCGAGACATTCTCCTCGCACCAACGTAACGCTGTACGGAGATGAGTTCACAACAAAAATTGTGGTGCTGCCGTGAGTGAGTTGCACGGTCATGAAAGGAACCAGCAAGCTTTTTCTTATGAAAACACGATGATATGGCGAGAGGAGTGCAGTGGTGTCAGAAAGGCTTGCGCAGTAGAGCGACACCGCAACAGACGAGTTTGCAGGCACTTGAGTGTCGTCTCTGACGAGTAACTTGCTTGCAGTGGATGGACTGTCGGCCGGCGTCAAAGAAGAGAATGGCGCGAGTTCTATTTCTGCTGGTGCGCAATGAATGACGGCGTCGTGGCGGGAGAGAAAATCCCATCCTAGGATGACGTCGTGAGAGCATGAAGAAATTATGATGAATTCGACCGCATACATCACGTCCTGAATCATAAGGCGGGCTGTGCAAATCGCTGTAGGGTGAATGCTTTGGGCGCTGGCTGTACGGAGGGAGAGCACGCAAAGCGGCGTGGTCACTTTGCGCAGTAATCGGCTAAGTTTTTCGTCCATCACGGATATGGCGGCTCCAGTATCTACAAGGGCAGATGCACGAACGCCATCCACAAGCACGTCTATCACGTTCGACGGGCTTTCCTGAGGGCTTCCGCAGTTCGACAGCGTCGCAGCCCTTGCCTCGTGGACTGCGACGACTAGTTTTCCTGGTCGCCCTCGAGTGGACGTGGCCGCATCGGCGACAGTGAGCGACGTCGTGGAGATGGGGAACGGCGGGTAGACGGAACGGGGCGGGACGACGGTGACATAGGCGGCGGTTGGTCATAATAGCGGCTTGACCGGCTGGGAAAGTTGGAGGCGACCTGCGGTTGCTGCACACGATTGCAATATCGTGCTACATGACCGACGCAACCGCAAGCAAAGCAGATGGGGCGATTGTCAGCAGTGCGCCATTGGTTTGCTGGTCGCATCCATGTCGCAGAACGCGATTGGTGAGCCGGCTGCTGATATGAGTGCATGGTAGGCGGCACTCGGGGCACGTGGGTGATGCCAGCGTATGTAGGCGAGACAGGTTCTCCAAAGGCCTGGGGCCTCGCGACGGTTTTGGTGTAATTTAGGGGAACAGTGACAGAAATCGGTGGGGGCGGCCTGGCAACAACTTGGGCGTAGCTGAGTGGCACAGATGCAGGAGGTGGCTGGTGGTATTCAGGGACGACCTCCGCGATTTCCTGCTGAATGGCTCGGCGGAGCGGAGGTAGAAGTGTACTTGATGGCTGTTGAGCTTGTTGTGGGGAAGCAAAAGCCAGTAGAGAGACCTGGCGAGCGATTTCCTCACGCACGAACGACCTGATTTCGGCGAGCAAGGTTGCGTGGTCAGGAACTGCTGACAAGGCCGAGAGATCAGCATCACGTGGTGGCGGGCGACGTGTCATCAAGCGCTGCCGCCGCAGCTCGTCGTAACTTTGGCATAACATGAAGACTTCTGCCACAGTGCGGGGGTTCTTTGCCAGGAGCATGGTGAAGGCCTCGTCGGCGATGCCTTTTAGAACATGCGTGATTTTGTCAGCCTCTGACATGTTCAGGCCGACTTTCTTGCACAAGTCAAGGATGTCCTCGATATAACTTGTGAAGGACTCACCAGCCTGCTGGGCTCGTTCACGTAAACGCTGTTCAGCTTGCAGCATACGAACGGCCGGGCGGCCGAACACGTCGACGACAGCGGTTTTAAAAGCGGACCATGTCGGAAAATCAGATGCGTAGTTGTTGTACCACATGCCGGCCACACCCGCGAGATAGAAAAACAGGTTGCCGAGTTTACCTGCCTCGTCCCAATGGTTGGGGACGCTCACGCGTTCGTACATGGCCAGCCAGTCCTCGACGTCGGTGCCATCCGCTCCGGTGAATACAGGAGGGTCGCGGATGCGGGGGACACCGGGACATGGCGTCGGCGTAGGAGGGAGCGTTTGCTGGGCGGCGTCTTGGTACATGGTTGGAGGCACGGTACGGGATCGAAGCTCCAAGGGCATGGAACGCTGACCGAAGGTGTTTGAAGGGCACAGCACTCTCAGCACTCTCCACCAAATTGTTAAGCGGTTTATTGGCGGACACTCAGCGATGATTCACGACAGCGACAGTCAATGCGGGGATCAACTCTCTGCACGAGCTGCTCTTCTTCTTAAGAAAAAGGGCAACCCACTAGAAGGCGCTGAAGAGGACGACCCACTGTTCAAAGGCTTTACCACAGAACATATAATTTTTTCGCACATCATTAATCACCTCGAACGCCATAACATTCTCTCCACATCGCAACATGGTTTTCGCAAGGGGCTGTCCTGCGAAACGCAGCTTGCTTCATTTACACATGATTTGCACACAAACCTTCACAGAAACATCCAAACAGACGTAATTTTTCTAGATTTTGAAAAGGCATTCGACAAGGTACCCCACCGTCACTTAATGTACAAACTATCACTGCTGAATCTTGACCCATTTGCACTTAATTGGATCGAAAACTTCCTCCTGGAACGAAAGCAATTTGTCGAAATAAATAGCGCACAGTCTACCACAGCACCCGTTCTGTCTGGTGTACCACAGGGTACAGTACTCGGGCCGTTGCTATTCTTAATTTATGTTAATGATCTACCTTCTGACATTTCTAATAACATTCGCCTATTTGCGGAGGATTGTGTGTTATATTCCAAAATTACATGTAAGCAAGACCAAATTAATCTACAATCTGATCTTTTTCGTATTGAAAATTGGTGTCAAACTTGGCAAATGTCCTTAAACGTACCAAAATGCAAACTAATGTCATTTTCCCGGCGTGCATGCCCATTAGTTCACAATTACACCCTTAAAGGCTCTTCATTATAATCCACAAAAGAGCACAAGTACTTAGGCGTCCATATCACCAACAATCTATCTTGGACAGTACACATGTGCAAAGTAATCGCCAGCGCCAGTAGATCCCTCGGGTATCTGCAGCGCACGATGAAATTTGCTCCTTCAGACTTAAAATTGTTGGCCTATAAAACCCTTATCCGTCCGAAGCTGGAGTATGCGGCCGCTATATGGGACTCGCACCAACGTTACCTCATCGACAACATAGAAGCCACCCAAAACCGGGCTACTAGATTTGCTTTCTCTGATTTTTCTTCTTACACTAGCGTCACAAATCTCAAGTCGCGTGCGTCCCTTCCTCCCCTCAACAACCGTCGGAAACTAGCAAGGCTGGCATTATTCCATAGGTTTCATTACTCATTATCACCAAACTCCTACGTCACGCCAAAATCGCATGTATACACTCGCACCAAAAACGAACATCAAGTTTCATACCCCCGCCCACGAACTAACACTTTCGCGCAATCCTTTTTTGTTCGGTCAGCCAAAGACTGGAACAATCTTCCCGCTCACGTGGTACAGACCAAAGACCTTGACCAGTTTAAATCGCTGCTTACCGCGCCTGAAATTGTGTAAAATCCTCATGTCGTTTTCATGGTTCCCGTTTTTTTACTTTCATTGTTGTCAGTGAAGGCGAAGTAATGGAGCATTGCCTTCTGACATCATATTGTTTTCTGTTTTTACCAAATTTATGGCTACCTAGCTCGTTGCCGTTGTTTGCATTCTGACTTGTATGTTTGCACCATTGTACTGCTGTAAAGCGCGGTTATTCAAGCTGTTTGGACTTTGATTGGTCCTAATGTAAAACATGTGGCGTGTCCGGCCATGTAGTTTCTTTTATGCTTCTTCACTCATTTATTGTTGTAACGGGCTTGTATATAGTTATGTTGGTAGCACACCTCCCCCTCACCCCTACCCTCGTTTTTTGTTCTAGTCTGTCACTTGTACCACCCCTCATGTAATGCCTCCTTCTAGGAGGCCCTTGAGGTATGAAAATAAATAAATAAAAAAAAATAAATAAGCGATCACGCGCTCTACGCCATTATGCCACTGAACTAATACCGCTGCTAGTCCAACGTTGCTGGCGTCAGTGTGTAATTCCGTGTCAGCGCTTTCGTCAAAATGACCCAGTACAGGCGGAGCCTGGAGGAGGTTTCGGACGGTGTCAAACGAATGACGCTGATCGGGACCCCAAACAAGCGAGACACCGTCTTTTGTAAGCTTGTTGAGGGGTTCAGCTATCTTCGAAAAGTTTTTGACAAAGCGCCTGTAATACGCACAGAGCCCCAGAAATCGGCGTAGGTCGCGCTTATTTGTGGGCACGGGAAAGGCGGCAACAGCACGGGTTTTCTCCGGATCTGGGCGGATGCCGGCATGGCTCACAACATGACCAACCAAGAAACTTCAGTTCTTCATATCCAAAATGACATTTCTCGGGTTTGAGAGAAAGCCCCGCTGTTCTGATTGCCTGAAGTACTGCATGAAGGCGTTGGACGTGTTGTTCAAACGTGTCTGCAAAGACCACGACGTCATCAAGGTAAACAAGACATGATTGCCATTTGAGCCCTGGGAGAACCGTATCCATCATTCCTTGGAAAGTAGCTGGCGCTGAGCAGAGACCGAAAGGCAACACTTTAAACTCGTACAGGCCGTCGGAGTAATAAACGCCGTCTTTTCGCGGTCGCGCTCATCCCCTGCGATTTGCCAGTAGCCGCTACGTAAATCCATGGAAGAAAAATATTTAGCATTGCGTATACGGTCTAACGAGTCATCTATCCGGGGTAGAGGATAAACGTCCTTTTTAGTGACCTTGTTCAGTTTACGGTAATCAACGCAAAAACGCAACGTACCGTCCTTCTTCTTTACTAGCACAACTGGCGAATCCCAGGGACTGATTGATGGCTGGATGACGTCGTCCTGAAGCATCTGCTGGACTTGGTCACGTATAGCGTCTTGCTCTTTTTGCGACACCCTATAGGCGTGTTGTCGGATGGGTCTCTCGGTGGGTTCCTTGAAGATACGGTGCTGAGCAAGTGGTGTCTGTTTAACCTTTGACGTAGTGGCAAAGCAGTCTTGAAATGAGCCGAGTAAACGCAAAAGGCTTTCTCGTTGAGACGAAGGTAGTCTCTCGTTCACGTCGAGAGTGCTCGCGAACGCCTCGTCAGAGTGGTCATTCGATGAAAATAAAGCTAACGTTGGCGAACCATCGGCATCGGCAAGTTCTTCACAATATGCAATGGCAGTGTGTCTCGTTAGGTGGCGATATTCGTCGCTGAAGTTCGTGACCAGCAGGTGAACTTGCCTATTGCTAGGCTGAATGATTCCTCGGGCAACACAGATTTGTCGTGAAATAAGGAGAGACAAATTGGCCTCTGCAATTACCTCGTCAGACATGTCCTGTCCCAATTCTACTTCGACAAAGAGGCTGCTTCGAGCTGGGAGAGTCAGAGAATCGTCGGTAACACGAAGTGCTCTTTTCCGAAATTGTGTACTGTCAGTTGCAGCGCAAAAAGGATCCTCGAACGACACAAGTAATTCACGGAGGTCGATGACGGCGCCGTATTCACGAAGGAAGTCCATTTCTAGAATGACTGGCCGAGAGCACACGCGCAATACGAGGAAAGATCCTGCAAATGTCGATGTACGTATACGAATGCGTGCCGTGCACATACCGGTAGGCATCACCAGATGTCCCCCTGCCGTGCGCAACTGGGGTCCTTGCCATGGTGTGGTAACCTTCCTCAGTTCAGATGCCAGTGCGGCGCTCATTACGGAATAGTCGGCGCCGGTGTCGACGAGGGCGTTGACAGCATGATTGTCGACGAAGACGGCGATTTCGGCAAAAACGATCTTTCTGCTGTCAGAGAACACTGCAAAACCGGAAGGGTCCTCGTCTGGTCGTTGCGTCGAATGAGGGTCTTTTACATTTCGCCGGGCCGCGACGTCACCCCCAGAAGTCGCCGTTCCTAGTTTCCCCTGCGGGGACTTGGTGACCGGCTTCTGAAAGGAGCGGAAGACGATGAGGGCAAACTGGGTGACGTAGACCGGCGAGGCGACGGTGATACCGACTGGTGGTGCTGAACAGTCGAAGGTGTTCGCTGGCCCGTGAGATAGGCTTCGATTTCGCGTGGGCGCTCACCGTAGCGTGGGCATCGAGCATCAGGATGGAAGCCGCGGAGACCTAGTTTCCGGTATTGACACTTCCTGTATACGTGACCCGCTTCGCCGCAGTGATAGCAGAGCGGACGGTTATCCGAGGTGCGCCACGTGCTTGCCTTGCTACCACTTTGTCTTGAGGTAGACTGCAGATAGGTGGGTGTGCTCGGGAACCTTGAGCCGTGAGGCGGGCTCGAAGCAGTGGCGTGGAATGACAGCATAGCCTGGTACCTGGGCCGCACAGCAGGATCTGTAGCCGGTAGCGCAGGGGATCGCAATGCTGCTGCGTATGTCAGGACTGGCGCCTCGGGAATCGGTGGTGTGATTGGGGTCAGGGGTGTGACGGCCAGCCGGACTTCTTGTCTGATTACATCCACGAGGGCAGACACAGGTTGATGGGATCCCACCGCCTGAAGCTGTCGCAGTTCGTCCCGAACAATACTTCGAATGAAGTCTGCAAGGGCCTGTCTCTCGCTGTCAGAGCCGATAGAGCATGCGGTGGCCGGGATCTGGCGTTCGTATTGTGATGACCGCTGCTGCAGCGTACGTTCCATTGTGTTCGCCTCACTGATGAACTGGGCGACTGTCATTGGTGGATTGCGCACGAGCCCAGTGAAAAGCTGTTCTTTTACTCCGCGCATCAAATGCCTCACCTTCTTTTCCTCGGGCATGGCAGGGTCCGCGCACTTGAAGAGCCGAAGCATGTCCTCGACAAACATGGATACACGTTCGTTCGGCCGTTGGTTTCTGCTGGATATGGCTTGTTCGGCCCTCTCCTTCCTCTCGGTGTTCCGAAAGGCATCACGGAGCTGACGGCTAAACTCTTGCCAGGTCGCAAAGGAGGCCTCGTGGTTCTCGTACCACGTCTTCGCAGAATCCTCCAAGTAAAAGTAAACTCGGCGCAGCTTGCGAACATCGTCCCATTCGTTGATACAGGCAACCCGATCAAAGTGGTCGAGCCAGTCATCAACATCCTCGAAGATATCTCCATGGAACGGCTTTGGTGTCTGTGGCGCATGAAAAACATGGGCGAGAAGAGAACCATGGGCATCGCTGGTTTGGACCGCCTGGCTTGTCATCGGAGTTGCCATCTTTCTGAGTGTCGCTGTCAAGGGACCAAATTCAGGAGGTAACCCACGCAGGCGGCGGCTGCTTCTTGCTCTGGGAGATGTACCTGTCTCCACGATGGCCGACACAGCCGACGTACACGTACCAGTTTCCACCAGTAATGTCGTACCACCAGTAATGTCGCGAGCAAAAACAAGATCTGCAGCCAGGAGTTCACCTGAACCGGAGCAACCAAAACGTTCTCTTCTTCTTCGTAGCCCAAAACGGGTATGAGCCACAGCGGCTCGTTCATCAATGGTGGCAATATGTGTATGTGTGTGCGTGTGTGTGTGTGTTGCGTTTTTTTTTGGTAATTTTCTCCCTCCTCGCCTAGACGTGCTTCCATCTTAAGCAAGCGTTGATGCCTCTAGCATAAGTTTTTCGACACTTTTCACTCCTAGTTTCGCGAATTCACTATGAAACATGATTTCACTATTAAACATGCATGAATTAAGAAATGTCTCTGCTTTGATTGCAATATTTAAGGGCAGGCGTAGTTTCAGGAAATCCGCAAGGCTTGCGCGCCCCTCAAAAAGAAATGCATGCAGATCAGGCGACACCAAAGTGAAGCTATTATGGCAATAGGCTCTGCTCACCACCAGCTGAAGGGCTTCTTGTTTGATTATTAAGCGTGGTTTAATGTCCCGAAAGCACCATTTGATCAAATGAGACGCCGTACTAGAGCGCTCAGGATATTCTTCAGGGGCAAAGCTCCTTATAGCGGCACACGTTCATCCCTCGTAGCCGTTGTTGTATGTAACAACTAGAAAATTTCGGCCTCCAAGGTGATGCCGGTGAGAGATTTCTTCTCTGCGTTGATGAACAATAAAACAAATAGTGCTCAATATACATGCCAATGGCTGCTGATGGGGAACGAGAGACAGGAGTATTCGGCTTTCAGTCAACGCGCACGCTGTGATCCCCAATATCAGCCATTGATTGATTGATATGTGGGGTTTAACGTCCCAAAACCACTATATGATTATGAGAGACGCCGTAGTGGAGGGCTCCGGAAATTTAGACCACCTGAGGTTCTTTACCGTGCACCCAAATCTGAGCACACGGGCCTACAACATTTCCGCCTCCATCGGAAATGCAGCCGCCGCAGCCGGGATTCAAACCCGCGCCCTGCGGGTCAGCCCATTAGCAGCCATTGGCATGTACCTTGAGCAGTATCTGACAAGAAAGGGTTGCTACGTTATACGCGCTGGGTGTAACCTCTTTAGTTTTAGAAAGGTTTAGCGAGCGTTGAGCCGCAGTGCCATGAATACAATGAACTAGTATATACCTTGAATGAATTCGAGGTGGTTAAAGGTGGGAAGTAGATACGAAGTGCAAGCCGTAAGAAAATAAAAGCCGAATTTTTTTGTGTCTCATTTCTCTTTAGCAGCCATTGGCATGTACTTTGAGCACTATCTGACAGAAAAAAGGTTGCTACGTTATACTCGCTGGGCGCAACCTCCTTCGTTTTAGAAAGGTTTAGCGAGTGTTGGGCCGCAGTGCCATGAATACAATGAACTAGTATATACCATGAACTCGAGGTGGTTAAAGGTTGGAAGAAGACCCGAAGCGCAAGCCGTAAGAAAGTGTGCGTGTGCCACCTCTCGTTTAGTCCTAGGAATGTCCGCTGGATGGCGGTGCTTCTGTATGCTGATTATATGATGAAAAGATGCGAGATGGTGGTACTTGGAGTGCTCAATAGATGGACGAACGGACACACATACAGATGCATGAACGGATGCATGAACGTACGCAGGGGCGGATGGATGGACGACCGCAGGGACGGACGCACGAACAGACGCACGCACGGACGGGCGGATGGATGCATGGACGGTCGCACATACGGACGCATGGAGGGAGGGAAGCAAGAACGAATGGACGGACGAATGCTTCGCCCCACTTTCCATCATTCACTCTGTGGGTATGCTGCCAATGTTTTTTTTAACTTGCACCCATATCTGAGCACGCGGGCCTACAGCATTTTTGCCTCCACATAAATGCAGCAGCCGCAGCCAGCAGTCGACACCGCGACCTACGGGTTAGCAGCCTAATAGCTTAGCCACTGGACCACTGTGACGGGGCGAAAAGATTTTTGGTTTAAATTCCTGTGTCGCTGGAGTGAGTGCAGTCTTCGATCCTCTGTCAATTGCATCAGATTCTTACCATACATTTGTGAAATAATGTTTTCCTTTCGCGTTTTAGCTGATGAGAAACTTGATGAGAAAGCTTAAGTGGGCTTGCATTAAAGCACTGCAATCATTATTATAAGAAACTGGCAGATCTCACGTACAGTGGGAATCAATGATATACGAAAGCACGAATAAGAATGCTGATATGTCACTTTAAAATCACCACAACTTTACGAGGTGGAGGTAAATGATGTCGTACATGACTTCCGTGTCATGATTATCATGTTTTGATGTGTCGTATACTTTTTGTCATCTATTCACGTCACGTGATACCGAAATTGAGTATATGTGATGCTAGCGAGACTGGCCACGAGCATGCTATGAGCGTGCTAAGTTGTCATGATCTTACATGACACGCGTGGCAGGATTATCATGTTTGCACCAGTCATATATTTTGTCATCCATTGACGTCACGTGACATCAAATTTGGTATATGTGGAGCTAGCAAAACAGCAATGAGCACATCATCAGTGGCCCAATATACTTCAATGTAGAGTTGACGCGCGCGCACGCTGCGCACAGCGACGCTTCGTTACCAAAACGCGAGCGCTCTATAACCTGACGCCAGGCGCGACGAGCGTCCATCGGCACGGCCAGACGGCAACTGGTGCGAAATGCGACATGCTGCATTTCGCATCGATGCGTTACCTAAACAACACTGCGTCTCCCTCTTTTCGTAACGGAGGGATGCCGGACGCGCTGAAACGCGCATGCGTCAAAGCAACGCAGCGCGGCGCGAGCCTGCGAGTATATGGCAGGACCAGCGCCTGGCGTGACAACGCCGGCGTGACGCGACGAAATGAACGCCGGCGAGCAGGCGCACCAAGTCACGTCTAAATGTATTGGCGCCTTGACTGTGGCATGTCGTGTTCTGGCACGCATCTCATGATTATCATGTTCGCACCAGTCACATACCTTTCTCATTCATTGGTGTTACGTAATACAAAATTTGGCATATTTGAAGCTAGCAAAAGGGCCGTCAGCGCATCATCAGTGTGGCATGCCGTCGTTTTGTAGCATGGCACGCATGTCATAATTATCATGTTTGAGGAGGAGGAGCAACAGGGGAGAAAGGAAAGGAAATGAAAGGCGAAGCCGCCAAAGACCGACTGAGGCCGCCCTTGCGCATCTTTCGCAGCCCGGGTGGAGTTGGTGTAGGTGCCCCGCTTCCCAGCACCTAAACGAAACCCACCCGGTCTTCTTGCCATTCATCATGGCCAGGCACCACCCGCACCCTAATATCTGGCAGTGAAATTGTCGGGAGTTCCACGCCAAACGGAGCACTCTTTAGATCCACCTGCAAAACATTGAGATGGTGATTGAGAAGCGACAGGAGAGCCATCCCCCTCCCCCCCCCACGAGGTTGGAGGAGCAAAACACCCGCCTTTGTTGCAGAGCAGTTCAAACCGCAAGCTCAAACGCGAGACGTCACTACGTCCACGCCTGACTAGAGAGTTGTCTCCATGTCGCCAAGATTGCCGGTGGCCACCAAAGGTTGATGTCATCGGCATAGAAAGCATGAGACAGTGCTGGTATAGTGCTGAGCTTGCGTTCCTAGTGGGGAGGGGGTAATCATGAAAAGAGCAGGAAAGAGAACAAAGGCTAGGGGAGTACCCTTGTTATCTAGGGAGCAAGAAGAAGAAATCGGGCAGTATGAAACTTCTACTCTGCGGTGGGCAAAGAAAGCCGTTATGTAACCACGCGCACGATGTGCAACGTGAATGGAGGAGAGAGCGTCCAGGATGGCTGTGTGGTGTACTTTGTGGAATTATTTGGTGAAGTACATCACCAGGGCAGCTGGAATGCGTTGGTGGTGGAATGGGTGTAAGACATCCGCGGAGAGCTGGAGCATGACATCCAGGGTGGACCACTGTGGACGAAAGCCGAACATGGAGTACGGATATAGGTCATGTTCATCCAGATAAGTTCGGAGGTAGGCCGGGAAGACGTGCTCGAACAGCTTGCCGATGCAACTGGTCAGAGAGATAGGGCGGAGAGAAATTGGTTTGCCAAGTTTGGGGATTGAAGAGGCACGGGTGTGAGTCCAGAAGGAGAAAAGAGTACCAGCCTGTGAATGTTTGTTGATAAGGTTGATTAGGACTTCGAGGGAGGGTATATTTAAGATGCTAAGAGCCATGTTGTGATGCAGTCTGCCCCTGGAGCAGAGGTTGCGCGAAGCTTCAACGAACCACACTCAAGGAAAATGTCGGCATCGAAGTCACTGTTCGAGGAGCCAGAGTAAGCAGAAAGTGGAGTGTGTGGGTGGGTGCAGAAGTAGTCGTCCCGGAGGATTGCCAAAACTTCAGTATCGGCGAGTGAAGAAGAGTGAAGTCGATAGGAGATATTCTTGCACAGGGAGGCTTTGGTAGGTGTCGGATTATGTAGCACCTTGATAAGCGACCAAGCGTCATAGAGGCCATGCGGTCGCATGTCTGACCCCACCATTGTTGTAGATGAGAGGAGCAGTGCTCCTCTATATCCTATGCAAGCCGAGTCAAACAGAGGCGCTGGTGGCGATGGTGTTTCTGCACCTGCAATCAGTGGTGCACAGTTTCACAGGCCTCCTAAAGTTGCAGTAGACGGCTCTGTGCCATGGTAGTATGGCGCTGAAAGAAGTGTGAATATAGCGGAGCAGACATCGGCTAAAATGGTCTCAATTCAGGCAAAGAGGTTCGTGGTAAGAGATAAAAAGAAATAGAGAAGGATAGAGCGGAAGTGGTCCCTGTCCCCCTATCCGCGACCACGGCAAGACAAGTAGAGAAGCGAGCAAAGTAACGGAATGGAAAAGTGGTGCAGGTAAGGTAGTGACCGCTAGCAAGGGATGTGTTGGCTATATTTCTGGCGAGGGCAAAGCACGGGTTGGTGTCTCGTTGGACACTGCATCTGATTCCGTTAGGTCGAATGAAATCGTTCGTCAGTGAAAGACGTTCGTTGTTCATGAAGTTTACCACTGAATGGCCCTTGCAGGTGTTTGTGGGTAGCCCCAGCTGGTATTGGTGGCGTTAAAGTCGCCCAGAATTACTAGAGCATTGCTACCGGCGCAGGACAGCGCTTTGGGTAGGACAAGGAGTAGAGGGGCTGACAGGGCTTTGGAAGGACTGTACACAATCAGGACAAAAAAAGTGGGCAGATCCCACGCACAGTGGGAATTAATGATACGCAAAACACGGATGTGGAAGGTTGATATATCAATTTAAAATAAGCAGAGCAATACAAGGCGGACGTAAATTATGCGTACGTGACTTCTAAGTCAGTGTGTATAATGTTTCGTCTGGTATTTGTAGTCGCTGTTCATTTATGTCACGTAATAGCAAATTTCGTATATGTTAGATATAGAAACAGGCGTGAGCACGCTATGAGCCTAGCAGTGTAGTCATGCTTTTCCTGATATGCATGTCATATGTTACGTTTGGACGTGCTATTTACGTTCTTATACTATTCACGTAACTTTATACTAAACTTACTATATGTGGAAGCTAGCGAAACGGCTGCTGGAGTGCTATGAGAGTAACAAGTAGTCATGCTCTGAATAACACGCATGTTGTAAATATCATGTTTCGTTGAGTCATTTGTTTTTGTCGTCAGCTCAGCATCACGTAATGTCAAATTTGGTAGATGTAAGCTGGCTAAACGGCCAGGAACGCATGTAGTCACGTTTCTACATAAACGCATTGCATGATTAACATGTTTTCACCAGTCATATATATCTTCATCATCCATTCTTGTCCCGTAATAGCGAATAGGGTAAATATGAAGCTAGCGAAACGACCATGAGCACACCATGAGTGTGGCTTGGTAGTCATGACACACACAAAATGCATGTCATGATTTCCACGTTAGGGTGGTCCCTTACGTTCACTATGAGTCATGTTATACCATAGACGTTTTTCAATATGTCATGTGAACGAAACCACCGCAACAGCTGCAAGCTCATGAAATCTAAATTATGACATTCATAACCATCGTGTCACAATTTTCTTGTAATGACTTGTCCCTTATGCTTGTAACACTGCTATGTTTTTCCTTACTATTTTTGAATAAATAGAATTATCGAAACAGTCAGCAGAAGTAGATATCATAGGTGGCGAGATAGATAGAGAGATAGATAGATAGATAGAAAGATAGATAGATAGATAGATAGATAGATAGATAGATAGATAGATAGATAGATTAGATAGATAGATAGATCGATTGATAGATATATAGATAGATAGATAGATAGATAGATAGATAGATAGATAGATAGATAGATAGATAGATAGATAGATAGTGTGTCCGTTCGTCCATCTATTCAACACTCCAAGTACCACCATCTCGCATCTTTTCATCATATATTCCCCATATAAGAGCACCGCCATCCAGCGTACATTACGAGGACTAAATGACAGGTGACACACGCATACTTTCTTACGGCTTGCGCTTCGTATCTGCTTCCCACATTTAACCACCTCGAGTTCATGGTATATACTATTTCATTGTATTCATGGCACTGTGGCTCAACGCTAGCTAAACCTTTCAAAAACCAAGGAGGTTACGCCCAGCGAGCATAGCGTAGCAACCTTTTCCTGTCAGATAGTGCTCAATGTACATGCCATTGGCTGCTAATGGGAAAGAGAGACAGGAGAATACGGCTTTTACTTTCTTACGGCTTGCGCTTCGTATTTTCTTCCCACCTTTAACCACCTCGAATTCATGGTATATACTATTACATTGTATTCCTGGCACTGCGGCTCTACGCTCCCTAAACCTTTCTAAAACTAAGAAGGTTACATGCAGCGAGTATAACATAGCAACCCTTTCTTGTCAGATAGTGCTCAATGTACGTGTCAATAGCTGCTAATGGGGAATGAGAGACAGGAGCATTCTGCTTTTAGTTAACGCGCACGCCGCGAACTTTTTATTGTTCAACAAAGCACAGGAGAAATCTCCCACCGGCACCACCTTGCAGGTCAAATTGTAACACTGGTTACAAACTACGACTACGACTACGAGGGACGAACCGGTGCCGCTTTAAGGAGCTTCGCCCCTAAACTTCCGCGACTTCTGTTGCCGTTTCTTACTCAAGGCAGCTATTTTGAGCATATCGTGTCAAATAGTCGGTATCAACTATGATTCATCTTTTAGAGACGATAGTGCTCAAAAAATAGTGCTCAATGTACATGCCAATGGCTGCTAAGGGGGAATGAGAGACAGGAGAATTCGGTTTATAGTTAACGCGCTAGCAGCGAATTTTTTATTGTTCAACAACGCACAGAAGACAAGAAAGGGTTGCCACGATATACTCGCTGGACGTAACCTCCTTGGTTTGAGAAAGGTTTAGCGAGCGTTGGGCCGCAGTGCCATTAATACAATGAACTAGTATATACCATGAACTCGAGGTGGTTAAAGGTTGGAAGTAGACCCGAAGCGCAAGCCTTAAGAAAGTGTGCGTGTGCCACCTCTCGTTTAGTCTTAGGAATGTCCGCTATGGTGGTGCTTCTATATGCGGAATATATGATGAAAAGATGCGGGATGGTGGTACTTGGAGTATTGAATAGATGGACGAACGGACAAACAGACAGATGCATGGATGTACGCACGGATGGCTGCACGGGCAGATGAACGCATGGACGGACGAACGAGCGGATGCATGGATGAAAGCAGGGACGGATGCACATATGAACGTGCGGACGCACGAACAGACGCACGCAGGTGCAGGCGGATGGACACATGGATGAACGGAAGCAAGAACGAATGGACGGACGAATGCTTCGCGCCACTACCCATCATTCGCTCCGTGGATATGCTGCCATTTTTTTATTTTTAATTAATATTTTGCTTATTAGATCTCCCAGGAATGAAGTTCTTTTTTACCACCATCACGCGGGGAACGCGGAGCTAATGCCAGATGAAACCGGTGGGCGTCCCATAGCTGTTTGGAATGGGTGGATGCTATGATAGAAGCCGACACTTGGGGTAAGGTCAAAACTTAAGGTGTGTTAAAACGTTGAGGAGATCGCACTTCTACAAAACGCACCGAACGGGCCGGACACTTACAAACGATGCGTTGAAAGAACTAATGGTGCATTCGATGGTCATGATGCATTAGTACGCTTTACCAAGGCTACTGTCAGAGAATAGTGGTAGATATAAAGGGCGTATTGTTATAGCTCAAAAGGATCGCTTTGCAGTGGAAAAGGTACCGGGCATTAGTTGGCGCGGACCCAGGAGTTGTCACACCAGTCACGCAAAATCCCAGTCACACAAAATTATTTTTTGCCTTGTGATCGTCCGTACTTTTTTGACGTGACTTTTGTGACGGAAATACGTCACTGAAGCCTTGGTGGACCCTGGCAGAGAACACTTTCACGTTAAAAATTTCTGTCTATGGGAGTCATACCCATTACTTTTGGGTCCGCGGCAACAGATGCCGGGTGCGCTATCCGCTGCGCGATGGCCATATGCTTTGCAGGCTTTCGAAATGCGCCGTATATAACTAGTGCTGGCCGCTCACAGCATCTTCGTAATGTGCAGTAATGTATTATGACCATGAAATTCATGATTAGTTCCTTCGACACGGTCATTATAAGCGTCCGAGCGCCTTTCCAATGGAAGATGAGCAACTTTGTCAACGAATAAGACATCTCAAGGTGGCAACCGTAACCCAACCGTCAGTGCCACTCATGGCATCGATCTATACAAAAAAAAAGAAAAAGAAGCATGGTTGATCTCTTTGTTGTAGAAATCGGTGAAGCACGAAAAAACTATGGACCATATCTCCGAAAAGAACTTTCATAGGATGAGCAGCAGTACCGGTGCGCACGGCGTTCAACCAGTTCGAACGGGCATCCACGCGGGTGCTAGAAGAACGGTTTGAAGTGAAACTCGGTGAAGCGAGAGAGAAGTGTGTTTCGAGCGGGCACAGGCGCCAGAAGCTGCGGGCTCTGCGGTGAGCGTGCTGTGGGCTACGCAGCCTTTCAGTAGCAGAAGCATTTCGCTTGCTGTAGAAAGCGAATGCTTCAGCGTCAACTATAGAGGTTAGGCTAGTTGCGATTATTCGCGAGCCGAGCACAATAGCGTAACACGGAGCTACATCCAGAGGGAACATGCGCGTTCCAGTAGTCGCAAAGTACATTGCAGAGCCACGGCTGCAGCAGAGCTACACTACGTTTCACAAGTTGTTGGCAGTGCAGTGGAAGGTAGTGTGCCCTCAGCTGATCATGAGAAAGTGTATACTTCATAGTTGCGTTTCCGCGGCAATCTGATTAGTGGATTCATCTGATGGAAAAATTTATGTTGCACTAGTTACCTTTGTAATTATAGTGCAGATGGCAGTTAACGCCTTTTTAGGCTGTTTTCTTTAATACTTCTAAAAGCAGGAAGCGCTCGCTTGCGTCACCCCTACGCGAGGCATCATTGATGCTAATATATGCTAGGCGCGCACCATCGTAACTGCCATTAGGTTGTATTGGCAGATCCAGTAGCGTGTAGTCACATATGGCAGCACTTGGCAGTTCTTGAGATGCAATTTCGTTTCGGTGGTCACCGGGGGCAAAGTAACCTGGTGACATCACTTGGCAAATGAGCAGTGGCTTCTCTGAAAAAAGAAGGTGATATTGCGGTGAGTAAACTTGAGTTTCTCAAGACGGGCGAAACAGACTCGCTACACTTGCAGTGTATAAAAAAATGTGGCCACAATATGGGAAAAAGTCTGAAAAATGTAAAAGAGATACAGCCCTGTTATAGCAAAGAAAGGCAAAAGTAATAACTGTGGTTATTGGTAATTTTTAAGATATTCTCTCCAAAGGAAATGTGAACACCGGAGAAGCGGACAGCTTATGTTTTTCTTGTGCTAACGTAGTTTAGAGAGATTATCTGGTCTATACGCGCGATTTATTTCACATGGCACCTACTACAAAGCAAGAAACAACTTCGGAAAGTACTTTTATGTATGGTTATCTGGGGATGTGAAAAAATATGCCTTCTCCCTCGTCAATTCTCTCTCCATAACATCCGTATTATATGTATATCCTAAAATTATTGACAGTATATAAACTGTAAGCAGTGTCGAATAAAAATTTTACTTGAGAAATCTTGAATCTTGGTAGGATAATGATGTGCAACACAATTGAAACGAAGTATGCCTGTAGGGTTATAATTTGACATTACTCATCACCTGGAACTTCGAACAGCATCGCTTAGTACCGGCCTCGGGTGTAGCTATCTCGAGCGCAACGGTGGTGGAGAGAAAAAAGATATATATATATATATAATGCCCAACTATGCTGGTTAGTGAGCCGTATGTTTTGAAGAAGTTGTGCCCAGATGAATACAGAACATGCACACATAAAAGAAGCAAACACTGCACTTGTGTTTATGTCTTTTACGTGCGCATATTTAGTATCCAACTCTGCACTGTTTCTTCAACAAAAAAAGCACCAATATATGTCATTGTGGTTAAGTGTTCTGTTCTAATGTTTCATTCGTTTTAGTTCATGACGTCTTCGCAATTGACTTCATGTTTCTCGAAAGAAGTATTGTTCCTAAATTTTGTGACATCTTTTTACATAACTAAAATAAATAGGTTTCTTTGTCAGATTTTGTGCCTCCCATCTACCGCAAAGTATGATGGTCACAAGTGAAAGTTAATATTTACGTTAAGGTATAATTAAAATAAAAGGATTTTATGGGCCTTTATACAACATAGTTATTGATAAGGTCCATGCTGCACAAACATCTCTTACTAATGCTGAAAATGATCCTGCATACATTAATAATCACGCCGTCAGCTGTTCTGCTGTTCTGCCGACTGACCAAAAGATCTCGCTTAAGACGTACCTCAAAAGAACCTTTTACAAAAACTCAATTCTTTGCATCAGCGACCTCCATCAATTGCAAAACTCTTGGGTCCATGGCCAAACGGAAAGCTACAAGCCACTGCAGCGCGTGCAGTCATTCACTTTCTGGAGGAATCAAAAATAGCTCAAAAGTACTAAACAAAAAATGTACTTCGTCACTGTTAACTGGTATGTTTCAAAACAGTATTTTAGTGTTTTACTACAATTTTTGAGGGGGAAAGCCTCTCTGAAAACAGTTCATTATTCAAGTGACAAGATCACCTTAGACATGTTATTGAACTTTCATGTTTTGTGTGAACACTTCAAATTGGCGTGATTAATTGTGTTTTTGCAAGCTCTATGTAGTGTGGACACATTGCTACGCAGCGTTGACACATTTCTGTGTGGTGTGGACATTCAGTATTGAAAAACGTGAACTCATTGTGTAAGCGTTGTGCTACGTACATATGTATAGCCTTGTGTTTGCTACAAAATATGTGATGTCGACTTTTGCGCAAGAAAACAGGAGTAGCCGGCGCCACGCTTTGGCACCAATTTCTCCTTATATACATTTATGAAAAAAAAAGACTTCACTGGCAAGGTAATATAATGTAATAATGTTTCTCAATTTCCTGCTAGAATTTTGTAGTGTCTTTTTTCATGAATTTCGTCAGCATATCAGCGACTTTGAGGCTGATTTTTATGCGCATGTGCAGCCCAGAGAGTGCCCTGCAACAAAAATATGGAGCAACTATAACTGAAATTCTAATCAAGGAATTGAAAATCTAGATACTTTGTATACGCCACTGAGGGGCCCTTATATTGTGACAGAACTTTTGCACACATAAGTTTCACAATTAGAAACGTAAGAACGATTTGTTGTATTTTCAACAAAATTGCCTTTGCTCGAACGAAGTTTGGGAATAGCAGGAATATATGAACTATTAAAGAGAGAGAGCGCTCTCATATAAAAATAAATCAAATCTGTTCGCCGCTTTCTGTTCAAATATTGTTTTTTTTATTTGGAAGTATAATACGCTAATCTATTACTTTAAAACAACAAAAATATTTTATGTAATTTTTCGCATGAATTTTGTAGCATTAACAGAACGTTGTTGTATAAGGGATCTCAGATAGGCTAAGTAAGCACTTTCAGCACGGCATTTTCTATCGCAGTAATTTTCTTCTCCTCTCAACTAGTACTTCACTACCACCAGAAAGCAAAAGTCTGCTTAGTTCATGCTTTTTGTAGTGCCAGCATAATGGGTGGTCAGCATTCACTAAAATCAGCTATCTAATCGGATAGGTGACCTTATTTGTTGTAAATTCAAGAATCGTGTAATTAAAAAATTCATGTCAACTTCTAGATTTTACGCAGGTATAAATGTTTCAAGTGCGCCACACAATTAAATGATCTCCAAAATTTATTTAGTGGGCGAAGCACATACTTTCTAGCCACACTTTAATAGCCAGTGTCTATCACGTAGTTTCTGAGATCAAAGAATGTCACATGTTCTGGAATCCACGTGTTTTATGAGAACATTATTGGCGGCCATGTATGCATCTCATACGTGGTATTTATATTGACATGCGAATATATGTTTAAGAACATGTTAATCCCATCATTAAGGCTGTGTTGCTATATTTATTCTGTTAGTTCTATAGGAATTCTTTTAATTGTGCTTTTATTAGAAGACCGAAAATTTGAGGCGCACACAAGCGACACGGCTTATAGAGTCTTCATGTGCGCGCGTCTTCGTGTTTTAGGGTGGTGTCAGCCTTTGACCCACCACTTGCCGCCACCCGCTAAAACACAATGTTGCCAGTCCCGGTTTCCGTGGCAACAGGTGCTATGTTGGCTCTTGCGGACAGGCGTTCCTGCTCCGTCGCACTGCACCAGCTGCCTGTTGGCGCGGGTGTGAAAACTGTGGTATGAGCTGCGTTTGACTATCCCATAGACGCAGCTTCCGCTACAACACCATCCTCGCGCTAAGCGCACCTACAAGAACTGTGAAACCATCTGGAACCTTCCCGCTTCCCGACTTGCTCTAGCCTACGGAAACGCTGGGCTACACAAGTGAAGTGAGACTGCTTGGAGGCGACTACTTCTCGCCGTGTTTGTGAGGTGAGTTCCCGTTGAATTGCGAGTGGGTTGAGTATATCACCGCACATTTTGTGAAATGGCTGACTTAGCCATGCAACGAAAAGCAGTTTGAGCAAAGTAAGCACGGCAACGTGCACAGTATAATAATGAATCGGGCTTCGTTCGGCTACGCTGTGCGAGCGGAAGATGACTGAGCATGCTTGTTTATCCTTGTAGTCGAAGCGCAGTTCCTCAATCGAATGATATGACTAGTCGAATGTGTGGTCCTGCATGCATTCATTATCTGCACTTTGTCAGTTTCCGAAGCCATCGCTCAATTCGTCGCGGAAAACGCCAGGCCCGTAAACCACCTACAGACGCTCCCGTTTGCTTCTTCCTTTTCTGGCAGATGTTTGCATTCCTGCAATTTTACCTCTCTTGCTGAGGAAGGGCATTTGGAGAGGTAGACAGACGAGCCGATGAACGCGTTCCCTGTAGGCGCTTGTCTTGCACAGTTGCAACGGAACTAACTTTTTTGTTTGGCTTGCCATGGGGTATTCGTCCTTCGCTTTAATGACACGCGCAACCACACCGAAACTTGCACAATAATTGCAAACAGGACTCCTCTTTAATGACATAGAATGCGACAGATTTACTGTTCGTGTCCGTCCAACCTTCTGTCTATCTGTCGGTCCTGAACGGAGCAGTATATGTGCACTAAGTAAGTTAATTCTCAGCCCATAACTCAATTATGCCATATGTGGTGCATCGTTATTTGTGTCGTCCTTTTGTTTTATAACCAGACACACAGATGATTTGATTTCGTAAACTCTGCTTTTATTTAGCGCTTGTGGAGAAAGTGTGTATGAACTCCGTATATGTGGTCGGAGCCATGTATGATTGTCTTATTGCTTTACTCTAGGCCCACTGCGAGGACACAAGCTTCTAGCAAAGGAGGCAGGATGGTATGAAGACAAGGCCAGATGCCGTTTGGATGCTGTTTGCAGCAAAATCTGACCTGGAAAAACTTGATTTGTCCCTCGTTGCTCCCCTTTGCTTTTCTTTTAGCCTAATATACACGCTTGTGGGCACAGGGAGAGGGCTGTGTAATGTGATTGAATGCCCTGCTTTTTCGGGAAATGCTTACAGCTTATAAGGTTTTCAAGCAGTCATTGTATAGATTCGTTCGCGGTGTAGTGGAGCATACTCACCAATGCGTATGCACCTTCGGAAGATAACAAAAAGCCCCGTGCTCTGCTTACGCAAGAGCCTGTGCCGCTTTTGCCAGATTTGCCGTACGGCCACCAAATGTGATGATGTTTATTCGAGCAGAGAAGCCGCAACCTCGTTGCGGCTTCTCTGCTCGAATAAACTTCATCACATTTGGTGGAGGTACTGGGTATAGATCCCAGTACCTCTCGCATCGCTGACGACGACATCACCTTGCCTCCGGAAGCTTCAGTCCTTATTAGCCTTTCATGTGTCGCGCAAGCTGACGCCATGGTGGTGTTCACGCCATCTCCGGTTTTTACTGAACGCAAGGGCATTGTTCTCCCATTTGCCGTTCTTACAATTGCGTCTGGTTTAACCGTAATGTTGTTTACCAACCAGTGCAACTACCCTAATGGCTTACTCCGTGGTGAAACCTTAAGATATGTACAACCTGTCGACCATATCGATGATTTCCTCCTCGAAGAAACCCCATGTCCCATTGCCACAATCACTCATGCGTCTGAGCCATCATAGTTCGTTAGCCTTTGACAATGCTATTGACGCAGACCTTCCACCCTCGCATCGCTGCCAACTTGTTTCTCTGTTTAACAAGTTTCGTTCTTCTTTCGACTTTCAAGAACCTACTTTGGGCCGCACCACGACTATTGACACCGGCTCACATTCGCCTCTGCGACAGCGTCCTTACCGCAATTCCGCCGAAGAGCACCGCGTCATTACGGAGCAAGTAGGTAACATGCTTAAACGTGGAGTCATACAGCCTTCTCAAAGCGCTTGGTCATCACCTGTTGTTCTGGTAAAGAAAAAAGATGGCACCGTTCGATTTTGCGTGGACTATCGAAGCTTAAACAAGATTAAGAAGAAAGATGTCTACCCGCTACCACGAATAGACGATGCTCTTGAGTGTTTACAAGGCGCCGAGTACTTTACATCATTGGATCTGCGTTCTGGGTATTCGCAAGTGCCAATGGCTCAATGTGATCGCCCTAAAACCGCCTTTGTATCGCCGGATGGCCTATATGAGTTCATAGTCAAGCCAGTTGTGCTCTGCAACGCGCCTGCAACATTTGAGCGCATGATTGATACTGTTACGTGATTTCGTCTGACTGAAAGAGGGCATAGTGGGGCATACCCAAGAAAGGTGCCTCAGACTGAAGAAGTGGACGTTGTCGGTGAGCTGCGTTGTGGCTGCGGACTGACAACTGTTATTTTCCACGTAACATTTTTGGTGGAAGTGCTGGGTGCCCTTCTGACAACAGAGCTACGCAGTGGACGCCTTGTTAAGTCTGCTACCATGGCTCCGGGTGAGGATACGGCTTCGCCACCTACCTCAGCAACGAAAGCAACCCGGTACGTCGCCCTCACGCAACCCCGTGATCCCGGTACCTTTACTGGAGAGGACAACGCGAATGTGGACAAGTAACTTAGCATGTACAAGCGCGTCAGCAAGCAATATCGCTGGGACCCAACCGTTATGCTTGCGAATGTCATTTTCTATCTTGACAAGACCCCTCGCATCTGGTTTGAGACCCACGAGCACGAAATCACAAGCTAGGAAATGTTTAAACAACAGCTCCGCGACCTCTTTGGCAACCCGTTTGGTCAACAGCTTGATGCCCGAAAGCAATTGGCTGTACGTACACAGACGTCCACTGAGCCCTACTTGACTTATATTAGAGACGTCTGAGCGTTGTGTCAAAGGGCCGATCCCAACGTGACTGAGGCCGACAAGATTTCGCACGTTTTAAAAGGAATCGCCGACGATGCGTTCAGCCTGCTTGTATTTACCAACGTAACGACCATCGACGCCGTGATCAAAGAGTGCCGCCGTCTCGAGCAGGCGAAGAGTCGACGCATTTTGCAGCAGTTTCAGCGCCTACCCAACACTGCGGCAACGTTGTCTTGCGAAGCCCCTCCTTGTCATCCGTCTACAACCGAAGACGTGACGCGCACTGTCCGACGTGAACTCGAGGCCGCTTACCCGGCTGCCAACAAACCGACGTTGCCCGACACCTCAACGCCAGCTGTCGCCTTGAGCCAGGCTGTTGTCCGCCAGGAATTCGCTAACCTTGGTATCCGAACCACTGCACCCACCCTTGATAATACTGGTCCCTCGATAGCTTCTGTGGACATGAGACGTCGCCGTCCGTACTCTATTCGAACCAGGAACCCGTCTGAATGGAGAACAGCTGATGATAAGCCAATCTGCTTCCACTGTGGTCGCGCTGGACACATCGCTCGTTACTGCCGCAACCAATGGCCATCTATGTCTTCTGGCTCGTACCCCGCTTACAGTAACTCATTCCGTCCACCAAACCACCGTTATCCGACCCGCACTGAGTCTACAGCATTTACTGCCCCTGAGGACTACGGCCACCCTGTCCCGTCGCCGCCACCGCCTCAAAGCCGCCCTTCTCGTTCAAATACGCGTCGCCGCTCTCCCTCGCCATCGTTTAACCGCCGCATATCCCCGGAAAACTAGGCTGCGCAGCTTCTGGAGGTGAAGCTGCCCTGTCGACCTTACCCAAAAATCCTCTGTTGCCCTTACGTTTGAACCGGAACACCCTAGAAGTATATGTTGATGGTACACCTGTTGAAGCTTTGATAGATACGGGCGCTCACGTCTGTATTATGAGTTCGCGTTTTCGTCGTCGCATGAAGAAGGTCCTCACGCCCCCCTTGACCAGTGTCGTCCAAGTTGCAGATGATGCAACAGTCCCTGTCGTCGGTATGTGCACAGCTCAACTTACCGTAGCCGGTCATCAAGTGGTCGTCCTTTTCACCGTGCTTGCAACATGTCCCCAAGACCTCATACTAGCCTTGATTTTTTTGCCACCAATTCTGCTCTGATTGATTGCTCCGCTGGTGTGCTCCGCCTTGAACTACCACAAATCAGTGCCGCCCCATACCGACCTACATGCCGATTACAATGCAGCGACTTTGTTCGCCTGCCCTCCAAAACTGTGACGTACGTCGATTTTCTGTGCTCACCAGCTGTGCCCGACGGTGACTATTACGCTACGCCTCTCACCGACGTACTCCTTGCGCACAATGTTGCAGTGCCCTATACGGTGCTCAGCATCACAGATAACAAAACTTGTCTACCTCTTGTCAATTTCGGCTACATAAATCACGTGCTTCCACAAGGCATTTCTGTGGCCCACCTGTGTCCGTTGCTCGATTCACAAATTGAAGTGCTTGCCTTAGACACACTTGTTTCACCACAACGCACATCACTCGCAACACATTCGGGCAGCCGTCAAATTGTAGACATGATAGCCACTGATCTTCCGCCTCCGCAAGCTGAAGCCCTACAACATCTTCTCGAGCCCTACCAGGATATTTTCAATTTTGGCGACCGACCTCTTGGGCAGACGTCCTTTGTCCAACATCGCATACACACAGGTGATGCCAACCCTGTTCACCGCCGTCTCTACAGAGTGTCTGCTTTTGAGCGGAGCATAATTCAGAAGGAGGTGAACAAGATGCTAGCGAAGGACATTATTGAACCATCCTCCAGTCCCTGGGCATCCCCGGTGGTATTAGTTAAAAAAAAGGACGTATCGCGGCGATTTCGTGTGGACTATTGCCACCTTAACAACATCACCAAGAATGACGCATACCCTCGGCCCCGCATTGATGACGCCCTTGATTGCCTCCCATGGTGCCGCCTACTTTTCTTCCATCGATCTTCGTTCTGGTTATTGGCAGATTACCGTGGACCCCATGAACCGAGAGAAGACGGCTTTTGTAATACCCGATGGCCCCTACCAATTCAAAGTCATGCCTTTCGGCCTATGTAATGCCCCGCCACCTTTGAACGAATGATGGACTCCCTGCTCCATGGATTCAAGTGGTCTACGTGTCTTTGTTATCTGGATGACGTGATTGTGTTTGCTCCCACTTTTGAAGCGCACCTTGAGAGACTGTCGAAAATTCTTGATGTATTCCGTCTCTCCGGTCTTCAGCTGAATTCATCCAAGTGCCGGTTTGGTCGCCGTCGCATTACAATACTTGGACATATTTTTGACGCTTACGGCGCACAGCCTGACCCGGAAAAAGTTCGAGCTGTGAAGGACTTTCCTGTGCCAAAAACCGCCAAAGATGTCCGCAGCTTTGCGGGGCTCTGCTCCTGTTTTCGGCGGTTCATCAAGAACTTCGCGGAAATCGCTCGGCCCCTAACAGATTTACTCAAACCAGATGAGACGTTTACCTGGGGTCCCTCGCAAGCAGCAGCATTTTCCGACCTGACCACTTTGCTCACTTCTTCTCCTGTGCTGGCTCACTTCGACCCTACGGCACCGACCGAAGTGCGCACCGATTCCAGCGGTTACGGAATAGGCGCTGTGTTGGCTCAGCGACAACGTGGGCAGCATCGCGTGATAGCTTATGCCAGCAGGCTGCTGTCCACATCGGAGCGTAATTATTCTATCACAGAGCGCGAATGCCTAGCGCTGGTGTGGGCAGTCGCGAAATTTCGCCCTTACTTATACGGCCGACCATTTATAGTTCTCACCGACCACCACGCTCTCTGCTGGCTCGCCTCCCTCAAAGATCCCACAGGTCGTCTCGCCCTCTGGGCACTCCGCCTCCAGGAGTATTCTTAAACCGTAGTGTATAAATCAGGAAAGTTGCACAAAGATGTGGATTGTCTGTCACGCTACCCTGTGGCCGACTGCGATCCTACGAGCACTGATTCTGTGGGCTGTGTCCTTTCCATCTCCCAGCTGCATCATCTCGGGGACGAGCAGCGTCGCGATCCGGATACCAGCCGCCTAATACAACAGCTCGAATCTTCACCGCAAGACGCTTCTGTTCGCATGTTTACCTTAAAGGACCGCACATTATATCGGCGTAATTTATCGCCCAATGGTCACGACCTAGTTCTGGTCATACCAAAGCACCTGCATTCCACAGTCCTACGCGGGCTCTATGACGCGCCAACCGCGGGTCACCTTGGTGTCTCTCGCACATATGACCGTGTGCGCCACCGCTTCTACTGGCCTGGTCTTTCACTCTCGGTACGTCGCTATGTCAACGCTTGTGAAATTTGCCAGCGTCGCAAAAAGCCGTCGGGACTACCATCCGGATATCCAGCCCATCGGCATCCCATCGGAGCCATTCTTCCGTGTTGGTTTGGGCTTTCTCGGTCCCTTCCCAACATCCGCCTCCGGAAACAAGTGGGTCACGGTGGCTACGGATTACGTGACCCGTTATGCAGTTACGCGAGCCATGTCAACAAGCTGCGCTACAGACGTCGCTGATTTTCTACTACGCGATCTCATTTTAGTGCATGGAGCCCCTCGTCAACTGCTGACAGACCGAGGTCGTACGTTCCTTTCGAAAGTGGTTGACGATATCCTGCATTCCTGCTCTACCCAACATAAGCTCACGACATCGTACCACCCCCAGACAAACGGGCTTACAGAACGTTTAAACCGCACCCTGACAGACATGCTATCGAAATACGTCTCGGCCAACCCTCGTGATTGGGACCTTGCACTACCCTACGTGACGTTCGCATACAATTCCTCCCGGCATGACATTGCTGGGTACTGGCCATTTTACCTTCTGTTTGGACGCGAACCAACATTGCCGTTGGATACCTTCCTGCCAGACGCTGCGCAGTCTACTTCTTAATATGCACGCGACGCTATTAACCGAGCTGACCATGCTCGTCAGCTTGCTCGCAGCAGATTAATGGCGTCTGAAGACTGGCAGAAGCAACGTTACGACGAGCGGCATCGCGACGAACACTTTCCAGCATGTTCCCTCGTTCTTCTTTGGTCCCCTACGCGACATGCAGGCCTTTCAGAAAACTTCTGTCTCGTTTCACGGGCCCATACCGCTTGCTTAGACGAGTGAGTGACAATACATATGAAATTGTCCCTGATAATCCATCAACCTCTTCCGCTCTGCTTTCAAGGGATATCGTCCACGTATCAATGCTCAAGCGTTACCACACTGCTCCTGTTGTGGCCCCGTAAACTCGCCGGGTCGGCGCTTTGGCCGCTGGGGGTCGTGTTACGTGATTTCGTCTGACTGACAGAGGGCATAGTGGGGCATACCCAAGAAAGGTGCCCCAGACTGAGAGTGAAGAAGTGGACGTTGTCGGTGAGCTGCGTTGTGGCTGTGGACTGACAACTGCTATTTTCCACGTAACAATACCATCTTGCGTGCCCACAAGTGGAAAACTTGCTTGTGTTACCTGGATGACATCGTAGTCTTTTTAGCTGATTTCCCTACACATATTGGTCGTCTCTACGAGATTCTGACGTGTCTAACTTCTGCAGGCCTACAACTTAACACCAAGAAGTGCCACTTCGCAGAACGAAAACTAACCACATTGGGACATGTTATCACAAGAGACGGTGTTCTTCCGGATCCCGATAAGCTTTGAGCTGTCGCTGACTTCCCAATACCCACATCACTGAAAGCCCTAAGACGTTTCATTGGTCTCTGCTCCTACTTTCATCGCTTCGTGCGCAACTTCGCGTCCATCATCGCACCTCTGACGAGTCTGCTTTCCAACAGCAAAGGTATATCTGCATGGTCACCTTCATGTGACGACGCGTTTCGCCCGCTGCGCCGCCTGCTGACCACACCACCTATTCTTCGCCACTATGACCCCACTGCTGCCACAGAAATTCACATCGATGCAAGTGGCATCGGTCTTGCTGCAGTTTCGGCACTACGGAAAGGCACCCAAACCAAATACGTAGTCGTTTATGCAAATCACGCTCTCAAGAAGGCTGAATTGAATTACTCCATGACAGAGAAGGAGTGTTTGGCCATAATCTGGGCGCTGACGAAGTTTCTCCCGTACCTTTACGGCCCTACTTTCGACGTGGTCACAGACCACCCCGCTCTATGTTGGCTGTCCACCTTGAAAGACCCGTCCGGACGCCTGAGGCGTTGGGCACTTCGATTGCAGGAATACGACATCCGTGTCGTATATCGTTTCGGTCGCAAGCATGCGGATGCCGATGCACTTTCCAGATCGGCATTAACACCAGATGTGGCTTCTCTGTCACCCCTTTTTACCACCTTGTCACAACTTGACACCACTTACATGCTTTCGAAGCAGCGTAAAGACCCCTACCTTGCCTTGTTAGTCGACTACCTTACCAATCCGTCTGCTGTCCCTTCCACGAGAGCACTACGCCGGCAAGCAGCCAACTTTTCCTTACGATACAACGTTCTGTACCACCGCAACTACATGCCTGGTGGTCGGAAGTGGCTCCTTGCTATCCAAACTCATATGCGCTCTGACATCTACATGAATTTCCATGCAGATCCCCAAAGTGCAGGTGTCCTGAAAACCTATGAAAGGCTGCGCCAACGATATTACTGGCGAGGAATGTATCGCTTTGTTCAGAAATACGTTCAGTCTAGCACCACTTGCCAACAGAACAAGACACCTCCAGGGCACCTTACTGGCATGTTACATGCTGCTCCCGTGCCCGGCTCACCCATTCGACCGCGTGGGTATTGACCTCTATGGCCCCCTCCCATATAGTCGCTCTGTAAACCAGTGAATTATTGTCGGCGTCGATCATCTGACACGCTACGCTGAGACTGCAACTCTACCGGCATCGACCGCCCATGAAGTTGCACTCTTCATTCTCCGCAGCTTCATTCTACTCCATGGTGCTCCGCGGGAATTACTCAGTGATAGGGGTCGAGTGTTCCTGTCGGAGGTCATCCAAGCTATCCTCGCTGAATGCAACATCATCCACCGGAAGTCTACCGCATACCATCCACAGACAAATGGTCTCACTGAGCGTTTTAACCGCGCACTTGGCGACATGCTGCGGATGTACACCTCCTCCAACCACACTAACTGGGACGCAGTATTACCTTTTGTCACTTTCGCTTATAACACCGTGACGCAAGCGACTACCGGTTTCTCCCCGTTCTTTCTGTTGTAAGGCCGCGAACCTTCCCATCCTCTCGACACTATACTCCCGTACCGCCCTGATGCATCTGAGTGCTCCCCGCTTTCGGAAGTTGCCAGATACGCTGAAGACTGCCGTCTGTTGGCTCGGTCACTGACAAGTAAGGCTCAAGGTCTACAAAAGACTCGACATGACGACGTTCACCACATGGCTCCTACGTTTCGTGCTGGCTCCCTTGTGTGGCTTTGAGTGCCCCCGCACGTTCCTGGCCTGTCTTCTAAACTTCTGGCCCGGTACCATGGTCCGTACCGTGTCATTGACGCGACCTCCCCGGTGAATTACATCATCGAGCCACTGACACAATCACCAGATTTGTGCCTTCGAGGACGCGAGACCGTACACGTCGACCGTCTCAAGCCCTACTACGACCCCCTCA
Organism: Rhipicephalus microplus; assembly: GCF_013339725.1. NCBI lineage: Eukaryota > Metazoa > Arthropoda > Arachnida > Ixodida > Ixodidae > Rhipicephalus > Rhipicephalus microplus. The sequence continues at coordinate 96,121,303 of NC_051170.1, read as the reverse complement.
TTGTGCCTACTCCCTGAGTCACCAGGATGGCTACTCTTCACCCCGGGGGTATTGTAGTGGAGCATACGCACCAACGCGTATGCGCCTTCGGAAGAGAACGAAAAGCCCCGTGCTCCGTTTGCGCGAGAGCCTGTGCCGCTTTTGCCAGACTTGCCGTACGGCCACCAAATGTGATGATGTTTATTCGAGCAGAGAAGCAGCAACCTCGTTGCGGCTTCTCTGCTCAAATAAACATCATCACAGCAGGAACTAAGCTTGCTGTAGGAAATTATATTACGGAGAAACGCAATGTTTAGGGTATGAGCAGCAGGCTAGCTGAGTTATTCGGTTTACAGAGAACATCGCGAGCTACCCGGTTGTTTGCTCTGCCTTCTTGTCGTTACGAGTTTCATCATAGAAACCGCATGGTTTTGAGCCTTGCACTAAGAGGCCTTTGAGGTATTTGCAGTGCTAAGGTGAATATGCTTCATGAATGGCGCGAAGACATTGAAATCTATTCATAGTGACATCGAGGTTCTCCCCCTCGCAAATATAGGCTCCATAAATAACCTCACTCCGCCAATGCGGTGGGTCTACCAAGTGGGAGAAACGAACTGTTTCAACAGTATTTTATACAAACTCGAGTCAAGAACATGTCTTTCCTGTTCTACCAAACCGCGGCTAACTTCAGAAAACAACCCTTAAGGCTTAAGCACTTGTTATACAAAAAAAAAAACCTCTTCTCGTTGAAACCCACGCTGCCGTCAATGTAAATAAGTGACCACTCAGAACCAACATGGCGGCCCGTCAAGTATAAGGGCCGTTTTAGCCAGTTGTAAGCAACCATGATCGGAGTTGTCACCGCCCTAAAACACGGGGACTCACGCACATGAAGGCTCCCTAACACGGCTGTGGATGGGCGCGCACTGGGTTCGCCGCCTTGACAACCATGGGTCTACACATTTGTTTTCCTTATAGCAAAAAATTGTGGATGTTCGCGGTTTCGCCGGGTGTTGCGTATACAAAACTAAATGCTTAACCACACATTTGATATTTTCATCGCATTAGACTTTATGGATATCGTTACAGTAGCTATCCGTAGATCAGGTAATAAGGAAACTTTTATCGAAATTGTTTATGTAGGGGTCGCTTGTCTTCTTTGGTCACCGTTTCAGCTTTCGCTATGGTAAAGAAAAACTCACGACCATAAACTAGTACACCAGCCTACACAGCTGTATTGAGAATATCTCAAAGTATATTTTTGCAAGTGTTCCACAATTTTTTATAGGACCAAGATAATGCATTTTTTGTGTTCTTATAACTTTCCGGAGTTCAAAAGTTTGATAGAGCTGTCATTATGTCAAGTTCGTCTCAACATTTGCTGCGTGTACGCTCGCTTAAGTTTCAGGTCTAGCGGTTTCCGTAAACCATTCCATCATTCAGATAGAATACCATCTCCCCATTAACCACATCACTACCGTTCTTGTTTGGTCTTCTAAGACCACAAGAAAGCTTGTAGACATGGCTGCACTGGATGAAAAATATAAACGTATCTCCACCTAACATCAATCTTAATTGCGCGTGGTCAAATAAAACTTTGATATTATATTCCTTTGCTCGCTTGTATAAGTTGAAAATAAAATTTAAGGCACAGAAGTATGCACCAAGAGTAAATATATTACTAATTTGGTACCTACGCTTGAACAGTGGAATCACGGTTGTGGTAGTGGTACGTGTGGTCGTAGACGTTGTCACAGTTGGTACTGGTGAGGTAGTGGCTGAGAGTAGTGGAGTTACTGGTACTTTTGATGAAGTTGTACCCCTTGATCTATTGCGAGCTGCGTCAGTGAAATGTGGCGAACCGCTGTTCAATTCGAAACAGGCACAGTAAAAATATGTTGAAACGAAGATGCCTAGGCTGGAATCCTATAATAAATCTTACGAAATTTCATTCATTTGATTTAGGTTAGAAAACAATTTAGTCAGACCAACAAGCGGGAAATAGGTGAGCTCAATGCAGTATTCTTATCTTGTTTCAGAGATAAGTCAAATGGCCTAATGCAGGTGGCATGCAAAATGATCGAAACACAGACGCGAAATCCTGTGATTGAACCAGACCTCTTGCACGTTATCAAATTGATATCCAGTTTGAAAATGCGAAGACAATAATTCACACAAAAAGGCAGACAGATGTATTAAGGAATCGTACTCAGTATCTTATGCTATTGATCTAACGCCATTTCTGAGACGGCTAACAAATGTACAATTAATATGAATCAAACAATATCTCTGAAAAATGCATGCTGCATTGTTTCTTAGTGGCACATCTTCCATTATAAATATGCCCTCACTTTAAAGGTTTTCATTTTTGCAATCAAAGCAATCTAGGTCAATTAGTGGAAAAACCTTAATTTACTGTCATATATTCAAGGATGCATTGTAACGTAAAAAGTTCGACATTCTAAAATCGGGTATTTTTGATACAAAGTTTTTTAAAATATGTAGCCAATAAAAGAATGCTGCTCAAGCGTACTTCTGAATTTGCTTAAAAATGAATTCCGAACGATCATATTACATTGAAAAACAAGGATCTTGCACCTCATGTACTTACGCCCTCTTTTACTGCTGTCTGAAGAAGATAAGCAAGTTGATATCGAAGGTTATTTTCAGTCACATATCAGTTGAGCCGTTTGCCTCAAGTTGGCGTAGAGCGTTAGTCAAGCGAAAAAGACAACCGTGTGAAATTGGACAACATTCACTGAATGCAACTACGGAATAAGAGACGTCCGTATTCGCATGTCAACCGCATTGACATGCTGGTAGACTGGGTCAAATTGTTGTGCTCAAATAATGCTCACAAAACACAATTTGGCGAACTTGACCCCTCACCATTGTTCAGGTTGTTCTACCGTGTATATTTTCTGATCGAGAGTGGTACTCAGCCTCAAGAAGAGCGCGTGTTCGTTTTGGGTGCATGTGACGCTAACCGAATTCGGCGATGTAGGAAGAAAACTACTCTACGCAAATTTGCCCAGCAGTGTTCTCAGTGTACATGTAACCGCAAAAAGAAGATACGGCAGCTTTAACGCTCACCCTATTATGACAATCATTTATTTTGTTCACTATCACTATCTAACCTAAACTGCATGTTTAGGCTAAATAGTGGCTTTGTCTCGCAAATTGGCTCATAGTTGATACATTTTAGCAAAGAGTAGCACATCTTTATCTAGCCTAGATCGCGGACCGTTAAAAAGCCGTCAGTATCGTGTCATGATGGGCAGCGAGCCTTGTATTTTGGTCCTGTGAAGACATTTGTATTATGTTAACATGATGACCGTGCTCACTCTTTATTATGCATAGCTCATGCTAGCTAAGCACTAGTCACGTATAAGCGCTACACAATGGATATTTATATCTCAAGCTGACTAGGTTAGAATAGTCTAAAAAATAAGGGTGCATAAGGAAAAAAAACTATGAGCATAACTTTGTCAGAACTTTGATAATTTTTGTTTGTGCATGTGACCTGCTGCTACTATGAACAGGCATGGTATCTTTGATTTTGGGTCACCACTGAAAACGATTAGAGTGTGAAAGAGCGAGCACATTGTATGTAGACTAAACGCATGAGTAACTTCATCAACGTCGTGTCATGAGCAGATTTCTTGCAATCCTAAGGGATGGCACAGTGTCACCTGAAAAATGAAGCACACAAACAATGTTCTCATAAACGTTGTTTATCAAAAACGCCAGCATGCTATTTAAACAAATAAAAAGTACAGACTAAAAAGAAAAGTGTAGGTTATTCATCAGACAGCACACTTCGTTACATGGACATACGCTAGAACTTGTTGGGAAATTATGTAAAACTGTAGTTTTTTTATTAAAGGAATAAGATATTGATCAAATATTCTTAGAAATAATGTAGCATTACTTGATTAAATTCATTTTTTTTGTTTCGTGCAATTTCATTCTGATGCCTTATATAAATAGGATATTTTATATTTTCTCATGGGTGAATATTGACACACGGAGAATGCAGTAAATAAATGAATACAACTAAATAAGCTTTTTTGGCAGGACATGACGTGAACCCGTGACCCTTGGCTCCGAAGGCAGGGGCATTAGCCGATGTGCTGCATTCACTACATCAGGTGCAACGCTGTAGAGACTAGCCAGGCTTCTTTCAATGAAAGCGTCCGCACTAAGGAATGTTACAATAATTTTTGCGCCTCAGACATGATTTTTTTATCATTGGGCTTAATAATGAATGAAAATGCTTTTTCATCGAAGATAAAACACGCCCCGTTTTACAGCTGTTTATACGCTGTTCGTCACTTCGTAGTCATTTTTTAATCTTCTATTTGTATCCTTTCGTGACGCTGTATGCATGTGCGTTGATTCTCGTCTGGCAAGAACGTTTACAATGATGACACACGTATTCAAACATAACCCTGACCGAACTTCTTGCATAGCTTCCACAACACTGTAGCAGATGTATGAAACAAAATGTACGTTTAGAGAATCTAGATTTGTCTAAACCCTGGCTGCGCAGTTGAGCCGCGACGCAAAAGAAACGTAAAAGTACGTCAACTCGAAGAAATGAATAGTGATGAAGAAGCTTGCTCAGAACTGATCGGGACAACCCAGGAATTCTCTTGACGAGGCCCTTATTGTATGATGGCTTGTTCACGAACATGCGCTTGAGGTGACGGACGAAGGTGTTGTAATCGTGCGCATTCCACTGCTGCCACTGCACCAGAGGAAACTCTCGTTAGAGTGCGGCAATGGCGATGGCGTGGGATTGATAGTTGCGGATGGAGAAGCAGTCGCATACTTTAAACTGTGACCAAACGAGCTATCAAGGAGAGAGAGAAAAAACATTTTGTTATGTATATATAACCAAAGCATGTGGGAGGGAACCCTAGTACGGGATTCCTATGATGATCTCGGTGAACCACCAAGCCCGTTGAATCAAGGCCTGGTTGACCTCGGGAGGCCCGTCGCAGAGGCATCGTGCCACAGTACTTTGGTTCGGAAGCGGCGCAGAATAGCGGAAAAGGGAGGAAATAAATTTCTGGCGCTCTCGACCGTGACATTAAATACTATTGGGGAGCTGTCACAGCCGGTGGAAGAGTCTGGGTAGTGGTCAGGGTAGAATTTCTGCATGGAGAGTAAGCTTTCCGAGCTACCCGTTAAAGACGACCAGCTTGGAGCCTCGGACGATGGAGGCATGCACCTCCGGCACACCATAAACAGAGCTAGAACCTCAAGTGGCAACTCTAACGGCATTTTCAGTTACAGTTAGTGTGTAAGAAATTTACAGGGCTCGAAATCCTTGCTTTTGAGAGTTGATTGCGATAGTGCTATCCTGTTCGTAGTGCGTACTTGAAACACTAAGTGCTTAAAACCTTCTCAAACTTGCTATGCACTCACACGTGGCCTTCTGATTAGAGGCGCAGTATCGGGTGTGCTTTTTGTAGTGGTTTACCGGCTTTAAACTACGAAGTCATTGTGACAATCAATGTTCTGACACCCAATTTCAAGGGGCGCTTGTACCACGCATTCTTACTTCAATACTTCTTGTTGCATTGTGAAAAATGTATACAGGATGTGAGTGTTTGCAAAGCATGAAAACTACTTTCACTGTATTTCCAAGCAGAGGAATTTTTTTACACTGTATTCACAAGCAGAGGCATGACTGTGTAATAGAACATCTGCTTGCCACGCCAACAACGCTAGTCGGGTTACCACTTTGACCAAGGACTTTTATTATTAGTTATTTTATTTGCACCGTTGTTAATTATCCATCACTCATATGATGAACATATGATGAACTCAGAACAGAAAATAATTATTATTTCATTTGCATTTTTCTCAATTTCTTGGTCACGGACAATATAACTTCTCGCTTTCAACCAAAGATACAGACGGTGAAGCCGACGCCATAGTTTCTGCGAAACGAGATGAAAGCTGTCACGTTAATAATGAAGACACAATAGAATATATAGCGTAGCACACCGAGAGTATCATACAAGGAATACCTTGATTGTTTAACAACCCTAAATAAGGTAAAAAATAATGATTCTAGGAAAGTATAGACAAATATATTTCTGGTTTTAACTTGAATGTATTAAATTTATACTATATAATGTAACCGAGAAGCAACATGCTGTTAAAGGAACAGACTAAAAAACCTTCGGATATGGCAAAGGATGCTATATCACTTCAGTTACGACGACACTCGAAGTCATCGAGATTACAGTGTATGTTCGTGCGTGTAATTCTAGGAGTGTTTACCAACATCGTTTTCCTGGAATACTCTCTCTTTCCAGCTTGTGTCCTCGTGAAAGTTTTACGAGTGAACAGCTGACCCAAAACTCTTGCGTGTGATCTAAACGCCTCAAGTCTGCCTCTGTAGTGAGACTTTTGCTACGAAGTACCGAACGAAAGAGAACATATCTCGGCCTACCTTCTCTTTTGCACATAATAATGAAACAAACAGACAATAAGACAATGAAGCCATAAAAGAAATTATTTGTTGCCTTTAGCTGCAGAGAGCTAATTATAATATAATAAGAAAAAGTAGATCATCTCTGGTTAAAGGTAACGATGTGTAATAAAAAATTTTACATCATCTCTGGCTAAAGGGAACATTGTGTAGATGCAACGCAGCCGGCGCTAACGCTTACGTTCGCACTGACATTGACGCTGGCACTTATCGGAGTGTTGCGCCGGAGAGAAAGTTGGGGAGGTGCGAAGAACACCGTGATGAATTGGTGTTTCTCAGTGGAACATGCTAATTGCTGCTAATTGGCGATGACAAACAGAATACTTCGATTGGACACAGAAACCCGCCGTCCCCGTTTAGTTAACACACGCGCTGCGAATTTTTATCGTTCAACGCCGAGGAGAAATCTCCTACCTGCACTACCTTGGAGGTCAGTAAAAAGTTCTGCAGCGCAATACACCGGTTGTCTGAATGAAGAAACTCGCTAGCAGACGCTACCTACGTCGGTGTTGCTGGGCGAGAGATGGATAGAGGACGTGCATGCGCAATGGGTGTGAAAACGCTGCTGGGTGGAATGTTTATATAGAAGAGAGACAAGGGGGGAGCAAGCGTGTCACCTGGTGGGCGATTGTGTGTGTGTGGGGGGGGGGGGTAAGAGAGAAGAGATAGCAGGAGCCAGACACCGGATTGAGCTCGACTCTAAGCTGCTTTACGTCTAAAATTACACCATTTTCTATTGAATAAAATCACGAGTAGCGCGCGAAGCAACGCATGGGTTGACGTCTGCTCATCCCGCACACCTTGCCCGATGTTGACGTGTCCTTGCAAGTGGAGCACACCATGAATTCAGAGTTGTTTATGTTGCTGTTACTCGTCCCGAACTCTTGCTGGAGCAAGCCACGTGGGTTCATCTCTAAGCCACGCGGGAACATGTGCGTTCATCGTGCGTCTGCAGAATCTTATTTCGTGACGTCATCACGTGATGGCCGACGGAGTGTAGTGGGGAAAGGCCATGGCGTTTTATCGGATACCTTACACAATCACGAACGCGCTAGTGCGTCAGCACGTTCCGGCAGCGTCTGAGCCAGTTTGTAGGCATGCGCTGTGAGGACGTCTACGCAAGCCAGATTGAGCTCGACAATAAACTCTTCACATCTGAATACTTAAAAACGTAATCAAGTGTACCAGTCGAGAAGTCACGGGATACAACACCTGATGAGTAAACCATGCAAACCATCCGCAGACAGCGACCAGAAACTATGCAACTTGCTCTCAATAAGAAAAGTGTATGCGTTGTTTGAAAAACGTTTTGGTTAAAAATACCGATATAAAAAATACAGGCAGTGCAAAGTCGAGCGATAAAAGAAGTTTTGTACCTGTATTACATGAGAACCATTCATTGCTTGAATGTAATAATAGTTTACAGTGCATATAAATTATCTGGTGCTATATGCTGGCCATTTATAGGAAAACTACAATTTCAGTTCCATTTAGTGCAAACTTCCTGAAGTTAAACCTCGTTTTTGTGTTGGTCACAAAAAAAGCATTTTCTGCACTTTATATAATTACGCAATACTAAATTTTCTGTGGAGCGTACGTTCTGAAAATAGTGTGATTTTTTGAAAATTTGTAGTAATACGCTGTATGAAACTTTAGGCTATAAAACAACTATTTTTGGAAAGGTAACGGACGCGCTCATAGTGGCATTTTTCGATTCCTCTTACTGCCATGGCCATCTCGAAGGGCTTCATTTTCTACATAGTTTTACTTCCAGATGAGAACACTGAATGATCTGTAGAAAAAATCTTTCAAAGTTGGAGTGGCGTGATATAAAAGTTTTACAAAAAATCAAAAGAGAGAACGAGAGTAATGAACACTTGCAAACCATTTTTTTTCGCACGCCCCTGCCTGCCCTTTATATTTATCGAAAACAAAATAAGTGTGTGGGTCAAGACCTGTGGCCCTCCTCCCACCTTTTTAATTCAGCAGTGATAGCGCAAAAATGCTTCAAAATGGGCATTGTGATGCAATAAACGTGCACAGCATTCCATAAAACCTTCCCTTTTTAAACTGGTCATTTAAAAACTACAAATAACTTGCTTCAGCACAATAGTTTGGTTAAATGAGAATCGATGATGCACACTGTCCTACAAGTACTTGTTATCGCAATGTAATAAACAAATCATTGCTGTAAACAGCAGTGCAGGCATGCACGAGTGACGGCAGTGTAGCTCTGAAGCTTGTGCGGAAAGCCACTTTGCCAATGCTTTCAGGCACATGATGCGAAAATATTCTGCTTCGGGCATGACACGACATACTGGTGTGTGATGAGTGGCGGTACTGTCACATGCTGTACACAATATGAACTGTGAACGTAAGCACAATGATAGTCGCATGCAACAATCAGAACATCCGAATGACGTGTTGTTGCTCGTCGGCCGCTATATAAGTGCTATAATCGATGTTGGTGTACTGCTAATCTTCTTCAAGCACTTCAGTTTCCTCAGTCTGGGCCACATGGTGCACAAAAATGTGTCGGCATCACAGTTCCTATGATCCTCGACATGCCACGTACGCTCCATTATCCACACTAGAAGTGCGTTTAACCTCCCAATGGTGGGAGTGCGAGAAGGTGGCCGCTAGATGGCACCGGAGTTTGCATAAGAACTCTATAGTGCGCATGTGTTCAAAGATTGATACGCACCTGCAAGCAGTACAGTTCAAAGTCAGTGAGTGAATGATTGGTGTGGTTGTAATGTGCTGGAGAATACAAATCAGTCGGAAGTCTGCTGCCCTGTCTCTATTCTGCCGTGCCATTTAACCTTGTTACGTTACCCACAGCTCGGCTTCTCAACCAACTTCGATACCATGACCCTTCTCACGAAACTCTCAAGAAATTATGGAAACCACCCGCCTAAGTCTCCCTAAGTCTTGGAAGCACATCACACCTTAACCATCTATTCCTACAGAATGCCCAGGAAGCTGAAGCCTTCCATGGCTATATGTGAAGCTAGGTGCCCTTGCAGTGTCAAGCTGTAGTTCGATTTAAAACATCGAGAGCCGGAAAGTGTCAAAATGGCTTACCATAGCTTTCTGGTTAGATTAAGGTAGGCAAGTTTCATCTCATGATTAAGACGGTATGAGTTGCTTCGTCGGTTCGTCAGCGGTAGTCAATATTATTACAGTGTTGGAGGTCAAGATCCAGTGCACTGTGTTGGAGGTCAAGATCCAGTGCCTACATATAAGGGGTGGCCATTGACCGGTTGTGCAGCGCCATAAGTTGCTTTTTTCAGCCAAAACCCTCACTACCAGATGCTGGATGGCCACGCCGGGGTGGTCAGCAGGGTTGCCATGCCGCACGCCGGATTGAGCTCAAGCCTAAGCTGCTTCGCACCTAAAGAACACGAGATCCCGTGCACTGTATATGCGGAAACGGGATTTAGAGCCCAATGTAATTACAGACGTGCTAAACTTAACAACAGAAGCCGCAGCTTAAAGGTGTGGGATTGAGTACGTGGAGAAGTTGGTCGTGCTCTTTCGCTGGTATTCTTCATTCTGAACTTCAGTTCTCTTTTCCTTCGTTTACTTCACTATACTTCATAGGAATATGCCAAACTACAGCACACAAATTTATTACGCCACAAAAACACACGAAGAACAAGGATACGCTATATTCACCTCATGGTTCAAATTCTTTCCCACCTCCTAACCTCACTTTTTAACCCCCTGCTATACTATATTACACATCGCTATACTTTCTCTTTGTTATTTGTTTTTGCATGTTTTGCACTCACTCATTGATGCAGTTTCCTTTTTCTATCTTTATTCCGTCTTTCCCTTTGTCTGTCTATCTTTCTTGCTCTCCCTGCACTCGTGTTCACGCTCAGCAGAGCTATTGGATTCCGCCCCAAACAATCGGCGCACTTGTTCTGGGAGTGAAGGATACGACAAAGAAGTGGACGTGACGAAGACAAAGAGACAAGTGTCGGCATAACGAAAAGACGAAAGGCTCATTACAGGACGTGCACCCACGGACAGTGAAATGAAGTCAGGACACCACAAATGCATAGTAACAACTGAATAAAAGCTCAAGAGGTCCAATGTAGAACGTTCAGTGCCTTTCAGCTGCAATGTAATCCCGTAAACGGGCTATATCAACTCTCATGCAGCATGAATACAAACAAAAACAGGAACGATGCTACGGGAAGCAAGCACAATAAATATGATTTCCTATATACAAGAGTATCCAGGACTAACTTTCAGGAGCGATGTCCTCAAAGCTTGAGATAAAACGTCGGGCGTCCGCAAAAACCTCTCCGCGTCATTGCTTAGAAGACAGAGAAGAGGCTCGGCACACCCGAGCGCAGCCAAATCAACAAGCCCAAACAGCTGCCCTAAAAAACCAAGCATCAACCATGAAATTTTGTCCATAAGTCAACTTACTTTTCTCTGTCTGTAAAACTACACGGCTAGTGTAAATGTCTCTTTTTTTGGTTTATCAGACTTCATTTAATTATTTTAATCGTCATCTTAATAAAATCTACTTGATAAACACAAAGTGTAGATATTTCAGAAACAAAATAATTGCGTATTAACCTCTTCCACCTAAAGAAATGTCTCAGATACGTGCAAAAACTAACAGTGCGCTAATACACATACTGCAAACAAGCATGCACATTCACGGCATTCCTGCAGCAAAAAACAGCGCTTCACACCTTAGCAAGTGTACACATAGGGCGCCAACAAGTGTCGCAACATGGCGAAGGTTCCTCCCGCTCGACTTCGATAATATTTTCGCGCTCGGAAGTCGCTTTGTGCTTAACGTTTAACAAACTGTGAGCAAAAGAAAAATGAAAGCAGATCTTCTGCGATGTTTGTACTGTTATTCTAATTATTACTGAGGGCCGCATGCTCCCAACACACTCAGGCTAAACTAGCAAATACTAAAGGGCGAAAACAACTAAAGCTTTCTGGACGTTTACCATCTACGCGTCTCGTAAAAGGGCCCTGCAACAGTTTTTGAACACAGTCATAAAATGCTGCCGATCGCTAGTCGAGCCTCCCTTGAACACCGACATAGTGCAGTACGCAGCACGGTATTTACAATAATTTCTCGAAGTCAGATAAAAATCGATTCTCTTCTGGTGACTGACGACGCTACAAGTTCCAAATCACAACATTTTGGGCGTGGTATCAGTCATTCGGTGATTTAAGCATGGTGCGTTTGGCCGTTACGGGAGCTGCGGAGCCACTTCGCAAGGCCGCAACTTGTTCTAGTGTGCCCACGCGATCACTCTGAAAAGTCGTGCAATATAACCAATGCACAGCTACTTCATTCAAGTCACGTCTTGTCGTGATTTATGACACGATACTTATTTATGACACGACACGATAAATTTATGACACGATACTTACACAGTCAAAATAATTGGTATCATGAAATTATTATGCGCATAACATGCACTTTATGTTCCCTCGGTCATGAACAAATATACAGTCAAAATATGTTAATGCTTCCAATGCCAAGCTATTTTCAGTAAGAGGAGAAATGACGTGTACATGCCATTCAGAGGCCAGCCATAATTATGGCTTCAGAGGCCAGCCATAATTAGAGAGACGGCTGCAAAGCTACACGTCAAACACTTTTGTATGAGTAAAACAGTCATGAAAACACTTATTGGGTGGAAGCACTCAGCTAGGCTTAATAAAGAGACGTTGTAACTTGCAAAAGTCAATAGCAAGATTATGTTCATCTATGAAAGACTGTAATATCACAAACATCTACATGGCAAAGCGCAGTTCAATTTATACCGGTTACACGATTAGTATTGCAAGCACAGAATCCGAGAGTACATTTGCACACCTATGATGTTCCTAATATGAAATTAAAATCACGGTGATTTTAGCTTTAATAGAAACATTGGATGCAATACACGATTTCTTCTGATGCAATTTCAATGCGAAGCCGTATATTGCAAGGAACTTCTTCATTATGTCGCGCGTGAACATCAATTCACAGGGAATGCAAAAATGCATTGATAAAACAAAATAACTTTTTCGTAGGACTCCATGGCAACCAGTTCATCTCTGCTCCAAAGGCAAGTGTGTTAGTCGATGCGCGGCATACCTACATTTACAAAATCTAAATTTGCTAAACCATTACAATACTTTGCTGCTGCGACGAGAAAGAAGCGTAAAAAAAGAGCACAATAAAAGGAGATTTCACGGACTTTCGTGGCGGTGTAATATAAAGCCGTGTAGTAAAACACTTACCATACAGAATAATAGGCACGAAAAAATGCCATGCTTTTCGAAAACCACAGGCTCCTTTTGGTGGCCCCTTATGAGCCTTTCAAGGGGGGACTCTGCAGGAGCTTACGAACGCTACCAGTAAGACGTCATTCTGATGATGCCGAAAAATAGTCTTCTATTAAACGCTGCAACATAAAAAATATTTTGAGAGGCAACAGCTCAAACAGCTACTATATTTATATATATTTATAGACTACCAAAAGCTCTCGACTGGGTAAAAATAAAAAATGTTCCAGATGGTTACAGCCTTCACGAAGTGTTTCAAGAATGTACAAAGGTAAAGTTAACACCTAGAAAATCCCCAAAACTATCCTGCTTCCCCCAAGAAAAAAGGCATCAGGGAAGGAAATATGCCATACGTGTCCAACATTGTTCACCACAGTTTTCGAAGAAGTATTTCAACTATTGGATAAAGGAGGAAAATGAATGAAGGTAATCGTAGGTTTCTAATTAACATATTTTCGGATGCTTTAGCACACATCAGCAGTGGCGTTCACGATAGTAAAACATACTAATGATCTAAATCTTGAAAGTGTAAAATAAGAGTCATGAAATTGCGTTGAATACAAAAAAAAAAACTGCGCAATATCTTCGCAAAAGAAAAGAATCTGCTTTTCGCAACCAACCATTGAAGTGGCATACCTTCGTCAACTACAAAACGGGGAGCTGTCTCATGACTGCTTCGCTGCCCGGGCGGATGACCAGACCACGAGCTTGGCGGCGCTCAAGAACACTGGTAGACCAGCTCAGCACGTATCTGTTTCCCGGGCTCAGTGTGCCACGTCACCCCAGGGCTGCCTTCAGGCTCAGTGAAAGACCACAAGCACGGCCGTGTGTCCACGCAGGTGGTTATCCACGCCTAACGACACGTCCACTTCGGATGGGTACGAGTGCCGCAATGGACCGCTGGCCGCCACGATTGCACATCGGTCATCTGTTCTTGGCCTGCTGCTTCGATGCGTCTTGCTGTTGGAGCCGTAGAAATCTTCCTCGCGCTTGTTCCACGAGCGCCGTTGCCACGCACCAAATGATGATGAAGATGATGCCTCAACCACGGCTCATACCTACTCAAGGGGGTTTAGCAGCACTTGCTTCTTCCTGCCACAAAATGCAGCGTGAGTCAAAAAAGGTATCCCACCTGTCACAGAAAAGAACAACCGCATCACTTGGTGATGACATCTCACCTAACTTGTGTTGATGCTGGTGACGCTGGACCCCAATATCGACTATCTATTCTCGCATTTATGAGGCACCCCTATTGAATATCCTGGGTTGGTGGAAGTCGGAACCCTTGGTGGATATCGTGGAAAGAATAGTGGATATGGTGGAAATATTAGCCTTTATTTAAGATCCTGCCGCCCGGTTCTTGGCCGATCCCCCTTTGTGGGTGTGCGCCAGAGTATCAAGGATCATCATCATCATCATCATTAGTGGATATGGCGGAAACTGTAGTGGGCATAATGGCTGATGACGGCGAGAGTGAAAAAAATGATGGCAGGTGGTGGTGGTGCTGGCAAGCCGATGGTGGCGACGGTGGCAAATGCTCTGCTCATGGTGGCGAGGCAAAACTTGTTTGGTGGAAGGCTTGGTGAGCAAGGTGGATGACGGTGGCAGGATGAAAGCTTGGTGGATGGCGGTGGCGCTATAAAAAGCACATGACAGCATGTGAAATCACTCAGTTGTAATGTTTCATTCTTCAATGCGCAGAGATATATGTTTACGGTAAAAGAAACCAATGCTGCCCAATACGCTTTCAGTACGTTTTGTTTTTCATTCATGTGTTGTCAACAATTAACGCTTCAATTTTTGTGGAGCATAAAATATGCGGCTGGGAATATGTCTACATTTCGCGCACGTACTCACATCAGTTTGACATCCGCGATGTGTTTCTTTGTTGTGATGTTTAGAAGACTAGAGTTGTTACTGTGAACATGACAATAACTGTTTTACATCGGCGAGCAGTTGTCGACAAATAAATGGGCTCCAGTTCACAATTTCCCCTTTAAATGTTAGAGCAGAACACAGCGGTCACTTGATATCGCCGCGCTAGAAACGCAACTCTGGTAATTCTTGCACACTCTAATGTTTGAGCTGTCCCTTTAGGTTAACAGACTTCGTGCGAATATGCATAACTTTCACTTTCGACATGCGTCGAGAGGAGCCCCAGCGAATTTTACTTTCACCCTTCTGTTCTACCACTATGATTTCCACGAAAGGATAGTCATACCAGCCGAGCCCGTCAAGTGTTATCGGCGCTTCTGTGTTTCAGAATACATAAATTTGACGAGTAAGAATGAAAATACAGCACAGCTACTGCATCATTAAACCTAAATTAAGCCTTTTTTATTATGTACGTTGTCCGCGCAAGAAGCGACAAACATCGATGCGACTCGCTTGCAGCACTTCTACCAAAGGTACAGCGGTGAGAACTGTTAGGGTGAACACGCGAGAGCGTGGCCGACTGCACTGTCAGCGCCCCGTTACGGTCATCACTGGAAACATTGCGCAGGCGCATCACGCCTTCCACGAAATAATTGTTCCACCACGCGTATGACGTCATGAATGCACTTGTTCGTCGTCTGCTAGCCGCATTTCTGTTTTCTAAGCCCATGCATCCTCCATTTTAAGATTTCTTTACATCTGTGCTTGAACAGAACAACACAGAAACTTGTATATCTATGGGGACATGTCTATTCGTTCCCTTCAAAGTTGTTGTGCATGCAACGCCGTATATAAAACAACCAAACATCTTTTGCAGCCGTTCATTCTGTCACCAGATCGTGTTATGGCTAGGGTTCCTGATGATGAACGGTGCTCAATTGTTGATCTTTCCCTGAAAGGTTATTCCAAGCGGTATATTGGCGCCTCAGTTATTATGCCCCTGAAGACTGTGAACAGGATAATCCAAGCCTACAAGCATAAAGGTCGCACTCAGGAAGCACCCCGCGCGCCCCGCCCTAAAGCTACCACAGACGATGAAGACGCCCTCATAGTTGCAGCTGCTGTTCGTAACCCTTTCTTGCCTTTCTTGCCAGCCCAGCAATACGCGAGGACTTGGATTCGGACGTTTGGACACCACTGTTCAACATCGCCTGCGTACTGCGGGTCTTCGCAGTCGCGTCGCAGCGCAGAAGCCACTACTAACGGCGGCACACAAGGACGCACGACGGCAGTTAGCTGAGTTGCACGAAACATGGACATCAGAAGAGTAGGGTCGCGTCATTTTTCAGATGAGTCGACGTTTTCTACGTGACAAGACCAAAGATTGCGTGTTTGGAGACTACCAGGCACACGGTGAGGCAAACTTCCTGCTTTGAAAAGCAATTGTTTTAGTTAACATCAAAATGCCACGCAGGAACGACCCAGACAACGTGCAAGGTGTTTCTGCCAGTAGGAGATCGAGTGTGAGCGTGTGGGGTGCTGTTTCAAGATATGGTTTAGGGCCCCTGCAAGGTACACGTGGACACTTATCGTCAGAACAATACTGCAACATTTTGAACAATGTGCTGTTTCCATATGCGAGCAGTTTATTCCCAGGCGGTGATTACCTGTTCCAACAGGACCAGCCACTGTTACACGCGGCGCGGGCTGTCAAGGAGTTCCAGGCGGAGCAGCACTTGCAGCTACTAGAATGGCCTCCGAAAGGAGCGGACCTGAATGTGATAGAAAACGGGTGGGGCCGTCTGAAAGCTTCTTTGGTAAGGAAGCCCCTTTGATCCGCAACTTCGGACCAGTTGTGGGCGCAAGTCAGCAACGAGTGGGAAAGGCTGAAAGCCCATCGGGAATATGTTCGATCACTTTACGACTCGTTACCGTCCAGAATAGCTGCAGTCGTTGCTGTAAGGGGTCACATGACTCGCTATTAGATTTTCTCATGTTTTTACATTTGTTCTCATGGTCTTCTTTAACTTGAATTGCAAAAGTGTATTTTCTTGAATAAAAAGTTTAATAATTATCCCTGTTACAGTCACCTTGTCACCTTTTTCCTTCACGCGCCAATCTTCAATCCAGATGGACTTTGAAATGCAGAAGGTATCAGCTCTGCGAACAAAAGATGCGGCTAGCAGACGACGAACAAGCGTATCGATGACGTGATGCGCGTGGTGAAAAGAGTGTTTCGCAAAGCACATGCTGCGCATGTTCAATGTTTCCAATGACCGCTGTTACGCGGCGCTGATAGTGCCGTCGGCCACGCGCTTGCGTGTTCACCCTAACAGTGCTCCCCACTGTACGCGTCGCTGGCTCTTATGCGAGAACATAGACACGTCAATTCGTAAGCCTACTGAACCAATATGATAGGATATTGTTTCTAGCGCACTGCATTCGTTTTGGACAAGCCGCTATGTAGATGTTCCTAACGTCTATCTTGCTAGGAAGCGCAGCCACTATTACAAAAAACACACAACACAAGCGTTTAACTTCAACTAAACGTTTATTGCAATTTGACGTTTGCAATAAACGTTTATTTGAAGTTAAGCGCTTGTGTTGTGTGTTCTTTGTAATAGTGGCTGCGCTTCCTACCAAGATGGATCCTTACCAACTGGCCCGATACAATTGTTTATTGTGTTCCTAACGACAGAGAAACAACGTTGCCCTGGCACGACTGCGGTGTGCGTTGCGCGAAGAACATCAAAATTAATTTTGTGGGCGTATCTATCGAATGAGCATCGAAGCGTCATAAAGCCTGAACAGATATCGCCCTTTGGAAGCAGCAAGAAACGGATATTAATCTTGGCAGTAATCGCCAATTAACTCTACCTGCTTCTCGGTCCATTGAGGTGTTTTTTTTTTTCTCGCGGTTGTAAATTGCTACAAAAACATAGCGCTGTTGCCATTATCGCAGTGTAAATCGTTACAGGCAGCACTTGCTCGTGTTTATCAATTGTGGAAATGTTAGAAGCAGGTGCAAATCCCGTCAATCTCGACTAAACAACAAACACTACTGAAGTTAAACAGTGACTTTGTGTTTTGACTACTTCTTTAACACGCAGTCGTCATCTGTCGGCGTGGCGCAGTGCTCAGTGTACGCAGTTGAAAATTCGGAGGTGCCAGGTTCGATTCCGCGCTGGCTAACTTGTTTTTTACGGGTGCTTGCTAAATCTTTTTTTATACAATTATTTTTAATATTTCTTGATTGGCAGCTCGTCACGGTGGTTCTGATGCTGCTTCGCGCTTCAGCATTGCCGGTTAGAGCGCGCCATCTGCTTCAGCATACGACACCATACACCATGTGCCACCATTTCCACCGCCATAATCCACGAAAATGGTAAATGGCGGAATCCACCATTCCTATGGTGGACGTTTTTTTCAGTAGGGACCCCTTCATCTTATTTTTTACCTGAAGCGAGATTGATGGTAATTATTGCTGCGTTGAATGTGGGAAGTAGCTGTAGGAAATGTACGAACCATTACCATCGAAACTCTGCGTCTCCATAGCTATAGCGGACGCCCAACTAAAGTCCTTATTGGTGACGTATCATCTCAAGTCGGAGTCGAAACTTACTGTTGCCACATCGCTGGAGTTTTGTGATTGCACCCTAACACTGTCAGTAATTCTCAGCTCGAAACACACTTGCGGTGTTCGAGAAGCTTAAAGCTTATTACATTTAAAGACTTGCCAAACTGGTATGATATGACATGACTGCTTGCGAACATAGGTGACAGACTCTAACGTAGAAATAATGACATGCATGTCAGACAAGTCATGAATACACGCCACGCTCATAGTGTGCCCGCGGTCATTTTGCTAGCTTCACATATACAAAATTTTGTGTTGCTTTGCGTAAATAGATGACGAAGGCGTATGGCTGGTGCAAGCATAATAATCATGAAATGCGTGTCATGTAAGAACATGACAACATACCGCGCTCATGATGCCTTCGCGGCTTTTTTTCTAGCTTCATATATACCAAATTTTCTATTACGTGGCGTGAATAGACGAACGTAAATGACACGTTCAAATACGACAATCATAAAATGCGTGTCATGCCAAACATGGCTACACGCTACGCTCACAGCACGCTCGCGGCCGTTTCAGTAGCTGCACATACACAAATTTTATATTACGTGACGTGAATAGACGACAAATTGAAATGACATGTCCAAACGTGATAATCATGACATACATGTCATGTCAACATGACAACATGCTATGCTGATTGCGTGCTCGGGGCCGTTCCGCTAGCTCCACATATACCAAATTTGGTGTCAGGCGGCGTGAATAGACGATGGAGGTAAATTACTTGCCCGTATATCATAATCATGGCAGCCGTGTCATTAAAAACATGACAATAAGTACCACCACTCCTGGGTTGAAGGCCAGCAAAGCGCGCGCAAAGCTTAGTCCGTGCCACTCGTTTCCCTTTTTCCTTTATTTTTTTAGGCACTGCGCCGTTTAGACTGATGGCTGACAGAAATAGGTGCCTCGTTGGAATAACTACTACCATTGTTTCTCACTGTAAGTTGCAGGGCAAGGTCTCCCACACGTCACATCGCAGCTTCGCCACAGAGGAGAAGGCCCTGGTACTTCGGTTCAGTGGCCGCATCTAGTTTTGCATAGACAAACTAGCTGTGGAAAACAGCCTTTATGTTGACGACATATGAAACTGTGACCTCGTCATCACTACCTCGTATAAGAAAGCGCGGGCTGCGTCCGTCTCCCATATGCAATGCCGCGTTTTGAAAAAGAAGAGGCAGTTACGTAACATACACTGAGTGATTCACGATTAAAAGTGATTCTAGAACTGATACCACTGTTTAAAGTTTGTTTTTAAAAAAGTAAGTAATTTACGTTTGTATAAATTGGCACTTACCACCGTGGTACCAATGAGAGCACACAATCACAGTTTTAATGAAATAGTTAAGTATTGAAAAAGCGCTGGAGTTCGCCAAAAGATCAGTGCATATCGAAAAATCGCTGTAAATTCACCGGAGACGACCATGAGAGCCTTCAGATGTGGGCTGTCATATGCATCCATCCATCCATAGATAGATAGATAGATAGATAGATAGATAGATAGATAGATAGATAGATAGATAGATAGATAGATAGATAGATAGATAGATAGATAGATAGATAGATAGGTAGATAGATAGATAGATAGATAGATAGATAGATAGATAGATAGATAGATAGATAGAGAGATAGCACCTAGCCTTTGGTAGGGTATACTTAATGAAGAATTAGCATTGTTTGCACTAAAGATGCAAAGTTATAGGGAGCGAACGTTACAGCAAGCTATAGTGAAGCCCTGGTATTCGCTTGTCGCTACGTTTTGCTTTTTTCCTTTCCTAACTGCATTTTCGTTATTTTTCTTTTTCATCCTTTCATTCCCATAGATGTCGTCTTCTTTCAATCTCATTTCTGTCTTTCTATCTTTCTTCGTTTTTAATCTCTTTTTCAGCTTCGCTCTAACTAGCTTCCTCTTTCTTTCAATGCCTTCTCTTTATAGAGCACTTTCAACCTACGTATCTCCTTATCAATCAACGCTATGCTTTAATGTCTTGCCTTATCGTTTCCTGCCTTCCTACAGTTTAAATATCTTTTTCTTCTGCTCACTCTTTCCCCCGAGTTTGATACAGTGTTCTATATAAGAGTATGCTGTGCTCCACCAGCGTGCTTACGAAGCCCAGTAGTTAGGACACTCGCGTATACAGAAGAGTTTCCAGGCTTAATTTCTTCGTCGTGAAGAATACTTTTCGACAAAATTCTTTTTAGGAGCGAAGCTCCTTTGGCTCGTGTGATGTCCATGGTCTCCGTCGTCGTTGGTTTCCGCCAAACCGATACACAGATGTTGCAGTTACATTCACTGTACATAGAGGGTTTACACTTTACATAAGGTTCAAAAATAGCCCATTTTCCGCCCTTCCATCTGACGGTTTCAAAACCTCTTCGTTCATTTGTCCATGCGAGTGTCAGCTCGTCCTTTAAATTAGACAGCTATTTCAAAGTTTAACATTGTGAACTTAAATAGCAAGCTTCTTTCTATAATCATCATTCATTTCGTGGATCGGCAAACTTTCTCTTAATTCTTATTTGTTGTTGTTTTTCTCTTTAGTTTTCTCACTGTTCTGCTTCACTCAACCATTCCAGTTATTCCGTGCCACGCCACAGAAATCAGCGCACGTCTCCATGAAGGAAGACTAAGGCTAAAATGAAGAAGTAGATGTAAAGGGTGCATGATGGTACGTGATTATGGCCACTTTGGTTTCCGGAAGAGCTAGAACGGTATTCCTGGTAAAAAATGCCGAGCATAAACACAATCGAACCACGTTTCCAGTGAATTCTGCTTAGACGATCTACGCTCAGCTTACGGGTGCGTTAGGTGAAGAAACACTACTAACTCAAACGACAATGTCTTTCCGCTTTGTGCACCATAACGGAGACATGTTGATTTCTCCTGCCTTTATCGGTGGCATGTGCGTGTCCTTTGCCGTGCCGTACCACGTTGTTTCTGCTTGCAAACATAAATGCGAACGGAGTTTGAACAGCTTGGCGGTTTATGCTATCTGTCTCTGGCATCCCCTCACTAGTACCTATGTTCCTCAGAACATGCAACGCACTATTTTTGTTCACTTCAGCTTACGCTTAGGTCAATGAATTCATGCGTTCCTTTGTCTGCCACTCCATAGGGCAAGAACATACGGACGAGGAGCAATAATCAAAAAGATTTGCTTAGTGAAACATTCCGTTCACACTGAATTTGAGCCCACGGATCCACCATCTAAACGCGAAAACCGTAACCAATCAGCTGTCAAGGCAGGCCTTGAATGAATAATGTCTGGCAGGTGTTTCTATGATGCTTTTTGGCCGTTTTTGTGCGACGACACACAATCCCCGCAAGGAAACGACACTGATTAACGTTATCATGGGCTACAAAAATGCGATGCGAACTAATCGGGGGAAAACTTATCACCATCTCAGGAGCAAGGTGCAAACTGTTTTCTATGACACAGCAGTACAATCAGGGCCCACAAAATTGGAAGGACTACCATTTCGTTGCAGGTGTTTTTAAACATACAGTTGCCAAGTCAAAAGAAGATTACGACAGGTGGAAGTTCGATCATCTTTCTGAATCAAAGAATAAAAAGGCGTTATTTAGATTCATACGTAAAAAGAAAATGTTTCCGCAGTCAATAAATGCAGACTCTATCATTTTGTTGGCAGAAGAAATAAAAGCTTCATTAGAAGTAATTTGTAAGGGATTGGAGCAACGTTTTTCCAGCCAACTATCACTACCTCCTTCACATGCGCTTAGGGACGAGGACTTCACGGAAGTTTTCAGGTATGAATTGTCGCAGGTGTTAGCTAACTTGCCACCAGTCGCTCCGGGCCCTGACGCAGTTACGTCGTTCATGTTGAAATTGATGCCTAAAAAGTGTCAAGATTCCCTATTGGATATAATCAACTATTCTTTAAGAATGGCATCGCCCCCATTTGAGCGGAAAATAGGAAAGGTAATATTAATACTGAAAGTTCCGGGTAAAGGAGGCGTTTTGAATAACATTAGGCCCATTGCGTAAGCTTCGAACTTTGTAAAAGTAATTGAGAGGATCTTAAACGTTCGAATAAAAATTTCATCAATGAGAGAGAAATTCTGAATCTATTCCAAATTGGCTTCAGATCCAGATGCTCCAGACGGCAGGACCATATAGACCTTGAAAGTCGCATAAAACTAGCTAAGCGTGAAGGAAAATTTGCTGCGCTCATCACTTTCGGTATAGCAAAAGCGTACGACAGCGTTTAGCAAATAGTGTTAATCAACGAGCTGCACAACCTTAACTTCCCAAACTATATGCAGTCAAGAATAGCAGAATTTTAATGCACTAGAACGTTTTACTGGTACAAAAGCGGCATCTCGTCTTCTAAATATGAGCAAACAAGAGGTGTCCCGCAAAGGGCCGTCCTCTCCCTGGTGTTGTCCAATATCTTAATAAGCTCTGTACCACAGCACCACAACGTCTACACTTACGTGTAACGGACGACATCGCATTTTTTTCAGCAGCAGAGGGCATTCATAAGCTATTTAAGATATAACAGTCATAGCTATCTGCCGTAGGAATATGTCTTGATGGCTTACATCTGTATTTGAATGTCAAGAAATGTTGTTTTAACATTTCCAATCAAAGACCCTTTTCTAATTTCGCTTTCCTATCATCTGGACCTCATCCTTAAAGCAGTGAATGTGGAATATCCGGGGGTGATCTATGACCAATCAATGTCTTGGAAGACCCACATTGAGTACATTGCAGCAAAGGGAGGTCGTGTGGCAGAAATATTAAGCAAAATCAGTAATAGTCGGTTCGGTATGCGGAGAAATACTCTTATTTCAGTGTATTGTAAGGATAATCACCGGAGCTTGAATTTGTGTGCGTGTTATACACGCGGGCCCCGGCCTACAAGATACATTCTCTGGTAGTCATAGAGAGACAAGCCTTGAGACTATGCTTACGTCTCCCTATGTTTGTTTCAATCAACATCTCGCATCTGGAAGCCAGGCTTCCCTCACTTGCTACCCATTTTAAATTGTTATATACACAGACATTTCCTAGGCTGTATTAATCGCCGGTAAGGCGCTTAGAAACAGTTTTTATTGGCAATCCTAACTTGTTTTTTGGACAATACTGGTCAAGATTTCGTATACCCCAAATTCTGGTTATACAGCGCTTTCTAGATGTTTTAGACGTTCAAATTAATGCTGTTCTTTTAATCAGTGCCATTACAATACGAATAAATAACAGTTTGATGATATATTTTCGAAAATATCAGTGTTGATGCCGCTCAGTACTTTAGAAGCTATATGACGAGATTACCTGGCACATATGTCAACACAAGCAGTCATAGCAACCGATGCGTCACAAAGGAAAGAAAAATGTGGAATATGTATTATTTCTCCTGCCCTAGACTGGTCCTTTTCACTTCGTCTTGAGATTTCGTGCCCTTATTTGGAATATAATTTTTCGCGATTATTCCAGCTCTCCATGATATGACTGCTTCAGTAAGGTCCGCAGTAATTTTAACGGATTCACTATCAGTATGTGCTTTCCTTAATGCAGATGAGAACTCGTATGCTCAGAGTGCTTTCAAAGCATTAGTTCGCTCGCATCTCAATCTGATCAAATTGGTCTGGGTTCTAGGACATAAGGCCATTTATATTGCCACAACACAGTAGTGGGATTGGGGCATAAAGCGGTAGAGGGTCCCTGCCTGAAAGAAAAGACTACGAAGTGGATAGAGACTGTTCCCAGCCCGCCAGTGTGCCAGGCATTGCCATCGCGCGTAATCATCGTAAATATCGGCAAATATACGTTTCCTTGTAAGATTATTGGTGGAGGTGCGGGGTACGCCTACCTGGCTTTCCCAGCAAACCAACACGGAACTTCGGAGTGGTCACCACCTTCATTTTCCTGCAATGGCTCAACAGTCCCACCCACACGAGCAACAGCAGCCGCAACAGCAGCAGCAGCAGCTGCCTCCTTTGATTCTCCTGCCTTCACGAGACCCCGGAACCTTCTCGGGCACAGGCAAGGACAAGGTGAATGTTGAAGATTGGGTCGCATTGTACGAGCGCGTGAGCGAATACTATAGGTGGGACCCTACGTTGATGTTGGCCAACGTTGTATTGTACTTGCGGGATACAGCGCTCACCTGGTATGAGATGCATGAGTCGGAGTGGACCAGCTGGGACGTTTGCAAACTGAAGCTTGTCGAGTTATTCAGCAGGCCATTTGGGCGACCGCCTGGCCGCGAGGAAAGACCTGGAATGTCGCGTTCAGACATCGACAGAATCATATGTATCTTACATACAGGACGTATTGGGCCTCTGTCGAAAGGTGGACGAGAAAATTACCGAAACTGACAAAATCGCTCACATATTAAAGGGAATTGCCGATGACGCCTTCAATCTGTTGATCGTTAAAGATTGCGCCACCGTCGACGTGGTTGTGAAGGAATGTCAGCGCTTCGTGCACGCCAAAAACCGTCGCATAAACCGCCAGTTTGCGCGTCTGCCTAATACTGCAGCCACGTCGACCTGCGAAGACAGCCCCAAGTTCACGCAAGCTACATCGTCCGAAAACGTCACCCAAATCGTTCACCCCGAACTCGAGGCAATGGCTCCTGCAGCAATTGCCTCCGACGGTCCTCAAGACGACGCATCCACCGTCTCCCTCATCCAAGCTGTCGATCGCCAAGAAATAGCAAATCTCGGCATCACACCTGTTTGCGCTGTTCGCACTAACGAGAGCTCGGCTTCTGTTAACCAGATTCCGGTGTACCCTTCACGCTACCCTTCCCGCTACCGGAACCCTGCTGAATGGAGAACGTCGGATGATAGACAGATCTGCTTTCACTGCTTTCGCGCCGGCCACATTGCACGCTACTGTCGCAATCGTTGGACATCCAATTCATCTTGGAACACTGGGACATGGCGTCGCTTTGAAGGCAATTCTCGCCGCTTTTCTACTCCGTACGATCCACAGCCTGCTCCTACTAACGCTCAGGGCCGAAGGTTCAGCCGGTCACCATCACCCTAATGCCGCCGATCTTTCTCGCCGATGATTTCTCGATCCAGGTCTCCTGCATGACTTGGGCCCTCAACCTCGGGAAACTAGACCATGCAGCTCCCGGAGGTGAGGCTGCATTAACGACCCGTTCTGCAAATCCTCTGTTGACGATTCCTACACGCCGCAATATTTTGGACCTTTTGGTGGATGACGTTACCGTTACGGCCCTCATAGAAACTGGCGCAAAAATTTCAGTCATGAGCGCTGCTCTCTGTAGTAAACTGCCGAAAGATATACGCCTCCTGTTAAGTGCGCAGTAATGCTTGCCGATGGGAGCACATCTACCGTTTTTGGCATGTGCACCTCTCGCGTGTGTATTGCTGGGCGCCAGACCGTCGTATTGTTCACCGTGCTTGAGCAGTGCCCACATGACGTGATTCTTGGTCTCGACTTTCTCTCTGCGCACTCCGCCCTTATCGACTGCTCGACGGGTCTTCTTCAGTTGGAACTGCCTTTTGACGCCGCTGTTGCCCGTGATGCTCAAAGTCACCTTTGTGCCACCGAGTTCCTCCATCTTCCGCCGCAAGCCGCGACTTACGTGCAGCTCGTGCGTGATCCGCGTGTGCGCGATAGTGAATATGTCGTTTCGCCTATTACCGACGTTGTGCTAAAGCACTCCATTGCTGTCCCGCACACCGTGGTGAGAATACGCCACAACCAGACCCATCTGTATCTTTTGAACTTTGCTTTTTCCACGCATGTGCTGCCTGCTGGTATTAAACTAGGCGTCATGTCGTCGTTGCAAGAGTGTGACATTTCTGAAATGTCGGCTCAGCAACCTATTCCGCACGTCAACTTGCTCACTGCGCCCAACCTGCCAAGCATTGACATTGCTAAAATGATAGTGCCAGATCTTTAGCCCTCCGAAGCACAAGACCTCTACCCTCTGTTGACATCCTATGCGGACATATTCAATCTTGACAAGCGCCCTTTAGGCCAGACATCAGTTGTGACCCATCCCATCAACACCGGCGATGCCAACCCAATTCATCGCCGCCCTTACCGCGTCTCCGCTGCCGAACGCTCTGTCATCCAGAAAGAGGTCGAGAAAATGCTTGCCAAAGGCGTCGTCGAACACTCATCTAGTCCGTGGGCATCCCCGGTCATGCTTGTCAAGAAGAAGGACAACACGTGGCGGTTTTGCGTCGACTATAGACATCTCAACAAGGTCACTAAAAAGGACGTTTACCCCTTACCAAGAATAGATGACGCCCTTGACTGCCTTCATGGCGCAAAGTTTTTCTAGTCCATTGACCTTCGATCTGGTTATTGGCAGATCGCTGTTGACCCACGGGACCTGGAAAAAAACAGCATTTGTAACCCCCGATGTGTTATACATATTTAAAGTAATGCCGTTTGGGCTTTGTTATGCGCCGGTCACCTTTGAGCGCTTGATGGATTCCCTTCTGCGCGGCTTCAAATGGTCCACTTGCTTATGCTACTTAGATGATATAATTGTTTTTTCACCGACGTTCGCAAGCCACCTTGAGCGACTGTCAAGTTTTCTCAAAGTATTCCGCAACGCTGGTCTCCAGCTGAACTCCTCCAAATGCCGTTTCAGCCGTCGCGAAATAACTGTACTTGGTCACCTCATTAACGGTTCTGGGGTACAGCCCAATCCGGACAAAACTCGCGCAGTGACTCAATTTCCCGTGTCTTCTTCTCCTAAGGATGTCCGGAGCTTCCTTGGTTTGTGCTCCTATTTTTTGCGCTTCATCCGGAATTTCGCCGATAATGCGCGGCCTCTCACCGAGCTTCTTAAAAAAGATGTCCCATTTAATTGGAATTCACCTCAAAGTGCTGCATTTTCGGCGCTCATTGCAGCCCTCACGAGTACGCCAATATTAGCCCATTTCGATCAGACTGCTCCGACAGAAGTTCGTATGGACGCGAGTGGCCACGGAATTGGTGCTGTTTTAGCTCAGCGTCAGCATGAACGTGACTGTGTCATCGCCTACGCCCGCCGCCTTTTATCCCCTGCCGAGAGGAACTATTCCAGTACTGAAAGAGAGTGTCTTGCTCTTGTTTGGGCTGTCGCTAAATTTCACCCGTACCTCTTCGGCCGCAGTTTTACTGTTGTAACGGATCATCATGCACTCTGCCGGCTTTCCCCGCTCAAGGATTCCACTGGACGTCTCGGTCGTTGGTCTCTCCGCCTCCAAGAATACACCTTCTCAGTCGTGTATAAATCTGGTCACCTCCATCAAGACGCCGACTGCCTGTCACGGTATCCAGTGGATCCACCAGACGCCACAGAGAGAGCTATGGAGGCTTGCGTCTTATCAATATCAGACTTTCTTGATATCGCTTCTGAGCAACGCCGCGACCCAGATTTACTTCCCATCATAAAAAGCCTGAGTTCCGCTACTCCACCCACTTCTCTGAACTTGTATTTCCTTCAGGAAGGTGTTCTCTACCGCCACAACATGCGCCCTAATGGTCCTGACCGCCTTCTCGTCGTGCCTTCCCGTTTGCGTGTAGATGTTCTCCGACAGCTTCACGATGAACCTGCCGCTGGTCACCTGGGAGTCAACCGCACTTATGATTGCGTCCGGCGCCGTTTTTTCTGGCCACGCCTATATCGCTCTGTGCAAAAGTATGTCGCCAGCTGCGACCTTTGTCAGCGTCGAAAACGACCAACATCGCTTTCAGCTGGCCTTCTTAACCCTATTGAGATCCCTGCTGAACCATTCTACCATGTAGGGCTCGACCTTCTCGGGCCATTTCCCACTTCTGCTTCCGGGAACAAATGGGTTGCCGTGGCGACCGACTACGCGACACGTTACGCGATCACCCGCGCTCTTCCAACCAGCTGCGCTACCGATGTTGCTGACTTTCTACTGCATGACATCATATTGCATCACGGCGCTCCTCGACAGCTCGTTACTGACCAAGGCCGATACTTTTTATCTCGCGTCGTCCAGAATATCGTACGTTCCTGTTCCACGAACAACAAGTTCACAACGGCATACCATCCACAAACTAACGGACTTACAGAGCGCCTGAATCGCACTATCACGGATATGTTGTCAATGTATGTTTCTCCAGACCACCGTGACTGGGACGCAACGTTACCCTACGTCATCTTCGCTTACAACTCCTCCAGACATGACACCGCAGGCTATTCCCCATTCTACCTTCTTTATGGACGGGAACCCTCTCTGCCTCTTGATACAATCCTTCCCGCTGGTTCAAGGTGCCCTGTCACATACGTCCGCGATGCCATAGAGCGAGCCGACGCAGCACGACAGATTGCCCGAGAACGACTCGTACTTTCTCAACCCTCTCAGAAAGATCAATACGATCGTCACCACCACGAAGTTTCCTATGCACCAGGTTCCCTCGTACTCTTGTGGACCCCATGTCGTCACATCGGCCTCTCAGAAAAACTTTTATTTCGCTATGACGGACCTTACAAAGTTATGCGCAAGGTCACCGACCTCACCTACGAGATACAGCGAGTTGTCGACGAAGCGCACTCAATGCTACCACCATCCACTGTAGTGCACGTCTTAAGACTGAAGCCTTATGTGCCACCCAACACTCCCTTTTCGTGACAAGCGCCGGGTCAGCGCTTTAACGCCGCGGGGTAGTGCCACAAGACAGTAGTGGGATTGGGGCATAAAGCGGTAGAGGGTCCCTGCCTGAAAGAAAAGACTACGAAGTGGATAGAGACTGGTCCCAGCCCGCCAAAGTGCCAGGCATTGCCGTCGCTCGTAATTATCGTAAATATCGACAAATATACGTTTCCTTGTAAGATTATGAATGAAATGGCAGATGCGCTGGCAAAGTCATCTTTAAATAGTCCTGTTATTGAGGCACTACCAGCATCGAGATTCTTGATAAACGGTAGATTAAGAAGGAAACTGAGAGTAGAGGAATTTTTTACACTTTCACTAACAGCTACACCAAAATTCAAGCACTTGTTATACCAGTGGAATAGTAAAATAAGTCAAATGCGAGGAACGTTGCAAGTTGCAATAATCAGATTACGCTGTCGAATACCACAGCTAAATTTATAATTACACAGCTGGTCTGGCAGCCTCCCCTAATTGTCTTGTTTGTGAAGTGGATGAGTCAAATGAACATTGCTCATTTATTGTAATGGTTTCTCTGCCTTACGTAAAAACACTTTAGATGTCATTTGCCGCCTTATCGGAATAGATTCAAATGCTCAAAGTGTGCTTTCTTTCTTGACCACAGCGATGGGAAGATTGTTGACGCATTGCAGGAGCTCGTCAAAAGTTCAAAGAGGTTTAAGTGATGAAATCATTCTTCGGTAGATTTTAATTTTTCCAAATTCACAATAAATCAAATACGCCGATTTATTGCATTACAGTACAGATAATTTACAATTCAACCACCAAATTTGTCTTGTTGCATTTTTCTTTTATTTCTCGTAAATAGATGGATTTTAACCAGTTATTAAGAAAGAAATTCATAAAAACCATCTGTTTCTTGGCCAATTTCCCAGCGTGGGTATGCGCCACATCATTAAGGATCTTGGCTTGACTTGCCAGACTCCTGTACTCTCGCATTCATTACCTCTTGTAAATAAAGGCATCTCACCATAATAAGATTGGTGGAAGGCGCGGGGTACAGCAGAGCGATCTCAGGTGAACGATCACGGAAGCGCTACGTTAGGAACTACGCCGAAACCGCCGGCTGGCTGGTCGACCACCACTCTCTAAGGATCCGATTGCTGACGGCGACACCATGCACCCTTCATTTGGCGCTATGTGGCTCCGACACATAGTACCACGGAGCTTCTCTGGGAGGGAGGAGCGAGTTGGAAAAGATGTCGACGAATGGCTGAAGCACTTCAGCCGTGGGAGTAAATACAATTGTCGGGATGCAGCCTTCTGGTTGCCCAACTTTGGATTGTTTTTTCTAGGGATGGCGTTAGTGTGGTTTGAAAACCACGAAAAAACAATAACAACCTTGAAAGCGTTTAAGGAAGAAATAGCGAGCTGCTTCAGGGACCCATTGGTGAAGACAAAGCGCGCTCAGTAAACTTTTATGCAGCGTGCTCAAGTCTCGGATGAAACATGCACAACTTATATTGAAGAGATTCTGAAATTGTGCAAGTCTGTAGAGCCACACATGGAAGCAGATGACAAGGTTGGGCATCTCGTCAACAGGGTCACTGAGGATTGGCAAGGACACCTTGGCGTCTGCAGCAGACGTAATCCAACACTGCCGCACGTTTGAAACACTGAAGGCTAGGCGCATCACTCCCAAATTTGGTATACTTGCCAACTTCACCACCGTTTCAATTGTCGATGTCCCTCCAAAGTCACCCTGTGATCTTGCCTAATGATCAGGCAAATCGTACGCGAATAACTTGGACGGCATGATGCTCTCAACCCGCCGAAGGCACATGCTTGAGGCGCCTCCCCCCCATATGACGCAATGTGTGCTGCCGTTGATGCCATGCTGTATGATGTTCCCCAATCAAGAGCATGAGAGCCTCCAATCGACAACCTACATCATTGCCGTGGTTCCCAAAACGCCTCCCGCCGACCACCTACCACCTCCCGCCAACCACAACCGCCATGTACCCATGATCGTGAGACGATCATGGGTACATGGCGCCTCGTGGAAGATTTCGCGACGTGCGTGGGGTCCTTGTGTGCAATAACTGCGGTTTCCGTGCACATGTGGCTCGATTATGTGATCAGAGGCATCGCCCCCAGAAGCGCTACTACGAGGGCCCGTTAGCTGCTTCTCGACAAAACCGCTGGCGCGATGGTATGCGCTCTATGCGGGACGCGTACGTTTGGGTAGGCGCTTCCAGCAAACCGCCAACATTGACACACCTGTGGGACGCAGTTTCCACCTGAATTTCCGCAATTACTCGCCTTCCTCCGCGCGAAGCTTGACCCCCCCCCCCCCCCGCAGCATGCTGGTTCCGTTTACCATCTCCTGGTCGACGCGTCACCTCCTCACCTCCGGAAAACTACGTGGTGCGGCCAATTGAGGTGAGGTCGCCCAGAATTTTAGGCGTGAAGCTCCTGAAAGCGTCTCCCGTTCGTCCCTCGTAGTAGTCGTAGTTGTGTGTAACTAGTCTTACGTTTTGACCTGCAAGGTGGTGCCAGTGGGAGATTTCTCCTGTGCGATGTTGAACAATAAAAAATTCGCAGCATGCGCGTTAACTAAAAGCCTAATTATCCTGTCTCTCATTCCCCATTAGCAGCCATTGGCATGTACATTGAGCACTATCTGACAAGAAATTGTTGCTACGTTATACTCCTGGGCGTAACCTCCTTGGTTTTCGAAACGTTTAGCGAGTGTTGGGCCGCAGTGCCACAAATACAGTGAACTAGTATACACCATGAACTCGAGGTTCTTAAAGGTGGGAGGTAGACACAAAGCGCAAGCCGTAATAAAGTGTGCGTGTTCCACCTCTCATTTAGTCCTTGAAATGTCCGCTGGATGGCGGTGATTCTGGGGAATATATGATGAGAAGATGTGAGATGGTGGTACTTGGAGTAATGAATAGATGGACGAACGGACACACAGACAGATGCATGGATGGACGCACGGATGGCTGCACGGACAGATGAACGCATGGACGGACGAACGAGCGGATGCATGGACGAAAGCAGGGACGGATGCACATATGAACGTGCGGACGCACGAACGGCCGCACGCAAGGGCAGGCGGATGGACACATGATTGGACGGAAGCAAAAACAAATGGACGGACGAATGCTTCGCCCCACTACCCATCATTCACTCCGTCGATATGCTGCCATTTTTTCATTTTTAATTATTATTTTGCTTATTAGTTCTTCCAGGAATGAAGTTCTTTTTTACCACCATCACGTGGGGAACGCGGAGCTAATGCCAGATGAAACCGGTGGACGTCCCATAGCTGTTTGGAATGGGTGGATGCTATGATAGAAGCCGACACTTGGGGTTTTCGAAACGTTTAGCGAGTGTTGGGCCGCAGTGCCACAAATACAGTGAACTAGTATACACCATGAACTCGAGGTTCTTAAAGGTGGGAGGTAGACACAAAGCGCAAGCCGTAATAAAGTGTGCGTGTTCCACCTCTCATTTAGTCCTTGAAATGTCCGCTGGATGGCGGTGATTCTGGGGAATATATGATGAGAAGATGTGAGATGGTGGTACTTAGAGTGTTGAATAGATGGACGAACAGACACTTAGACAGATGCATGGACGGATGCACGGATGGCTGCACGGGCGGATGGATGCATGGATGGAAGAATGCAGGGACGGACGCACACATGGATGTGCGGACGCACGAGCAGACGCACGCACAGACGGACGGGTGCATGCACGGACGGTCACACAAACTGTTGCATGGATGGACGGAAGCAAGAACAAATGGACGAACGGGTGCTTCGCCCCAATCTCCATCATTCACCCCGTGGATATGCTGCAGTTTTTTTCACTACATCCACCTTTGCCTCCACCCGTTTTTGTGACGCAAAATAAGGTCCCCGTGCTTATTGAGGGACTTCGTACCATGGCTTTGATAGATATTGGATCAGCTGTTTCAGTGATGAGTCTTAACTTAAAATAGTGGCTAGGACATAAAGTGATGTTTCGCTGTGACAGTTGTGCATCATTTCGTGAAGTGAGCGGGGAGACGCTGTGCCCGATCGGCGTGTCTGTTGTTAGTGTCACTTTGGGCAACAAGGTGTTCGCGGCTGAATTCGCTGTCCTGACGAGCTCCACCGATGACATCATCTTGGGAATCGATTTTCTGCGCAAGTGTGCTGCCACTGTAGATTGCGGTGCTGGCGAATTATGCCATCAGCACTAAATGACACTCCCAAGCGTTGTCAAGGATTTATCACCGTCATTGAGGATGTTGTCTTGCCGCCCAACTCCACGAAGAACGTTCGCGTTGACGCCTTTGCCTCGGACGCCGGCACGTGTGATGTTCTTATAGAGCCCATTTCTTTCCATTGCGCCAAGAAAAGTGTGCTCGTTCCACATTGTGTTCTGTCCATTAGTGATAGGCGATCGGGCTTACCGATGATGAACTTATCAAATGAACCTGTCATGCTACCCTGCGGATTGCGACTCGCCCTCTTCGAACGAAATGCGAACAGTTTTATGGCATATTCGAGCGACAAGAGAGTAAACCCTATTCGTGCAATGCGCTATACAGAAGCCAACAGTCTGAGTATAGTAAACAAGTCGCTATCATCAGAACAACGTCAAGCTTTGGACAAAGTCCTTCCGAAGCATGCTACCATGCTACTACATTTTACTTCGCGCAGAATGAAGAGCAAAATAAGTGTACCCGAGTCACGTACTCACCACGAGATTGAGACAGGATCCGCTCACCCTATCCGGCAGAAATCATACCGTGTGTCATCTGTGGAGCACAAGTTCATTGCTGAACAGGTAGAAGAGATCTTACAAAAAAGGGTCATCCGAGAGTCGTGTAGCCCTTGGGCTGCCCCTGGGATTCTTGTCCGAAAGAAGGATGGTACATGGTGATTCTGCGTGGTCTACAGTCGGCTCAACTCTGTTACTGAAAAAAGATGTCTACCCGCTTCCCAGGATCGATGACGTCATCGATTGTTTACATTCGGCATCGTACTTCTCCTCTGTAGATTTGAGATCTGGTTATTGACAAATCTCCATGCACCCAAATCACAAAGAGAAAACGGCCTTCATAACCCCAGATGGTCTATTTAGATTCAATGTAATGCCTTTTGGCCTATGCAACGCTCCAGCAACGTTAGAGCGCTTCATGGACTCTATATTACGTGGACTAAAGTGGGAAGTTTTCTTTGCTACCTGGATGGCAATATAATGTTTGGCCGTATATTCGATGAGCACAACCACCGTCTAGAAATTGTTCTCACCTGCCTTGAGAGAGCTAAGCTCACCCTGAACTCTAAGAAGTGTCACTTTGGCAGCCGTGAGACTCTCGATCTCGGTCACCTGGTGGACAAGCATGGTGTTCGACCCGATCCCCAGAGAGTTGCTGCAGTCAGCAGCTTCAAACAACCTCAGTCTGTACGAGAGTTGCGAAGCTTTTCGGCCCTATGCTCTCCATCGCTTCGGGACCAAGTTCACCGACCACGCTTACCCTTTGACGTCCCTACTCAACAACGACGCACCTTTTCGGTGGTCAGAAGAAGGCGAGTCGTCTTTTTTGCAACTCAAGTTTGTTTTTACGTCGGGGCCCGTGCTTCGCCACTATAAACAATCTGCTGTCACAGAAGTTCATAACGATGCCAGTGGTGTAGGTATCGACGCCGTCTTGGTCCAACGCCATGGAGCTGATGACCACGTCGTTGCCTATGCCAGTCGCTGTTTAAGTAAACCGGAGTGAAACTATACTGTCACAGAGCAGGAATGTCTCGCGGTCATATTCGCCGTGCACAAGTTTCGCCCTTATATCTATGGATGCCGATACTCGATTATCACGGACCACCATTCTTTATGTTGGCTCACTGGACTACGAAACCCATCTGGTCGTCTTGCTCGTTGGGCATTACGATTGCAAGAACACGACTATTAGGTCTGTTACAAGAGCGGTCATCGTCATGCCTACGCCGATTGCCTTTCGCGGCTTCCCCTTCCAACAACCAAATGTGACGCTGGCAACTTTAATGAATATTTGGCAGAAGTGGATGCTCCGTTTCCTGACCTAACAACTTTTCGAGCAGAGAAACGCAGTGACAACAATCTCACTTCTGTCTATTTCCGTAACGGTCAGCGTGGTTTCGTCGTAAAGGATGATGTTCTTTACTAAAAGAATTATTCCGGCGTAGGCCCTCGTGTACTTCTAGTTGTGCCTACAAGTTTGCGACAACACGTACTTCGAGCAATGCACGGCAACCCAACATCTGGCCGTATGGGTTTTTCTAGGACATTTCATCGCACACAAGAACGCTTCTTCTGGCTGAAGATGCGTAAAAGTGTGACTGCTTACGTTGCGAGCTGTGAGCAATGTCAACGCTGCAAGCGTCCTACAACTGCGCCAGCCGGACTACTTCATCCCATACCACCCCCGGGTTCACCATTTGACGTCGTCGGGGTTAACCTGCTCGACCCTTTTTCGTGATCAATGAACGGCAACCGATGAATTATTGTGAATGTTGACCACATCACATGCCACGCCGAAACGGCGGTGATTCCTGCGGCAACGGCCCCTCAAGTTTCACAGTTCATGCTTTCGCACGTTATTTTACGCCATGAATATTCCCGTGTCATCATCAGTGATCGCGGGCGGCAATTTGTTGCCGATTTCGTTGAAGGCCTCCTTCGCCTTGCTTCATGCCATTTTCGTCACACTACCCCGTATCACCCGCAGGCTCATGATTTGACGTAACGCTCTCGTCAACATGACTTCCATGTATGTTGGCTCCGGACACAGAACATAAGACGCTGTCTTGCCATTTATAACTTTCGCCTACAACACTTCACAGCACAACTTAACGAGATACTGTCTATTTTATCTGCTCCACGTACGCCAACCCCGCACAGCTCTTTACACAATTCTTCTTTTTTCCGAGACTGATCAACCTACCCTCGCCGAAACCATTTGCGCTCAGAAGAAGCCCGGCGCATCGCCTGTCTTTGAACTTTCATATCCCAGAAACGCTCTAATAACCGTTACGACAAAAGGCACCGACACGTATTGTTTGAGAAAGGGGATTTGGTGTGGCTTTGGACACCGCTTCGCAAGCGCGGCCTCTGCCAAATGTTTCTGGCTAACTACACTGGTCCGTTTGTTGTTCTGGAACGTCTCAGCGATGTCACGTACTTGATATCTCGGCTGTTGTCAACTGGCCGCTGCTCAAGCAAGGCCAACATTGTTCATTTTGGCCGTTTAAAACCCTTTCATCATCGTAACGAAGCCTAACTCGCCCGGTGGCATCGTCTGCAAGGAGGGAATTGCTACAATACTAAGGTACACGTCGTAAAAGAGGAGAATGAGGTTGGCACGAGTGGTGGTCTGCCAGATCCGTGGACTCTCGCAGTCATAATCTCTTTTAAATAAAGGCATCGCACCATAACGATATTATTGAATTTTTATCCATATCCTCAAAAACAATAAAAATTATTTATTTCACCTATCACATGCCACGATCATGATGTGTGATACAAGGAATAGTGAGGCATGCACCGGATCTGTTAGGGTAGCATCTATACGTGCCGTCGAATAGAGCGTTTTATCTTTAACGATACCAAACGTTCTCTTGTA
Source organism: Rhipicephalus microplus (assembly GCF_013339725.1). Taxonomy (NCBI): domain Eukaryota; kingdom Metazoa; phylum Arthropoda; class Arachnida; order Ixodida; family Ixodidae; genus Rhipicephalus; species Rhipicephalus microplus. The sequence goes on along the minus strand of NC_051170.1, from coordinate 96,084,738 downwards.
TACGATACAATAACGTGCACGTGGCATTGGTAAAACCAGTGTGCTTTAGTATGCACCAGTGATCTCCAGTTGGAATTCAAGTGTTTCCAGCGCATCCCAGTGACCACCAGCGTTACAGTGGTCAAGCCAGCGCCATTACCAGTGTGACCCAACTATTTCGTAGTTCGTCCAATGAAGTTCCAGTAAATACCAGCGTGTACCAGTCTTTCCAGCGTGTACCATGACCAAAAAACTTACTGGCATCACGCTGGGAAAGCCGTTTTTTTTTTTTTTCAGGGGCGAAGCTCCTTAAAGCGGCACCCATTCGTCCCTCGTATCCGTTGTAGTATGTAACAAGCATAACATTTTGACCTCCAAGGTGGTGCCAGTGAGAGATTTCTTCTGTGCGCTGCTGAACAATAAAACATAGTGCTCAACGTACATGTCAATGGCTGCTAATGGAGAATGAGAGAAAGGAACATTCGGCTTTTAGTTAACGCGCACGCTGCGATCCCCATTAGCAGCCATTGGCATGTACATTGAGCACTGTCTGACAAGAAAGGGTTGCTACGTCATACTCGCTGGGTGTAACCTTCTTCGTTTTAGAAAGGTTTAGCGAGCGTTGAGCCGCAGTGCCATGAATATAATGAACTAGTATATACCTTGAATGAACTCGAGGGTGGTTAAAGGTGGGAAGTAGATGCGAAGCGCAAGCCGTAAGAAAGTAAAAGCCGAATTCTCCTATCTCTCATTTCCCATTAGCAGCCATTGGCATGTAGATTGATCACTATCTGACAGGAAAAGGTTGCTACGTTATACTTGCTGGGCGTAACCTTTTTGGTTTTAGAAAGGTTTAGGGAGCATTGAGCCACAGTGTCATGAATACAGTGAACTAGTATATACCATGAACTCAAGGTGGTTAAAGGTGAGAAGTAGGCCCGAAGCGCAAGCCATAAAAAAGTGTGCGTGTGTCACCTCTCGTTTAGTGCTTGGAATGTCCGCTGGATGGTGGTGTTTCTATATGGGGAATATATGATGAAAAGATGCGAGATGGTGGTACTTGGAGTGTTGAATAGATGAACGAACAGACACATAGATGCATGGATGGACGCATGAACGGACCTAGGGGCGGATGCATGGACGAACGCAGTGACGGACGCACGGACGGGCGAATGGATGCATGGACGGTCACACATACGGACGGAAGGGAAAGAAGCAGCATATCAACGGAGTAAATGATGGAGAGTGCGGGGAAGGCTCCGTTCGTGCATTCGTTCTTGCTTCCGTTCGTCCATGCGTGCGTCTTTGTGGCCGCCCGTGCATCCGTCCGCCCGTCCGTGCGTGCGTCTCTTCGTGCGTCCGCATGTCCATCTGTGCGTCCGTCCCTGCGTTCGTCCATGCATCGGCTCCGGCGTCCATCCGTGCGTCCATCCGTACATTTAGCCATCCGTGCGTCCGTCTATGCGTCTGTCTGTTTGTCCGTTCATCCACCTATTCAACCTCCAAGTACTACCATCTCGCATATTTTCATAATATATTCCTCATATAAAAGCACCGTCATCGAGTGGACATTCCAAGAAGTGAACGAGAGGAGGCACACGCACACTTCCTTACGGCTCGGGCTTCGTGTCTACTTCCCACCTTTAACCACCTCCAGTTCATGGTATATACTAGTTCACTGTACTCATGGCACAGCGGCCCAATACTCGCTAAACCTAAAACCAAGGAGGTTACACCCAGCGAGTATAACGTAGCAATCATTTCTTATAAGATAGTGCTCAATGTACATACTAATGGCTGCTAAGGGGTAATGAGAGACAGGAGAATTCGACTTTTAGTTAACGCGCACGCTGCGATTATTGTATTGTTTAACAACGTAAAGAATAAATCTCCCACTGGCACCACCTTTGAGGTCAAAAGCTTAGACTGGTTACACACTATAACTGCTACTACTACAGTACGAGGGACGAACTGGTGCCACTTTAAGGAGCTTCGCCCCTAAAACGAATGGACGGACGAATGCTTCGCCACACTCTCCATCATTCACTCCGTGGATATGCTGCCAATTGTTTTGCAATCGACATACGCCTTCTTCAAAGGCGAAAACACAGATGCTGTTAACCTCAGTAACCGAGGCTGAACTCATTCAAAGAAAGGGTTGGTTACTGGCCAAAAAATTGGATGTCTCAAAACGCAATTTCAGGGCGTAAAAGTTGCTACATATATGTTTAGAGAAGTCCTCAATGGACAAGCTTTGTCACTTTTTCCGTTAATACATTTGGCGCAAGTTTCGATATAGATGACCTCAGCTACGAGTTTGACGAGATCCTGAGCAGCAGCTCCTAATTCTATCGATAACTAAAACTATATAGATAATAAGTTCATCGTACCGAATGTTCAAGTGGCAATATGGACGTGGTGTTGCCATGTTGACCCATGATGCTCCCGTAAGTTGGGGTATAATGACGCTTAATTTCAGTGACTACAAACCAATAGAGACGTTCTATTTCAGTACAAGACAACAAAAAAATCACAATCTATCCTCATCGAATGTCACTTTTTTATGTTGGTGTGTTAGATGCTGAGGGCCCTGTAGTTTACCACATTTCGCATTAACACTTTTGATTTTAAATTTCTTCGATGGAACTTTATTCTACGCACAGCGTGTCCTGCTGTGCAATTGTATTTCATTTCCACACGCTGAAAGCTGAGTGTTCAAGCACGCGGCAAGCGCTGTAATACGTGAACAGTCAAAGTGCAATCACGCGTCAGAAAAAACTTATTTGACGTAGGTACTGCTTCGATTCCTTGTGTACTAGATATATTTTTTGTGCTCATTTCTTTCGACAAATGTCCGGTGCTCTACACCATGTCTCCAATGTAATGTCTATGCTTGAGCCTGCGGGAGGGTCAAGGGTATCTGTTATCGTCGATTACTTTACGAATCTCTCTGATTCGGTTGTGGTGACCGAGGCACTCTCGTGGGGCTAAGCCGCTCGTCACGTTGTACACCGTCCATCCGACAACGTACTTAGACGTCCTTGGGTATTTTATGAACCGGTAGGTCTCAATCATCTGCGCAGACGGGAAAGTAAAACTTTTATGTACAAAACCTTTGCGAAATCACACCATGTCAGTATAGCGCCTATTCAACCATTACCCAAAGGGACCTTGCAAGGCGTTAGCGAGAATATTCTTATTCTCTCAGTATCACATACTACTCTCTCATGAAACGAAAGCCACGAAAAAGACCAGTGCAGTTACAGGCATTTATTGTATGGTTCAGCTCAATTAGACACCATAGACAACGGCCTGCAAATGCAACAAATGTGCAGATCATTTTAAGGCACTCTATACTTTATTACAAGAAAACCAATGCCACATTCCATTGACTCCTGGGTTTAATAGTAACTACACCGAATTGTAGCTATTTATTTAGGTATATGTAAAGGAATGAGAATTATAACACATTCAATTCAATGAAGGTGCCGAAGATTTAATTTATAGTACATCTTAAGAATTGTGACACTATTCAAGCTGACCTACTAACTTGCTGCAGGCTGGGAGCATCTCTGCAACCTCCTAGTAATGCGCATGCCTTATTCAAAGGTTGGTACGCTATTGAATTTGACGTAATAACTTGCTACTGACTGGCGGAGAAAATTTCTGCAGGCTTCAAATAATGCGCATGCGTTATTCGAAGGTTGTGCGTATGGCCAGCAGCGCACATATTTCAGCATACTAACGGTGAGGTATTTGTGTGCGCCATTTACTACCGGTGATACGCCGTTCACGAGGGAATACCAGTGTGTTCTCTGCCTTACTATTGAAACAGCGTGGTGGCGGAAAATGCGTGCACGTTACCCTACTCGACGAAATGCGTTGGCTCACTTCGTCTACGGGGCGCATGTAAAATCCGAAAACTTCGCTTATAGGTGAACCGGGTTTTAGGCCTGTGGCACACGGGTGCGCAAAAAGTCTATTGCGTAAGCGGTTTCTCAGAAATTGAAAGCCTTTTAACGAAGAGGCGTTAAAGCTTTTGTCGAACGCTGTTTTAAAAAAAGAAACAGTTACGAAAAACAGCACTCTCTGTCATCTGTCGGCCCGTGGAACTTTTTGTCGGAAAAAGTCTCCATGCTTAAAAAACTTTTAATTCCCCTTCTGACACGGGTATCAACCAAAAATACGCCAAGAGATATTAAGCAGTGCGTCTCAGTGCTGCAGCTTATTCCAACAACAAAACGCCCAGCTTATCGTGCCACGCACCATCGTTCATATTCCACGGTCCTTCTAGCACGCATATTATGTCCACTGCTTTAAATGTGAAGCATCTCTTAACAAACTTCGGCGACTTCAAGCGTATCTACCTATCTAGCCGCTTACGTTTGGGTGCTCTCGTGGTCACCCCCTTAACTTAGCGCGGACCAAAATTAGCATGGGAGGCTAAGACGGTTTTACGAATGCGACGCGCTTGTCAAGACATCAATAATGTATCAATCACGTTGCGTACGTTCGCCACACATATCCCGCCAGACAGTGGCACATGTTCCGGCTCCCTCATACAGCCGTCACATCGGGTTAACATCAACGGTGGTTAGTTGCCATGCGCTGATGTTGATTTATGTGGTAGTGTCCAGGGTCTTCGCGAGCATCAGCACTTCATATCAGGTTCTGGTGTTGCTAATACGAATGTTCTAGCTGGCATCGTTGCTCAAGGGCAAACAACTGGTTTTATAAACATCTACAACTCTTCAACATATGTCTCTGCGTGCCACATTTGTACATATATTTAGAGTGATTTCGTGGCGCGTCGCTCAATAAAAAATGGCAACACGGTCACCTTCCCTCCCTATGCTTCGCATTACATCGATTCCCAGGTACTTGGGATCTGCTGTACTTTTTTTAACAGTGTAGTTCCCCATGCCCAGCAACTTTTCCAACATGAAGAAGTAAGCACTGTGACACTTCTTGATTTGTGCTCGTCCTATGTATACCTGTGCTTATGTTTGGTGCGTCCTTTTTTGTTTGTGAAGCACGTGAAAGATTGATCTGCGAACTGCAGTACGCACTCGTCTTGTGTTTCTTTCATGCGTTATGTTCGGACAACGCGCTTGCAGTTTCGATCTGCTTGCCATAGTTTGCCTGAACGGCAAGCAGAACGAGAATATGTTGCGATCACATACATTGCTGCGTTTTTGCGGTAAAACTAACTTATTAGGGACACAGGTCCTTACGTCGTGGGTGATAATTTTTGTGTCGTCGTAGTAGCCACTTCTCGTTTAGTCTTTAGAAGGTTCGCTGAATAGCGGTAATTGTAAGGATTATATCATGAAAAGCTGCTAGATGGCGGTACTTGGAGAGTTCACTAGATGAATGGAGTGATCGACGGACGGACGGACGGACGGACGGACGGACGGACGGACGGACAGACAGATAGACAGACAGACAGACAGACAGACAGACAGACAGACAGACAGACAGACAGACAGACAGGCATAGATATGGAGCGACGCATGGACGCATGGACCGACGGACACACGAACGGAAGCACGAACGGACGCACAGAGGAACACACGGACAGACGCACGAACAGAAGGACACTTCGCCCCACTCATCATCATTCACTGCTTGAGAATGCAGTGATTTTTTGTTATTTGTGGCATTCAGATGCCATTCATAAAATATAGGTCCTGCTAAGCAAGCTTTTGTACTTTAAGAAGGATTATGCATGGCAAACAAACTACGGCTCTTACTTAAGAAAAAGTGCCCGTATTGTAATTTTATTAAAATTTCCCTAAAAATTTCAATTATTTTGAAATTTTCATAAAAAGTAGCGCTGCAACTGTGTTTTCGAGCGTCTTTCATACATTCATGTTTTATTATAGTTTTCATTCATTTAATTTGTTCGCAAACAAATGCAGCTACTTACTAATTTGTGTCGGTAATTCATTGATTATTTGTTGTCCTCGGTTTATGAAGCTCTTATTTTTGGCAGTGCGATGTTAGCACCACAGATAATTCTTTCATTATGTAATGCTTACTCATGCTGTATTTAGGGCCGCTACAAGTTGACTATTGATTAGATCAGTTAATAATAATGGATGATCTTAACTGAAAAATAAAACGTGGAAGATCTTCAAAGTTTAGTTTTTTCTTGAGTTTATTGCTGCTGGTATAGTGTTTGTGCGTCATTGTAATTTTTTGTAATGTAAATATAAATTTGTATTACCATAGGCTGGCCTAAATAGGGCAGCTTTGTTTAAAATATCAGCTGCCGAACCAGGATAAAGACTCCTATTGTTTTTATGTAAACCCATGGCTCAGTTCAATATCGATTGCTACGTTGGGGTAACTATACTCGTATTGCTTTCAGTTTCATTTTATTTGTGTCTTTCTGTGTGTCACTACTACAGGCCATACTCGTGCTCAAGGGTAGCGTTTACAGCGCTCTAAATAAGCAATAGCAGCCACAATAAGTGCAACAGATAACATTCACGTATGCTGTAAATTACATGCGTTAATAGCGATCAGCAAGCGAATAATTGATTTTCCTATTCGAGCATCATATAGCAAGATAACTCTGTTAAAACACGCTGGCAAACCAAATCATTACGTAAGGCGCTTTTCATTATCAGCCTGTTAAAAATATCACGATTTCTTGCAGAGTCATCATCGATATGGTGCATATCGTGACTTCATAGTGGTGTAATCCTATCGGGGAGGCTTTTATGCTGTGAGTCTTTCAATTAAGTGGAGCCACCCACCTTCTTTCGTACCGTCGCAGGCGTGTCGAAGGATATGACAGTGTAAACAAGTTCACCAGAGGCGAATGCGCAGCCTTTATTGCCTATGTACACTATATCTGCACCCGTTGGGTCTTGCTGGAAGAACTGCCTGTAGCAAAACTGCAAAGAAAACAGGCAGAATTCAAGACGCACGCGTGCCACACTAGATTAAAAAATGGAAGACATTTTGTAAATACCAAAATTTGTTCGGCTAAAACCTGCAGCTATTCGAGTGACTGCGTCAAGTTTTTGTTGTTTTGTTTATTATTTGTTTTCTTTTTGCACTCTCCCTAACACTTGATCGATGAGAAAGTGCAAGAAAAATAGACGGCAGATGGCACAATTTGCGAGCATGAACGGGCGGACGTGAGTATAATACATAAAATCAATCACAAAGGACACGCCCAAGCCACCTTGATTCGCTGTTATCACGCTGCAAAGTTACTACAGAATTCTGGTTTTACCAATTGGTACTGGTTCATTACTGAGGATACTTTTGTTGCTATTGAACAAAGACACAAAACAACAGGACGAGTGCTGAACTTCTACTAGCTTGGTTCTACATTTAAAAGAAGACATTTATCGCGGAAGCCAACAACATGACAGCTTTTGGGAATAACTAAGATACGTCGAAGTGCTTCTAGGAAAACTCTTATCTTTCTTCAAGAGATAACTAAACCACGCTGACGCAGGCCGCAGGCTGAACTCGTCCTATGTAATAGTCATATATTAGTTCTCTCTTCACGTTTTTTTTTTTTTGCTCTGCCTATAAACTTCGCTTCGCTGAACTTGAGATAGCATCAACACACCTTCCACGGGGTCGTCATTGGTCTGCCAAACTAATTTTTTGCACTCAGACCATAGAGGAAGGACACAACTTAGGAGAAGCCCTCTCGTCACTCGTTGTGAAGCCGTGGTGAAGCCAGAAGTCGACCATGTTGACTGGGCGAATTCTTCTTTCGTGTTCACATCCGATTGCGAAGCACAAGGCACGTCTCTCTCTCTCTAGCCCGGAAAGGACGTGGGCTACGCATCGCACGTGTCGTCACTATCCAAAATCAACAGAACGGGGATCAACACTCTGGGCCAGCGCTATGCCGTAAGTTATGTGAGACCTCACGTAATCTGGCAGCCTTGTGCTCCATGTGGAGCTAGTCGAGACGCGGTTTCGTAGTGTTGTTCCTAGGCACGCGTGCACCACGACAGCATTGATACCACAACCTCTGTTTATTAAAACCATTTTCCGCATATAATCACATTGTCTACGTCGCCGAGCCCTCACAATTGCGCAGTCGTCGAAGAACCATGCGGCAGAAGCCCGAGCCACTCATTTATCTCGCGTGAGTTGGTGGTTGGTACCAGCAGCCCGCATCTCTGCCTTTGGCTGCGTTAAGCCTTCTTCGAACTAGCCCACCCGTTCATCGACCGCAATGCTGCTTATTAACTGGAATACCTCCACGGGTTCACAGCAAACTTTATTCTTATGAACTTTCGCAGCGTAAGGACTAGCTCGAAGGAAGACAAGATTGAACGCTCGCTTCATCACATCACCCGGAACAGTCAACCGTCTGAAGGGCGACTTGACAGCTGAGCAGTCCGTTTTCAGTACGCAAGCGCTAAGTGACCTACTACAGCCGTTTTTGACGTTGTCACAACGGCCGACGCTTCCAGTCCAAGCCACTACGTTGCCCGACCTTTCGGTCTCGCTACCAACCTTTAGTGGTGACGGCCGCATTTCAGTTCCCTACTGAATTGAAGAACTCCAGTGTACTAAAGGCTTGGCGTCATCAACACAGTCGTTCCTCCTCGCCGTAGCGCATGGTAAGCTCCGTCGGAAAAAGTCGACGCGTGGTAAAATTTCAAGGCTGCGTTTGAGAGCCAGTTTGGGGACAAACCTACGCTTTTGCGATGGCAGCACATATTTACCGGACACGTCCTGCTACCCAGTGAGAGTGTTATTGAATACTCGTTGGTGAAACTCTTCATAATTTCAAGATGTCCTGTTTAACTGACAGATCCTAAGCGTATTGAATATGCACTGTAGGGTGTGCGCGACGCCCATTCAGCAACAACTATGACTGTACTACAGCCACCAACTGGGAGCGCATTTCTCGCGATCGTCACCCAACTCGACCGAACTTAAGAGCATGTCTTTGTTTTTCCAAGTCAGCCACTCATAGCAGCCAGGACCTCAACGTCACGAGTCCCCCCCCCCATTCCTTGTGCAACAGATTAGTAATAAGAACGACACATCTTCTTCACCAATTGATCCGGCTCAGGCACCAGTCTTGTGTAACATTTCCTCGTTACCATAGGAAGTGCAAGACAGTCGTTACTCTGCCATTACCTCTAAAATTGGTGGACTTGCTTATTACCCTGGGGACCACAAGAGCAGGGCACGTGTTCTCTTTCTCGGCAGATCGGCCATCTTACATCCAAGTGCCCTCGTTCCAGATACAATACTCCTAGCCAGCAAACGAGGCTTTCTTCTAAGGCCTGCTTTCAAGCGTCAGAGCCACTAGAAGAACCATTTGTGCAGAGTGCCGTGATTCAAGCCTGCATTCCACATGTAAGCCCTGTTGATGCGCTCCCTGAGAGTGGTTCCAAACACACAATGCTCTCGCTGAGTGTTGTTGTATCTTCGAATATGTCACCATGGTCTAAAACTCCCATATTTGTTGTAGGGGTGGTGCCGTCATGCCAGTTGGTACAATATGTATTCGCATTCACTGTGGGGCCTATTTCTGCAGTGCTCGAGGTTCTAGTTCTGGCTAGAAAATCCTTGCCTTTGATCCGGGGGGACGACTGGTTAGAAGCCGCTCATACTGACATCATTGTCTGGCCACTTCATCTGATAGAAGTTCGCCATCCCAGCACGGGTGTTCTTATGCCATGCATAGAGAAGCCACTGCCAAGAATTTCTAATATTCTTCTACTGTCCAATAGCTGCACTTTTTTTTACACAGACGACGTCTTCTACAGCCTTTTCGCTGTTTTCGCCGTTGCCACACATTCCCCAACCCACATGGTTATTTCTCGAGTCAAATTAAGGGTTACCTTAAGTGGGGCCTCATGAACTAAACGCGGCGGAACATTACTCGAATAATACCATGTTGAAATTGCCATGGCCGCAGCTACGTGATTCCCACGTAAGTCCCAGTTACAACAAGAAGACACTGCAGTTCAACACCTATTGCACCAGCATGTAGACATCTCTGGTAGCTGATGACAATGATTTGGGCCTTTGCTAAGGTACTAACCACTTCACTGCATTTTTGCCAGATATATCATCATACCTATGTCGCCTGCATAGATCTAGCAAGGAAGTTGACAAATTCATTAAAAATTAGCATATACAACGTACAGTGGGAATTGATGATATCTAAAGCACGAATGAGGAAGGGTGATAGGTCACTTTAAAGTCAGCACAACATTAAGAAGGCGGAGGTAAATATGCTGTACATGACTGACATGTCATGATTATCATGTTTGGACGTTTGATTTACTTTTGTCATTTAATAACGTCACCTGATATTAACTTTGGTATACATGGAGCTAGCGAAACGGCCGTTATACAGGAATGTCATGTTATACAGGAAATCCATATCATGATGATCATGATTACACGTGTCATTTACGTTCATCGTCTATTCACGTCATGTAATACCAAATTTGGTATATGTGGAACTAGTGAAACGGCAGCGAAAACGCTATGAGCGTAGCATATGTACATGCTTTACAAGAAACGCATATTACGATTATCAGGCTTGGACGCATCATTTACCGCCGTAGTCTATTCACTAGCGCAACAACGACGAGCGCGTCATGAAGGGCCCAATATACGCCAACGCAACGTTGACGCACGCGCAGGTTAGACGAATCGACGCCACGCTAGCAAAACACGAGTACTCTGTAGTGTGACACCAGACACAACCGGCGTGACCAGCGTCTGTCGACACGGCCCTGTGGCAAGTGGCGCCAAATGCAACATGCTGTATTTTGCACCTACGACGTTATTTAGACAGCTTCGCGTCTGACTCTCTTCGTGCCGGAGGGATGCCGTGTGCGCTCAAACGCGCATTCGTCAAAGCAACGCAGCGTGACGCGCGCCTGCGAGTATATGGCATGCAGATACACTATGACTGTCAGTGGGCATATTCACTGATCTCTACTAGGGGCATATTAGCGCCTGGCGTGGCATCGCTGGCGTGACGCGATAAACAAATGCCGCACGCACGTGCGCCGGCTCACGTCGAAGTGTATTGGAGCCTTGAGTGTACCGTGTATTATTGTGTTTACATCACACGTATCTCATGATTATCATGTTTGCACCAGTCACATACCTTCGTCATCCATTCACGTGACGTAATACAAAAATTTGGCGTATGTGAAGGTAGCTTAACAGCTGCCAGCGCATCATGAATGTGGGACGTAGTCATGTTGTAACATCAGACGCATGTCATGATTATCATGTTTGGACTTGTCATTTACCTATGTAGTCCGTTCGTGCCATGTAATACTGAGTTTAGTACATGTGAAGCCAGCGACACGGCCGTGAGCGCATCATGAGCATAGCATTTAGTCATTTTACATGACATGCATCTCATGATTATGATGTTTGCACCAGTTACATACTTTCATCATCCATTCATGTCCCGTAATACTGAATTCGGTTCATGAAAAAATAGCGAAACGGCCGTGAGCGCATCGATGAGCGTGACATGTAGTCATGTTGTGCAATGACACTGCATCTCATGATTATCATGTTTGCACCAGTCACATACCTTCGTTATCCATTCACGTCCAGTCATCACAAACTCGGTATATTCAAAGCTAGCGAAACCGCCGCGAGCACATCATGAGTGTGGAATGTAGTCATGTTGTCACATAACACAATTGTCACAATTTTGGTGTTAAGGTCTGTCGCTTGTCTTCGCTATGCAGTCATGTCATACCATACCAGTTTTGCAACGTATTCCTGTGAATGAAACCACTGCAAGAGCAGCAAGACCATGACATGTAAATCATAATACTTGTGGCATACAAATTATGATTTTGATGTTATGACTAGTCAATTATGTTCGCCATACAGTCATGTTATGTCATACCAAGTTTGGTATTGATACCATTATGCAAACGGCCAGGAGAGCTAAATGTCGTAGATAGATAGATAGATAGATAGATAGATAGATAGATAGATAGATAGATAGATAGATAGATAGATAGATAGATGTGACGTAAGAAGGCAGGGATGGTTAGGAGAAGTAGATGAGGAAGAAGTGAGAATGCAATAAACATGGCGTATGAGCCAGGCCATGTCGCCAATTCATCGTAGCGTCACATGAGTCGACAGGATGAAGACCACGCAACCACTTCATCACCCGGCCATCATCATCGAAGACCTCAGCGAGACGCAGTGACCGAACGCGGACCACAGAAGAACGTGGACCACCAAGACCACCAAGCATCATGACAACAGCATCAGACGACCTTGACATTCCTATGTACACCGAAGCCGCGGACGATGGACCTGTACAGGACTGGTTCTACCTGTTCAAGCTCCACGCTACCGCTGCCTCGTGGTCGGAACAGGAGATGGTTATGAACTTCAGTGACTACGTCACTGGTGAGGCATTTAAATTTTATCTAACCCACATATTCGAGAACGAAGAGTCATGGCAAAGGATCATAGAGGAGATGATTACCCGTTTTAATGACTATGACCAAGTGGCGCATGCGTTTACTTACAGAAGGCCATGCGAATATTGGGAAAAACCCAACCGTCAAGCGCGTCTCTCTTCTACACGAAAGTCGACATTTCCGAAGTCATTGCTGAATAAAAGTTTATCCAATCTAATCCAATCGCTTCAGCATAAGACACGAGACGTTGCTCAACCACCTGATGCCCTTCACTCTTCATCTCGCATACGTGGTCCACCACCTGGGTTTTCATCACGTGTTTCTTCAAGCGCTCCTAGCCCTCACCACTTGCCTTGTAAGGACGCCGTATTATTGGTAGATGACCTGGCGCATCGGAAAAATACCCTGTCAAGCCATTCTTCTTCTGTACGGTTTCATGCATCACCGTCCGGTTTACACATTCTAGAGAGTCCAAACAAAACAGAAGGCTCAGCCGCATCGAACGTCGCAGGCTACCAGGCGCAAGAACTACTCGCAGCGAACAGCGAAAAAGAAGCCCCTGAAGAGCTTCGTGTCATTTCTACGGCACCGCAGACTTGCCAAAATCTGCAGTTTCAAACCTAGTAATGCCATGTCACCTGTGGCGCCCACATGCAGAGCTCACCAATTGCATGAATCGAACAAATTCAGAAGTATATGATACATCAAACCTCGCACACAGTTGTTTTTCGGGAAGCGCCCGTAATGAACCCCGTCACCGAAGCCTCTGAAGAGCCTGCTAGCAATGATGACGCATTACCAACTATGCCCGACAAGCAAGACGCCAATTCACCAAGCATCAGTTGTCGACAGGACACGTCGAACACCGAAGGAAATGAATGCCCCATTCCGGAAGGGACGCCACTACAGACATCCCTTGAGCAGCCGCAGCAAAGCAAGCAAAGCGAAGTTCATAAACTCATGCTACAACGAGAGAGACTGCAACAATGACATCGGCGAACGAAAAATTCAACGGAAATACACTCACCAATTGAAGAACATCGGAAAATAAGATGTCGAAACCAAAGACCAATTCAAGACGTCAGACACTTTCGCACAAAGAAAAGTCACCAGAGACACTCCCTGCCTCAGCTATTACACCGACTGCACCACCACAGAAAACGTCGAGAAAGACGCGGAAGCACTGCTTGCACACCGCAAGCACTCAGGCACTTCGTCACAGTCTGTCAAAAAGCCCGAAAGCAAGAAGCACTGGCATGGCACCATTTACGACGAAAAATTCAACCCCGACGACTCCGAACTTCAAATGCTACAGGCACTCCCAACCTTGTCCGTTCCTCACAAAAACTCAACGGATGTCATCACCAGTTCAGATTTCCGGGGTGTGGTTATGCCATCCAGGACGCAACAGTCAAGCTCATCCACCAGAGTTGTCACAGAAATCACCGGACTGCTCCCTCAGCCTTGAAGATTCAGTGAGATTGTGAAACTCCGTTGGGACGTGAAACTGTGAACTTGGCCATTGGTTTGTTTATTCTCTTCTTCAATTTGTTGTAGATTGTAACCGGTGCCATCTTTCGGGGGGAGGGGGAATCCTGTGACGTAAGAAGGCACGGATGGTTAGGAGAGATAGATGAGGAACAAGTGAGAATGGAATAAACATGGCGTATGAGCCAGGCCACGTCACCAATTCATCGTAGCGTCACATAGATAGATAGATAGATAGATAGATAGATAGATAGATAGATAGATAGATAGATAGATAGATAGATAGATAGATAGATAGATAGATAGATAGATAGATAGATAGATAGATAGATAGATAGATAGATAGATAGATAGATAGATAGATAGATAGATAGATAGATAGATAGATAGATAGATAGATAGATAGATAGATAGATAGATACGCTTAAAGTCGCCGAAGTTCGCCGAAAAGTGCTTCGCAGTTTAAATGCAATTTGAAGAGCTTAGTGCTAAATACTCAAGCATCAAGATGGGACGACTAGACCCATAATTTTGCTTGAGAGTTAGCCAGCCACTGCAAGCGAATGAATTTAAAACGGAGAAACAAAAAGAAGCCAATGGAAGCATGCATTCAGCCATACTAAGACGTGTTGGTTTTCAGAGTGAGCCCCGACAGTATTTCAGCTGTAGGATTGAGGCTTTCAGAGACGAAAGACCTGGAGGTGGTGAGTGCAAGGCTAAGAAAAAAGCTACCAAGCCAGCTGCTAATCCAACCCAGAATAAGCGACACAAGCCGAGTCAAGGAAGCCTGGCAGCTGCGAGCTACATAAAAGCGGAAAAGACATCACAGGAGGCAGCTGCGCGGAAGCTGTGCCAGCTGTGCTGAAGAGGCTCAGAACAAGCGAAAATATCGCTAGGCTCTCGAAAAGAATGAAGAAGTCAAGGTCGGCGGTGCTGATACTTTAGGGGCAAAACTCCTTAAGCAGTGGATCGTGTGTCCGTGGTGTATATAGTGGTAGTAGTAGTTTTAGTAGTCGCCGTCGTCGTAGTAGTAGTAGTGTGTCGTAGTAGTACGTAGCCACCTCCACAGCCGGACTAGAGAAGCGGTACGCGTATACTCATTTGAATTAAGGAGGAAAACCACGCACGTTACTCATAAATAAAAACATTGTGGTTTCTGAATAATTAACATACACAAACGAGTATCAGCGCCAATCTGCAATAAAATGTGACCTGAATTTGATGCCTAAAAAAACTAGCATCAGAAAGACGCTCTTTGTGCACTATCTGGCTGCCACGTCGAGCTCACTGGGTGTATCCCTCTACGCTTTAGCAAGGTTTAGGGAGTGTTAGGCCGCAGCTAGAGATGGCGAAAGGTGGGAACTGGACACGAAGCGCAGGCCACTCCTCTAATCCGGCTGCGCCACATTTAGTTTAGTCTTTGAATGTCTGCTGAATGGGGGTAGCTGTCTATGATGAATACATGATGAAAAAATGCGAGATGGCGGTACTTGGACTGTTCATAGTCGTACAGGCGGATGCACAGACGCAAGGACTGGAAGGATAAAAACGGATGCACGGACGGACGAATGGACACACAGATAAACGGAAGCAAGAACGAACAGACAGACGGCAGCGCATACGAATTGACGGATGCTTCTCCCCACTCATCATCATGCACTCCGTGGATATGCTGTGATTTTTTTTTATGAAGACATCTAGAGGATGCAGCACATTACCGTGAAACGTAGGATTCATGCACTTAGCGAATGTAACAACGTCAGATTGATGCCAGAAGAAACCTTGGGACAAGATTAAGGCACGCAAAAAACCAAGCCCTAAACAATGATGAAGAGTTACAAGAAGAATGACCACATTGTTTCAAGGTTCTAGGAAGATATTGATGTTTTGGTTGCTGCTGGACTGAGACATGAAAAGAAAAACACGGGGTGAGATGTGATCTCAAAAGCCCACAGATCATTTTAAAGAAAAAAGGGGTTGGATGTGACTCCTAACGTAATCTGGCGTCCTTGTGCTTCATGTTGAGCTAGTCAATATGCGGTTTAGTAGTGTTGCTCCGAGGCGCGCGTTCACCACGACTGCATTGATGCCGTAGCCTCTGTTTCTTAAAGCAGTTCTCACCATATCATTGCTTTGTCTATGTCGCCGAGTCCTCACAGCAAAATCATTCGGTCCAAGTAATAACAGAGAGAAACAGCTCATCGACAACGAGGCAAGCACAAGAAAACGCGAAGAACGTGCGCTAGATGGACTGACGTTGCCCGAAAGCAATTTCGCTGAGCAGGTTATTTATTTCATCCGCCGCACAGCACATGGGGATACACACTCGTTCTATGCACTGTTGAGGCTCCGTGGCAAATAACGAGTTCTGTAAACTTTGCCACTAGGAACATTAACCGCTGGAAGAGCACTGCGTAGCAAACAACGCGGCACAATTGACGCATATTCTCCGCCACGTGTCAGTACGTGACCTATGGAGGCGCAGAAGACACCGCCATTATGCCGCCACTCCCTGCTAGACCGCATACACTGCACAACAAGTAACCATAAAAACGCTGTCATTGGTACCAGTAGATATGGCCGCCTTGGCGTCATTTCCTCCACGCTTTTCACGCAGCGCGCGGGCTGCATATGCCCTCTCCTCTCATTCCTGCCTCCAATAGGCCTTGTATGGCCTATTGGTCTCCTTCTGCCACTCAATGAAGAGAAGTACAACACCCAAGATGCGGACTCAGTAACGACGAATGTATGCTATGTAAAACACAATCTTTTTCTTTCTTATTATTATGATGCACACAGCTAAAAAGTTTACACAACACCAAAGTTGCAACATGAACACCTTGCTATTCAATGAATGCTATTAATCAATCGATGCCGTACATATTGAAAAATGAGCGTCAACTAAATTGCGCCTAACCTAACTCAATTTCGGAAGAGCTTCGACAGTATCGTTCACATCAACGTCCAAGAAGTCCGCTGATGGAGATGTTGAAGTTTTGAAACCTCCGCGTTTTATTCACAGATGCCACACCAGTTGTGATCGTACTACAAAAAGCCAAAAAACAGATTTGCATGTTGAATGACGAGTGCACAGTGGGGACGCCAATCACCCTCCCCCCCTCATAGAATGCTTATCACCAATCATGCATTTGCTTCATCCGACGCCCATTCTTTCAGGCCCACCATGTGCCGCTTTTGTATAAAGGCAATGGTCGTATTTTACGGGCTATTTTATTTGTAACGGCTTAGAAAGACTGTGACAATAATACAATAATCGTTTAGTATGGCACTACGCGTTTAAAATTATTTCCTTTACACTTACCGCAGAAAAGCTTACGGCGTTGTGGAATGAAACGGGAGTGACGTTGAGTGAGCTCGTAGCCAGACTGCCGAGGGATACGCCATAAAACCCATCAAGGCGTAGGCTTATTGTCAAGGTAAAGTTGACTTTTGGGCTGGGAATCTGTAGTATTTCATACACAGTGTCATACTGTATAAAGAAATAACAAAGAGCATCAGGCAGATGCAATGAACGCCGCTCGCGTCACACCAATGTTTAGCAAAATTACGTCCAATCAGGGTGTCTTAGCTACATATAGCTAGGGCTGCGAACATGCTGATGCTCTCTATTACAATGCCACCACATGCACACTGCTTGCTATCATCTTACTGTCATCTGTAGTAGCCGCCTGTAATTTCTCCTTCTCGCCTAATTGCATAATTAGGCATTACTTAATTTTTTCGATCGATCGACATGTGGAGTTCAGTGTCCCCAAACCACCATATGATTATGAAAGGTGCCGTAGTGGAGGGCTCCGGAAATTTAGACCACCTGGGGCTCTTTAACGTGCACCCAAATCGGAGCACATGAGAGCATTTTCGCCTCCGTTGAAAATGCTGATTAAATTTCGTGACCTGCGGGTCAGCAGCCGAGTACCTCAGCCACTAGACCAACGTGGCGGGGCTACTTTCTTTTTTTGAAATATTGAAGCTCGCCAAAAGTTTTATTGGCAAAAGTTGTAGATCGGTTTATGAAACACCGCATGAGACAGTTTTCAACTTCATAACTACTATCATTCGTGTTTTTCTGATTATTTCATAAGTTTGCAAAATACAGAAAAAGATATCGCGTCATTACGTCTATCTTGCATTTTATTTACTGCGCATGTTCTACGAACATATCTGTCGCTTTTTAAATCTGGTCACAGAATCGGTTTTCATCAATTTCACCTATATAATACAATACTTCCTATTCAGCGTTTTTCTTGGAAATCGCTTTAGGTAATCTGCAATACGATGCATGATAACATTTAGAAGAAAATAAATTTCGTTTCTTTTAAGCAACAATAATCTTGAATTCTACAGAGGAGATGTGCTATATTGCGCATCTTACAATTTGCATTGGTTTTCCTGAATGACTTCATTGCTTATGATGTTCTGCTTCATGGTCAGCACGTTCGATCATAAAAATGGGATATTTTTTTTTGTTTTTGGTAAACTTAGTTACCCCAAGTAAGTCCGTACCACCAGTTAATAATCCTACTTAAACATCTAGATAATCTTTGGAAGGCAGAGTGGTGCGATACAACACCCTTAGCGAAAGCCAGAAGACAAAACAAATGTGATGTATACTAGGAACTGGTCTTCTTTTCACAGAAACCACCACAAACGCGCGACACTAGCGTGCACACCATCTTACATTAGGATACGAAGTATCACTACCAGGAAATACAAGGGAAGCGCAGGTAGAGAAGGAAGAAGACGTTGCCTCCACTGCGATCCCCCTGAGTGGGTACGAGCCGTGGCGGTGGAGATCATCATCATTATACTGTGATCGAGGACTCAGGGACCATTAAAAACCCCCATTAAGTTACCTTACCTCGTGTAACATTTTGGTGGAGGTGCTGGGTATCGATCCCAGTACCTCTCGCTTCCCTTGTATTTCCTTGTAGTGATACTTCGTATCAATATAAATCTAAATATTACCAATCGCAATTTTAACAATCATGTGCAAAGAGTACTCCTGTAAGTGTCATCGTGCTTTGCTTGGTAACATACATGAACCACCTGCCACGCTATTTGTACTCTGTTCCTATATCTATAGCCTGCGCACGCCATTTAACAGTGGCGCGCACCAGCAAAAAGCACAGTGAAAGGTCAAGTGCATGTATGGTTCACGCGCCTTAAGTATAGGAGGCGTGCTTGAGATCATCAATCAACCTCTAACCTGGTACCTTATATCTACTCTGCCTTATTCGAAGTAATCCTAATGTGAAAGCAATTTACCTTGTTAAATTTTACTTCTGCTATATAAACGTTTCGGGCTGCTAAAATACCAACCATACCATGACCTATGTCACCGTAATCCGAAAAGCGGAAAACAAGAGGCTTTTATCATAGGAGGCAGCCCGTTTTGACCTTATTCTTAAAAAAACCTTCATGTAGTTGAATCTCTTTGAATCTGTTTGACTAGCTATAAACATTTACACTGTGATGATACAGTTAAATGAATTTGAGCGAGAGTCTAAAAGTATAGTGCCTAGAGTATATTTCAGATCCCTGTACTAAAAGTATAAGTATGACCCACCATTGTTGTCTGATTAGGTTGAGTTAGACATTTGTAGTCCCACGATGAGGATGGCATCACTTCCAGCATCGTCTCATCAGTGATTGTCAGAATTATTACAATGCTGAGACCGTTGATACTGCAAAGAAAAAAAATCTTGTATTCTGAAATCAAATCTTGTTTTGCTGATTACTTGATGGCACCGATATGATAACGTAAGACGCTGGCGTGCGTAGGTTTTTACATGAAATGTGTTCGATTTAGCAAACCACACGTCCACTAATCTAAGTTTGTGTAAAATAGGTGAACTGTTGAACTTCACTCCTGTTATTTTTTTGAGATTTGAAGAGACAGACCTGAAATGAAATATTTTGACGTGTGCGTCCAGAACAAAAATTTCTGACTCAAACGCCGTGTATTGGACAAGCAGGATCAACGGCGTACAAAAATTTGAAAAAAAAAAGAAACATTGGGGCAGCATTACACCAGTATGTGCGAAAACGAAGGAAGATGTGGAGCTGGTAACGTAGCCCTGCTCCTTTCTCTCGTCATCATTCTTACTTCCATTTTCTGCCATTTGCTATACCAAACAGTGCATGACTCTGTTGTGTGTTTTGCTTGACAAGCAACTTACACAGCTAAGCACAAGCGCTTGTCCCAAGCTATCTTTTCTATTTTTGCTCTTCTATGATTAGCCATCTGCTGCTTAACATATGCAACAATTAGTTCAGCAGGAAAAGTATCTTTGTACTATGCTACGTTTTACCCTTTCGCCTTAATCTTCGCATTTTTCCTCACTCTCACATCGTCCTTCTCCTTCTCCTACGCTTTAGTACTACCCATACTACCCATAAATACGATTTTTTTCTACCTCCTCTTTTTCTTTACTCTTTTTCTCGTTCATCAGAGTTATTGCATGTTATGCCGAAGAAACTGGTGCACGTGTTCTGGGAACAAAAAGATAATAAAACTTATCAGAAAGATGAACAGGGCTATCGTAGCCACAACGACAGGATTAACGGCTCTGCTGTAAAACACCCAGTTGCGTTCGTGAGCAAGCCCATCTTATATCTTATTTTTATGGACGGCATATCTCTAGGCATATATTGACAACAATATACACGCACTTAGGCTCAATTTTCTCACTTCTAACTGGTGAATATGCGTTACCCTAATCACTAAATAACTTTTAAAATTAAACTAACAAAAGAGGGTAGTATATCACGCACGATGTGATTTATGCGAAGCAGTAAAGACAGCGCATTTTCTGACAGCGCATGTTCTACAGAAGATAAGGAGGCAGCCTCAGTGACCGCGAGAGCGCATCAGCATCGGCATGTTGGCGGCCAGAACGGTACAAGACGCGGATGTCATACTCTTGAAGTCGCAGAGCCCAACAAGCAAGGCGACCTGATGGATCTTTCAGCGACGACAACCAACACAAGGCATGATGGTCTGTAACTACAGCAAACGTGCGGCCATATAACTGTTGGCGAAACATGACAATCGCCCAAAGTATGGCTAAGCACTCTTTTTCGGTGACACTGTAGTTTACCTTAGCCTTGTTGAGCATTCTGCTGGCGTAGGCGACGACATACTGAGGGGATCCAGGCTTGCGTTGACCGAGAACTGCACCGAGACCGACACCGCTGGCGCCTTTATGGATCTTAGTTGCAGCCGTGGGATCATAGTGGTGCAATATAGGCGGTGATGTCAGGAGACGGCGAAGAGTGGTAAATGCGTTATCACACTCGGAAGACCATGATTAATGTCGTTGGCACTGCTTAAAAATTGGGTCAAAGGCAGCAAATATGGAGGCAAAGTTGCGCGCAAACCGACAAAAGTAGGAGTAGGAGCACAATTCTACGAAGGTGCGTAATTGCTTTAGTCATCGGTTTGGGGAATTCAGCGACAGCGCGTAGTTTAGCCTGGTCTGGAAGAACACCATCCTTTGATACGACGTGACCGAGAATGGTGAGTTTCCGAGAAGCGAAGTGGCATTTCTTGAGATTCAGTTGGAGCTGCGCATTCTTCAGACACGTGAGAACATGTTTCAGGCGTACAAGATGTGTTGCGAAATTGGGTGCAAAGACGACAAAGTCGTCGAGGTGGCAGAGGCATAAGTTTCTTTTCAAACCCCGCAGAACCAAGTTCATCATGTGCTCGAATGTGGCCGGCGCATTGCAGAGGCCGAAGGGCATGATATTGAACTCATATAGCACAACCAGTGTCACGAAGGCTGTTTTTGGACGATCAGCATTGGCTAAGGGCACCTGCCAATACCCCGAACACAAATATAACGGCAAAAAAACTCTCCACCTTGTAAGCAATCAAGGGCGCTATCAATCCTGGGCAAA
This sequence comes from Rhipicephalus microplus, assembly GCF_013339725.1. Classification (NCBI taxonomy): domain Eukaryota; kingdom Metazoa; phylum Arthropoda; class Arachnida; order Ixodida; family Ixodidae; genus Rhipicephalus; species Rhipicephalus microplus. Next base: position 96,062,923 of record NC_051170.1, on the reverse strand, counting down.
GGGTATATGTCTTTGTGACTGATCTTATTCAAGCGCCTGTAATGAACGCAGAAGCGAATTGTGCCATCCTTCTTAACAAGAACGACAGGTGATGCTGATGGACTTTGGGAAGGTCAGATAACGTCGCGCTTGAGCATATCATCAACTTGTTCGGTGATAACGTGACTTTCCGTGGCGGAAACACGGTATGGTTGCTGTCGTACTGGCGTGTTGAAACCTTTGTCGATGCAGCGAAGAAAACTGGGCGTTCGGCCTAGGGTAGGTTGAGCAATGTCAAAAGATTCACGGAACTGGTAGAGCAGCTGAAGAAGCTCAAAGCGTTCAGATGGCGATAGTCCTTCGGCGATCAATACATTGGAAGAGTTGAGGGCACTGATGGCATCGTATTCACCAGAACAATCTGGCAGCATGCTGAAGATTTGTTCTTTATCAATGGCATGCAAGTGTCCAAGAGATTTACCTAGAAACAGTTCGACGGGATACAGAAGGGGATTGACGAGGCAAAGAGCATATTTTCCTTCAAAAAGAGAGAGAATTGAATAAGGCAGAACAAGTGATCTTTGACTAAGGAAGAGGCTTGATGGTGCAAAGAATGAAGCTTCGTCCCTAATGCCATCACAGGACACGGGGAGCAACACAGATGCTGTCGGAGGAATTTCAGTGCCTTCTTTGACGACGAGTTTGTGTACGGAGGGCGGAGTGCGGTCGGTCGGTCGGTCGGTCGTAAAGCGGGAAGGGTTCAAGTTCCGATCTTGCAGAATCAATAACGGCTTGGTTACGCAATAAAAAATCCCATGCAAGTATGATTTCGTCTGAGCATGATGAAAGGAAAATAAACTCAACAGTGTAGTGGTCCTTCGCGATGAGTCAGTCGAACAGTACAGGCGGCTACAGGCTGAACCAGCTCCCCATTCGCTATTTGCAAGGAGTCCCATATCAAGAAGCGTAGTCACTTTTCGGAGCTTCCGGCAAAGTCTAGCGTCTATCACGGAAACGGCGACACCGGTATCAACAAGAGCATATGCTCGAGTACCTTCTACAAAAACTTCGACGATATTCGATGGCGAATGTCCGAGGACTTGAGCATTTTGACAGCGCCGTTCTTGCCTCCTGAACTGCGGCGGTTAGTTTCCCTCGTGTTCAGGAGCTGGCCGACAACGCATGGGCGACAGGGAGCGACGACGGGGCGAAGATGAGCGACCAGAAATATTACGCGGACATTCCTGTGAAGATGAGCTTGACTGAGGATCTGAAATTTCCAGATGAGATGGAGGAAGATCCATAAAGCTGTTCTATGTCCGAGCGTCTGTGTATGCCGGCACGCGACTGACGGCAGTATCGGGCGATATGGCGAGGACCGCCGCACGCAAAACAGATGGGCCGGTTATCGCGCGTTCTCTAAGTATTGGCGACGAGGGAAGCAGCCCATGCGGTGGACGGGTGAAATGAGGCTGTGATAGCAATGAGAGGAGCCCAGGCGGTGGATGGCCGAGTCAGAGCTGAAATATGCGGCAGTCGCTGGAACGGCGGGGGCTGATGTAGCTGCTGCCGCTTGATTGTCTCAGCGTAAGTAAGAGGCGCGGTGTCGGGGTGGCTGCTGCAAGGACACCGGCATAGTCTCGAGAATCTAGCTCCTGGACCACATGTCGGAGCATAGGAGCCAATGGTGGCGGGTGTCAGCAGTGGCTGTTGATGCCAGTGTTCCTGGCGTTGAGCAAAACGCAGTAGAGAAAGCCACCGAGCCACTTCCTCTCGCACGAAGTCTTTCATTTGTGCGAGAAGGTTTGTATGGTCAGTCGTGACGTCCAGTGCAGTCACTGGTTGGATTGTCTGGAATGAGCGTCGCGTCTGAGATCGTTGCCTCGGAAATTCATCATAGCTTTGACAAAAAGTCATTACTTCTGCCGCAATGCTAGGAGACTTCACGAGAAGCATCTGGAAAACGTCATCGTCGATGCCCTTCATAATGTGCTGTATCTTTGCACTATCGCTCATGGAAGCATCGACGTATCGGCAGGGATCGATCATATTTTCTATATAGCAAGTGAAAGTTTCACCTGCCTCCTGTGCCCGTGTGCGCAGACGTTGTTCGGCACGTAGCTTCCGTACGGCAGGGCGATCAAAAACGGCAAATTTAGCCTCATTGAAGGCGGACCAGTTCGCGAACTTGGTTTCGTGGTTTGTATACCACAGCTTGGCCACGTTGGGGAGATAAAAGCTGACAGTGCCCAACTTAGATGTGTCATCCCACCTGTTGGGTCCACTGACTTTTTCGTATGACGACAGCCAGTCCTCGACATCCTGGTCTTCAGTGCCCGAAAAGATCAGGGGGTCTTGCTAGTGAAACGGGCCGGGGCAAGTAGCGGCCACGACAGGTACTGTTTCTTGGGCTGCGTCAATTTGCATAGCCGGCCGCAGTGTGCGGAATAGGAGTTCCAGGGTCTAGGCGAGGCGGTTACCCAGCACGATCACCAAAGGTAAAGAGGTGTATTCGGCTAACCTAACAGGCGGGTATAAGATTCGAGTTAGCGACAAGACGAGGAAGATGGTGGAGCTTGAGCACCAATCTAGCGATGCCTTACTCTGCGATGGTGCTTGTTGTTCGCTGGTGTTGCCGTCATTCCTTCATTATATTGGTAGAACTAAGACGCACTTAGAAAAGTATGTGACCCGAAAATGTTTCTGCAATAAACTTGTTGGGTGTGCGAGGGAAACGCACGGTTCTTAATCACTGAACGGCGATACTTTGTCATGCCTCTGGTAAGATGGCCGCCGCAGCCGCCAATGTTCCATATCTATCTATCTATCTATCTATCTATCTATCTATCTATCTATCTATCTATCTATCTATCTATCTATCTATCTCTCTATAGTTGCCTATGACTTAGTTCTCCAGGCTGTTTCGATAATGGTATGGACACTAAACTTAATATGACATAACATGACTGCACGAAAAACGCATTTGACTAGTGATACCATAAAAATCATGGCATGGATGTCATGATTGTCATGATTTACATATCATGGTCCTGCAGCTCTTGTGGTGGTTTCATTCACATAGCATGTAGCAAAACTGGTATGGTATGACGTCATTGCATGGCGAATACAAGTGACAGACCCTAATATAAGATCATGACGTGCATGTCATGTAACAACATGAATTCTTGTGAGACGTCCCCCGCTACGCCACTGATTGCCAAAGAGAGGAAAGAACACTCAACCCTTTTTCTATCCGGTTCCCTCTTGGCTACGTGTCTCAATCACTTGCCACGTACAGGAATTCGTGCTGGGGCCGGAAAGTAAGAGACGCTACAACCTGTTCGTGTTTACTGATTCATTTAGTTTATTACTAACTTAAAACATCGTATACCGCGTGCATCAACCACTACAATAAATTATAACACATGCTTTGGACATTTGCGACAATCGACACAGGGCAGGCACATAAAGAAAGTAACTGCAACAATACAAGGATATGCATATATAAAGGAGACACACGACGGCACAAATGATGAAGTTATCAATGAATAAAACCACGCGATGTCTCAACGCGCCACTTCCTGCCGGCAAAGCTCGTCTAAATAGGGTGCATAAAGTTCGTCTCACGAATGGTCCGTGTTGTCAGTCTTCCTCGTCTTCGTCGTCTTCATCGTCTCTCTCAGCGATTTCCATCTTAATCTGTTTTCATAACGTCCCGCAATCACTCGCTTCCTCGTTCCCCATCACTAACTTTCATTCCTCGTCATACCATCCCTGCCTCAGTCATCATCTCATCGACTCCTATCGCTATCTCTTCCCACCGGTATCTTCCTTTTCCATTCCGTCTCTCTACCGTCTCGAGCTCATCGCATCGTATCTCCGACTCTCCTCGTATTGTCTCGTAGTCCCTTTTTGTAGGACCTGACTCCGCCTCTCCGTGGCACCTAACCAATTTCCACTGTTGACACGACACATTTTCTTGTCAGTCGGAGTGTGTCATCTTCGACGGCCGCCCCCGCGGACCACACCAGCGGAGAACCCTCTCCCAAGCAAAGCCGAGCAAGTAACAATGTTCAAACTCAAGCCTCAGGGAGAGAGATGGGCGAGCCGTCCGAAGACACTTTAATTACGGGCGAACAATGGTCCCGATGCTACCGACAAAGTGCGTCATCTGTAATAGCCAACGTCCGGAGTTTGCAGTGTTGTGCCAAAATGTTTTCGGCCGAACCAATTTTCCCGGTTTCTGGTACTTGATGAGCCGATGTTTAGAACGAGTCTCGACGTCTCCATGCAGCTCGGTGTCTCCGGCGAAATTCTCCGTAGCCGCCGCTTCTTCGTCATTCAACGCCGCGGGTGGCCATCCACGCAGAACGCAGCAATGAGCCCTGGAGCCAAGGAGGCTGATGGAAAGTCAGGCCGGACCCGGCACAGGTGCTGCAGCCGGGTCACATTCCCCGAAACCACAAAAGGTGCTCCGCTGCCCTCCTATGCCACAAATCTGAAGGGTGCGCGTGGATTATTGCCACCTGTACACTGTCGGACTGTCTGTAGACAACAAGGCGCCGCCCGGTCCTCGTATCTGGGCGGTGGGGCCCGCGAGAACGGCAGAAATAATCCTTTTAGGTACTCTACTCCGGAATGCCTATTCGTTACCCCAAAGGTTTTCTTTTTCTCTTTTTTAATGAGTGGGTTTAAGAAACGAGCGTAAACATCTAGAAAGGACCGGGGTGCAGTCCGTGTTTGCGGGGACGTCCCACATGCCAAGCTCATGATGCGCTCGCGGGCATTTCGCTGGCGTCACATATACCAAATATGGTATTATGGTACGTGAATGGATGACAAAGGCATGTGACTAGTGCAAACATGATAATCTTGAGATGCGTGTCATGTAACAACATGGCTACATGTAGCGCTCATGATGCGCTGGCGGCCGTTTCGCTAGGTTCACTTATACGAAATTTAGTATTACGAGACGTGAATGAATGACGAAAGTCTGATCTTGGTGTGAACATGATAAACATGACAAGTGTGTCATGTAACAACATGACAACATGCTATGCTCATGATGTGCTCGCGGCCGTTTCGATAGTTTCACGTGTACCAAACTCGGTATTACGCAATGCGAACGGACGACATAGGTAAATGACACATACAAACATGATAATCATCACATGCGCGTCATGCGAAAAACATGTCTAAATGCCACACTCATGATGTGCCCGCGGCCGTTTCGTAGCTTTACATATGCCAAATTTGGTATTACGTGACGTGAATGGATGACGAAGGTACGTGACTGGTGCAAACATGATAATCATGAGATGCCTGCCATTTCAGAACATGACTACACGCCATAGTCAAGGTTCTTAAATAATTCGACGTGACGCGGTGCGCATGCTCACCGGCGTTCATTTCGTCGGGTCAAGCCAGCGTTGCCACGCCAGGGCACCAGTCCTGCCTTATACTCGCAGCCGCGCTGAGCTGCCTTACTTTAACACTTGTGCGTTTCAGCGTGTCCAGCATCCCTCCGTCACGAAAAGTGGGAGACGCAGTGTTGTCGGGGCAACGCATCGGCACGAAATTCAGAATGTCGCAGGCGGTTGCCCTCGGGCCGCACCGACGGATGCTAGTCACGCCGGTCGTCCATGGCGTCAGACTATAGAGTGCTCGCGTTTAGCTAACGTAGCGTCGCTGTTCCCAGCGTGCGTGTGCGTCACCGCTACATTGGAGTATATTGGGCCCTCCGTGATGTGCTCGCGGCCATTTCGCTAGCTCCACAATTACCAAATTTGGTGTTACGTGACGTCAATGAATGACGTAAATATGGCTGGTGCAAATATAATAATCCTGACACGCGTGTCATGTAAAAACATTACAACATACCACGCTCATACGTGCTCGCGCCCGTTCCGCTATCTCTACATATACTAAATTTGGTATCACGTGACGTGAATAAATGAAGGCAAACGACACATCCAAACATGATAATCAAGACACCGAAGTCATATACTGCATCGTTTACCTCCACCTCGAAACATTGTGCTCATTTTGAAGTGACATATCAACACTTATTATTCATGCTTTGCTTATAATTGATTCCCAGTGCACGTGGAATCTGCCAATATTTTTTTTATCAGTCTGCACTTCCTGTCCTCTCACCGCAAGTTGGGTAGAACATGAAGGACGCTTTGTGTACAGAAGAAGGTGTGCGCCATCCGTACATAAAGAAAATTGAACTCATCCTGAATATATTTGTGCGTCCTTTTTGAGTGCCTCACTTTGCGTCTGAGAAGTGAACTCTTGCTTAATAATCGAGCTGGTACTGTGTGTGTCATCTCCATGCATCCTTCCTGATTGAACAGAAAGTTGCATGTCGAAAGATGCTCGTTCACGTGACAGTCAAAACATTCATTTATTTGCCCTCGCATGCATGATCTAGCTACTTCTGTGAAGGCATAGTTCAATTTTATGTTATCCTTTTCCTTTGATAGAGGTATCGTCCCCGTCGTTTAATAATAATTGATTAACCATAAAAAGACTACTTGCGTACCTGTTCAGCAGCGAGAGGTAGTCCAAGTACATATACCGTATAACATCCCTGTCAGGTTTGAAGGCAAAAAAGTGTCTGACATCGTCCTGGCTCACATGAGTGCTCATAAGTACTTGGCTGAAGGACTGCAGGAAACAAAAAAGTAATAAGGCCAACTCCTGTGACTTCGAAGAAAAGACGTTGTTTTGTGTAGAACATTCAGATTGTTGAAGATTGCTATTATGAACAATTTTTAAAGTACTCGTCCATATCACACACGCCTTCATGGCATGGGTGATATAGACTGTAAATCCTGTCGGTTATATAGCACAGCTGGCAATCTTTACACAGATTACACGGGGTTCCACAAGAAAAACATCGTATATAGGAAACGTTCTGTTGGTATCCTTGCGAACTAATTGATAGCATCCCGATTTCATCGGGGCAATCACAGAGAATAGTATTTGTATGAAAAGGGGTTTATTGGCGTGTGTTGCTACGGTGGCCCTACGATGAAAACACGATCGGGACAGAGCAAAAGTCAAGCAGATGCCAGCGACGATCAGCACGAGGTAAGCGAGAGAAGCCCAGAACACAGTACCCAAACGGTGGCCATGTTGCTTGCCAACGATGCGTTTTCTCCTTCACAATTTTCCTCCGCCGAAAAGAGCCATCCTGGTGACCCAAGAGTCTGGAGGCAGAGTTCTATGATATGGCTTAAAGCGGGTGACAAGGTCGATGTCCCGTCCACGCCGGTGCAAGTCGGAGAACGTGGCTCAATGAGAAAATTCACCAGCGAGGTTTGCCCCAAAACGCGGTAAGGGCCCTCGTACTTCGCGGAAGAGACCAGGGTTTGGTAAGGGAACAGCCAGCCATACAAGTGATCTCGGGGAATAGGTGTGGCTTCGTGAAGAGTCGGCGTTGTTTTCTATCTGACACTGCTGTTCTTGTGACGTGAAGATGCGTGCGAGTTCACGGCACTCTTCCACTTTTCGGGCAGCTTCGGACACAGATGGGCATTCGGATGCGTCAGGACGGTATGGAAGGAGAGTGCCGATGGTGTGGGATGGTTCGTGTTCATAAGACTGAAAAAAGGTGAAATTCTAGTGGTAGACTGTGCCACGGTGTTGTATGCGAACGTGATGAATGGAAGAATGCGATCCCAGTTAGTATGATCAGATGTCACATATATCGCGAGCATATCGCTGAGGGTGCGGTTAAATCTCTCTGTGAGCCCGTTAGTCAGCGGGTGGTATGCCGTGGTCTTGCGATGAACAACATGGCATGGAAAGCAGAGCCATGACGACTTCTGATAGGAAGGCTCGACCTCGGTCACTTAGTAGTTCTCGAGGTGCACTGTGTCGTAGTATGAAGCGATGGAGGAGGAAGGACGCTACGTCCCGCGCAGTGGCACTTGGAACTGCGGTGGTCTCAGCATAGCGTTTTAAATGATCTGCAGCGACTATGATCCACAAATTTGCGTCTGATGTGTTCGGTACAGGGCCATAGAGATCAATTCCGATCCGATCGAAAGGTTTGGCAGGGTACGGAAGCGGTTGAAGTGAACCGGAGGAGTGGAAAGGCGGTGATTTGCGGCGTTGACAGTCAGGGCAGCCCATAACGAATTTTGGAACAAAATTATACACTCCGCGCTAGTGTAAGCGATGGCGAATGCGTTCGTGAGTTTTGAAAACTCCGGCATGGCCACATAGTGGATCGTCATGAAAGGAGGCGCATATTTGTGATCGCTAGCTGCGGGGGACATCTAAGAGCCACTTGTGACCTTCAGGGGCGTAGTTGCGTCGGTGTAGGAGCCGATCACGAATGGCGAAACGAGCAGCTTGACGTCGGAGAGATCATGATACCGCAGTGGTTGAGGATCCAGAGAAACAGTCAAAAAGGAAAGTGGCCCACGGGTCCTTGTGTTGTTCACTGGCAAAGGAGTCGAGGTCAAGAGATGCGACAGAGTTGGTACACCAGTGGTTCCGCAGGCCGAGCTGGCAGGTAGAGGTGAACGGGACAGGGCGTCAGCATCAGCATGCTTGCTTCCGCTGCGACAGATGACGTGAATGTCATACTCCTGGATTCGCAGTGCCCACCGAGCTAGGCGGCCAGAAGGATCTTTCAATGTGGCGAGCCAACAAAGTGCATGGTGGTTTGTTACCAGGTCGAATGGGCGACCGTACAAATAAGGGCAGTACTTGCGAAGCGCCCACACTAGCGCTGAGCACTTCGTTTCAGTGACGCTGTAATTTGCCTTAGCTTTGTGAGCATGCGACTCGCATACGCTACGACATATTCGGAGTAGCCCGTCATGCGTTGGGCGAGAACATCGCCAAGACCGACCCTGCTAGGGTCTGTGTGAACTTCCGTTGCAGCTGTTGGGTCGAAAGGGCGAAGAATGGGAGGAGATGCTAGCAGACTACAGAGCATGGCGAACGTGAGGTCGCAGTCAGGAGATCAGGATGAAAGGTCTGCGCCACCGCGTAGGAGGTTGGTCAGTGGTGGCATGATCGACGCAAAATTTCGAACGAAGCGCCAGAAGTACGAGCATAGTCCCACGAAACTGCGTAATTCTTTCAGTGTAGTCGCTGAGTTCCCGGTTTCGGGAACTCAGCGACTGCTCGCAGTTTTGCAGGGTCGAGTAGAACACCGTGCTTGGACACGATGTGCCCTAAGATTGACAGCTCTCGTGTGGCGAAGCAGCTCTTTTCAAGGTTCAGTTGGAGCCCAGCGTTAGTTAAACACGTCAGAACCAGTTGACGCCGAAGCAGATGTGTAGGAAAATCGGGAGAGAAAACAAGAATGTCGTCAAGGTAGCATAGACACGCAGACCACTTGCTGCATGGATGTAGTCCACGCAGCGTGTTGGCCATGAGTCATTGAAACATGGCAGGAGCATTACAAAGCCCAAAAGTAATTACATTAAATTCGTACAGGCCATCTGGTGTAATGAACGCAGTTCTCTGGCCATTAGCTTCTGCCATAGGAGCCTCACTGTATCCAGATCGTGAGTCTAAGGAGAAGAAGAATTCGGCTCCTTGGAGGCTGTCAAGGGCAGCGTCGATGCGCGGAAATGGGGAGACGTCTTTCCGCGACACCTTGTTTAATCGCCGGTAGTTGACGCCAAATCGAATTGATCCATACTTCTTTCTGACTAGAACGACAGGAGATGCCCACGGACTGTGCGATGGTTGAATAACGTGATGGCGTAGCATCTCTTCGACTTGGTCGTTGATGACGTGACGTTCTGCAGCAGAGACACGGTGCGGTCTTTGACGCAAAGGCTGGTGGGAACCATTGTCAATGTAGCGGTGCACTGCGCAAGTGCGACCCAATTGCAGCTAAGAAACGTTGAATGAATTAGCTAAGTGTTGAATGAGATTAAGGAGCTCGGCGCGTTCTTGAGCACTTAAAGTGGCGGAGATAGAACTCGAGACGATGTCACTCGACGAGCATTCCAGCGAGGAAAGGGCATGAAGTTCGGTCAGGGACGCTACTGCACAATTCGTCTGGCATGTTAAGGAATAAAGAAAAATCAAGGTACTCCACTCGATGGAGACATTCGCCGGCAAGTAGCGTAAGCGGTGCAGAAAGGGGGTTGTTGACGAAAATATTGCTTCGGCCAGCAGTGACGTCAAGTGTAGCGAAAGGCAAGTAAACGGCTCTGTGGCTCATGAAATTGTCGGAATTAAGGTGTAAACATTACCGTAGCATCGTTACGGTAATTGCAGCAAACAGGGACAACGGCAAGAGAGGCTGGCGGAATTTCAGTGTCCTCACTTACGACAAGTTTTCGCTACCGCTCAGTAGTTTCGTGCAAAGGTTCGTCACACAGATGCGAAAATTGAACTTCAGTGCGTGCGCAGTCGATGACGGCATGGTGATTCGACAACGAGTCTCACCCAAGGTTAACGTCATGCAAGCACACCGAAAGGACGATGAACTAGACAACGTACATAGAGCCTTGGGTGAATATGTGGGCCGCACAGGTGCCGAGAGGTCGAACTGGTTGTGCGCTAGCCGTACGAAGTGATAGTCCAGGGATCGGCATGGTCACTTTGCGTAGGGAGCGGCAAAGCTAGGTGGCTATAACATAAACGGCAGTACCTGTGTCGATGAGGGCAAAGGTAGAAACACCATCGACAGATATGGCGACGACGTTAGCAGGTCAAGTGCGAGGACCTGAGCATTTCGACGACGGCGCAGTTTCTGCCTCTGTAACGGCGGTGTTCAGTTCTTCCGGTTGGAGGAAGCGGGTCGGGAACGTATTGGGAACAGCGATCGCCTGCGAGGACACGGGGAGCGGGGAGAGTGAGTCTGAGATGGGGACTGGGGTGACTGAGACTCGGGAAGGTTAGTGTAGCCATACTGTGGTGAGGGAAAGGGAGCAGTTAGGTGTACGGGCTGTGGGTCATGTGGTAACGGCTGAGTAGCGTCATGGAGCGGTTGGAAGTGACGACGACAATATCGTGCCACGTGTCCTGGAGTACCGAATGCGTTGAAGATTGGTCGATTGTCAGTAGTGCACCAGAAATCACCTGACTCACGGTGCGGCTCAAGGTGTCGAAAAAGGGGTGGAGTGGGGGGCAACTGAAGACATGGGTGGCAAATGCTGCTGGCGGGGTCTGCTACGTACCACCTGGGTATACGTAAGAAGCGTGGCTACGGGCTGCATAGCCGGTGCACGGGGAACAGGCATGGCCATAGGCTGCTGGCGGGCAGCAACGGGAACAGCCTGAGCTACCTCTTCGGCAGTAACGTCGCGGAGTGTGGGCAGACGAGAGGACGGAGGCTTCTGCGTGAAGCGAATCAACACAGTTGCCGAGCTACTTTTTCACGCACAAAGTTTTTAATCTCTTGCAGGCTTGGTGAGTGATTGGGAACAAAAGTTAGACTTTAGAGCGAGTCGGCGTGTGAGGAAAATGGCCGAGTCAGGGCGCGCTGCTTCCTCAACTCGTCGAAACTTTGACGTAAAGTGACAAGTTCCGCAAGGGTGGCAGGATTGCGGGCCGGAAGCATATGAAATGCGCCGTGATTTATCCCTTTGAGGATGTGCTGAATACCCTCCGACTCGGCCATGGCAAAGTTCACATGGTTGTAAAGACCAATAATGTCTTCGATGCAACTGGTGAATGATTTCGTTGACTTCTAAGCGCGAGTCCTCAAGCGTTGTTCGGCTCTGGACTTGTGGACAGCGGGTCGGTCAAAAACGGCAGCAAACAACGTTTTGAAGACAGACCACGTCATAACGTGTTTCTGTGGTTGTTATACCACAATTCGGCCACGTCAGCTAGATAAACGATGACGTTAGTCAACTTGTCCGCGTCGTCCCACTTGTTTGCGCTCACCAGTTCGTTTTATTGGGGTTTATTGGCGTGTGTTGCGACGGTGGCCCTACGACAAAAACACGATCGGGACTGAGAAACGCTCAGGCAGATGCCGGCGATGAACAGCACGAGGTGAGCGAGAGAAGCCCAGAACGCAGTATCGAACCGGTGGCGATGTTGCTTGTCAACGATGCGTTTTCTTCTTCACAGTAGGAAGATTGTGCCGCTGACGAATCATAGTGTGCATAGTACCATCTATATTCTGTATATTCTAACGTATATTTCTTAACATTCACTGCATTCTCCTCTTTATTTTCACGGTAGAGTGAGAGATGACGGTCTTCTCTTTTCGCGACCATGCGAAAGACAGGGTGGTTACTTTTGGAAAAATTCTAATGTATTACTGAAAAGCCCACCACCAGACAAGTCCCTTAGAAGCAGCAATCCACTACTTGGTGTCAATTACCGACACGCACCTTCCCTTTGTCACTTTACCGTCGTATTTATCCCGCTGTCCACAGATCACAATACAATTAAGTCGTGCGGTGCACATCACGCCAACCTCAACCATATCATAATGGCCTGCCCCAAAGCCACTCACTTCGAAAAATTCCGGCATGAGCTCTACATTCACGATCAGCAAGGCCGAGCATCGGGAGGCTTTGCTGCCCAGTATGTGTCCGGAAGACCAACTCTGAGCTGTCCGGCTGGCCCACGCCACCACCTGTATTCAAGGCTTTGCCGCCGCTTGGGGAAGGGAAGTTGATTGATAGAATGATATGTAGAGTTTAACGTCCCAAAACCAACAGATGTACATGAGAGAAGCCGCAGTGGAGGGCTCCGAAAATTTTGACCACCTGGTGTTCTTTAACGTGCGCCCAAATATGAGCACACAGGTCTACAACATTTCCACCTCTATCGGAAATGCAGCCACCGCAGCCGAGATTTGATCCCACGACCTGCGGGTCACCAGCCGAGTAGCTTAGCCACTAGACCACCGCGGCGGGGCGGGGAAGGAAAGTTAAAGAGGCGCCCATCTGCTGCCCCCCCCTCCACCACCTTCGACGCCAGCAGAGGCACTTTATTAAAAATTTTTGTTTTTCTCTTCCTCTCTCATCAAACTAGGGCTTCTCACGGAGTTTCCATAGTAAGGGTACTACAAGTCGAACTTTGAGACTTGGCAGGTTTGTGGAGCTAGAAAATAGTTCAACAATGCAGAAACTAAAACACTTCCTCAAAGTTCTCACTTTTTTTGAAGCAAACATTTACTTCATCAAATTTAATATTATTCTCCAGAGAAGTCACTCGTGTTGTTCCATGCGACACCCTATACTGTGCTGAAGTGTAGCAATAAATATACCGAAATATTGGTATGAGAGGTTTCACGTCCCAAAACCACCGTATGATTATAAGAGACGCCATAGTGGAGGGCTTTGGAAATTTTGACCACCTGTGGTTCTATAACGTGCACCCAAATCTGAGCACACGGACCCACAACATTTTTGCCTTCATTGGGGTTCGATCTTTGCCTAACTTTAGACATTGCTTTAAGAGTCAACTGAGCCCTAATATTTGTTATTGGCACAGTGGTACAGATAAAATTACTGGAATTATTCCGCCACATTACATATTCCATACATGCATTCGCACGTTCCGAGTTGAATGTTATTTTATTTCTATGGGGAATTTAACGTCATAAAACCACCATATGATTGTGAGGGGCGCCGTAGTAGAGGAATCTGAAAATTTCGACCGACTGGGTTTTTTTTAACGTGCATTCGAATCTGAGTACACGGGCCTGCAGAATTTTTGCCTCCATCGCAATCGAATCCACCACAGCCGGAATTCAATCCCGCGACCTGCGGGTCAGAAGCCGAGTACCTTTAGACCACCGGGGCGGGGCAGCGCTCAAGAGACACTCCGTCGTCGTGGTCTAGTGGCTAAAGTACTCGGTTGCTGACCCGCAGTTCGATGTACTGAATCCCGGGGGCAACGGCTGCATTTTTAATGGAGGCGAAAATGCTGTAGGCCCATGTGCTCAGATTTGGTTGCAGGTCAAATAGCCCCTGGCAGTTGAAATGTCGAGAGCGCTGCACCACGTTGACTCTCATATACATATGGTAGTTTTAGTACGTTCAATCCCACATATCAATCACAGTTGTAAAAACAGCTGACAGAAGCACTTCGTAATTGTATTGAAATTTTATGAAAAATAGTATTAAGACACAGTTGCTGAAAATGTTGAAAGTATTGCAGTATGTATTGAGTTTTATATGCGTTTTTGAGATTCACAGTTCTTGGATTCTAAACAAACTCTTATGTATGGTAACTCGATACTAGCGGTATTTTGTGTTGTGTGGCTTGTAAAACCCTGTTAACATTGTCTGACTGTTTTTATACGCAGTCACACATAGTCATAATATGTGCACAGAAACCTAACAATTGCTAGAAACTAACAGTTATTTAAATAAAATGCTATCTCATTTTAAAAGGGACCAGTGCCGCAGTGCGAACTACATTCGGCATTATGTTGATACTGGTCTCAAAAACGAACTCACCTTGTACACGTCGTTCAAATATGCCTTTGTTTCTGGCCCTCCACCCGTGTTTTTCAAATAAGGGAGACCTTTTATAAAGCCCAAGCCGTAAATCTTGTTCGGGTGAAGATCCATCTGTGCCAAGTCTATGCTGTTCCTGAATTGGACAGATCGCGCAGTTACCAGGCTCTGATTCGCGTCTGTAGGGTCAAGATCGGCATTGAACAGCAGGCGGTGGTCTCTTACAGAATTCATAAAGTTGTACGAAGCATCTGTAATGTAGTGTAATATACAGCTTTAAGTATGTGGAATCAACGTTACAGTGTTTGGTTCTGAGCGCAAACAGTAACAAGATCATTCCCTGTAAACAACGGGGCTTGTTTTCCTTGACACACGTTCTTAGTTAGATTTCCTAGACGCTGGTGTTGTGCTTTTTCATTTCTTGATAAGGACAATGAAACATGTGAAGTGGAGGTACATATATGCAGATTTTATATCTCCAATTTATTTACTAGTTGAATGGCTAGTTTGTTATGCAACAAACATTTTATATTTTATTTGACAGCAAGTGCTTGCCTAAACTAACAGATTTGAAAAGTACCACATTGCTTCTTTAGCGAAGAAGGACACCAAATGACACCAGACAAGACAAAGCGCTACTCTCAACTGGCATCATTTACTGCTTTCCTACAGTAAACATCCTGAACATCGTGTGCAACAACCACTACATCTTAATGAATAGAGCGCACTGATGACACAAAATCTATAAAAGGACATCCCGTATTCAACGAAGCTCTTTGAGCAATACTTTTCAATTCCGATGAATATGAAAAAAGCTTCTGACGATTCCCAGTCACTAGAGTCGGGCACCATAAATGAATAAAAGAGAGTTGACAGCATGCATAGGCTACAAAAGACTCAAGACAACATGGAAAGTATGTGACGAAATTGCAGCACCACTTTAACATAACGGTAGGAATATATCTAAGAGAAGAGTAAGTAATGCTTAAAAAAAGGGAGGCTCATTCTTCTGTCTTGGAATCCGTATAATACAAATGTGAAGCGGATACTCGCACATGATAATTAGCGTTGATTGCGCATTATTTCGCCACAAAGGTGGAGGAATACATGTTTCAGCTACAAACTCTAATGCCACGCGGAAAATAACAAGCAGCTTGAAACTTGCAGCGCGCACCACAATCCGAAAGCACGCACGGAATGAGCATACACTGGACTACCATAGACTGTCAACAATTACAACTCGGTACTTAAAGCGCACTGCTCAAACGTAAAAATGCACAACACGAGCGCATAAGTACGCACATAGGATGAGAGCGAACAACAGTCAGAGTTCTTACTTCTTCATGTGCGAGCACCGCACTCCGTTTGAATACGCGGCCGTGGCTGCGAGCGAAGTGACCTGCGTGCTCTTTTTAACCCCTCAAAGCAACCTTGCGTTGGAAGCGCAAGACTCACAAATTTGCCCGAATCACGAAACAAGCACTTGCGCACGAGAAACCAGGCCCCGTGGAGGCAATTGCCTATTGAAGCACCAGCAACGACGATTTTTAGAGCGAATCCAGCGTGATTCCTTTGCGCCATCTGACTAGTGATCACGAAAACGCGCAAAAGCAGCTGAGCTCTGAAAACCGCCAAAATATATAGTGTATATAAATGACCCGCCGTCAACAAGTTGGGAAATCCACACTCTGTAGCCTAGAAGTTTCGCGCCGTGCCGTGCTGAGCGAGAGGTCCTCAGTCTGACGCTCAACAACAGAAATATTTCTTGTTTTTTTTGCAATCTGTTAGCTTATCTATTACATCGTTGTAACCGTGACGAAAAAATGTCAACGGAGCCGGGGTGGACTCTGGTAAGTCACACTGTTGCGTTGAAATGTGCATGAACCACCTGGTGGACAATTTCAAGAAGTTACACAAGAATCATTACAGATTTTGTCGCTTAACCAAAATATGAACAGCACGTTTATTATTGATGACTTACTCTAGTAACCATTTCCTGTTAGCCATCGCAACATATACAAACCAACCTCTATTCGAGATTAGTCGACATTTTTATTGAACGAGCCTGGCGCCAGCAGTGATGAATGTTTGTGGTGGCCGCCTAGGGCGTGGATGTGGGGCTGAGTGCCAACTACCTGTGTTGTCTCTTTCACATAGCAGTCTTTCGGTGGTTGCATTCAATTCTTTGCTTGTTTCTTATTGCGATATTGCGTAGGTAGACACTCTCCACTAGCTTTTGGCTTCGCCGTTGCCGTCACCCTCTTGCTTCGTATGTAGTGGATATCATTTATATCACACACGCGTCGTACGCACTAACAGCGAGTAAGAGCACCCGAGCGGGGGTGACGAACATGGTTGAATCACGCATCAAACTTCCCGACCAACCCCGTCACTCGTACAGCGCATTGTGTTCATGGAGGGAGGGGAGGGCGGAGGACATCGCTCAAGCAGCAACTACACTTCGACTCAAAGGGCATGGTTGCTTCCCCCTGCGCCTGCGTTATCTCGGCAGGTATGAACGTAATGCTTGTATAACCGTATACGTGTTTTGGTCTACACATGATCTTCCTATAGTGGCCATATTCTTTTACACTAGCGTTTCGAAGTGTACGTGCCCTTGGATGCAAAAAGGTTGGTGTCAGTTTTACTTCGATTACGTTATAAATAGTTGCTATATCTATATTTGAATCGCCTTTGTTTTTATATGTTATTATTCTGGCTGCCTCTGCTTGTGTTGGTATCGTGTAGTAACTGCTTGTTGTGTTTCTGTGTCTGCCACCACGATTACTCTGAGGGGGATTTAAAATAACGGTGGAGCCAAGGCGACAAAGCGATGAACTTGCTTCACACCTAATCTGTAGGATATGTTCGTACTCAAACAAAGAGTGCGTATTTATATTCGTGGCCCCATTTGATGAAATATGTGTAAAGAGGGTTTATTGAAGGAGCTGAGCAAGGGGGTGGTAACTCGAAAGGAACGCAGACGGACCCAGATGACCGTTCTCGGTCGCCGATGTCGTGCATTTTTTTTTGTGGTGATGATGGTTGAGCCAATGGTATCAACGTCTTTCTTCTTTACAATACATGTCTCACATAATAGGACACAAGTTTAGAGAGGTTGGACCGCAAGCTGAAAGAAAGTGATGTGGTCATGATCGTTTCCAGAAATGTGTCCGATGGAGGGGGGTCACTGATTCGACATGGCAAAGTAAGGGCGCAACGTCACTTTTTCTCGATAAATAACTGTCAAACAGACAGTAAATTCTTATTAGCGTTTTGTCTAACAAACAAAAAGATCGCTTAAATTTACACAGATTTTCTATGTGTGAAACATGTGTGACAATAAATATTCGCAGTTTCAGCAGACTCTTCCCATGTGTGAAATCCTGCATCGAAAGAAGGATGGATCCCATCATGAACACATAACACCTGCTCATTGAAGAAATAGCATGAGCATCAGTTCAGCATTCTGACATGAAGCACATCTCGCGTGGTAGAGCAATGGCGGCGCGTGCCTACTACCCCTCCTTTCTTTTGCTGTCTACGCGGAATGGTTTGCGGTGCTTGAAGATGTCGCTTTATAGAAACCGCAGACTGCTGGTTAGTGGTACACCTTATGTTTCTTCGCCCCCAACCGCCTCAAATAAAACAAATAGAAAAATTCTTCTTTTTCTTCGTGCCCCAGCTGCTGTCATGATGATAGTGACCAAAGCGAACACATCTGTGAGCCAGTTTTCGAGAAAATTGTGGCGCCCTCCTGTGCAGCACATGAGTAGAACGTACACAGAAGAGTGAACTTACGCGATTGATTTAATAAAAAAGTTTTATTGACCACTTTCAGAAGAGGGAAACGATCGGAAGGATAGCTGAGCTGCATCGTGTATGTTGGCAGAGATACCTTGAGGTACTGAGGCTTTCAATTCGCAAGCCTACCTGCTTCACTCGCAGACAACATTTTTCGGCAATGAAGGGAAAAGGTGTGGTAGTGAAGCTCCCTGCAAATGTGCTCCTACACGAGGCAGTCAGTTTCGGCTCGCGTCACCTAACCTTGTGGAATGTGATGGCTAAGCGCAACCAGCATTAATTTGCATACAGACAAGGACGACTCTTAGCGTTTGAGGTACACATAGAAGGCGGGGTTTTTTTTCACGCGTGGAAAAACGTAGTGACACAATAACACGCACGAAAAACATGAACAAAAACACGCGCAAGCGAACACACACGCACGAAGACATACGAGCGCGCTCACATACACACATTCGCACACACTCACTTACGAAAGAGCGCACACAGACACACATTCACACACACAAAGGAACACACACGTGAGACCGTATGCACTCGCCTACACACACAAGCGCGCGCAACAGACTGGTGAGTGTGGGCATTCGCACACACACACATCCGCACGCACTCATGCTCAAAAAAACGCGTGCACAGGCGTGCACTCGACCACACACACAAGTGCGCCCACACAGGCAGACGAGCATGCGCTCTAACACTACACATTCTCACACACTCACGCACGGAACAACACACAAACACATGGTGCGCGTGCACGAGACCCCACACAAAAGCGCGCACACACACACGCACATACACATATGACGGAAGAACATACACACAATCGCCTGCTGAATCGCAAGCACGGAGCCCACACTTCTCGGCGGAGACCTACACTTTACCGTCAGGAAGGCCGAAGTGCAAACACCGTCTTCGTTGCATCAACATCGAATTTTCGTGCGTGGTCAACGCAGCTTTTCCGCTCACACACAGACGCCAAGTAGATTATTTCTGCGAAACAAGCTCTTTAACGATGTCGCCCTTTAAAACGACAAGATTCACCGGAGCGAAATGAAGCGCTTTGGAAATGTAGTGACCAATCTCTGGCACCCTATAATTCACAGGCGACTAGCACCCGCCATTATTTTCACGTTCGTTGTCGCCTACATGCGGCCTGCGCTTAGATAAGAAAGTCACATTCGCATCACTGTTGTGGGAACTTAAAATGCTAAGTATCGTGCCCACAACCGAATTTCACCAATCATCGTGCAGGTAAAAACGACTTTAGCCTTACCAGCACTACGTTTTAGTTTTCCAGCAATGTGATATACTGTGGCGACAGAGCTGGACTGCGTAACGTAGCTATATATGCAGGTTTCACAACGAAAAAATGCATTCCTTGCCGAGCAAAGCTGCCTAATTTGACACGCACTGATTCAGGCGGCAGGAGGAGAAACAATCGCTAAAACAAAAAACGAAAAGCGTGGCAGATCACCTAGTCAGTCAGCTTAATACATGCGTCATGGAGGCAAAATTTGCGAACAAGCGGCGCTACACCAAGTCCCCTTACGCTCCTTGGCTCTGTCTGGACCATTGCATGCTACAGAGAACAACACTCACTGTGTCAAGCCCGATTAAGAACACATATTAACGTTCTTTTATCCCAGTCACTGCGTGAACGACGTCTAATGTGCATTTCTCTATGTCTGTGTACGGCATGGCGCCCTCGGCGTCGTCAGCAAGAAAGTAGAAGAGGGGCGCGTCGCGGCACGCGGCGGGACTTCTCCAATTACACTTTTTCAATAGGGCGCACGCCAAATCCAACTGCCGGAGCAACACCGCCGGGTGCGCCCAATCCAGGGGGCCGTGCTCAAACACTCACAACCTATACTCTACCTTAGGAGCCTTAAAAGGTGTCATTCGAACTGTTGTCCTTGGTCGGGGTTAATGAAGTGGACGGGTGCCGAAATGGGCACTCCAGCCGGTGAAGAGGGCTGACGCGACTTCTACTATGGGAATTCTCGCGAGAGGCCATGTCGTGGACCATTGAGTATACTGATCGGAGGTGGTGCGGCCGTACCAATATGATCCAGCTAAAGGGTACGACCCTATAAGGTTGACATACTGTGACAGAACACACAGTTTCAGGAAAGCTCCGAGTGGTGAGGTGGCGTGCCTGGTTACCCTAGCCTGCTCAGGCGTGAAAATTCCGTTGTATGGATGGCCAGCCATAGCGGTCATCTGCGATACATATATGAATTTCGGACGTTAAACCCAGTAAATCATATTTTATTACGAAGCATGTAAGAGAGCGTATGACGCTATGGCTGATGGTATGAAGTTTGTTAAAACGCTAGGGTGGTGATACCGGGGCACGTAGGGCTTGCTTCATCCAAGTCCACATAACGCTGGAGATGGTGTTTGTGAAGAAGGAAAGGAGATTCACTGCAGCTGTAGTGAGGACCCGCCTTGGAGAACTTCCTGCAATTGAGCTCTGTTATATAAGCTTTGGCGAGGAAATTAGTGGTCATATGTGAAAAGCTGATAAGTGCCCCACGTGAAAGTGTGTCGGGGAGTCATTCAGGCAGCCCGACTGCCAGTTTCCTTTTTTGCGGGAAATGCTGTGGTCATTCCCATCATCACCGAACGTTTGTGAGACCCTTTCGAAGATTGGACATGGAAGCACGTGAAAACAAGTTTTCTAGCTTACTTAATGATACGAACGCGCTTCTGGATACGCGACCTCACTGCGTAAGTCGGTCGAGTGTTAGATCACTCACTCACCGGCCGACCGGCTTTCCTGGTTTGACCCGAGCCGGCATAACCTGATTTAAGCGGTCGATTTACACATTAACTGATCGACCAACATACGCCATTGACAGTCATTCGTTCATTCGGTCAGTCAGTCTTATATATTCTACGTTGGATTTAAAAGAAGATCAAAAGACGGCAAATGCATTTCCTGAGTAAATAAAGCAAATGCATTTTCTTCAGCCCCATGCATGATAATGAGTCTACAAATGATCGCCTTAGCTTGAAAATATGGGTGGAAGACAAAAAAATCTATGATAATGTTGATTTCGTGTGTGTGATTTGTTGGCACTTGCTCAACTCCTCAATCCCTAGAGCCATCCGTTGTTTGTTCGATCAGAATGTGTCCTCTACACGCACCTTCGTAAGTCCCATCAGGTAATAATGGTAGGTCCAGTAGGGTGTAGTCGCAGATGGTGGCACTAGGCACTTCTTGATTCAAGAATTCATCCCGGTCACTTGCTCGGGCAAAGTAGCCTGGTGACACCAAGTGGCATATCAGCAGTGGTTTCTCTGAAGAAAGAAGTGAAATGGCTTGGAGCAAACTCTTCATCTCCTGAGTTCCGAAACACCCTACGATTTCAGAGTACAAAAATGGAAATCTAGCAAAGATGCGATGCGAGAGAGAAGCTGCAGCAGCTATGAGAAAATAAACAATTTCACAATGGGCAAATAAAGTGCTATTGTTCTATTTGAATACTGTAACAGTATTGACGGTATGTTTTCAAAATGCGTGATAAGCGGTCATTACTGCAGAAGGGGCAAACATATGTGCTCCCGGCGTTGACCTCAATGAAGGATTGTCTGGTACCATATATTCAATTTGGCAGCCTCTTAAAAATGAGAGAAAGAAACTTTCAAAGGGCTTTCTTGTAAGGGAGTCTGTAAGTATGCAAAGTCATGCTTTCTGTCACATGGTCTACCGCTCTCTAATAAAGATACAACATATAACACAAGAATTGTTGTAAGTATGCAAGTGGCAAACTGTGTACAGCACCTGCGATACATACTTACACGACTTCGACTCGCGGAAGCGTAACTATAGTTAGAGTGCAATGTTCTTGCTATAGAGTTTTTTTAGGGCAATAAATAATGCCTTGCACTTTGAAACAACACATGACACCAGCCACAAATGGCTATGCCTAGCGTAACGCAGGTTCACCGAATCACCAATGTTTGTCATCGTTGACTGTTATTACATTCAAAAGCCTAATATTCCTTTCGCTCAGATAGTTCTCTTGGATTCCTTTCCTAGTATTAGTAAAAATATTTCAGTTTTCTAAACCCTTTGAATTCATTATGAATAAATTTGTTTTCCCCTTACCAGCTTCTGCAGGTCATTTCACTAAAACTATGGTGTTTACAAAAAGTGTAGTTTGTAAATACGGTACAATTTATAATTTCTTTTGATAGTTTGATACTTGAAGCTGTTGCTGCAATAGCATTCCGTTTCGACCGAATGATTGAACTCGCAAGTGTTCAACTTGATGTGAACTTTTAGTTATTAAAAATGCAGACGATTCTCTAGGAGCACGAAAAGTTGTTTTATTCTTAATTGTAGAAAAAGTTTTTTTCATATATCAGCAGCATTATCACATAATGAGACTTTGATGCATGTAGTTAGCTAAAAAATAATATCGCTGAAAATATAAAAAAGGGAATGAAGTGACCTCAATGTAGTAAAAAAAGTTGAAGTCGATATACTTGTAGCCAGAGGCCACCACATAGGTATTGACCAAATCATATTCAAATACTACTGGGAATCGCAAACGTTAGAATGGTTTACCCTGATTTTCGGCATTTTCTGTCGGAACTTCTCGAACATTTAGAGTAGCCAAAACAGACCACTCTACCAATCATAAAACTTTATGAAACTCTATTATTTTCAATCCCAAATTTGTTTTTACAAATAGTAGGCATATTACGCTAAGCTACACTTCAAATAAGCATTGAAAAATATTTTGAATGATGGCATGCAAATGCTTATATTTAGTATATTCCTTGATCCTAACAGGATCCTATTGTGTAAGCAATCTCAAGTGAACTATACTCGGCGACAACTTTTCTTGGCACTGAAAAGAAAGCTACGGAGGCGGAGATTGTGCATATGTAGCACTATGCGAAGTAGTCCATTTTGGCGCGCGTCATGTAACGCTGTGGAAAGTGACGGGGGCGCACCACCAGCGTTTTATGTAGACGCAGACGCCCCTTAGGATTCGAGATGCACGTAAAAAGGCGGCACTTTTTCACGCCTTCATAAACGTGAAATCAAAACAGGTAAATAAAAATTATTAAAGTCTTACATGTGTGAGCTGCATTCTGTCTCAAATTGCTCCACGTAGAAAATAAATATAGAACATTTATATTTCAGGGCGCTACTTTGAAACTACCTTCAGTGGTGGTAAGATGCACGTGAATTGGCTCCGTAGATTTTCTTTTAGTGCCGAGAAAAGTCGTCGTCTAGTATGAGTAAGCACGTTCACTCCATGTTTGTTGTCTTTTAGATTAATGCGCCTAAACTTGCAACTAGTACTTTACTAAAAAAGGAGCACAGATCTATTTCATTCATACTTACGATAGAAGAAGCAAAATGTAAGGTGTCATGTTCTACAATCTGATACTGGATATGAAATGTTTTAAAAAACAGAATGGAGCAACTGAAAAATTCATATATGCTTTTAGATTCGCAAGTTTCGTACATGGTCACACCACCCCGCGGCCGCCAACGTAATTTTTTCAAAAAGTATCGGAGTAGTGGCGGGGCAGTGGCGCTCATAGCATGTGCATTTATGTACGTCTTGCTTGGCGTTAGGCTTTCACTAGAACGTTTTTGTTATAGTTACCGGGCCCACAAAGGTGACTGCAATCATTGCGCAGTCGCCGTTTGCGAAGAGGGTGCGCTTTTAAGACACAGCGAAGTAACAACTGAGACACTTATTCGCGGTCATCTGCACCTATGAGTACGTTTCGTGCGTCATTTGTGCATGAGAAACGTGAGCACGTTTCAAACTGCTTGCTATTCGGCGCGTGACCTTCCAATTTGTTGCTATCACGTTCATTGCTTCGCCTCGGTGGCAAAGCTGTCACTTTTTTCAAAAACGCGTCAACAATATCGGAATTGCGGTGACTTAGTGAAATCTTACATCGGTTAATCTTACATCCTCTCGCAACTGAGAACGCGAAAAGAAGTACAGAATGTTATAACACTATTGGAGGTTTTGCGTGACCAACCACGTAATGATCGTGAGGCACGCCGTTAGTGGAGGGCAATGTGCACGAACATCGCACGCTACAACAAGTGATGTGTTTGGCAGGTCAGGACCTCTTCGCCTTCAACGAGGCATCGTATCCGAGTTTCTTAAGCGTCTAGGTGGCACACAATATGCGACTTCAAAAAAGGTAAAAAAAGGTAGAGCCTATGCGAAGCGAAACAAAAAATCACTGCAGTGCCCTTCAGAGGTCTACGTTTTATTGTCGGATAGTGTCTCAGGTTTTAGAGTATTACAGCTTGTTAGATCCAATAATGTCGCGTCAAAATTACTAGTGTCTAAATCTGCCTCCTGCATACTTTGCTCACTCATGCAATAAACTTAATTTTGAACATATTCACGTCCGTGAAAAACGCTGTGTTGGTGTGGTTCTTTCCCAGCTGTTAAGCAAAGTGATTGAGGTGGATGTCTTCCTTGGCAACGTACTCTAAATGGAAAACGAGTATGTGTTGCTATTTCAAAAAGCCCGGACTAGCCACGTATATGAACCTATTTAAAATGGCGTGTTAACTTTTCCGGGAGTCACAAGACTCTTCGAAGAAAATACAAATTTCTTCAAAGAAAAGTGACTCTTAAAAGAGAGGTATACACGCGGATATTCAGTACTCTCTTAAAGGAGTCAAGTGGCTTTCTTACTGTGTACATTGGCTTGAAACGGTAGGCTGACGAAAGGGGAAAGCCCGTTGAAGAGCACACTCTCGATTTATAACTCTGACAACCACAGGGCTATCCCTTCCCACATTCAGGAAAAGAAAATATTGACTGCTGCTGGTACTACACGAAGAACATTAAAACATATCCTCGTAACGAAGCTCTTCATCACTTTAGAAACCAGGAATAAAGCTATGAGAGCTTCCGCAATAGCAGTTAATGAGTGAATTTAATCAAAAAGCAGTTCCTGGAGGCAGCTACTGCCCACTTTCATTTCGCACTGTGGATTTCTCAATTACTGCCTTAAGAGGAAGATAATTACTACGACACTGCTTTATATGTTGATAAGCTAGCATTGATCATAATTAAAAATAATTCTGGCCATCGCGCGTACCTAATATACGAGCTGGAAAATTTTTTGTGTACCCAACTTCGAACAAAAACAGAAGTTCATAACTATGACGACGTTAGGTGTATTTAGACATGCCTTAGCTAGTAGCGAGCGGCGAACGGAAAGAAAACATTGTATGAAATTGCTGACGTGTTTTTATACTCGCCACCTAGCGTCAGCTGACATTGATGGACCATGATGCCTGCCTTCGCTTGTTGTCTAACAAATGACTCACATACACTACGATAAGTCCAAGTGACACGTATTTCGCCCTTACCGTTCCATCCACTGTAATACGTTGTTTGGCTAGCTTTAGGTGTAATTACTAATACATATATCTAGCTCCCCACTGAGGACCACTGTCTACTAATATATCTGTGTACCAGAGTTTTATTACTACTCCAAAACACCAACAAAATAAGATACAGCCTGAAAGGCAGCGCCAGTGAATTCTTTGTTAGAAAGTTTTCGCGTTTACTTTTCATGCACTCAAAACTCCCGCGACGTATACAGCCAACGTGAATCACATAGTTACCTGAACACTTCTAAGAGATTCAGGTTGACTGTATACGTCGATGAGTTCCAAAACAGGAGCGTGCAACTCGTCGATTGAC
This sequence comes from Rhipicephalus microplus, assembly GCF_013339725.1. Lineage (NCBI taxonomy): Eukaryota > Metazoa > Arthropoda > Arachnida > Ixodida > Ixodidae > Rhipicephalus > Rhipicephalus microplus. The sequence goes on along the minus strand of NC_051170.1, from coordinate 96,037,011 downwards.
AGGAAACGCCAAAGTAGCAGTACTACTCTTCGAATTCAGCAAAACTTCCACATTGGGGGCCTTTCGAGGCCAACAATGCGAAGATTGAGTGAGATCAAAAGTGTAGTTACGACAGAATAAACACGTGAGAAGAAGGGTCATTCAGAGCACTGAGCTCACCTAAGCTCGCAAGGGCAGAAATTCAACACCGCTCTTATTTTTAACTAACATTGGAGCTTCAAACAGATAAGACAAGGCCAGGCAAGCTACAAAAGATGTGAAGTTAAGAAATGATAGGCGGTAAGGTGGTATTTGACATTGGTAAAAAAGTTCACAAGAACACCTTACTTAGAGATAGATAGCAAAGTTGCCTAGCATATGCAATGATGAAACTCGGCTCGAATGCCGTAGCCGCACGATTCTCAATTGTATATTCACTCAGAACGCGTGATGAAAGAAGCGTTTAAAAAAGGAAAAAAATTCAAATGCATGGATACGTATACATATACGGTAAGTGACGGCAACGCTGACTCTGGTGGCAAAATGGAGCCGCGTTTGTCCATATAATTGCTATCGCAATAAGAAATAAAAGCAGGGGGAACGTATTCACCTTCATTGGTGACCACCTGCCATAGATACACACCCTCACCAGAGCAGGATTGGCCACCCTGGAGGAGTATTTCGCCACTACCTCCCATGAATACAGCAATTAAAACTTGATCCACAGTTCCCAACGGCAGCGAAGCAACTGTCTAAGGTGGCGGTCACACCTGCGACGCAGTGGAGGGTGCTAGGAATGTTCGAGTCGGGACAGGCTACCATTAGACACTGAACTTGGCTACGTTCTACGCTAGAACGCTATCCATTGGTGTGAGCCTAGCAGTGCAATTGGGGGAATAAGAGGGTGTGAAGTGGGATATAATAGGGTTCATCGAAGTTAGGAGGAGACGTGAGGCTTATACACTGCTGAAAAACAGACATGTTCTATGCTAACTCACATAAACGAACAGAAACAAAGCAGTGGTGGGGTTTTTTATACACAATAATATTCCTGGAAACAAGAGGAATATATAGCATCAGTGAGCTGGTTGCAAGTATTGTAAATAAGTTAAACAAAAAGGTAAAAATTTAGGGCCTTACGTGCCTACACGGCTATTTCTAGTCATCCTCATTCAATAGAACGCTTGTACGAAGAAAGAAAATAGGCTAATAATAAAGTAAGGACACAGTGGTTTATACTAACGGACAACGTTAGTGCCAAAGTATGCAAGAAACAGGCCGGAGACAATGCAGTAGGGGAATATGGCATTGGCTCTAAAAATGGCACAGGCCACTTAGTTGTCGAGTTCGCCGAACCTTACAATTTACGAATCTTGAATGCCTTCTTCAGAAAAGAGTCTAACTGTAAGTGGGTGTGATGAAGTCATATTGATAAAACTAGAAATGAATTAGACTTCATTCTGTATGCACACGCAGGTATTGTATAGAATGTAGAAGTAGTTTGCACGATCCGACGCAGTGAGCACCGAATAGTAAGAACTCTTACTCACCTAGTTTAAAAACAGCAAAGTCCTAAACTAATAGCAAGAAACAAATTGATGAGCAAGCCCTTAGAGGGAAAGTAGAAGAATTCGGAGTTTTGTTTCAGAATGGATTCCAGGCTCTGAATAAGGTAACCGACGTCAGTGTTCACGCAATGAACGATAACTTTATTACTATCGTTAAAGAGGGAGCGATGGAAGTAAAAGGAACAGCCACTTGGTGGGGCTCTGGCAAATTGTCCCAGGAAAGGAAAAATCACATTGAGAGACAACAAACCATGAAAGCCTCAAATGCAACTGGGCCAATTGAGATCGTAGAGTTTTCGAAGTTAATCAATAGGCGAAAGGTAACCAATATCAGAAGGTATTAGATGAAGAGAATCGAGCAGGCTGTAAAAAGCAGCAGAAGCCTCAAAGTTGTGAAGGCCAACATGTGCATAGGCGAAAATCGGTAGTATGCAATAAAATAAAGGGAAGGCAAAATAATAACCGAAAGGAATATGACAGTTGAGCTGGTGGAAGAGTTTTACAGAGAGCTTTATGAAAGCCCATACAGCGGCAAGGATACCGTATGAAGCAGTAATAGTCTTGATGAATACGACATCCTACCAGTAAAGGCAGGGGAATCAACCAAAGCGCTAGAAGGAATACTAACAGGCAAATACGCTGCTGAAAATAAGCTAACAACAAACCTGCTGAAAGATGGCGAAGAAGCTGTGTTACAAAAATAATTCTCTTATTTACAAAGTGCCTTTTGACGGGAAGGATACCAGAATCTTCGAAGAACGCAAACATCATCCTAATTCTTAAGAAAGGAGAGTTCACGGACTTGAAAAAAATTAGAGGCCGATCAGCTTACTGTCCATTCTCAACAAACAGTTTACTAAAACAATATCTATTAGCATTAAGGCGACTTTAGAGCACAATCAACCAGAGGACCAAGCAGGATGTAATAGAGGGCACTCCACCATACACCATATTCATACTATCAATATTGTGATAGACAAATACGCTGAATACAATCAACCTCTATATTTAGTGTTCATAAATTACTAGAAGGCGTTTGATTCAGCCGAGACATAGGCAGTGAAGCAGGCACTATGAAATCACGGCATCAACGAAGCTAGCACGAACACACTGGAAGAAATCTACAGCGGATCTATAGCCACCTTAGTCCTACATAAATAAAGCGACATAATCCCAATAGAGACGGATATAAGGAAGGGAGACAACGCCTAATGCATTACACCGCGTGTTTACAGAAGGTTTTCAGGACCCTAGGATGAGAAGAGACAGGAAAAAAAGTTAATGGGGAGTATCTTAGTACCCTGCGGTTCGCTGAGGACATTTATTTTATGAGTAACTCAGGGGACGAATTACAGCTTATCATTACTGAACTGGACGCGGAAAGCTATATATTAGGTCTGAAAATTAATATGCACAATACTAAACTAGCTTAGTTTCGTATTGTGCCGAGACTGTTGCTCGACAGAAAACAGCGCTATGCGGTAAGTAGGGAGACGATGGCAGTTGTAAAGGAATATGTCTACGTAGGACTGGTAGTAACCGTGGAGGCGAAGTGCGAGAGGGCAATAACTAAATGAATCAGGACGGCGTGCGTTACATTCGGCAAGCATTCTCAAATTATTATACTTAATCTACCACTACCCTCAAAAGGAAGGCATATAACAGCTCTATCTCGCCGGTACTTAATGGAGCAGAAACTGCGAGGCATCGAGAGAGGGTCCAGCTTAAGTGGAGGACAACGCAGGGAGCGATGGAAAAAAATTATTAGGTGTGACCTCAAGTCACAATCAGGCAGTAGAGTGGGTCAGAGAACAAACCAGGGTTCAGGATTTCATAGTTGAAGTCAAAGAGTGGACAAGGGCAGAATAGCCGCTGTTCATTAAGGGTAACTGACTAGATTTCCAAAGAATGCAAGCGCACGAAAAAAAGACAAAGAGCTGAACAGGATGATGAAATTAAAAGTTCACGGGTGTAACGTGGCAGCAAAAAGCACAACACCGGGTTGATCAGCGGATCATTGTAAAGGCTTTTACTCTGCCGTGAGCGTATTCAGGTTGATGATGATGGTGATGTTGATAACTGCTGCCTCCTCCTCTGAAATGTGCAGGTGTTCTAGCTCTGACAGGTTTCGTAAAGTAATCCAACATTGAAATGAATAATGGTATCCCTATTCACCATATATATCACTGACGTTTCTCCTCTGTCTTGTTAGCCACAGAGCTCTAATATAAGGTAAAACAAATAACAACGTGAAACATGGGGATGGGTGAAGGATGCATTCCAGTTTTAGTCAACGCACACACTACCAACCTTTAATGTTCAACTACGTGAAAGAGAAATCTCCCACCATGCACCACTACATTGCAGGTCAAGATCCAGTGCCTGTACATACAGGACGGCTGGTGAGTGGTTGTGCAGCGCAAGCAGTCGGCTTTTTCAATCAAAGAGCTTGCTAGCAGATGCTGCCTGCGTCGGTGTTGTCTCTCTCAAGTCAAGGCACGTTCTCGTTGCTTGCAAGCTGGTAGTTCAGCACTCATCACAGAAAGAGTGTTTCTGTAGGAAGCGCACGTGGTTCGATCTTTCTCGCCAGGACAAGTGCTGATGCAGTAATGCCCTCTTTTGCAACAACCGAATGTGGTGTCACAATAGCAGACGATGGATGCCAACACGCCGATACCCTAAGGTACTTGGCGCCTAATATGAAAGTAGAATGACACTCATAATGCATTCACTGATCGGATTGAGCACAAAGTTTGATTGTTGCACTACTAAGGTCATTCTATATTAGGCGCATCATATATTTACGGCATGCAAGAATGAAGTGAAAGAAAGAATATTGAAAGTTGGAACCTACGCTGAAAGAGTGGAATCACGGTGGTAGTAGAGATTGACTTGGTCACGGTTGGTGAGGTGACTATTGGTACTGATGGAGATGACGCTCGTGGAGACGCTGGTGGCACCTTCCTTGTAGTAGTACGCTGGGACCTATTTCGGTATGCTGTGATATAGAAGGACAAAAGCAGTTAAACGATTGCGATAGCGATGTACCACCTGAGAATAAAGATCAGCTCCAGCTACAACCGTACCTCTACAACCCCGAGAAAATTCGCATCGAACCACATATGTTAATTCATTTGACACAAAATACCACTTGCGCATTTCAGATCAATAGATTCCTCTTAAAGAAACATTTTGGTGCCACTGGTTATTGGTCAAAAATTCTAACACACTGCGCAATTTCCACACTGATCTCAATATCACTCTGCGTCAAACTAAACGTATCAAATAAGGACGTCGAACTTTAAATTGTCAGTGCGCTTAGTATTTGCGTTGACAGCAAAAACGTACTTATTGCAGCGGAATCAACATAACATCACTCTCTCACGGAGAAGAATAGCTGGTGATCTCAGTTTCGGGGCCAACGCTTGTACTTTTCTTTGTATTTTGATTTTTATTCTTCCGGCTTCATGCAGAAAATGTCCATAATCAGTCACCTACAAAAACATCGCAGTGCCTGTTAACATGCAAGTGAGGTTGTTTTTAACTCAGCGTTTACTAGTAACAGTGCTTCTGAGGTCACTATATTTTGTTGCCGCCTCATTGTGGAGCACTGCAAACTTCTTCGTGCTCTTCGAACCTAAGCTAGAAGCCTAATTTACAATTACAACTAACTTTAAAAAACATATGTCCTGTAAACCCAACAAATATATAATCTGCGGACTTTCTCGACACTACCTTTTTCTTAGGAATATACAGTTTCAGCGTCCTGTCCGGTATATTTAAATCGCTCAATTTATATTTACCAGCATTAAGAACTATAGGATGAACTTTTATTATAAGCAGGATTAACATTCAGACGAATAATACCATTTAAAGAAACAGTGACATGAACATGACGCATGGCGCGTGCTTTACGTCAACGCGTAGTTATAGATCCCCTGGCAACAAGTTTGTACTAATTAGGCAACAAAGGAATAAATACTATGTAGAAAATTGATCAGTATAACCAGTAACAAACCCAATTCAAAACGGGTGAAAATCCCACTAAGTATCAGTGCTACAAACACTGCCAAGCGGTCACTTCTCATGGTGCCACCCCATCGGATCACTTGGCCACACGAAAAGGCGACGCGAACTTCAGTTCACATTTCGCCTGCTCGGCCTGCACGTGCATAGCCATTTTTTCAACACTGTCATTATCGTCACTTCCGTCATCATTGTGCACAAGCGACGATTATAAACCCAATAATAATTGTATCGCAGTAATTCACAGTGGGGCAAACAATTGAATTAATTCAAATAATAACAATTGAATTAATTGTGTCGAGGCGCAGCACATTCGCAAACTTGTGTAAAGATCGTATTTCGGATGTGGCTAAAACGTTTTCTTTTTGTTCCGAAGTAAATGGGTATCTGAACGTAAGGAGTTTGTTTTATCCTTAAAACTGAATGAAACCATCAACCATCGTGAAATGGCGCGTTGTCCGATGCGAAGCATGGTAGCCCACCATTTACGCATACGAAGAACTACCTCAAATGCCTCACCTTTCATCTTTTTTTCAACAGACGTAGGCTGTGCGCTATAGGTTATAATACGTGTAACCAAAGTTTGTTCACAGATTGAAACCATGAACACCCGTGGATATCCGCATTGTCTGGACTTGCTCTTTTTCAATCTAAAGATGATAGAACTTCAAAATCGATAAGAAATCTAGAACACTTGTATTCTTGTAAGCGCTACGGTTAGTTGCAATATAAAATATTATTTCTTAAAAAGCTGTTACGAAGGTCTAATTTCTATACCGTGTTGATTTTAGCTCAATAATAGAATTTGCCTTTGAATCGCGTAGGCTAACGACACCAAACTGATATTGCAGCTACCAAAGTGGTAATAGAATTCGCACCTTCTCTCGTGACTACTATTTAATTCGGAACGGCTACAGGTACGTACGCTAAAACTAAGCCCAAGTGAATCCTAGATTCAAGTTGAATCTTCGACTCACAGCTTTATCCTTCATTCAATTTCAGGGGTTTCACTTAGGTTAGCCAGATACGCACTGCCTATACAGACATGCTAGAAATTGAAGAGCGCATTGAGGTTTTCTTTTTTTAGGAGTAAGTCATACAGCATAAATTAAAGGGCAAGAAACATCTTAGCACAGGTACGAAATAGAATTTTTGCAAATTTCATGCATTTGACGCATTTAGTAGAAATTTTTATTTTAATCTACCAAAATATGTAGTTCAAAATAGATAATGAGATGATTGAATAAATTCGCATTGTATCCTTAGCGCTCTTTTTAAACAGGCTTTGGAGCACGCTAGAGAATATGCAAACAAGGTTCAAACAATCAGTCTGAAGAAACATGTAGCATTCTTTTCTAATGGCGCCTGCCACCACGAGGATGTGTTCGATGTGTCATTCTTAAAATTTTTTACAGATAACAATTTTTGTAAATTTGTTCATAGGCATCAATTTGTTTGCGGATATGCAAGAAGACTGCATCACTGAAACAGTCTTTTAATAATTGAACAGCTATAACTTTTAGCGACGCGAAAATCTTCCAAATATTTATGCAAGACAAAAATGCATCTAAACTCACACCTGAATTTGAACAAAAAAACAAAAACAAAAAAATTCGATAACAACGAGGTTGTGTTTGAGATTGAAGTAAATTCGGCTCGCATATACTTACGCCATGTTTTGCCTCGATCTGAAGAAGATAGGGAGGTTGAAATAAAAAACAGTTATTTTCAGTAAAGATAATATATCAACTGCTCGCCTGAAGCGCACATAAAATGTTGGTGAAGCAAAAAAAAAATGCAGATTTCTACAAACGTTATTTCGCACCATTGATGAATGCAACTACGGAAAAAGACGCGCCGTTTTTCGCATGTCAACTGGATTGACATGCTGGTGGCTCTGCTTAGAACGCAATTTTGAGATAAAAACAATGCTCAGAAAACTCTCTCCGGAGAAGTTCTGCACTCCGCATGGTTTATGCTATTTTAGCGTACGTAGCTGTAATTTCGGGTACTTAGCATAAAAGAACGTCTTAATTTAGTGTATATAATTGTGTACCCAAATAAAGTGGCATCGAAAAAAGTCATTATGTGTAAATTGTTCACTCAGCGGTTGTTTCGATAGCCTAGTGTAAACGCAATGGTGAAATACACTTGCAACCCTTGTGAATATTTGCAAGTGCCTTAGATTAACGTCTGCCTAACTTTTAACTATAAGATGCATGTGTCTTTTGGTAGCTTCCTCGAACGTACCTAGTGTACTTGTACAGGGTTTATGCAGATTTGTACAGAGTAGCACTTGCCGCGAAAAATAGGATCTCGGATCATAAAGAAGGGGTCGAGACATTGTCATGGTGCCCGGAGCATCATTCACTTTGGTTGTGTCACCGCAGTCGTACTCAGTTAACGTAAAAGCATATCTTGTTTTTTACACTGTTGAAGTTACTAGCTAGTAGTCTTGTGCAAGCGAAAACGAAGGGCTACTTCCCACATCTCCAGTTTCCTATAAAGGTTGCAATCCATTGATAATATATGGCGCAGGAAGTGGAGATGTAAAGAAATAATTAGGATTATTTTCTGAGCACTAAAAAATGCCCTTCAGTTGTGCATAAGAACTGTGGCCAGTCAACTGAGTTCTGAACGTGCAATAGTTTTTGGCGGTTCAATCAAAAACCAATGAAAACGACTGTAGTGTAAAAGAGCAAGCCCATAATGTCTAGGCCGGACATCATGGCGATTTTGTCTCGCGAGAAGATTCCTACAAATTCCAAGGCTTGACACACTGTCACCTGCAAAAGGAAGTACACAAAGATCATACTTATAAACGGGTTTCATCAAAGGACAGCAGCTTGCAATATAGACAAAGCGAAACTAAGCAAAGGCAAAGAAACATGCAAAGAAAGCGTGGGTCATTCATTGGCTATATCATGCATGTTATTATAATATATGCTGATCACCTTATCCTCTGCTGAGTAATTTAGTGTACGTGATACGTTGATATTGTCGACTAATATTCGACGTATTTCAATTCCGTTAATTTGCTCACATAAATTGCACGTACAATGCACAATACAAATTTTTAGAACTCTTCCACAATAGTGCACTGCAAGATAAGTCTGTTGAAAATAAATGGTATGTCATTGACGCATCAGTCAGTAGTATTTGTGTGTCTATTTTAGCGACAATTAAACCTCGCTAGTATAAAACTTAGAATGCCGTCTCTGGTCATGAAGAGGGCACGAGCTTCCAGTGCACTTCATGAACTTCCGAGCCCAAAATTACCTTTCACTGTAATTGTATATTTCAATTCTTCAAAAAAATGTTGTTTCTTCATATGGCAGAACTCAAAAAAGTGAATATTGCTTACCACGTCAAAGACTACAATTACAAAATGATAAGTGTGACAACCGATCAAGATTTTTTTTTCAAAGATCAGGCCTCATCAACTCAATCGGAGGTGACAAAGTTGCAAAAGAGCGAATAACGGGCGGGCACTAGGTTCACACATGTTTACGTACATAAAAATTTGGTAATAGTTATGAAAACCTTACAACTCCGTTTTTTATGCTCATTAACACTAAAAAGCAAAAAAAAACAGGAGCTGAAAAAAAACTTTGTGCTCTAAATCATTTTTCATGTCTGAACAAACCCCAAACACAGTCAATTATTCAGCTGCGATAAAAAAAGGCCAGCTAACTTGCGTAACCGATGTACGAACTTGTGAATGAAATGAGAGTTCAAACACGTTAGAACTTCGTCGTCACTGACAGGTGAAAATTTACCAGAATTAGCAATGCACGACAAGATGTGCCAGCACATCTTGCGATGCCAAAATGGAGCTTGAAAGCATGTTCGAATTACTCGAGTATCATGTCTAGTGCACCACAAAACAGCGAAACCTTGTTTATGGTTGAAAGCAGATGTCTGCAACAATACACGGAAAACATTCTTGCATCAGTAAACTTTCGGGGAAGCTTGAGCTTCCCCTTTAACAGGAGATTGCCACAGCGTATACGTGCCACATTCTCATTGCCTTGTGAATATCAATCTTGCTTCGGTTCTCAGTGCATACACTCTAAAAAATATCGAGTAAAAAGGGTGTCTTTTTGTTCCACAACAATAATCGTCATCAGGCTTGCGTGCGCTTCCTTTCTTGAAAACTCGGCGCTGGCCACTTTTCTATCGAGAATGCAATGTAACCATGATAATGGGCTTGTCGATCGTGACCGGAATGTAACGGGCGCGGGGCGATAGCGCAAGGATGGAACGCAATATAGATGACGATTATTGTTGTGGGACAAAAAGACACCCTATTTATTCGCTCTTTTTTTAGAGTGTACCTCAACCATGCCGTATGGAAAGAAGATATAACACAAAACTAAAGCACTGAAGTTAACTCTTACACTAGTTTAGAAAAAGATTCTAAGACCGGCAATACAATGTGTGCGCACGGGCATCACTGCTTACACTCGAAAAAAAAAAGAAAGACTCAAGTCACCAGTTTTGTCCTTTCTTGTGTCAGTGAAGGCGCGTGGATCATACGAGCTTGCGTTGTACAGTGGGGTGGAACACCTATAGCTCGTTGTTAGTAGGTGGCCTCAGCGTGAGAATTCAAGGATTCGGCCATGTAGCACAAGGCTGACTATGCGAGAACCGCGGTTTGCAGCCAGAGGAAAAGCCCTCTCTCCAACATTGATGGTGAATTCATCCAACCTTGGAGCGGTCGAGGAACAGGATCAGCAACAGGAACAGCGGGATGCCTGAATTTCGCGGACCCTTGATTTCGCATACACCTAAAAACGGTATGATCCTTGCGCTCGAGCTCTGCACCCGACAACACTTGCTTGCTTGTGCCTATGTGTGATGTTATTGGGGCAGGACCGCCCCAGAAAGAATCAGACAGCACGCCAGTGCACAAACACACGTCCAACTTCTATTGTACCCTTCACACATGGACAACCCACACATTACGAAGTTCCTAACACAAAAACACGCGGCTAAACTAAATGAATAAGTAGAACGTTCGGCCTACAGTTCAGGTCGTCGGGGTAGTAGCCTGGGCCGTCGTTGATGCCCCGTCGGCAACATTCAGTGGCGAAGTCGACGTTGGGCGGCGTCGTCACCTGCAGTGACGAAGTCGGGAGACGCAGGGTCGCCGCGTCGAACTCCAGTGGCTCAGCGCCACTGTCGACGAACTGGAGCCGACGACCCACGTGTTCCGGCGGCAGGGAGTTGTGCCCTTGAGCACCTGTAGCCCGCCTCGGAAACCCACGCCAGCCCTCCTGGAACAGCGGGACAAGGACAGGTTCAGGCACCCGGCGCCAGCTCTCCACGACTAGCGGGACAAGGACAGGTTCAGGAACCTGGCGCCAGCTCTCCTAGACCGGTCGTCTAGCGGAGGCTGAGCTGTCCACTCGGCTGGTACGAGTGTCGCGACGTGGCCTGGGTCGTACCTATGGGCCAGACGCCCAACGAGGTAGTCCTGCCTCGAACGACGTACCTCGCGCACTGCCGAAGGCGCGGGTCACGCACGCTCGAGGCCGCGCCTCACGAGCTGTCGTCTTCCTCGTAGGCCCCGCCCGGCACATACACGCACCCATCACATCCTCTTCGCCACCGCACGGCACACTATTGTCGTTTTTTTTTAGTTTCTGTTTCGCGCCCGCGCAGCACATATTATGACATCACCCCCTTTTCCGAGAAAGTTGTTTGCAACTATTCTACTACAAGGGCGCGGGGCGAACGAATGGTCACTGCACTGCACGGTCACTGCACGGTCCCTGCACTGCACTGCATTGTCTTAGGGGTCGCATGTACATAGTAGCAGAATGTTCACAGAAGGCTGCTTACAGTTCGGTTGGAAAACTACCGTACAAGTAGGGTTGCTATGTCGCAACTAGGAGTCAACTATTCACGACTGAGGGCTAGTAGTATTAAGAACCACGTTGCTACCTAAACGGCAGTTATGCGCGACTCAAGTAGTCGGCTCCAACATTGTCACAACCTTTGATGTAATGAACTGTGAATGAGTACTCCTGCATAAGGAGACTCCACCTCAACACTCTGTTGTTCACGTGTTTGGCGGAATTTAAATACTGTAATGGTTGGTGGTCTGACTGAATGACAAAAGGTTTGCCATAGAGGTAAATATGAAATTTTTTCACTGCCCAAACAAGTGCAAGGCATTCCCGTTCTATTGTTGAATAGTGGGTTTCTCGGGGCAATAAATTACGACTTGCGTAAGCAACTGGACGCAGCACCTGGCCCTTTCCCATCTGGAGCAATACTGCGCCCAGGCTTGTATTGGAGGCATCCGTACGAAGAACGAACTCCTTCGAGAGGTCGGGAGCAAGGAGGATGGGAGCATCACCGAGCTTCTTCTTGAGGGCCGTAAACGCTTCCTCTTGATGTGCGCCCCATGAAACAGTGTGGCTTTGTCCCTTTCTTGTAAGGTCCGTCAGCGGCTTGGTCAGTTCGGCGTAGTTAGGTATAAACTTCCTGTAATAGCCGGTCAAGCCAAGAAACGACTGCACTGCTTTCTTGGTTGTAGGTCGTTTTGCGGCAAGAATCTTGTCTAGCGTTTTGAGAAGCGGTTCAACTGTAGTCTCCCTGATTCGATGTCCCAAGAAGGATATGCTTCGCTCTCCTATCTCACATTTACTTGGTTTTATGGTGAGGTGAGCTTGGTTAATTCGTTCAAAAACTTGTCTGAGGGTGTCGATGTGCTCTTGCCAAGTATCGGTCGCAATGATGACATCGTCGAAATAATGGTGAACGTTTGTCGACACCACCCAGTACTGATCTCATAAGGCGCGCGAATACTGCTGGCGCCGTTTTAATGCCAAAAGGCATGTAGAGGAAGTGAAAGAGCCCAGACATGCTGGAGAAAGCAGTTTTTTCACGACTGTTTGGATCCATCGGTACTTGCCAGTATCCTTTCGTGAAATCAAATTTGGAGAAAAACTGCTTTTGTCCAACAAGTGCAAGAACTACATCGATGCGTGGTATTGGCTCGCAGTCGGGGACCAGAATCTTGTTCAATTCTCTGAAGTCTATGCACAACCTGATCGTGTTGTCCGGTTTCTTCACCACGACAATGGGAGCGTGGTACGGCGACTGAGACCGCTCAATAATACCGAGTTTCAGCATCTCTTGCACTTCCTTTTCTACTCTTTCTTGCAAGGCAAGGGGGATGGGGTACTGCGGAACATGCACAGGCTTATTGGAGGTCAGACGTAGCGAACACTCCACGAGTGCTGTTTTCCCTGGTAAGTCAGAAAAAATGTCCGCATACTCTTGAAAAAGTGCTTGCACATTCTGAACTTGTTCAGCAGTGAGGTGTGGTGATAGCTTGACATCCGTGCTGAACTGCGTGCGATACAAGCTCAATATGGGCATTTGTTTGACTTCGTCTTCTTCTTCGGGGAGATTTTCGTGGAGCTCTGCAACAACTGACACCTGTTGTGGTTCCGTCACTTCGCGCTCTTCGTATTTTTTGAGCATGTTGATATGAAAAATCTTGTTTTTCCCAAACACGTCGATGACGTAGTCGACATCATTTTTCCGTTCGATGACTTGGAACGGCCCTTTCCACTGCATTAACAGCTTGTTGGAGTCAGTCGGGAGCAGAATTAAAACCTTGTTGCCTGGGCATAATTTTCTAGGGCGACTTTTCCTGTCATAATAGGTTTTCTGCTTCACACGAGCCTTCTCCAGCTGTTCATGGGCTATCTTGCAAGTCTCCTCTAGGCGATTGCGCAAATCAAAGACGTAGGTGTAAGTCGTCCGCGTTTCTGCGTCTAGCCCCTCATTTGTCCACAATTCTCTCAGCACGGTTAGCGGTCCTCGGACGTGGCGGCCGTAAATGAGCTGAAACGGAGAGAACCCGAGGCTTGTCTGTGGAACTTCCCTATATGCAAAGAGTAGCGGAGCTAGGTACCTGTCCCAAGATCGAGGTCTCTCTTGGCACATTCTCTTTAGCATTGTCTTCAGGGTGCCATTAAATTTCTCCACGAGACCGTTCGCCATCGCATGATATGGGGTTGTCTTTAGCATCTTCACGGAGAGAAGCCTGCTAACCTCGTTCATTAATTCTGAGGTAAAACTTCCCCCTTGGTCGGTGACGATTTCCTTTGGTAAGCCGATGCGGGAAAAAATCTCGATGAGTGCTTCCGCAATGTGAACTGCATCGATTGCGGGCAATGCTACAGCGTCAGGGTAGCGAGTCGCAAAATCGATAAGTGTCAGAACATATCGGTTCCCACGGTCCGATCTTGGTGAAAATGGGCCGATTAAATCAACCGCGACCCTTTCAAAAGGTGTCCGGATAAGAGGCATGTTGCCTAGTGGTGCGACTCCAACTTTTCCTTTAGGGGTAGTTCTCTGGCACTTGTCGCAAGACTTGACAAAGCGCTTTACGTCTCCGTTCAGGTCAGGCCAATAAAATTCTTCTAGGACACGATCAGTAGTTCTTTTGATGCCTTGGTGTCCCGCCATGATACTGCCATGAGCAATGTCCAGTATGCCTACCCGGAACGCTTTCGGAGTGACCAGCTGCTTAAACGTCCTGCCAGTGGCAAGGCGGTAGCGTCGATAAAGCAATCCTTTATCTTCGATGAAATCGTAACAGTGGCCCTTTCCCGATTTGAACTCTTTATTCACTTTAGCAAAGACAGCTTTGAGTGTCGGGTCATTTCGCTGTTCCTCGGCGAGTTGGGCTCTGGTAACGTCAGGTAAGAGCGTTGTTGACACGTAAAAAGGCCTGATATTTTCTTGACCTTGTTGATTGGCTTTGGTTTTTGCCACGCTTGAAGAAGCAGATCCTGAGGTGACAGGTGACTTGGTCGGGTGTGCTTGCGCAGGTAACTCATCCACCTGGGTATGAGTCGCCTGCTTCCAGTCAGAATCTGGATCGTATGGTCCTCTGACGCCTGGAAGATTTCCCAGCACAAGGTCATAGAGGGGTTGATCCATACAAGCCACTTTCAGCATCCCTGTGAAGTACGGCGTGTTGACTTGTACAATAGCTTCCGGGAGATGGCTAGTTGACCTGTCTAGGAGAACGACACTGATTTTCTTGCCTGTCAGGCACACATCAGGAACGAGCTCCCGTCGGACGATTGCCGTGTTGCATCCCGTATCGCGTAAGACTCGAACCTCTCTTCCTAGCAGCAGACCTTCGACCACTGGCATCCCGTCGGCCAGGAAACGTATTGTACCCTGCACGTTCTTGTCGTCGTGGTGACTTGAGCAAGGAATCTTCCCTCCTGGACGCTTGGCTGTTTTTCTAGCACCAGCCCGGGCAGAGTCAGGTTCGCTAAATGCGCACGAAGAACTCGGTTTGTTGTTCCCATGCTGGTTTCGGCAAGTTTCTGTGACATGTCCCGTTTTACCGCACAACTTGCATTTCAGCATCTGCTTAGGTGGATTGCGGCAGTCAGGAGCCAAATGTCCGAAACGATGACACAGGATACACTTGAGTTGCGGTTTCCGCGACGCTTCGGTAGGCTTTCCACTGGATTCTTTCGCGGGGTCAGGACCTTTTCCTATATTAGTCAAATTCTGCGCCTCAAGGAAGCGATCCGTCAAATAAGCGAGTTCATCTAGTGACTTGCACTCTCGCTCTTTTAAGAAAACAACCAGCTTTGGATGGCAACAACGCAAGAATTGCTCAGAGATTACGTGATCCCTTAGACCTTCATAGGTTTGGGATACGTTTGCCATGTCTATCCAATGGTCGAAATAACTGGTAATTCTTGCTGCTAACTGTCGTCCAGTTTCACCATCTGCTGCTCGTGCTTTCCGAAACTTATCTTGGTAGCCTTGAGCCGTAAACTGAAATCTCTGCAGTAGAGCTTTCTTTACTTTTTGGTAGTCCAGCGAATCAGCGGCAGTCATTCGGCCTATCACGGTTAACGCGTCACCCGTTAGGCACAGGCTAACAGCGAGACCCCATTTTTCTTGCGGCCAATCCTGTCCTGTGGCTACGCGCTCGAATCGCTGCAGATACGCGTGCAGATCATCGCGTTTCTCGTCAAATACAGGCAGTAACTTCTGCGGATTGAGGGGTGAGGAGGTGCTGGGCGCAGTCAAAGCGTCATTTGCTGCTACAGGCATATTCTGCGCTCCTTCCTGAAGCTTTAGCTTAAGCTGCAGAATTTCACGCTGCCTCTCGTCAGCTTCTTTGGCTGCCTCTCGCTCTGCAGCTCTCTTATCCCTTAGCTTAGCCTGTTGGGCCTCAATCCACTTGTTTAGCTCTGCACCCGAGAACCCTAGTTGGAGCCCTATAGCGGCGAGTTTTTCCAAGTCCATGGTGCAGTCTGAACGTGTGTCTGCCTCGAGCGAAACTGTCTTCTTTCCCTGGTTTAACGAGCGGATCCTGGCAGGCTCGCCAGTTTGTGATGTTATTGGGGCAGGATTACTCCAGAAAGAATCAGACAGCACGCCAGTGCACAAACACACGTCCAACTTCTATTGTACCCTTCACATATGGACAACCCACACATTACGAAGTTCCTAACACAAAAACACGCGGCTAAACTAAATGAATAAGTAGAACGTTTGGCCTACAGTTCAGGTCGTCGGGGTAGTAGCCTGGGCCGTCGTTGATGCCCCGTCGGCAACATTCAGTGGCGAAGTCGACGTTGGGCGGCGTCGACTTCGCCACAAGTCGGGAGACGCAGGGTCGCCGCGTCGAACTCCAGTGGTTCAGCGCCACTGTCGACGAACTGGAGCCGACGACCCACGTGTTCCGGCGGCAGGGAGTTGTGCCCTTGAGCACCTGTAGTCCGCCTCGGAAACCCACGCCAGCCCTCCTGGAACAGCGGGACAAGGACAGGTTCAGGCACCCGGCGCCAGCTCTCCACGACTAGCGGGACAAGGACAGGTTCAGAAACCTGGCGCCAGCTCTCCTAGACCGGTCGTCTAGCGGAGGCTGAGCTGTCCACTCGGCTGGCACGAGTGTCGCGACGTGGCCTGGGTCGTACCTATGGGCCAGACGCCCAACGAGGTAGTCCTGCCTCGAACGACGTACCTCGCGCACTGCCGAAGGCACGGGTCACGCACGCTCGAGGCCGCGCCTCACGAGCTGTCGTCTTCCTCGTAGGCCCCGCCCGGCACATACACGCACCCATCACATCCTCTTCGCCACCGCACGGCACACTATTGTCGTTTTTTTTTTAGTTTCTGTTTCGCGCCCGCGCAGCACATATTATGACACTATGCTTGCTTCGTACCCACTACGGCGGATTGACCATTAAACCGGTGGGTATTATATTGAGAATAAAAATAATAAAAATTCAGTGAGGAAATTGAATAAAACAGATATGTTAAGAATCTGATATTTAACAATCCTAAAGTCACGTACAAATAAAGTAGATACAGAAATGTTTTATACATTATTAAATAAACTTGAAAACAAAACTTGACTACCAATAAAGATAACCTGACAAGCAATTGTTCTCATGTCTCTAAAAAATTTACAGACTGCAATGCAGATGTTCCTATTTCTGTGGCCCCGAGAAGAAGCCCTAAGGAAGAAAATGTTTTCAGAATTAAAAGTATTGCTTATATTTCTGAATAATTCTAAATGTTTTTTTCATATTGCTCGTGAAACGCTGGCATTTAAATAAATATGATAAATGTTTTCAGGCTCTTGGCAGTAAAAGCAGATCAGAGATGGCGCCTGACCAGACCTGCAAAAATAAAAATTAGTAGGCCAAATTTGACAACGAAATTTAGTGAAGCCTACTTCCCATTTGCGAGTGGGGCACCATTTATTATCTCAAGGGGAAGTGAAGTTATGGTATTCTTCAACTGGTGACCTAATTTTTATGGAATCCTGGAATAAAGAATATCTACAAAATTGTAATTCGGTACTAAAAACGGTGTCAGGTACGATGTGCATTGCAGGGCCAACGAGAGACCAACGTGCAAGAGCGTCGGCCATTTTGTTTATAAGTATGTCTCGATGTCCTGGCACTCACACCAAGCGCACTGTATTCCACTGTTTAGGGATTAAAGAGGCGAATGGATTCCAAACGGAGGACTGGAAATTATACGTTGAAGTTATGAATCTGCACACAGAGAGTGAATGAGTATAACAATAGTCTAATCATTTACTGAAAGCCTTCTAAGAACTGAGGTAATTGCTAAAAGCTCTGCTTCAAATATGGGAGTATAGTCCGGGAGACCTACAGTGAACGACCAACACAAAGTTTCTGAGAATATGCCTACATTTGCTTTCTTTTCACACAAGAACGCATCAGTAGCAATCGCATTAACATTTTCCAATTGAAGTAGATAGTCTTCTAATAAACCTATTATATATACGGTGGCAGTTTGGCATTACATGGGATTATGTGATCACAATCATTTTTTTTTGTTTTTGCTAATGACTTATTTGAAACAATGCTGTATATGAGAACGTTTAAATTTTCTATCTGCTCTTGAAGAAAACAAAATTTGAGGCCTATGTAGCATAGGCAAAGGCCAATTAAAACTGTTCTTGGTTCAGGTATGAACACAAACTGTAATCGTTTAAGTCAGGAAGCGTAAATTTTTTAATATGCTTTGACGGTGAGCATGCGTAATCTACAAGCTAGGATTGGGATTCAGGCTTCTTGATATAAAACACTGTTGGCAGTACATTTCGGAGCCCCTAAACAATTTCGAAGAGCCTCTCGTTCTAAGAAACGAGGGGATTATTCCTATAAGCAGGCCCCCAAGAATAATAAAATAATGCAACCAAATTCTAGAATCAGGTGAACATACATATGGTAAATGATAAATAGAGAGTCCCTGCGTAGACCACTGGGGTGTCGACCGAGTTTTTTAATCAATTCAATAGCTCGAGTAGCTTTAGCTTTAATGTATTTAATGTGGTTTCGCCATGTGACTTTTTCGTTATAAAGTACCCCTAAATATTTAACACAGTCAGCTTGTGGAATCACCTCATGGCGATATTGAAGGGAAACGCTAACTGGAGAATTCAAACAAAAAAACAAACAGAGCTTTTGCTGACGTTTAGGGTCATTCGCATATGTTCAAACCATAGTTCTAATGATCCTAAATATGACTTTATTGTTGCGTTTGAAGAATGAATATAACTAGCAGCAGCGAAGAACGCAATGTCGTCTGCATATATGTACACTTTCACGTTATTGTGATTTGGCACTGAACTTTATAAAATATTAGGCGCATTAATAAAACCGCGCCGAGTATATTTTTGTGCACATATATATGTTTAACAATGACTTTGTATTAGAATATAACTATACGAGAACCACACACAAATACAGAAGGGGGGCAAATAGAAAAGCAACTATGTGTAAGAATGATTTTGTGTCAGAGTATAACTAATACAAGAAAAACCGCACACAGAGGAGAAATGGGGAAAACAAAAAAAGGAAATTTGAGAATTTTGAAATTTCAGATTTTGAGATGACACATCTGCGTTAACTTCACTTAACCATTTTAAATTTATGTTAAAATACCTTTTGATTCCACACAATATTTCTTATTGGATTCGGAATGACAATGGAGTACGTCTGGGTGGCTTAGTAAAATCACAAACTGCTTTGAAAACATTCCTGAGGCAATGTCCCAAAACTGAGGCACCAAAGCTGAGTACAACTTCCACCGCCACTTAAACACCTATCTTCGGAAAGGCAATAACTAAAAGCCATTTTATAAATGTGAAGTATCGCCGACAAGAAAAAAAATTTTCAATTGTTTCTGTTTCTTCGCAGAACGATATCAACGACCAGCTCTGTGTAAATATAAATTTAGAGGGGGACACGGCAACGAAATCTAGTTATCAAAACTTCGATTCTATGAACTGACTGCACTGATGTTGCCTTGTGAACTTGAGGTAGTTATATTCTGTTTATGTATTTATTGTTTCTAGCATACCAGTAAAAATTGCTGATTTCTTGTATTTTGTTGTGGTTATATATTCTACTTCTGGCAGTATGCATACATTGGGCCCTCGGGCCATCAACCACTGATTGGGCTAAGGAATCCACTTTTTGTTCCGGTCTTCTTGGCCCACACCTCGCGCGGCGAACGCCAGTTTGTTTGTTTGTTTGTTTTCCTTCAAGATAATTATGATGATGATGCCCTAAATATGGCTCATAACCACTGGGGGGGATTGACCAAGAGCTTATTTCATGAGTTAGGTGTTTTTATCAAATTTTTATAAGATAAATAACATACTTCAAACAAAAAGAGCGCAATAAGTGTTTTCCCCTCATTCACACCAGACAGTACAGAAATTATCTTGACTACAAACGAACGGGAATAAAATAATTCATAATAATATTTACCTAGTATAAAAATAACTGTTTTTCGCATTAAACGATTGCTGCACTAATAAGAAAAAAAACTAGCCAGTTGAAGTCTCATTTGTTTTGTTTCGTAAAACGAAGCATGGACGTCTCGCTCAATTCGCAAATGAAATTGAGCAATGATAATGACGATGATGATCATGACCTATGCGTACAGCTCACAGTCACACTGGAAGACTGGCCAAGAAACGAATAACGGAACAGAACTTATCTCTTATGAATTGTATATCTAATGATTTCTGTAATGCTTGGAATAAAATATACATACTAATTTAGTGCTTCGTGGTGAGATTTGCCCTGATTCGATTGAGAATTTTTCTATAGTGGAACAGAGATGTGAGTGCAATTACCTAGTGAGGAGGTGACTTTGTTGACCTATTAACTTTGGCGCCTACCTATTGTGGTCGATTGGCCAATAATTGGACAGTTTCTTAGGTAGTATGAAGCGTTAGAAAAATTGACGGTATATATACTTGAAAGAACATATATATTACCTGAAAAATTATGGTTCTTGAGCCTAATGTCATGTATATAAATATTCTAATGTATCTGATGTATATGACCCTTGAACTGAAGTATATATGTCTGAAAAAAAAAGAAAACTGTGGATCTGGCTTTGACTCACTGGCTCGCTTCCTAATATAGGCACCTACTCCACTACAGAAAACAGGAGAAAAATCCGGTGCTCCATGCAAATGCATAAAGTGCAGTATTAGGCGAATGTAAAAGCGCAATTTTACTCTTTTGGGATAAAACATATATTTTATCATGTGAAATATCTAAGTAAACTGAATAGGTAAGTAAACAAATAGAATGAAAATATGTTTTGAAACAATAAGCTCGTTCCTCATGTATAGATGAAATGTTAATTATGCAAAAATGCGGGATTCTTAAACTGCGCCTTCAAGAGTGGAACGCGATAGCGATATGCTGTTCTCAGTGCGTATTTCAAACACTTAAGCTGTGTTCCAATTCTTAGACAGCACGTAGACAGTCTACATTGTCTGCTTAGAAGACAGCACCGAGCCCACGCTGTCCGAGAATCGGAACACTTCTGGACAGCTTTAACGCGACGATACGCCACCTGGCGTTCAGGAAAAAAGTTTGAAGCAAACAAACGTAACAGTTGTATTTTCTGGCTTATTTCGTGTTGAAATCAAAAACAAATAAACGTAACTCACATTAAGCATCCGGGGAAGCGTCTGTTTGTGTGCAGACGAACATTGCGACGAGAGTTGATTTGTCTTAGCGATTCGCTGAGCCGCCATCTTGTTAAGGCAGCAAAGTAGCCTGCATTGTAATTGTCTAGAATGCGGTCTTCTCGAAGCTGTCTATTTTGCCGGCAACGTGAGAATTCGAATGTGACTTATTATGGCCGCCGTTTATATAGGTGTCTATTTAGCCGTCTACGGTGAGCATTAAAACACACCCGTATGTGTGAAACGTTTTCGACCTTGGTATGCACACACTACGTGTGATTCAGGGTGCAGTAGTGTATGGGCTTTTTGTAGTGGGTGACTGGGTTTTCCCTACGAAGTTATGATGATAACCCCATGTTAAGACACCCGATGGCATTGCACCCATGTACCACGCCTTACTACTATAGTTAATGATGTATATTGAAGCATGCATACAGGACGCTTATGTTTGTAAAGCATGAAAGATACTTTCGCCGCATTTCTAAGCTGAGGAAGTTTCTTTCACTGTATTCACATGGAGAGTAGTAGGAGAAAGCTTTGTGACACAGTGGCTGTGTGATAGAACACCCGCTTGCCACGTGAATGACCAAGGGTCCATCCCTATTCCCACCCAGAATTTCTTATTTGTTTTATTTGCATTTTTCTCAATTTCTCGGTCGCGCAAAGAGGATAATTTTTTGGTCTCAACCAACGATGCCACAGCCCACACGGACGCCGACACCGGAATTTCTGCAAAATGAGCTTTTGAACGCTTTTGCATGAAAATGTATTTCTGTTCACTCGTTAGCCAGCTACACTAGCTGGGTCACCTGAGAACTTAAGAGAAACCGGGGGACATTCTGGTTTCTCACTAAAACAGCCATAAATAAAAAAACGATGGGGACTTTTGAAAAAAATACCTAAATTCCTGCATAAAATTCAGCAGTAAATTTTTTTTACTTGTGAATCGCTCACAAGAAAATCCTTGAGGCAGGAACAAGAAAATGTCTACATAACTGAGAATATGACCAAGCGTTCCCGGGCTCTTTTATTAGCAGCTAAAACCTGGGCTAGGAGAGTTGGCTATGACTTTGCATGGCATTCCAATGGGAAGGTCTTGGTGCGTAGGAAGAGTGGAGAACGTGCGCAGGTCATCAGGTGTGAGGATGACTTGTCAGCGTTGAGCAATTGATGTTAGTTTTTTGTGCTGTTTCTTGGTATCTCTTTTTTTTGTTTGTTTTTACTGCTCTGTAAAATGGATGACCTCGGATATATCGCCCTTCGTGAGTTAGCGAAGCGGTTTGGAAACGTACAAAGAGGTTTTCTCCGATGCTTCCATTTAAATGTACAATCATTGGGAAACAAAGTAAATGAACTCGAGTGTCTGTTTAATCAAATGAAAGGTTGTTTTGATGTTGTTATGCTAACGGAAACCTGGAAATCGGATATTTCAGAAGAATTTGAACTACCTCATATGAAAACGTTCTCTGTTTTTCGGCCAAGTCGTCGAGGAGGTGGTGTCACTATGCTACTTGAAAATTCTTTACCAGCCGTATTGCTCGAAAAGTTTACTTCAGTTACTGCTCATTACGAAATGTTATGTGTTCAGTTTCAAGATGTCATAGTTGCTGTGTGTTACCGGCCACCTGATGGTGACTTGTCTGATTTTTTTGCATTTTTAGATGTTTTCTTAACATTTGTAAATCAACATCAATACACTGTTATATTGGGTGGTGATTTCAATATTGACATGGGGCATGAAAGCACGAGAAAGTGTGACTTTGAAACTATTATTGCATGCAACGGTTGCGAAAACATTATAAATAGATCCACTAGAATTAGTCTGTCTTCGGAGACCACCATAGACTTATTTATCACAAACTGTGATCTGTCGTGTGTTACCTGTGCTGTCCTTACGTATCCTATTAGTGATCACATGGCGATATGTTGTTCTGTAAAACAGCTGTACCTACGTTAATTCAGAATGACATTCCTTATAGTTATCAGCATGTCTCGCCAGCTGCTTTAGATGCTTTCCGTTTAGAGATTGGCACTTTGCATTGGGACAATGTTTTTTACTCAAATGATGCAAACTCAGCCTATGACGCTTTTTTAGAATCGTTTATTTGTATATACAAAAAACACTTCCCTTATAAACAGCGGAAAAAACGTAAAGGTTGTCGGAAACCTTGGATGACACGTGAACTCTTACGTAAAATAGACAGAAAAAAACAGATTATTCCGGAAATTCATACGTACGCGCGACGAGGCGGACCTAATTGCTTTCAAGCAGTTCCGAAATGCCTTAAGTAAAGAAATGAAGAAATCAAAGGAGCTGTATCATATACAAGCATTTACTGTGTGTTCAAAACGAGCAGATGTTTTATGGAATAGAATAAACTCTTTGATGGGCCGAAATTCGAAAACAGAAGAAATTAAGAGAGGTACTCCATGACGGAACTTGGTCAGTGGGAGGCTATGGTCAATGTTTTAATGATTACTTCGTTTACAGAGACTTTAGCGACAGATCAACCGCTACTTGCCGAACTCTGGTCCAGAAATTGCAACCCGTTTTTTCTTAGCAGGTACTATCGAACCAGAAGTCCGCACAGTATTTCTCGGCTTAAAAAACAGTCGCAGCTGCGACGCTGATGGCATCCAATAAAACCAGTGAAATATGTTATCGATCAGATCAGTCCAGCACTAACACACATATTCAATCTCTGGTATTTTCGACAGGGGTTTTTCCTTGGAAATGCAACGGCACGCGTAATAGCTCTCTACAAAAGGGGAACAAGCATAACGGTGCAAATTATCGACCGATTTCTATTCTCCCCGTATTTTCTAAAGGTTTCGAAAAAATTTATTTTTAGTCGCTTATCCTGTTTTTGCACCAAATATGTCCTAACAAAATCACAATATGGCTTCCAAAACATAAGTCGCGATTTTACTCTTTTGGGATAAAACATCTATTTTCTCATATGAAATATCTATGTAAACTAAATAGGTAAGTAAACAAATGGAAAGAAAATAAGTTTTGAAACAATAAGCTCGTTCCTCATGTATAGATGAAATGTTACTTATGCAAAAATGCGGGATTCTTAAACGGCGCCTGCAAGAGTGGAACGCGATAGCGACATGCTGTTCTCAGTACGTATTTCAAACACTTAAGCTGTGTTCCAATTCTTAGACAGCACGTAGACAGTCTACATTGTCTGCTTAGAAGACAGCACCGAGCCCACGCTGTCCGAGAATCGGAACACTTCTGGACAGCTTTAACGCGACGATACGCCACCTGGCGTTCAGGAAAAAAGTTTGAAGCAAACAAACGTAACAGTTGTATTTTCTGGCTTATTTCGTGTTGAAATCAAAAACAAATAAACGTAACTCACATTAAGCATCCGGGGAAGCGTCTGTTTGTGTGCAGACGAACACTCCGACGAGAGTTGATTTATCTTAGCGATTCGCTGAGCCGCCATCTTGTTAAGGCAGCAAAGTAGCCTGCATCGTAATTGTCTAGAATGCGGTCTTCTCGAAGCTGTCTATTTTGCCGGCAACGTAAGATTTCGAATGAGACTTAAGATGGCCGCCGTTCATATAGGTGTCTATTTAGTCATCTACAGTGAGCATGAGGGCACACCCGTACGTGTGAAACGTTTTCGACCTTGGTATGCACCCACTACGTGTGATTTAGGGTGCAGTAGCGTATGGGCTTTTTGAAGTGGGTGACTGGCTTTTCTCTACGAAGTTATCATGATAACCCCATGTTATGACACCCGATGGCAGTGCACCCATGTACCACGCCTTATTACTATAGTTAATGTTGTATATTGAAGCATGCATACAGGACGCTTATGTTTGTAAAGCATGAAAGATACTTTCGCCGCATTTCTAAGCTGAGGAAGTTGCTTTCACTGTACTCACATGCAGAGTAGTAGCAGAAGGCTGTGTGACACAGTGGCTTTGTGATAGAACGCCCGCTTGCCACGTGAATGACCAGGGGTCCATCCCTATTTACACCCAGAATTTTTTTATTTGTTTTATTTGCGTTTTTCTCCATTTTTCGGTCATGCAAAGAGGACAATTTTTCGGTCTCAACAAATGATGCCACAGCCCACACGGACGCCGACACCGAAATTTCCGCAAAACGAGCTTTTGGACGCTTTTGCATGAAAATGTATTTATGTTTAGTCGTTGGCCAGCTACACTAGTTGGGTCACCCGAGAACTCGAAGAGAAACCGGGGGACATTCTGGTTGCTCACTAAAACAGCCATAAATAAAAAAAACGATGGGGACTTCTGAAAAAAAATACTTAAATTCCTGCATAAAATTTAGCAGTACATTTTTTTACTTGTGTATCGCTCACACTTCGGGCAAGAAATGAAGATAACTTAGCACTAGGGATACCTGGGATCAAGGAAGGGAATCGGGAAACGAGATTGTGTAGACGCGCATGAGCGCACTTCTTCCCGCGTTGTCATGAATCCACATGGCGTGCTCCGACAAGAGTTCAGGAAGAGTAACAGCAACAGAAGCGCCAAAGAGTTCACGGTATGCCCCATTTGAAAGGACGCTTTAACTTAGGGCAAAGGGCGGGTGAATAAAAAAACTTTAAAACCCTGTGCCACTTCTCCTTACTTAAGGTTCCGTCGACACAGACTATCCAATTAAGATTTTGCTCCAGGACTCTGTCCGAAGCGGAAAGGAACTGCTCCTATTTAAATAAGCAAGCATTAGCCCTAGCACTCGCATGACGTGATTTGAGGACTACATATATGACAATCGCTTTCTTTGGTGCCTGACTACATGGTACGAGCACCGAAAATCCGTCAGAGGAGTGACCCGCGGTAGTGGGAATGCTTGGAGAAGTAAGTTATTACTTGTCAGAGATGTGGTAAATTTTATAGAAACATATTCTTTGCTGCAGCAAGTGAAATTATGAATTAAGAAAAGCTGCCCTGAATTTTGTCTGAATGACAGAGCCGCTTCCGGTCGCACTTCAGCCGGAAGGCTGAGGTCACTTACTATCAGCCTGGCTCAACTTGCGACACCAAAACGTGCTTCCCATAGACGGCTGGCTCTTAACCTACCATATTAGACTTGCTTCATGAAATGAACCCAGGCATGCCGACCATGAAGTGCATTGTAGGATCCATGTTTTCAATGCGAAGCATTTCTTAGCGAACTTTGCCGACTTTGAATCTATCTATCTATCTATCTATCAATCTATCTATCTATCTATCTATCTATCTATCTATCTATCTATCTATCTATCTATCTATTTAGCCGCCTACGACATTTAGCTATGATGGTATCGATACCAAACTTGGTACGGCATAACATGACTGTATGAAGAACATATTTGACTAGTCATAACATGAAAAGCATGAAATGTGTGTCATGAATGTCATGATTTACATTTCATGGTCCAGCCGCTCTTGCAGTGGTTTCGTTCACATGACATGTTGCAAAACTGGTATGATGACATGATTGCATGGTGAACACGCGATGGACCTTAACATGAAAATCATGGCATGCGTGTCATGTAACAACATGACTACATACCGAGCTCATGATGCACTCGCAGGGCGTTTCACTAGCGTCACTTATACCAACTTTGGTATTACGGTACGTAAGTAGATGGCGAAAGTATGTGACTGGTGCAAACCTAATAGTTATGGGATGTGTGTCATGTAACAACATGACTACATGCCACGCTCATTATCCGCTGATGGCCGTCTCGCTAGCTTCACTTTTATCAAATTTCGTATATGGGGCGTGAATGGATGACGAAGGTATGATACTGGTGCAAACTTGATAAACATAAAATGTCTGTCATGTAACAGCATGACTACATGCTACGTTCATGATGCGCTCGCGGTGGTTACGATAGATTTACATGTACAAAACTCGGTATTACGTGACGTGAACGGACGACATAGGTAAATGACACACACAAACATGATAATCACGACAAGCGTGTCATCAACCAACATGACTACATGTTACGCATGTTGCATGTTACATGTTATGCATGTTACATGTAACATGACTGCATGTTACATGATACGCTCGCGGCCGTTTCGCTAGCTCTACGTAAGCCAAATTTGGTATTACGTGACTTCAATGGATCACGAAGGTATGTGACTGGTGCAAACAATAATTATGAGATGCGTGTCTTGTGAGAACATGACTGCATGCCACAGTCAAGGCGCCAATTAGCATTTCGACGTTACGCGGTGCGCGTGCTCACCGGCGTTCATTTTGTCGGGTCACACCAGCATTGCCACGCCATGGCACCTCTTCTGCGATATACGCGCAGGCACGCGCCGCGCTGCGGTGTTTGACGCATGCGCGTTTCATCGCGTCTTGTGTCCTTTCGTCACGAAAAGAGAGAGACGCAGTGTTGTCTGGGCAATGCATCGGTGCAAAATGCACCATGTCGCGCCAGTTGTCTTCGGGCCGCGCCGATTGACGCTGGTCGCGCCTGGCGTGAGGCCATAGAGTGCTCGCATTTTGCGCTTCATGATGCCCTCACGACCGTTTTTCTGGCTCCACGTATACCAAATTTGGTGTTTCGTGGCGTCCATGAATGACGAATGTATATGACTGATGCAAAAATGATAATTCAGACATGCGTGTCATGTAATAATAAGCCAACATACCACGCTCATACGTGGTCGCAGTCGTTTCGCAAGCTCCACACATACTAAATTTTGTATCACGTTGCATGAATAGATGACGAAGGTAAACGACACATCCAACATTGTAATCATGACATGGAAGCCATATACGGCATCATTTGCCTCCACCTTGAAACATTGTGGTGATTTTAAAGTGACATATCAACCTTCATCATTCATGCTTTGCATATGATCAATTCGCACTGTACGGGGGATCTGCGAACTTTTTTATCGACACTGAAAATAAAAATTGACAAGTGTCTGCTGACGAATGCCTCTCGTGTATGCAGGGTGATTATTTGAAATTTTGTTGCTGTTTCCTATCACCTTTTCTTTGCTACGTCGGGTACTTGGTGGACAATTTTTGAACCAGCGTGTATATTACTAGTAACACAGTCATAGATTACACTAATCAAACTCATGTGCGTGGTTTTGACATTGTGTTTGTGCGCTTACTTGTTGCACTTTAACAAGATCGAACGTTGAGCAAACTGGTGACTCCAAATTGTTTCATGGTATTCGAACCGTTCTCATATATTTGGTGTTCTTTTTGGGGTATGCTTGGAAATAGTACTTCCGCTGTCGCAGGCATTTCCTTTTGGTTTGTTTTATGCATGAAGTTGTGATTAGGAAATTTCCGCGTCTATAATTAGCTGCAACAATTCATTCCGAGTTGTGTTTTTTTTTTGCTGAGCAAGAACAACAAGTAGAAAATTTGGTTTTCATTCTCACGTTGCTCTTGATAGTGCGTTTTTGCTGCACGTAGCGGGCCGTGATAACTCGCATGCCCTTTAACTACTACATGCCGTATACATACTCCCAGTAGCATATGTACATTGACTCAACATTACGCGCAAAGATACACCGATTACTTTCGCATTTCATGCATAGAGATCGATGAAAGTGTGTACATACTTGTGTAGTATTTAGAATGTATTTGCAGCCAAAAGCAGAGATATTTTTATTGGATGTTTTTTTCCATTGGATCCCACAATACCAATGAGCAAAATAAGCAATAAAATAGGAACCTGCTGGAGCGAGCCCAACATTAGGAATTGGACGAAAATCTCGTGTTCTAATATATTCAATTTTACTTTATTGCCACTCCATATCTAATCTAACTGTCGAATCTGCGGGCGCTGCCTTCACATTTTGGGGGCGAAGCTCTTTGTGGTATAGAGCTACCCCGCACACCTTGGCGTACCCAGCGCAGCATATACACAAACGAATGGACAGACGCACGCATGGACGAATGAACGAAAATACAGACTGACAGACGCACGCAGAGACGGAGATCGCATGCGTGAATAGACAGATGGACGGACGCATGCCCGGAAGCAAGAACGGACAGACACACGCACATACGAATGAACGGACGCATGCACGGACGAAGGCATGTACTGGTGAACGACGTACACATGCATGGACGGACGAGTGGACACATGAACGGATAGAAGGATGGACGCATGCACGAATGGATCTGTAGGCGTATGCCACAGGAGCGAAAGAAAGACACGCCTGAACGATAACCGATGCCAGCCCGGAACGTGAGCCGTGGCTTCACGTGCCACGGCTTAGCGCCTTCTTTATTTTCTTCTGTCGCCATCGCGCGCTCTCCGGTTTGCGCGCCGCCCGAACGAGGGCGCTACAGAGCCCCCCGAGTAGACTGAAGTCGGAATGTGACATGCCGTTTGTGGTATTCCAACGTAAGATCAGTCGTAGATGAGCAGGCTTCTAGGCGGTCTCCGGTACGCCGGCTTGAGTCGGTCCAAGCTGACTGTCTCTTCACGGCCGTTCTAAAGTAGAGTGGCAGTTTTGGGGTTGCGGTGAAGGATGCGGAATGGTCCGTCGTAGGCTGGTGTCAAAGGTGGTCTGACCGCGTCGTGGCGCACGAAAACATGTGTTGCAGTGGCCAGATCAGGGTGGACAAATATGGTCGTGTGTTGTCGGAAGGTCTGGGTGGAGTGGGCCGGAGGTCTTGAACGCAGTCGAGGAGGCGTTGTAGGAATTGCTGTGGCTGGTCTGGTAGCTTAGTTGACGTGAAGAAGTCTCCCGGAAGCCGTAGAGAAGTGCCATACACCAGCTCTGCTGTTCAGCACTGCAGGTCTGCCCGGATGACAGCTCGTAAACCTAAGAGCACCAGTGGCCAAGGCATCAACCCAGGTGGCTCTATTGAGGCGGGTAGTCAAGGCGGTCTTCAGTTGTCGGTGGAAGGCGTGTCCCCATGCCGTTGGCGGCAGGGATGATAAGCGTGGTACGGCAATGTCTGGCTCCGAGGATGCGATTAAGGCAAGTAAACAGCGAGGACTCAAACTGACGTCCACGGTCTGTTGTCACGGTGCCAGGACAGCCAAAACGGGATACCCACGTAGAAATGAAAACGCGGGAAGGAAGGTGGTTCCAGTCACTGCTTTATTGAGGGAAAAAAGAAGCATGGCAAGTGTTAGTGCGGCATATGGGAACTTTAACTTTAAGATGATGGTCTAACCGTGGTGATACATAATCTGGGGAAGGAAAAGATCATTTTTAAGTGTTGGATTCGTGTAAAAGATTTTGTGAAATAGGTTGAGACGGAAGTACTTACGACGTGACTTAAGTGTTGGTAATCCTAGGGTAGCTTTCATTGAAGAAACACTGGCGTAGCGGTTGTAGTTAGAGAGCACAAAACGAGCTGCACGGTTCCTGAACGGATTCAAGGGCTGTAGTTACTACGGAGCTAAATGGATCCCAAATAGAACAAGCGTATTCCAATTTCGATCTAACGAGTGTTGTGTACAATTTAAGTTTTAAATCTGAAGGAACGGATGAAAATGACGGCGGAGAAATCCAAGCATGCGATCAGCGTTATTAATTACATGTTCAACATGCCTATTCCAAGAGAGGTTGTGGGTTATATGCACGCCAAAGTAACGGTAACTAGTAACGGGGTTTAAAGAGGAGTTTTTGAGGGTATAGGAAAAATGGTCATTGACTTTATTGTGGTGCATTACTCTCATAACTTTACACTTACTGATGTTTAATTTCATGATCCATTTGTCGCACCAGTTAGAAACAGCGTCAATGTCGGACTGCAATGTAGAAACGTCATGTTGATTATGAATGACACGATACAGTACGCAATCATCAGCAAAAAGCCTAATGGTAGAATTAATTCCGACAGGCAAATCATTAATATAAATAAGAAAAAGCAACGGACCTAAAACCGAACCCTGTGGTACGCCTGATGTTACAGCAACGGTAGGAGAGTTATAATTATTAGCGTGAACATACTGCAGACGGTTTGTTAGAAAACAGTGAATCCAGTCAAGGATGTTAGGATCTATACTTAGCTTGCTCATTTTGAGAAGAAGGAGAGTATGCGAAACAGTGTCGAAGGCTTTAGCGTAATCTAAAAAGATGCAGTCGATAATGAAATTATTGTCGAAAGCACGAAAAAGATCGTTAGTAAAAGAAAGTAACTGCGTTTCACAAGAGAAGTGCTTCCTGAAACCGTGTTGCCAAGGGGGAAAAATGAGTTGGATTCGAGAAAAGATACTAAGTTTGAATAGATGATGTGCTCGAGAAGTTTGCAGGGTACACTGGTTAAGGATATTGGCCTGTAATGAGGGGAGAGTGGGTGTTACCTGATTTGTGAAGTGGAACCACCTTACCCACCTTCCAATCATCTGGCAAAGTGGAAGACTGCAAAGACTGCGAAAAAAGTTCAGCGAGTATAATGGAAGAATAAAGTTTTGTGTTTTTTAAGAACTTTGAATTGATGCCGTCGTTGCCTGCAGAGCTAGACAATTTCATTTTTTCTATTATACGGCACACTCCAGATGAATCAACAGATATGAAATCCATAGGAAAAAAAAGAAAGGTCTTCGACAGAAGGCATAGAAAAGGGTGTTGCCCCAGAAAAACAAGAAACAAATACATCATTCATCACATTGCAGCAGTCACGATTGGAAACAGCATCACCATTGCTATCTAGTAGGTGAAACGTTGTAGATCTGCTGCCACGAACTACATTCCAAAATTGCCGGGGATTATCTTTCAGTAGGGTGGGTAGGGTAATGTTGTGGAATACATTTTTAGCCTGCGCAATGGCGTTTTTGTACTCTTGTTCAGCGACGAAGTACGCGTGCCAACGCTCAGGCGTCATCACCACTTTTGCTCGGCGGAAAATCCTTTTCTTCTTGTTTAGTAAGCGCTTCAAATGGGCGTTAACCAAGGGCTTTAGAAGAAGAAAGGATCTGTTTTTTAGGAATGTAGCGGTCAATCAAAAAAGCGACCTTTTCTTTAAACATAAACCAATTTTCTTGAAGGTGCGTGTATGAAAACCAGGCATATAGTTGTGATGAACTTAGCACGTTCATTATTATTGCAGCAAAATTGGCGCGTTTTTATAATCGGTCTACTAAAATTTAACTTGCTTCGTGCAAGGTAAATGGGCATGAATACTACAGTGAATAAAACAGTGATCACTTAGACCGGGCATAATACTAGGGGGAGACGAGTTCTGGAGTGGTCGGTAAGTAGCAAATCTAGTACATTGGCAGAATGAGGTGAGCAAACGAGTAGGCTGAAGTAACGGTACCCCTGAGACAATGGTAGAGGGCCCACAATGTCTAGATGAACATGGTCGAAACGACGGCCGGGTGGAAGGAAAGGTTGGAGCGGCGTCTTAGTATGACGGGAGACCTTTGTCATCTGGCAGGGCAGGCACATGCGCGTCCAAGCGCGCACACCACCGTTGATTCCGGGCCAGACATAGCGCTGGGTGAGAAGACGCTGAGTAGCCCGAATGCCAGGGTGACAGATGTCGTGTAAGGAGTGGAAAACGGTGCGTCGTAATGAAGCGGGAACGAAAGGGCGGGGAAGGTCAGCTGAGACATCGCACCACAAGCGCTCAGATGATAATGGATGAGGCACCAGGCGTAGTCGGAGAGAACGGGGGTTCACCCGAAAAGCGGCAAGCTCTCTATCACCCTGCTGTGCCGAGGAGAATGAGGCCCAGTCGATGGTTGGCGGTGGAGAGTCAACCGCGGCTATACGAGAAAGGGCATCTGCGGCGGTGTTGTCAGCTCCTTTCACGTGGCGGATGTCAGTCGTGAACTCCGATATATAAGCCAGATGGCGGAGTTCACGGGGCACGTACTTGGATGAGTTAGTGCGGAAAACATACGCCAGTGGCTTATGGTCAGTCAGCACGTAAAACGAGCATCCTTCCAGGAAATGCCGAAAGTGCTGTATTGCAGCGTAGGTGGCTAGTAATTCCCGGCCAAAGACGCTGTAGCGGGTCTCAGCAGAAAGTAGCTTTCGAGAGTAAAACGACAAGGGTCTCCACTCGGAGTTAATGCACTGCTGTAAGACGGCTCCGACGGCCACGCTGGATGCGTCCACCATCAACCGAGTAGGGGCGTTGCTGCGTGGATGAATGAGAAGCACGGCGTTAGCGACCGCTTGCTTAGCAGCAGCAAAGGCGGCCTGGGCCTCTGACGACCAAGGAATGGTGGAGGACGGGCCGGCGGTCGACCGAAGGAGGTCGGTGAGCGGTCGTAGCAGTTCGGCACAGTGTGGTATGAAGCGCCTGGAAAAATTCACAATCCCCAGGAATTGGCGTAAGTGGCGCAGTGTTGTAGGATGAGGATAATCCTGAATTGCTTTAACGTGGGACCGGAGAGGGCGTATTCCTTTGGATGATATGTGATGGCCCAAGAACTCGAGCTCAGATGCGCCGAAAGTACACTTAGAGGCGTTCACAACGAGGCCGTACTGCTGAAGACGTTGGAACAGAGCGCGTAGAAGGTGCTCATGATCTTCAGGTGTGCGGCTGGCCATGAGGACATCGTCAAGGTACGCAAACACAGTAGGAAGACCCCGTGTGACCTAAGAAATGAACCGCTGGAAAGTTTGAGGCGAATTGCGGAGTCCAAAAGGCATCCGCACGTATTCAAACAACCCAAAGGGCGTCGTGATGGCGGTCTTAGGTATGTCGGCGGGCTCGACAGGAATCTGGTGGTACGCCTTAACAAGGTCCACTTTCCTGAAAATTGTGCAGCCGTCGAGGCGCGATGTAAAATCCTGGATGTGAGGTAGAGAGAGGATATCTATCGTGGACAGTCTTGGCGTTCAACGCTCGATAGTCCCCACAAGGACGCCAGTCACCAGGATCACGCTTTGGCGCCAAATGCAGCGGGGAAGCCCAAGCGCTTGACGACGGGCGGATAATGCCGAGCTGCAGCATGTGGTCAAACTCCCGTTTAGCAATAGCTAGGCGGTCTCCGAACAGGCGGCGTGGTCGAGCGGCTGCCGGTGGACCCCGGGTGACGATGTGGTGTGTCACCGTATGTTTGGGCGGCTGAGTGAGGTTGCACGGTTTAGTTAACTCCGGGAAACTCGCCAAGATTTTTTCGAACGGTGAGGAAG
Source organism: Rhipicephalus microplus (assembly GCF_013339725.1). Lineage (NCBI taxonomy): Eukaryota > Metazoa > Arthropoda > Arachnida > Ixodida > Ixodidae > Rhipicephalus > Rhipicephalus microplus. The sequence continues at coordinate 96,002,823 of NC_051170.1, read as the reverse complement.
GTATCAGCATGCGGATGGCCATTGGAGCGATGTCGGACAGGACTCCCGAGATGGAGAGACGAGTCTTACCATCTATGAGGCGGCGCCGCCGCACGCTGACGTCCAAATCGAAGTATGAGAGGAAGTCCGAACCGATGATCGGTTGAACCACGTCTGCGATGACGAAAACCCACCGGAAAATGCAGCGAAGGCCGAAGTCGAGGGTGAGAGATCGGAGCCCATACGTTGCTATAGACGAGGCGTTGGCAGCACGAAGCACTTGCCCCTGTGACTTTGAATGACCAGCCTTAGTCGGGGGCACAACGCTAATTTCCGCGCCCGTATCTATAAGGAACCTGGTGCCCGATAGCTGGTCCGTGACCATGAAAAGGCGGCTGGGACGAGAAGGGAGATCACACGCCGCCGTCAGTGATCCCGGCAGGCGTTTCCCTGCCACGAACATGGGGGTGTACACTTCGTGGCTCGGTGTCGGAAACGCCGGTGGTACCAGCAGAGGGGTGGAGGGCTGGGACTCCGAGCATTTCGTGTGCGTGGAAGAGCTCGGCGACCGGAACGAGGCGAACGAGTCTCCTGCAGGGGGCTCCGGAGTGCGGCAATGGAGGCGGTGAGTTCGTCGATGCGGGCCTCAAGGCGCGAAATCGCTGTGTCTGCTGGTGGTAAGACAGCGTTGGTAGATGGGGAGGTCGCTTCATGAACCTGATTGGCGAGCTCCGACAGGCGGTCGAGATTGACGTCGCCGGCCGCCGCGAGGACGAGGCGGATTGGCTGAGAAAGGCGTTGGAGGAAGAGCTCGCGAAGCAACGCTGAGTGGGCAGAGGCGTCGTGTTTCCCAAGAAGCTGTCGCATTCCGCGCAGTAGTTGGGAGGGGCCCCTGTCGCCAAGGTCCCCCTCTGCAAGGAGCTGCTGTAGGCGGACGCGTTCCGAAGGCATGATGCCCTTCATGATGCCCTCACGAGCGTTTTTCTAGCTCTACGTATACCAAATTTGGTGTTTCGTGACGTCCATGAATGACGAATGTATATGACTGATGCAAACATGATAATTCTGACATGCGTGTTATGTAATAATAAGACAACATACCACGCTCATACGTGGTCGTGGTCGTTTTGCAAGCTCCACACATACTAAATTTTCTATCACGTTGCATGAATAGATGACGAAGGTAAACGACACATCAAACATTGTAATCATGACATAGAAGCCATACACGGCATCACTTGCTTCCACCTCGAAACATTGCGGTGATTTTAAAGTGACATATAAACCTTTCTCATTCGTGCTTCGCATATGATCGATTTGCACTGTACGGGGGATCTGTGAACTTTTTTATCGACAGTGAAAACAAAAATTGACAGGTGTCTGCTGACGAATGCCTCTCATGTATGCAGGGTGAATATTGCAAATTTTGTTGCTGTTTGCTATCACCTTTTCTTTGCTACATCGGGTACTTGGTGGACAATTTTTGAACCAACGTGTATATTACTAGTAAAACTATCATAGAGAACACTAATCAAACTCATGTGCATGGTTTTGACATTGTGTTTGTGCGCTTACTTGTTGCACCTTAACATGATCGAACGTTGAGCGAACTGTTGACTCCAAATTGTTTCATGGTATTCGAACCGTTCTCATATATTTGGTGTTGTTTTTGGGGTGTGCTTGGAAATAGTACTTTCGCTGTCGCAGGCATTTCCTTTTGGTTTGTTTTATGCATGAAGTTGTGATTAGGAAATTTTCGCGTCTATATTTAGCTGCAACAATTCATTCCGAATTGTGTTTTTTCGCTGAGCAAGAACAACAAGTAGAAAATTCGGTTTCGATTCTCACATTGCTCCCGATAGTACGTTTTTGCTACACGTAGCGGGCCGCGATAACTCGCATGCCCTTTAACTACTACATGCCGTATACATCCTCCCAGTAGTACATGTACATTGACTCATCATTACGCGCAAAGATAAACCGATTACTTTCGCATTTCATGCATAGAGATAGATGAAAGTGTTTACATACTTGTGTAGTATTTAGAATGTGTTCGCAGCCAAAAGCAAAGATATTTTTATTGGATGTTTTTTTTCCTTTAGATCCCACAATACCAATGAGTAAAAGCAGCTATAAAGTAGGAACCTGCTGGAGCGAGCCCAACATTAGGAATTGGACGGAATTCTCGTGTTCTAATATATTCAATTTTACTTTATTGCCACTCCATATCTAATCTAACTGCCGAATCTGCGGGTGCTGCCTTCACATTTTGGGGGCGAAGCTCTTTGTGGTGTAGGGCAACCCCGCACCCCTCGGCGTACCCAGCCCAGCATATCCACAGACAAACGAATGGACAGACGCACGCATAAACGAATGAACGAAAATACAGACAGACAGACGCACGCAGAGATGGAGATCGCATACGTGGATAGACGGACGGACGGACGCATGCCCGGAAGCACGAACGGACAGACACACGCACATACGAATGAACGGACGCATGCACGGACGAAGGCATGTACTGGTGAACGACGTACACATGCATGGACGGACGAGTGGACACATGAACGGATAAAAGGATGGACGCATGCACGGACGGATCGATAACCACACGCACGGACAGACGGATGGCCGCATGCCCGCACCCATTCACCGATAGACACACGGATGGTGACACGCATGAACGTGCAGACGGAAGGACAACTGATGACTGAGCAGACGCTTCGCCCCAATCATCATCATCACCATCATTTTCATCGTCATCATCATCAGCCTGACTACGTCTACTGCAGTACAAAGGCTTCTCTCATGTTCCGCCAGTTAACTTGGTACTGTGCTTGCTGCTGCCAATTTATACCCACAAACTCCTTAATCTCATCTGCCCACCTAACCTTCTGTCTCCCCCTAAACCACTTGCCTTCTCTAGCATTTCAGTTAGTTACCCTTAATGACCAGCGGTTATCCTATCTACGCACTACATGCCCGGCCCATGGTCCGGCTCCTCTTCTTGATTTCAACCATAATATCTTTAACCTCCGCTTGTTCTCTAATCCACTTTGCTCTCTTCTTGTCTCTTAAGGTTACACCTACCATTTTTCTTTCTATTGCTCGCTTCCTCGTTCTCAATTTAAGCTGAACCCTCTTTGCAAGTCTCCAGGTTGCTGCTCCGTAGCTATGCAGCGGCAAGATACAGCTGTTATATACTTTCCTCATGAGAGATAGTGGCAATCTACCTGTCATAATTTGAGAGTGCTTCCCAAATGTGCTCAACCCCATTCTTATTCTTCTAGTTACTTCAATCTCGTGGTTCTGCTCTGTGGTTATTACCTGCCCTAGGTAGACATAGTCTTTTACAAATTGAAGTAAACATTTCCTATTTCCAAATGCTGCTCTCTTCCGAGGTTGTTATACCTTACTTTCGTTTTCGGTAGATTAATTTTAAGACCCACCTTTCTGCTCTCCTTTCCTAACTCCGTAATCATGAGTTGCATTTCGTCCCTTGAGTTACTCAGCAATGAAATATCATCGGCGAAGCACAGCTTAGTAAGGTACTCTTCATTACCTCTTACCCCTAACTGTTCCAATTCTGGGCCTCTGAAAACCTCAAGTAAGCACGTGGTAAATAGCAATGGGAAGATTGTATCCCCCAGCCATACACACTTTTTGATTGGTATTCTGTTGCTTTCTTTATGAAGTACTGTGGCGGCAGTTGATCCATTGTATATTTCTTCCAGGATGTTTATATATGCATCAACGTCCTGATTCCGCAGTGTCTGCATGACGGCTGATATTTCTACTGAATCAAACGCCTTCTCGTTATCTATGAAAACTATGTATAGTGGTTGGTTATATTCTGAGCATTTCTGTATTACCTGATTGATAGTATGAATGTGGTCGTTTGTTGAGTAGCCTGTTCGAAATCCTGCTTGTTCATTTGGTTGATTGAATTGTACTGTTTTTTTTAACTCTGTTAGCAATTACCTTTGTATACTACGAAGCATGTTTACTATGGAGAGTAAGCTGATCGGCCGGTAATTCTTCAAGTCCTTGTCATCTCCTTCCTTATGTAATAAGATTATGTTAGCATTCTTCCAAGAATTTGGTACTCTTCCCCTCAGGAGACACCTTGTAAACAGGTTGGCTAGTTTTTCTAACACAATCTGTGCTTCATCTTTCAGCAGATCTGATGTTACCTGATTCTAACCAACAGCTTTGCCTCTTCGCATGCTCTCCAAGGCTTTTCTGACTTCTTCTTTCATTACTGGTGGGGTGTCATCTGGGTTGCTGCTAGTTTTTATGTATTAGCATGGTTGTCCCGGCTATTGTACAGATATCTGTAAAACTCCTCCACTATTTTAACTATCCTATCTATATTGTTAGTTATTTTGCCTTCTTTGTCCCTTAGTGCATACATCTGATTTTTGCCTATACCAAGTTTTCTCTTTAATGCTTTGACGCTTCCACCACTTTTCAGAGGATGTGCAACTCTCTCCACGTTATACCTTCTCACATCGCATACCGTACGCATATTTATCAACTTCGAAAACTCTGATAGTTCTATTTTGCCTGTTGTACGTGAGACTTTCTTGCTTTGACGCTTCCTAATTAGGTTCTTCGTTTCCTGGGAAAGCTTGCCAGTGTCCCAACTACCGTGCCTCGAACTTTCACTGCACACTCCGTAATGATACTCGCCAGATTATCATTCGTTGTATCTACGCTAAGGTTGGTTTCCTCAATAAGAGCCAAGTACCTGTTCTGAAGCGAGACTCTTCATTCCTGTACTTTCCCTCTCAGTGATAGCTCATTGATTGGCTTCCTGCGTATCAGTTTCTGTTGTTCCTTCTCAAGGCTAGGCGAATTCGAGACCGTACCATTCCATGGTACTGCATCATACCTTGCCAACCACTTCCACATCCTGCATGATGCCTGGTTATGCACTCTATATAAAGTCTATTTCGTTTTTATTTTCGCCATTAGGGCTCCTCCATGTCCACTTACTGTTTCCTTGTTTTCGGTAGAAGGTATTCAATATCCGCAAATTATTGCGTTTCTACGAGTTCTCTGGCATTTCTTCTACCGATGCCATAGTCTCATACTGCCTGGTCTCCAGCCTGCTTCTTCCCCACTTTTGCATTAAAGTCTTCCATCAGTATAGTATACTGTGTTTTTACCTTACACATTGCCAATTCCACGTCTTCATAAAAGCCTTCAACTGAAGCGTCATCATGGATGGATCTAGGCGCGAAAGCCTGTCTCTTATTGAGTCTAATTACGATCCTTTTATTAATGCTGCAGTATTCCTCTATGTTGCCAGCTATGTTTCTGTTAATTAGTAACCCCACTACCAGTTCTCTTCTGTCAGTCAAGCCCCTATATTAAAGGACGTGCGCATTCCGTAGCACCGTATAGGCCTCATCTGTCCTCCTAACACCACTGAGCCCTATTATATTCCATTTAACACCATCTAGCTCCTTGAATAGTACAGCTAGACTCGCCTCACTAGATAAAGTTATAACGTTAAACGTTGCCAAGTTCCGGTTCCAATGGCGGCCTGTCTGGATTCAGAGATTCTTGCACCCTCTGCTGCGTTGCAGATCTGACAGCCACCGTGTTCAGTTGCTTCACAGTTGCTGGGGACTCAAAACCGTGAGTTAATTGGCGTATGCATGTGGGAAGTAGTGGCCAGATACTGCAACAGGGAGCCAATACTTCTCTGGTGAGGGAGTGCGTTACCGGCGGTGGTCACCGGTGAGGCCGCACCCCAGGTCTCTTAATGCAGGTTGCATCACCACGCGGATTTTTTCATCCGGTTCGGAACTGCGCGGCACCGGGATTTGAACAATGGAAATTTTGCGTGCCCAGCGGATGCTCTAACCACTATTCCATCGCCGTCATTGCCCCTATAATGAAAATAACTCCGTGGATGCACTGTGATATTTATTTTCGTTGTGCAGATTCATTTGCTTCACCACATGTGTTGTGTATGCGCTTATAATCAGAAAGGCAGGGAGGAGGAGGAAGAGAAAAACTTTATTCATCCCAAGAGGGAAAGGTGCGGTTGTGGAGTGTCAGAGGAGCCTACCAAGCGTAGGTCTCCGCTATCTTTTTGGCCCAATCCAAGATCTGGTCCTGGACCTCGGGCGCCGAGCTGCACATAGCAGCCTCCCACTGCTCCTTACTAATAATGGGTAGATAATTAGGTGGTGGGTTTCGAGTACACCCCCACATGATATGGTCTAGGTTAGCTCTTCATTGACAGAAAATGCACAAAGGGGAGGGGTATATCGTAGGGTCTATTAGATGGCGAAAAATGGGGTAGGAAACGTACGGGTCTGTAACTGGTGCCATAGTATTTCATGGTAGCGCGAAGCTCCATGATGTAGGGGGGGGGGGTATATAGTGCGCTGTAGGCGGTAGTGATTTTTTTTATCGTGGAAGGTCAAAAGACGATCTCTCGCGCTGAAGAAGGCCACGTGGTCTAAGGCACCATCAGAGGCCTGCGCTCAGCCGGTCATTCCTCGAGCACAGGTATGAGCCGCCTCAATGCCACTCAACCTCGCAGGCGCAGGCGTCCATATGAGAGCAACGTCTTGCGTGGGAGGATGTTTCATAAGACTTGAAAGGGCAGTTCATCAGATGTGACTTGCGCTGAAGTTGCCTGTAGCTGTTTTGAAGTCACTTCTAATCATAGTCATATTGGGGATGGATAGACCTAAAGCGATGGCAGCCTCCTCTGCCTCCTCTGAAGAGTTGACAGTGATGGATGCCTTTGTGAGCGCCTTGCCGTTATAGTCCACAGGAGATAGGGCATGGGATGAGGAGGATAGGTATCCTGCCGCATCGACATAGAGCACGTCATTTTCTCCATGCAATTTTTTCTGAAGAGCTTTTGCTCTTTGGATTCTACGCTTAGTGTGATATGTTGGATGCATGTTTTTAGGAAGGGGTAGTATGAGTAATTGTTTGCGTATGTTTTGGGGAATGTTGTATTTACCATTGGTGAGTTAGGTGAAGTTAATTTGGGTAGACGATAAAATGTGGCGACCTGCGCTAGTGGTCGCCAGCCTTGCGTATTGAGCTGTTAAAAGGGCTTCACGGATTTCACATAGGGTATTTATGACTCCTGTCTGGTGGAGTAGTGCGTTAGAGGCGTTGATTGCAATGCCTAGCGCGTATTTGTAAACTCTGCGGAGAAGGGTGTTGACCGATTCCTCATCTGCTAATATAAGGTGAAGGTAAGGGAGGGTATATGTGATTTTACTAATCACAAAAGCTTGTATTACACCAAGTAACTCTGACTCTCGGAGCTTTACATTTTTCCCTGAGATTCTTCCCATCATTCTTAGGGTGTTTTCAATGATATTCCGTGAAGCTTCGAGTGTTTACGTATTAAGTCGGTTGTTTTGGATAAATAAACCTAACACACAAATGCGTGATACTCAAGGAATGAGGCACCCATTTATGTGAACTTCGATCATTGGAACATGTTTGTTCCGACGATGAGTTGGTAGAAGGAGTAAGTCTGATTTATTTGGTTTACAATAGAGATTCTTCTAAAATGTTAGTGCTGCTAATATATCTACAGCTGTTTGTAGGGTGTCTTGAATGCGTCCATCTGAGCGCCCTTTCACCCATAAGGTGACATCATCGGCATAGATGGAGAAGTTCAAGTCAGGGATACGTTGAAGAGGGTTGGGTATAGGTAGCATAACCAGGTTAAAAAAGGTTGGAGAGAGCACTGACCCTTGAGGTGTTCCGAAGCTACCTACTGTATAGGGTGAGGAATGTTCTGGTCCTAATGGTAATGTAGCTGTGCAGTCTGTGAGGAAGCTTTTGATGTAAGAGTAGATTTTAGCGCTACAAAAAATGCAGTTGAGGCCAGCATACTGTTTCACTTTCTTGCATAAAAAATTGATAGACACGGTAGGACAGATATGCTCTTCATAGATTTCTGCAAAGCCTTCGATAAAGTTCTCCATAGTAATATAATTTCCAAACTTAGAACAATGGGTATACCCAAAATATTCGTTTATTGGATTTCTGCGTATTTAAATAATCGCGAACAGTACGTTGATGTAGGGGGCCAATATTCGGACTGTCTTCCGGTCACATCAGGCGTACCACAGACCAGTGTGTTAGGCCCTTTGCTTTTTCTATAGTACATCAATGATATTGTTGATGTTATTCACCCTAGTGTGGAAATAAGATTGTTTGCAGATGATTGTGTTTTGTTCAAAGAAATACGTTCCACTAACGATTTCGACAATCTGAGCACGTGTCTTTGCAATATATCTGAATGGTGCAACAAATGGGGAATGTGTCTCAACGCGAACAAATGTATGTGCCTTCCAGTGACTCGCCAACGTATAAATACATATTAGTGTCTTCACCACTGCAACAAGTAAACTCCTACAAATACCTTGGTGTGACACTCACTTCCAACCTATCTTGCAATCTCCGTATTGATTATGTTTGTTCATCTGCCTGCCGTAAACTATGTCTTCTTAAACATAAACTTCAAAGTGCTCCCACGAATGTTAAACTACTTTGTTACACAGCCCTTGTGCGGCCATAACTAGAGTACGCAAGCATAGTATGGGATTTTTTTACAGAACGTAATATATACACTCTTGAGCGTATTCAAAGAAAAGCTGTTAGATTTATATTCAACAAGTACTCCAAGTTAGACTCACCCTCAGATTTAATGCTAGCCAACAACATTCCCTTACTGCGGATGCGAAGACAAAAAGCTAGATTGGAATTCCTTGATCAACTTTTGAACAAAAAAAATAGCTCTAGACCCATCCCCGTATTTGACACCCCTTCGTAGCCGGCCCACCCGACACCACCACCCAAAGGCCTTGATCCCATATTTTTCTCGCAGAGACCTACTGAAGCATTCGTACTTTCCAAGAACCATAGGTGAATGGAACTGCCTAACTAATACATGTGATGAATGAACTAACCTACCAAACAACCTTCTTCGCCCTTTATTGTTTCGTTTCGCAATTATTTTTGTATGTGTATTACCACCCTGCTTGTACCTCGAGTTTGCAGTATTGAATAAAGAAAATAAAATAATTAAATATATAGCTGAGTGGGCTACGTTATGAAATGCTCCATGTTTGTCCAGACCAAGGGTTGCCTGAGTATCCTCGCTCTGATTAGGAGTTATGATGTCGTGTTGAAGACGAAGCATCGCATCTTGCGCTGAAAGTGAGGGCCTAAAACCAATCATTTCTGGAGGCAGTAGTCCATTATCCTCCACGTGTCTTTGGAGGCGTGCAAGCACAACATGCTCCTTAGTCTTTTCGAGACACGATGTTAAGGAAATGGGCCCCAGATTTTCTACTAAGGGAGCTTTGTTCAGTTTGTAATAAATATTACTCTGGCGTCTTTCCACGAAGGTGGAAGGGTGCCCGTGTCGAATAGGTCGTTAAATTACTCAGTGAAAGCTTTAATAGAAATAGGGTCACAATTTCTAAGAAATTTGCTGTTAACGTGGTCGGTGCCTGAAGCCGACGTGGTACGGTGTGTTGCGAGGGAATGCCTAACTTCCGCTTCCGTTATCGGCGCATCCAATGACTCATTAGGTTTCCCTGTGTAACATGATATAGAATCCTTACGTGATTGAGCTAAATGCAACGTGCGGAGGTTATCGAAGAGCTGTGCTAAATGGCCACTGTGCTTGTGTAACAGTTTAGTGATAGCATGAGGGTGTCGTGCGTGACAAGTGCTGGGGTCTAGCAGATGTCTAAGAGGTTGCCACGTTCATATATTACTGTAGGTGGTCATGCATTCCTTCACAAAGCTTACCCCATTGTTGTGCCGCCAATTGAGCCGTGTATCACTCGATTTGTTGGTCTAGCTTCGCTATCCTAATGCGGAGTTTCCTGATGTGGCGCTGGTGTTTCCGCCGTCGCAGAAGTGACTGTTTGGCTTCACACATATGGAGAAGCTTGGAGTCGAGAGTATTTATCGGGGTGTCGGGGGGTAGAGTTTTCGTGTGAATTTCAACATCTTTTTGAAGCTGTTGAGTCCACTCGGTAAGGTCTGCGATACGTGAGGGAGCGGTGCTGTTGCGGGTCTCTCTAAATTTGTCCCATTCTGTGAGCATCAGGGGTTTAGGTGCAATGGGTCTGTGTTTAAGCTGTAAAGTAATGCTATTAATGTAATGATCATTGCCAAGATTAGTTTACGTGTCAGTCCAAACCATTGTGGGGGCATTGTCAGTGAGGGTAAGATCGGGGAGGTATCTTTGTTCACACTGTTCCGCAAACGAGTAGGCACCTCCGGGTCGTCGTGCAGTGTAAAACGATGTGCCTGAATATGGGACCAGAGGGCTCTACCTTTCGGTGTAGATGCGGTGTAACCCCACGCTGGGTGGGAGGCGTTAAAATCCCCCAATATGAGGAGGGTGTGTTTGCCTGCCGAGGATGTAGCTCGGGCACATGGGAATTGAAGCGGTGCCTTTGTTCTTGTGGTCTACTATATACGTTGAGAATGTATCAGAGTGGTGAGTCAAGTTTACCAGGTAGTATTTGGAGAAAGTCGTGCTCAATGTCGATGTCAGCAAATTTCAAATAGGTAACTGTAAGGTACTTCTGAGTTAAGACAGCAGTGTTTGGTTTAGTGTCAGCCGGCTTTTGATGCGTTCTATAACCTGGCAGCTGCACTACACCATTTGTTTCTTGTAACGCAATGATTGGGGGAGGGGTAGTTTGTGATTCGATGAACTGCAGGAAGTTTTTCTTTTTTCGTCGAAACCCCCTGCAGTTCCATTGCCATCCGCAAAGTTCAGTGCGGCTGCGGGGAACCATTTTCGCTAGGTTGATTTGGCTTAGGCTGGGCAAGATCTGGATGGTTACAGTGGACCATGTCGATCCACTGCGTGACTCTATCTAGGGTTTGTTGCATCGGTAACATGGCTTGTTGTACCGAGGCCACGGACTCATGTAGCTTAAGCAAAAAAGCTGTGGAGAAGGTAATAAAATTGTATAGTTTTCCCTCAAGTTTGGTTACTTTTTCTTTTTCTTTCTCAACCTTCTCTAGTTTCGCTTCGACTTGGTTTACTCGCTCATCGAATGACAATGTGAGAGTCGAGACTTTTCGTTTTTGCGCAGGTGGATGAGCGGGGTGCCTAGCTATAGGGGTGGTTGAGAGACGAGCTGGTGCTGGTGAGATAGGTGTAGGGGTGAAAGATGAGGCGGGGAGGTGTGGGGACGTAGATGGTTGTTTGAAGGACTGAAGCTCTAGGCGTAGTTTTGTGTTTTCTGCCCTCAATTTAGCCATCTCATCCTGCAATAGTTTGAGCTGCTTCTGAATGGAGCTTTCAAGGGGAGGCTACATCATCCCAGCTCATCTCGTGTCCAGGGCCAGTTCGAGGGCTGGGTCTTGATGAATGCTTTTGTTGTGGCTTCGGTTGCGGCTGCGACTTTTTCGGCTTTGCTGTCTTCTGATACAGGGTGAGCGTTCTCTAGGGGCGTTCTTAAAAGGTGGGCTTGGGTGGAAGAATGGAGCTGCATCTTGCTGGAAAGTTGAGGGTGCGTGCTTTGGTTTGGGCTTGTAGAGCTGTGGGCACTGGGGCGAGCCGGTGGGGTGGTCACTGTTGCACACCACACACTTAGGTTCACATTCGTGATCAAGGAGTGGGTTCGGAATGCCACACATTGGACATAAAGGCTGAGGGGCACCTGGGCATACGTCTGGTCTGTGGCCAAGCTTGCGGCAGAGATTACAGGCTTCCGTCTTATGACGATAGGGTACGCATCTGGTGATGCCATCTTGATAACTAATGTAGACAAGCACACGCATACCTCTGAAGGTGACCAAGATGGACGTTGTGGAACCCATGCGACGTCCGGTCAGGATGAGGCCTAGTCTGTCATAGTCCAATAGACTTCACAAGATGATTTCAGATATTTGTTCCATTGGAATATTACGGATGACCCCTCGGCAAGTATTCGATGGATCGGTAATGTGGGGGACCACTTCAAAGGTGCGCTTGTCCATCTTGATAGATTTGATACGGTGGTATGCTTCGGTGCGTGCCGAGTCCGGTGTGCTTATGAGCAGAATGTTGTTTACAGAGTTGATGCGGCATTGGTGATGTAGGGAGCTTGTCAGTGCTGCCACTTTTAGGACGAAATGTATGGGCTTCGGAGATTAAGTGTCAGCACAGCTGAGGCCTCTACGTATTCGCAGGACTATTTTGTAGTCGTCCGCGGGAAGTGGAGAAGTCTGGGGGCCCTGCGACGAGTCAATGGGAGAGCTTTCTGTGACTCTTCTTGCGAAGTGTTGGTGGCAGGCGTCGATTTTTTCGGGGATGAAGCGGGCTTTCTGGCCCTGGCACTTGACGCCAGCTGCCTTCATCATCGTCGAGAGCTTCGGCGGAGGGAAGCTCCTCTCCCTCTGTTTCGTGGATGACCATGTTGGTAGGCCTAGCCGGTAGGCCTAGTCGGTAGGCCGATTGAGGTAGTCAAATGCTGCCAAAAAGTTGATCTTTGTGGGTGCGAACTGCGAAACACTCACTTGAAATCCCTTTAGTTGATGCGGTCGATTCTGTAGAAAGCTTCACATTTGTTCAAGTTGCCATTGAATGACCTAAACAGTCAGAAACAGGAGTTTTGCCGGAGCGCTTGCGAAACGCGGCCGCTCCCGGTGGCGTCAATGGCGCGTCTCCTCAGAAGGGCATGGACATTTAGCGCGCGTTCAGACTGACACTTCCGGCCGCCGAAAGTGCGCGGTATCTGATTCGGCGGCGGTGAAACCCACTGAAAGGGCCTTCTCGCATCAATCGCTCTCGGACCGATTTTTAAGTGTGAATACACTTTATAAGCGACCCCAAACCATCCACCGCCGTCGGCGGCGTCCGCAGCCTTCTCTCTATCTTTAAAAGAAAGAGGACTTGGCGGGCCGCAGCGCGACGCTCTACCGAATAAGCCACAGACGCGACGCTGATATCGGTGTCAGTAATGCGCCTTATACCCCCTCCCCCTTCGCTCGCTCCTCCGCTCCCCTCGCTCGCTGCAGCTGCGCGCGCACCCCTCTCTCTCGCGTGCCCGCCTTCTCTCTCAGTCTCCCGTCGAGAGCGGGTCGTGAGGGGGAGTAAAGTTAAAATCCGTTGGCGTTCGCCAGTGAGTTAACGTAAACTCCCCCGTGTGATCAAATCGCGATTCCCAGGAACCATTAAACCATAAAGGCACCATAGCGTGATTAATAAATATAAGAGTGCAAATTAATAAATACCCCTCATAGCATCACCCCGTGTATTCGCACTTAACCATGTTCACCCTCGGGGAAATGCTTGGGAGTTTTTTGTGGCGCCTGCCACCGAATCAGTCACCGAGGACAAATAGAAGCACTCGTCAAGAAATTTTGAAAAAAAAAATCACAGCATATCTATGGAGTGCGTGATGAGAAGTGGGCATAGCATCCATCAGTCTGTCCGCGCCTCCGTCTGTCCTTTCGTTTTTGCGTCCGTCCGTCCTAGCGTCTATATGTGCAACCACTCATGCATTCATTCGTTCATGTGTCCGTCCATTCATGCGTCCATTCATCTGTCCATCTGTCCAAGCGTCCACCCGTGCGTCCGTCCCTGCGTTCGTCCATGCATCCATGTATGCGTCTGTCTGTTCACCTGTCCATCAACCCGTGTGGGTGTGCAACTGTCTGTCTATCTATCCGTCCGTCCATCTAGTGGACACACTAAGTACGGCCATTTCGCATCTTTTCGTCATATATCCATCATATAGAAGTACCGCCATTCAGCGGAAAATCCAAGCAATAAATGAGAGGGGGCACGGCCAGACTATAGAGCAGCGGCCCGCGCGCACTCTCTTACGGCCGGCGCTTCACGTCTGGTTTCCACCTTTCACCGCCGCTATAGTTCATGGGACTGCGGCCCAGCCTCGCTAAACCTTGCTAAAACCAAGGAGGTTACGCCCAGCGAGCATAACGTGGCAACCCTCAGTGCTCAAAGTACGTCCTTCTGTTACTAGTTTTTCAATGTGAAGCATTTTTTAGCGAACTTCAGCAAACTTGAGCGTATCTATCTATCAATCTATCTGGCCGCTTACGACCTTTAGCTCTTCTGGCCACCTAGATAATGGTATCAATATGAAACTTTGTACGAAATAACATTACTGTATGACGAGCATAGGTCACTGGTCCTAGCAAGAAAATCATGATATGTATGTCATGGATGTCATGATTTACAATTATTGGTCTTGCTGCACTTGGGGTGGTTTCATTCACATGAGATTTTGCAAAACAGGTATTGTGTGACATGACTGCGTAGCGAACTCAAGTGGCAGACCCTTACGTGAAAGTTATGACATGCATGTTATGTTTTTCATGTTATGACTAGTCATGGCTACACGCTACGGTCACGGTGCGCTGATGGTCGTTTTGTTAGCTTCACATTTACAGAATTTAGTATTACGGGACGTGAATGGATAACGAATGTATATGACCAGCGCAATCACAATAATCATGACAAGAGTGTGATGTTAAACATGACAATATGCTTTGCTCATAGCATGCTCGCGGCCGTTTAGCTAGCTCCCCGTATAACAAATTTGGTTACTTGACGTGAATGGACGATTAAGATAAATGACACATCCAAACATATTAGTCATGATATGCGTGGCATGTAAAACTTCACTAAATGCTACGCTCATAGAGCACTCCCAGCCATTTCGCTAGCTCCAAATATATTTAATTTGGTATCACGTGACGTGAATCAACTACGAAGGCAAATTACACGTCTAAACAAGATAATCAGCCCCGCCGTGGTGGTCTAGTGGACAAGATACTCGGCTGCTGACGCGCAGGTCGCAGGATTGAATCCTGGCTGTGGCGGCTGCATTTCCGATGGCAGCGGAAATGTTGTAGGCCCGTGTGCTGAGATTTGGGCGTACGTTAAAGAAACCCAGGAGATCAAAATTTCCGGAGCCATCCCCTACTGTGTCTCTCATATACATATGGTGGTTTCGGGGCGTAAAACCCCACATATCAACCGATAAAACATGATAATCTTGATATGCGAGTCATGTGAAACATGACTACACGCTCAATTTTAGCGTGCTCGTGGTCGTTTCGCTAGATCCACATACACGAAATTTGGTATTACGTGACGTGAACGGACGACAAAGGTAAATGACACGTCCAAACATGATAATGTTATTATACATGTCATGTGAAACATCGTTACATGCTACGCCCATAGAGTCATCGCGGCCATTTCGCTAGCTCCGCATATGAAAAATTTGGTATCGAGTGACATGAATGGACGACGAAAGGTAAATGACACTCCAAACTTGACAATCTTGATATGCGTGTCATGTGAAACATGAATACATGCAACGCTCATAGCGTGCTCGCGGCCGTTTCGCTAGCCCCGCATATACTAAATATGGTATCAGGTTGCGTGACTAGACGACGAAGGTAAATGACACATCAAGACATGATAATCATGGCATGGAAGTCATGTACGGCATAATTTATGGCCACCGTTGTATGGTAACGTTGTGCTCAATTTAAAGCGACATATCGACCTTCCTCATCATGTTTTGCATACCATCGATTCCCACAGTACGTGGGATGGATCTGCCCATTTTTTTATTACGCATGGAATTCGAGGCAAATTTTATTGGAGATAAAGACTCTAATACACCTCTTTGTAGGCTAGTTTATCATAAATAATTATTTTTTATATTTATGATTACTGTGCGCGGGTTTCCGCCTCAATTCAAAAGAGCTGCATGCATGCTGCTTCTCAACTCCGACCTCCTCCTCCTCCTCCTACTACTACTATTATTACTACTACTACTAATATTATTACTATCACCATTATTATAATAATAATATTATTACTACTACTACGACATACATACATACATACATACATACATACATACATACATACATACATACATACATACATACATACATACATACATACATACATACATACATACATACATACATACATACATACATCGTGGACGTCTGACGCACGGCCTAAGGAGCTTCGCGCCTAAAAAGGTAGTCAATCCTCACTCACTTGTCACGTGGCAGTGCAAGTAACTGAATGTTGTAACCAACGGAACTTTACTCCCCCCCCTCCCCTGTGCTTACTTCACGTCCATATTTCGTGAACGAGGTGACCCAGCTTGTAATTCACGTGACCGACCTTGTCATTGTCTTGCAGAGCAGGACGAACCCACTACCGCCGCTGGCATCGGTATTTTTTTTTTCGTCTTCATGGATTACAAGAAAGCGACTTGCCAGCAACGTAAGTACTACTGCTTCTTCTAGCTTCGCGCATTAGAGAATCATCGAAGTTTAGACCACCTGATAGCGTAGTGGCGTTTGCGAGCTGCGACAACACCCGGGTGACTGCATCCATCTCGCGTTCGCCCCGTGATAGATGGCATATTCGTCAGCGTGGGGCACGTTTAGTGCGAACGACGCTGCGTTTCGGCGGCAGGGGAATTCTGGTCGCTGTAGAAAGCGGATGCTTCAGTGTGAACTAGCCGTTACTGTGCCCGTCTAAATAATGTGTGTGGAACTTCGAGTATCCCAGGGTGAATAATGTCAGATGTACATAAAAAATATTTTGTGTGCCTTAATGATTTGTGCATTATTGCACAGCCTCTCGTTTTGACAGTCCAAGGAATCATGTCTGTTCATTACTGTTTTCAAATACACAGTGTTGCGCACCAATGGGTTGAGAGACGCGGCAAAAAGCCGATCGAGTTGTTCCACGAGCGTTTGTAATTTCAATCCACCCGTTAACGATTAATCGCTTTCAGACGCCGATGCGGGCGCCTCGTCACTTGGCGTAATCGACGCCGAATTACCTTGAGTGTTTTGGGCTTTCTGTTGTACTGCTGCCGCAAAATGTCTTCGCTGTCTCTTCTTTCCTAGTAGGCTAACAAGTGCCGACGCGCGTTTCGCGTCGCGCCAGCCGCTGCCGCCTGCCGCTTCGAGATGGGCCTAAAACATTTTTTAGATGCGGAGCATCTAATACTCGAGGCTCGTAGTGCGGCGCCATCCGCAAGCTTCCTCCTCCTTCTTCCACCATCTGTGCATCCCTTCCTCCTCTACATACCGCGCGCGCTTCACTCCTCCACCATCTGTGCACCCTTCCTCCTCTACACACCGCGTGCCGGCAGCTGACGCGCGCGCATGCGCCGTCGCACTTCGAGAACATCGGCAGCTGACGCGCGCGCATGCGCCGTTGCGCTTCTCCCCCTTCTCGAACATTCGACAGCTGACAGTGCATGCGCCGTCGCGCTGTATATATACTCAAGGTCGGTGCTCGCTCGCTCAGTTGCCGCTCGTCGGTTGGTTTGTACGGCGCGTCGACGTCCGAGGTCGCAATGATCGACGTCCCTTCGACCAGCGCCGGCCAAAGTGTTGGCGGAACCGCAACCAAGTCGTCGTCCGAAGACAAGGCAGCGCGGAGAAGAGCTCGCGACGCCGAACGTAAACGTCGGCGTCGAGCGGAAGATGCTCAACTTAGAGAACGTGAAGCCGCTGAGAGACGTCAGCGTCGAGCAGCAGCACCGGATTCGACTGCTTTGAAACGTAAGCGTCGACAAGAGGACCCGGACTTTCGAAAACGGGAAGCCGAGTGCAAGCGTCGGTGACGAGAGGCCGATCCCGATGCTGCCCGCGAGCGCAAGCGCGCCGAGGTAGCGGCGTGGCGCGCCAAGAAGTATGCCACGCCCAACCCTCGCTTCAAGCGCGACTTCCTCGACCGAAGCTTCGGCCACACCTGCAAGGTGTGTGATCGTCTTTGGTTCGATAACAACTTGACTCGGATCGGCAACATTCATAACAGCTCCAAAGCCTTGTCGGTTCTTTGCGATACGTTTGGAAAGGGCACCGACTATGCCGACTACGTCGTGTGTGCTACGTGCAAGCAGTCGTTGATTGCCGGTCGAGTTCCCTCGGCTAGCGTGAGCTACGCTCCGCATCCTCCTCAGTGTTCCCCCGAGGGAAGCTGCGGGCAATTTTTTTCCAGTTAGGCCATGAATTCAGGGGTGGCCGCGGCAGTTCAAGGAATACAGGAAGGCGTTCGAAAATAGCTATGCTGATAGTAGAGGCAAAGGAGCCGCAGAATGAAGCGAGGGCAAAAGCCTAAATCGAAAGGTCTGCAACAAAGCGTGCACGAGGCTTAGCTCTCCTCGTGGACGCTAGAGGCGTCAGTCCAAGCAGAACGCAAAACGGGCAGTACGAAAACTCACTCAAGGTTCTTGATGGTTGTGGAGAACAAATCGCACATCTGCGTCGCTATGTTGTTGTGTCGACGGGCGGTGTGCGAACGACGGCAAGGGGACCGAAGACTGGACGCGGAGCTCGGCACACGCCGGCAATCGGCCCACCGACACGAGCGGGTCAAACGTACTCCACGGAAGCCCAACGATGACTCGGCTGAGCAGCAGCCGTTTATTAAAACCGCACCACGATGCGACGCACACACACGTAATTGGCTGCTGACAATCACGGGTGCCAGTCTGCAATGGCATCTACATAAAAAGCACAAAACAACACGAAAACAGTGCGCATCCTTCTCAAGTATGGTGCCACAGCACCACATCATCTTTCTCAAGGATGGCGCCACAACACCACAAACACCTATCGGGATGGGTGGGTGGCCTGACGCCCTGGTCGGTTCAGTGTCACCGGCGAGCGTGTTGGTTTGCCTGGCAGTTCGACCCACTGCTGGTTAGCTCGCAGTACGCAGTAAGTAGAAATCAGCTCCTCAATGCTGAAACTCACGTGGGCCTTAAAGCTTTGCGGTAATGAGGCAGGACCCAGACCGCCCGATCTTCGGTCGCCTTCTCCACCATTCTGACTCCACCATTCTGTCATGCGCGTGCCAGCCCTCCATGATGGCTTCCTAGCTTGGCCGGTATGATCTGGCTATTACTCACTTCGAAAGACTGGCAGTGAAAACGCTGGTTTATTGGCGATCAATTCTAGAGATCATAAGAACGAAGCAAAAAACCTCATTGGTCAATTGGGGGTTATAAACTATTTGTATTTTCTGGATCTTGATAGTAGAATCACAGTAAGAAATATTTGCAGAATCTGCATTCAGTATTCAAAGCTGTATGAAACAGTAGATGACATCACCATGTGCACTTCGTGGACTTTCGGCTTTATTTCTGGCTTCGTGTTCAATGTTCACTCACATTACATTTTTTGTCAAACCTTCTTATTTTAGGATTTCATTTTTCACCTATCGCAGCAGGACAGACAGAAATCTACCATCTTGAGTAGTGTTGAGTATAGTATAGTAGAGTAGAGCAGAAGAGAACCTTCAACAGTGGCATACACCCACGCTAGGGAATAGGCAAAAACCGAGTAGTTTTAAAAACAAATTCTTAATTTTAATTATAAATGTCTTCTACGTAGAGATGAATTAGTGATATGACAATATTGCAAATACTGAAATCAAAGGAGTAAAAACGTGATAACTCAGTGCCGGGTATTTGAGGAAACAATAACTAAGAATTAAAAATTGCAATTTCAAAAATGGAAACCAGTACGACCTATCTTTATTTTCTTCTTTCTATTCATCTTCATTTCTATCTTCTGCTTCATTTACAGCACATGTGTGCCAATTCACCCGGCGTGGGTTTCAAAAACGTTTATGGAAGAGAGTAAAGCAAAGAGAGCAGAGAAAAAAAGCCCTAGCCCCACTTAAAACGAAAGAGAAGAGACACAATAAATCATAGGAAGGCAGAGAAAAAAGCGTTTTTGGCATTCCTCTAGGCAGAAAATTCTTTACTGACTCGGCGAAGGAACTTATCTACCAGCTCACCCAAGCTGGACTAGGGAAAAGGCGGTAACCCACATGAAGCTGCAAACAAAATCTTTCGTTCACTGTACACTGTTTCAACGCATCTCACCGACTGGACACTCGTCCATGTGCAACAATATACTGTGACAGTCCAGACACCCTATATGGTGTGGGAATAGAGACGAAAATCTGCCACCGCTTTACTAAGTGATGAGCAGTGCGAGGCCAAGTTTTTGGACCCAGGCCTGAAGATTTGGCAAAGCGGGGATTATTAGGTGTGGGAATGCAAATCCCAGACCTGATAGACCACCTGATAGCGTAATAGCGTTTTCGAGCTGCGACAACACCCGGGTGACTGCATACATCTCGCGTTCGCCCCGTGGTAGATGGCATATTCGTCGGCGTGGGGCACGTTTAGTGCGAACGACGCTGCGTTTCGGCGGCAGGGGAATTCTGGTCGATGTAGAAAGCGGATGCTTCAGTGTGAACTATCAGGGCTATCAGGCTGCGTATGCAAATGAAATAATAAATACTAATTAAGCATATCTTGCGCAAAGTCTCGGTTCACCTGGATTAAGGAGGTCAACCATCATTGGCGCAGAGTGCGCTTACTCAAAATAATAAATTATTCGCTGTGTCTTTTTCTATCTGCCCATTTGACATTTCTATTTCCGTATGTATGCATCCAGCCACCTTTGTTTTGATTATTTTGTGATCGCCACCTTAACTTGTGGTTAACCAAAACTCAGTTTCATGAATGCATCTATGTATTGATAAGGTTAATAACGAACGTGAAGCGCATGTCGAATAAGTTATCAAAACCACTTCTCGTGACACGAGTGGCACAAATTGTATACAAGGGGCCCTGGTGAAGGGGGGGGGGAGTATTCACCACAGGCGAATGAAAATGTTCAACAACTCACTGACGGCGAGAACAAGCATTGATAACTCGTTTATCTCGCGTCGGACAGGAATCGCCAGACAAAAAGGACTTGGCGCTCGGGGCACCCTCTGAGAATTAGAAGACCACAGCGAAGGCCCAGACGGACGCTCAGGGAGGTCATTATTTATTATATACAACGCAATAGATACAATTTAAATATGCCCCTTGGCGCAAGAGAACAAGTTTCCAAAGTGGTACAGGAATCACTGTACCACAACAATATAAAAACGAGAGCCTTAAGAAAACTTGACAGATGTAACGTTGACCTCACCAGCCCAGCATCGAAGAAGTGCACTTAACTTCCATTAGGCACGTAAGGGCTACACCAACGCTTCATCGAGTGAAAATTATAGGTGCTTGATAGGAACATCTTTATACCAAAAAAATTATAAAGGAGCTAAGTAGCTACCTTGAAATTGTGCTTGCAATAGTCACCCTATTAGAGCTTGCAATGGGCTATACAGGATATTCTTCCAGCTTCCTTGTGATTATGCAGTAGGCCTGGCTTTTTTTATCTAACAATATGTGGTATCATTAGATTTGCCTGGCTATGAAACGCTGAAGTTCTTGGCTTCGGAACTCCGGCGCTTATTTTTCTATGGGAGAAGGCCCGGGCCGGCGACGCATGGTGAAGGGCGATCACCGACGTAGAAATGGTGAGCGTTGCGGCGAGAAGTCCGTCTGGTTAGCAACAGCATAGTACAGTCAGGAGCACAGTAACATTGAGGGGAGGGCTGGCTGCTGTATTGTAAGCACCACGCATCGTCGCTGAATGTTCTCAGGTGAAGGAGGCAATGGCGAGCGACGTGTCCGGAAGTGTAGCAGGCATAATTAATGGGCGATTATCAAGTACCCTCGAAGGAGGGTTGCCTGGTGGTGCTGAACAAGATTTAGATTGCCGTGCAGGCTGTGAGCGCGTGGTGCAGAGAGGTCGCGGAAGCGCTGCACGTGGCTTGACCATACGTGAGGTGCGCGGCTACAGACTGCATGGGTTGCGCATAGACGACACAGGCAGCCATAGGCAGGACGCAGGCACATAGTTGACAGGTGTGGTGGAAGACGGCTCATGGTGCGCAAGGGGAGCTGCGTCGGTGCGGAGCAAGGCAGGCAGACGGGACGGGACCCTTGAGTGTAGGGCAGTAAAGAAAGTTGGCGGGCAACTGTTGTGTCGGCGGGAGGCGTCACAATATTGATTGATTGATTGATTTGTGGGGTTTAACATCCCAAAACCACCATATGATTATGAGAGACGCCGTAGTGGAGGGCTCCGAAAATTTTGACCTCTTGGGGTTCTTAAACGTGCGCCCAAATCTGAGTACACGGGCCTACAACATTTCCGCCTCCATCGGAAATGCAGGCGCCAAAGCCGCGATTTGATCCCGCGACCTGCGGGTCAGCAGCCGAGTACTTTAGCCACCTGACCACTGTAGTGGGACATGGCGTCACAATGTCGGCAATGACCCAACGACTCGACGCGGCACGCGGCATGTGCCTGCAACGGCCCACCAACCCGAGTGGAATGCGTCCCTCGGAAAGCCCAACTACTCAGCCGGCTAGTGGCTGCTTATTGTACACCACACATTGGAGAAATGCGCACACACGTGATTGGCTGTAATTATTCACGTGTGCCGGTAAACAACATTTTTGGAAAAGACACGCAACTATGCACACAGTTTACATACCACTCATGAGTGTTGCCACATATACTACAGTGACTTGCTCACGGACGAAGTGTCACACCTGCTGAAGAAACATGGGATGGTCATGCACAGCGCCAAGACTGGACGGCGACTCACTTCCTCGTGGAGGCTTCCAAGTCACGGCGCGCTGCTTTCAGGACGAAGCTCCTTAGGCGTTAGGCCATGAATAATTTCGTCGTTCCCTTCTCTGCATGTAGTAGCCACCTCTAGATTATGACTCGCTCAATCAGTGGCGTTATGCATATATGTCGCCTGGATTAATATAACGTGTCATCAGCGGTTTCCACAACATATCTACAGAGTGAATGATAATGAGGGGGCGAAGCGTCCATCCGTCCGCCCGTGCGTCCAACTATCCATGCGTCCATCCCTTCGTGCGTCCGTGCTTCTGTCCGTCCGTCCTCCAGTCCGTCCGCACAACCACCCGTCTGTCTGTTCCTGAATGCTTCCGTCTATCCATCCGGATGTCTGTCCGTCCATGCTTCCATCCATGCGTCTGTGCTTCTGTCCATCTGTCTGCCTGTTCGTCTAAGCTTCCGTCGATCTGTGCGTGTGTCTGTGCGCACTTCCGTCCATGTTTGCATCCGTCTATCCGTCCGTCTGTCTGTCCATCTGTGCGTCCGTTTCTCCATACTTTTTTCCATCCGTTCATGCGTCTGTGAATTTGTCCATGCATCCGTCAGTTCGTCCGTGCTTCTGTCTAACTGTCCGTACGTTCGAATGCACGGACGGATAGACACATGGACGTAAGGACGAACGAATGGACGCTACGCCCCACTCATCATCATTCACTCAGTGGATATGCTGTGATTTTTTCAGCTAATCGTAACTCTGAGCAAGCTAACGACTTCTGAAATGGTAGTCAGATTCCTTGCCAAGAACATTTGGAATGTGCTGTCATCAATGCTTTTAGGATTTGCTTGATGTCTGCTTCGGGCATCATGTCGTTGGCAAGTTTAAAAGGGTCGATGACGTTGTCGGTGCAGCTCGTGAAGCTTTCACCCATCTGCTGGGAGCGGACGTGCAAGTGCTGTTTGGTGCGCTGCTTGCGGACAACCAGTCGACCGTTTGCCAGCACACTTTTAAAACCAGCAAAATATTGGCATTTTCATTCAGAAAAGTGAGTGCCACGTGACTTGCTTGATGAAACAACTTAGGGATAGCCTTTCGCCCGTAACATTTGCTGACGAAAGTTGGCGCGAGCTGCAGTTTCCGCTTGTTAACTGAGCTAAGCGTGCCCGTGTAAGTAAAGTGTAAGTGTCCCACGGGGCCACGACTGGTGGGGAAGTGAAGCATAAAACAAATCCTAATACATATTCGTGCGTACTGTGCAAAAAAACACACATTTCCTTGTGTACGGGTTTTCTTTTTTTGATTTCCTATGCGCAAGTAGTAAGTTCTTAAGCATTACAGCAGCACCTACTAGGCGAAACTAAGGCTAAATATCGAAAACATTCACACAGCGTGAAAGTGCATTTACTGTGACGCAAGGCAAGCATCCCTTTCATTGTCGCATTGTGTTTCCCTCACCAGCAATAGAAAAGTGAACGAGCTTTGTCCTATAGTTTGGCAGTGAAGCGTGTACAGATATTCTCAGAAAGCTTCACTCAACATATTGTCTTCACTTCCTATTGGCGCAAAGCACTCACAACCAAGCGCCGCATCACCTTTGTGTACGCGCCACCAACCACCTATACTCACCCTATACCTGTCGCAAATTGTGTCGGCTTTGTTGACGCCTCCACACACAGTTGTGAAACTTGCTTCTATTTATGCCAAACATTGTGAAAACTTTTGGTGAAATAGGATCTACGTTGGTGTCATCTGCAATGCTGAAGATCTTCGGGTCCCACAACCGAGGATACCAGGGGCCGGTAACGAACGAACTGTGATGAAGGCGCCAGTCGGTTGGCATTTTCATTTATGATGGGGTAGGAATCGCGTGACTTTGCAGCTCCTAGGTGTAACGATGGGCATGAACAGCACCCTCCACCTGATGTGAAGAGGTTTGTTGGTTGTCCAAGTACGTTTTAGTTGTCAGCGATAAGGCAGCTCGAAGAAGAGTCCAGAGGCACAGGAGCGAATCGAAGCACGAGTCCAGTGAGCCGGGTGATGGTGATGCTGCTCGATTGAGGCACATCATCTTCGCGCATTACACTTCATCATGCAGATTAAAATATCTTTCCTTATTCCGGGTTTCACTTATAGAAAGGGGGGTAACTGTTGCGCAGTGTTATCGACGTACTAATTACTTAGTGGATATGCAGCTCTCGTCATACGCATTTACGCTACTACTTGGGTTACCTGAAGATTGCAAGACATTTTTATTAGTTAGTAGTATTAGTAGTAGTATAAGCTTTATTTCCCCAAAAGCAAAGCAGTGTTCTAGAAAGCGAATGTGAAATAAAGAAGAAAGCAACTAATAGCTGCTTGAGCAGCCCTAAAACCCATTCATTATATATATATATATATATGTGTGTGTGTGTGTGTGTAGTTTTTTTCTTTACAATTATCCAAACAGGTTGTAAATTTGCAATCAACTAATGATCATATAACAAAAGAAAACTTCTTAACAGCATAACTATAAATGAAGGAATGTAAACAAAGGAAAGAAATCAGAAATTTTAAAAACTATAGTTCATGGCCCAGCTTATCAACCAAAATATATTTCTACGGTAAAGTCTGAACCTTGTGTCAAATTTCTCGAATCTCCTTATTTTCGTCGATTATTTCACGGATCGTATTGATGCGGTTATGATAGCCGCCACACTCCGGCGAGGCCAGGCTCTTCGTCACGTTGTACACCGTCCAGCCGACGACGTGGGTGTCAGTCCTCGAGTATCCTATCATTCGGTAGGTCTCCCTCATCTGCGCAGAACCATAGTACACACTTCGAAGGGCTCTTTTATAGCACTCGACACTTCTATTTTAAGTAAAAATGCCTCAATGAGTTCAAGATGCTTTCTAAAAGAGCAATTTCAAATGCAGCAGCGTTACGAGTCGTCGGGACACTGCGAGCTCTGAGCAGAGCACTTCAATGAAAAGCACTACCATGGCCTTCTCCAGGCCTTTTGTTTTTGCCCAACGTTACCTTTGACGACCACACCGACACTCGATACTATGACCACCCGCATGAATATATTTTTTTACACCAGATATAACACGCTCTCTGCGGTTTCTCTACTCTTCGTTGAGAGACGAATGGAGTGCAGAAAAACAGAGAGTGAAATGAGCCAGGGCCGTGCTTCAATCTTCAAATGCGTGCAACTCCGCTATTACTGCTCTATGCTGAACATTTCTTACAACTCTGTGTTCGGTGTAGGCTAGTTCCCATTTGCCACTCAATGAATAATTTCCAGCGTCTTCCTATCTAGAGGCCCATCCTTGTCGACAATGCTCAAGAGTTTTCGAGCGCAGCTCTTAGGCGCAGGATCCTGTACATTCCACCTTGGTGACGCAGTCCGTCCCCTTATTTTGTTGGCATAACCGATGGGAATAAAAAATAAAGCTAGAAAAAATACCGAAGTAATGCAATCTGAACCAAGGCATTCTTTAGGGCAGACGAGTATCATACCTCACTATGTTTCTATGCTTGTAGCTCATTTGCGAAAAATACCTTCTAATGAGTTTGCAAACCATGTGAGCTGTGCTATATCGTCGTGGTAGGGTCTAATACGGGGGTTGTCCTACAGGTGCTGGGCAATGGGTGACGAAACTTCAAAATCCAACTAAAATATGTTACACATAATGTCTGGCTCCAGCGTATGGAGAATGTTAACACTTATTGCCAACGAAGCTAAAGAACAACGATACCATAGTATAGGAAAGGCAGATTTTGAGTTACGTATACTCATAAGTCGACTCACTCATAGTCTCATTCAGGCATGAGCCTGAGTGAGTCTGCGTGGGTAATGATATTTTGAAGAGTTTAAGTTCGGGTGAGTCTGAATGAAGAAAATACTATTGAGACCCAGTGCAGTCGGTTGAAGAAAATTCTTAGTTCAAGTAAGCCCCAAGCACAAAATATTTCTTCACTCCACCAGAACACACTTAACCAAAACAAATCGCACAAGAACATTCTGCACAAAGTCAGCGGACCTACCATAACACAACACACTAGTTTGGTATTCCCACTAGAACCCGTCCCTCAAGAAAACACCACACTGGGTTTGTGTTCCTACTAAAACACACCACATCATGCTAGTATGTTCACCAGAACATACCACAGCACACCAACCACACTAGTGGTTCGGTGTACACACCACAGCACACCAACCACACTAGTGGGTTTTTCAACTGGGAGGCGACTTGTCGGGCAAGGAATCAACTTCATTTAAGCTATATGTAATGGCAGATTACTAACATGTCATTTAGTTGTCACACAATGCAAACTATGCTACGAGTATGTGTATTACTGCTTTTCACCTACTGCACAGTGCTCAGCCTTAGTTTTTCATCGTTTCGCTGCCTCTTGCAATGAATAGTCTGTGAAAATGCAGTGTTCGTTGATATCTACTCCGCGAATGTTGGGTGCATTTATTGACTACGAAAGAAAAATAAAGTTAGCTGTATGTTCCCGCTGGTCCTTGTCTTCCTTGTACCTGTCTTTTAAGTGCGTATCACAGTTACTTTCCACGTATGAATCAACTCGTAGCAGCAAGTGCTATGGTCACCCTTTCAGCGGAGTGTAGTTTTCCTGACTAAAATTACTAATATCTTTTTTACACGAGTGGACCAACCTAAGTTACGGCAGGCCTCTGTTCCCCTAAACCGCCATCGGATTCAGTTAGCCCGAAAGGCTAACCGTAGTTGCCCCCCTAAGCATGGTTGCAATAAACTGAGGTTGACCATTTCAGTTAATGAAGGCCTCAAAGAAAGTGGTACCACTCTTGTCGGCGGTAACGAGCAACATGGCTCCAATGTAGTCCGAAACAACTTCCCAAATGCAACTTAACACGACCTTCTTCAAGAATTAAAACGCCGACACGTGAAACGTTCTGTCACAACAAACCAGGCATCGAACACGGCGATCACAAGCGTAGCCGGCAACTCACTATGGCGGATTGTGTTGGCTTTGCTGGCGAGTCCGCCCATAGTTGTGAGCCTAGCTTTTATTTATGCCAAACAATGTCGAAGCTCCTGATGAAATAGGCTCGGGGACTGAATGGGCAAAGAGCAATAAATTATTTGAAACGCTTTAGTGTGTTCGCCAGCATACTGAATGAACCAGCAAAATGTTCACAGTTTTAATCATGAAAATGAGTGTCTCGTGACTTGCTTGATGACCCAACTTAGGGATGACCTTTCACCTGCAACATTTGCTAACCGAAGTTTGCGCGAACTGCACTTTCTGCTTGTTAACTGAGTTCAGTGTGTTACCCAGCATACTTATTAAACCACCAAAATGTTGACAATTTTATTAACTAAAGTGAGTGTCACGTGAATCGCTTGATGGCCCAACTTAGAAATAACCTTTCACCCGTAACATTTGCTAACAGAAGTTCGCGCGAACTGCCCTTTCTGCTTGTTAACTGAGGTTAGTGTGTTAGCCAGCATACTTAATAAACCACCACAATGTTGCCAATTTTATTAACTAAAGTGAGTGTCACGTGAATCCTTGATAACCCAACTTAGAAATAACCTTTCACCCGTAACATTTGCTAACAGAAGTTTGCGCGAACTGCACTTTCTGCTTGTTAACTGAGGTTAGTGTGTTAGCCAGCATACTTATTAAACCATCAAAATGTTGACAATGTTATTAACTAAAGTGAGTGTCCCGTGAATCGCTTGATGACCCACCTTTAGAAATAACCTTTCACCCGTAACATTTGCTAACAGAAGTTTGCGCGAACTGCACTTTCTGCTTGTTAACTGAGGTTAGTTTGTTAGCCAGCATACTTATTAAACCACCAAAATGTTGACAATTTTATTAACTAAAGTGAGTGTCACTGTAGTGACACTGACTTAGTTAATAAAATCAATCACTCGTTGCTGCCTGACTCGGGCACGTTCCGAGTCCGGAAGAAGTGGTTGTACCCGGGCATCACAAGATGCTGAGTGTCATCATCGTACCATGTTTTGGTAAACATAAGGAAATTCAACGCCGTATTACAAGGATAGATAAATGTAATTATGTCATCACTTTTTGATGTGATTGATCTAGCGTTATTATGCAGAAGTTTAACCGATTTACTGGTTTTTATCTCTGTTGTAATTTGCGCAACGTGCACTGGAAGAATTGCACCGTTCGCCATTGCTCAGACGCAGCAGTGATGGCTAGAAACATCACGGGATTTTACACGGTGATCTTGTCAAGATCGTTTTCGCGCTGAACTAGCAGGACAGGTGATGTGTCAGTTGGACGAGCGTAAATGGATCTGTTTTTGAACCATGCGTATTTCCACCCACATTCACGCCTGCGCGCAGTCGACATTCCCAAGATTTTGTTGAGTTGTGGACAGAGGTGCTCATTGATGTAAATTGGTGGGTCTTCCGGGGATTCTTCTGATGATGTCAGACCAAGTTGATTATTTGTTAATCGTTTCTTTCGTGCTTTTTCTAGCACTTGGTCGCGCTTGCTCCGCCTTTGAAATTGTACGATGATGTTACTGGTCTTTTTGTCTCTGGTGTTCACTCTGTGGCACACTTCTATATCAGCACTTGTGATAGCTTCGCCAACAGCATCACCTAACTTATTCAGGACATCTGGAATGCTTTCATTGGGACTTTGCAACACGCCCTTGATTTCCAAATTCCTGTTTCTTTAATATTGTTCGGCTTTGACCAAGTTTGCTTGCGAGTACAACTAGTAAATAGTGAGACCGGAAAGAAAATCATTAACATTGCGATAATTGTGACCTTTTATGCCAAACTTCTCACGTAAACAGTCGCGCCATCTTTCATTCCGCAGGGTTTTGATGAAAAAAAATCACCCACCTTGTCTCGTAGAGTACGAGGCGTCTCAAAAGTTACAGATGCGCTAGGGTTCATAGCGCTGGCAGCAAATGCGCAGTATGCGTCTTCAAGGTAGACTATGTTTTCGCCTCGATGGTACCGAGCGAAAATCTCTTCCCGGCATCTCTGCAAGCAAAACGAGCAGTCGGGGTGGCGCACAACAGCGCTTTCATGAAAAGCACTGACAAACTTTTTTTTTCGAACTGAGCTCTTTTTGTTATTTCACTACAATATGCAACTTCATGATAGTTATAAGACATTTGAGCGGCGGTGCTGACGTGTACTACACAATCTTTTTTTGATATTCACCGCAAATTACCCAATTGAGATTCCGACGCCACGCTTGTTCTTGCGATGCGTCTGCACATCTGTTGCTGCATGCAGCGCATGACATATAAACAATTACTAAATCCTCGTAACTGATCAATATTAATTTCGGTTTGGGAGAGCTATAAAAACAAAGCAATTTACTGCAACTATAACCACCTAGTGTTTGCAACTCTCAACTGCGTCAACACACAGAGCTGCAGCGCACTTCCACGAGGTATCCGCCAAGATACACGTTCGAACAGGAAACAGGTCAGCAATATCTCAAAACAAAGCTATCAACGCGTGCGCCACTAATATATCTGAGTGTGACCCCGTTTTATCGCACATGCGATACTCCGAGCAAACGCAGCTGCGACGCCACTGCAAACCGCATCACGTTACGTGACGTCACGTTTACCACACTCACGCTTCGGCCATGCCACACTATAGGGACCTCAAGCATAAGTTTGCGGAGCGACGACAACATCACGCTGCGGCTCCAGCGCCAAACTCTGGGGAAAGTCGGAAATAGCGTGCCAGAGGGCGAGGACGATTCAGCCTGCTTCGCCGACAGCTGATAAAAGCAGAACGCGTGCGCACATGTTTTTCGGTTGGTGCGGGGAACATGGGCGCTTTGCCGTCAGTTTCGCTCGTTGAACGGAGATGCTTGATCTGCAAAGCTGCATTTCGGCGACGCTAGAAGCGACTCTGCAAAAGCGGAATTGAGGCCCGAAGTAATGTGGTGTGCTACGACTGTGCAGACAGTACCAAGGAATGTGGCCCAACCATAAAACAATCGGTTTCCATACCAGTCGTACCGGAGCGAAAGAACACAAGCGTGGATCGCTAAATTTGCAAGCACAAAGTAAGTTCTATCTTTGCTTTTCTTTGCATTTTAATTGTCTCAATTATTTTTTTCGAATTGTTTGTTTCGACTGCCTGAATCAGTACGTAACGCGGCGCTTTCATGCAATGACTTCAGTAATGATTGCTCGCTGTCTCTTCGCATTGTGAAGTTGCAGTTATGGTTGTATGCTGAACTATGTACTTTGTGTCCTTGATTTTGTGAGACATAGCTGTTGTTTGATTATCACGCAGGATTACGTCAAACCACAGTTAGTGTCGCAATATTGTCAATTTTTAACAATTCGAGATGACATAAATGCAAAAATGCCTATGCGCCAAGCCCCACCGAAACACGAAAGTAAATCGATTCACTCTTTGAAAACAAAGGTTGCTTTCTTGCTGCAAGTTATATATATATACTTACAAGACTACATCACGCAGAAAATGCAAGACAGACAGCGAGAAATATGACATGATTCAAGGATCTGGGGCGCACTCTCGGTTGCCATCTCGGCTTACACTTGGCGTCGTGCAAATAAACCTTAGCCGTCACCTCGTTTCTCTGTGTGCTCTCCCGTAACATTTTTGTGGAGGTGCTGGGTAGCGAAGCACGACGGAGCTTCACAGCGGACGCCAAGTTGCCACTTCTAACATGTATACCGACAGGGATGCTGCTCCAACAGCCATGCCTCGCGCTTCAACGGCGCCCACCTCACCTGTGGTCATTTTGACCACTCCACCCCGCAATCATTGCAACTTTTCGGGCAGTGACGGCGAAGACGTCGATGAGTGGATTCAACTCTACAAGCTCGTGAGTGAGTTTTACAAAGGCTGTTCGACAGTTCAAGGTGTCATTAAGGAGTGCCGACGCTTTCAAAAGGCTAAAAGCCGTCGCATTGCCCACCACTTCACCCGTCTTGCTAACACCGCTGCAACGTAAACTTGCGAGGACCTAGTTTTTAGACTCAGCCCAATCCACCCTCTGCTGACATTACGAGGGTCGCTCGACGCGAAATCGAAAGAATGTCATCAGCGCCCCGCCGTGGTGGTCTAGTGGCTAAGGTACTCGGCTGCTGACCCGTAGGTCGCGGGTTCAAATCCCGGCTGCGGCGGCTGCATTTCCGATGGAGGCGGAAATGTTGTAGGCCCATGTGCTCAGATTTGGGTGCACGTTAAAGAACCTCAGGTGGTCGAAATTTCCGGATTCCTCCACTACGGCATCTCTCATAATCATATAGTGGTTTTGGGACGTTAAACTACACATATCAATCAATCAATCAAGGAATGTCATCAGCACTTTTGAGAGGCCTGACGCCGAACGATCCTCAGCCCACCATATCCCTCATACAGAGCATTGTGCGCCAAAAATCGGCAAACGTGGGCCTTCAGACTATCTGTTCTGTGCACCGACCCAATGTCCATCCGCCTACTTTGAACACCCGTCAGCACTACCGGCATCCTGCTCCACGTACCCGAGATCCAAACGCATGGAGGACGCCTGACGACAGGCCAATTTGCTTTCGGCGCGAAAGAGTGGGACACATTTCGCATTATTGCTGAAGCAAGTGACCTTACTCTCGCGCGCAAGCCCAAATTTCGCAAACTTCGAATCATCAGCCCACCCTTCTGGCCACAAACCTGCCCACCGTGATGACTCAACTCATTACAACATGACCGCCACGATAAATGCCCAGTACAGCCGTTCGCCTTCACCGCGACGTAGATTCTCGCGGTCTCCTCCGCCACCTTGTTCTCTATCCCCGTCCTTCGCCCGACGGTTACCTGCGGGAAACTAACCGGTGGAGCTCCTGGAGGTGACGCTGCTGCAACGGCTTGTCCTAAAATTCTTCTGTTGACCCTCTCGACCAACCATAACTTGATTGATGAAAAAGTGGATGGTTTATCTGCTAAAGCTTTAGTCGACACTGGCGCCCAAATTTATCTTATGAGCTCGTACATTCGTGACCCCTTAATGAAAGTCTCGACTGCAGCCCCTTCACGCTGTGTTCCTGCTGCTGTTTTAATTCAGCTAGCATGGTGCAACTTGACCTGCCCTGTCCGGCTGATACGCTTAGTCCGCCCCGAATTCGTCTCTGCTCTGCTGAACATGTCCGTTTGTCACCGCAAACAGTTACCTGCATTGCCGTAGCAGCGTTGCCACCTGTACCTGATGGAGACTTCGTGCTCACGCCCATTACAACCGTCCTTCTGACTCGCAATGTCGCTTTCGCACACTAATATTACGTTATGGAAAACCGAGCTTGCATCCCTTTGCTGAACTTTGCTCTGTGTCCACAAGTGCTTCCGCGTGGAATAGCCCCCGCCACGCTGACACCCTCTGAGGATTTCGTCATCTCAGCTTTGTACCCCAATGATGTGCGTCACCCCAACTGCACGCAAGCCTGTTTTTCGAAAGGGAGTCCGTCTTCTATTGTGAAAAAAATGATCGCGGTGACCTTTTACCACATCGAGCTGACGCACTCCGTCACGTCCTGGAAGTGTACTTGGATGCATTCGACTTCTGTGGCCGTCCACTAGGTCAAACCAGCATTGTGAAGCACCGCATTAACAGCGGCAATGCATCTCCGGTACATCGACGGCCGTAACGCGTTTCTCCTGCGGAGCGTCAGATTATTCAAAAGGAAGTAGAGAAGATGGTTGTGAAAGACATCGTTGAGCCATCTTCCCGTTCTTGGGCTTCTCCTGTTGTTCTTGTCGAGAAAAAGGACCACAATTTGTGATTCTGTGTCGACTACCGACATCTGAACCGGATCACTAAAAAAGACGTCTACCCACTGCCGCTATTGACGACGCCCTGAATTGCCTTCATGGCACTAAGTAGTTTTCCTCCATCTACCTTCGTTCAGGGTACTGGCGAATTGCTGCCGACGACATGGACCGTGAGAAGACTGCTTTTGTGACACCTGAAGGTCTTTACCAGTTTAGGGTCATGCCGTTCGGATTATGCAATGCCCCAGCCAACTTTGGACGAATAATAGACACTCTCTTACTCGGGTTAAAGTGGTCAATTTGTCTATGTTACCTCAACGACGTCATTGTATTTTTCCCTACCTTTGGAACACACCTTAACCACCTTTCCTCTATCCTTTCTGTTTGTCGTAACGCAGGACTGCAACTGAACTCACCCAAGTGTCCCTTCAGACGACAGCAAATAACCATGCTGGGCCATCTTGTCGACTCCTCTGGCGTACGCCCTGATCCTGATAAAGTTCGAGCTGTGCAAAACTTCCCCGTGCCGACCAGCCCTAAGAAAGTCCAAAGCTTTTTAGGTCTATGTTCTTGCTTCCGACGTTCTGTAGACAATTTTGCGGACGTGGCCCAACCTCTTACGAACTTGCTGAAGAAATATGTTTCATTCTTTTGGGGCGCTGCGCAGGTTTAGGGGTTCTCTAATCTCATCGCATTGCTCACCACACTACCTATTCTTGCTCATTTTGACTTGTCTGCCCTAACAGAAGTCCGCACTGATGCCAGCGGCCAAGGAATCGGTGCTGTTTTGGTCCAGCATCA
Source organism: Rhipicephalus microplus (assembly GCF_013339725.1). NCBI lineage: Eukaryota > Metazoa > Arthropoda > Arachnida > Ixodida > Ixodidae > Rhipicephalus > Rhipicephalus microplus. Next base: position 95,968,742 of record NC_051170.1, on the reverse strand, counting down.
AAGCGGCTGCGCCCGCGTTATCGCACATGCCAGTCATCTGCTCTCGGTTGCCGAGCGGAACTACTCGATCACCGAACGGGAATGCCTTGCTCTAGGTTGGGCGGTTGGTAAATTTTGGCCCTACTTACATGGTCGCATTTTCACCGTCACAACTGATACACACGCCCTCTGCTGGCTTTCTTCGTTAAAGGATCCCACTGGGCGTCTTGGTCGCTGGGCACTACTGCTCCAAGAATATGACTACTCAGTGTCTTACAAATCTGGCCGTTTACACCATGATGCTGACTGCTTGTCCCGCCGTCCAGTGGACCTTCCTGGGACTTTAGATGAAGCGCCGCCATCTGTGCTCTCTCTCTGTTTTCTTTCAGCAACGTCCGTGATAAACAACGCCGAGATCCCGTCTTGCGCGACATTATTAGGAAGCAGGACTCTCCAACGCCCCATCCGTCTACTCGACTGTTTGTGCTTTAAGAAGGCACATTGTACCACCACAGTGTCAACACAAATGAGCGTGATTGCTCCTTGTGGTACTTTTCTAACTACGTTCAACTGTTATAGCTCAGCTCCATGACAACCCCCCCTCCCCCGCTGGTCACCTTGGTCTCTCTGGGACTTACGACTGCATTCAGTGTCGATTTTACTGGCCCAGGCTTTGTCACACCGTGCACCGCTACGTCGTTGCATGCGATCAGTGCCAACGTCGAAAAAACCCCTATGAGTCCTGCCGGACTCCTCCAGCCACTTTATCTTCCTATTGACCCCTTCTTTCGAGTTGGTCTTGATCTCCTTGGCCTTTTGCCTCAGTATACCTCCGGAAACAAATGGATAGCTGTCACTACGTATCATACTACCCAGTTCGCCATCACGCGGGTTTTGCCAACCAGGTGTGCCACAGATGTTGCCGACATCCTTCTGTACGATATCATCCTCGATCATGGTGCTCCATGCCAATTTCCCACAGATCGTGGACACTATTTTCTCTCCTGAGATATCGACAATCTGTTTCGCTCTTGCGAAACCAACATAAATTTACGATGGCCTACGATCCACAAACTAATGGGCTTACGAAAGATTCAACCGCATTTTCCCCTTGTACGTCTCCTCTGACCACCAAGACGGGGTCGTTGCATTGTCTTTTGTTACATTTGCCTACAATTACTCACGCCACAATACCACTGGCTTTTCATGATTCTAGGTCTTATGAAGCCGCGATTCAACTATACCGTTCGACACCATCTTTCCAACAGCTGTCAATTCGCCGACTGAGTATGCCCGTGACGCTATCACCAGAGCTCGCAAAGTACGAGAAGTCGCTCGGAAGCACCTCGTAGCATCGCAAGAGCAACAGAAGCAACTTTACGACGCACATCATCGCGACATCTCCTTTTCCCCGGGTTTACTTCTGTTGTTGTGGACCCCGACTCGGTATACTGGTCTCTTTGAGAAGGCTTTTTCCCGGTACTCGGGACCCTACCGTGTCTTGTGCCAGGTGACCAACTCTACGTACGAGATAGCCCCGCTGATTTCGTCATCTCCCTCTCCCACACTGTCTATAGACATTGTTCAAGTCTCTCGCCTTTAGCTCTACTACTCCTCAACACCATAGAAAGCACCGAGGTGGTGCTTCTGAACCCGAGGGTCGTGTTACAAGACTACATCCTGCTGAAGCAGCAAGACAGACAGCGATAAAGACGGTGTGATTGTGGTATGTTGGGCGCGCTTTTGCTTTCCATCACAGCTTAGGCTTGGCGTCGTGCAAATACGTCTTAGCCGTCACCTCGTTTCTCTGTGTGCCCTCCCGTAACATTATATTTTTTTAAATTTTCTTCTCAACATACATTCGACTTTCATGAACTGGTGGCGCCACGACGATCTTGACCGAAAAACGGTTAGCTAAAACTAAAAAAATTACGGCATATTCACGGAGTGAATGATGATGAATGGGCGAAGCTCCGGAGGGATTCATCGGTAAACTGTGAATCTTCCGTGTAATTCGCCCAGTCAATCATCATGTAAAGACGTGAGAAACGCTGTGTGTGTATATACACAAATCAACTTTTATTTGTTCTTAGACGATGGATGGCTTGCGATGTCCCTTCAATATGACGGCTTTATGGTCTGTGAAATGAAGGGAGAGCGGTTCCTCTATGGGTTGCAGTGGGCAATTAGCAAATACTAGGTCTATGCATGTTCCTCGGATCGTGGTAGGTTTCATATGGTCAAACGATATACGTCTGAGTGCATATCTAGAAGCCATATGTTGGATAAGCCAATTATTGTCTATGATAGCCACGTTAAAGTCTCCAAGTAGTACAATTGGTCCATTCTTGTATTTGTTCTCATAATTTCGTAACGCAGTGTCTATGAATGTCTTGATGTTCCCGGTCGACAGGTTGGGTGCATGGTCATGAGGACGATTCCAGAGTCAAAGAGTTTGATGGCTGCATATTCTCCGCACTAAATCGAACGATTGCCTTCAACCAATGACACGCGCAATATGTGACATCATTCCTATTTTATAAGATCTCGCGTCTTTCATCAACTACAAGTACCGCTTTCTAGTTTATAACATCTTGCATCTTTTCATCATCAGCTACAAGTACCACCATCTAGTAAACACTACAAGAACTAAATGAGAGGTGGCTACACACAGGAGACGGTACCGCCATCTAGTGAACACTGCAAGAACTAAACTAGAGGTGGCTACATACAGGCGACGGTACCGCCATCTAGTGAACACTGCAAGAACTAAACCAGAGGTGGCTACATACAGGCTACAGGGGACGCACAGCCCACGCCCTAAGGAGCTTCGCCCCTAAAATGCGCGTTGCGCTCCCGCAACGTTGAGCATTTCAGCAGAACGGGGAACGGACCGCAGAATCGGTCAGCTGGGAGCGCCTATTCTCACAAAACTGCAGCAAATTGTGGCGCCAGAACCGAAATTAAAACAAAGAAAAAACAAAGCAGTTCAACTTGCTTCGCAGAGTGTAAAGCTAAGCTAGCTGAATCGCAGCTAAGTCAGCGGGGGATGCTCCAGCGGCGCAGAAGACATGACTTTTAACTCATTGGTTTTTTAGGGTCATGACCATGCAATTCATGTTTCTTTCTTTCTTGGATGCCACGAAAATTCACAGACGACAGTACACATCTGCTTATGCCAGCATGCACAACAAAACAACGATCAACTGATTTTTTTAATTATATGTCTGATTTTCATGGCCAAGAACGTTTATTGAGTGTGGGACGTCAATCCTCACTGCGTATGACAATTAGGCGTGTTTATAGTATGACAGAATTAGGTTAACCTTGACGATTACCATCGGTAATGTATGGCAATGTCGCGGAATTTGGAAATGTAAATCGCGTAACGTTGAACGTTCTTGTAATGTACTGTCTGTTCCACATCCTGAACGTGGTTTAATAACTTTTCTTCTTTGATTACGCTCGCGTTTAGAAGGGCGTGTCCAACTGGGCGACCTTTTTCAAATGGGACATTGCGGGGCACTGCAAGTGCAACGTGAGAATACTGCCAGCTGGATCCTGGCTCTGCACGTGCACGGAAGCGAGCGGCAGTGGGGCGCAGAGGCGAGAAAACGCTTGACCTGTATTCTCAAGTTCAACTTTCCTGCCAGAGATGACACTGTCTGCCCAGAGTCGCAGCGCCAGTAGGCCGTGGCCTTTGTGCGCTGGCAGCGCTGGTCAAAAAAATGGCTACGTTTAGAGCCACACTGAAGGCAAATCTTAAATCGATGTTGATTGCTGAAATAGCAGTTCAGAAAAAAAAGTGCCGCCATATCCACGAAGTGAATGATGATGAGTGGGCAAAGCTCAGGAGGTAAACCTGGTAAACCATCAATCCTCCGTACATTTTGCCCACTTGATTTCATTGCAACACACCGCCTAGCGTACATCGCTGAACTAAATCGAACGATTGCCTTCCACCAATGAAACGCGCCATATGTGACACCATTCCTATATTATAACATCTCGCATCTTTCATCATCAGTTACAAGTACCGCCATCTAGTTTATAACATCTTTCATCTTTTCATCATCAGCTACAAGTACCGCGATCTAATGAACACTTCAAGAACGAGAGGTGGCTACCTACAGGGGACGGTACCGCCATCTAGTGAACACTGCAAGAACTAAACAAGAGGTGGCTACATACAGGGGACGCACAGCCCACGCCTTAAGGAGCTTCGCCCCTAAAACTCGTAGTGTTAGCTTTGTGCCAAAGAAGTGCTTATTCTGAAGTATAACCGTGTTTTAGTGGTCCGCATTGCGTTATCACACTGCAAATTACGCGCCTCAACCTGGAAACTTTCATGTCAAGTTGCCGCGCACAACGATGTCCGGCTTTACTGCACGGCGGCCGACACTACTAGCCGCAGAGCAAAAGTAGCGGGGTTCACAGCAGCAACGATGATCATTGAACAATTTTCTGCCCCAGCCTCCCAGATGGCAGGTGTGCTTGGTTCAGCTGGGCCCAGCTAGATGGCAGGACCTGTTCAGTCCAACCAGGCAAAAATTAACCTTTTGAGCCCCTCCCTCCAAAATCCATAGCAACGTTTGACAATTTTCTTTTCATGAATGAAACAGAAGTGAACAAAAGGCATTTTACTACGTCTCGTGATGCTCGGAAGGTTCTTTAATTAGTGCAGCAAGTTCGAATACTAGTGATTATTGTGAGCGTTGACTGACGTCATAACCTTGCGAATGCCCTATTTGGGGCGTATGTGCTGCCATGCTTCAGCTTGATTTCTCAATAAGCAGGATACTTCTGTGGTGTCGTTTGAGACGTTGTCATATATTGAGCTGTCATTCTGACGAAAATTGTATTTGCCTTTAGTGTACGTTTAGCAGAGTCAACACGGCGCTTTACATCGCTTGGCGCTGTGCTAATGATATGTGGGGTTTAACGTCCAAAAACCGCCGTATTGTCACATGTAAATAGGTATGAGCCATTACCTGTTGCATGAAATCGCTTGGAAGTAAAGAAAGAAGAGAACATTGCTTCCTGGTCTAGATGTGGGCAAGACGTCGATTTGTGGCTGTCTCTGTTATTTAATTCGTGGCACTGTTGGAGGTGCTGGGTAAATGAGCCTCGGTTCCAGATTTTCAGCCGACACACCGAGCTACCCAAATACGGTTCTCTCTCAAGACAAGTTGGCAACCTCGACTACCAACCAGGCGAGTCAAACCAACGGTGCGTATTCTTTTCCCCTGCATGTTTTTCATGCGCCGCAAACATTACGCTCATTTCATGGAGACTTTTATGACGATGTTGATGACTGTCTTGACCACTTTGATCGAGTTGCCAGCATCAACGAATGGGATGAAGTTCACAAGCTGCGGAGAGTTTTCTTTGCGTTGGAAGACACTGCCAAAACGTAATATGAGAATCACAACGGTTTCTTTGCGACGTGGCAAGAGTTCAGCCGACAGTATCGCGATGCATACCATAGCGCCGAAAGAAAGGAGAGAGCGCAGCAGGCTATCTCGTCTCGGAACCAATGACCTAACGAGAGAGTTTCGATGTTTGTAGAGGACATGCTTCGACTCTTCAAGCGTGCCGACCCTGAAATGTCTGAGGAAAAGAAGGTGTGGCATTTATTGCGTGGGGTAAAAGAGCAGGTCTTTGCCGGACTCGTGCGCAATCCACTGACTACTGTGGCTGAGTTCATAAATGAGGCAACCACAATGGAGCATACTCTCCAGCATTAGTCGTCACAGTATGAACGCCCCGACGTCACCACTGCTGCGTGCTATATCGGGGCTGAAAGCGAGAGGCATGCCCTCGCAGAGTTCATAAGAAGCGTCGTGCGGCACGAACTGCGCCAACTCGAAGCAGCGGGACCCCAATCACCCATAAATGCTCTCGCAGACCTAATGCAAAATGAGATCAGACAGGTGGTCACACCAGTCACAACAAGGCCTAAGACCCCTGTGCTGACTTATGCGGCGGCCCTGCGATCTCCTGCCCCACATGTTCCTGATTCCACTATGCGATTGCATCAATTCCAGGGCACCTTTTCGACTTCGCCACCCGCCTCAAGGTTTTCGAGTACACCCACTTATTCATCTGGATCACGACAGAGCGCCACAAAGGCCAGCGTGTGGCGAACGTTGGATAAGCGTCCACTCTGCTACCACTGTGGGGAAGCGGGTCATGCCTACCGCAATTGCCAGTACCGCCAACTTGGTCTCCGTGGCTTCTACCCTCGGTGCTGATGCTCGGTGCCCGCGTAACGGTGAGCGTCCCAGCGACATCGAAGCGCACCTTACGGGACAGCGAGCTCATCGCCTTGGTCAACGCCACCAATTACGATCACCATCGCCTCACCACCCCACGTCATCTAGGTTTCCCTCGTCATCTTATGCCCCATTCAGAGGCCGCTTACCGAGTCCCCACAGGAGAAACTAGAAACCACAGCTCCTGGAGGTAAAGCCACGTCCCAACGAACTGTCAAGGAGCCTCCCTCGACGCAAAGACACGACGAAGACCATTCTGAATTTTCAGTCGTTTCCGAAAGTCATAAGACTGTTTCCGCCGACATCATCGTACACGTCGATATTCACGTCGTCATTCGATTATGAGTAGCGCCGTGGCATCCAAACTCAGGAAAGTAACTACCCCTTGGCAAGGACCCCCGTCACGCATGGCAGGGGTGGGCCACCTCAACACGCCGACTGGAATGTGCACAGCCCGTGTTAGTGTGCGCGCTTCAACGTTCACGGGGTCTTTCCTCATATTACCTCTGTGCTCCCGTCCACTCATTCTGGGACTGGACTTTCTTCGCGAATATGGCGCAATTATTGACCTTCGAGACTTGCAGGTGTCATTCGAGAACCCGTTTCATCCTGAACCTGAGAACACCCACTTATTGAAGACTGCCTTAAGTGTATCCGCCGAATCTGTTACTCTGTCTCCCCGCAGTAGCCTCTTTATCAGCGTTGATTGCGACCAAGACGTCCCGGATGCTGTAATTGCGGAAGAAAATTTGTCCCTACTTTTTGCACAAAACATCTGCTTTGCCCGAGGTATTGTTCAGCCCAGGAGGAAGCAAGCTTGCCAATTGGTCACGAATTTCGGCGGAATATCACCATCTTACCAAACACACTGTGATCGCATACCTTAGGGATATTGCCGACATCCCTTTTCCCTCAACATTATCTGCCCTTTCGTCGTGCGACCATTCCGCCATGACATTCGCAAGCACTCTCGACGTAAACCAGGGTCTACCATCCGCACAAAGGGGACGTCTTCTGAAGGTACTCAACTCATTTCGAGACTGCTTCTCTATGACTTCGAAAGTGAACCAAACACCGCTTGCCAAGCCTCTTATCGTCACCGAGCGTGCCGAGAGACCCATTCGACAACACGCCTAACGAGTCTCGCAAAAAGAACAAGACCCTATATGCCAACAGTACAGCAGATGCTCAAGGACGAGGTCATCCAGACATCGACCAGTCCCTGGATGTCCCCTATTGTGCTAGTAAAGAAAAAAGATGGTACCCTGCAATTTTGCGTCGACTACCAAAAGTTTAATAAGATCACGAAGAAAGACATGTATCCTTTACCACGAATGGATGACTCGCTGGACCGCATTTGCAACGCTCGTTACTTTTCTTCCATGGATCTACGCAGCGGCTATTGGCGAATTTCTGTTGATGAGCGCGACCGCGAAAAGACCACCTTCATTATTCTTGACGGACTCTACGTGTTCAAGGTCCTTCCCTTTGGCTTATGCTCAGCGCCAGCTACTTTTCAAAGAATGATGGACACTGTTCTTTCTGGACTAAAATGACAACCGTGTCTTGTCCACCTTGACGATGTGGTCTTCTTCTCGGACACGTTTGAGCCGCATGTCCAGCGCTTACAGACAGTTCTTCAGGCGATTCGAACACCTGGACTTTCTCTCAAACCTGAGAAATGCCACTTTGCTTTCGAAGAACTGAGGTTGCTTGGTCACGTTGTCAGCCACGCCGGTATATACCCAGACCCTGAGAAAACAAAAGCTGTGCCGCATTTCCTGTCCTAACGGACAAGCGCAATCTCCACCAATTTCCGGGACTGTGCGCATATTACAGACGCTTTGTTAAAGGCTTTTCTAAAATCGCTGAACCTCTAAATGAACTTACAAAAGACAGCGTACCATTTGTTCGGGCTACGGATCAGCGTCACGCCTTTGACACGCTACGAAACCAACTCCAAGACACACCTGTACTCGGTCACTTCGACGGCAACGCTGCAACAGAGCTACACACGGATGCCAGCAACGTCGGATTTGGAGCTATACTGACTTAATGGCAAAATGCCGTAGAGCACGTGATTGCCTATGCAAGTCGAACATTATCATCCGCAGAGAAAAAGTACTCTGCAACCGAAACAGAATGCTTAGCTGTTGCTTGGGTTATAACAAAGTTTCGGCGTTATTTTTACGGTCAACCAGTCAAGGTGCTTAGCAACCACCATTCTTTATGGTGGCTGGCCAACTTCAAAGATCTTTCCGGTCGTCTAGCGTGGTAGAGCCTTCGGCTGCAAGAATTTGACGTCACAGTCAATCACAAGTCCGGACGCAAACACACCGGTGCCCACTGTTTCTCACGTGCGCCAATCAAAAGTACGAACGCGGACGTTGAAGAGGATACATTCATTTCCTCTGTACCAGCAACCGACTTGGCTCAACAACAACGCGACAACATGGAGCTAAGCGGGCCGAGAAGGCCCGTCAACTCGCCCGACGCCGTATTTAGGCTCGCCGAACTGCCGACGCACGCCGCTACAACCTTCCACACCGAGAGGTTACCTGCTAATCAGGTGATAAAGTTTGGGTGTGAACCCCCATTCGACAGCATGGTCGCTCTGAAAAGTTGTTGCGGCGCTACTTCGGCCCTTACAAAGTTCTACGCCGACGCAGCGACGTTACATACGAAGTTCTCCCTGAGGGCACTTCAAAACTTTTCCCTCGGTTTCCACAGAGTTCTTTGTGACATGTGTCAAGGCTCAAGTCATATTTATCGCGTCTTCAAATGAACGTGGACTGACTTATCATGCAATGACTACTTAGTTTTTTGTCACTTTTGTTTCTTTTTGGTGTGTCTTGTGTCCCACCTCCTTTCTTTATTGAGTACTTCTGTGACACAAGCCCATTTATGTGTGCCTTACGACGCAGTTTTTAGATCCCATAGTAGCATCTTTTCTTTCTCATTTTTTTTTTCAACGCTCATCACCAGCATCGAGACGATGCTTTTCGAGGAGAGGGAATAATGTCACAGGTAAATGGGCATGAGCCATCAAGTGTAGCGCGAAATCGCTTGGAAGTGGAGAAAGAAAGGAACATTGCTTTCTGGTCTGGGTGCGGGCAAGACGTTGATTCATGACTGTTCCTGTTATTTTGTTCCTGGCAATATGATCATGAGAGGCATCGTATTGGAGGGCTCCGGAAATTTCGGTCATCTGGGGTTCTTTATCCTGCACCCAGGTCTGAGCGCACGGGCCTACAGCATTTTCGCCTCAATAAAGAATGCAGCTTCCGCAGCCGGGATTCCATCTCAGGACCTGCGGATCAGCAGCCGAATACCTTAGCCAATAGACGACCACGGTGGGGCTGGTGCTGTGCTGAAGTTCCTTGACTGTGGCATCGGATCACGTTGTTTTGTCGGAGGCGAAAGTGTGTTAGCAGCGGACCGCCTCGTTCTTATCGGCATAAAAAATTTCACAGGCGTAACAGCGAAAATAGTTGCGCTGTACACGCACACATCAAGCTTCTTCGGCGAACCACATCAGACTTGCTTCAAGTTTTATTTTGAACCTGTCTAGCGAGATTGAGGTTCAAGAAATCAACTGCTCATGTGTAGCAGGTCACTTCGAAAGGTAGCGCTGTTGCGCTGCGTTAGCCCAATGCTGCAGGTAATACAGGCTGCTGCGTCTGCTGCTGACTGCATCTATCCCATCAAGTTCCGTTGTCCTGTCAAAAGTTGAATACGCATACCGTTCACTTGATTACAGAATGGATCTATGTCTGGGTCAGTGTACCTTGAGACAAGGCAAATTGTAGTTTTGTTTGCACCAGTCACATACCTTCGCCATTCATTCACGTCACGTAATACCAAATTTGGCAAATATGAATCTAGCGAGACAACCCCGAGCGCATCATGAGTGTGGCATGTAGTCATGCTGCTACATGACACGCATGTCTTAATTATCATGTTTAGACATGTCATTTCATATGTCGTCCGTTTGCGTCACGTAATACTGAATTTGGTACATGTGAAGCTAGCGAGATGGCTGCAAGCGCATCATGAGTGTAGCATGTAGTCATGTTGTTACATGACACGCATCACATAATTATATTTCTTGCACCAGTCGTGTCCCTTTGCCGTCCATTCACGTCCCGTAATACCAAAATCGATGTATGTGAATCTAGTGAAACGGCTGCGAGGGCATAATAAGTGTGGCTTGTAGTCATAATGTCACATGACACGCATCTCATGGTTTTCATGTTTGCGCCAGTCACATTCGTCATTCATTCGCATCACGTAGCGCCGAATTCGGTATATGTGAAGCTAGCGAGATGACTGCGAGCGCATCATGAGCGTGGCCTGTAGCCATGACTCATGACTTACATGACACACATGTCATGATTACCACTTTAGGGTCTGTCGCTTGTGTTCGCCATGCATTCATGTTATATCATACCAGTTTTGCAACATGTCATTGGAACGAGACCACCACAAGAATAACAAGACCATGAATTGTAAATCAAGACATTCATGGCATACATGTCATAATTTTCATGTTATGACTACTCATATATTCTATTTATATAATCATGTTATGCCATACCAAGTTTGGTATCGATACCATTATCCAAACGGCCAGGAGAGTTAAAAGTCGTAGGTGGCTAGATAGATAGATAGATAGATAGATAGATAGATAGATAGATAGATAGATAGATAGATAGATAGATAGATAGATAGATAGATAGATAGATAGATAGATAGATAGATAGATAGATAGATAGATAGATAGATAGATAGATAGATAGATAGATAGATAGATAGATAGATAGATAGATAGATAGATAGATAGATAGATAGATAGATAGATAGATAGATAGATAGATACGCTCAAAGTCAGCGAAGTTCGCTAAGAAATCCTACGCATTTAAAAGAATGCTTAGCTGTTGTTTGGACTATAAAATGTTTCGGCCTTATTTTTACGGTTGACCATTCAGGGTAGTTAGTGACCACCATTCTTTATGCTGGCTCACCAACCTCAAAAATCCTTCCGGTCATCTAGCACGGTAGAGCCTTTGGCTGCAAGAATTCGACGTCGCAGTCGATCACAAGTACGGACGCAAACACCCCGATGCTGACTGTCTCTCACGTGCGCCAATCGGAAGTATGAATGTGGACGTATGAGGACAATATATTCTTTTCCTCTGTATCAGCAACCAACTTGGCTCAACAACAACGCGACAGCATAGAGCTAAGCCCACTGAATGCGCCGAGGAGGCCCGTCAACTCGCTCGACGCCGTATTCAGGCTCGCCAAACTGCCGACGCACGCCGCTACAACCTTCCACACCAAGAGGTTAACTTCCAATCAGGTGTTGAAGTTTGGGTGTGGACCCCCATCCGACAGCGTGGTCACTCTGAAAAGTTGATGCGGCTCTACTTCGACCCTTACAAAGTTCTACGCCGACTCAGTGACGTTACATACGAAGTTCTCCCTGATGGCACCTTAAAACGTTTCCGTCGGTTTCCTCAGAGTGATATGATGCATGTGTCAAGGCTCAAGCTATATTTCTCGCGTCTTCAATCGAACGTGGACTGACTTACCATGCAATGACTACTTACTTTTTGTCACTTTTGTTTCTTTTTGATGTGTCTTGTGTCCTAAATCCTTTCTTTATTGAGTACTTCTCTGACACCAGCCCGTTTATTTTTGCCTTACGACGCCGTTGTTAGATCCCAAAGTAGCGTCTTTTCTTTCTCAATTTTTTCAATGCTCATCACCAGCATCGAGACGATGGTTTTGGAGGAGAGGGAATAATGTCACAAGTAAATGGGTATGAGCCATCAATTGTAGCGCGAAATCGCTTGGAAGTGGAGAAAGAAGGGAATATTGCTTTCTGGTCTGGCTGCGGGCAAGGCGTCTATTCATGGCTGTCTCTGTTGTTTCTTTCGTGGCAATATGATCATGAGAAACAACGTAGTGGAGGGCTCCGGAAATTTCGATCATCTGGGGTTCTTTAGCGTGCACCCAGGTCTGAGTGCACGGGCCTACAGCATTTTCGCCTCCATCGAAAATGCAGCTTCCGCAGCCAGGATTCGATCCCGGGACCTGCGGATCAGCAGCCGAATACCTTAGCCAATAGACGACGGCGGCGGAGATGGCACTGTGCTCAAGTTCCCTGATTGTAGCGTCGGATCGCGTTGCTTTGTAGAAGGCGAAAGTGTGTTAGCAGAAGACCGCCTCGTTCTCATCGGCATAAAAAATTTCACAGGCGTAACAGCAAAAATAGTTGAGCTGTACACGCAAACATTGAACTTCTTCGGCCAACTACATCAGACTTACTTCAAGTTTCCACTTGAACCTGTCTAGCGAGACCGAGGTTAAATAAGGCAACTGCTCATGTGCAGCAGGTCACTCCGAAAGGTAGCACTGTTGCGCTGCGCTATCACAATGCTGCAGGTAATACAGGCTGCTGCTCCTGCTGACGACTGCATCTATACCATCCAGTTCCGTTGTCCTGTCAAAAGTTGAATACGCATACCGTTCACTTGATTACAGAATGGGGCTATGCCTGGGCCAGTGTACCCTGAGACAAGGCAAATTCTAGTTTTGTTGGCAGCAGGAGTAATACTTCTTTTCGTTTTCTGATCCTTGTTGAAATGTTTTTAATAATAAGGCCATCTGCTTCCGAACACTCACTTGTTCATGTTGGCAGTAGTCAATATTCGATGCAGATATATGTACTGACACTAGGCACGCTAATATTGCACGGACGTGTAAAACAGGCAGATCCTACGTACCATGGGAATCGATAATATGCGAAGCACGAATGATGAAGGTTGATATTGTACTTTAAAATCAAGTACAGCCTGACGAGGTGGAGGTAAAATATGCCTTACATGAATTCCATGTCAGAATTATCAAGTTTGGACGTGTCATTTATCTTCGTCATCTCTTCACGTCACCTGATACCAAATTTGGCATATGTGGAGCTAGCGAAACGGCCGGCCGCGAACGTGCTATGAGCGTAGCATATATTCTAGATTTACATGGCACGCATGCCATGATTATCATGCTTGGACATTTCATTTGTTTTCGTCGTCTATTCACGCCACGTAATACTAACGTTGGTATGTTGAGCTTGCAAAACGGCCACGAGCACGCTATGAGCGTTGCTTGTAGTCATGCTTTACATGACACGCATATCAAGACTATTATGTTGGGCCGTGTTATTTACCTTCGTTGCCTATTCACGTCACGTGATACCAAACTTGGTGTATGTGGAGCTAGCGAAACAGCCGCGAGCCCATCATGAAGAGCCCAATATATTATAATTTGACGTAACGTCGACGTGCGCGCACGCTGGGCGCAGCGACGCTGCGCTTGCAAAACGTGAGTACTCTACAGTCAGACGCCAGGCGCGACCAGCGACCGTGGGCATGGCCCAGCGGCAACGGGCGTGAAATGCAACATGCCACATTTCACGCCACTGACTTTACTCAGCTCTACGCAGACAACACTGCGTCTGCCTCTCTTCGTCATGAAGACATAGAGTTTCTCAGAATTAACTAGAGAGCACTCTGGCGCTGCGATCGTTCGGCGAGCATGGGAATGATGGGTAGTACACACATTTGCTTAGTCTTCTTACTTGCGGGCGGCGAATCGTACTTGCGGCTCCGTTTATTGCTGTGTTTCGGTTTTGTTTTGAAAGAAAGATTGAGCCCTTTTGAACTTCGTGAGTCAATTTGGGAAGTAAGTCTTAAAAAGATAAAATGGTGAAGCGCAACCGCTGAACATTTGCTAATACTTGTTTCGTAAGAAAACACCTCCAAGCCACAAGAACACACACGGAGCCTAAGGCAGGCCAGAAGTACGAAGATTAGAGAAATGTGTGTACTACCCATCATTCCCATGCTCGTTGAAGCGCCGTGCGTTGCAGCTCCTATAGACACTAGCGCCAGAGTTCCCTCTAGTAAGTATTGTGGGAAACGCTATGCATGAAGGGACGCCGAGTTTTCTCAAACGCGCATGCGTCAAAGAAATGCAGGCAGATCGGCGCCCGTCATGGCATCGCCGGCGTGACGCGACGAAACGAACGCTGGTGCGTACGCGCGCCCAGTCACGTCGAAGTGTATTGGCGCCTTCAATGAGTGTGGCATGTTGTCATGTTCTTACGTGACACGAATCTCATGATTATCGTGTTTACACCAGTCACACACCTTCGTCGTTCATTCACGTGAAGTAATACTAAATTTGCTCTATGTGAAGCTAGCGAAACGGCCACAAGTGCATCATGACTGCCGAATGTAGTCATGTTGGTACATGACACGCATGTCATGATCATTATGCTTAGACGTGTCATGGACCTATTCGTCCGTTCACGTCACGTAATACTGAATTTGGCGTATGTGAAGCTAGCAAAACGGCCGCGAGCGCATCATGCGAGTAGCACGTAGTCATGTTGTTACATGACACGGATCGTTTGATTATCATGTTAGGGTCTATCGTTTGTGATCAGCAGTACACTCGTCTTTGTACCTTAGTTTTGAGGATCAGGGTCGAAATATTTTGTCTTTTAAATAGGCATTAAAATTCACTTGATTACTTACAGGTGCTAATTCCTATGACATCGTTTTCCTGTATTTTGTCACCAGTTTCGTCGGCCCTCATCATTTCTACGCTTAGGGAGCCAGCATAATCATGAGTCCGGAAAGCATTCGTTTGGTACTCATGGCAGAATTCGCTAAGGCATCAAGTAGATATAGCGATTTACTTCTAATACAGACGAACCGAATTCAGTGGTACTCACAGGCTCAAAGAAGGAGCTCTCGTGGGATGGAGTGTCATACTCAAACAGAGTAAAGATCCCAAACAGCGGATCAACGGAACTATCGAACTTGTCGAGGCGTAAGCTCACTGTTAGGGTATAGTTGACTTTGGGATTCGGAATACTTCAATATTGCAGAGACGGCTTCATTCTGAATAGAAAAAAGCAATGAAAATCAAAAATATTCACACTTGTTCAACAACACGCTAACTAAATAGGCACTCGTGAATGCAGTATTGATTATGACACCTTAAAATTATACTCAATCTGTTCACTAAACATGCTACAGCCTATTCCGCTTTCATAACTAGGAACATTCTACCCGCAAATACTTCTCTTGTGAATACAACATCACCTGAAAGTGGAACACACTTTCAGAGAACTTCTATCTATTACAAGCACATGTATTGTCAAGAAAAAATTCAATGCATAACAAGAACATTGTGCTACTATGCCTAAAATGCAGCATCTTTAAAAAAGCAATTTTTAGTGCAGTTTGTTGGTGCTGATAATTACTCTGATACTCTAATTATGTATGCACTACTTTCAGATTAATCAGTTCACTCTCTCTGTAAAAGGAATGCTTATTTTAAGTAATTATGCGTACTTATTAGCATTTCATTTTCCCTTATAATTGCGCTATTGCCATTCATGCCATTCCTTTGTATATTTGTTTATATTGCCACGATTAACTATCACGTATATACTGTAAGGCGATTTGCAAAGTGAAGCTTAATGCAGTGTCATTGCGTTCAACCTGTCAGTCTCTCTTAATTGTGTTCATTTCGTTGCTTTCTAACTATATCCCCACAGCAATTTCGATGTGCCTAAAAGATCACTAAAATTGTAAATAAATATTTATATAACTAAATACCTAAATAAATAAATAAGAAATTCAGCAGATCTTACGTACCATGAGAACCAATTTTATGCGAAGAATAGAAAGGAACGTACGTTGAGTGTGGCTTAACTTTTTATTCATCTAAGCGGAACAAAATGACACTAAACATATTACAAATGTCTGCAAGGACGCATGTTTAATAGTCGAATTTTTTCATATAATCACTTGTTTACACTCGCGTAACAATCTAAACAGGAATACCGGGTACTACTAACATCAGAAGCGGCGAGCTGATATATTGCGTCTGTCTATGGGAAGAATGTAGCCCACAATAGCGCTACATAAACAAACTTCAGTTAAAGGCACTTGACTAAAACTAACATTAATAACTGCCACATAAACTGACGTTCTACCAAAATTATGCCTGCGTAGTTTTTTTTTTTTCATGTAGTTCCGAGAGCTGGAATGGCTTTGTCGTTGAATGCTTGATTGCCCCGCGGAGCTCTGGCACTTGGTTTTTGCTGGTCGCACATTATTTTTTTCAATAGCCGAAACAGTGCTGTCGATGTCACTTTTTCTTAGTGCTCCCACACTTGAATTAGCATGTCTGTACCCAACGTTCTGTGTAAACATGCAATCTGTCAATCACCTGTGGGGGATAGGTACATACCACAGCCCATGGTGTTCAGGTATGTCACGCGTGTCTGAACAGAAACGCTTTACAACGGACGCAGCAAAATTTTCGCGTTATTTAAGTCACGACCAGCCAGATGTCCGCGTCAAGCCTTCATACACTACCCCACTAAAATTTGGTCTACCCGAAGCCAAGGAGACGGTCCCGAGAGTGCGAAAACGTAGGCAGCATGACGGATAGATACGTATACATATAAACGCACAAAGTTCCCTCAGTTTTCTAAGAAAGAATACGCATTTAATTAATAAAAGATGATTCTTCCCCTGCTGTGTCCTGGTTCAATGTATGGCTTGATATATGCAACCTAGTTTCTACAAAAAGGCTTTGTGACTAACGAGCCGCTTTGTTCAGACTTTGGTATCACTTTTTAATGAGCTTCGTTTAAAAAGCCTCGTATTAATAGTCAAGAATAGTCTGTTTTTTCATATTCCAATAAATTCATATTCCGATATTCCGATTTTTCAGATTCCGGTATTTCGATAAAGAGCCGAAACAAAATATGCAATCTTAAGTCAAACATAAAGGCTAAGTTCACACTGAAACTATGTCGAACAGTTTCACGTAATTCTATACATTGCTATTGCTCTGATATTCACGTTTTTCCTGTAGCCTTTTAGTAGACGGGAGGCAGATGTCTGTACTTTCAACTAGTTTAAAACACTAGTCTACAGCTCGCTCTCGAAGTCAAACTCTTGTCGATCGTTCTAATTGTGCAAGGTTTGCACATACGCTCATATATACAATACTATACGATTGCGTGAAAGACATGGAACGTCAGCATGTGAAGGACAAAAACACAAGCTCTGTAACACACACAAAGGACGCAAAACAGCGCTTGTGTTAGGGTCCTTTATGTGTGTGTTTTCGCAACCTTTTTTACGCTACTTCTTCAAAAAGCAACAAAATTTCATTGCAGTTAGCACTCAGTGAAGCTATCGCGCACCGCATCCGCACATCAGATGTCTCCAGCGCGAATTGTTCGTCGCTTAGTGCGTGCCATGGAAGTCTCACCATTTGCCCACTCGTGGGGACGGAACATGTGGAGTGCTGGTACTTCGCGCTCTTTCGAGTCTGAACAAATTCAAACGACACTAAAGGGCACCTTGACGCTTCATTCCTTGCCCATGACGCGTCGTAAATCACGTACCTCGGTTCTTACAGACGGTGATTCGTCATCACTTCAGAAAAGTTTTCTAATTAAAACGTGCATTGAGTGATGCGATGCGCGTAATGGGAGTCGATTGGTGCCTGCAGTGAGATACATGAATGTTTTAGGCATAGCTTTGTTACTGGCATATGGGTCTACAACGATATTACTGTGAGACTGGCGTACCTCCTTTAACGTTTGTAAAAAAAAAAGTGGTCTCTGTATGTCCTGCTTTTGGCCTGGGTGGACACATACCTCAAGGTGGCAGGTACCAGAAGCATGTAGTCTATTGCTGGTAGGTTTTTTACGCGACTCGCCGAGCAGCACGGGGGGGGGGGGGGGTCCCAAGTGTAGGTATTATCTGATGTCCTACATCGATGGTGATGACCTCCGATAAAATGTAAAAGATGCCAGGTCAACGTGAGAAATGTTAGCACTGTGGCAGCACGCGTTGATGTGCGTTATCACCTAACCCCCTGCTCCCGCTCTCAATATGTTTTGAGGCCAAGAAAAAGTCGGGTTCCGTGGCACTCTCGAAAAGCCTTTCGATTAGCCGAAGGTCTGAAAGTTTCAGAACCTCAGGTATTCACTGCGTCATTATGGATGCTGACGACGTTCGCAGCCGTCATAAGTCAGGAAGCTTTCTTTGGGTACTCATGGCACAATTGCTAATGCATCAAGTAGCTATGGCTATTTACTTTGATTACAGACGAACCAATCGTTTCAGTGGTACTCACAGGCTCGAAGAAGAAGCTCTCGTGGTATGAAGTGTCATACTTAAACAGAGAAGTGGTCCTTCTTAGCAGATAAATGGGGCTATCGAACTTGTCGAGGCGGAGACTCACTGTTAGGGTATAGTATGTATTCCTAACAAGATTTGTGAAAACAGTGGCTGAACGGATGACTTACTGCTAAAAATAGGTGCGACTGAAACTGTACGAACTGTTTGGTCTTCATAGACAATTTGTTTTTGCGAAAGTACTCATAAATGTTCGCCTCAAGGTGCAACAAAGTGCGAGTGTGTATGTGGGGAGCGGATACGAGGGGGGCAGCAGCTGGTGTGGCACATTAGGTAATCCTAAGCTGCTCTTGTAATGAGACTAACACAGCAACAACTGATCTATTGAAATCACACAGTCTTCCCCCTTGGAGCAATGCGCTGGCGTGAAAAACAGCCACGATCAAATGATGATAACACCCTCCATCGGAAGGCTACTATCTAACCAAGAAACACAAGCTCTCTCTTGAAAACACTCACTTTTTCTGTGGCGCACTTCTCTACGCCCTGTCTAGTTATTCACGAGGCTTCCGAGAGTTTATGCGCCCTTTGGGCCTCGCGTGCTCTACAATCTCAGTGCTACTAAAAAATGGGGGCTTGCGCGTTTTAACAAATGTCTTTCAATATATTGACTAGTGTTTTTTTCACTTACATCTAGAGAATACAGCATTCCATTAAGTGCGTTTAACCGCATCTCCAAGTCTGCTCTCGTAGACAATACCACAAGTCAGGGGAAAATTATAGAGCACTTTCCTTCTACAATGTACACACACGCGTCTGTGTTTAGTGTCGCAATCATGTTTCTTTAAATTTACTTTGCCAGAATTGAATCACGAACTCAATAACTTACAGAGAATTGTACAATGATAACGAATCTTCCCGGAACCCTCTTCAAACTCTGCGACACCTTGTCGACATATGACAGAGCTTCAAACTTTCATCTGTCTACCTCTATTATACGCTGCTTCTTTTTCACCGGTGGCATTGGTATTTTCGCATACGACCTGCAACAGAGACTTGACTACAACCTGGAGGACTCCTGCAGGAAACCTTTACTACGTAGACGATTCTCTTAAAACGAGAAACTAATCTTGAACGTTGTCGTCACAATATTTGACAATAGAAGATTTCAAGCGTTGACACCACTATGCCCCTCTTCACTATCGGTTAAAATGAATGGAATGGTAAGGGTAACAAGGGCTTATTTGAACCTGGTGAATGAGAAGAGCATAAAGTGTTCATTATCATTGAAAAATAGGCTTAAGTATGAGTATAATAAAGAAGCATGAATATGCAATTCAAAGCCAATGCAACTTGGCTGCGGTGGATTCGACAAACTTATGAATACGCTACGCTACCTCTTCCAAGTCATCAAGGTAATATTTGAAAGAATTCAAAAAATGTTTGCGTATCTAAAGTCGGAAACAATGCAATCATAGGAAAGCTCACAAGACAATGGCTAAAAGTTATAGCTTTTGGAGAAAAAGCTTATCTTTCATGTTTAGATAATGGTTTTGAGAGGGTTTTTATTGTCGTCATGTTGTAATAACTCTTTAAAGCGCACATGCATTGTTAGAAGAGGGGTGATTGTGCGGTTTGAAGTAACCTGTTGTTAGTCTGTTTTCGTTCTGTCTTTTTTTATTCTTATCCCCTGCCTCAAGTGTAGTTTAAGTTACCATAGGATTCAATGGGTTTTGCTTAAAGCCCGCGAGAACGAGATGAAGTCCAGAGGGAGACAAGAAAGCTTGTAAAAAGAAGTTGTCATGCCACACTCTTGCCATGGCTTAGGTTACCTTATGCGGTGTTAATTGAGTCAACGAGAAATTTCTTATAAGGACATACATTATTATTGTCCTTTCACAACATGGCGCGCATTTTGAAACTTCAGAGCCGTTATGGTTTGTACCAGAGCTTCAACTTTTACATGCGTGCCCTTAATACCCACAGAAACGAAAAAAAAATACCAAGATCCTTTGATGATTTGGCTACCCTTAATTTTGTAGGTGATGAACAAAAATCAGTGCACATGTTTTTATGAACCGACGTGTACTTAGCGTTGCGGTTCTGAAGTCAAGATGCTCCAAAGGTGAACCGGAGAAAAACCTTTCATAGGACCATGATGATCACAGCAATTATTAATTATCTCTGCAACACTTGCGCTGAAACCTATTCTGCTTTTCCAGGCATGTTGTAGAGCTAAGTGGCCACAATATTACTTCAAGATCTAAGCTCTGGTTCACACAATATATTTCCATTCAAAGAGGGCTTCTGTCTTGTTGAAAAACAGTTGAAATATCATAAATGGTTTAACATACAAAAACCACGAAGTGAATATGAGAAATGCTGTAGTGGTTGTTTCAGAAATTAGGATCATCCGGTGTCCCGCCACGGTGGTCTAGTGGCTAAATTATACGGCTGCTCACCCACAGGCTGCGCCATCGAATCACGGTTGTGGCGGCTGCATTTTTTATGGGAGCGAAAACGCTGTCTATCGTTCAGTGTGCTCAGATTTAGGTGCTCGATAAAGAACCCCAGGTGGACGAAATGTCCGGAGTCCTCCACTACGCGCCTCTCACAATCATATCGTCTTTTGAGAGGTTAAATCAATCAAATGCACCATCTAGTGTCTTTAAGGTGCACTGACGCCACATAGTTCACGAGCCTCTACCATTCCTTAAATAGTTATTGCCGCTAACTATGAGCATATTCTTAAATATCGTACTCCTGTCAAATCTATTTGTGACCTCTCTCACCCATATCTTGAAAAAGAGTCTGTTTCACCTGTCAGTGACCAGCACTGAGTGTAATTGGATCAATTGGATGTTGAACGAAGCTTAGCAGCCAATTTCCGTTATGGTACTACTGTCTTGCGTAGCATGAACATTTTGCGTAAGTAAACCTGGCCACTCCCGACAACGAAGCTGTTTTGATGGTGTTTTTCACGTCTACTGTGAAGTAAGCGCTCAAGACCAAGCGCTTGTGATGGTACGAGATGCCTGCTTAATTTGTCAAAATTACGCGTGCGTACGTGACCAAATCTGCTCGATGATTTTACCTAAGCGACGCAGCCTCCCCTTTCCTCTTAACCCATGCCAGCACACTTTTAGGCTCCTTCGCATATCGAGCAGGCAGTCACGTTTCACCTGTGCTTGAGCCACGCCTCTCAGCACTACGCAAGCTTTCACTTCACACATAGAACTTTGCACACGCAGGAAGTTGTCATCAATTACTACTTTATGCGGAACATGACGGCGACGGCTACACCACGAATTGAGTGTCGAGAATTCATATGGTTGCTCGAGCATTAGTATTATGCATAAGCATCTGCAAATTGCCTTAGATAAATATATATATATATATATATATCATTTGACATTAGTTCTAACCAGTTTTCTTAATCCGTCATCGCTATTTTCTATTTACTAATTAGGCATTTCCGCTATGTTGTCACGCAATGAGGTGTGAACGGCTGACTAAAAATATCAAAATTACCTACCATTGTAGGCTGGCTCTCCTGAGGCAGGCAGGATCTGTTCCATGATGAAGATGGAACCACTTGCAATATATCTTCATCAGTAATAGTCAAGATGATTACAATGCTGAGTCCATCGATACTGTTTGTGTAGAAGCATATTTGAACCCAAAATCAATGTAACGCATCAGTAAGGTGCTGAACTGATAACTTTCGGTATTTCAGTTATTTATGAATTCCTTTAGAGTGAAGTGTATACTTCTACGAAAAGCACTACTCCAAATAATTTGGTGCACCAATGAACTGTGCCTGAACTGAAACTAGGCAAAATGTTGTCTTTTAGGTTTTAATGAAACAGTTTTCAAACAATGGCAATTCAGAATGTGGCTTCAGTGCGACAAAATAAAATGGCCCTTGGCGTTCAGAAACGTAGTGTATTAGGGATGAAGCACCTTAAAATGACCGCGCAATGTCTGTGCGTCTATAAACCGCCACTCGGCATCTACAGCGGGTGGTGAAACAAAAAAAATCTGTGAACAAAAGGTTATCAATAGCGATTAACAAGAACAAACAAAACAACAGGCCACAATACCGGGAAAATGCAGACATCTAAACACTCATGAAAGCTTACTACAGAAAAAAAATTAATAAAAAAATTTGAAGGCTTTTAACCGGAACAAAATTGACGGCCACGATTCGTGATCCGCTGCACACTACTTTTTCAACAATCGCTCCATGCATATGCGCCGATTTCACGGAAACACCCATAACTGCACGTCGCCGCGCCGTGGTGGTGAAGTGGCTAAGGTACTCGGCTGCTGATCCACAGGTCACGGATCGAATCCTAGCTGCGGCGGCTGCATTTTCTACGGAGGCGGAAACGCTGTAGGCCCGTGTGCTCTGATTTGGGTGCACGTTAAAGAACACCAGGTGGTCGAAATTTCCGGAGCCCTCCACTACGGCGTCTCTCATAATCATATGGTGGCTTTGGGACGTTAAACATCACAAATCATCATCATCACCATAACTTCACGTCGTATCACTAGTCAGGCGGGCCCCGCCACTAAAATACTCGGCTAAAGTATATAGTCGGCTGCTGAACTGCAGGTCGCGGGATCGAATCCCGGCTGCGGCGGCTGCATTTTTGGTGGAGGCGAAAATGCTGTAGGCCCGTGTGCTCAGATTTGGGTGATCGTTAAAGAACCCCAGGTGGTCAAAATTTCCGGAGCCTTCCAATACGGCATTGCTGTTAATCATATCATGGTTTTGGGACGTTAAATTCCACATACACATCTACTAGTCAGGCGTGATTTGGAATCGAACTGCTTATTGCTCAGATTAATTTCGTGCTCTAAATTTTCGAGCATTGCTTTTAAACACATGATCGCAAATCTGACCCGCACAAGTGAGAAAGCATTGCACTGTTATAAAATTACAGTTCTCGGATTGCGCCGAAACAGAATGAAGTTTTTCTCCCGTTTTGTTTTCGGAGATGTCAGTATTGATTTCCTTGCCCCCATGTGCTAAAAACAAGTGGCCGGGAAATTGCCGTTTGATAACTATACTGTATGCAGCAGACACTGAGATTGCATTTCAATTATTCATGTGCATAAAAAAATCACCCGGCCTGTGGGTAACGCGCAGCAGCAGCACAGTCACAGCGAAAGCATAAAACGCGGCCTTTCAGAGACTTTTCTAAAATCTCTCTAGGAAATATCAGAAGCACACTGAATGGGCACCCACTACGCCATAAATAATATACATTCTTTGTAGTGGCCCGGCATTCACTATGCCATATTTCGTCATTCGTCGGAGAAGCGTGGTATCCGCTAAACACTTGCAACAGATTTTGTGCTAATTTCGCGCTGCATTCAACGGTGGTCGATGATGAAGAATTACGCCGGATATGGCTACGTGCCACCACTAATAGTTGATGAAGAACAAGCTTTTGTAATGTGTTGGAGGATTGGGCAACCCACTTGTTACTGCGTGACGCCTGGTTGCTCCCTTGCCGTGCTTAAACGCTTTAATACTCACATTGACCGATTACTTTTTCGATATCAAGCCTGCCTAAGGAAAGTTTGCGATCGAGTCCCCAGCACCAGCGTGGCTCAGCGGTAGAATACTGGACTGGCACGCAGTGGACCCGGGTACAAATCGCACTATGTCACCTCATGTGTTTGGTGTTTCTTATTTCCGTTTTTTTTAATTTTGTTCAATATTGGTTAAGGCTACCGGTGGTGGTGGCAGACAACTACGGCGCTGTGCGTTACCCGTGTTGTGATATCATAACAGCTGTCACTGTTAAAGAAAAAAACTTTGAAGAGATTTTAGGGGTGTCGGCAGTACTCGCATGAGTCTAGTCTTTTTCGAAACATTATGGACAGTTTTTTAAGTGTTTAATCATACACGTTCCTTTCAGTACTAGGCCATATTATCTAAATTTCACATGTTGTTTATTTTCGATATCAGTGCCGTTGAGGTAACCTTATAGTTGTGGTGCTCGTCTGTTGACCAGAAAAATTTAGATTTAGTACTCGCCGCAGCCATCCAATTTTCACGAAGGTCAAATTGTAGGGCCCGTGTGTTTTAGTTTGTCAGTGCACATAGAAGAACCAGAGGTTGTCGAGGTAACCTCCAGCTCTCTGTGATGACGGCCTCTCATAGCTACTGTTACTTTCCGATGCCAAACAACGTAAATGAACAAGTCAACCACGTCGCACTTGAGATACACTGTGGAAACAGGTCTGCCTTATTATTACAAGAAATAACTTTGGTAGAGAGCCGGTAGTGGTACATTTACTGAGTGTTTCAGTAACACATTTTACTTTTGCACGGCTTCATTACACATCACTCTTAACTTCTATATATGAAAGTGTCATTTGCATAAGTTTTTTTTTATTTTATCATTGCTTGAGATCGCAAACGATTTCCGTATATAATATACGCATTATGCGCAAATCTATACAACAAACACTTCCCGAACTGTAAACGTTGCCACACTCTCAAGAGGTTTGTGAGCCAGTAGTAATCTTCAATTTTTTTGTCGGCATCACAAAAATATTTTGGTAGTCCATTCGTGAGTCAATGAATACAGATACCGGGGACATTCGTGGATTACTCGGGTTTTTCAAAACCCCTTTAACTACTTAATAATAAGCTGGGAGACAAAAATAACATCGGGGTTCCAAAGGATAAGGGTTCCATTCACATAAGCTTGTTTTCCTTATATTTTGTTGTTGCTGGGCGTAATGCCGTTTTACAGCGCATACCGATGAAACGAAGTTGGGTGGTCAACTCTATACTTTGATATAGCCGGACGTTTGCGCGCAGGGACTAGAGCTAGCCATGTACAGGATACATTTATTCAGATATCTAATGGTATCCGAGGGACATTCAATAGCAATAGGGTAAAGCAGACGCAACTAGAACCATTCCTAGCGTCCAAGTGGCGCCTAACAATGACTGCAATCCATATAGGCTGGTCCGCTACCCAGAAGGATCCCAAAGGGGGTGCAGCAACAAATACCTCTCCAAATACTACAGCCTTCCTGCTTTGTTGTTTTGTCACGGTTCAAGCACCATCCTTGAATCTGAGTAATGACTTGCAAGTGCTAGAGAATAGCAAATTAAAACTCTTGCCACAACATCTAGAGAGCACCCAGCTGACTTTGGGAAATGCCAGGATAAGTTTATTAATGAAAAACTCCTTAAACTTTACAATTGCTGCTCTAGCTTATGCATTTCACGAATGAATTAGCAAAAGGGAGAAAAAACACAGAAGCACTAACTACGAATTAAATCAATAGCTCAAGGTTTTGTATAGTTTCCAAAAAAAGTCGGACTATGTGAAGCACGCAGGTGCTACGGGTGACCCCTAAATGAAGCGAAGTGATAAATAGAACCCACTAAATGCATGTTAGGAATACAAAACACAAAACAAATGTGTTTGAAGCTACTTTGGCATTAAACTAGAGAAGCATGGCTGAGACCAACAGCATTTCTGCTATTGTGACCGACGTCATGGTTGAGACGACACATCTCAGCTCTTGTCAAATGGCTAGCGATGCGCAGTCACCTCTAAACATCCCTGAGATAGCGCGAACATTCCTGTAAACTGAAGTAATAGGCTGCAGCATTTACTGGATGAAGAGGTGTATAACTTTGTTTACCCTCCAAATATTCGCAAGAACCAAATCGACGCGTATTTTGAGCCAAGTGTAACGACAAGGTCGGGTCCTGATGGCTCTAAAGGTGCTAAAAGCAATAAAAACAAAGCAGCCGGCAAGCAGGCCTTCCAGTCTGTCAAACTAACAACACATAGCCCTTTGAACAAACAAGAACGGACTCCTGCTTTTCCTAAAGCCTCATGAAACAGTCCTATTCCCTTAAAGATTTTGTCGCCAACGCATTCGCCACGCTACACTCTAAGGCAAAATTATCCGAAAAAGCAGTAACGGAGCCCAATAGGCGCGCGCGATTAACGTATAGACCGTTGAGGAGCAACCACAGAGGGAAGCGTGGAGCGCGAAACCAAGGGATGAACCACCCGGGCATTGCAGGCAGCGTGAAAAGCGTTGCCAAGGTGACCAGGCCTCCCTCTCCTCCTCTGCTGGCTCAGTCTTTCCCCGTATTTTACCGGCGACGGTCCGCGTCGCGTCGCGCTCGGAGTGCTCGACCACGACCGCCTGGATGCGACGATCTAAGAATTACGACATGGTGCTTGTGTGTACGCCTGGATGAGCGTGGGCTGATGCTTTTGCGTTTCGCTGCACCCATGAAGTCTGGAGCAAGTCTCTACACGTCACCACGCCACGCTGTATATCTCTGGATTCAAGATAGTCACGACCAACACACAACAACAACAGTTGAGAAGGCCAATATGGCGGCCGAGAAGAACAGGCCTATCGGATATATACTTCAGTCTGACTCAGGGCAAAAACAGCGCTGGATTCTTAGGCAAGTAAGTTATCATTCCTTATTCTACTCTACTTGTGGCGTGTGCGATACGGATCGCGCTTGCCGGCAACGGGCTTGGTCGTGTTGTATATCGCACGCACGAAATGCATCGCGAAGGTCAGCTTCGGCGTCTGCAGTTCGCCTGTGTTTTTCGACCACCTGGAAATTGGCCGCCATTGCCATCGGCCTCCCGTACGCTCGCTCATCGAGTGCTCGCCCGTCTTCGCCGCCGCTATGAGCTTCGGGCTGACGGTATTAGTAGTAGTAGTAGTACTTTATTTACAGTAATCCGGCTACAGAGCTCACTGCAGGGACAAAGCGCTAAAGGCGAACAGCCTGACAAAGGCCCTTGTCCCTCCGCAGTCCGTGACAGTGCAAAGCTTAAGCATCAGCACTGGCAAACAATATATATATTCAATACATTGATTTCAAGCAACCTGCAAATGTACACACAAAATTCAAACATGAATAGCATAAGAAGTTTACATAACACCATTCAAGAATTAGAGGTCACTCTCGTAAAAATTCACAACTAAACGATATCAATAAAACCACTCAAAAACAGACACAAAATGCATGCGGATACAGTGAATTGCGCTGTGTACACTCGTATAATGACAAAGAAATTTATGAACAATTTAAGCATTTGCAGAGGCATGAGACTCCATTACGTAATTTCGATAGTGTAGACCGGTGGTTATGAATAAGTTCTTTATTTGTTCCTTGAAAGTCGCACTACTAGCCCTAAAGTTCAATTGATCTTCAAGGGTATTTAAAACCTGAGGTACCTGGTAAGCAACACTTTGTTTTCCATACTTGGCTCTTGTTCTAGGAGCTCGTTCCTTTTGTTCTCGCAAACTGTAGTGTGGTCTTTCGGTGCAACTTTCTTCATATAGCTGAGACCTCGTCGCTATGTTGGGAGTCGTCGAAAACACGTTACGGGTTCTCGTAAAGAGCTTGGTTGTAGTAGTTCGTGCGCTGTAAGTGCACCAGCACGGGCTGGCGGGGCTTTCGCTAGCGTCGAAACTCACTGAAAGTTGGTCGCCATTACAGTTGGCTTTCCCGCCAGTCGGTCGCAAGAAGCTCGGCACCGTCCGCTGACCGCCACGGCGGACTCTCGTTTGCCCGCTGCACTCGCTCGAGTTTGTGGAAAAGGGCCGCATTACCGTCCATTTCTTCAGAGCTAGCTCCAAACTAGGTCGGCGCTGTTCGCGGCGGCGGCCAAGCGCATGCTCATTCTCCCGTTCGAAGTTCGCTGGCGGCAGACACTCCACGTGCAGCGCCGTGTTTGGTCTCGCATTCGCTTGCTCAAGCTGAACGATCTCGCTCGCTTAGGACTCGCCGACTTGTTAGCGGCACGGTGGTTTGCGATGTTGTGACTGCGGGTGCCGCTCCTAAGCTGTTGCGCTACGGGGATCGAAATGAGTCTTTGACGATGCGTGACAGCACGGTGAAATTATTAGCATGTCATATCTCACATATGTTTTCATTTCAGCTTGCACGTATTTCTCATATGCATTTGTATTCATCCTCTGTCACGTGTGACTCACTATTTTACATACTTATTGTGGAGCCGTGGGCACATACCGTGTTGAAGACTGTGCGCTGGCGTCTGCGATGCCAGTAAATCATCTCTTTCGTCAGAGCATCTTCAGAAGGACTGTGTGAGATATGAAGGTAAAGTTATTTGTGTGTAACATTTTAACGCTTATTTTATATTACCGTGCACGTACTTGTCATATGCGAGTATCTTCATCTTCTGTGTCGTGTGCCTAACTATTTTTACTATATTATTGTACGTGCAGCCGTGGGAACACAACAGGCAGAGCGCGCCGCCAACTCCTCGCGACGAAACGCCGGAGTGACGCCGCGAGGTCAACGATAAAAAAAAGAAAACAAACATCCAGACTCCCCGGGTGCGACTCTCTCCCTCGGAAGCGTAGATTCACCGACGAACCTTCTCACCCCACAACGGCGGCCGAGCAAGCACTCGAACTTTCTAGATGGAAAGGGGCGTGGCGAGGCCGGGTTGAGTCATCCATCGCGAACGGCCTTCGAGCCGTCTCGTCCTCTCCCTAGCCTTCGCTGCGTATCGTGCCGACAAAAGGATTAGAACTTTCTGGAATCTCGCGCGGAAGGTATTTAATCGAGCAGCCGGGACGAAAGATCAGGAGAAGACGGAAGTTAACGCCAGAGCGCGCAGAGATTCCGCCGTGTAGTCGGCGAAGGTTTTGTCCATGGAGACAAAGCAGGAGAAGAAGATGATTTCCACCTGAGGGGGGACGACTCGAGCTACAGGCAAGAGTGTGTGTTTACCGCTATCGAGCGAGGACGCGTGGCAACAGCTGCGTGTGTGAAGCCGACGTGTTTCCGGCGAAGAAGTTTGAAGCTTGGAGAGTGGCCAAATGAAGACGTGAGGTTTCCTGAAAGAGAAACTTCGGCGAGGTTTCCTGGAAGAGAAACTTCGGGGGGCCCCAGAACGACAATAACGCTGGACTTTCAGTGAGTGATCCTCGGAAGAGTATCATCGTACTTTTGTTCCAAGAACTTTGGACTGAATAGGTTTTCTATCTCTTTAGTCTTTAAGTGTCTTGGTTGTTCAATGCATGCGACTGCATTGTAGTGCGTATTGTTGTCTGCGTCCGTTGTTTCGAGTGTGGCTGATTGTACTGTGTAGTACGTTGTTTGGTGTGTGACATATTGTATTCAACTAATGTGGACTGTGCATAGTTGTGTATTGTTTTTGGATCTGCCGTTATTGAGAATATAATTTTGTTTTGGTTATCAACTCTCGGCTCTGACTTGTTCTTTGGGCCACAGCCGGCGTCCGCTGGCGCGCCAAAAAGGACCACTTCTAAATTGTCCACGCTTTCGTGGTGCGGTTCGGGGGGCCGATACTTCGACCATTGGAATTAGCCAAGCGATCGCCTCCCTAATTAACGGGACCTGCGTGACAATTAATCTGGCGTCCGCGACGAGGACCTTTTGGTGCACAGTGTGTCCAAAGTAGTGAGAAAGAGCCTCGAGTTGTCGATAGAGCTATCGGAACGATTTTGTGTGTTGCTCAGTGTTCTCGTTAACAAGTGCAGGGGAGTGTTCCGATAGACTGATTCAGGCAGATACTTTTTGCACGCGGCAAGCCTGCATTTGCGAGACACGATGGATCTCGAAAAGTTAGTAGCTCTTGGTGAGAAAATGGGTCTTTCTGGCGCCGAACTACGGAAGTGGGTCACCCAGAAGGAAAAAAAAAGAAGAAGAGAGGGCCAAAGAAGAAAAAGCAGCTGAGCTGGAAAAAGAAAGGTTGGCGGTCGAAAGAGCCAAAGCTGAAAAAAGAAGCTGAGTTGGAGAGAGAGAGGTTGGCAGCTGAGAGGGCCAAGGAAGAAAAAGCAGCTGAGTTGGAGAGAGAAAGGCTGGCTGCTGAAATGGCGAAAGAAGAAAGAGAGGCAAAGGACCGACAGCTGAAAGAAGACAGAGAGCAGCAATTGAAGTTGGAGCTGGAGTGAGAAAAATTGGCAGCCGAAAGGGTGAGAGAAGAAGGAGAGGCGGAGATGGCTGAAAGGGAACGTCAGCGGCAGCACGAGATGGAACTCGAGCGGCTCCGTTTGCAACAGCGAAGTGAAACTCCCGTCCAAGCTAGAGTTGAAAGCAGCGAACGGGAAGATCATGGCTTCCGCTTAAACCCAAGCAAGCTGCTCGTAGCGTTTGATGAAAGGAAGGACGACCTTGACGCGTACCTTCACCGATTTGAGACGATTGCGAGGAGCCAGAATTGGCCGGATCATCAATGGGCAACTGCTCTGAGTACTTGCTTGAGTGGTGAAGCGCTCAGTGTGTACGGTAGGCTGACGCCGACTGATGCAGCCAACTATGCAAAGGTGAAAACTGCCTTGCTGAAGCGATTTAGATTTACTGTGGAAGGATTCCGGGACAGATTTCGGACAGGAAAGCCAGCTGATGGTGAGACGGCTACGCAGTTTGCCGCCCGACTTTGCCATTATTTCGACAGATGGATTGAACTTTTAGAGACAGCGCAGGAGTACGATGAGCTTAGAGAGCTCGTAATTAGAGAACAATTTCTTACTAGTTGCCACCCAAGCCTGTCGCTGTACTTGAAAGAGAGGAGAGCTATGTCACTTGAAGACATGCTTGAATTAGCTGATCAATTCTTGGATGCGCAAGGTGGCACTAATTTGGCCAAGGTCAAAAAGAAATGTCATGAAGATTCGAAGAAATCGGCACCCCAACAAAAGAATCGTGCACCGGAGAGCATTCCGCGATGTTTTCTGTGTACCCGAGTGGGTCACCGTGCTAACCACTGCCGAACTAACTTCACGAGCCCCACGGTTGTAAAATGTTTCAAATGTGGTCAGACTGGGCACAAGGCAGACGCATGTCGTAACGGAGCGAGTCAAACTCACCAGGTATCCTGTCCACAAGTGGCACCAAAAACCGTTGATGACGTCACCGATGGATTCGTAGAGTTGAAAAATGGGGAGAAAATCCCTATTGTGGATGCTGTAATGACAAAACAGCAAACAGGTGCTACGAAGGGAATGCCTGTGATGGCTGGAAAAGTGGCGGGAAGGCGTGTAGACGTTTTAAGAGACACTGGGTGCTCCACTGTGATAGTACGAAGAGACCTAGTCTGCGACAACGAACTCACGGGCCAGACCAGCCTGATTTACACCGTCGATCGTTCGGTCATGAGGCTGCCTGAGGCCAAGGTCAAGATCGAGACGCCCTTCTACAGTGGAACTGTTTCTGCCTTCTGCATGGATGATCCATTGTATGACGTAATCGTGGGGAACATCGAGGGCGCCCGTCCGCCGGACCAACCTGAACCTCTTGAAGAGGACCCAGAGATCGATCCACCATCGATTGCAAACCCTCACAACCAACCAGCCACGGCCGACGTGGACGTAGTCGCAGTTGCGACCCGAGCACAGACTAAAGCCCAATCGAAGCCATTCCAGTCCCTCCCTGCACCCAATTCCGAGGAGGACCCGAGCTTCAGCTATGCCGAGGAACAAATCAAGGACGAGTCGTTAAAACCCTGCTTTGCGCAAATCGACAAGGACCTCAGGTGCCATAATAGTAAATGCGCGATAATGTTCAAGCAGGTAGATGGACTGCTCTAAAGGTACTATACGGAGCGGAGTGGTCGACGGATACGACAGCTCTTGGTGCCGAAGAACCGCCGAGAGGCTGTTATGAAGCTAGCCCACGATGGGATAATGGCAGGGCACCTGGGAGCCGAGAAAACCAAGGACAGAATTCAGGAAGAATTCTTCTGGACAGGTGTCACAGCCAACGTGAAGCGGTTCGTGGCATCTTGCGATATCTGCCAGCGAACTGTGCCAAAAGGAAGGGTGCCACACGTGTCACTCGGCCAGTCCCCCGTCATAGACATCCCCTTTAAAAGGGTAGCTATTGATATAGTAGCCCCTATCAGACCTCCATCCGGTCAAGGAAATCGCTATATCCTGACGCTTGTCGATTGCGCCACGCGCTACCCGGAGGCAGTTGCACTACCGGGCATAGAGACCGAACGAGTCACAGAAGCCCTCGTTGAGATGTTGTCCCGTTTCGGGGTACCAAGGGAAATCCTAAGTGATCGGGGCTCGAATTTTACGTCGGAGTTAATGAAGGAAGTGGCACGACTTCTATCGGTGCGCCAACTCCATACCACCCCTTATCACCCGATGGCCAACGGGATGGTGGAAAAATTTAATGGCACCCTGAAGACTATGCTTAAACGAATGTGTGCGGAGAAACCAAAAAACTGGGACAGATTCCTTGGTCCGTTGCTGTTCGCGTACAGAGAGGTTCCCCAGGCAAGTCTCGGCTTTTCACCGTTCGAGCTACTGTACGGCCGACACGTCCGGGGACCCCTGGCGATCTTAAAGGAAGTCTGGACGAACCAAGAGCTGGACGATGAGCTGAAGACAACCTACCAGTACGTATTGGATCTCTGAAATTGTCTAGAAGAGACGTGCCGTCTAGCTCACGAAGAACTCCGAAGGGCGGGAGCACGCTACGCTAAGCACTACAATAGAAAATCAAGGGATAGAATGTTCCAACCAGGGGATAAGGTTCTCATCCTGCTCCCAACTGACAAAAATAAACTCTTGCTGCATTAGAAAGGGCCCTTTGAAGTACAGGCGACAATCGGAGACTTAGATTACTCCATAAAGACGCCGGGCAGGCCGAAAATTTTTCATGCCAATTTGCTGAAGAAGTATGCGGAGCGGGAAACGAACCGAGATGCGCCACACCAATGCCAAGTCATCGTAGGGGTTATCGACAATGTAGATGAACAGGAACTACCGGTGCCGGAGTTCGTGCAGACCGAAGGGATTGCTGACGTCAAGATCTGCCCAAGTTTGACGGACCAACAAAAGGAGGCGTTAGAGAAAACCATGACAGCGCACTCTAAAATATTTTCAAACGTCCCGGGCAAGACGGATTGGGTGGAGTGCCACCTCGAGACAGTGACGGAGTCCCCAGTCTACGTCAAACAGTACCCGTTACCTTTTGCTACAACTAAGGACATCGAGGCCGAGGTACAGCAAATGAAAACACTGGGTATAATTGAAATCTCGAAATCGCCCTATAATTCCCCAGTGTTGCTTGTGGACAAACCGGACAAAACCAAGCGGTTTGTAATCGATTTCCGGCGCCTGAACAACCTCATAATAGCAGATGCAGAGCCCATGCCTAGAGCAGATGCCGTTTTTGCCAGTGCCACAAACAAAAGATACTTCTCTAAATTAGATTTTGTTAAGGGCTACTGGCTAATCCCGCTCTCGCCGCAGTCAAAACCTAAGACTGCGTTTTCGACAAAATCCGGTCTCTACCAGTTTTGCTACATGCCTTTCGGGATCAAAACGGCACCCGCCGTGTTCGCCCGGCTGATGCGACTAGTCACTGAGGGAATCCCGGGCGTTGAACATTACTACGACGACGTACTCATAACAAGCACGACCTGGGAAGAACACCTATCCACTCTCAGACAGCTCTTCACTCGAATTCAGGCTGCCGGGTTAACCGTGAGACCGAGCTGTGTGAGTTGGGAATGAATGAGATTGATTTCCTTGGTCATCACATTGGACAAAACATGCGTGCTCCACTGGGAAAGACTCTCGACAAAATCCAAGCTGCACCCGCCCCAAAGACGAAGCGACAGGTGCGCGCTTTTCTCGGATTGACCAGATATTACCGGGAGTTTATTCCAAATTATGCCGAGATCAGCGCCCCTCTCACAGAACTGATCAAGAAGGGTGAAAGCAACTTAGTAAAATGGACGACGACACACGAGAAAGCATTTGCGAAACTCAAGGAATGCATCTCGAACCCTCCCGTGCTCCGCCTCCCAGACTTAACCAAGGAATTTATCCTCCGCACCGGCGCTTCCGACACAAGCCTCGGGGCTGTGCTTTTGCAGTCACACGAAGGTACCCTCCATCCTATAGCATACGCCAGTCGCAAACTACTTCCCCGGAAATCATCCTACAGCACCATCGAAAGAGAATGTCTGGCCCTGGTGTGAGGGATACAGAAGTTTAATATTTATCTCTACGGAGTTCCTTTCTTGGTCCAGACTGACCACCAGCCACTCCAATACATAAAACATGCTAAACAGCTCAACAGCAGAGTGTTGAGGTGGAGCTTGCTTCTGCAAGAGTATCAATTCCGAGTCGAGCACATCAAGGGAAGTGAGAACGTTGGTGCCGACTACCTTAGCCGAGTTTGAATGTTTTGGAAGAGTCTGACAGCAGTGAATGCAATAGGCTGTGTTGTTATTGTGTTATCCTGTGTCACAAGTGTCGAAGTGTTTGTGCTGTGACGTGATGTATGGTATTGTACAATTGTTGTAATGAGAGAACTTTGTACATTCGTATTGTTTGAAATATGTGACGGAGTGTTGCATTCATGTACCTGTGGCTATATTCTATGTGTTGTGGAATTGAATTACAATGTAGAATTGTATTGAGGGATATATTGTGAATGTGACGTGTCATGAGCGACGGACTATGTTACAGTCTTTGAGAGTGTGAGGACTGTTCGTGCTCGTTTGTGTGGTTTTGAATATTATGAGATAATATTCTTAAGTGGGGGGCAGTGTCACAGAACGAGCGCTCAAAAAGAGCGCGCCGCCAACTCCTCGCGACGAAACGCCGGAGTGACGCCGCGAGGTCAACGATAAAAAAAAGAAAACAAACATTCATACTCCCCGGGCGCGACTCTCTCCCTCGGAAGCGTAGATTCGCCGACGAACCTCCTCACCCCACAACGGCGGCCGAGCAAGCACTCGAACTTTCTAGATGGAAAGGGGCGTGGCGAGATCGGCTTGAGTCATCCATCGCGAACGGCCTTCGAGCCGTCTCGTCCTCTCCCCAGCCTTCGCTGCGTATCGCGCCGGCGAAAGGATGAGAACTTTGTGGAATCTCGCGCGGAAGGTATTTAATCGAGCAGCCGAGACGAAAGATCAGGAGAAGACGGAAGTTAGCGCCAGAGCGCGTAGGAATTCCACCGTGTAGTCGGCGAAGGTTTTGTCCGTGGAGACAAAGCAGGAGAAGAAGATGATTTCCACCTGAGGGGTGACGACTCGAGCTACAGGCAAGAGTGTGTGTTTACCGCTATCGAGCGAAGACGCGTGGCAACAGCTGTGTGTGTGAAGCCAACGTGTTTCCGGCGAAGAAGGTTGAAGCTTGGAGAGTGGCCAATTGAAGACCCGAGGTTTTCTGGAAGAGAAACATCGGCGAGGTTTCCTTGAAGAGAAACTTCGGGGGGCCGCGGAACGACAACAACGCTGGACTTTCAGTGAGTGATCCTCGGAAGAGTATCATCGTACTTTTGTTCCAAGAACTTTGGACTGAATAGGTTTTCTATCTCTTTAGTCTTTAAGTGTCTTGGTTGTTCAATGCATGCGACTGCATTGTAGTGCGTATTGTTGTCTGTGTCCGTTGTTTCGAGTGTGGCTAATTGTACTGTGTAGTACGTTGTTTGGTGTGTGACATATTGCCTTCAACTAATGTGGAGTGTGCATACTTGTGTATTGTTTTTGGATCTGCCATTATTGAGAATATAATTTTGTTTAGGTTATGAACTCTCGGCTCAGACTTGTTCTTTGGGTCACAGCCGGCGTCCGCTGGCGCGCCAAAAAGGACCACTTCTAAATTGTCCACGCTTTCGTGGTGCGGTTCGGGGGGCCGATACTTCGGCCCTTGGAATCAGGCCGGAGATCGCCTCCCTAATTAACGGGACCTGTGTGGCAGTCGAGTTCCTAACTATTTTTACTATACTATTGTACGTGCAGCCGTGGGAACACAACAGGCAGAATGCTGCGTGCGCTGGCGTCTGCAATGCCTGTCATCTATCGCTTCCATCGGAGGAGCTCCACAAGGAGTGAACGAGATGTGACAACGAGACTGGACTTGTACACTTCACCATGAATTTGCTTAAAAGAATGGGGAAACTTCATGTGTATGTAGAAAACTAAAAGAATTCGATGTGTCATTTTTGTCTTTCGTTGTTGCCGTGACTGTGAAAGCAGTTACACATAACTGGCTAACTACTTTTTCGCGTGTTCTTTACTGCGGAATTTGTTGCTGACTGCGCAGAAAAACAGGCGAAAAAAGTATTAGGCCTGGCGGAGCATGAACAAAAAACAATGTTTGAACTGGGGACAAAAAGTTCACCGATTGGAGTATTTGAGTGGATCAACCGTTAGTCCGGCAAGGTGCAACTGTGAGAACTAACGGTTGCCCGGTAAGGTGTAAATGTGGGGATTAACAGTTGCTCTATAAGGTGCAAATGTAAGGACTAAATGTTAGTCCTTTCGGGTGAACTGTGGGACTAACGGTTCCTCACTAGGTTGTAAGTGTGAGAAATAAATGTTAGCCTTTGAGGGGACTAACTGTTGGACCCGGTACCGTTAGTCCTTGAAGAGATTAATGATTGTGGCAGCCCCTTTAGTCCCCAAAAGGACGAACGACACACCCTTTTAACACCCTTTTGCCTTAGAGTGTATCAACTTGAAAGTCAGCAGCGTTGAACCCTTCCGTTACCACACCGTGCTTTATTTCATTAGCTGATTCACAAGCTGTCGAACGCGTCAGTATTTCGAACGAATGTTCGCCAATATAAAGGCTGTTCTCTCTTGCAAGCACACCTGAGGTATTAGAAAAAAAATAGTTTTATGCTTGGGTAGGTATTGTGAAGGCAACCTCAGTCACGGGCAGTGCATACGGTTCCTAAATCTCCGCTCGCGCTATCGGCAAGCGCACAATAATCTTCGACACCCTACCGTATTCCCACGCATTTTAATGTGTAATCCTTATCTTTCAAGAAGAAATGATGAACAGTATCAACTGTTACTGCCGAGTCCCACCATAGGTTGCATATTGTCCTATGTACAACTAACTCATGAACGTGTGGTTTCTATTGCTCCAGATTACATTCGCAGCTGCCCACCAAAAAGGTAACAATTCTAAGATTTTTGCAGATGGTAGACAGGGAACTGGACTTTTTACAAATGCGACGAACAACCGGCATTACAGCTTCAAGCTCTGTTTCTTATTTTTTTAGTCTCTTCGCTACAGTCGCAATCTCAGCAGAAGTGTTCATTTTTTTTTATTGTAGACTGTTCTCCCACTAATCAGGTTACCTGGTTTCGATGAATTTGTAAATCCAGTTATCTTTTTTAATACTTCCCCTGTTTTCCGGCATTTTAGTTTTTTTTCGACTTCTTGCCAGCACTCTATTCAATTCAATTCAATTTATTTTCCAGTTTATACATGCTGGATGGTTGCGTTGGGTTAAAAGCTACATAAGCAGCTTGACGAGACCCAACGACCAGACTATACAGGGCAGTAACAACAAGCAGTCCGGTGCAGGGACGAGAAAGCCAACAAGTAAAACAGAATACCATATTGTATGTACATATACAGCGATTTACATGGATTTCCAGCACGAAGATTGCAGGAAGAAAAAGTGAAAATAAATACATGTGCATACAAAGTGCTAGAAAAAATAAATAAATAAGTGCTACATACAGTAAAATACGGCTATAGCATAAGTAATAAACATAAATATTAATAACACAGAATAATAACACCGTACCAATATAGTAATACTAGCTATTCGGGACAAAATAAAAGAAAAAAAACACTGGTCATATAACACAGCAAGAAATTCATGTAAGCAGAAGACTATGTTAAAGAAACAACATAAGTTACGCGCAATTCAATTACACAGAATGTCACAGTATGTGACATTACAAGTGAACGAAATATAAGCGGAAGTCTTAATTTCGTCCTCCCCACTGCATTTCTGAATCACCTCGGTGAGCTGCAGCTTTTTCTAACGTTTGTGCTTTATTTCTCAGTGCTTCACTAAGTACTTAAGTTCTTTTTTTTTGCTTGCCCAATATTTCTGCTTTTTACAAGCGAGGCTTTTTTACTAAGCCATTAGGTTAGGGAGTGAACAAGGGAGACCAATGCGCGCGAAAAAAAAAAAACGACGGGTTTTTTACTATGTCAAAGCTAATAACTTGGGAATGGCCAAGATGTCGTGATGTATGGAACCAAGCAACAAAGCCCATACGCAGAAAAGTTTACAACCAGTTTTTGAAAAAAGACGCGTAAGCTAAAACCTGGCTAACCTTTAAGAAAGTCGTGCATTCACACTCGCTAAGCGTGAGTGAAGCATTCGACATATCATCGCTGCCACAAGTTCAAGCGGTATAGGATGTCTCCCTAATGTAATGGAACAAGCCAGGCCTCAGGGAGAAAGTAGGGTAGAGGTGCCGGCACTGATAACCACGTTCATTTACATCACACCTACTAACGGCGAACGCTGACAAGGAAGGCAGCTGGGCAAACGCCATCACAGTCATTCCTAACGTGCAAGCGGCACACAGCCGGAAAGGTAGATCATAACAGCAGACAAAAAATTTTCCACAAACTTAACAAAAACAAATCAATACTTACCGGTTCAATAGTGAAAGGTAGTCATGATATTTTGTAGGTTTGAACGTAGCATCAGGTTGGAATGCGAAAAAGTTTTTGATATCATCCCGATACACACCAAGTGACACTATTATGGAGTTGAACCTCTGTAACAAGAAGAAAAAGGTACTCTTTCTCTTTCGAGCTAATGAGTCAAGCGAAGTTTAGCGTGGGAGTGTGGTATGTATTTCATAACCGAACAGGACTAGACCCCTCACAAAACTTTTGCAAACCAGACTACGTTTCACACCAACTAGATGACGCCCATGGGATAAGGGAAATTAGCGGCCGCACTAATGCATATAAATTGTCATTTTTTCCCAGGATTGATAGAATAGGTCGTCTTCTGAAGTAACAGATTGATTATTCGATTGATATGTGGGGTTTAACGTCCCAAAACCACCATAAGATTATGAGAGACGCCATAGTGGAGGGCTCCGGAAATTTCGACCACCTGGGGTTCTTTAGCGTGCACCTAAATCTGAGCACATGGGCCCACAACATTTCCGCCTCCATCGGAAATGCAGCCGCTGCAGCCGGGATTTGAGCCCGTGACCTGCAGATCAGCAGCCGAGTACCTTGGCCACTAGACCACCAAGGCGGGGCAATTCTACATGTCTATACGTCTCATATTTATGATAATCATGAATGTGCCTACACTCTATATTTTGTTCAGTTTTGATATTTTAACGCGCATGAAGAATCACTTTAACTGCTCATTTTTCACAATGGATATTTACAGCAGTGGACAAAGCTGACTGATGAAGCTCAGAGAGCGAACAGTGAGAGATCTTCCTTCTCTTCGATGAGAACACACACGCATGGTTCAGGAGCTTGCGAGTAGATGGCTCACATATTCCTGGATCACAGTTGCGCTATCTCGGCACGTCTAGGCTTCAATATCGCTAGGAAAAATGTGCGGCTTCATGCACGCGACGCGTAGGATATTGCTGGCCTGCGGAGTGGATCGAGACGACGAAGTGGGAAAAACAATTTAATACGTTATGGGAGCCACCGCACGAACCACCCCATATGAACCAGTGTATCTAGAGAGCAGTTTTTCCGACTGGCCAGCGTGCCCAGTTGAAGACCACAATAGAACGAAATATTCAGACACAAAAAAACCGCTGTCTTGCGCTGAACACCCAGCACTGTCACAGTGAAAGCTAGGAGAGCGGCCCTCAAGAGCTTCTTCCTAACACTCTTTGGATAGCTGCTGCAAACTCACTCGCATGGTGCCGGATATGCCAATATTTATTGTGTAGAAGGCAGGCATTCAGTATACTATCCTTCGTCAATCTTCAGAGAAGCGTGGTACCGGCTGCACACTTGCAAAAAAAAATTTGACATTTTTGTGTGCTGTGGCTGACGACGATGATGAATCATGGCAGAAGCTTTTGTAATAGCAACAATTCACCACAGTGGATATGCGCCACTTTCGTTAGGTGAACAAGATCGAGCTTTTGTAAAGGCTTGCAGCATTTGAAGACCCATTCGGTGCACGATTCATTTTAACTGACATCTGGTTGTTCCTCTGCAGTCTCAAATCTATTTATTGCTCATATAAAGGTGATTTCTTTGCAGACATTAAGCATGCCCTTAGGGCCAATTCGCAATGAAGTTCCATGCATTATCGTGGCTCGGTGTTATAGCATATTGGGCCGTGGGCTGAATTCCCATCGCGTCGTTGGTGTCTTTTTATTTACAGATTTTTTCCTTACTTCCTGTGAATGTGGTTACGAACACCAGTGACGGCGGCGGCGCCAAACAACTACGGTGCGCACGTGACCCATGTTGTGATCTCATAACAGATTCCGGTGTAAAAGTTTACGTACATGTGTCACCGATTGTACAAACACCGTTGGCTCTATCGCGTGGCGTAAGAAGGCGAGTACATGCTGTCTTTCGCCCCTGCTCAGTCAGGGTAATAAAATCAAGGGCAATTGAAATGAACGGAGAACCACACTAACGTACCGCGAATGCGTCATATTGGTATTGGGATTTAGAGAGGATTTGTTAGTGATACTGACTCTTCTATCATTTCTTCTATACTTGCACAAAAGGTTTTTAGATATGTCGACGATTTTTTTTTACTTTCTCGAAATTTACAAGGAGGCCTTGCACCCCATGACTATATTTTGAACGTTTCTAAAATTCTAGGGCGATGCCCTTTCATCACTGTCGAATTGCCGCAAGAAGTTTGTGTGCAAGTTTTAGACTTGAGCCTCATGTGAAACGATGAGCACATTTGCTGGTTTTATCATCCTCGTGTTAAGCAGGAGCTGTTGCTGTACAATTCTGCCCTTTCAAAAGTTTTCAGGAAGCATGTACCCTTCTTCTGCTTGGAGACGGCGGTGAGGGGCCCACACAGCATAGAACGTAGATTCCTTAACTAAGTGAGCCAGTTAGACGTTGCTGGTTTCCTTCGATCGGTCATCATGACGTTGCTGAATAACTTCTGTGAAGTTTAAACGGGGAACACTGGAAGCAGTGACTGCTACCAAGCCTTCGAGATAAGGCCACAAGTTATGCCATATAACTATATTCTCTAGCACAATTTCAAGAAAGTCGCGGGCAGGCACGGTGTAACTATAGTGTTTTCGGCACCCGAGG
This sequence comes from Rhipicephalus microplus, assembly GCF_013339725.1. Taxonomy (NCBI): domain Eukaryota; kingdom Metazoa; phylum Arthropoda; class Arachnida; order Ixodida; family Ixodidae; genus Rhipicephalus; species Rhipicephalus microplus. The sequence goes on along the minus strand of NC_051170.1, from coordinate 95,927,155 downwards.
AAATCGGTATAATGTGCCGACGTATTTCGATAGCGAAAAGCGCGGATGTGAGAACAAGCATGAGAGGCCTTTTGTGAAATATTCCACAGGGGTCGTGTATTCGATACCCCTGTCTGGCGGTAAGTTACACATCGGTCCAACCGAATGATGTATTAATGACCGATTGAGGGACCACGCTCAAAAATTAACAAAAAGTGATGCTATATATATGGCTGTGAGAAACGATTCTCTGAGACTAAAATTATTAGTCAGAAGCGCAAGAAAAACTGCGCGTGAAAACTGAGAGGCTTATTTTATAGAGAAAAGTAAGGACCACAATGTAAGTGCCCCTTCGCTGTTTTGTAGTGAGTCCCAGTTTATAATTTCTAGGCTGTGAGAGGGAAAATTGTATATCTATATAGTGTGGCCTGTGGGCCTTCTTTGATGAAAATGCATGCATATGCCACCTATATGTGTTCAAGCCTTCGCGCCATAAATAAATCTGTCGCGGAAGACCCCCGTATGCGTTTGATGCTTGTATGTGTGTGTGTGTGTCTGTGAGTAGGCCTTGTGTTTGCGCTCAAATTAAGTTTTTAGAAATTATTCCTAACGCATATAGGAAAGCAGTATGCGGTGATTTTACCATCGCATATCATGCTGCGCTTTGCGAGTATTATACCGACACTATCTTCACTACAATGTAATGAATAATTTACATTCCCGTAATGTTCGCCTAAAATCGACCTTCCATTTGCTAGTTTTCAGCAATATTCAGAACTAAAGAAGCTTATCTTGCTATAAGCTGTAGGAGCAGTGCAAACTTACAATAGGTACCCAGAAAAACTCACATTGTAGGCCATCTTCAGCAATGGCTCTCTTTGTTGCCACGTAACCGTAGAATAGATGTCTTTGATGATGCCCAGGCCACAAATCTTTTGTCTACTAAGCCTATTTTTGGCATAGTCCAAGCTGTTCAGGAAGGACTTGGACATCAGAACTCTTGTACTTTGAATTGTGTTTGCCCAGTTAAGGTCCACGCTGAACAAAAGTTGATGACCTGTCGCATTGTTGTCGAGGAAGTCGTATGAGCTTTCTGCAAGAAAGAGAAACGCAAAGAGCCGTTTTGGACTGATGTTGTACGGTAGGTTTATCGATGATTCATCATAACAGCAGATGACAAAGATTTCAAAACTGCAATAAACGAGTCAATACCTGAGTGCACACACAAGCCTGACCTTCAATATAAAGTTTATTTTCCGTATTAGCATTACTTATTCACTACTACACCACTCTTCATGTGCTGCGCTCTCAGAATGGCCGAGTGGTCTAAGGCGCCAGACTCAAGGGAACTCTTCGTGTGCTGCTCAAAAAATTGTGCCGCTTAAGAGAGTGAATGCGGCACTTTCGCTGGACGCTGTGCTGAAGTTTCTTGACTGTCGCGTCGGATCGCGTTGCTTCGTCGAAGGCAAATGGGTGATGGCCACCGACGGCATCATTGTCATCGGCATAAAGTGTTTCACTGGCGAAACAGCGAAATAGTTGTACTGAGCATACAAAGATCAAGCCCCTTCAGCGAGCCACATCAGATTTATTTCAAATTGAAGAATATGTTCAGCGAGTCCGAAGTTGAAGAAGGCAACAGCTCATGTGTTGCGGGCCTCTCTTAAAAGTGCTAGCCCTTTTGCGGTTCATGTGTTGCTACACTGCATCAAGCAAGGCTTTAACGATTTTCTAGGTGACCACGCTGCTGCTCGTGCTGCCGAATTCATGTATCACATCAAGTTTTGTTGCTCCGTCAAAAGCTGAATTCGTATGCCGATCACTTGATCACAGAACGGAGCTATGACTGTGCCAGTGTATCTTGAGACAAGGCGAATTGTAGTTTCGATTGTAAAAAGAGTGCTCTTGTGGTCTTCTTTTTATCGTTCGCCTATCCACGTTATTAGATTTATCATGAAAAATGTCATGTGCTTTCAAACGGTCACTTGTTATGTTCGCAATAGATATATGCACGCACATTACAGATACACGGACGTGATATATACGCACAAACATACAAACACGTATGCACGCATGACCTTCGTAAGTTCGTTTGTGTGCGCGGATATACACACATGCAAAATAAAAAATGATCAGGGGGGGGGGGGGAGAAAATTACAGCAGCCTGATTTGAGAATGGGTTACCGTGCGACTTACCCAGATAACAAGCAAATGGGAAAAATGCAGCCGCACACATAACGCAACAAATTTTCTAAAGCGCTTGCTTATATAAACGAAACTGAACTCCACGCTAAAGAAATGCCGACGATTGAAAAGGTGAGTGCTCACTAGGATTCGCGACAATACTCAAAAAGGCTCGAAGAGGCAACACATGATAATTAGAAATGAGTTGGTAACCGATCATCGAGGCAGGGAAAAACCAAGTTATGTGCGCAGTTGCGTTCCCGCTCCACTTGGCTGCAGAGTGGAGCGTAAAAACACCGAACTAAATCACTATTAGAAAAAAACCTGTTTTTTTTCTGATAATACGGTTGAAGACTCTCTCATACATGCGTCTCCCTGAATACGAATGAGCTGAGCTTCAGATTTAGAGGAAGGGCACTAAGAACATCACGAACCTAAAACTCACTAAAGCCTTTGCTAAGACGAGGCGAAGGCAAAGTCCAACTTCTGTTTTGCTTAGTCAATGTATTCATCACACTGTGGTTCGCGTACCAAGCTTTGTGCATTTAAAGTGTTTTCGCATTGTCTAAACAATCGGATACATTGCAAGGTTGCTGCACCTCACTTGTTTTCCACTGCCTCCATGATTGGTCACCTACAGATCAGTAATTGCCTTTTGAAAACCTTTTTCAAGATATTCGCTACTCCAAGTGAACACTCACCACTAAGCGGCCAAGCCTGGACATGGCGCTAACATGGTCAACCTTGAAAGTTGTTACCACGTTACCTGCGTTGAGAATCGGCCACATAGTTTGTTTATTTTAATGCGGTAGCGTTAAAGAGCTCGTGGAGCAGAAATTACGGCATCGGCATCGGCCCCGTCGGTTGTGAGCGAAAAAAATGGCCGTGGGTGGCCGCTACTTGTCCATGCGTGCACGCGCGATCACACTAAAAAAAAAAAAACGCGCATTTGAAGAAAAACGAAGAAAAAGGTGCTGAAGGTCACGAGGTTGGGGCGATGTAGTTTTTTTATTTTTTTTTTTGCACCTGCTACCCTTCCCTGCTTAGCTTCCAGCGCTTTCGTCGGGACGAGAGAAGAGAGAATGCAATTGCAGCACGCGACAAATCTTTGTAACTCCACTCGCACTTGATAGATTCTTGAAAAATTTTTCCGGCGTTGAATTCGTGAGGCAATAAGTTCTTCTACTGAATTCAATCTATGGTTACTTGAAAAATTGTTTCAGGGACCCTTGAACACATTTCGCTCGACAGGTGTCACGACGAAAACAAGCCCATTCGGCGATTTCTAGGTGCATTTGAAAGGCCTCAAACTACGTCGAATAAGGCTGGGATAGTGCAACCACCGCCGCTAAAAACACAGAAACTTTCAAACAGCTCTAAAAACGGACCAATATGTCCATCTAGTGGAAAACATATCATGCCTTTTCAGAGGCGTTGATCAAGCAAACAGGAAACGCTAGATGATGTGCTGCCATCTGTGAGGCATTGCCAGACTCTTTATGGCCTCCGAGGTCGCAAGCACGCGGTGAGTACCTCGGAGGCCTTGTGACTCTTGGTTTAGAAAAAAAAACTGTCAGGACCATTCGCGTACTTGCGCTGGTACAATCTAGTGTGTGCGTGTGTGTGTGTGCGTGCGTGTGTGTGCGTATGTAAGAGAACATATTATTAAGTATGCCCTTAGCGGTTGAAGGGCGCACGAGGAGCCGGAGTTCACTATCGCATTACGCTATTTAAGGTGAAGCTTAAGAGTCTCCCAATTTGTACCTTGTCACATGCGCGATTTCAGTAAAAAAGAAAAGCGATGTCTAAAGATAATTGACGTCTGCTGCAATGCCTGGCATCGCGGTGGAAAGATGGAAATTAACTAAGTGTTTTATTGGTTCCCGAAGGATTCAATAATAAGTCTTTCACCCCAGGAGGTTTAAAAAAATTGCTGGAACGGAAATTTTTGCTCACGAGTGAAGCTGTGCCAACCGTAAGGTGGTGGTTGTGGCAGACATCTTACTAGAGGCATGCTCAGCTGTAGGCGTCCGACAACCGAGGAGGAGCGTTTTCTTCGCACGCCCAACTAGTTTACCCTGGCGACCTTTTTGGGTCAGATAGTGCTAAAAGTGCGTCCTTGTGTTATTAGTGTTTTTTTAAGTGACCCTTAAATTCAAAGCGAATTTGATTTGAGAATAAAGTCACCCATACTATTATCTGTGGAATATTTTTTTGAAAAGAACTATCTCTTAATTCATAACCAACGTAGCTTTAAGACTAACAAATCAAAGAACCTTGATGTTTAAGTGGGCACCATCAGAAAATAGCATGTTTCTGAGATCTTTGGGGGCCAAAAGCTGGCTTCACTACTGCTGGCAAAGCATTGCGGGAGCTTCAACTCCGGTGTTTTTTTTTAAAGCTCCTTGGTTTCACCCTTGTGCGAATGTAGAAAGAAACATAATTTTTTTAGATATATAGGATTGCTTTCAACGGTTTGATACCTTAGTCATAAAGGTGAATTAGGAGAGAGTGACACTTGGCGGAGCCGAGATACACCAGTAAACCTGAGGCCGCTAAATGTAATGCATTTCACTTCCCTGATCTTGTAAATGAGTGCCAGCGTCCTTTATCAAATAAGTTGTCTTTGTTAACTTTTTCCCCTAAAAGACGCTAGGCTAAAACAAACGTATTCGTGATTGTGGATAGACGCAGTGCCACAAAATGATATCACCAACTACCGCTAAGCAGGTATCCCTCTATACTTTGCGTATGCCTTAATATCGACGACCATTTGTTTTTTAAAAGACTGCCATTTGGTATCTCTACAACCAAACTCAGCTTACGCCTCAATATTTGAGCTTGAACTGAGGCACATGCAACTTCAATTATATTATGTGGCCTACACTTATAATGAAGAAAGCACTGTCTGTTATATATTGAGAAAATTGTTTTATGGTTACAAAACACGCTACGGTACATCGAAGGATCTGCTCCTCCCACTTCATTCAAGTGAACGTTTAAAAGAAATTAATTGGCTGCTATGCGTAGTAGAATCACACGTTAGTACTGACGTTGATAACATGCAAAGACGCACCTGTATAGGTGAAATTAAGACTCAGCGGAAGATCCAGCAGAATATAGTCGCAAACTGCAGAACTGGGCACTTCTTGAGTCTTGACTAGATTCCGCAAAGCTGCTGGCGGGTAGCGGTCTGGTGACACCAGTTGGCAAATAAGCAGCGGCTTTTCTGGATAACAGAAGTTCAAAACGGTGAGTAAACTCGTGCATCTGACAGTCGACCAGACTTGGTACATTCAAAGTTTGACTAAGTGCATACTTAAGCAAATCCTCATTTAAAAACAGGAAACTTGTTAGAAAAACAAACAGCGAAAGGGTAGCTAAAGTAATCAAACGTAGATATCACTAACCATGTTGAATTTGTGGGGTAACGGGACAAAGGGAAGTGCCGTGCTTCCCATCTTCCCTCTGGTGAAGAATCATGTCTTCCAGATAATTTGAAACACAGAACACTTGCTTCACAATCAAATTCAGGTATGGCAGCTTCTATTTCTTCCCTGGACTTAGAAACGCTTTTCTGAAGCAAAACTGTTGGGATAAAATCAGTTTAGTTTACCAGTTATTGTTAAAGGCGCTAGCTTCCTCGGGTTCCACATGTCGGTGGTAGTCATTCACGATGAGTGCGCTCAGCCAGAACTCGCGCGCCTCTCAGGGCAAGGCCGAATTCCTAATGAAATTACTTTAAAACGTCCTATGGACTTCACATGTTGACGTGGTACGTCTCATATCACCCTTGCAACATTTTATCAAAGCAGTGAATATGCGTTCATAAATGAAGCAAACTTTAGGAGGCTGTAAGCTTGGTTGCACGTAAGTACAACCAGCAATGAATAAATGACAACTAAAAGAAAGTTATGAGGCATTCGTGTTTTTTCGCTGCTCAAACGATCTCTTACTTTCTTTTTTGCTATTTATATTTACAATTGAGATTACCAATGACACCTAAATAATGCTAAATATCAACATTACGTTATATCTAAAGCTCAACATGTAAAATTTTGTAATACTGTCTTTGGCACCGTCGTCAATAAAAATATCTATCGTTACTATGCGTAGCAGATTCATTTAAAGTTACACTACGGCACACTATTTTGTATATCTTCATCTTGTAGATTTTATCGCAAAGAAAAAATCGATTTGATTTTGTTCATTTGTGAGGAAGCTCTTAATGCGTGCAGTAAATCACTGTAACTCCTCTTGTACTAAATGGAATAAACTTTTTTCGGCAATTGATTCATTAACCTATAAGCTTTTTCAACGAAGGCATTAAAGCATTACTTGAAAAGGGCTGTAGACTGTGCTTAGATCATCACTGCAGTTCAAACCTTCGGGTGAATAATGAGCAAGCGTTATTTGTGAGTTGTTAGAGATAATGTTTTGTTTGCCTTTTTTTTAAGTAGATTATGCTTAATAAAACTGTGATAGTATCAAATTGTATTTTTCTAAACGGTTTTATCATACCAATCGGATACAAACTAGGCAGTTACCGTATGATTGGGGTCACTCTTATATCTGTCATGCATACAATTGACACTCAGCAACACGACATGAGCAAGCGCAAAAAAAAGTGAAATTTCTTGCCTTTTCCCAATTTCATTCATGAAACAGCAAGTAAAGAGTTTATTATGAATAGCTTTGCTTCTTTCACATTGGCTTTGACACGCAAACACACTACAGAAACAAAAAGAATCGCGAATAGGAGCGTACGCTTGTATAGAGGAATTACAGTCGTGGTTGACGTAGTTGTCGTGGTTTCAGGTGTTGTTGAACGCGCTGTTGATCTTTCCGATGGTGACTCTGCGAAATATATAGTAACGTATTAACATTGCGCGTATGACAAAGTCAAAAGCAAGTGTAGTAAAAAATTAGGGCTTAGTAAGGGAACTTAAAGGGACACTAAAAAGAAACAATTACTTGTTTATTTTTAAAAAAACTGCCAACTGAAACCTTTATTGCCACCAGTTTCACTTTCATACGGTCTTCATGAGCGAAAAAATTCATACTTGAAGTCTCACTTTAAAAATTAACGCTGATATTTCCGCACGTGACATAAGAAAGTTCAAAATGTATGTTTCGTATTTTCGCTACATTGGCTTGATAAAATGATCTAGAATTTCGTATGCTAGATTTATGGCACCCACAGAGAACGGCGTACCTAAATTTCATTGAGGGGAGACAACGTTGGACTCAGTAGACGCCTTCAAAGTTTATGACGTCATGGCGTTAGTGTTGCAATCTTTAGGTGGCATCTGATTCTGTATTTTCTTTTTCCACGTTTTCTCGCTCAGCTAGAGTCTTACCACGGTATAAGTGTTTTCAAGATTGTAAAATGCGAGTTTATTATCATTCGAAAAATAGTTTGCTCTTTCATGTCTCTTTAAAAGAATAGTGAGGTAAACTTCAAATATTTTCTCGGCATGCTGCTCTAAGTAAATACGCGGTTGTCAAGATCCTTAAAACCAGCTTCAAAGAGCTTGGAAATGAATTAAATGTATTCATGATGTCGCTACAAGAAAAAAAGGCCACTATAGGGCTTGGTGCTGAGGGGGCGGTATTGCTGTGACGTGTATACACAAGTGTGACGTCACGGGAGACTCAATTCAACGAGTACTAGAGCAGGGTCTCTCATTTGCTGCCAGTCGCATGTGGTTCACGCAAACAACCATGATTTTATTGTCGTCTACGGACGACCCTGCCAACCATTTCAGAGATTTAGGCTGCATGTCGAATACACATGTCGAATACAGGCTTCGCCAACACAGTCAGTTCTGTTGACTCTTTATGATAACGTCTGAAGCGCTGCGGCTAGCTTGCATATGCCGGGTAATGTAACCTTGCAAAACAGACATATTATATATCTATTTCAGTTGTTGTTCATTTATTTATCTATTATATGCTGAAAGGAAAGAAAAATTGTTCATGGTTGTAATTGAACTATAAAAAAATGCTGTGTGTCTAGGCAATACAGCCTGGCTCCACTGCGTGAATAGTGTTGATTGTGCACGTCAATGAAAACGACAAATGTACCGTTTGAAATGCTTCAAAATCTTGGCTGTACGCATTTTGGGCATTTCTCTAAACTTGGAAAACATCTGTAATTGCAGCGATACCCATTTTACTTTGCTAATGGTATTTTATTTATCTGCTGAAATATAACGCTCGGTATAAGAATGCCTAATGTGATCCCCCAGAATTTCTTTTCTAAAATATACTACGCTGAGAAACACTGTATGCGATATCAGATGGTGTATGTGTTTTTTTTCCCTTCCCTGGCGAATTCTTATACCAGTGTAGTAAAAACCAAAGCTCTAAAGGTTGTTCTCGTGTCGGTACGCAACATTAGGAAATGCAGAAATAGGCGTTCATTCAAACATTAGTGTTCCTTTTCCAAGTAAAGTTTTCACAAAATACAAAAATGTATTCTATCGCAATGTTTATGTTGTTGAAAGCAGTGCAAAGCCCACATTACTTACTTGGTTTGTCAGCTTTTTCTGTCGAAGAAAAAATAAGTTGGAAAGTTTTCCTTTTAATCACGTATTGTATGTTCATAAACGAGCTGAATATAAAATGAGATTCTAATTAGGAGCACGAGCAACGCGTTCAGTATAAGTATCACTCACATACTATATGAATGCAACTATACAAGGAGAAGCGTCGTTTGTCACATGTCAATCGGGTTGACATGCTAAAGTGACTTTGTAACAAAATGAAATGTAAATCACCATCATTACGTTTAAAATGTAGCAAAACACTCACCTGGGGTCTGCCTGCTGTACGTTTGTTAGCCTTTCAGATATTGTTCAATATTTCTAGAGATTGAGCCAGATGCTTGATTTTTTTTGCGAAACAAAATAAGGGTAATACTGGCTGCGTCCCTGTTTAGGTGCAGATGTGTACGGCAATTTTTCATTTGTATAACGTTTTCTCGCAAGCATGAAATTTAAAACATGAATCAGTTATGCGATGTTAAAAACACTTGTTCTGTTATTTACCTTTGTTGAAAAGTATTCCGTGGCATATGTGTGTATGATATGTGTAGTTGAGCGCAGTTTCCCGCATTCTCTGTGGACTGAATCCTGACACACAAAAAAGGAACGCGGAGTGGTCATTCTAGCACTCCTCACTCTCTCGCCACGTTATAAATTTAACTTGCGACCCTTCGGAGGGATATAATGCAGAAGCCGGAAAAAGAAACTTGCTGTTGATCTGTCGAGCGCAGCCAATATGTGTTGTTGGTATAAAAATTCTTATAACGAAGCCAAACGCTTATTAGGAGCAAGATTCAAATGCCTGGATAGTGTACATGTAGGCAATTCAGCGAAAACAGTGGCAGTTGGGAGGAATGGAGTGGAACAAGTGCTAAGAGAAGGTAGCGGACACTTCTTGTCATCGGAAACTTCCGTCCTGTACTGAGGCTTGGCGCGGCGTTCACAATTTTAGCCGGACAACAGGACCCTGCAACAAAAAGTACATAATGCATTTTATCCAACGAATTATCGCTCAGTTTAAGTGAAAAAGCTTTTTTTTTGTACTTGCTAAGAATGTTTTAATGCACTAAAAACAACTAATTGTTCCTCCAATACCCATTTCCCAGGCATTTTCTTCACATTAATTTATTGAGGGACGTTCTTATTGTCTTCATTGTTCGTGCAGTGGTAAGCACTGCTAGCGTGACCACGGAAGTGCGTGGGCCACGGTATTATTATCATCATCTCATCAGCCGGACTACGCCCAATGCAGGACAAAGGCCTCTCCCATGTGCCACCAGTCAACTCGGTCCTGTGCTTGCTGGTGCCACATTATAGACGGTTTCAAAGTCAAAAGCGCCGTACCCAAGAAAAACTTCCAGCCACCTCATTTACCAGCTCCTCACATCAAAACTCAAAGCCTGTTTTCAGGTTTCTTTTAAATGTAAGAAATGCCTATTCGTAGTTTTTCAGATGAAAGAAACGTGCGTAAAGTTGAAGGAAATCTGTTATCATTTTTATGCATCCGAAAAAGAACATTGATTTGAACATATTTTACTAAATAAAGAAAAGAAAGTGTAACGATTCGCCGGGCTATTTGGAAAGCTCTTATTGCCCACCGATCGGAAACGTAAAAACTTCGGAAACATAAAAAACACACAAAAAAAACGCCTACGCCTCAATTTAGATACTTTTAGCATCCTATTCTTTGAGACTCTCGTAAAAAACTTCCAACACCGTTAAAAGCGCTCCTGTGGCTAAAACTAAATGCGATTGCGCCAAATGGAAGAATCACTGGAAGTGACAAGTTTAAGTCCAACTTTCGTAGGGCTTCTTCTAGTAGTCTTTCCCCTTGAATTTTAAATCTTCAGTACGTCAAAAAGAAGTGCTCCGGAGATTCACTCTCATCACAGTGAAGGCATAAAGGAGACTTTGCGAGACCTGACCAGTGAAGGTAAATGTTCAGTGAAGAGACTCGACAACGCAGCCTTGTAATCACTATTTCCTCCTTACTTGATGAACACCACGTGTTTCTCTCAAAAAACTTTAGCTGTGGATAGTTTGATAAAAACAAAAGAGATTGGTCGAATTCATTGGCCATTGTACATTTTTTCAAAACGTGTTGCTGTGATGTATTCATAGGTAGGCAAAATAGGCAGAACAGGACCATAAAGGGAACATATAGTTAGTGCATCTGCATACTCATTGAGAACTAAACCTCTTTGGCCTAGTACCCACACTTGTCGAACGAGTCGCACATGTCTAAAAATGAGCGAGTAGAATGTCTCTAAGGTACGCGAAAAATTTGTTGCAATTATGGCAGCAGAGACAGAGAGAGAGTGCCAGGACTATTGCCAGTAGCTCAGCTTGGTAAATAGGGCTAAAGTCGGGTAAACGAATCGGGAAAGCCCAATCTATAGAACATGACGATTCCTACGCCTGCCTACTCTTCACAAACAGAAGCATCAGTTACTATCACAATGAAGGTTTCTATATTGGCCAAATGATCTTCCAAAATGCCATCTGGATACCAATGTGGTAATGTTCTAGCACTTTTGGGATATAAATCAAATTCTACCCTAATTGCATCTACAGTGTTGAGTGCAAGTATTTCTCACAGGCTAACCCTTAGGGGGTCCAAAAGTTTTAGTGGAAAAATACTTCAGGCCATTGCAAGGAAGACCATCGGTGGTTGAAAAAAAGAGGCCTGCTGGTTAATGAAAAGATAAGTGACCTCCTCTAATGTGATGCATAGTTTTTTTAAAAATGTTTGTACTGTTAGAATATGAACCCTGTCATAAGAGAAGACACGCAGGATTTTTTATATATGAGATTGTTTGCAGCATATTTAGGTAGCCCCAAGCATAATCGCAATGATTCGCGTTCTAACATAATCAGTCGTCAAACTTTATAGGCCAGAGCGCCAGAAAACAGTACACAGCCGAATTCTAATATCAGTCGAATACATGCAATAAATAATGACGAGCACTCCTCTACGCAAACCTGCACGATAATAATTGAGCCTACGCAGCATACCTATCGCACGTGCTCCCTCAGCAGCGATGTTTTTTTTGGGGGGGGGGGGGGGAAACCAGTTAAGTGTTTTCGTGTAGGTTGCCCCTAAATACCTTACTCACTCGGCCTGAAGTATGACCTCTTGTCGGTATTAGTGAAACTTTCACTAATACCGACATTTTGTGCGAAAATCATGATTCCACTTTTGTTATTATTGAGTGATAAGTTGACATCCTCTATCCACGATTCCAGACTATTCATGTATGTCAGCAAAATTAGGTAAAGTGTGTGAACGTTCATCGAAGCAGCAAAAAAACGCGATGTCATCGGCATACACATACAACTGTACATCTTGCTGTAAGAGATTCGTACATAGTAGTACCATGAATATTGAAGGTGTTGATACTGACCGGTGCTGTAGACCCCTCATTTGCCTATGTTTAAAGAATTGACACCAGACTGCGAGTAGTAAAATTCTCTATTACTTGAGAATAGAGAGATCCAGTCCACAAACCAATGAGGCAGTCCTAACTTCTGAAGTGAATCTAGCAGTTTCACATGCTCCACGCTATCACGAGCTTTCATGATATCTGGAGTTACTAAAGCAGAATATTGTTTCTGATATCGAGCACGCGGAATTACTTTTCGAGATCAACGTGTGCACACCAAATAGAGCAACCACCTCTAAATACAATTTGAAGTGGGCTCAGTGTTATTTTTTTTGACATTCAGCGATCTACACGACTATATAAAATTCTTTCGACGAGCTTTACTATATTCAGGTGTAAGTGCTATGCTCCTGTTATTATCTAAAATAAACCAGCGTCTTCCTTCTTTAATAGTGAAATCACTTTTGCCATTCTTCGATCGGTTGGAATCTAAGAACTTCTTAGTGAGTGATTAACAATTTCGAGTTCGCCATGTGGGTAAGTTCATGTGCTGATGTTATCCCCTTTGTCGTCATGCTATCAGGCCCAGGAGCACAACGAGGGAGTGTTCTTGCTACATTTGCTGGTTCTGCAGCTGTGACTCCTTCAAATCTTCATTCTTATGGGGAGACTGGGTTCGGTATTAGACAATAGTCGTGACGTGACTTTTTAGGCCTTTAGCTATATCTTCGAGAAAGGTCTTCAGTTTACCTGGTGATGATACTACGGATTCTATGTTTTTCAGTACCGCAAGAACTTTCTTATTTCTCAGAAACCAAAATAGGGCTTTTCTGTTGACCGGCTTTGAAAATAACTCTGATTGTTCGTTGTCAGATTTGTACTTCGAATTAGCAATGGTTCTCTTAAAAATAGTGGCCACGTACTTATAATCACTTCAGTGTCTGAATCACTGGTTGAAAATGATTTTTTCATGCAGTTTTTTTAACTCCATAAGCCCGCGAACAGTCTGCAATCCAGCAAGGCTTAGTAGAGGGTTTAGAGCTTTGAATGGTACATTTAAAACAATTCTACGGGTCTTATAAAATGTCGCTGATTCTGATGACACCTAATTTCCTATCATCTGTTTGGTTAGATAAAGCGTCTCGTAATAATTTCGGAAATGCACTGAAGTTTACATGCGTAACCGATGCTCTAATCCTGGAGGTTACTGGACATACCACTTCGAACAGTATAGACATTTTCTCGCTACTTGTGCCCGAGTTATTCACAGACCATGATAAGATGGAGATATTAGCGTTAGAAAAAAGAAGGTCAAGCACAGAATAGGACTGATTACATATAAAAGTAGAAGTATTTATTTTTATGCATATACAGTTATTCCTGTTAAGCCAATCCCACAAACGTTCGCCATCCAAATCAGTTCAAAAGCCCCGTGAAATATGATGAAAATAAAAATCACCACCTATTACAATATTTTTGGCATTAGAAAACTGCAGTATCTCGAACGCAAGAATTTCGAACATCCGTGGAAAGATATGCAATAATTAACGAGAATGGGAGGAACCAAGGGTTAGTAATGCCTAATGCTAAAATCTCTATTTCGGGAGTCATTGACTAAAATAAAATTTTAGCTATGAACTATTTTAGATTAGATAACTATTGCCTAACCTCCAACTTGAGTTGGGTGGTGTAAACAAAGTGTGCGGTAATTTTTATTCCCAAAGAACTTATTCTCTGCAAGCAAAGTTTCTTGCAAAACAACAACATCGGGGGAATAATGATCGCAACGATAAAGTAAGTCAGCCGCTGCTGAAAAAAGTGCAGCGGCTGTTCAATTGTAGTACTTTTAAATTTCCCATTTTATGTGAAACAAGCAGCCATCACTGCTTTCTCTAAGAGGCTATCTTTTAAAAAAATTCTTTTTTTGTCAAATTTTCCTTTTGGTGTTTCTTATTCCTTGATTTGGGACTCAATAAGGAGCATTGCGCTTGAAGAGAAGCACGTCTTTTTATGTTTTTCAAGTCACAGTTCATTTTTTCGGATTGTGAGACATGGGAATCGGAGTCCGAGCTTCTATATAAGTCCTGAACAATAGATTCAAATATTTAAGACCAGAGTTCTGCGTGCCTGGCTTTGGCTTCAAAGGGTCTGGTTCCGATTGAATCTCAGTAACCTCAACCAACTGGTGAAGGACGTGAAAGGGGAACAGCGGATCTGATGCCACCCTGCAAGAATTGAATCAACTGACTACTCACTATTTGGACCAATGGCTCCGTTGGGCTCACGAATATAGAATTCATCAACTTCGTCATCGCCATTTTTACAGTTTATGCAATTAGATCGGGCAACGACGACTTAAGGCAGCGTTGGCATAGCGACGTGAGCATTTAGAAAGACCAGATGGGGCCTCACGTCGGGAGCAACGTTGTTGTTCGATAATCTGTAGAAGTTGCAACTCATGTGCCCTCATGGGACAACTATCACCATCAGCTGCGCGAGTTCCTTTACATAGACAAAATCGCATCTCTTGGGTTGAACATTCATTGGGGTTGTGTTGATCAGCACATGTGCGGCACCTCACATCCGATTTACATCCCTAGAAGATATGCCCATACCTACAGCATTTTTGCACTGTAGTGGGCGAGGGCATAACGCTTCAACACGATAAATTAGTGGCCATGCCTCAACTTCGGTTGGTCGAGCCGTGCCGGCAAAAGTCACAATCACTGACTCTATGGGGGCGGTCTTCTCAATGTTACGCGAGCAGTGGAATACAGAGACTGCTCGGGCAGCCAGAAACATTTCAACTATTTCAGGTGGCGTAAGGCTCGAGTCTCTTCACAGAGGCGAAATGGGCAGGCAAGAAAGAGCTCACCGGATTTGAGGTGATCGCTGTGCATTTGAAGAGATCTGTGATGGAGGCCTGGTCCAGCGAGCAGCACAGGATGCCTCCACGTCCAGATTGACGCTCATTGATAATCATTTGAAAATCATCAGAAATCTCCCGAAGTTTTTCCTGAAAATCTCGGATGTTTCTTGCGACTGGATTCCTCATTGGTTAGAACCAGGCCCACTGGAACGCTCTTCAGACCACTGCGCAAAAACAGACTGATCGGCAAATCATTATTAGGAAGGAGAGCCAACTATGCAGAATAAGCCTTACCGAGAGAGGATAGATACATCACATTGATACGTTTAAGAACGCCACCCGATCCGGCCACAACCTCATAGGAGAAAGCACCAATGCGTTCTTGAAGAAGCAGGGGAGGTCGAGCATGAATTGGACAAGGACGCTCAACCCTAAAGAATTACAGGAAGAGGTCAAGAACCACCGAAGCAAGTAGTAAAGGCCTCATCTAGTATGGCCATAAAAAAACAGTCGTATGGCGGCCATCACGCGTCGAGAGTCTTCTTCTGTGGCTCAAGGTCAAATACGTTATCATCGTTTGTTTCTTTCCCTATATAAATGGCACGTACCCACTTTAGGGGATTGGCCAAGAATGCAACGTTAAGACTGGTAAATGTTATTTTAGGTAAGCTATGAAAATAAAAACCGAAAATAAAGAAATGAAATAGCAATATCACGTAAAATATTCAATTTACCTACAAGTAATATGCTTTTCAGGTTGTATTCCAGACTGCCATAATAACCTGATAGGAACAATTTTCAAAACTTCGATTTTAACTTTTATGAAATGACCAACCATTTTAAATACCAGTTTAAAATGGTGTTTGTTGAGTAGTTTTGATGAAATTACACATGACATCAATGGCATTCCTGTGGCAGCATTCCAAGCCTGAGGCACCGAAGCTTGAAAATTTTCCTCCGATAAGGTCAAGCATACTTTTGGCAAAAGGAGTTGTTAGAAGTCAAGTTTTAATGCGAAAGTATCTTGGATATGACAAAAAGTAATGTGCAATATTTTCCAGGTCTCCGCCGAATTCGTAGAGGGGTGATGTCGTCAGACCAGCCCTGTACCAATAAAAGTTTAATGGAAAGACACGACGTCGACCCGGTTATCTTCCCTTCTGATTGTCGAAAATGGCACCACTGCAATTTTCGTGGATATTTTAGGCGATTTTAATCTGTCCACGTGAATAATATTTCCATCCTATTTGTGCGAATAGCTAATCTGTTAAACCTTATTGTGCTGAGGTATTCTACACCGGGAGTACCTAAACTATTGGGAGATCTAGCGATTATCGCGCTATAGTGTCGGCCATTTCATTCACTGTTAACCCACAGTGACCTACCTGGTAGCAATACTAATTTCAGGTACTTCAGCTGAGATGGCACTATAGATCCTAACGTCGAGATGGCCCGAGAGGTATGTGAAGTTGTCAGAGCTGCGCATACCAGGTGCGAATCCTTATTACTGCCATGTTGTCATTCATTGGAAGGTTTGGCAAAGCCATGATGACTGCCATGAGGTCCACTTCAAAAACCGGAGTGAAATTTGGTAGCCTCCCGTCAAATAACCATAAAAGTGATTGGGAGACTATTCCTACGCCTCCCCTTTTCTCATTGACCGAAGCATCTGTAGCTATTATGTGTCTGTGTATGCTCTAGAAAATCTGCTAACCCGTTCTCTAGTCATTTGCGGGATTGAAATTACACTCTTTAGGAAAGATCGCATCATAATCTATACTAAGAATCTGGTTTGAGTTATCAGATGCAACTACCTCACAAATAGTGACATTAATTCTTGCCAGGTTCTTTTGTATGTATATTATTATCGGTGTATGAAAATGAGGCCAATAAGCGAGAAAGAATGAATCTGGGCCACTGATGAACACATATTCAGCTCTTCCCACGGCTAAACTGTAAAATTGTAGAAATGTCTGCAGTCTCAACAAGCGGAATCGACAAAGCAATGTAGGCAGACGCGCTTCCTGATATATATCATCAATTGCTGCAAACATAGGGAGACACAAACACAAGCGCAGAGCTTCCAGCTTCGAAAGAACGAACGGCCTTGTTTTGTACGCAGGTACTCCTAAAAACAAGATACGTCTAAATTCTAATATTGGGCGCATATACATTTCGTATATTATTAACATGGTGTCTCTACGTACGCCTAATTTGCGATTACTCATTCTTCACAGTAAGCCAGAAGCCCGTTGAGCTTTAGCCACGATGTATTCTATATGTGGACTTGAGTAAAGTTTTTCATTGTACAACGCACCCAGATATTTGAGGAAGTCTACTTGCGGAATGGGTTCCTGATTATATGCAATGGCTATTGAAATGAAACCGGCTCTAAGAAACGCCAAGAGAACACTCTTATTTTCATTTAAAGCCATGCATTTTGAGTGCAGCCAACTTTCTAGCATGTTCAAGTATATTTGTAATTTTCGCTGTAGAGCATAAATATCATGGTCAGCAGAAAAGAAGACTATATCATCAGCGTACACATAGACATAGATATTCTTAGAGGTAGGTATGAAACACACTAGTTTATTGAATAGAAGAGGTGATAAAACTGCTCCTTGTGGGACTCCGCGACTCTGTTTCTAGATGACGAGCATTCATTTTTGACACAATGAAATTCCCGTGAGATCGAAAACTCTGCTAACAACGCCGTTGTGTATTTTGGGAAGTTTAAAGCCACCTGTTCTAAGCAAAATTGAATGTTCAACGCTATTATTGGCGTTTTCAAAGTCAAGAGCCACTAGCGCCGCTTATTGTCTTCTTTTTTTTTTAGCAAGCTGTATTCGGCTCTCCAAGTCTGCTTGCGCAGACCAGATTGAACAATCCGATCTAAAGACATATTGTTGAGGTTTCAGTATTGACTTACCCTCTATTCAACTAGTGATCCTGCCACGCACAACCCTCTCTGTGAGTTTGAACACGTTAGAGGTCAAGGATATAGGTCTTACATTTTTTCTATTGAACCCTGATCCCTGTTTCTTAGGTATTGTAATTACCTTCGCGATCTTTCAATCAAAATGAATTCATGCATGCTTTAAAGAATAATTTATAACATTATAAACTTCACAGGGAAATATCCTAAATATTATTTGGATCATAGGCATTGTAATTCCATCCGGCCCCGGAGCTGAAAGCGGTAATTGCCTCATCATGCAGGATAGTTACGACATCGCAACTTCCTTCAAATCAGTCTGGTTTGTGCGATCCTGCCACTTTCAAGGTACAGTTGATGTAAATCTACCCTCTAAGCCTTTAGTGAATAAATCTAGAGCTTTAGTCATTTGAGCGGACGATAAAAGTTCATAATCTGAATTTACTGGTGAAGGCGGGATCTTCTTTCTTCTCATGGATCGATACTGTGCTTTCTTTATTTTTTGTTTTTAGAGGAAGTAGTAATGTCTGGGATCATATTTCTTTTTCCTTTAGCGACTGTGCGTTTAAAACTTGCTACTATATTTTTGTAATGAGACCAGTTTTTAGGGGATTGACTGTGAATGTGCTGCTTCCAAGCTGCTTGGTGACGGCGGTGATCTCGTGTGCAATCATATTTCCACCAAGGATTACAGGGTGCCCTTTTGACCGATACAACAGTAAATTTGGCTCATTTGCAGACTATTCTAATAATGCGTTTATATTTGTCGCTTTGCAATCAATACTCTCGTCGGAAAAAGTCAAAAGAGCTAATGTTAGGTTATCTCTAAGTTTTTTGTGATTCACAAAGTGTCTGACTTGAGAGCAAAAAGGGGTTCATGGCCGAGAAATTTTAAAACCTATAGAACAATGATCACTATTTATGGAACAGTCGAGCGCTGCCCAAGACGAGCTAGAAATACTTGACTTACGAAACTTAAATCTAAGGATGATCGACATTAATTACGGATAATTGGGGGTGGGGTTCTGGTGTTTAAGCACAATATATTATTATCTGTTACCCACTCCCACAAACAATTTCCGCACTGATCAGTTTTAAAACCTCATCACGTGTGATGAGAGTTAAAATCACCGACTTTAATTTTCTCCTTACACCATGATTTGATTGCCATATCCAATCGTCTAGTGCCTTGTACACTGTCCCGAATGTACATATCAACTATGGAGAAAGGTTGGCAACTGACCAATGTGATGTCTATTGCAAAAATTTCACATTGTGGAGTCATATATACTTGTACACGATTTTCGCTTTTAAACTGATTGTGTCAGATATAAAAAAATGCTAGTCCTCCACCTCTGGACGTGTGGTCTAGCCTAAATGAACGGTAACTTGTTAGCTAAATGGTTTATCTACGAAAAGCCATGCCTCTTGCAATGCTATTACGTCTAAGGTGAATTTTGAAGACAAATATACTAAACCAGTTATTGACGAGTGAATTGATCCAGAATCCAATGGAGAATATTGAGTGACCCTATTTTTTTGAAAGAATTGCCTTCACGACTGCCTTATCCCGAATGGTTTCTTATAAGAAATCTATCTTTGAAAGGCTTCTTTTGTCTTTCAGATAATTTTTTTTATTTTTGCACATGCTTTGGTGACGTTTTCTTCTAAAGAGGGGACCTAGTGCTTTTTGGTGATCTACGGTCCAAGTACGTGTCATCAGACTCCTCGGTTTCGTCATTTACATCATTACTGTCGCTCTGGTTGTCATCTAGAGAGGGTCCTGCGTGGACTAAGTCAGACGGCCTGGTTGCAGTTTCTACTTCATTAATTAGTCGTGGAAGCTCTGTAGTCTGTGCGATACATTATTCGCCGGCGTTCCAAATATATGAGCCATTTAGTTGGCCAAACCTAAGATAGAGCCTCACACATATTTGCAGCAAAGCACTCTATAGCTTTTTCCGTTATTTTTTTGACAGCTTCTGCTATGTATTGGGGCTAAGATGCATCCACCTAACGTGGTATGATGAGCTGCTAGCCCTGCATAACCCTGACTTCTAGCCTAAATTTTAGCTATGGCCTCTTTTCGGGAGCAGCGTCCTCGATCTACAATTTTGAGAATTTGGATTTCTCGAGCCTTAGCAGAGCAATTGAAATTGTACCCAAAGTGCTCTTCATTGCATAGACATTTTTTTTCTTGGCTCTGACACTCATTTGAGTTGTGAGGCTCCCCGCACATCTGTCATCTAAGAGCCGACCTACACCCTTTCAACGTGTGGCCATAACGGCATCATTTTGCGCACTGACGCGGTCGCGGCGAGAGTGGTTCAACTCAATGGATAGAGGCCATGCCTTGATTTCCGTTGGTCGACTCGAATCTGGCAAATATTACAATCACCGACACTGTTGTGAATTTGGTCTTATCAACCACACGGCCACACCTATGAACGGAGATTGCGCCAGCCGATGCAAACATCTCCAATACCTCTGATCGAGTAAAATTAATGTCTACACCTTGCACAAAGCCTTTCACGCATGCTAAGTGGATGAATACACTCACCGGGTTGGAGGCAAACATAGAACACTTCAGGAGGTCTTGAGCAAAAAGCTGGTCTGATGGCAAACAGAGGATACCACCCTTGCTGAATTGTTGGACTTCTGAGGATACTCTAGAAATGAGCTGTGGCTGTTCGCCTCATAGCTTGAATTACTTTCGAATTCTTCATTCGTATGGTACCCTCATTTGTTGTGACCAGGTTCACGGGAACTGCGGAGATGTCGGTACGCTTGAACAGGTCTACGGGTAGTCTCCTGCAGTGAAAGAGAAGCAGACCAGAGGAAAGCCCCTGGTTCAGTAAGGAAAACAGCATGCCTCAAATTACAAGCGCAAAAAGCACTCACTGATTGACAATATCGCTATAAAAACGCTATGCAAGAATGAAACCGGGCTGCAAACACTCAAACCTTTGCCACCACTCCCAAAACACGACCAGCAGCAAAGTTCTGATGCATCTTCTTTTCTAACCACCTAGCCACGAGCCGCTGATGCCCGTGAATATTTGCCTTAACATATGATGATGATGATGATGATGATGGATGAAGGTGCATGATAATGACTGCTTCTTCCTGGCACGCACCCTCATTGGGAGATGGGCCAAGAACCGGGCGGCAGTGTGTTAAAAGTAAACACCTATCACGCTAAAAATGAAAATTTACATAACAAAGAATAATGAAATAAAACAGAATACTTTACAAATGAGCAGTTAGAGAATCATCTGGGCTTTTCGTGTTTGCGTTACGGTTCTCTAGAACACTTTCATTTTTTCATTTTTTATACGCCCCATATTGTATACATGCAGGTGCCTTCGAGTATCGTTTTTCCTAATATTTTATTGATCTGGCTATTTCTTGTTTCTTGTGTTTGTAGTCCTTACACATACTAATATCGTATTGAGGGCAGAGCGGGCTCTTGGGTCGTCTTGATTGATGTGTGGTGTTTAACGTCCCAAAACTAACATATGATCATGAGAGACGATGTTGTGGAGGGCTCCGAGAATTTTGACTACCTGGGGTTCTTTGACGTGCATCGAAATTCTGAGCACACGGGCCTACAGCAATTTCGCCTCTATTAGAAATACAGCCACCACAGCCGGGAGTGGATCCCGTGAACATCGGGTCAGCAGCCGAGTACCTAAGCCACTAGACCACCGCGGTGTCAGAGGGTGGCTTTTTCCTTTCGAAGTTTTTAACACCGAACCTCTTTAAGGTGGCCGTAATTATGGCACCCTATCAAAGGATCCTGTCCTGTGCGGCCTATGCCAGCACTGAAAATTGGCTATTCACAGTATACCCACCACTGGTTCACTAAAACGCAAAATACAACAATTAGCCGAAGCCTTGGAAACGAGTGGAATAGCACGAAGGCCGCCGTCTTATGCAGGCTTACGTCGCGCTATGCACAATTTTTATTTTAAAAGCCTGCTCATGCTTAGATGAAAAACAAAGGACATTAGCTACATATAGCAAAGAGGAAATCGGTCAGGGGCAATTGCCTGCAAATTATGCAAGGCTGGATCCGCCGGCTACCTACAACATCCTTAACCTTAACCTTAACCTTTAGAAACGAGTATGTGCTACTAAAAGTTTGTGAGGCCGAACAGAAAATTATTGTCATTATAAAAATGTTTGTGCCACTGAAATCGGGCGAACCCCACTACATACCACTGGTCACTAACAACGACCAAAACTGTATTGGCATATAAAGAAAAACTGGAATAAACTCAATCTATTGCGCCACTTGCTAATCCTAAGGCTAATAAAACAGCGTATAATTATGAGCCTGTAGTGTGCCTGTAGCTACCACTATTCCTAAACTAGACACGCACATACGGGAAAAAATACTAAAAGGTTAAAACGATATGCACTCGTTAATATTTGAAACTGGTTGATTAGGCTTCCTAATGAATTTTCGTTTTCTTGAAAAAATAGTTTGACTGTACAAACTTTGTGTGGACGATTAACAACAGTCCTGCATAACGCCAGCTGTATGACATTTATTTAATCACAGATGGCTCTTTCTAAATTAGTGAAGTGTTTCGTTCCTCAGCAAGGGGTTGCCTTCAGCTCAAACTTCATACAACCTAAAAACCATAACAGTGGATCGTGGATCCACTCTACATTTGTCCTGAAAAAACGTCAGGCCTGCGTGGAAGGCGCAAAACAGCCACAGCGAAAGCTTAAGAGCAGCCTTTCCAGAGCCTTTTTCAAAACACTCATTTGGTAGCTACTGCAAGCACACTTGCTTGATACCCACTAGGGCATTATAATAAATTTTGGGGGGTAGTAGGCTGCCATTCGCTATGCTATTTTTCCTCAATCTTCTGAGAAGCGTGGTATCCGTTAAACACTCGCAAGAAATTTTGTGCCGATTGTTCATGCAGTGGCGGACGACGATAAGGAATTATGGCAGACGTGGGTATGTGCCACAGTTAATAAGGTAACAAGAACACGCTCCTTTATTTGGTTCGAGCATTCGACGGCCCACTCGTTACGTTATTCGCATCGTGCGATGACTGTTTGTTCTTTCGTTGTTTTAAAACGCGTTATACATCGTATTAACGCGATTGCTTTTCCGACATCAAATTTGCCAGCAAGGTACAAGCCCGGACGTAGCTCAGTGGTTGAATGCTGAGCTGGAACCCAGCGGCTCGGGGTTCGAGCCCCACTGTGTTGATGTTGCTAGTTGTTGTTTTTTTAGTTTCGCGCGATGTGGTTACGAACACCGCCGGTGAGGGTGGCGGACAACTGCACGTGACCTGAGTTGTGATCTCATACCACCTTTCGCTGTAAAATTATTTTTACAAACTGAGAAAAAAGTGTCTTATTTTTTGTTTCTGTTATAGTCGAATCGATGTAGTGGTTCTGAATATTGCCTCAAGGAATTCTAATAAATGGTGTGCCTCTTGCAAAGGCCTACATGTTTGTAGGGTTAGGGCACGACTTTGTGGCTGTCAGCTCTCAAAGCATGGGCTATTTTCCCGGAGGTATAACTTACCAAAACCACAATATGATTACTGGCAACGCCGCACTGCAGATCTGCAAATTCAGACAACCTTGGATTCCTGTAGCATGTGCCGAAGTAGCCAAACATCTTTGCCTGCTCTGAATATGCAGCCACCGCAGTAGGGATTCTATACCGCGACCTGCAGGTCAGCACTCGAGCACCATGCCCACAAGACCACCGCTGTTTAACGCATAGCGTTCAAAAGATCGTTCCGCAGAAATGCCGGCGTCATAGTTGGCGTCGGCGTCGGTGTTGGCGTCGGCGTTGGCACCGTTGGTTGTGAGCAAAAAATCATCATCTTAAGCATGACCGAAAAATTGACAACGATGCAAATAAAATAAACAATAAAAATGCTGGAGCAGAGTGGGAACCAAACCAGCGTTGTTTGCGTCTAAGTAGCGATTGAACCTGGGTCGTTTGCGTGGCGAGCAGATGTTCTACCCCACGGCCACGCTTCTGCTCGTGAAAACAGGCAAAAAAAACTTCTGCTTGGAAATGCTGGGAAAGTAGCTTTCATGCTCCGCAAACACACGCGTCCTGTATACATGCTTCACAATGCAACATAAAATATTGGAGTAATAATGCATGCTACAAGCGTCCATCACCAACGTGCGTCCAAATATGCGATTATCATGACAAATTCGTGGTTGAAAGCCGGCACCCCACTACAAAAGCCACACACGCTACTGCGCCCATTCTCTTAAAGCGCTGTAGTGGGTGCATAGCGAATTCGAAAAGGTTCAATGAACTAAGTGTTTGAAGTTCCCACTATAAGCAGGATGTCGCTGTGATCCTCAACTACTTAGGGTGAAGCTTTAGTGTGCCCTAATTTTTTATTGTCTTCTTTGCCAATTGAGTGACACAAAGGGTTAGGAAAATATGGTAGCTAAAGGAAGACGGGGTACGGCCGAGCTTACTGCCATTGGCAACTCTACATCTTAAGTAAAGTGGACCAAGGAGAACATCTGAATTGATCAACCTATTGTTCAGAAAACTCTTAAACAAAGAGTGCGTGCGTTTACACACTTGGGAGTAGCTCCACGTTCGTGTAATGAAAGACTGCTAGAAGTTTCTTATCTCATAGAGGAGGTGAGATTTCTGTCATGATTCTGTCAGCTATTACATGGCTTAGCTTTTGCATGCTGACCCAACGACAAAACTGTCAGTTGAGTCATATGTCTCTCACGTAAAAAGATTCATTGTGATTCACGTAAGAAAAAAAAATATGTTTCTTTGGCGATATCTATTCTGAATACAGGTTCTTGTGCAGCAAAGGCAGGTCTCTTATGCACCGAGCTACACACTAGCTTTTTTTTTCACCATTACGGCAATATCTGCTATGAAATCACAGTAAGGGTCATTTTTTACGCCCGTAGTTGTCCACCGCCACCGCCGCGATTGTTCGTATTAACGATCATGCAAAATCCGATGAAAACCAACTATATAAAAACAATAAAATGGTGGCATTCATCAGGACTTTCTGACTTTCACTTACTGTTCTATGCTCACATAAGGATAATTGACACATTGTGAAAAAATGGAATATCCAAAAATGCGAAACTACAAGATAATTGGTCTTTGGCTTTGATGCAAGAACCTATAGAGGCACCTGCGACTATGTGAAGGTAATATAATAAAATGTGGTGCTTATTACTTCAAATACGACAGGAAAATATATAAAGATTATATAAAAGTGTGCTTCAATTGAGCATTCATATTACCTTAAGTTGCAGCTCAGCAACGCTATTGCATTGGCATATCGAAGGAAACCTCATTAATTCACTCTACATTTGATTGTGTTTCGCGCTCTTCAGTGAAAAACCCACGTTTGCACTGCTCATTTGCGTATAGTACTGGTACTGAGCTCTCGAAACCGCACGTATACACGACAAAGAGTTAAGTTCGTGGAGTAACTTAGACAAAATGACAATAATTCTGAGTTTTTTTTTTGTTTGTAACAATTCTCACTAAAATCTGAGAATTCACAAAGCAGAAGTTATGAAGCTTTCTGTACAACTGCTATTATAATAATGGGCGTCATATATTATAGATTAACTGATCACTTCTTTCTCCAGGTTGGTCCTTAAATCGGCAATTTTTTGTTAGGCCAATAGAAATGCTTAACGCTATCCTGTGCTTCACACAATCACGTATTTTAAATCTTTATTCTAATTTAAAGCAATCGCTGATTCTCAACCCATTTTATTTGATCAAGAGAGAAAAGCTCAGATGTAGCTACCACTTTTCTTTACTCTTTGGCTCTGGTTACATGAAACATTCTTAGCATGGTAACATTTCTTTGAGTATCAATATTTGCGTAACAGTCAATGATTTGCGTAACACACGCGTCCTGTTGCGTCAACAGTTGTGAATCATGGTGCTTTTCTTTGTGAAACAGCCTATAGTCCGTTTCAGGCGTCTGATATATTTGCATTTGTCAAAACTGAAGCCGGCGCAGCCGGCATTCAATCCTGTGACCTTCAGGTTAGCACTCGAGTGGAACAAATGCTAGAATACCAGGGATAGTGTCAAATCTCAAGTGAGACTGAAAAAAAACACAGTTTTTGTAGTTGAACTTGAGGTTTTATGTTACCTTCAAAAAGGAATTTCTCCCTTTCAGATAACTTCGTATTTATTGTGGAATATATCAGTGCCCCAGTACCTGGAGCATTTAGACCATTGAGCGCCGCATTGGTTAGAGCTGCGGACAATGCTCTGAGGGTTGGAAATGAGGCGATATATAAGCGGAATGCCTTTTGTATATTTTCAATTCAGTTCTACAGTTCGCAGTTATCCAAAAAACTCTTGATCACTTGATCACATCTGTTTGACTTCTCCTTTATTAACTATGTAAATAATTATTTGTTGTTCTTACTAGCACCTAACCTTACTCGTGGGCGATAGGTCCTAGAACGGGGGTCCGCTACTAGAATGAGACCCGCCGGAGTCTGCGTCGCAACTCTTACATCCGCAGGTACTGGAATGTCCCGGACACCCTATGCCATATGGCATTGGAATGCAGACAAAAACCCGAAACCGCTAAACTAACCGAAGAGCAGTGAGAGGCCAAGCTATTAGATGCAGGCTTGAAGCACCATCGAAGTCTGGTTCACAGGAAGCGGGAGATTGCGACGACCTGGACCTACCTGAAATACGAATGCCGTCACCTTTGACCTGGATGGCTCAAAATAAAGGCTTTAGATGAGAAGCAGATCTGACTCAAGTGCGTACCACCGTACGTGCGTGCGCCCGTACGAACGTGCCGCAACACGTTTCCCTCGCCTCAGGTGTTGGAGCGGTGTCAAGTAGGTCACACCGCAGCAGCGCGTTGACGTCGCGCTCCGGTAGCACGCTTTTCTCGCAGGTACGCGCAGATGTCAATTTCTTCTTCAACCGCAGCACGCTCGCCGCAGAGTCCCGCAGCTGCTGACTCTTCCACCTGCTCGTAACATACTTCTCCCTCGCTTGACTCTTTCCACCACCCGGAACGTTTGACCGCACAACAAGCCGAAACACTCTTACGGCTTGTTTATCTGCGATGAAACTTACATGAAACCTAACCCATCTCCCATGTCTGCGTTTCAAACAACCGTTTGTCGAGTAAACGCTACATCATGTTGCGCTTCAAACCATTCTTGCAGCACCCGCGTCGACGCCTGTTTCAACCGGGTCAACGTCGTGCGCACTTCTGCTGCTTCGCATCTCCTCAGGGTTGCCTTCAGGAAGATGGCCCATATTTTACTCTCTCTCTCTCTCTGCTCCATTAGTGTTTCAATTTCTGCACGTATCTATCTCTCCGCCTGCGTCTGGGTTCTTTTGTGGTCACGTCCTTACCTTGGGGCGGGGGAGGAAGAGACCAGAATTGGTGTAGAAAGAAACGACCATTGACTTCACAAATATATCTGTCTGGTCATCAGATGAATAACGTGAAAATCATGTCGCGTACGTTGTCAAACCCACTTCTCGTGACACGTGTGGCTGAAAACCGCATACCATAGGCCACGGTGTGCGGGTATGCGGTACAGTTGAGTGAAAATTTATATTCACCCAGCTATGGTGAAAAGAAGCATTAGTATTTTAAAAACGATAGTGTAAAAAACTTGACAGAGGTAACAGACCTCATAAGCCCAGCACCTAAGTAGTGCTGGGCTTATTTTCCTGTCGGTATGAAGTGGATGCTTTGATTCGCCGCAAAATGACAGTTATCGGAGCTCAATGCGTGCTTCTTCAATGCCCACACGTTTTTTCGGGGCTTATATGATACCTTGCAATCGTCGCACCAACAGAGCTCACATCGGGCTAGTTTTTGTATGAGTGCGCAGTGTTGATGGAGTAGGCCTGACTTTTCTTGATTCTCGTTATGACATCCTTAGCCTCACCTTGACGTCAGACGTGGAAACGTTTTATATAATCATTACAGTTGAAATCTCTTTCCAAATCCAACATTCCACTTGCAGAAGGCGGGAGCTGTTGCGAAGTGTTTTTCGCGTACTCGACGTGGCACATTCACCACTCATTCATAGTAGTTCTTTACGCTACTTCCGGGGTATGTTAGAATGTGTATGTAATTCACCAAGAGCCGCAGCAGGTTTCAGCAAGGGCTTTTATTTCGCAGTTTTCGTAAGCACCTTTAAAACTTTTTTCTATGACGCAACTAGTAAACATAAATACGCTTTAGTATATCCACAGCACTTTCACAAGGTGGTCAAAGCTCCTTGTTTTCGTCGATTATTTTACGGATCTCACTGATACGGTTATGATAGCCGCCACAGTCTGTCGGAGCCAGGCTGTTCGTCACATTGTAGACTGTCCAGCCGACGACGTAGGTGTCGGTCTTCGAGTACCCTATCATGTGGTAGGTCTCTCTCATCTGCATAGAACCGTAAGACACCTTTTAAAGGGCCCCTATACTTCGAAATTTGATATAAATATGCTAATCAAATTGAGTATGTCATCAGAATCAGGAAAGGCAAACGCGGCCCTGGTACGAGCCTTGGGTGCATGGTGAGCCATGAGCGCAGCAATGAATTTGTAAAGACAACGTCAGGGCTTCCTCTAGGCATCTCTTTCCCCCTAACCTTGCTCGTGACTTCAGCACCCGCACTTGATCATGTGAGCCCGTGCCGGAGCCCGTTTCTTTACAAAAAATATATGCACCCTTCGCACAATATTTCGAGCCTGGGACAAGAAGAGACAAATGGAGCGGCGAGAAGCAAAAACAACCAAACGAGCGAGGGCAGCACGTGAATCTTCAGGTGCTGCGCCGTGCTTCCTACCGGGCTGCGGAAGTTAGGCGCTTTTTTCTGACCACTATCACCATCACCACCAAACGCGTGCAGCTTCACTGTTACAGCTCGAATTCAAAAATTTACGGTGGCTGTGTGCTCCGTCTACAATAGTTTACCACTGCAACACCGCAATTTCGACGTCTTGCAGTTAGGGGCCCTTGCATGGCAACAATATTAAAGATTTCTTGAGAACCTGGGCTCCCGCGCTTAGCGTCTTAGTGTTGCCATTACCATCACCATCTGTGGTGCAGCTGATAGACATCAAAAATAAAATTAGAAAAAAAGACAACTAGCAATAAACGGGATTTGCAACCTGCGTGGCAGCCGACTATTCTATCATTCAACCACGCTGTTGCTTGAAGCTCATTTGCAGGAAGAACCTATGCAGGCGTCACGTTGGGTAAATAGTTCAGTTGCCGAGGTTCTGTTTGGAATCTCGTACCCCAGTTGACAGACTGTAGAGTGGTTGTTGCCCGACTGCCGCCAGATTTGGCGGAAAGTTTTGTTCCTGTATAGTTGTGGCTTCTTCGTGAGAATTTGATGTCGTCCGAGGTAAATTTCGGGGTTGTATGAGACACGTTGGCGGTTTTAATTAAAGGAGTGAACGTAAAACGCACGGTGCAGAAGTCGGGGCGCGTTTTTTTGCCGTGTGCGCTGCTCTGCAATAAAGAGATCCTGTCTCAGAGTCAGAGAATCAACCACATGTCGTCCACCGTGCATTTTGCGAGTACGTGTGCGATGAAATGCTACGCAAGTGCGTGTGCGACTTAATTTACGGAATGAATGGTGCTTTGCATAAATCGGGTGCGTTATCTTGCTGTGTGCGCAGCTGTGCAATTAGGAGATCACGTCTTAGTATTAGAGACGACGGGGAAACTCAATAGAGTCGCAGCAGGTGGTGTGCTGCCCCCCCTTTCTATTTTTATTTGTGAAGCATTTCTCAGTGATCTTCGGGGACTGAGCATATCTATCTATCTATCTATCTGTCTATCTATCTATCTATCTATCTATCTATCTATCTATCTATCTATCTATCTATCTATCTATCTATCTATCTTGCTGCCTACGAATTTTAGCTCTCCTTGCCGTTTCGATGGTGGTATGTATACCAAACTTGCAATGGCATACCATGACTGTATGAAAAACATATTTGACTTGTCATAACAGGAAGATCATAACATGCATGTCATGAATGTCATGACTGCATTTCCGATGGAGGCGGAAATGTTGTAGGCCCGTGTACTAAGATTTAAGTGCACGTTAAAGAACCCCAGGTGGTCTGAATTTCCGGAGCCCTCCACTACGGCGTATCTCATAATCATATGGTGGTTTTGCGACGTTAAACGCCACATATCAATTAAATATCAATCAATGAATGTCATGAGTTACATTTTATGTTGCTGTAGCTCTTGCAATGGTTTCGTTCACATGGCATGTTGCAAAACTGGTATGGTATGGCATAATTGCATGGCGAACACAAACGACAGACCCTAATATGAAAATCATGACATGCGTGTCATGTAACAACAGGACAACATACCACGCTCATAGCGTGCTCGCGGCCGTTTCACTAGCTCCACATATACTACATTTGGTATCACGTGACGTGAAGATGACGAGAGTAAACTGACACATCCAAACAGTCATAATCATGACATGGAAGTCATGTATCGCATCATTTACCTCCACCTCGTAATGTTGTGCTGATTTTAAAGTGACATATCAACCTTTCTCATTCGTGCTTCGCATATCATCGATTCCCAGTGTACTTGGGATCTATCAATTTTTCGACAGGTGACCATGCCGCGCCGACCGCGCACCACGACCGGGGACGCTACGTTTCCCCTAGCTGTGGCCAGCACGAGACATATCGTTTGGACTCGTGTATATACGATGAATTACGTTGCACACATTCTCGCGAATAAGCTTCATTCGCACACGCACTCGCGAAAAGCACGGTGGACGACGCGTCAGTTGATTCTCTAACTCTGAGACACGATCTCTCTCAATTGCACAGCAGCGCACACAGCAAGAGAACACGCCCCGGCTTCTGCAACGCAGCGTTTTACAGTTCATTTCGTTAATTAGGACTGTGAACTGTAGCTCACGTACTCGCGAAATGCAGCGTGGATGACACCAAACCCTCATTGAGAAGCCACAACTAGAGGGACAAATTCATCCGCCATATCTGGCGGCAATCTGGCAACAACCACTCTAAAATCTGACAACTGGAGTATGAGGCGCCAAACAGAACCTTGCCGTCCAGATAACCTATGCAGTCTAGTATGGTAGAGCAGTAACATGACATGTAATCAGAGAATGTCAAATGACCAACGAGTGTTCGGCTGAGTGCTTCTCACCCACAGCTAAGGGCTCAACAATAATTCTTGATTTTCCCCAGCTAAACGCAGTACTGTGAGGCACACGCAATACCCTACAGATTTGTTGCGGGTACCTCGTTTATTAGCAGGCAGTCGTGCGAAGGTGTATAGGTACTGTCCTATTTTACAACAAAGGTGACTTATGGCAATTGTCGACAGCTTACGAAAAGCTAAATGCTCAATCACAATTCACCTGGCCTATTATGAAGCTCCTTACGAAATTCGCATTAGGGGATATTTTAATTGTGAGTGAAATTTGTAACCACACTTACATGGACACTTTCGGCTGATTTTCGCCGGCGCCATCATGACACGTATATGTATGTGTTAATATCTCCGTCATTCTATATCACGTGTACGCGGACAATTTTTGACCATCTCCAATCAGGCTGAAAAAATCACACAGATATATATTGATGTGATAAATCGCTTTGAGGCACTAGATTTCGCGAAAAAAATGTGTTCACTACACGATAATTATTCGCTGATTCATTAATCAAAAAAAAACTGCTGAAAGTTTGCGTTGACGTGCTATGCAGTGAAGGCAAGGCAAAGGTGAGCTTCGTACTCCCTTGTGGTTTTTCAGATAGCATTTTTTTTCTCGCTTAAAACAAAAACTACTCTTTTGAACTAGTGAGTATTTTACTAGCAAACAGTGCCATGCAACGATAACTAAGCCATATTTTTAGAACCACTACTTTGTGGAGATAAAGTCCAAATACTCGTCAAAATCCTATTTTTTTACATTTGTCATGAAATTTTGGCAAGAGTCTTGTGTTATTCGCTCCCAAAATATTTCATTATTCAATTTAAGATAAGAACATACAAGAGGGGAATGTAGTCCACAGAAAAATGAATAAGCTAGCCAAGTCACGAAAGGGAACTGTCTTGATCTTAAAGAAGTTATCTAGCAGTAAGTGCTAGAACCTGTTATATATAAATTATTTAGAGCGACATAGTTGCACTTGGGTTCCCAAAGGCAACACAATATTTTGTGAATTATAACAACTGAATACTCTTACATTATTAAACCTGCGCAATAAATTTTGCAGCATAATTGGAGATGGTTAAAAATTGACCGGTACACTTCATATAAAAGAACCCATATATACTATGCAGTCTTGGTTTGGATTACCTTTATTAGGCCCGAGGAACCGGCAGCCAACAGCTACGATGAATGAGCCAAGATGATGATGCTACGCGACAACAATGAGGATGCATGAGCCACACATGTAAATGATGATAATGTACCGGTGAAGAGGATGCGTATACTAAATGCCCACACCGATTCCCCTCACGTGAAAGTGGCCAGCCTGGCCGCGACAAGCCAAGGAGACAAAGAACGTCGCATGAACGGCTTCATACGGGAGACTTGCACGACCTCTGTAGTTCGATAACGGCGATCTGCTGGGGCTGCAAGTGGCGCCACGCGATAATTGCCTGGGGAAGTCTCTTCAAGAACTGTGTTCGGCCCGATAAACCGAAACTGAAATTTGTCACACAAACCAGGTGTGCAAACAGGCGTCAAAAGGAGCACTTCGTCTCCAGGTTGGAAGGGTACAGCACGATGCGATTCATCATAAACTAGCTTTCTGTCTTGCTGTCGGGCTTCAGTGTTTATACGAGCACGTTGGCGGCACTGTGCGAGTCGTGGAACGTATTTCTCTGAAGAGGATGGAGATGAATTCGTTTGGTAGGTAAAGAAAGAGACGTCCAGGAAAGAAGTAGGGGAGCGTCCATAAACTAGGTAAAAGGGCGAGTAGCCGGTTGTCCGCTGAATGGCCGTATTGCAAGCGAAAGTGACGAATGGTAGAACTATGTCCCAGTTTTTGTGGTCTGGTTAAATATAGGCGGCGATCATGTCAGCAAGAGTGCGGTGGAATCACTCAGTGAGGCCGTTAGTCTGGGGATGATAACTAGAGACAGTCTTGCGAGTTGTGCCGGAGGCGTGAAGAAGTTCGTTCACTAGTTGTGAAAAGAAGGCCCTTCCACGGTCACTGAGCAACACACGTGGCGCACAATGACGCAGTATAATGGCTCGGAGGATGAAAGCGGCAATTTCAGAAGCTGAACCAGTAGTAACAGATGCCGTCTCAGCGTAGCGCGTCAAATGGTCAACGGCTGTTACTATCCACCGGTTTCCAGCAGCATTGACTGGGAGGGGGCCATAAAGATCGACGCCTACAACTTCAAATGGTGTGGCTGGGCACGGAAGAGGCTGTAGTGTACCGGCGGGAGCAGATGTTGGTAGTTTTCTACATTGGCAGGTAGTGCAGGACCCGACGTACCGAGCTACTCTAGAGGTAATGCCTAGCCAATAAAACCGACTTCGAAGGCGATCGTAGGTTTTATGGTAACCAAAGTGACCAGCAGTCGGATGGTCATGAAGCGCTCTGAGGACTTCGGACCGAAGCGATCGGTGTAGAACGGGAACCCAGCGCTGACCGTCAGGATGGTAAATTTTGCGGTACAGCACGGAGTTGTCCAGCTTCAAATTGTGAGAGTTAGCGACGGAGCCTTGCATTCGGTGGACGGGAACTGCCAGTGAGGTAGCCTATATTACGTCGACAGTATGGGTCAGCCAACTGTCGAGAAGGAAAATCGTGGGGGTCGTCCGAAGGCAGCTGGTCCATAGAGGCGAGAGAGGAAAGCGCCGTAGACGTTGACTCCGAGGGCGTGTTGTGCAAATTTATTGCGGAAACCCCGAGAGGAGTCGCTGGTAGTGGGCAGACAGAAAGGGCGTTGGCATCACTATGCTTCCTGCCACACTTGTATACAATCTCAAAATCATATTCTTGGAGGCGTAGAATCCAGCGTCCGAGGCGTCCCGACAAGTTTTCGAGTGTCGAAAGCCAACATAAAGCGTGGTGGTCGGTCACATTGGTGAAATGACGGCCATGCAGATATGGGCGAAATTTCTGTACTGACCAAATGATGGCGAGAAAAACTGCTGAAAGTTTGCGTTGAAGTGCTATGCAGTGAAGGCGAGGCAAAGGCCAGCAGGAGTGTCTCGCCAAATGATGGCGAGACACTCCTGCTCCGTGATCGTGTAGTTCCTCTCGGCTGCGAAGAGGACACGGCTGGCGTATGCAACGACTCGCTCTCGCGAAGAATTGTTGCGTTGCAGTAGCACGGCTCCTAAACCGCGGCCGCTAGCGTCTGTGTGTAGGAAGGTCGGTGCATCATCGTGAAAATGAGAAATTACAGGGTCGGTCGTGAGGGCACTCTTCAACCTGTCAAGCCGATTCACATTCCTGAGACCACTGAAAGGGCATACCGGAAGTAAGTAGCTTATGAAGTGGTGCGGCTATGGAGGCAAAGTTTTGTATGAATCGCCGAAAGTAAGAGGCGAGACCAAGGAAACTTCGCAAATCTTTTGGTTTGTCAGGGCGAGGGAAGCGAAGCACTGCAGCAGTTTTATCGGGGTCTGGACAGATTCCGTCCTTGCTCACAACATGACCTAGTACTTTGATAGATCTGCTGGAAAAATGGCACTTTTTGGTGGTAATTTGAAGACCAGCGCCTACGCAGCACGGTGTCAATCATGCCCTCAAAAGTAGCGGGCACATTGCATAGACCGAAAGGCATAACATTGAATTCCTATAGGCCATCCGGGGTTGCAAAAGCAGTTTTTTCTTTATCATCTTCGTGCATGTGGATTTGCCAATGGCCGGAACGCAAGTCGAGGCTCGAAAAGTATTCAGCACCCAGTAAGGAATCTAGGGCGTCGTCGATGCATGGCATGGGGCATAAGTTCTTCCTAGTGATCTTATTGAGTGCTC
Organism: Rhipicephalus microplus; assembly: GCF_013339725.1. NCBI lineage: Eukaryota > Metazoa > Arthropoda > Arachnida > Ixodida > Ixodidae > Rhipicephalus > Rhipicephalus microplus. The sequence continues at coordinate 95,892,243 of NC_051170.1, read as the reverse complement.
GGTAATCGACACAAAATCGTACGATATATATATATATATATATATATATATATATATATATATATATATATATACATTGAATGGACAGCCCCTCCCTTCCCTTTGTGTGGCTCTAACCGTTCAAACCCAGCAGCACGCATTCTTCACCATACTAACAGCCCGCTATTTATATACATCACTTACCACTGGCGATACCCAGACTTTTTGTGACTATAAGCGTTTTCCTTGCCTTAACAGCAAACCAGCAAAATGGCACAAGGTACGCGCACGATGCGCCACTCAAAGCTTCGCTTTGTCTCGAAACCTGCACTTTTCCTTATGAGGCGGAGCGTAGTCTTCTGTGCCCCTGCATGCGTGCGTGCCTATCTTCTCGCGGGGGCCGTTTTGGGGGTGAAGCTCCTCTTGGCCTAACCTTGTCTTGCGTTAGGCGTAACCAGCAGTATCAGACAAATAGAGGGACAGAGAGACGCACGGACGGACGGAAGCATGGTCGGACGCACAGATGAATGGATAGCCGGGTGGTTGGACGGGTAGACATACGGATTGTTGCCCGGATGGATGAACGGATGCTCGAATGAACGCACGGACAGACGTATGGGCCGACAGACAGACAGACAGACAGACAGACAGACAGACAGACAGACAGACAGACATACAGACAGACAGACAGACAGACAGACAGGCAGGCAGACAGACAGACAGACAGACAGACAGACAGACAGACGGAGAAACACGTACACACAGAGAGATTGACGGACGAATGGATGGGTGAACAGAGGCTTCGCCCCACACATTATTATTCACTCGATGAATATGGTATGGAAAAACCTCATTTAGGTCCGCAAGGGCGTGAACTAACACGTAGCGAGCCGCTCCCGCGTCGGGACAGGTAGGCCTTAGCTCTCCGCCACGTCGTGGGCTGGTTGGATATCGTGTAATTTTTTTTACGTTGTGCGCTATAGTGTAAAAGGTTGCGTTTAGGTTAAAAGGCACGCAAACGTCATTTCGCTAGCTGTAGAGAGCCCATTAGCGAAAGAGGCGTGTTGTTCAGTTCACGCTCGTTGCGAGTGTACCTGTACGTATGTTTCGAGCATACTGTGGGTTTGAGAGTAAACAGGAAACGCTCTGTTCAAAAAGAAAACCATGAAATGAAATCTGCTATCTTTTTCCCCACTTGCAACTAACCACGTCAAGTGAGGTTTGTCCGAAATTTTTTTTTACGAAAGAAAACCACCCACCTTCTGTCGTAACGAACGAGGTGTCTCGAGGGTTACCATATCGTCCATTATTGTTGGGCCGGCAGTGAATGCGCAGCTTCCGCCTTGATAGTAGTAGATATTGACGCCTTGCGGATCCCGCGAGTATATCTGTGTTCGGCATGTCTGCAAGCCCGACAAGCAGGTAACATCATGAACAATTGTGTTTTTCTATCTAGTGAGTTGTTTATCTCTGAAGCCGCAGAAGCATAGGTAGGCGCAACCTCGTTTTGCAGAATAACTTTTATCAATACCTCTTTTTTGTGGATTTTTCTAGCCCGCACGCTTGGCCTAGGTAAATAAATTGTCGACAATAATACCTATAATATTACGTCCCAGAAACAGATTACAATTATGATATGCCGTAGTAGAAGGTTGCGGTAATTTTGACCTTCTGGTGTTTTTCAAGGTACATGTGCACTGACATCCCCCTTACACGACCCTCTACCATTTCGCCTTCATTGGTATGCGGCCGCCACGGTCGGTATCGAGTCCGCAGCCTTCCGGTCGGCAGCCGGACACCAGAGCCGCTATTCTACCATGGTGTACACGCTGTACCTATACTCTCTTCGGGACTAGATTTGCAAAAATGTCGACCTTATTCTGCAATGTAGAATGTACCGACGCGGTAAGAATAAGCAACACCATCGCTGGGGGAGGACGTAGTATATATTTTTAGGGGCTAACTGATATTAACAGTTCTCAACTAGGTATCGAGAAGCCACTTCATAGCCGTTGACGCGTTTTTCTTTTACCACCGTTTTTTTTCGGCCGTGTTCACGTCTACGCTTACGGCCACGGTGTAACCTCTAGTCAACGGGCATTCTTCCGTTACAAATGGCTCCATTCCTTAGACATAGTATACACCATAAATATTTAGTACGATTTCAGATGAACCAATGGTTACGGTGGTACTCACAGTCTTGAAGAAGAAGCTCTTGTGGGATCGAGTGTAATACCTCCACAAAGGAGGACCTTTGTTGAACAGTGGGATGATGGAGCTGTGGAAATTGTCGAGGCGTAAGCTCACTGTTAGCGTGTAGTTAACTTTGGGATCCGGGACACTTAGTATCGCAGAGACGGCTTCTTCCTGGACAGAGAACAAGCAAGAAATTGAAATTTTTTCATATTTGTTTGACAGCAATACGACAGCACGTATTCGGCGTTAGAATCGTCACGTTTGGTGAGCAAAGCACCAAGGCCGACACCATTAGCATCAGTGTGAATTTCTGTGCGTGCGCTCGGAGCAAAATGACGCAAGATTGGTGGAGACGTAAGCAGGCGTCGAAGTGTCGTAAACGCATCGTCACAAGCATCTGACCAGGTAGATAGCTCGTAGTCACCTTAGAGGAGTATATTGAGAGGTGTGGTGACAGTAGCAACATTACGAACGAAGCGCCAAAATTAAGAGCACAGGCCAATGAAGATGTGCAGTACTTTGAGGTTAGTGGGCTTCGGGAACTTGGATACGGCTCGAAGTTTAGCAGGATTGCGAAGAATGCCTTCTTTGGAGCCGACGTGGCCTAGTATAGTTAGTTTTCTAGCGGCGAATAGGCACTTTGTAAGTTAAGCTGGAGACCGGCATTTCAGACACAGGTCAAAATTTGATGCAACCGTTGTAGATGGGTCGGGGTATCTGGTGCAAAGATGACAATATCATTCAAATAGCAGAGGCAAGTGGGCTACTTCAAGCTGCGTCCGTCTATCATGCGTTCAAAGGTGGCGGGCGCGTTACAGAGACTGAATGGCATAACAGTGACTTCGTATAATTTATCTGGGGTTAAAAATGCGGTTTTCGAGCGGTCAGTCTCCGCCATGGGCTCTTGCCAGAAGCCAGAGCGGAGATCCAAGAAAGAAAAGAACTCCGCTCCTTGCAAGCAGTTGAGTGTGTCATCAATTCGTGGCAACGGGTACACATCCTTTCGGGTAAGCTTGTTAAGCCGGCGATAATCGACGCAAAATTGTAATACGCCATCTTTATTCCGAACAAGGACGACAGGTGATGCCCAAGGACTGTTGGAAGGTTGAATGACACCGCGTTTAAGCATTTCATTCACCTGATCATCGATAAGGCGCCTCTCACTCGCCGATACTCAGTATGAACGCTGTCGAATGGGCGCATGGCTTCCGGTGTCGATAGTATGCGAAACAGTCGTTGTGCGGCCGAGTGCCCTTGCTTGGCAGTCAAAAGAGGAAGAAAAATCGTCGAGCAAGCGAAGAACTTGGTCTCGTTGTGTCGTCGTAAGGTCGCTGGCTATAGCTGGTGTGAAAGATCGCGGTAGTGGCCGAGGAGTTAATGTCTCGAGGGTGGCCATATCAGTTGGGTCATCCATAGTGTCGAATTTCAAAGATGACGCAAGCGGCTCGGCTTTGCCGAGGGTTTCCCGGCGTCGCAAAGTGATTGGCTCGGGCGATGGATTGGTGATGTACATCACATAGGCGCCTGAATGGAACTCGATAACGGCAAATGACAATGGCAGTGATCGGCGGTGAACTAGAAGTGCAGACAGTGCGAAAGTCGCTGAGCCGCCGTCTTCAGAGTCACAAGAGATGGAGACAAGAACAGTAGACTGGGCAGGCACAATGGTGTCGTCACAAACTGTGATTTTGCGACATGTGCCCTTGTCATTTATGACATCTGTCGAAATCGGCAACAACGTTCAGCGCGGGTGCAATTGATGATCGCACGATGTGTAGAAAAAACATTCTACCCTAATATGACGTCGTGAGAACAAAACGGCAGCACAATGAATTCGATCACATAAAGAACATCCTGGATGACGACATGGGCTGTGCAGGCACTGGATGGCTCGACGTTCTGCGCGTTGGCTGTATGAAGGGATAGTCCAGAAACAGGCGTCGTGACTTTTCCGATATGGCGGCAAATGCTGGCCTCAATCGCTGAAGGGGCAGCGCTGGTGTCGACAAGGGCTAGCATCCATGTTTCTTCTATAGTGACTTCAATAACGTTTCGGGGAGAAATTTGAGGCCTTATGCATTTCGCCGGAAGCGCAGTTCTCACCTCCTGAACTGCGCTACTTAGTTTTCCTGGCTCACAGGGTTCCGCTAACGGTGCATGGGGAAAGGAAACGGCGGCGAGGAGAAGGCGAGCGCCAAAAGGAGGATGGGGTCCGGGAAGTAGGATCAGATTCGTAGTCGTCTGAATAATTGCGGCGGGGCTGACGTAGCGCATACGTGACCCATGGTGGACGTACACTCTTGGAGATAGGTGGTGCACGGAAGCGACAGTAACGGACCACATATCCAACAAGGCCACAATGAAAAGAAACGGGACGGTTGTCTCGCGTGTGCCAAGGGTCGTCGGCTCGTGCGTACTATACGACTGGGCGGACGGGCGGCGATACTGGCGGGCGAATAGGCGGACTAAGAGGGCTGTAACTTTGCATCACAGGCCTGGAAGCGACTGCGGTGTACGTCAGGGGAGCAGCAGTCGGAGCCTGATGGAGCGAAGGCGAGACCTCTTCGGCGACCTGTTGCCTGATGATGTTTTGGAGAGGGGGCGCCAATGGGGAATTCGACTGGTCGTAAACAAGCGGCATCAGCGAAATCTGGCGAGCGACCTCTTCACGAACGAAATCCTTCATCTGTTGCAGCAGAGATGAGTTGTCAGGAGCAACAGCCAATCCCGACACTGAAGTCGCCTGTGGATGAGAGTGGCGCGTGGCTGTACGTTGTTTGCGCAGCTCATCAAAACTTTGGCAAAGACTGACAAGTTCAGACACTGTGGACGGATTCTTTGCCAGCAGCATCTGAAAGGCCTCGTCTTCAATCTCTTTCAAGATATGCCTGAGCCACCAGTTTTGAGCTCGGGGATCTCGACTTGGGGTGCTGTTCGGACTAAAAAAAGGCCCATTTTTCACAAAGCAATAGGTCGATGGCATTTTGCGCGCAGCAGCGATCGCATTCACAAGCTAGCGTGCTCTTTCCAACGCGCCCAACGCGACGGCAATCGTGCTACTCTGGAAACGCCAGGGGGCCGCGCGCATATGCAACTGCACCCATTTTTCTGCAGATGCCACAAAAGCAGCGCCACTTTTCACGCTCTACTTCTTTTACCTTGTAAGTCACGTAGAAACAAACGAAATGAACAATAACATGCACGTTCAAAATTAAACTCTTATTCTGGTGCGCATTAAATAATCACAGCAAAGTAATAGGTGACCGGCAATATGGGCAATTGTAGGGAACTGTGGGATACGACAGCTTCCGGTTCGACGCAGCACGCTGGTTAGCAGCGGCACGCACGCATATTTGTACCGCTTCGTTGAACAATAAAAAAACACCTCTTGTGCAATGTTAGTGCATAGCAAGTTGTTTTTTTTTTGCTTACCGTGACTGTGACGATGACAAGTTACGAAAGCTTGTGAACGGTAAGAAACTTATTTATCGCACTAAAATGATCTCCAATGCTTTCATGCTGCTCGGGGGTATTGTCAGTTTTTCTAGCAGATAAATCGATACAGAAAACAGTTTTCATTGTATGATAACTAACTGCAGAAAAAAAATCACAATTTCAAAGATCTTAGGGGATGGAGAAGACTGTAGCAGTGTGCTAAGAGTTCATTTCGGGGTCAATGCTTCAGCAGACATCGTCGGTCAATCAGCATGAAGCGCAGCACTTATTGAGTGCGTTGAGATACCTTTTCTTTAGCCTTCATTGCGCTATAAGATGGATTCCTTAGTCAAAGCCAGATGCCTATTTGAACACTGATCTTGATCAAGCTGCGCGGCACGGCGGCACATAACCTACACAGTCAGACATCGACGGCCCTGAATAATCGAAACACTGCGCCTGTTTAACGCACTTCTTCCTATGGGTGCCAGTCCTGGCGCACAGTTTGACCAAGATAAACGCAAATGAACTCGTCCAGCGCTTCGTGCAAACTCACTCTTGAGTGATGCTTTCGCGTTTTTTGTTATATATATATGGGTGCAATTGCCGGCGCTCATCTCACATGGCGGGTAGATTTCGCCTGCGCGTTCCTATAATATCTTTGCTATAGGCGCGCCCATGCGACAATATATTTCACAATATATTATTTGCAGCAAACTCATGCGTAAGCTTTTCTTAGTGTGAAATACACATGTACCTGTGATAAAATGTTTTTGGCACACTCTGGCTTCAACGTTCTATACTCAAAGGCTACCTGTCGCTGTGGCTCTCTTCACAGCCCCTGCCCACCTCATTTTCTTTCTTCGTGCCATGGGAATTATAGCTGCGTTTGCCTTCAACGCTCGAGTTGAAGCCCCCAACGGCTGAACAACTGACCATGGCTTATCCTGATGAATATGAGCGGGTGACCGCGCGCACGAATCCCGAATATCTGAGGCTTGCGGCAAAGCGGTTCGCCGTCGTCTACTCTTCTCGAATCGGAAGCCGGTAGCAGACAGTGCATCCCACAATTCCTCGCTCTTTTACTGGTCACCTATCGGGACTTCATATCTGTGGTTTCTAGCTCTTGCACTAGGGGTGTGACATGCTGGTTTTGGTTACTCTTGAACGCAATTTAAAAGTGTAAATTCTACTCTGATCGCCAAAAGTGTGATGTCACCTATCACCATTGTTCACGCTCTTTTCCTTTCCACCAAAATCTAATCACCTGTTCTGGCCAGTCATGGGATCTTTTAAACACGGTACTATTGTCATAACTAGTTGTCATCCTTCTCACTCTTATTTAGAAAAAGAGTCTGGTTTACCTTTAATGACGAGCCATGAGTTTGATCGGGTCATTTGGAATGTCATGCGAAGGCTATAGCAGCCAATTTCCTTGTGGTCCACTCTGTCGTAGCATGAACCTTTGGCGTAAGTAAACCTGGCCACACCCGACAACGAAGTTTTTTTTGATACTGTTCATCACTACTCTGTTACGTAAGCGCTCAGGGCCCAGCATGTGTGAAGGTCCGAGCTGCCTGTAAACCTGCGTCGAAATTACGTGCGCGTGCGTGGCCGCACCTTGCTTATTTTATCTCGTTCACCCATGCCAGGACACATTTCCGCTTCTTAACCTAGCGAAAAAGGCAGTCAAAGTTACCCTCTACTTGAGCCACGTCTCTCGGCACTATGCTTGCTTTCAATAGCCCACATAACTTTGCACACGTTGGAAGTTGTCGTAAATTAATACTTTATGCCCATCGTTACGGCAATGACTACAGCACGAATCAAGTCTTGAGTATTCATATTGTTGTCGCAATAAAATTACGCATAAGTATCTGCACATAGCTTTAGGTAAATAGATACGTCGCTTTATATCCGTGCTAACCAATTTTCTTAATCCTGCAGCCTTACTTGCCTATTTACTAACTAGGCATTCCGCTATGCTGTTACATTAGGTGATGTGAACGGCAGACGAAAACTGTCAACATGACCCACCATTGTAGGCTGGCTCATCTGAGGCAGGCAGGATCTGTTCCACGATGAAGATGGAACCACTTCCAACATATTTTCATCAGTGATAGTCAGGATGATAACAATACTGAGTCCATCGATACTGCAAGTGAAGAAGTATATTTGAATACGAACTGAATATAAAGCCTTCATAACGCGTCAAGTTGGTAATTATTTATATTGCAGCTATCTATGGTTTCCCTAAAAGTGAAATGTATAAGTTTTACAAAGTACACCACTAAAAATAAATTTGGTGCACCTACAACTTATGCCTGAACTGAAACTAGGCACAGTGATGTCCTTTAAGCTTTGATGATGCATTCCTCAAACAATGTTAATTCAAATTGTGGCTTCAGTGCGACAAAATAGAAAGCCCCCTGCGTGTCGAAACGCAGTATTTTAGATGTGAAGAACATTAACACTGCGCAATGTCCGTGCGTCTATAAACCATCACTCGGCGTCTACAGCGGATGTCGAATCCGAAAAATCTCAGAACAAGAACAATGTTATCAAAAGGCGGTAAACACGTACTAACAATATAGGCCGCAACACCAGAAAAACGCAGGCATTTAAAAGCTCATCAAAACAAATTGCAGAACAAACTTTTAACCAGAAAAAAATTTAAATAAAGCTTGTAGCCACAACAAATCAGTAGGCTACGACTCATGATCTGACGCACACTGCTTTTTTAACATTCGCTCCGTGCATATGCGTACATTTTGCAAAAAGATTCACGCAGGCGTGATTGACTCTAGCACAGCTTATTGATTGATTGATATGTGGGGTTTAACGTCCCAAAACCACTACATGATTATGAGAGACGCCGTAGTGGAGGGCTCCAGAAATTTAGACCACCTGGGGTTCTTTAACGTACACCCAAATCTGAGCACACGGGCCTACAACATTTCCGCCTCCATCGGAAATGCAGCCGCCGCAGCCGGGATTCGAAGCCGCGCCCTGCGGGTCAGCAGCCGAGTACCTTAGCCACTAGACCACCGCGGCGGGGCTAGCACAGCTTATTGCTCAGAGAATTTTGTGCTCTAAATTGTCGAACATTGGTTCTAAACACATATTGAACAACTGTAGCCACACAAGAAGGGAAAACTTGCACTTTGACTGAAGTCACAATTCTCAAATTACGTCAGTAAAAAAATGAAATTCTCGCGTCCATTTAGTTTCTCAGAAATCAGTATGGATTTCCTTGCAGTCATGTGCTAAAAACAGGTGGCTGCAAATTTGCCGTTTGTTTACACTTCGCCTTGTTTTGGGATTACATGAAACTGATTTGAAATATTCGATTCGTATAACTATGCTTCATGCGGCAAACACCAAGGTCAAATTAAAATTATCTATTTGCATTAAAACAAAGGAACACTTTGAAAAGATTATGAATGTGCCAACGGCACTCACACGAGCCAGTTGGTGTTCGAAAAAGATTCACAGTTTTTCAAGTGTTGAATTATACCCGTTGTTTCGGGTGCTACACCGTATTATCTTCATTTCATAGAGTCATTTATATATCAGGTCAGTGCTGTTGAGGAGAAATTGTAGTTATGGAGAAGGGCAGTTTACTTGAAAAACTTCACTTTAGTACCGGCCACGTTCATCGAATTTCATGAAAGTCATGTGGTAGGGGCCCGTGTGCTTTAGTTGTCAGTGCATGCGAATGAAGCAGACGTTGCTTAGGTTACCTCGAGCTCCCGGTTACTACGATGGCTCTCATAGTTCCCGTTACTTTGTGATGTCAAACAATGTTAACGAACAAGTCGACCATTGAGCCCTTGAAAACTGTGAAAACAGGTGTGCCTTTTTGTTACAAGAAAACATTTTCGTACAGAGCTGGCAGTGTTACATTTATTCAGTATTTCTGTGACCCTTTTCTACTTTCGCAGACTGTCCCATTACACATCATTCTTAACTCTACTATATGAAAGTGTCATTCGCATAGGTTTTTATTTTTTTCATTCCTTGAAACTGCTAACGATTGCTGTATTATACGTCATCTGTGCAAATCTGCACAACCAATGCTTTTGCAATTGTGAATGTTGCCGTACGTTCAAGAGACTCATGAGCCATTATCACTCTTCTGTTGTTTTTGTCGGGATCGCAAAAAGTTTTTGGTAATAGATTTGTGAGTGAGTGAATACTGATACTGGAGTCATTCGTGGATTAACTCAGGTGTTTCAGAACCCCTTTAAGCACGTAATACTAAGAACACCAAAATAGCATACATACTTTGAAGGATTATGGCCTCCATTCACATTACGTTTTCTCACTATATTTTATTAGTGCGGGGTGTAAGGCTGTTTTACAGCTCATGTTGATGAAATGAAGTTGTGAGGCCAACTCTATTCTTTTGATATAGTGGGGCATGGGCCCACAGGACTAAAACCAGCCCCGCCCCAGATATATATAGATAACTCATGGTAGCGAGAGATGTCCAATGAGAATAAGGTAGGGCAGATGCCGCTAAAATCATTCCGAGCAAATCTCTCTACGGATGGTTGGGGGGTGGTTTTCACCCCCAGCTGGGACTTAGGCTGCAGGCCATACAGGTTGCAGAGGAGGTTGCCACCAGGTTTAGCCTGGTGGATCACCTATCTCATCGAGTCTAACGACTATAAATTTGTATTATTTCTTTCCAATTGGCGCCAAGCCACGATGGCTATCATATACACCGTCTTCCCCGATGATATCTCAAAGGAGATGCAGCAGCAAAGCTCTTTGCAGAGACCGCAGTCTTGCTGCTTCGTTGTTTTGTCACAGCCTTAGCACCATCTTTGGACCTTAGTAATGCCTTACAAGTGACGGAGATGATCCAATCAAAACTTTTGGCAGAGCATACAGAGAACACCCAACTGAACTTGAAAAAAAGCCAGGCTGCGTTTTTTTTTTCTTATAAAATCACTCGAGAATTGCAGTTGCACTTTCGCCAGTGAAAGTCATGGGTTTTTAGCAAAAAGTCTTAAAAACAAAGACGCGCTAGCAACAGAAAAAATCAATAGCTTAACTACGCAAAGGCAGATTTTTTAAAGTATGCAGCTGGTACTGGAGGCATTTGAAGAGAAGGGGGGAGATAAACAGAATTCACTAAATGCATGTTATGAATACAGGACGTCGATAAACCTTTGCTAATGCTCTTTTGCTGTTAAATCAGAGTGGCGTGGCTCAGACCAGTGTTTTCGCTGTCGTGCCAAATTTTGTGGTCCAGAGAAGAATCTCAGTTTTTTTTTTTTTGTCAAATGGCGAATTCAACCGCTACGCCATCTCTAATATAGCTCCGACGCTCCTTCCAGTCTAAAGAAAAGGTGAGGAGAAGTTCGGGCCATGTCGCATCGTAAAGCACGTCAGACTGTAACAGCACATAGCCATTTTCTATGAGGTCACACTAGGCCGTATTCCTGTCACTGCTCCCACTGAATGTACACCAATATAGAATCGCTTTTGCTTGAAATCACGTCGATTTGATTTAAAGAAAGGATAGGGATTATGTTTTGCCATGTTTCAGGACACGGCAGACTGTCACGGGCAGTTCCGAGTGGTCCTTCAAGCTTCACGCGGTTTATGGACAAGCGCATGCTATTCATTTGAACTTGCCGTATACCACTGCGTTCTCCATGGAATCTTCATTTTTCACGTACAAACAATGGGTGGTGCTGACTGTGGCAGCCGAGACCCGCAGTACGTTACACAAAGTTTAACCCACACCTCACTCGTGAGCATGCGATTTAAATAGCTCCAGATTACGTCACACCTCTCTACCAAAAAACATTAAAATTCTAAGTTTTGGCAGCCGTTGAAAGGCAAACAGGCTCTTGGCAACGGAGGCACATGACCACTTTTAGAGCTTGCTACAGTTTCTGTTTTTTTTTTTGTTCTTTCTTTTAAAATGTTTGCTATGGTTGGAGGTCGGTGGGCGTGTTTTTCAATTAGTCATTGTAGAGTGTTCTTCTGTTAATCGGGTAACCTGATACATGATAAATTTGTAAATATTGCGTCTTTAATTGCTAATTTTTCCTTTCTTCCTTATCCCTGTTTTTTTCTCAACTTTTCAAGTCCTCAAATATATCTATATATCTAACTACACAACCCACTCCTTAATCGCCTTGATCAACTGCGGTCTTTGATTACGTCTCCACGCCTCAATTTTAGTGCTTTACAGTGTAGCGAAATTTCTGGTTTATTTAGATTTGCCAAGAAACTCATGGTTTTTACAAGCGAGGACTCTCGTGCTGGCCATGACGTATGAATGTGAACAAGCGAAACCTATACGCAAGAAAAAATTCTGGCTGCTTTTAGAATATGTACGCTTTAGTTCATCGAATACTCACGGCGTAAGGCAGCAAAAAACAAAGCCGATACGCACAGAAGTTTACACCACTTTTAGAAAAAGACATGCTAAAATCTAACAAATCTCAAAGAAGGTCAAGCACTGATGTACGCTGAAGCTCGAGTCAAGTATGCGACATCCCACCGCTGTCACAAGTTGCTATAGCAACGACTATCTATAGGATACTGAAACCTGCCGGTAGTCAGTGAAAAAGTAGAGTAGAGAAGCAGGCGCTGATAATTTAACCGCGTTTTCTTACATGACTATGACTTGCGGGGAACACTGACAAAGAATAAAGCAGGACATACACCACCCCGAAAAATTGCTAACGTCTCAGCGGCGCGGAACAGTGAAGGCCGATCATAACGGCTGATAAGCAATATTGTACAAACAAAAATTAATTATTACGTACCTGTTCAGTAGTGAGAGGTAGTTATGATAATTCTGAGGTGTGAAGGTATCGTCAGGTCGGAATGCAACAAAATTTTTCGTATCGTCCGGAAACACATCAGATGTCCTCAACATATGAAAGTTGAACCTCTGTAACAAGAAAAAAATGAGGAGCGCTTTTTTTTTCATTCCTATCCTTCCTTCACCTCCTCCCTCTTCGTATACACTATACTGAAGTTTTTATAACAATGCAGGAATGATGGTGAATGCGAATACTAGGTCACAACGTGAAGAATGTGGAAAGTCATTTGCGTAAGTCATGAAAACTATTCTTCAGTCGCGTGTTGCCCACGCCCGCCTACCACGGGTCATCATACGCTGATATACGTGCCATAGGGGATCCACAGTAAACGTCAACGAAGGAACGGCGAGAATAGACGTCTCAATTGCAAACGCGAGAAGGTTGAAAAGGCAAGTCACCAAAAGACCGGTGTTGAGTGTCGTACTCAACCAGAGACACACGGCAAATCCCAACCATGCTAATTGGGATGTGAGGTTAGTTGCTGCGGAAAAATACTTGGAGTGGGCATCATGTCAGGGAAGCGTGAATTCTGGTTTAATTTTTGTCTGTTTAGTGCCTGGAAAGCAAAAAAAAACAAACATGTTATATAAGCCCTTATGACTTGTAAAGCTGTAATGAGGCGCTGCATTGACCCGATAAAATACGCTGTTATATGCTACGTATGGCAGGCAGACTATCGCAAATTATCATGTAGAACCTAGTTTTGATAAATATGAATTCTGCGTGGGAGTAGTTACCTTATTGCGTCCCGTAAAATAACCTTTAAACGCCAATGTAGCCGTCTTGCATGGTAAGCCCACGACACGCTTGCAGTTACACCATACAGACAAACAAGACAGTTTGATCTACAGTGTGACACTTGCTTCAAAGCTGAAGAATGAAGCGTAAGCAACAATTCACTCACTGCTTCGCATGAAAACTGGTTGTCTCATTGCGTGGGATCTGCCGATGAAAACTGTGAAAATTGCTTGATAGGGTAGTCTCGCTCTTTACCTAAGTGAAGAGGGGTTAGTCTTAATTTGGGCGCCTCAGTGTCAGGGCGCCTGCCCCGGTAGCAGGATGGTTACAGTCTTGGTCCCGGTCTACACCATAGTGGGTCAAATCGGTCGATGGACGTCGCCTCTTCTTAAGGCATAACCAACACCTGCTTAAAATTACGGAAATGACCTCAAATATTGTATTTCTTCATGCTCCAAAAGTCTTCATGCTCCAAAAGAACATAAATTTATCGGATGTTCTGTGCTCTCTAAATCCTGCCTTCGAGTGCCTTATGTAATCCTTGATTTTAGCAAAAAAACTCCTTCGCTGAAGCAAAACCCAAAAAAAAAAGAATTTGTGTGCTCCGGTGGTGGATTACTTCGTATCTCCTCAGAACGTTTGCTTTGAAGCCACCTTGAACCAATTTTTCTATTTTCTTTAAACTCGATACCTTTAAATGAATCATCTAACACCGAAATTAAGAGTCGGCAAGGCATCACAGCTGATGCGAAAATGATTTGATGGCATCATCATATGACGTCAGCATTGCGTCACATGTGGTCAAAGAAGCAAATAGAAGCACGCTCAAAAGCACATTCATGTGATGCTCGAGCAAGGCCGAAGCACTGGTAGCAGGAGCTTCATATTCTTTGATGAAAGTATGGTTTTTTTGTCACTTAGTTGTCCATCAGCGAGGTTTCCAGCTAGACATTCAGCACGGCTAACTTGGTCTCGACAGCCTTTAACTGGCTGTGGAGGACGCCAAGCGTCGAGAGGTCAAGCTGTGAAGACTAGATTAGCTGGTTCACCTAATTGACAATGCTCGTACTCAGGGCTCGACGAGATACCCGCTTGTACTTGGCACGCTCCAATACATGTCTGGCAGCAGAAACACTTTCCAGATAGAAAGCGGCAGCCCGCAGAGATAAAGGCTCATTTCCCAAGTCTACGGCACCAAAAATAATGTGAGAAAAATCTCCTTGCAGCCTTCGTTTACGCTCGCTTCGAGCTCATTTACAACATGATGTACGTTTAGACCGTTCAAGAACAAACAAGAATCGACCCCACAACCATTTTTTCTCTTCATGTTCACGGGCCATGTACAGTTTCGAACAAAAGGTTATTGTGATTGATTTTTTGGGCCAATGTCAGAGACTTGCACCTCTGGTCACCGTATTTATCTGGTACTGATGAATTTCGAAATTCCCTTTTTTGTTTTATTTTGATACCAGAGGAAATGACCAGAGCACTACACTAGCATACCACGAATGTTTCGTCAGGGTATAGCGTTTTCTGAAAGGGCTTGCTAAAACAACTGTCTTTACATTGTTTCCTGTAGACGTACCCTAATATTAACGCCTAAACGAGATAGCAGTATGCTGCAACGTCATCATCATAATGTAACTGCTCTTTCTGCATCACAGGGTTGTCATTATTTCCTTCCCGTAATTTTTACTATAAAACTATTTGGTATTTGTCAGTTTAAGGCAATATTTATTGCGAAAGAATCTTATTTTTCTATGCTGTTTAAAAAGCGTAAATCTGCATAAGTAGCCATATAATCTCACCTCGTAGGTCATCTTCAGGTATGGCTTTCTTCGATTCCATGTTACCAGAGAAGGGAGGTCTTTGATGATGCCCAGGCCATAAATCTTTTGTTGCAAAAGCGTATACCTG
Source organism: Rhipicephalus microplus (assembly GCF_013339725.1). Taxonomy (NCBI): domain Eukaryota; kingdom Metazoa; phylum Arthropoda; class Arachnida; order Ixodida; family Ixodidae; genus Rhipicephalus; species Rhipicephalus microplus. The sequence goes on along the minus strand of NC_051170.1, from coordinate 95,877,124 downwards.
GCATCCATTAAGCTGTTCTCGAATGAGTCTGAGTTCAGCACTGTCATACTGATATTTGGGTCTGCCCAGTTAAGGTTCACACTGAACAAAAGTTTATGGCCTGTAGCTTTCTTGATCAGAAAGTTGTACGAGGTGGCTGCAAGCAAGGGAAACAAAAAAAACGTCTTGGGCTGAGGTTGTACGTCGGGCTCGTTGATTATTCATCGTAAAAGCAAACGGCATGGCCTATAGAACAGTTGACGAAACGAGCGAATACCTGAGTACACTGACAAGCCCAATCTTCTATATGAAGTTCATTTTCTCAATAAGGGTTATTTATGTAAAAATTCAGAAAATAAAGAAAAACTAATTCAATATTTACCGAGTTTCTAACGTTAATAAACCAGAATATAGATATGAGGGATGCCGTGGTGGAAGGCTTCAGAAAGTTTGACCACCAAGGGATATTTACCGTCCCCTAAATCCAAGTAAATGGAACAAAACATCCTCGCCTTCATTAAAAAAAATTAGAGGACTATTCGTTATAAATGTTTACATCATAAACGAAAATTCAATTTCCTCAGCAGCTAATATCGTTGAAGGCATGCTAATGAATGCGTCAGCATAAATGCTAATCGATACAAGCTTCAGTTTTCGGGAAAGAGCACTAATGACAATAAACTTTAAACACACTGGATCCACCATGCCTTCGCTAAAACAAGGCGAAGGCAAAGTTAATCTTTTGTTGTGGCTTAGTCAATACATTCATCATTCTAGATGCCGCTAGTCAAGCTTTGTGCATTTGAAGTGTTTTTTTTTTACTGTCTTAAGGAACGGATACATCGCTATCTTCCTACCCCTGCTTTGGTTTTGCACTGCTTCCACTATCGGCCTACCTCATCATTATCGTTTGATGCCCCTTGAAAACATTTTTCCGGTGTTTACTAAGCAAGAGAGAGGAGGTAAGAATATCATCAACAATATGGGCATTATTTTACAATTATAGAAAAATTACATAAGAAAACAGTGTACAAGTTTCAAGCCGAAAAGTGAAATATGAAGGCAGGGCAAACGACAGTATGAGTGCCATAACAAATGAGCATTACAACAAAGTCACCATCAAGTAACAGTGCAGTGATGGCGGCTCGTAGTTTTAACACATGCACGATTGATTGATATGTGGGGTTTAACGTCCCAAAACCACCATATGATTATGAGAGACGCCGTAGTGGAGGGCTCCGGAGATTTCGACCACCTGAGGTTCTTTCACGTGCACCCAAATCTGAGCACACGGGCCTACAACATTTCCGCCTCCATCGGAAAGGCAGCCGCCGATGCCGGGATTCGATCCCGCGACCTGCTGGTCAGCAGCCGAGTACCGTAGCCACTAGACCACCACGGCGGGGCAACAGGTGCACGCAGGTGACGAATATATTCAAATCTTGCTCACTATATCTTCGGGTAGCAAGCTTCATATTTGAACAGCAGCTCAAAAAATATGTTTTCTTCAAACGTTGGGCCGTCACAGATTTTGCAAATAACGTTTAGGCGTTGTATATTGTGTAAAGGTTATGTGGGAGAAAATAATTGTTGCTGAGATGGAAGAAGTCATAACGCTCTTTCAGGCACAGAGTAAATTGTAACAGAAGAGTTGTATTAGGTATGCTGAGGAACGACTTAAGCCTAAGGCCGTTTCAGTCTAGCTTCAGCTATAACTTGAAGACGAAACGTGCTGCACGATAATGTGTTGCTTCGATTGGGTTAAAAATACTGGTTAACTTTGCTGAGGTTTTTAAATAGCCGAGGCATACTGAAGTTTTATCAGAATAAATGCTTCGTAGACGAGCTTTTATGCGTTTGTAAGAAACAGCAAAAGCGGTCGCTTCAGAGGTCTGGGTGAATTAGAGCCATCTTTTAGACTTGTTAAGTGCACCGACCGCATGCAATAATCAGTGACGGAAACTCCGAGGTGACTAACAGTCAACTTGGCTTAGGGCTGCAGAATAGAAAGGGCACTTTAAAATTTCATGCTTGCGAGAGAAAGACGTGTCATTGCACTTTGAAACGTACAGAAACACCAGCCTTGTTTTAAAAAACCACATATTTATGAAGCAGCCTTAACAGATAGCTCATTGTAATGAGTATATTTTGCTCCTATTAGGAAAACTTGCGTCCAAGCCATACAACGCCTCGATTTTACATCGCATGATGCAGTGGACGAGTCTGCTAAATGTCCATTGAGGAAAAGCTTCGCTTGTGTTTCGCCGGGTGAAAAAGCATCAAACGGTGCTGTGAAAGGAAGGCTGCATCACTCGATTAGCAACTGCGAACTTAGCTCATAAGTGAGAATTCATGAGCGTTTATTGTCGCGGGTTTTTTGCGAAAATATAATTCGCTCAGTAAGGCGTGGCGTCTGTAGTTGCCGCAATGCCTCTTTGTACAGGAATACGTGAGAGAACATCCAAAAGAGTTATTGGCTAGCCTTGTATCATGTACCACTTCAATTATTGCCATCGCACAAAGTGCTTAGTCCTTGCGGAAAAACAGACTTTTCTGATTTAGTGTTTCACACTTGTGTAAATGAAGAAATAATTTTTATTTTCCTTAGAGATATAATACTGTTTTAGTCGTTCCGATACCGTAGCCATAAAGGCGGATTGGGAAAGAAGGCCTCTTGGCGGGGCGGAGACGCACCAGTCAAACAGAGAATTATTGCAGAAAAGTACTGCATTCTACTTTCCTGCTCATGTAAATAAGCACCAGCGTTCTATTATCAAGACTTGCTTTTGTTAGATTTCCCTCTCAGAGACACGGAGCAAAGACAAACGGGTTCGTAATTGTGTTCCACGGAGTGTCCCAAATGATAATACCGATCACCGGTAACACGGTATTCCTCAACACCTTTGTATATACCTTTATGCTGCACCACTGCACGTAAACCTGCACAGCTTCAGTATCGTCAGTAGATACCCTGGCACGACGCAGTCACTTGCTCCAACACTCTTTCAATAAAAGCAGCGCCAACGCAATTTCACAGGAGGCTGATGTAACCGCTGGTAGCTATAAGACCCAAACTGTCAAGATCGTTTTTATTATTGCTTCTCTCACCCTTCAAGTGCAGTAGTGGCATGCTCGTCCCGCTGCAACTACCACGTTATAAACAGCCATTCATTCTTATGTTGGGATGCAGCGATGGCGTAGTGCTTACAGTATCAGCCTCGCGTGCTAGAGGTCCGTGGCTCGACTTCTAGTGCCACGCAGTTTCCAACAGCATTGAAAAACACTCCCCGCATGATGATGGCATTGCATTAAGAGGCCTCGTATGCGGCCTCACCAGTGACCATCGCCGGTAACGTACTCTTTGACCAGATGAATATTGGCCACTCCGGTGCAGTATCTGGCCACTACCTCCCCCATGCATGCGCAATTTCTTATTGGGCTCAGTCCCCAGCGGCTGCGAAACAAATGACCACGTCGTTGGTCAGATCTGCAACGCAGCAGGCGGTGTTAAGAATCTCTGCATTCAGACAGGCAGACATTGGAACCTGAACTTAGCAACATTGAATGCTAGAACTTTATTCAGTGTGGCAAGTATAACTGGACTATTCGAGGAGCTAGAGGGTGTTAAATGGGCTATATTAGGGATGAATAAGGTTGGACAGATGAGCCCTATATATTGCTACAGAATGAGCATGTCTTTTCCTATCGGGGCTTGGCTGTCAGAAGAGAGCTGGGAGTGGGATTCCTTATCCGCAGGAACATAGCTGCCAAGATAGAGGAATACTATAGCATTAATGAAAAGGTGGTAGGTATTGTAATTAAACTCAATAAGACATACAAGAAGAAAGTGGTACAGGTTTACCCGCCAACATCCAAGCATGTTGACGCATCAGTCGAAAGCTTCTATGAAGACGTAGAATAGGCAATGAGTTAGGTAAAAACACAGTATACTATACTGGTGGGCGACTTCGATACGAAGGTAGAGAAAAATTATTCTAGAGACAAGGTGGTAGAATAATATGGAATCGGCAGTAAAGAAATGCCAGAGAGGAATAACAAGTAAAATGCCAAGAATGCACTATTAAGTGAATCTTGAATATTTTGTACTTCAAACGAGTGAACTGTAACAGGAAATGGAGAACCCCTAGTGACAGAAGTAAGAGCTAAATAGACCTTGTGCGAGTGCACACCTAGGCATCGTGCAGGACGTGGAAGTACTTGGAAAGGTACAATGCAATGACCCTATGAATGTATGGTTTCGAATTCACCTAGACTTGAAGAAGAAACGACAGAAACGGATACGCAAGAAACCAATCAATTAGCTTGCACTGAGAGGAAGAGTACACAAATTCAGAGTCTCGCTTCAGAACACATGCTCGTCTCTTTTCGAGAAATCCACCTTTAGCGTTGACGCAATGAAATGATAATCTGGCGAGTGTCAATACACAGGGGGCAGTGGAAGTTCGAAATACGGTAGATAAAACAGGACACCGGCAAGCTGCCCCAGGAAACAAAGAACCTCATTAAGAAACATCAGAGCATGAAAGCCTCAAGCACAACAGATAAAGAGAACTAGCAGAGCTTTCGAAGTTGGTTATTAAGCATAAGGCATCTGATGTAGAAGGCATAACATAGAGAGAATTCAACACGCTCTAAAGGACAGAACAAGCATCACAGTGGTGAAGAGAAAACTTGGAATAGGCAAAAACCAGATGTATGCATTAAGGTACGAGGAAGGCAAAGTCACAACCAATATGAATAGGATAGCGAAAGTAGCGGAGGAGTTTTGCAGAGATCTGTACAGTAGCCGGGACAACCACGACCTTAATATAGGAACTAGCAGCCACCCAGATGGCATCTCACCAGCATTGTGAGAAGCTAGAAAAGTTTTGAAAGAAATACAATGAACCAAAGCCGCTGGTGAGAATCAGGTAACATCGAATTTGTTTAAAGAGGGAGCTCAGCTTTTGTTAGAAAAACCAGCCACCCTGTTTAATACGAACCACCTCTTGAAGGGGAGGGTACCAGAATCTTGGAAGAATGCTAACATCACAATATTACATAAGAAAGAAAATGACGAGGTTTTGAAGAATCACAGGCCAAGGCACTTGCTCCCCGCCGTGTACACAGGTATACAGAGCAAATTGCTAACAAAATTAAGTGAACATTGGAATTCAATACACAAAAAGAACAAGCGGAATTTCGAACAGGCTGCTCAACAAGCGAGCAAATTCATACCATCAATCAGATAAAGAGAAATGCTCAGAAAACATACAGCCCCTATACATAACCTTCATAGATTACGAGAAGGCATTTGATGTATTATAAATATCAGCAGCCTTGCAGGCACTGCAGAATTAGGGTGTTGACGAAGCATTGATAAGCATCCTGGAAAAAATCTACAGAGGATCCACTACTGCCACCATAGTATTCCGTAAAAAATTAATAGAATACCTTTAAAAAAGGTGGAAGGCAAGAGGATACGATCTCCCCAATGCTAACTACCTCGTGCGCACAGGAGGTTTTCAAAGGTCTAGAATGGAAAGAGTTACGTATAAGAGTTAATGGAGAGTACTTTAGTAACATTCACTCCACCGATAACATTCCATTGCTAAGTAACTCAGTGGACAAATTGCAAGTTATGAATACTGAATTAGACAAGGGAAGCTGTAAGTCTTGAAGTCAATCTGTAGAAAACTAAAGTAATGAACAACAACCTAAGTAAAGAACAGCACTTCGAGATAGGTAGTAACAGTGCACTTGAAGTTGTAAAAGACTACGTCTACTTAGGACAGGTTATGAAGGCGGAGCCAAGTCACGAGATTGAAGCAACTAGAAGAATAAAAAGGGGGTAAAGCACGTTCGGAAAGAACTCTCAAATGACGACTAGTAGATAGTCATTATCCCTCTAGAGGAAGGCATATAACAGCTGCATATTGCCTGTACTTACCTACGAAGCGGAAACCTGCTGACACAGAGGGTTCAGCAGAATTTGAGGACGACGCAGTGATTGATGGAAAAAAATGATACGTGGAACCTTAAGAGACAAGAACAGACCAGAATGGATCAAAGAAATACACCAGGGTTAAGGATACCATAGTTGCAATTAACAAGAAGAAATGGACATGGGCCGGCATGTGGCGCGTAGGCAGGATAACTGCTGCTCATTAGGGATAACGGACTGAATTCGTAGAGAAAGCATGCGGTTTAGGGTGAGACAGAAAGTTAGAGGGGCAGTGAGATTAAGGAGTTTGTGGGTATAAAGTAGCAGCAGCAAGCACAGGACTGAGTTTACTGGTGAGACAGGGGAGAGGCGTCTGTCCTGCAGTGAACGTAGTGAGGCTGATGATGATGTCTTTTTATGTTAGCATGCGTCGTTCTTTGGTAGCATACTTTCCACAGCTTAGCCTGGGCCCATTAAAAAAGTCTACATCCAAACTGTGCTAACGCATTTATATTTTAGCGTAAACTATAACCTATGCTACTCAGTGAAGAAATAATAATGTGTACCGACAGACAAGGGAGGAAGAACAAGAACACCAAGAGAGAAGACAGGGAGGTTAGCCAGGCATATGCCCGGTTTGCTACCCTATGCTGCGGGAAGGGGAAGGAGAATATTGTCACGACGTCGAAACAGAGGTCTTGCTGCAGAGATTGAGACACCAGAAGCAGGTCGATCTTTTTAATTAGAACGCGCAAGCGAGTTCTTCTTCGTCCATTTCGTAGTCCTTCGTGGCACATGCACAACTGCCATCGTCTATCTTGAGCAAGCACGCGACAATATAAAAGGAAGAGAGAGAGAGAGAGGAAATAGAAAAAAAAGAGACAAAACATTTTCAGTCAATGGGCTGGCGCGTTTGCAGGGGTGGAACTACGCAAACGTTAAAAGCGTTCACATAGGCCTGTAGCTCTCAAAAAGCGCTAGACGGCGTTTACTGCCTTTTGAGTAGTTTACCCTTTCCTCCTTCGTTCAATGAGAACATGTGATATTCGGATCTAATAAAGGAAGTTGTGTAAACTATCTTTAAAGTTGTTGCATGGCTGCAAAACGCTTTCCGCAATGTTGTTAGGAATCTACTTCTCCCACTTCATTGAACTACAAATTTCGGAGAAATCGTTTGACTGCTATGCATAGTAAAATTATGCGTTAGCACGGTTCCTAATAACATGCGATGTTAAAGGCGCACCTTCATAGGTGAAATTTGGACTCAGCGGAAGGTCCAGAAGGGTGTAGTCGCAAATTGTAGAACTGGGCACTTCTTGAGTCATGGCTGCATCTCGCATAACTCCTGGTGGGTAGTAGTCTGGTGACACCAGTTGGCAAATCAGCAGTGGCTTTTCTGGGTAACAAAAGTTCACAATGTCGAGGAAACTCGTGTTTCTGACAGTCGACAAAACTCGTACGTTTAAAGGTTGACTTAATGCGTGCTCAACGGCATCCTAATAAAACAACTAAGAACTTTTGATAAAAAAACGAACATCGACGTAGTAGCAAAAAGAAACCAAAAGTATATATCACTAATGGTGCTGAAGTAATGCAATTATAAGTGGTCATGGTACCGGGGCACAGAGAAGTGGTGTGTTTCCGACATTGTCTTCATTTGAGAATTACCTATTCCAAATATTCGACACATTTGATCTATTACACTTGTACCTATATACAAGAAGACCTCCGCCATTCGGTATTTAAATATACGCAATGCCCACAATCATTCATGCGTTTACTTACTCCTTCTTTTATATTGTGCATTTAAAACATTGTGAAACACGTGCATTTCGATCTATAGACGTCAGACTCTGACATTTTGAAGACACGTAGCGCCACCTCAAGCCGCAATTTTGGGTAGTGCGAAATCGCAACTCCCTTCACGGTTGGCAGTGCAACAAGGTGCAAATAGCGCATGCGAAACAACAATTGAGCTAAACATTAGGTGTTTTGGTGCACTGAACACCCAGAAAAAGATTGAAAAATTTCGCTCCGCTTGTCAGACGTGTCGCTGAACCACCGTATAGTGCTTGCTGGTTCACCTGGCAGAACGATGGCGATTTGTGGCGTCGGCTCTTTTTGCCCACGCAACAAATCCGCGTTCCACGTAGACCTCAGCTGACACCACTTTTGTGCAGTGAATTGCCATGGCCGTAAAGCCCTCCAGATTGACCAATTTCCGTAGCTCTCGCGAAACAGAACAGTGAGAGCCCTGGATACGAGCCGCTGTAAACGTGTAGGGTAAGCGGATCGCAGGCGTTCTCCATAACCGGTCACATCAAAAAGTGTGATAATGTAGGTCTCCTGTTGTTGTTTGGAGTAGCCTTGATGGAGAACCGTGATAAAATTGGTTATGAAGCTCAACAAAGCCCGTGACCAGTGATGCGCCCTGTATCGATGCAGACTGGTGACGCCCGCGGTCAACATCGCTGACGTTGCGACCATAGGTAATCGAAAGTGGTCGTCACCGTACAGCATCGTGCACGTAGGCTTTGAAGGCTCTAAGTCCCGGCTTTACCTATAGCAAATGCTAGCACGTACGTCATGCTGGTAATGGCAAAATGTTTGTCGTGACCACAATCAGCTTGTTCTTGCCGTTGGTCTTTGCGATTGCTGGAGCTTTTCTCGGAGGAGTCGGTTTGACCTATTGTTGTACACCGACAAAGAGGACACGCAGGCATCCCCATTTCAGTATACACAAAACAGAAGACCAGCCGCCAACAGACGCACAGGAAGTGAGAGGTGGATAGAGAATGCAACTGCAAAGGCGATAAAGTGAGCTTAGTATCATTGATCGCAAGCTACTTTGTGCGCATATGTACTTAGTTTTTTTTTTGCATCATGTGTGTGCCCAAATTTACCAAATTTAGGCATTACAAAACGTACATTGGAGGTGTTGCCTTTAACTCGATGTCACGGAATACTCGCTTGCTCTTGAATTGTCAGGTGCAGCATGCCAAAATCACTGAAATGCATGTTGCATCGTACCCGCAGTTGAAAAGCAATCCTACATTTCTGAAACCAGCTTAGATTGATGAAAGAATCTTGTCAGGCTCTTCATATTCATAAAAGCGCGCCTCAGCGTTAACAAAAGAGGAGGTGTGAACGGCTCTCTTTGCACTACCCAGTTATGGCCGGCACGGCTATGCGGGTACTGGTGGCGGCGTTTTTCGCAGCGCCACTTCGGCAGTGTCCGACGTCTATGAACGCAGAGTGGCATAAGCAGTAGTTATGTAAATCATTGTGGTGTACCTATTACTCCGCTTCTTAACTGAAAGAGCTCAATCTAGGAGGAGCAGGCACCTATTTTTGATCACTACTCGTTTGTGGGTTAATACTTGAGCATTCATAGACAAGCTGGCGAAATTTCAGCTTATTTGTTCGAATAGTTAATTTACAATTGAATATTTTTGCAAACACGCAAGTGACCTGAGTGTAGGGCCACACTGGTGTTCTTGCTAGTCGTGATGTAACAAAGAACCGGCTATGCGAGCGTCTGCATTATGGTGGAAAATATTGTTTCGATGTCAGCTGCGTGTGAAATGGACATGGTAATTGAAACTGAATGATTCGTTGTGCCTGAAGCTATGGTGGAAGACGACGACACCACTACTTGCGACAGGTGATGTCACAGGCACCATGGCGCAATTGCGGTTGCCGGTGGTGGGTGGCATAGAGTTTTGTAAATTGACTACAGGGTACTCTGACGCTTCAATTGTTCAGTTAAGCACCGTGAGAATGATGGGTAGCGCACAAATTTGCCTAGTTTTTGTGCTTTCTATTACGGACATACTTGTGGTCGTGTTTGTTGGTGTCCTTTGCTTTTTTTTCAGTAAAGGAACTGCTAAAATGGTTGCTTGCACAAGTTGGTATCTGGTTGTATGGGTCCTTCCTGGTATTTAATATTTCGCGTTGTATCTCTCCAGTGAAATAACGTACTGTTGGGAACTTTGTGACCCGTCCTGAATTGGGGATTTTTTAAGGGGTAAGTTGGTGGAGTGCAACTCCCGCAGATTTTCCGACTGTCATCCACGTTACAAGATGGCTCCGGACCATGCGAAGCCAAATGGAACCGAAAGTACGAATATTAGACACTTCTGTGTACTACCCATTATTTCCATTCTAGGTGAAGGGCTGTGCTTTGCAGCTACTACAGAGACTAGCGCCAGAGCTCGCTATAGTATATTTATATAGGGAACTTTATGAGCGGGCGACACTTACAGCTGGCGATGCCTAGGACCTGTTTTTCACTGACATGTTCATTTAGGTCCGCTTTTCTATGCGAGGGGCTTAATAGACACCCCACATGTAGTTTTCACTGAAAACAACACATTCTTGGTTTGCCGTTGTTATGGCTCCTTTTACCACAATAATTGTAGAAAACAAACATTTACAATAGCTCACAGAGTGCTCGCACCAAATAAATATAGCATTTATTTTTACCACCAATTTCACATGAAATGCGGCAGAGCGACGCGATGAGATTCAATTTGAATGGCTGGTTAAGTTTGCGAACAGTTGTGCGTGGCTACATAAAGGGAAGAGCTGTGAAATTTTTGAGGAGAATATTGTGTTATTATGGCTCAGACCCTATAGTGTTCAGTCATCTCTCAACGCTAATTATGCTCACGCAGTGAGTAGAAACATGCTAGATATTCATGTGTGGTCGACCGAAGAATGCTTTGGAATGTTTCGATGCCTCACACATGAATGAACCATTTTGCGTCACATAAACGCTATACGACTTGTGGAAGGCACAACTTTTGTGGATTAGAAAAAAATGCTTTCGAAATAGAGAAACTTATGCTCTAATATTTTAAATTAAATATTATCTTTAATAAATAAAAGGACTACTCCTGAAAAATTTCGTTGAGTTGCAAAGGTGATTATTTTCTTACAACTTCGCGCAGCTAGAGCTTCTGTCAGAGTAGCGCAATTATAACAATGTCTTGCCTTTATCGTCCATCATATTTGTTCGATACCGCACGCTACCATCACTTTATGGTGCTTTGTTTAACTGCATGGTTAGTTTTAAATATAGAGATATTTTGCACTCAGGATGATTGCTTGAAAAAGAAACTGTATGCACAAAATTGCATACTCTCTTGCTTTTCTTCGGAATATCCTCCCATTTATCTGACTGGTCACCTCTCGTGATTCTATTTCCACTTTCTTCGGTAATATGGCAATTTGCAAGTAAGTAACAAATAATAAGGTTGTTCTACTAGACGTATATCACCCTAAGATTGTATTCGCCCTCTTGCTGTCACCGGGGGTGAGACCGTGTTTATACAGTGCGGGTGAACCAACAAGCAATCATAGCCTGAAACACGTTTTCTCAAAAGTCTACTCGGTCTCAAACTGACCTGGTGGGAAAGTAGGCACAGTGCCTTTTAATAAAAACATTAGTACTTCATGGCACTCTATTTTCTGTATACCGTTTGTGTATGAGCTCATCCTTCGCTTGGGGACATTATTGGAAGAAATAAAATACACAAAACTCCTGCCTCACAGTCAGATCGAGGTATGAAAGCTTCTATTTGATCGCTTAAAAAGCAAAGCAGTGTATGGCTGAGGGTGCAGGTACTCTGCCAGTTTGTGTTAAAGCCCTCATGATTTCAGCGGTGCCGGTAGTCATTCCCGGTGAAGGTGCTCTGCCAAAACTCGCGCGCGCGCCTCAAGGAAAGGGCGAACTTTTACTAAAATATTTAAAATTGTCCTAGGGCGTTGATACGTCGACTTAATGCGCGTCATATTTTTATATGCGAAATTTCACCGGAGCAGTCATATTGTTTTCAGAAGTGACGCATACCTTAAAGGCAAACTCTGGAAATTCTTCAAGGTCAATGTTTTTCAACAATATTCACTGGGTACGATTCCCTGCACGTTTCCGTCATTTATTCCAAATCACAGGCTTTAGAGATGCGCTGATTGTTTGCAAAGAAATTTTATAGATTGCCTCGAAACGCTCACCTCACTTTCCAGAATTTTTGGCAACACTGTATGTGTGACGTCATGTTTGGCATGTCAACGGAAATGACGCAGCCAATGGCATCACTTCTTTGGCTTCTACAGCGTTTATTGTGCTAACCACAATACGGTGGCTGCAGTGTCTGGCACGGGTACAGCCCGAGAAAGCCTTCTTTCACGCCTTACGCACACAAGGCACCCGGTTGGGTTACTGTTTCAGTACTGCACCTTCTTGCTTAGTAAAAATTATTTTCGAATTTCCTGAACATTTCACCTATTCGGCTCGTGTCTTAAGAACTTAAAAACATCACTACCTTGACATGGTCGGAAAATCACCGGAGTTGGCCTTTAAGGGGATGTACGAAAGCTTTATCGCGTGCACAACAGGTCAGAATAAATAAAATAAACTAATAACAACTAGAACCTCTTTTGGGGCATTCATGTTCTTTTCCACTCCAAACTGTAATGTCTCTTTCTTATAATTTATATTTACTGTTAACATTGCTATTGACACATAGTTGATCTTTACATAGTCAATTGCAATTATATGTATCTAATTTACAATTTCGCTATCTTACTATCTTTCCTACTGTCGTTGGAATTCATATATTTATCTTGATATTGCATGAGAGATGCCACTTCAGCTTACGCTAAGGCATCTCCTTCTAAATATCCTCATCAAGTACATTGTGTTTTGAATTATGAAAAACTTGATTTAAAATGATTTGTGAGAAAGTTCTTAAGGCGTGCTGGAAATCACTGTATCTTGACTGGTATTCATGGAAATGAAAATTTTTGCGGCAAGTGATTCTTGCGCAAATCAGATATTTTAACGAAGCCATTAAACAATTACTTTAAACGTAATGCAGGGCCCCTTTAGATCATCTTTACAGCTAAACTATCAGGTGATTCCTGCGAAACATTAATTTGTGAGTTATTAAGGTTATTGATGTGTTGTTCGCCTTACTTCTACAAGTACAATATGCCTGATAAAACTGCGCTAATACCAAGTTTCGTAAATAATTGCAGTTCAGGCTGGACGTATCCAAGTTTATGTTATTTTTTACCTTCAATGATTTCTACAGCATTATATAACATTTTACCATTCAAATGGGCTATCCACTTGCCAGTTTTTGAATTACACAGGTCAATACTACATGTGCCATGTATACAAGATAAACTCATCAACACAAGACCATGTCACTAGAAACAAAAGTAGAATTTTTAGCTTTTTTGCGTTTTTATAGATTAAACTAGCTGCAATTAAAAATAGATTTTGCTTATGCAGTGTTTAGAATACATCAATTATGACACGAAAGCACACAACAAAAAAATAGTGGGTAGGGGCGTACGCTTGTACAGAGGACGGACAGTCGGGGTTGACGTGGTGGTTGTGGTTGCCGTTGTAGTTGACGTGGTGGTTGCCGTACTCGTCGGTGTTGATGGACGTCCTGGTGTGAGAAATATACCTCACGTAATAACATTCCGTGTATGACAAGAAGAAAACCATGTGAGGTAAAAATAAATGCTGAGAAAGAAAGCTTAATATATCAGTATGAAAAAAAATTTCATATTTTTCGATATGTTACTCTAAATGAATGCGCGGGTGTCAAGAACGATAAAAGCAATGTTGAAGTACTTCAAAATGCACTGAATGTATATCTAATATAAAAAGTATATTTTGTGATTTGCTGCTGAGTGAACGGCATCCTCGTGACGTATAAACATATGTGTGACGTCACAATTAGACTGAAACTCGCCGATTGCTAGCACCGGGTTCGTCATTTCCTGTCAATCGCATGTGATTCTGGTAAACGACGATGAATTTGTTATCGTGCACCGAGCCTGAGCACGAATATTGCGATTTAGGCATTTAGCCAAAGGCAGACTTCACAAACCCAGTCAACTCTGTTGAATCGTTATGATAATATCCAATGTAGTGAGGCTAGCTTGCATATGCTGGAATTAAAACCTTTGGAATCAGTGTAGGATATGGTATTTCTTCGTTTAGTTATTTACTTATAAAATTATTTGTTTATTTATTTAGTCATTTATTTATTTACCTAATATACCCTCGAAGCCAACACACATTCCAGGAGATATTGATACAACATCAAAAGCAATACACTAAGCCCAAAGAGGCAATGCGTGCTGCCAGACATTGATGCATGGATAGCGTTGGTAGTGCACCTCAATGGAAGTGAGAACTTCTCCTTTTGAGATGCCTCGAATTGATGGCTGCACGTGTTTCAGTCATTCGTTAAGATGCGAAAAGCATCTGTAAAGGCAACGAAACCTATTTTCGCTCAATCACGCTTTATTTCTTTCCCTAAAATGCACCACTCACAATAACAACGCTTAGTGCGATTACCAAGCATTTGTTTTTAGAAAGTATACTAGACTGGAAAATATACTTTCCGATATCAGCTAGCGTTTTTTTTTTACTTCCCTGGCGAATCCTCATACCAATTTATTAAAAAATTATTGCTTTTGAGGTTGTTTTTGAGCCACGCGTAACTTTAAGAATAGCGGAAATAAGCGTCAGTATAAATAAGTGGGTTCATAATTTATTGAATGTATCATTTTTCACAAAATACAGAAAATATTCTACCGAATTATTTATGCTGAAGAAAAAGTTCAAAGCATACATTACTTACTTGATTTGCCAGCCTTTTCTGTCGAAGAAAAAACAAGTTGAAAAGTTGTTCTTTCTTACCACGCATTGTATGTTTATCAACAACCTGATTATAAAATGAGATCTTAAATAGGTGCACAAGCAACGCGTTCGGAAAACATTATCTCTTACTTGTCAATGAATGCAACTATACAAGGAGAAGCGTCGTTAATCACATGTCAATCTGGTTGACATGCTGCTGGTTTTGTAACAAAACGATATGAAAATCACCATCAGACAGTGTAAAAGATAGTAAAACACTCACCTGGGGTCTGCCTGCTGTACATTTGTTAGCCTCTTAGGTGTTGTGCAGTATTTTTAATGATTGAGGCAAACGCGTGGTGTCAATTTTTGCGAAGATATGATTCCCCTATACCATGCTAGAAACGCATGTGTCAATTATTGTCTTTAGCCGATTGTACTCCGCTGCATATTTGTGTATGGTATGCGTGGCGGAGCGCGGTGTTTGTTTGCGGACTCATTCCTCCCACCCGAAAGAATACAAGAAGCGATCATGCAAGGTAACAAGCGTTTCCTTCCGACACCGTAATCCTATACATAATGACAAATCGTGGCGCTCCTCCCTTTCTCGTATTTTTTTTTAAATTTAGGCTAGATCCAATCGGATTGATTTACCACAGAGCCCAAAAAGAGATGCCATTGTTCTGTCCAGTGGGGAGAATACGTGTTGTTAATAAAAAATTATAAGCAAGATGAACACTTGTTCGAAGCGAAATTTGATATCTCTGATAGTGGACAAGCTAGGTGTCACAGAACGAGCGCTAAAAAAGGAGCGCGCCGCCAAATCCTTGCGACAACGGGCGGCAGAAACGCCGCGAGGTAAAAAGAGAAAAAAAAAAGAAAGCAAACATCCAGGGCTCCCGGGCGCGCGCTCTCCCCGCAGAAGCACGGCTTCGCAGACGAACCTCCTCACCCCACATCGGCGGCCCAGCAAGCCCGCGAATTTTCCAGAAAGAAGTGGGCGGGGCCATACCGAGTTGACTCACCGGCCGGAGAGGGCATTCCAACTGTCTCGCCCTCTTCCCAGCTTTCGCCGCGTATCGCGCCGACGAAATGACCAGAAATTTCTGGAAGGTGGCGCGGAAGGTATTTAATCGAGCGGCCGAGACGACAGAACAGGGGAAGACGGAACGTTAGCGCCGGAGCGCGTAGGAATTCCGCCGTGTAGTCGGCGAAGGTTCTGCCCGTAGTGACAGAACAGGAGGAGACGGAAGTAAGCGCCAGAGTGCGTAGAGAGTCCGCCGTGTAGTCGGCGAAGTTTTGGTCCGTAGGGACGGCTCGAGCTACAGGCAAGAGCGTGGGTTTTCCGCTATCGGGCGAAGACGCGGGCAACAGCTGCGTGTGTGAAGCCGACGGATTTCCGGCGAAGAAGTTGAAGTTTGAAGAGTGGCCTATTGAAGACGGGAGTTTTCCTGGAAGAGAAACTCCGGCGAGGTTTCCTGGAAGAGAGACTTCGAGAGCTGCGGAACGACAACAACGCTGGACTTTGAGTGAGTGATTCTCGGAAGAGTATCATTCAGACTTTTGTTCCAAGGACTTTGGACTGAATAGGTTTTATATCTCTTAGTCTTTAAGTGTCTTGGTTGTTCAATGCATGTGACTGCATTGTAGTGCGTATTGTTGTCTGTGTCCGTTGTTTCAAGTGTGGTTGATTGTACTGTGTAGTACATCGTCTGTTTGGTGACGTATTGTATGTAACTATTGTGGAGTGTGCATACGTGTGTATTGTTTTTTGATCTGCCGTTAATGAGAATATAATTTTGTTTGTTTATCAACTCTCGGCTCTGTCTTGTTCTTTGGGCCACAGCCGGCGTCCGCTGGCGCACCAATAAGGACCACTTCTAAATTGTCCACGCTTTCGTGGTGCGGTTCGGGGGGCCGATACTTCGGCTCTTGGAATTAGCCCGGCGATCGCCTCCCTAATAAACGGGACAGGTGTGACAATTAATCTGGCGTCCGCGACAGGACCTTTTGGTGCACAGTGTGTCCAAAGTAGTGAGAAAGAGCCTCGAGTTGTTGATAGTGCTATCGGAACGATTTTGTGTGTTGTTCAGTGTTCTCGTTAACGAGTGCAGGGGAGTGTTCCGATAGACTGATTTAGGCAGATACTTTTTGCACGCGGCAAGGTTTCATTTGCGAGTTGCGAGACACAATGGATCTCGAAAAGTTAGTTGCGCTTGGTGAGAAGATGGGTCTTTCCGGCGCCGAACTACGGAAATGGGTAAGCCAGAAGGAGAAAGAGGCGGTGGAGAGAGAAAGGTTGGCAGCTGAGAAAGCCAAGGAAGAAAAAACAGCTGAGTTGGAACGAGAGAGGTTGGCGGTCGAAAGAGCCAAAGCGGAAAAAGAAGCTGAGTTGGAGAGAGAGAGGTTGGCGGCAGAGAGGGCCAAGGAAGAAAAGGCAGCTGAGTTGGAGAGAGAAAGGCTGGCCGCTGAAAGGGCGAGAGAAGAAAGAGAAGCAAAGGAGCGACAGCTGAAAGAAGAAAGAGAGGCAAAAGAGCGACAGCTGAAGGAAGAAAGAGAGCAGCAATTGAAGTTGGAGCTGGAGAGAGAGAAGTTGGCAGCCGAAAGGGCGAGAGAAGAAAGAGAAGCGGAGATGGCTGAAAGGGAACGGCAGCGGCAGCACGAAATTGAACTCGAGTGGCTCCGTTTGCAACAGCGAAGCGAAACTCCCGTCCAAGCTAGAGTTGAAAGCAGCGAACGGGAAGATCACGGCTTCCGCTTGAACCCAAGCAAGCTGCTCGTAGCGTTTGATGAAAGGAAGGACGACCTAGACGCGTACCTCCACAGATTTGAGACGATTGCGAAGAGCCAGAATTGGCCGGAACATCAATGGGCAACTGCTTTAAGTACCTGCTTGAGTGGTGAAGCGCTCAGTGTATACGGTAGGCTGACGCCGACCGATGCAGCCAACTACGCAAAGGTGAAAGCTGCTTTGTTGAAGCGATTTAGATTTACCGTGGAAGGATTCCGGGACAGATTTCGGACAGGAAAGCCAGCTGATGGTGAGACAGCTACGCAGTATGCTGCCCGACTTTGCCATTATTTCGACAGATGGATTGAACTTTCAGGGACAGCACAGGAGTACGATGAGCTTAGAGAGCTGCTAATTAAAGAACAATTTCTTACTAGTTGCCACCCAAGCCTGTCGCTGTATTTGAAAGAGAGGAAGGCGGAGTCATTTGAAGGAATGCTTGAATTGGCCGATCAATTCTTGGAAGCGCAAGGTGGAACTAATTTGGCCAAGGTCAAGAAGGAGTGTCCCGATGATTCGAAGAAATTGGTTCCCGAAGAAAGGAAGCGTGCACCAGAGAGCATGCAGCGATGTTTTCTGTGCAACCGAGTAGGTCATCGCGCGAAAAATTGTCGAACGATCTTTACGAGCCCTACGGCAGTAAAATGTTTCAAGTGTGGTCAGACTGGGCACAAAGCAGATGCATGTCGGAACGGAGTGAGTCAAACTCACCAGGTATCCTGTGTGCAAGCAGCACCGAAATCTGATAATAATGCCGTCACTGATGGATTCGTAGAGTTGAAGAATGGGGAGAAAATTCCTATTGTGGGGGCTGTAATGTCAAAACAGCCAACCGGTGTTACGAAGGGAATGCCAACGCTTCCTGGAAAGATTGCAGGCAAGAAGATTACGGTTCTAAGAGACACCGGTAGCTCCACGGTTATCGTGAGGAGAAATTTGGTACGGGAAAGAGAGTTGACAGGCAGAACGAAACCGGTTTGCCTAATTGACCGTACGGTCCGGATGCTTCCCGAAGCAGAAATTGAGGTTGAAACCCCGTACTTCAGCGGGAAGGTTACTGCGTTATGCATGACGACCCCCCTGTATGACCTTGTCATCGGAAACATCGACGGGGCGCGAGGGCCAAGTGATCCAGAATGTTTGGGAGAAGACCCGAAGATAGAGCCCTCGCCAACACAGCGGCCGCGAGATACAGTGGAGGAGCATCCCGTGACGGATCTCACTAGAGCCCAAGGTGAAGCAGCGGCGCAAGAGACAGCGAAGGAGAAGACGATCGTGTCGAATAAGTTCACGGGCCGAGCAACCGGACTTACGTCGGCACGACCTCAACCGACTGACAGTGAAAAGGAGACGGAGTTGGCCAGCCGGGCAAAATGTAGAGGCATTATCAAGCGGGTAAATAAACAGACAGGACCCGTCGAATGTAATGACGCGTTAACGGTGTCGGAAGAGACAACGATGGCTGAGACGACGCCTCAGATATCGTCGTTGGAAAGGGCTCGCCGAAAAAGAACGTGGAAGCACAAGAAGAGATCGAGCGAGCACCGCAAAAAGGGGCGCAAGCGCTGTTCGAAGTATTCAGGATAAGTGCCGAGGTCGAATCAGAATGTGTTGGGCAGTGCTGAGTGCCATATGTTGTGTTATTGTTCTTGTTATCCTGTGTCTCAAGTGTATGTCGGGCGAGTCAGTGTTCTGTGCGATGGTGTGATGTATGGTGTTGTATAATTGTTGGATAGACAGAACTTCGTACGGTTGTATTGTTTAGAATGTGTGATGAAGTGTTGTAGGCATGTACCTGTGGCTATATTTCATGTGTTGTGGAATTGAACTACAATGTACGATTGTATTGAGTGATATATTGTGAATGTGAAGTGTCATGAGCGACGGATTGTGTTACAGTCTGTGAGAATGTGTGGTGACTGTGCGCGCTCGTCTGTGTGGTTTTTGAATATTATGAGATAATATTCTTAAAGTGGGGGGCAGTGTCACAGAACGAGCGCTAAAAAAAGAGCGCGCCGCCAAATCCTTGCGACAACGGGCGGCAGAAACGCCGCGAGGTAAAAAGAGAAAAAAAAAAGAAAGCAAACATCCAGGGCTCCCGGGCGCGCGCTCTCCCCGCAGAAGCACGGCTTCGCAGACGAACCTCCTCACCCCACATCGGCGGCCCAGCAAGCCCGCGAATTTTCCAGAAAGAAGTGGGCGGGGCCATACCGAGTTGACTCACCGGCCGGAGAGGGCATTCCAACTGTCTCGCCCTCTTCCCAGCTTTCGCCGCGTATCGCGCCGACGAAATGACCAGAAATTTCTGGAAGGTGGCGCGGAAGGTATTTAATCGAGCGGCCGAGACGACAGAACAGGGGAAGACGGAACGTTAGCGCCGGAGCGCGTAGGAATTCCGCCGTGTAGTCGGCGAAGGTTCTGCCCGTAGTGACAGAACAGGAGGAGACGGAAGTAAGCGCCAGAGTGCGTAGAGAGTCCGCCGTGTAGTCGGCGAAGTTTTGGTCCGTAGGGACGGCTCGAGCTACAGGCAAGAGCGTGGGTTTTCCGCTATCGGGCGAAGACGCGGGCAACAGCTGCGTGTGTGAAGCCGACGGATTTCCGGCGAAGAAGTTGAAGTTTGAAGAGTGGCCTATTGAAGACGGGAGTTTTCCTGGAAGAGAAACTCCGGCGAGGTTTCCTGGAAGAGAGACTTCGAGAGCTGCGGAACGACAACAACGCTGGACTTTGAGTGAGTGATTCTCGGAAGAGTATCATTCAGACTTTTGTTCCAAGGACTTTGGACTGAATAGGTTTTATATCTCTTTAGTCTTTAAGTGTCTTGGTTGTTCAATGCATGTGACTGCATTGTAGTGCGTATTGTTGTCTGTGTCCGTTGTTTCAAGTGTGGTTGATTGTACTGTGTAGTACATCGTCTGTTTGGTGACGTATTGTATGTAACTATTGTGGAGTGTGCATACGTGTGTATTGTTTTTTGATCTGCCGTTAATGAGAATATAATTTTGTTTGTTTATCAACTCTCGGCTCTGTCTTGTTCTTTGGGCCACAGCCGGCGTCCGCTGGCGCACCAATAAGGACCACTTCTAAATTGTCCACGCTTTCGTGGTGCGGTTCGGGGGGCCGATACTTCGGCTCTTGGAATTAGCCCGGCGATCGCCTCCCTAATAAACGGGACAGGTGTGACACTAGGTAATGCAGATAAAAACCGTGGTAGTTGTAAGAAATGGAATGAAACGTGTGCTCAGAGAAACTATATATAAAGGCAACTTCGTGCAATCAGAAGCTTCCATCGAGTCATCAGGCTCGGCACGGCGTACACACTTTTTGTCGGAAAAGAGGACCCTGCAACGAAAAAGTTCACAATGTATCTTTTCATATACGTAATCTCTCAGTTTTAGTAGAGAAGCTCGTTGTTCCTCAATGCTAAGAATTTATAAATGCAATTGAATAGACCAATTAGGTTTTATTTTCATGCCTTTTTCCCACGCATTTTCTTCACGTTATTTTAATGTGGGAGGGTGCTTGAGATTATAAATTGTACTGCCGTGAGCACTATTTGGGTGAACACGAGAGTTCGTGGCCGACGACACTTTCAGTTCCGCGTTACAGCCATCGTTGGAAACATTGCACGTGTCTTCGATACGCCCTTTACATCCTGGGCACCACGTCACAAATACGCTTTTTCGTCCCCTGCTAGCCTCATTTTAGTCTGCTAAGCTGATGCATTCTGCATTTTAAGGTATTTTTTCTGTGTAATTTTTGTTATCAAATAGTTTCAATGTAAACAATTTCATATTCGTTTTAGCAATGAGGCACCAATATTTATTCCAGGTGGACTTTGAATTGTCGAGACAGGATTATTTTTAGACATCAAGATGCGAGAACGTCGAAGTGCAGGACCATTTTCTCATTACACCAGACAATGATAGTAAGTGAGAGTTTTTTGTGTGTTAGCGCACCTCCGTTATTGTATATGCGCATAGAACTGTATTTGTACTGCATGCCTCGAAGCTGCTACCTGCACGAAAGAAAAAAAAACTTTAAAGCGATAATTATTTCATTCCCGCCCCGTGTATGATTATTTGTTGTTCTGATAGTGAAACATTCGCGAAAGGTAGATCTGTCTTCTTTGTAAATATTTGGTTAACGTTTCTATCAGTGCATTTTGTATTGTAACACTTTGTTTCGATATTCGCAATACAAGATTAACTTATAATTGCATGCCAGACTCTTCCTTGTCAAATAAAAACAAACTTTGTCGCACTGAAATTCTTCAATAGGTTCGTAGTGATGAGTAGGCGCTGATGCCACCTATGCATCTATTCACTCACATTTGGCGCTCACATGACTGCACCGTGGACATTTGGATGTCTAGGAGGCACCCGTGCTTCGGAAAGCTGTCGCCAAAGCGCCTGTCAGTATATCAGCCAGTAATGATCATCTCGAGAGTATCTGTATGGGATACATGTAGGTCTTTAGAACTGTACGGGTTATCAACTGTCCAAAAGACAAATATGAACATTGATAGCGCAAAGGACAGGTTCTTCTTCATCTGCGACCACCTAG
This sequence comes from Rhipicephalus microplus, assembly GCF_013339725.1. Lineage (NCBI taxonomy): Eukaryota > Metazoa > Arthropoda > Arachnida > Ixodida > Ixodidae > Rhipicephalus > Rhipicephalus microplus. Next base: position 95,855,179 of record NC_051170.1, on the reverse strand, counting down.
CGACGAGCCCAGTGGCCTTTGCTTCAAACATAAAATGATGATGATGATGATGATGATGATGATGATGATGATGATGATGATGATGATGATATTCAAGATGGTGACAATAAGTCATTCTTGTCTCAGGCACCACCAAGAGAGAAGCCAAGAACCAGGCAGTGTAATTTTAAAGGGTAACATGTATGACGCTTGAATAAACTGTAAAATTTATATATTACAAAGAAACATTGAAGAAATATAAATTATCAGAATGTTTTTAATGAATGAAGTTAAATGCTTAGTGAGCAAGCAGTCAGAGAATAGTCTAGGAATTGCGCCTTTTTTATGGTATGCTAGAGCAATTTTATTTATCATTCCTAATGCACTACGTACCGTACATGTTCATGGAGTGTTCGTTTAGAGGTATTTTTATCTTTTCTTTTTCTTTTATAGGTTGTGGTAATTTTTGGTTTTTGTGTGTGGGTTCTTTTTACATACTACGTAGTATAGCGGTGGGATAGCTGTCTTCAGGGTAGCCTACCTTTCTATGCCTATTAATAGCCCAGCTGGTTACGGAAGCCGTAATGATGGCACCCTACCCAGGACGACTATACATGAGCCACAAAAATTGGCTGAATCGGTGTACTAACCTATGGTTCATTAGATAGGAAGAACGCCATAGCTGGCCGAACGCTAGGAAACTAGTATGTAGCACAAAAACTTGTGGGGCCAGTCAGTGCAATATCGCAGCTACGGTATGTGCTATGTGCTACAGAAATCGGCCAAATCTCACTACTGAGCCTCTGGCCAACTAAAAAAGCAATATTCTAGTGTCATATCAAAGAAACCTATATCAACCTAAATATGGTGCCACTTGCTAACTCTGGTATACTGGAGCTATCAGTCTTTGAAACTAAGACGTACACTTGCGTGAAAACTACTAAAAAAATAAAATGTCCGCACTTTTGAATAAGTTATAACAGTTGCCTAGACTTTCGAATTAGTCTTCGATGTTAAAAAACTACACACGCGTGGTCTTTCCTAATTTGGTGCAGTATGGAAGTATCTTGTTCGTAAGTAAAGGGTTGCCTTGACTTTAAACTGCATAAAGTCTGTCAAACCATAACAGAGAATCATGGATACCCTCTGAATTCGCCTTCGAAAATTCATTTGAGAAACTGAGAAAAAGTTGTGTTCCGGCTTTTTTTTTTGTGCTGAAAGATGAATCAGTGATAGCAGTTTCGATCAGTGCCTCATGCATTGAAATTGTCTGCATTTTACATGTTTGTATACGGTCTAGGCAACACTTTGTGGCTGTGAGCGCTCGAAGCAAGGTCTCAAGTTGCAAAAGGAAAGAAAATATTTGTGGAAGTCTAATGGCCCTAAATCACAATATGATTATGACGGAAACTTCAGTGCAGAGCTCTGAATTTCGACCCCTCAGGGTTCCTTTACATCCGCCTTAATACCTCAAGTATTTTCGCCTCTATCGGAAATGCAGCCAACGCAGCCGGTATTCAAACCCACAACCGGCGGGTTAGCACTTAAGCATTATAACAAGACCACCATGATTTATCACTATACCACCGCGACGGGATAGCAAACCTCGTCAGCAAAAGAAATAAAAACTGGCAGATCCCACGTACAGTGGGAATTGAAGATATGCGAAGCACGAAAGAAAAATTATATGTCACTTTAAAATCAGCACAGCGTCACCAGGTGGAGCTAAATATTGCCGTACAAGACTTCCGTGTCATGATTATCATGTTTGGATAAGTCGTTTACCTTTCTCAACTGTTCACGTCACGTGATAGCAAATTTATTATAGGTGGAGCTAGCGGAGCGGCCGCGAGCACACTAAGAGCGCGGTATGTTGTCCTGTACATACATGACACGCGTGTCAGGATTAGTATGTTCGCACCCGTCATATATTTTGTGAACCATTGACGTTACGTGACACCAAACTTAATATGCGAAACTAGCAAAACGGTCGTGAGCGCATCATGAAGGGCCCAATTACATACTACATTCTAGCGTTGACGCACCTGCACGCTGGGCACAGCAACGCTACGTTAGAAAAACGCGAGTACTCTATAGTCTGATGACAGGCGCGACCAGCGTCCGTCGGCGCGGCCCGACGGCAATCGGCGCGAAATGCGACATGCTGCAATTCGCACCGATTTGTTACCTAGAAAGCACTGCGTCTCCCTTTTGTCGTAATAGAGGGACCCCGGACACGCTGAAACGCGCATGCGTCCAAGCATCGCGTGGTGTGGTGTTGGTGGTGTGCGCCTGAGAGTTTTTGCCAGGACTGGCACCTGGTGTGGCAACGCCAGCGTGACGCGACGCAATGACCGCCGGCGAGCACGCGCATCGCGTCACGTCGAAATGTATTGGCGCCTTGACTGTGGCATGTAGTCATGTTCTCACATGACACGCGTTTCATGATTATTATGTTTGCACCAGTCACATACCTTTATCATGCATTGGCGTCACGTAATGCCAAATTTGGCATATCTGAAGTCAGCGAAACGGCCATGAGTGAATCATCCGTGTAGCATGTAGTCATGTTGTTACTTGACACGCAAGTATAGATTATCATGTTTGGATGTGTCATTTACCTATGTCGTCTGTTCGCGACACGTTATACCGAGTTTGGTACTTGTGAAGCTAGCGAAACGATCGCGAGCGCATCATGAATGTAGCGTGTAGTCATGTTGTTACATGACACGAATGTCATGTTTATCAAGTTTGCACCAGTGACACCTTCGTCTTCCATGCACGTACTGAATTACCAAATTTAGTATATGTGACGCTAGCGAAACAGCCGCGAGCGTATCATGGGCGTGGCATGTATTCATGTTGTTACATGACACGCATGTCATGATTTTCATGTTAGGGTCTGTAGCTTGTGTTCACCATGCAATCATGCCATACCTAACCAGTTTGGCAACATGCCATGTGAACAAAACCACCGCAAGGACTGCAGGACTATGAATTGTATATCATGACATTCATGACACGCATATCATGATTTTCATGTTGTGACTAGTCAAACATGTTCTTCATACAATCATGTTATGCCATACCAAATTGGGTATTGATACCATTATCGAAAAGGCCAGAAGAGCTAAAAGTCGTAGGCGGATGGATAGATAGATAGATAGATAGATAGATAGATAGATAGATAGATAGATAGATAGATAGATAGATAGATAGATAGATAGATAGATAGATAGATAGATAAATAGATAGATAGATAGATAGATAGATAGATAGATAGATAGATAGATAGATAGATAGATAGATAGATAGATAGATAGATAGATAGATAGATAGATAGATAGATAGATAGATAGATAGATAGATAGATAGATAGATAGATAGATATGCTCAAAGGCGCTGAAGCTCGCTAAGAAATGCATCGCATTTAAAAGGGTAAGACGCCAAGCGGCCAAACTTTGTCTCGTTAACAACCTTGCGTGCTACATCTTATCGTGGAACAAGGTGAACGTAAAAGTTTGTCAGCCTTTTGATTGCAAAATTCTGAAACAGATTATGCACACATTCACACACTTGAAAGTACCTACACATTGGTGAGACAAAAAAACAGCCAGATATTCATCTCTGAGAGAAGTTTAGAATGCGTTTCAATGTGGATCTATCACTTATTAGGGTAAAGCGCGACATAACTATACACATGGCAAAACGCGTCATTTTGACTTTGGCGACCTCTGTAGCTGTTACCATAAAAATTTATTTGTTTCTTTATTTCAGCGATAGGTACTGGTGGTTGTCTACCTTTGTGTGTGTAAAAGTTTGTCATTACTTACAGCGTTGGTGTGGTGGAAATTACGTGGCTGTTGTCGGTGTGTTCAAGACCCGTCGAAAAAGGCGAAGTTCTGCTCAGCCACATTTTCGGATCTGTGCAAGAAGCTACTGCGACCTAACTACCACAACGGGCGTATTTGTTTTGTTACTTTATACTACTAGCTACAAACACGAAAAGATAGGTTCATTTGGTGCATCGAGCCAAAGCGGAACTGTTTAGAATTCTGGCACACGGGAGGAGCAAAACGTGACAAAAGAGCATCGAAATGCTTTAGAGTGTTTTAAGTTAACCATTACTATAAGTTTTTCGTTTAGGAGGGTTAGGACGTGCAACAGCAAGTTATATGGAGTTTTATGCGTGAAAAACGACATGAAAAAGCACTGACTGCTGTTCAAGACAGGACGCTGCATCCAGGCTGCTCCGCGTTCCCCAGAATGTTCTCAAGAGGCGCGTGAAACAACTGAAAGAATTTTCAAGTTAAGCCATTTACAAACACGTCTCTGAATCTTGTTTATTGTCCTTTCGATGCCGAAATAGCAAGTGATAGAAAATCCAGAATTCATCACCTCACAAAGCCCGGCTAAGCTAAAAACCATAAAATGCATGTGCAGTACAGCATGAGAACGAAAGAAAGTGCTGACGAAGATGCTTCAGGATATATCCAGTCTGCAATCACTGAATAGTCTAACGAAGTGCAACCGTTCAAAAAAAATTGGAAACCCTTAAGGTTTGTTTTTAAGAGTTGAACGCGATCGCGAAATCTGGCCTCCAGTGCAACCTTCTACCGCTAAGTGCATATTTATTAATATGTTTTGCTACACACACACACACACACACACACACACACACACACACACACACACACGCGCGCGCGCGCGCGCACGCACGTACGCACGCACACACACACACACACACACACGCACACACACACACACACACAGTATATTGTGCCAGCGTGCGCGCTTATGGTACATAGAGGTTCCTGATCTAAAGCAAGCGTCGCATGGCCTCCAATATACACGCCACACGCTCGCCATCTCGGAGGCCATAAAAAGTCTCACAAAGCTTCACAGATATCAACACGTTATCTAGCCTTTGCTGTTTGCTTGATCAACGCCTCTGGAAAGGCAAGATATGCTTTCCGCTAGATGAACATAGCTGTCAATTTTTAGAGCTGCTTGAAAGTTCCTGCATGTTTTAGCGGCGATAGCTGCACTATCCCGGCCTTTTTGACGTGCTGCTATGGCTGCACTATCCCGGCCTTTTCCTCGCGCAATTTTAGGCCTCCCGATTGCGCCTGCAGATCGACGAATGGGCTCGTTTTCGTCGTGACACATGTCGAACAAAATACATTGAAGGGGTCCTAAAACGCATGTTCAAATAATTGTGTGAATTCGTGAGGCTTTAGAGTTTATTGCCTCACAAATTTGATGCCGCAAAATTTCACAAACATCTGTCCAGTGCTAGTGGAGTTACAAAGGATTGTCGCATGCTGCAATTGCATTATGTCTTCTCTCGTCCCGACTAAAGCGCCGGAAGCTAAGCAGGGAGGGGTGGCAGGGAAAAAGAAACGACGTCATCCGCGTCTCGTGAACTTGAGCACTTTTTAGGGGCGAATAAGGCCTCCTCAAGCACCAAACTCACCTCTTCGGTCACCAATACTAGTGGTACCAAACCTGTCGACAGGTGCAACATCAGGCTCTGGCGGCCCATGATGGCAGCGCAACGTGATATCAGCGCAACGTGAAGCATTTCGTATCTGGCAATAGAACTGTAGAGGTTACCTTAAAAAAAGGCAACCCTACAGCAGTATATCAGGATCAGCCGAGAAAAGCCTCATATTGAAATATTGCAAGAGACCCTTTCACCGCAAGCAAGGTTGCTTGGATTCCCGCCGGTAATAGGGGATACTGAGGGGAGGGCAGTCTGCACCTTCGTATGCAACAAACTAACGCATGTAACCCACGACCTCAAGAGAGAAGCAGGCCGGTTGGAACACGTCATGGTAGAGATCGTGCCAGGTACCAGCAACCGTCTGTCACAGAACGAGCGCTAAACAAGAGCGCGCCGCCAAATCCTTGCGACAACGGGCGGCAGAAACGCCGCGAGGTAAAAAGAAAAAAAAAGAAAGAAAGCAAACATCCAGGGCTCCCGGGCGCGCGCTCTCCCCGCAGAAGCACGGCTTCGCAGACGATCCTCCTCACCCCACATCGGCGGCCCAGCAAGACCGCGATTTTTCTCGAACGAACGGGGCGGGGTCAGACCGAGCTGAGTCATCCGACGCGGAGGGCAGACAAACCGTCTCGCCTCTCCCCAGCCTTCGCTGCGTATCGCGCCGACGAAATGACGAGAAAGATCTGGAAAGTCGCGCGCAAGGTATTTAACCGAGCAGCCGAGACGAGAAATCAGGAGGTGACGGAAGTTAACGCCAGAGCGCGTAGGAATTCCGCCGTGTAGTCGGCGAAGGTTCTGCCCGTAGTGACAGAACAGGAGGAGACGGAAGTGAGCGCCAGAGTGCGTAGAGAGTCCGCCGTGTAGTCGGCGAAGTTTTGGTCCGTAGGGACGGCTCGAGCTACAGGCAAGAGCGTGGGTTTACCGCTATCGAGCGAAGACGCGGGCAACAGCTGCGTGTGTGAAGCCGACGGGTTCCGGCGAAGAAGTTGAAGTTTGAAGAGTGGCCAATTGAAGACGGGAGGTTTCCTGGAAGAGAAACTTCAGAGAGCTGCGGAACGACAACAACGCTGGACTTTGAGTGAGTGACTCTCGGAAGAGTATCATTCAGACTTTGTTCCAAGGACTTTGGACTGAATAGGTTTTCTATCTCTTTAGTCCTTAAGTGTCTTGGTTGTTCAATGCATGTGACTGCATTGTAGTGCGTATTGTTGTCTGTGTCCGTTGTTTCAAGTGTGGTTGATTGTACTGTGTAGTACATTGTCTGTTTGGTGACGTATTGTATGTAACTATTGTGGAGTGTGCATTCTTGTGAATTGTTTTCGATCTGCCATTTTTGAGAATATAATATTTGTTTTGTTTATCAACTCTCGACTCTGTCTTGTTCTTTGGGCCACAGCCGGCGTCCGCTGGCGCACCAATAAGGACCACTTCTAAATTGTCCACGCTTTCGTGGTGCGGTTCGGGGGGCCGATACTTCGGCTCTTGGAATTAGCCCGGCGATCGCCTCCCTAATAAACGGGACAGGTGTGACACCGTCAGAGCATTTTCATTCTTAATATATACAGCAGTCCAAAGGAACAAAAGCAAGGGTTCAAGACGGTTCTAAAGAAAGCTGTTCATATCGCCGAGGAATGTCCACTCGTCATAGCAGGTGATTTCAACGCCCCTCATCATACATGGGGTTACAAGTACAACACTGAGAAAGGAAATCGACTTTGGCAAAGTGCCAGTGAACCTGATCTCACCCTAATCACGGACCCCAACCTACCAACAAGGCTTGGTACATCTTGCTGCAGGTATTCCACCCCGGACCTTACATTTGTAAGGAACATCAAAAAAGCCCAGTGGATTAACCTTGCTGTAGATCTAGGGAGTGACCACTGCATTCTTGCCACTACCTTCTACGTGGAGCGTAGAAAGCAGAGAGAATTCCACTTCACCGACTGGGTTAAGTTCAGGAAGATGAGGATGGAAAGGGAGCAAGATGGACACAGACAAGGCTTGGAGCAGTGGGTCAAACAGATTAAAGAGGACATCAAATCCGTCTCCTCTACAATTACCACAGATTTTTCGGTTGAAAGAATGGATAGCCGGCTCGCTCATCTTCTTGAGGCAAAGCAAGCGCTACTGAACCGTTGGAAGAGTCAGCGCCTGAACTGAAGACTGTGGAAGAAGATAGCTGAGGTAAACAGATCAGTTGAGGAGCATTGTCGCGCACTATCCAGGCAGCAATGGGACGAAATCTGCAACTCTGTCGATGGTCAGATGCGCATTGGCAAGACATGGAATATGTTAAAACATCTCCTCAACGAAAACACCACCCAAACAAATCAAAAGCATGTTATCGCTTGAATTTTGCATGAAGAGATAGGGCGCACTACAGAACAGCAAGTTGTGCAGCAGCTCGTGCATAAGTACCTCCCAATCAAAAGAGGATTGGCACCACCAAATAGACAGTACCAGGGCACGCCCAATCCAGGTCTTGAGGGCGACTTTAACATCGAGGAGATCAGAAGAGCCTTACATGATCTCAACGGCAGGTCGGCCCCTGGCCTGGACGGTATATCAAACAAGGTCCTTCTTAACCTTAATGACGATTCAATTGACACCCTGAATGATATGATCACTGCAGCATGGAGAAAAGGCAGGGTGCCAGAGCAGTGGAAGCTGGCCAGCACGATCCTTATTCCTAAGCCAGGAAAGCCCCCTAACTTGGACAACATGAGGCCAATATCCTTGACATCATCTATCGGCAAGGTTGCAGGACATGCCATACTGCACAGGATAAACAAGTACTTGGAAGATAACGACATATATACACACAATATGGCTGGATTCAGGGCAGGGCTATCCACACTAGATGCATTGAAGCTTATCAAACACCATGTCATCGACAACAAAACCATAGACGTGAGAGCCATTCTGTGCCTAGATCTAGAAAAAGCGTTTGACAACATCCACCACTCCTTCATACTCGAAGCAATTTCCAAGCTTGGTCTGGGGAAAGCCTTCTATGACTACTTATGGTCCTTTCTTACAGATAGGAAAGCCGTGATGAATATCGCAGATATCGATACCGCAGTAGCCGAACTAGAAGCAAGGGGCACGCCGCAGGGGCAGTGATTTCACCAATACTGTTCAAAATGTCCATGATTGGACTGTCAAAGAAATTATCGAGCATTGAAGGATTGAAGCACAGCATCTACGCAGATGACATTACCATCACACAAGCACAGGTGGAAGCGAGGGGCAGATTGAGAGCGCTCTGCAAGAGGCGATTGACACCATAGAAGAGAACCTTCGCCCTTCTGGGCTCAAGTGCTCCTCGAGTAAGTCAGAACTTTTGCTTTATCAGACTGCACGCCAGGGACCGAAGCCCAGGGGATGGAAGCCGTTAAACCAGATAGACATACACCTCCGTACAAATCAAGGGGATGCCATCCAGAGGATTGACTCCATCAAAGTCCTGGGCATGCTGATAGAGTCTACCGGCACCAACAGCAAATCTGTAGTCAAGTTAACTTGGAAAACAGACAGTGCGGTGCACCTCATACGCAGAGTGGCCAACAAAAGAAATAGGATCAAGGAAGACAACCTCATCAGGTTGATGCATGCGTTTGTTCTAAGCCACTTCACGTACGAGACAGCACTGCACAACTGGTCAAGTGCAGAGTCCGAGACACTGAATGTGCTCCTCAGGAAAGTTATTAAGAAGGACCTGGGCCTTCCCATACATACCATCACCGAGCGTCTACTTGAGCTTTGCATGCACAACACGCTCGAAGGAATAGCAGAATCCCAAGAGAGAGAGCACAGTTTGCAAGGTTATTTACAAGGTCGGGAAGAATGATCCGGCAGGAGTTGGGCCAACACTCAATGGCAATCAGACGCAATTACAATGATATCCCCGACAACATCGGGCAGATTATCACGGTATCTCGTATACCAAAAAACATGCATCCAGAACACAACAGCGGAAGAAGAGTAGCGAGGGCCAGGACTATACTTCGTCAAGTCTGAAACGAGGAACGAGGGGTCGTATTTATTGACGCGGCTTCCTACGCCAATGGAAAAGCGTTTGTGGCAGTGGTGTTCGATGGGGATGGCCGTGTTTTCAACTCAGGGACGGTCAGGACGAAAGACCCAATCGTTGCGGAACAGGTGGCCATCGACATAGCACTCAAGATGGATAACATTGAAGTCGTCTACAGTGATTCCATGGCAGCACTACGGGCGTTCGCCAAGATGACGGTCTCTCAACAAACGCTGAGAATACTGCAAGGCAAGAACATAACTAATCATCTTCTGAGTTGGTTCCCAGCTCACCTTGGACAAATCAACTATTCCCCTCCCAATCTCAATGAAGCAGCGCGCGAGGTGGCGCGAGGTGGCGCGAGACCTCTCCAATCGCACCTCCCCGGAGATGCGTTCTATCGGTGAAGGGGATAACCGGAAAATTCTTACAACGTATAACCAGCTCACTAAACATTTCTACCTGTCTAGAAGGATTTTCCCTCCACCTCACAAAAATCTAACTCGGCCCCAAGCACTTACATTAGGGCTTTTGCAAACGCGGATGTACCCTACTTTGAAAATGTTACACATCATTTACCCTGACCGATACCCAAGTAATCTTTGTCCACATCGTGGGGAAATAGCTTCATTAGAACATATGCTCTGGCAGTGCACCACATTCGCTCATTAATCGAACATCACCTCTGCCAGATGGGAGGCGGCAATCCGCAGCTCGTCCTTGGCAGATCAGCTCTGGGCTGTCCACCAAGCCCGCAAGGCGGCTGAAGAGCTCTGCATCTCAGTCCCCCGTGGGAGCTGCCCGCAACACAGTGATCTGTGTTTCGAAGGACCAAATAAAAGTTTATCCAATCCAATCCAATTAAGGCGAAGGTTCTTATAGCGGCACCTGTTTGTCCCTCGTAGCCGCTGTAGTATGTAACAAGTATAACATTCTGACCTCCAAAATGGTGCCAGTGAGAGATTTGTTCTGTGCGTTGTTGAACAATAAAAAATTGTGCTCAATGTACACGCCAATTGCTGCTAATGGGGAATGAGAGACAGGAGCTTTCGGCTTTTAGTTAACGCGCACGCGGCAATCCCCATTAGCAAGCATTGGCATGTACATTGAGCACTATCCGACAGGAAAAGGTTGCTACGTTCTACTCGCTGTGCGTAACCTCCTTGGTTTTAGAAAGGTTTAGCGAGCGTTGGGCCACAGTGCCATGAATACAGTGAACTAGTATACACCATGAACTCAAGGTGGCTAAAGGTGAGAAGTAGACCCGAAGCGCAAGCCGTGAGAAAGTGTGCGTGTGCCACTTCCCGTTTAGTCCTTGGAATGTCCGCTAGATGGTGGTGCTTCTATATCGGGAATATATGGTGTAAAGATGCGAGATGGTGGTACATGGAGTGTTGAATACATTACAAACGGATACACAGACAGATGCATGGATGGACGCATGTATGGACGCCGGAGCGGATGCATGGACGAGCGCACGGACGGACGCACAAACATACGCACGCACGGACGGGCGGATGGACGCATGGACGGTCACACAGACGGACGCTTGGACGGACGGAAGCACGAACGAATGGACGGACGAATGGTTCGCCCCACTCTCATCATTCACTCCGTGGATATGCTGCCATTTTTTTTTCTTCGAACGCGTGCCTTTTTTAGTGTGATTTCGCGTGCACGCTCGGACAAGTAACGGCCTCCCACGGCGAATCTCTGTACCTTCGTTTTTCGCTCACCGACGATTTTTCGCTCACACCCAACGGTACCAACGCCCCCGGCGGGATTTCTGCAACATGATCTCTCTAACAATTTCGCGTTAATAAATCATTTGCACAAAAAAGGACTGGTGGTGCTTGAAGTGCTAGGAGGTCTTAGAGCAACACAGCGGCGAGTTCTGTCTGATTTTAATGCGTGGATTGCAAGGAGTGGGCTCACGAAGACTGCGTTGAAACCCACGATTGAATGTCAAGGCTGGTACTGCAAAATCTGAAGGGGCGAAATTGTTTCACACTGTCTTGTTTCGCCCGACTGCCGTGTCCCGTTTCACCCCGCAGGATTGGGTAAAATGAGGCATCTGCAGCGTTTGTATTTCTTGAAATTTCTTTTTTTAAACACTCCATTGAAGTGTGGCAAATTGTTCATATTCGTGCACACACATTCTTTGTACCAAAAGTAAACTTTCTGCATTAAATTTAAACGGTAAGACATGAAATCAAAATAAAACATTCACCAATATTAAGTTTTTTATCGCATTTTACCCCATCTTACCTTCGATCTGTAAGCGTTTGCATGCTGACACAACAAGAAAACTGCAAATCCGTTCGTCCCTCTTTCACGTGAAAAAATCATCGTCATAAAGAAATTAACGCACGAAAAAAAAACATGTTTTTCGGTTGTTGGGACTAAGTAGAGACCGTTGCTCTCCGAAGTCATGTGACTTAGCCAGTGGGCTACGCACTAATTCTTCCTCGCTATTACAGCTAAATATGTTATGACATCACAAGAAGAATTTCTGGCGCCATAGTTGTCCAGTGCCGCCGCCGGTGTCCACAACCGCAATTGTCAGAAATAATAAAAAATAAGACGAAAATTCCAGGGGCCTGTGACATCAGTGTTTGTAAAGCCTTCCCTTCCTGTTCAGTGCTTATATCAGAATAGATGGCAAAAAGTAGAATTGCAGAATGTAATTTTACAGGCTAATTAATTTTCGGCTTTCATGTGCAAACATACAGTGGCAGCGGCTAGTATACTAAGGTAAAATGACAAATTGTGGCGGTAAAGAATTCAAATAAATTCAGACTTCGTTTCTGTGGCACACTTACAAGAACTTTCCACTAAATTTTACCCACAGTGACGCCTTCGCATTGGCACATCAAAAGAAACCTAATGAGATCAATCTAAAGCTGAATGTGTTTCGTCCTTTTGAGACGAAAAACTTATGCGTACACTACTCAATTCCATAATGTGCAGGTAGTGAGCTCTATGAAGCAGACATACAGAAGCCGAAGAAAATTTTGTGGACGAAATGACATAAACTGACCTCAATTCTGAAAAACTCTGAAAATTGAAGCTTCATTATGACCAGTGGGACATTATGTTTAAAACAAAAATTGTTAGGGACGGTGCGGTCGGGGAGCATTTCTGTGCAACCAGAATTATATTTCTGTACAACAAGAAATAATTGCTCTTCCGCGATGGTCTGGTAGATGACGTACTCGGCTGCTGACCCGCAGGTCGCGGGATAGAATCCCGTCTGCAGCAGCTGCATTTTCGAAGGAGGCGAAAATGCTGTAGGCGCGTGTGTTCAAATATGGGTGCACGATAAAGAACGCCAGGTAGTCGAAAGTTTTGGAGCTCTCCACCACGGCGTTTCTCATTGTCATATGGTGGTTTGGTACGTTGAACACCACATATTAAACAATCAGACTTATAATAATTGAACATAGGTACATATAGTTCATATTCTTACACATTTCTTCAGGAAGGCCCTTATAATCATATTCTATAGCTAAGTCATTAAAATGCCGACCGTTATTGAGGTTTTTGTAAAGTCAAGAAATTTTATTTTCATTTGAACTCGAAGCGATTGCTGACTCTGTATATCATGATTGATCAAGTCAGAAAATTTCAGATGAGGTTGCCATTTCTAATGTGTAGCTCCTGTTACGCAAAAGGCCTTGTGTACAGGAACATGAATACGAATTGTTAGGCGCCAACACACCATCGATTCTTCAAGAAGTAATAAAGCGTCGAGACAATGAATGATCAGCCACTAAATCCTCTATTACGTTGCTGCTTTGCTGTGTATGTGCCAACACGTGTGAATGCTGTGTAGAGCTCCCTTAGTAATCCCCATTGTTATGTGCATCACTACTGGGTTCTTGGTCTAGCTCCAAGCTTTAATACCTTCTAATGAAGGAATGACCCACGTCTTCTAAGTGAACATTATTCACACCACCTTGTACAGAATAATCAAAATCGCAATAAAAGCAGTCGAAGTAAAATTTTTTCTTGAAGGGAAATGGTGAAGTTGAGGAGGACGAAATTTCCGATTGAGACATCATCATCGTCATGTGTCCTTGTAGGTGAGAATATGTGGCCTAGAGAATATTATTGTGAAGATGGATAGAGAAATAAAAGAGTTCTTGTAGTACATAAGTGTTGTCACAGCAAAATATGAAGCAAACGCATACGCACTGCCTTCATGTAATCATCCGCGTAGATGCACATAGAAAGTGTTCTGAGATAGCTTTAGAAGGAAACGATAAAATGTCGTTTACGCTCTTCGTAAAAAGAACCGACCGTATTCTAGCTGATAACCGTATTTGTCATACTGTTCTGTCTCAGATGCTGCTCTTTAAAACGTAATTCTTATTGTTTTATTATGATGTAGCTGCGTTCACATATTTGACCCCTCCCCGCGTGATATTACAGACACCGGGGATGGCTGCTGCGCAAGCGAAAAAGCGTCCTCACAATATTCAGGAGATGGCGATACCGAATTCGTCTCCCGGAAGTTGCTCGGATGACTTCTCGCACGCACCGTCGTAGCTTGCCGGGGAAATTGAATGCTGTCTTATGTCTACTGTAATCTCACTTCTCTCTACTTGAAGGTTATAGGCTATATTATGTATTTAAAGTTCTATCTATGAAAGCTACTTGTCTCTTTATCAACAAAGCTTTTTGTCCTCCCTGAAGCTATGTTGCATGCTTTCCTTGAGACTTCTTACGAAAATTTCAAATACTTTGAGAAAGAACTCGGTTGAAATGAAAAGTACCCGTAGAAGTTGGCTTCTTGATCTTAATACAAAACTATCTGGAATGCGATATTCGACGCCGTTAGTGCACGTGCGTGTGTGCGCACGTGGGTGAGCGTGTGGGTGAGTGTGTGTCTTGTGCAGGATGTGGCCGAGTACATATATAAGCTTGGGCATTCGAGAAATATTATCTAAGGGAATATTCTCAAGTCAAGTGACCCGCAAAGCCCAAGATTGCATGCCAACCAGCATTTTGTATAAGATGAGGGGTTCACGTGCTACCTGTTTTTCTGAACGATAACGACTTCTTGTTGCATCAAAGCCAGAGCAAATGTGTGGTGCAGACACAACCAGTTTACCACAATATCTATTTTCCGTGCTTATGACACTGCAGAATTTGTTTATACGGGGTAGGTGATAATTGTGGATGAAGCCCTTTGTGAAGGGTAGGAAGCTAGCAACCAACGCTGCTATTGTCATGCCTTTGCAGTGTAAGTACCATTCGTCTCATTTCTTTTATTGCTTTGCACCCCTTTGTCTTTCCCTCTCCATCGTATAGCCAACCGAAATTCTTCCCTTGTTTCATAGCCTTGTCTTTAAACTCCTCTTTCTCTCTCCTCTCGCTCACTTTTAACCACCAACTGGATACTTATTCACCATTGTATAACGTGCGGAAGCATAGTCAGAGGCGCTTACGTTTCCGGGCCGAGGCAGTGTGGGCCGTTGTTTACGATTGAGCACACAATACGGCCGGTGAAGCTACAATACATTGACCGTAGATGGGGGTGGAACCAAGGCAGCCATGCCGCGCTGTTTGTTTTCCATGTCAACAACCGCCGTGCTTTTGGAGGGAAGAGAAAAAGCGCTGGACAGGACAACAAAGAGTATGCCTATCAAAAGACGTGCTTGTCCCGGCAATACCTCGCGAGCGCTTGCATGGGGTGCACACGGCTGCACAGGCCTTGAACAGGTGAGAATGTTTTCGACAGTTGTGCGCTGAAATTCTGGAAAGAGCGTAAATGGTCAATGCATTTTATGCGTATACGGGCTGCTTCCTTACTCGTAAAATATCCATAAATCATTTGTACGTAAACATTCCTGTTGCGAAACTTGCGTGTCGTTTTCATTCTTGCATACTCTAATTCCACTGAGCCACATATTATCACATTGATTCCTATTTCAATAAAGTATTTCACAACTATTACACACAGTGGAGAGCGGGAGGAAAAAGTTTATGTACGAGCTTTTGCGGTTTAGCTTGTTGTTACATGTTGAATGAAATTCTGTATATATAGTCAGCTCCTACACTTTCGCAGGATTTTATGTATTCGTAACTCCATGAAATGCTCCGTGTTCTGGCAGCACTGGGCAAAAAACTTGATTGTGACATCGAACCGCATTGCTTCGTCGAAGGCTAAAAAGTGCTGGCCACGGACCGCCTCATTCTCATCAGCATAAAGGATTTCACTGGCGAAACAGCGCAAAGGTGCGCTCTGCAGGCAAACAACGAGCCTCTTCGGCGAAGCGCATCAGATTTACTTCAAGTTTAAGAACTTGTCTTGCGAACCTGAGGCTGAAAAACGCAACTGCTTATGTGTAGCGGGCATTCCCCGAAAAGTGCTGGCACTTTGCGCTGCGTTGCTGCACTGCTACAGGCAAGGCCTTATCAGTTTTAGGAGGTAACTACGCTGCGACTCGTGCTGGCAATTACATGTATCCCGTTGAGTTCCGGGGTTCATTCATAAGCTAAATACGCATGCCCTTCACTCTAATACAGAACAAAGCGATGCCTTGGCCAGTTCCCCGCCGCGGTGGTCTTGTGGCTAAGGTACTTGGCTGCTAAGCCGCATGTCGTGGGATCAAACCACGTCTGTAACAACTGCATTATCTATGTAGGCGAAAAAGCTGTAGGCTCGTGTGCTCAGACTTGGGTGCACGGTAAAGAACCCCAGGTGGTCAAAATTTTGGTAGCCCTCCCCTACGGCGTCTTTCATAATCATATGGTGGTTTTGGGACGTTAAACTTCTCGATTCCTTTCGTTAAACCTCTCGATCCTTTCGAATCCTTCACCGATGTAAGTTTTTAGGTTCCCAGTGAATAAAGTCGTGTGCTTGCGAACACTCGCTAGTTTGTGTTAGTAGTAGTTGATATTCAAAGCAGATATATGCACGCACACTACGTGGGCACTTACGTGATTTATATACGCACGAACATACATACATACACGCAACCTACGCACGCTCGGCCTTTGTGAGCGAGATTGTGTGCGTGTATCTACACATATGCGAAACCACTATGTTCGAGGGGAACGAATACAGCTTCTTGATTTGAGAATGGGTAGCCCTACGAGTTGCACAAAAAACAGGCATATCCAAAAAATGTAGTCACACCTGTAATGCAATATTTTAAAAAGTTTGCTTATATAAACAAAACTATATTCAGCGCTTGGGAAAGCCCGAATGTTGATAAGTATGCAAACAAGCTCAATAATTACGTACGTACGTAGCGAGGAGAATGAAGCAATCAGGATCGAATTGATTAGAACAATTTACCATAGTGTCTGTCGCCTTCTCTTGAATGCGTAAGTTTCTTACTTGCACTGTTCTCCGTAGCGTGTCATCTGCACTCGTAAGGAAGGGATAAAACGATGCGTAGCCATCATTCCACCACGCTTCCGCGCAATGCGACACACTGCAATGATCTCTAGACATCGCTCTCCCGAGGCTTTAGTTTGAGCTTCAGGATGTCATGCAGTTTTTTGTCAGCTTCTTCGAGTGCGTCACGTTCCGCAGCTCTCTCAACTCTTAACTTTCCCTGTTGCGCCTTGATCCGCTTGTTGAATTCAGCCCCTGAGAGCCCTAGCTGGAGCCCTATAGCGGTGAGCTTATCTATGTCCATGGCAATGTCTTACGTGTGAGTGTATACGACCGAAACTGCCTCCTTTCACTGTTTCATTGGGTGAATCCTGACAGGCTTGCCTGTTTGTGATGTTACGTTTGGGTTCAGAATTCACCCCAGAAAGAAAAGACGCAGCCCGCAGGTGAACAAGCATACACGTACAACTTATTTACAGACGCGAAAAAAACCTAAATGCGTAGACGAATACAGTTACAGCCCCTATCCCGTCCGCTACGCGCGAGGGTCAAAGCATTCTCGTACTGTTTGAGAGTCGTAGCATACGTCGTCGCCGAGTCGAAGTCGGTGAGCGTCCGCTCCTGTTGCTTAGTGAGCAGTGTTGTCACTTGGCGACACGGTCGTTGATCCCGGAGTTCTACACCCATGGGAATAGCTCCAAGAAGACGAACTCGGGCCCGCGTGCTTGTGGCCGAACCCCAAGTGCGCCGCCTGTCAGCACAAAGCGGCAAGGCACGACCCGGCCTCATGCCCGGTGCCTCGCTCGATCTTGTTGTTGCGGTGGAATAGGCGGGGGAGCTTTGATTACACCGAGGAGACAGGATGCAAGGCTGCTGGTTCTTCCACAAATCGGACGCCGACTGAAGGTAACAGTCATGGAATCTTCCAATGCCCGTGCGCAGCTCGCGCACTGCGATGCTTTGTCGATTGGTTTGTTGGTTCAACCCAAGTGGAATGGCTCAGCCCACCACGGCTGTGAATCACGCCACAGTGGGATTATGAAGGAAGAAGAAAAGGGGGGAAATGTCCAAAAGACTTTTTAGGTAAAAATGTTTAGTTGTGCTAACAGTCAAATGTGGATTGGTCGAAAAAAAAATTCAAACATTAAAATAATAAGAATCATAGTAACAAATTTATTAAAGATTTTAATGACGAAAATGGCTTAAGTAAAGGTATGGTAACCGTTTTGCTTCTTTATACAGTTGTATACCGTTCTAGATATGTCATTGTTGCAATGGCCTAGTGCCGACGCCCCTGGTGAGAGTAACACTCTTTCAGACAAATCGAGCCCACCTTTTAGGAAAGCTCGTGTCAGAAATTTCCGCCTTCAATTTTGATACCTATATATACTTATTTTGGTACCTATAAATAATGAATAAAATTTTTAAGGTGGAATTTGCATCACAAGTTATTAAATGTCAATTTAACTTGCCTTCATGCGCACCATGAGCTATACCACTGAAAGTTAAGATGCTGGAAATGTGCTCATTTTTTACAGAAGAGTTGGTGTGTTCCTACTGTATGCGAAATTTTCGTACTCATGCGATTTTATATAGGCAGTAGAGTATGATCATATTCAGTACGGAGCCTTGAATTGATTCTACCGCTGTGTCCGCTGGTTCATTTAGTGTGAGTTCAGTGTGACTTGGCACCCAAACCACATGGTAAACACGAACATGATTGGACATTAATGTATAAAATTCTGATAAAACAAGGCGATGTATTTTGTACTGTCAGCGCAGTGTAAGTAGACAAAGAATTGGTCAATATAACAACCGAAAAGATAAAGTCAAAACCTTGCGTATTTTCACAATCACTGATATTATTCCGTCCAGAATATTAGTTTAAAATCAGACAGTCGGAGAGAAAAGATCCATAGAATGATTGTTTGTTGTTTGTTGTTTTCCTCTGCAAATGGCTCGTACATTAAATGGTTTCTTGATTCAATGCTTTCTTGAGCCACATTTCGCACCAGATCGCTGTCCTCTTTATTACCACGCGGCACATACACGATTCGCCCCTGCACGGTACACAAATACAAAAAGCCACACAGGTCGGCACACAAGTCACCACCACACGGCACACTGTTTTTGTTCTTGCATATCCTAACCCGTGGAATCACATATTACCACACTATGCATATCAACGGCGACCATATCAACTGTGATAATATCCTGCCATTTGTGACATTCGCGTACAATGATGCTACGCAGTGCACCACAGGCTATTAATCCCTCTTCCTTGTCTGCGGCTGTCAACCGACATGATTCTTAACGTGCCTTTTTTTATGTCCCCGTTCATTCGCTGACACCATGGAGCGGCAACGTACTTGCTCGCCTTGCCGCTTGTCACCACCGCGCCCGCCTCAATACCGAGGCAAGTCAGCAAGATCGGGACACTCGCTACGGTGAAGTTCACCGCATCGTTGAGCCTAATCCTGGAGACCAAGTGCTGCTGCGACACCACAACGTGAATTCGAGGCCTGTTTGAGAAGTTTAATTCCCGTTTTATTGACCCCTACGCTACTGTCGAGCAAACTTCTGCATTGAACTATCGCGTAACCCGCGTTGTCATGGTTTCCGACAAGCGTTGCCGTGGCACGAAGGTTGTCCACGTCTTCTGGTTAATACCCTTCGTAAGACGTAGGCCACCATAAACAGCAGCCAGGTTGGTCAGTTCCTCCCGGGAGGAAGTGTGTGTGTGTGGGGGGGGGGGGGGGGGGGGGGTTTGTGTGAGCGCAAAATTCACTAAGTTTGTTGTTCATCTTCTTCACCTGTGTACATAATCATGAACGTTATGAGAATCTTCTTCCTCCAAAAATTTGGTCTGGCGTCTACGCTCAATAATCGGCGTCGAAACCAAGACCACGAAATTGGTGCTGCCTTGTAATGCTTGCAAATTACCGTGATAATATAATACTGGAAAAACATAACCTGTGCTATAGGTTAACTACGACACATTCTATTATTACACTCACTAATAGTCTTCAAATTATCAGCGTTCATTATCTTCATATGCTCATCAATTGCAATCTCTGATACCTTTTTTTATAAAAAGAATTACCTTAACATGAACCTTCTCTGCTCTGTAATTTCGTCTGTCTTGTTTGCTTGTTCTGACTAAAAAATTTCTTTATGCTATTTAGCTAATTCAGCATTATTTTCTCGATATATTAGCGACCTTCAAGCATCTTAATTATTGAGCGCGGTAAAAAAATTGCTTTAACCTACACATTGCGCGCCACTTAGTTTCCATGACAGAAAATATTTTCAAGAAATAACGTGAGGGGACTTTGCACTATCGCGATAAGGCCGACACCACCCGATCTCCAAATTACCGGTTGCCTGATGGCAATGATATCGGCAACACGCGTTATAAACAATAGAAAACTGTACGAAGCATTATGAAGTAATCAGCATACTGTTTATTGGGTTGGGGCAACCTTGCAGATGCTGGGCGAAAGAACTTCAAACTCTAAGTATATAGTTTCATACCTGTTTTCTGACTCCGGTTTCAGGAGTTGATACTGCGTACCATGGAAATAAAAAAATATTGGTTTTGGGCTGCCTCGAAATTACAACGGTACTCTTTAAGTCAATGAAGCTGGATTAATTTGCCCTGCCGTGGTGGTCCAGTGGCTAACGTTCTCGGCTGTTGACCAGCAGGTCACGAGACCCGATGGCTGCATTTTTTGTTGGAGGTGGAAATGATGTAGGTCCGTGTGCTTAGATTTCGGTGCACGTTAAAGAACCCCAGGGGTTGAGATTTCCTGAGTCCTCCACTACGGCGTCTCTCATATTCACATGGTGCTTTTGGACGTTAGACCCCACAAAAAACTGGAATAATTTTTTTATTGTACTTTTTTTAACTTTATTCTAGGCATAGATCACAACACAGCACAAGATACATGTCAATCGTGAGTGAACTAACTGATACTATGCATAAAATGTAGCCAGAACCAGTGCACTGACTTGTGGATCCTACTTTGCAACTAATTATGGTGACAATAATGAACGTTGCTGTGAAGGCATGAAAACGCGGTAGCCGTAGCCCCAGCTATTCCAATCTATGTCACGCTCTTTGGAATGGTATAAATAAAAAAGGCTATGAGGAGTCACAAACAGTGCATTATTAGTGCGGCTAATTCTTTGTCTCTGCCTATTTAAATGCGGTTTATACACGCAGTGTTTCCGACATACCACCGTTTTGGGCTAGTTAGCCAACTAGACTTCGGCATTACAAGTAGATACGAGGGTCGGTGTAGCGTTGGAGGTGCTCTTTTTGGCGCACCAGTCGTTCACACGCATGTTAGGCAAATTTGTAATAGGGATGTGATATAGGTGGAGATTACGCGAAGTCCGCCTCTTTACTGATAGGTACTGCGGCACGTTAAACTATAACTCGATGCACCAAAGGGACTCGCGAGCTAATCACCAGCTGGTAGTTAGCTGTAGTAAGGCTATGACATATCGACATGAAACATGTTATGTTAACATTGACTCGTACTGATGCACTAGCCATTTTGTCAAAGTCGTCGAAGTTTTTTTTATATCTGGGGTGCCACAGTGATGTAGCAGTGATGGTTCTCGCCTGCTAATCCGAAGGTCGCGGATTCGACACCGGCCTTGGCGGTTGCATCTCCGGGGAGGCGAAATGCTAGACGCCTGTGTACTGACCGACGTCAGCGGACGTCAAAGAACACTGCATGGTCGAAATTCGCAGAGCCATTCATTACTATGCCCTTATAATATTAACGTAGTTATTGTGCGTAGAACCCACGATAATATTGTGGAACTTTACTTACGCTGCCCTTTGAAAGATGTAGAATACAATGTGATTCTTACTTAGCGGTAAGACATTCGGAAAGGCGCAGTAAAGGTCACCATAGTGTGGAGTAGTCAGTGCGTGAATTTTCATGGGTCGCCTTCAACTTTTTGTTTGTTCTTGCACTTTTTGTAGATTGGTGAGCATTTTTATACTGAATAATCGGTATTTGTACTGTAGACTGTAAACCGCGGCTTTTCTTTTTTCTTGATACTGTCCAGTTTACACAACTTTATTTGAATAACCAAGGTCTGTAGCATTCAACACCCAACCTTTACGCTTGAGCGCTTGGGCAACGGTCCGTCTCACTTATTATTTTTTCGTCGCCAAACTACGTGCAAACACGCGACACCTCAAATGTGCCACCATACCACGATCAACGGAGCGCTTCTTGCGTAGTCGCAAATCCTGCAGTACTTAGCGTGTTCGTACGAGATTCTTATTCTTTTTTCACTACGCAAACCCTTTCTTTGTTGTGAGGAATGCACACAAAAAGGCGTCACCTCCACGCGTCACGCGCAACACCTTTACTTTTGCAGCTAGCCACCGAGACGTCCTCCGAGAGGCAGTTTGCTTTCGGCCTGCTTATCCGTCCCGTGCACTGACGCGTTCGTTGCAAAAAAAAAATAATAATGTACATAGAAGATTAGACCACACTTGGCTTGGCGACGTATATTCACTCATTGTGGAAACATAGCCACCTAGTCTAAGTTTTGTATACAAAGTACAAAATAAACTATATATTGGGGGGTTTATGGGCCAGAAACACGATACGGTTGTGCAACACGACCCAGTTGGGTGACCGCAGATTCTGCTTGAAGCGCTACTTTTCTACCTGAACTTGAATCTAAGAGCGTGGGGGTATTTTAAATAGCAGCTTTTGATATGTCATCGCCATCTTCAAGATTGGTGCTGCAATCAAACTCGCGTTGTCCAACTCCGCAGTCCAACAATATACCCACCAAGTTATCACGACGACCCGAAGTGCGCGATAAGAAAGCTGATCCCAATTCACACACTATAAGTCGACATATCTCGTTTAATTTCATCTGTTAAAATGCTGCTCTATTGTAAAGTAGCTTCTTTTTTTCTTTTATTGAGTGATTGATTCCTTCATCTACCCTTTCCCTGCTCTTTGTTTGTTCATTAGAAATGCCTTGCGAGCAAAAAAAATGCGGCCGTCAGAAAAGTTGTCTGATTACAAGTACCACTTAAAATCACAATTCAGATCTCGACGCATTACTAGCGATAATAAATTGGTCAGCATTAGCAAACCAAACTATTATACCAAGAGTGCTGACGGATACTTCCTTGTACCATCACATGCGTGCTATATATGCTTTCACAATATCCGCGGAATTTCTAGAAGCCAGATCTGACTCGAAGTAGTTTTACTACTGATGGGATAAGGAATATGACGCATTTTCACATAAAGCCATTTTATTGTTCTGTGACCCTTTTCTGAACGTGTTTCAAAGAGTTCAACGGCGCGAAACCGCTTAAAAATGCCAGGCTTGTAGAAGAAAATAATAGCTTTTGATTGCTGTTGCCCGTTTTTAGAAATATAGGCTGCCGGATGATTTTTTACATAATACAGCACAAGGCAAAAACGCTTTCACCGCGTCCACCTCTCAACACCCAGATGCTCCTCTTACCAGTTTGATGACATAACCATGCCATGGCCCGCGGTCTATGACGGGGTACATAAAATGCGCGTCAGAAATGTAAAATATAGCATTATGTGGAAGAGCTCCCACTCGCCTTCTTTTCCATTTCGTTAGCAATCGTAATATTACTTCAATCCACAACCCTTATGATGCCCTCTGATTACTTAAGCAGTATAACATCTTATGCCTTAAATACTAAGTTCAATGTAATGTCAGTCAGTCAAGAACTTTATTGAAATGATGCCTGTGTTTCGTCTTTCAAAATAAATTAAGAATTGCAAACCCTACCAGCGTAACGCTGGTACGGTTTGCAATTATAAGTACCAAGAATACAAGTACCTAGAGTTCGAACTAATAACGGCATAATTTTCGAAAATTTCAAGATGGATCTCTCTCTCACCCAATCTCCATTTGTCATCTAAACTCTTTATAACTACTTTAAAAAAAATAAGATTCTCAAGCTTCGCTTGTATGAGTTGAATGCTATAGCGATATCACATCCCTTGTTCGTACTTCAAATGGTTAGTGCATGAATTATTTTCGAACTGGCTATGCACCCTATATACGCGGCTTAAAGTATACAATGGATGCAGTAAAGTATGTGCCTTTTGTAGTGGGTGACCGGCTTTCACTCATGGTCTACTCCTCTTTTTTTCTTTTTCTTCCTTTGGCTACCCAGGAGTCGAATCAGTTGCCGAGATCTATAGCTGAAAAAATAAAATAATAAATATTCAGGTGTGCTTAAGCAGTTATTATTGTCACACACAATTCAATGATAAGTTTAATGGCATTCTTAGAGATTCTAAGACATTTTAGCTTTATGAAAAAGTGTTCTAGTCCATAACAAAAATCATTTTATGTTTTCGTACGTGTATGTTCGAATCGCTGCATCGCTCTTTTGTTTTGTAAGTACTTCTACCTTCTGCCTGCTTTGCCTATATTTGTACGTAAATTGTGTATGAACTTTGTGCCGCAAGCGCTTTTTGTAAACATCTTTATTCTTTTTTATTGAATTTTTTCCGCATTTATGGATGTATTGTCCGTATGTTGTTTACAAGGTTTCTTCAGTGAGTATTTTTTTTTTGCATATACTTGACTGACCCCACATGCACGTACATATGCGCAAATGATAGAACACCGCTTTTTCTGTGTTTTTTATGAGAAACGTTTCGTGTACATTTCGAAGAAACTACCTTCCACCCCAACCCTCCTAAGTAATGCCTTCGGGCCGTTAGGGTAAATAAAATGAGAAATAAAATGAAATAAAAAAACGTTGTTACAAAAATCACACGTTTTGACACCTGATTACAGTGTACGCTGGTACCACGCATTATTACTGCATGATAATTATGCATCATTGCTGCTGTAATATGAAGCACGTATACAGGGCGCATGTGTTGGTAAAACATGTTACTGTCATTCTATCTTCAAGATTAGGATGTTATTACCACTTCGTCCTCAAGCAGAAGCTTAGTCATTTTTTGGAACTCATAATTGGTGTGCAAATAACCAATGAGCTCCTTAATGCTATCGTGTTAAATCTTTCAAAACTCTTCATTTCTTTATTGTAACTCATGGAGTGTGTCATAAATAATTGTATGATTATTCTTTCCGTAGCTTAAGTCGTTCTGTAGGGGCTGTTTACGATTCCTCAGTATTTTTTCTTGCGCTAGCCACTTGTCTCAATGCATTTTTAATTCATGAATTTTACACCATTGGTTCGCTAGTGGTGAAAACTGCTTTATTTATATACAGGATATATATATTTTTTTTGCGGAGAAGCTCCGAGTAGACAGAGATTCTTTGCTTGCTATCGAGGAGGGGGGGTTGCTTAGTCCAGGGTTCTGTTTTAGGCAGCCGCTCTGCGGGTCCAGTCGGCCACACTCGGCTGATCTTCCAGGTTCTCGCTGGCCAGCAGCTCCTCCCATCGATCCACTGTTGGTTTTTGTATTAGCGTTACTGCTGTAATGGCATAACATTCTGACGTGACGTGGTACAGAGTGGCTGAGCACCATGGGTAGAGAGGAGGCAATGCCAAGGGATGCATTTATTTCTGGTGAGATACAGAAAAACGAAGCGAAGCTAAAGGCCATTCGGCCTGACCTGGCTTCGCTACACGAAATGATAAAAGTTCAGCAAACAGTGCTACATTGAATAATAATTATCACAATTCGAGGAGCAGCATAATAACAGAACAGAGAAATAGCATAAAAGCAAAAATAGGCGACATATAAATACAAAAAATAGGCTGCATAGACACACAGAAAGAGACAGCGAGGCTCTTTTCATTACAAATCCAAAAAAGACACATACACACATATTGTTAAATTCATATAATACACTCATATCTTCATAACATAAATTCCCATATGTACATACATACTACTGTATATACACGCGATGTGTATCTAAAAGTGAGAGTATATGTGGAACCTAGCCAGAAGTTTATTGGAAACATGATGTTTACTTTACTCAATTAATGAGGAGATGTTTTATGTGATATTTGAATTGCGTTAATGAGAGGTTAAAATTTAATTGCTCACCTAAATAATTTATAAGCTGTGGGGCGCGGTATGCAATTAGGGTTCTACCATATCCAGTTCTAGTAGCAGGAACGCGAATTTGTGGCCTACGGAGCGAGTAATTGAGTGCACCTTCCTGTGCCGTAATAGTGTCGAGTTTATTTTTATAAATGTAAAGTAATAGTTTATATTCATACAGCTGTTTTTCTTTGAGTATACCATGTTTCATAAATAGTGGACCGCTAGGCAGATCCCTTGGGTTGCCATAAAAGTCATCGAATAGGCGGAGAACTTTCTTCTGTAAGATTTCTAGTTTATTTACATTCTTCTCACTTGTAGTGCCCCATACTAGCATACCATAATTCAAACGCGAATAAATAGAGCGTAGTATATTCCAGTGAGTTTTCAAGTTTGCACTCAGGGTGTGCAAATTTGGAAATGCGCTGGTTTGAATTTTTCTCCATCTGACCGATTCCTCTTCATTTAGTGTTTGGTGTGGTAGGTAATACGCTTGCCTAGCTTTTTCGTAATGATTTAGGATGACCGATTAGTCTACAGGAGACCAGAACAGCTTCTTCAGGAGCGGAGTTGGAAGGTGCTTGGCTGGCATACCCTCGAGCTATCATGTCCGCAGCTTGGATTCCGTCCCCTCCTGTGTGTGATCCATGGTTCATATAATCTGATGATCCCCCTAGAGTCCTAGGTCTATGCAAGAATAGCCCGTAAAACGACTATTTCGTATCGTGTACTGCCACTTCACTTTTCAGCTATCGAAACTGATCCACCTTTGTTAAGAGCCCTGTCGCAGAAGAGACGTAACGTTCGTGTTACATTATGGGATTGTGGGTCGCTGTTTGCGCGCAGACGGGAGTGGACTCTTGACGAAGATGGTTTTTGGAAACGAACGCCGCCGTGAGACCCGCCTCCCTTTCGTGAATTTTGTGAAGACCGCCGCGGGCGGCCGAGCGTGACGCGTGCACAAAGCGGACGCGTACGCCGTCACGGGGCCCCAGTGCGCGATGGCGTGGCGGCCGCTGCTGCTGCTGCTGCTCGGTTCCGCGCAGGGACGTTTCATGCTCTCGGACTTCATCTCGAGCGTCACGTTGAAGCCCCACGTTCAAGGCCGAAGATCGCGACCGCGGGTGCCGTCACGGCCACGTACGGCATTTCGTTCCCGTTCGAACTCGAGGTCGCCTGGAGAAGCCGAGGACGGTCGCGAAGCCCTGCTGCGCGCCGCCGAGATGGCCATGGAACGCGCCGGTGTGGACGGTGCAGCGTGTGTACGCCGCGCCCAGTGCGAAGCCGCCGCGGGGCGACTGGCACGCCACGGGCTCGTCGGCCAGATGTTGGACCTGTTTCTTAGGTGAGTGCGAGAATCGATGAGAGTTGAAAAACTTACTTTTGTTGAATACTGATTCGGCCGTGAAAACGATGTCATCATCCAAGCACAGGAAAATGCTTGCCCATAGTTTTCTCACGTTATTTGGAACGTTCCGCGGGCCACACTCACAAAATTTCATGTGGTACGACACACGTGTTTGGGATGTATGATGAGCTCAATTGATGGGGATAATTTTAGGCTAAAATGTTACAATATGGCTGAAATTACGTGGGTGATTCTGCCCTTCGCCCACATTGTGTTGAAATGGGGCCACTATGACCAGGATTCAAACCGGCATTATTTAGTTTCGTAGTTCAGCAACCTCACTGTTATTACGGTGGGTTCCTACCACAAACATTGTGGCGTCATTGTCATCATCATTCATCATCATCATTATCATCATTATCATAATTTTCAGCCACTGGGCCACACCTCTCGCACAGCTCATGAATTGCTCGAGCTGAGCAAGCACAGAATGAGTGCACATGCATGCCATGTCGGACGCTGACAGCCGCTGCCGCTGCGCTTCAGCTCTGCGCTGAAAGAAAGTGACCAAGTTGCACGGCCCCATCAGCCACCTTCGACGTTGTCCCACGTCTCTCTACTCTCGCTACAACTATGATGAAGAGAAACGAAAAAAAAAGAGTCATTTGGGGGACTGCAGGAGCACAAACGATAGGAGGTTATTTGATCTTCGACAGACAGACACAGAACTATACAGGGATTGTGAGAAACGCTGACCCCTCTCTTCGTTAGACATAGTTTAGCATTTAGCTTGGTTTTATTTATTTTTGTCTACGAAGTGCGAGCGTTCAATTTGTATTCATTATAAAATTCTTCAACCATCTTTTGTTCACATTTCCACATAAAGAGAGTGTTTCCTGTTGGGTTTGCCAAAATAATTTGTTTTGTATTTTCTGTTGCAGAGGGCCTCAGTGCGGCCGGCAGCAACGCAGTGTCGTCAACTGTTCTGAAGAGTTCCAGTCATGTCCATACAGCCTTTTTAAAGCAGCCGGCACCGAATAGGCGGACACAGCGAAGTACGGAGGAAACGGTCCATTGCTTGGTGCCACAGATGAAAATTTCGTGAAAATCTGGTATTGCTGCCTGATTGTAGGAATGCTCTATGACGCTTTCCTATGTACCAGTCAGCGTAGCTTTGCACCTACTACCGTATTTACATCTATGAAGTTCGGTGTACATGACACATACCTGAACAAAAAAATACAGCGTCTCTATTTCACTATTTCAAATGATGGCGAAAGGTTGACGAATCACGCACTCTTATCTAGAATGTAAAATTAGTGGTACTGGTAGTATTTGCTTTTCGTAATGGTGTCGGGACAGTAAAAAAATAATGCGACAAAAAAAACAAGGCGTGTAAAACATAGTCCTCGTCTCTGCTCGGCTCAATAATACCAGTTACCTTGTGTCGCGCAAGAACAATTATCTGCTGTTTGCGAGCCGCGCTTTGCGTGAAGCCTCAATGCATTGCTGCCAAGGCTTGTATTGAGTTGTGCAATTATATGACACGACATTAGGTTTAACGCCACAGTGTGACTAGAACACGTGCGTGAAACTGATGACGGCATTAGAGGGCAATCATGTCGACAACCTGAAGGTGCAGCATCATGGCAGTGACATGATGACATGACCATGTTGGTGCCAGGACGTCCACGAAGACCATGAAGATGAACCAGACCATAAAAGGAAGCGTATGTGACAAGAATAATGTTGACGGCGAGTGCGTTGTGATCGCGACCATGGCCAGGAGACGCCATGGACGAACGCATTGTGATACGATGGTGTTACGATGAATGAAATAATGTTGCAATGAGATTTAGTCGCTGAATACCTGTGCTTTTCTAACCAGTTTTTTTAATGTTTCAAAGAACAATGACCCGTGAAGATAGGGCAGCTGTAGATCTTTATTTTGATGCAGGCACTCGTGTAGCAGTGCAATAAATTATTCACTATAGTATGGTATACGAAAAACTAAATTGAAGCGTACGGTATTCAAACAAATTTTCAATGAAATATTATTGAATATGATGCCATGTTTTCATATTTTAGTGAAACAGAAGACTATTTCGAAGCTGCAAACGTTGACTGCGGTAGGAAATCATTGATTGATAACTGTTATATACTTTTTATTTCTTCTTTTTTTATTTGAAATCACAAGTGGGTGCTCGCGATGTTACCTGACAACCACAGTAACGCATTCCTGTTAAAAGAAACCTACAAAGCTACTTGTTCGGCATGATCCATATGCTTAAGTTTACTTACACAGCCATATGTTCTGATAGAGTATTATGTTCACTTGACAGACTGTTGCTGTTATAATTTTATCAGCAGACGTAAGTTTTTATTGCTACGTAATTATGAAAAGTAAAGTAATGAGCCAACGATTGCGCACCATTTCATGGCGAAAAGTTCAAAATGAAAGAAATGTATGCTAGACCTAGTGTGAATCTTTCTTTCACCTTAAACAAGCTTTCCTATTGAGAACTACGCAGGGATAGCAGCTTTTTTTTTATATTTACCAATTTTCCTGACTTACAATTAGGACCACTCTGCGTGACTTACCGTTACTTTAATTAGCTGGGTCCAAGTATGATTTGGTTAAAAATCATCTGCACCAGAACTCCTTGTGACAGTTTTTGAGGTATTTGTCCAGGAAGAACTCCCATGCCCTGACAGAGGTAATGGAGTCATACTTTGGAGCTAGAAAGCAAATAATTCTATATAACAGCAATGCATCTATTGAATTTTAGGCGTCTAGACACAATATTGATCGAGAACACGCCGGGCAGGTTTTCGCGACGTAGTGTACAGGGGCATTATTGATTATCTGTCTGCAAGAAGGATCGAAGAATTAACCCCTGGGCGGTACTGGAGCGTGTAGGTACGGCAATAGAATTGTAACATATTGCTCGCATGGTGCTTCGGTGAGAAAAATCTATGCGTTGTCTGAGGGCCGCAAAACTTACAAAAAAAAAACTTGCTCTATTTTGCGCGAATATCAGGGTACGTTTTAGCAGGGTAGACGGGTAGGGGACGTAGACTTTATCGAATGGTGTTGTTGCGGTGAAAATACCCTAAATAGGAGGAGTGTGAATTTGTTTGTTTTTTAGCACTCTTCAGTGAATTGCGTCTCGTAAAATAATCTGTCACAAATTGGAGTTGAATTTAACGTTCATTACCTAGTTTGTAAAAGTACTATTATGGTAAATAATCAAATAAACAGTACCACAATCAATTGATCAATCATTGACTGATGTCCTTTACGAGCAAAAGCTAAACTATTACTATCCTCATAGCTAAATAAACTGGGGTTAACAATATTCTCCAGCAAATTGGTGAGCTGTGGCAATGCTCGATAACAATGTTTTTAAAAAGTACTTGTGAAACAGTACTTTATTCGATATAATTTACCAAACAATACCTTGCCGAATAGTATTGTAAGGATCAATACAGTTTTGGGTTCAAGGGTTGAGATCGTGACACGATTACAAAGCGAGCTGAAAAAGTGAGCAAGTCCCGCCACGGTGATATAGTGGCTGATGTACCCGGCTGCTGCCCCGCAGGGCGCGGGATCGAATCCCGGCTGCGGCGGCTGCATTTTCGATGGAGGCGGAAATGTTGTAAGCCCATGTGCTCAGATTTGGGTGCACGTTAAAGCAACGTTGCTAGAACCAGCTAGTAACGTTGCGTTAAAGATCCCCAGGTGGTCGAAATTTCCGGAGCCCTCCACTACGGCGTCTCTCATAATCATGTAGCAGTTTTTGGACGTTGAACCCAACATATCAATCATTCAATCGAAAAAGTGACACCGAAAATAAGGCCATCTTGCCTTTTTAGGAGCGAAGCTCCTTAAGGCGTGGGTTGTGCGTCCCCTGTATGTAGCCACCTCTCATTCAGTTCTAAGTATTACGCTAGCCACCGCCCGATCTAAAGGGTACAGCTATATCCATCCGTCCATCCGTCCGTCCATCCATCCATCCATCCATCCATCCATCCATCCATCCATCCATCCATCCATCCATCCATCCATCCATCCGTCCGTCCATCCGTCCGTCCGTCCGTCCGTCCGTCCATCCGTCCGTCCGTCCGTCCGTCCGTCCGTCCGTCCGTCCATCCGTCCGTCCGTCCGTCCGTCCGTCCATCCATCCGTCCATCCGTCCGTCCGTCCGTCCGTCCGTCCAAAAGATGCAAGATGTTATAAACTAGACGGCGGTACGTGTAGTTGATTATGAAAGATGCGAGGTGTTATAAAATAGGAATGATGCCACGTATGGCGCGTGTCATCGTTCGATATAGTGCGGCGACGTACGCTAGGGGGAGCGTTGCAATAAAATCGAGTGGGCAAAATGTACGGAGGATTCATGGTTTACCAGGTTTACCTCCGGAGCTTCGCCCACTCATCATCATTCACTTCGTGGATATGGCGGCATGTTTTTAACGTGTACTGCGATGGTAAAGTACACGCGCTTCTTGAATTTTCCTTCAATCGAAATGCAACTACAGCAGCCGCGATCGAAACCATAAAATTTGGATCACTAGTCCAGCGTTTGAGCCATATAACGCAGTGGTGCTATATATAGTAAAATGAGGCCAGATTGTCAAGGTGAAGGTTTTTATGCTTGTTCACAAACGTAACTAGTTTTTGCCGTGCAACTGCAAGTCGCATGTAAAAAAAGAAACTGAACACTTCTTATATTCATTTTAGTCGTAATGGTGTGCCGATAGTGAATTTTCGAACCGAACAAATAGGAATCAAATAGCGAAGATGAAGCATCGAGTTTGAACACGAATTGAATACTATTCGAACACTTTTCAATTTTAAGGCAACTATCTTAAAAACAGACAACAAAATTGGACGACGTTTATATAAAACAAATATTCGCAAGATTTCTCAGAAGTACATTATGACTACTTTTATTCAACAAATATTACCACAATTGCGTACACTTACGTAAACTCGTATACAAGACCAACTAAAGCCAATTAGGTACATAGCAGCGCAAACTTGAAAACCCCATATCAGAGAATATAGGTAGAAGGGAGCAGAAAGGTCGGGCACCAAACTTCAACTGTTTAATCTGGTCGCCTCTTTTTTCGAGCGAACAGTTGAAGTTCAGCGCGGAGCCGCGCCGTGGTAGTCTAGTGGCTATGTATACTCGGCTGCTGACCCGCATGTCGCAGGATCAAACCCCGGCTGCGGCGGCTGCATTTCCGATGGAGGCGGAAATGTTGTAGGCCCGTGTGCTCAGATTTGGGTGCACGTTAAAGAATCACAGGTAGTGTAAAAATCGGGAGTCCTCCACTACGGTGTCTCTCATAATCGTATGGTGGTTTCGGAACGTTAAACCCCACAATCAATCAATCAATCAAGCTTAGCGCGTGGCCTTTCCGTTTCCTTCTACTTCATTTCTCTCATCTGTTTTTACGAAGTTTGCGCTGCTATGCACCTCGTTGACGTTAACCAACTCGCCCATCGATAGGTCTTACTCAGCCTTACGAATATTTTGTTACTACATGTTGAAATACTTAAGTGACTACAGAATATCTATGTGACACTTTATGAAGAGGTTTTAAATAAATCTGTAAATAACAAACAATATCCATGAGTCAGCGTCTTCACGTATGTCATGTTGAAGCTTAGGTATTGATAACTTTGTCGCTTTCGAATAATTATGTTTTACGCGATACTTCTTCATCTAGTGAAAAATCCCGCGTCAACAGTTACGTTTACCCTTAGCCTGCTTGATATATATTGGCCATTATATACGATAAATTAGAAACAGTGCGCATCCCTCTTACAAAGTAGATTCCATACCTTCGAAGTTTCTAAATGCGAAGCATTTCTTATCGAATTTAGGTGACTTTGAGCGTATCTATCTATCTATCTATCTATCTATCTATCTATCTATCTATCTACCTATCTATCTATCCTATCTATCTATCTATCTATCTATCTATCTATCTATCTATCTATCTGTCTGTCTGTCTGTCTGTCTGTCTGTCTATCTATCTATCTATCTATTTATCTATCTATCTATCTATCTATCTATCTATCTATCTATCTATCTATCTATCTATCTATCTGTCTATCTATCTATCTATCTATCTATCTATCTATCTATCTATCTATCTATCTATCTATCTATCTATCTATCTATCTATCTATCTATCTATCTGTATAGCCGCCTTTGACTTTAAGCTCTCCTAGCCATTTCGATAATGCTATCAATACCAAAAGTGGTATGGCGTAACATGACTGTATGAAGAGCATATTTGACTAGTCATAACATGGAAATTATGACATGTACGTCATGAATACTATGACTCTCATTTCATGGTTCTGCAGCTCTTGCGGTGGTTTCTTTCACATGGCGTGTTGCAAAACTGGTATGGTAAGGCATGATAGCATTTTCGAGCGCAAGCGACAGCCCCCTACATGAAAATCATGACATGCGTGTCATGTAACAACATGACTACATGCCACGCTCATGATGCGCTCGTGGCCATTTCACTAACAACACATATTCCGAATTCGGTGTTGCAGTACGTGAATGGATGACGAAGGTATGTGACTGGTGAAAACATGATAATCATGAGATGCGTGGCATGTAACTACATGACTACATGCAACGCTCATGATGTGCTGGCGGCCGTTTCGCTAGCTTCACTTATACCAAATTTGGCATTACGGGACGTGAATGAATGACGAAGGTGTGATACTGGTGCAAACATGATAAACATGAGATGCGCGTCATTTAACAACATGACTACATGCTACGCTCATATTTCGCTCGTGGCCGTTTCGCTAGCTTCACATGACCAAACTCGGTATTACGCGACGTGAACGGACGACATATAGAAATGACACATCCAAACATGATAATCACGACATGCGTGTCATGTAAAAACATGACTACATGCCACACCGATGATGCGCTCGCGGCCGTTTCGCTAGCTTCACATATGCCAAATTTGGTATTACGTGACGCCAATGGATGACGAAGGTATGTGCCTGGTGCAAACATTATAACCATAAGATGTGTGTCATGTGAGAACATGACTACATGCCATAGTGAAGGCGCCAAAATATTTCGACGTAATGCAGTGCGCGTGTTCCCCAGCGTTTATTTCGTCGCGTCACACCCCGGTGTTGCCACGCCAGGCACCGGTCCTGCCATATACTCGCAGGCGCGTGCCGCACTGCGTTGCTTTGACGCATGCGTGTTTCAGCGCGTCCGGCATCCCTCCGTCACGAAAAAAGGAAAACGCAGTGTTGTCTGGGTAACGCGCCGGCGCGAAATGCAGCATGTCGCATTTGGCGCCAGTTGCCATCGGGCCGTGCCGATGGACACTGGTCGGGCCGCTTGCACCTGACATCAGACTATAGAGTGCTCGCGTTGGGCTAACGTTGCGTCGCTGGGTCCAGCGTGCGTGACCATCAATGCAACATTGGAGTATATTGGGCCCATATAGTAATTTGGTTCCACTTATACTAAATTTGGTATCACGTGGCGTGAACATATACGAAAGTAAACGGCACATCTAAAAATGATAATCATGACACGGAAGTCATGTACGGCATCATTTACCTCCACCTCGTAACTCCGTGCTGATTTTTAAGCGACATATCAACATTCGTCATTGGTGCTTCGCATATCATCAATTTCCACTGTACATGGGATCTGCCAAGTTGTTAGTTAGTGAATATTCAAAAAATATTCAGGAAGTTTTTCATTCTTTTAACATGACCTATTCAATTCGAAGGTAAAAAGTTTGATTCACAGTAACGAATATATTCTATTGGTTATACCAAAATTTCTTATATTTGCACACCGTGTCAAGTCTTTGAAACTATACACAAATGTATGCAATCTCACACATTTTTTTTTTTGCATACTACTCTAAATAATTTACTGAACCTCGGGCTTTCCCGGAACGACATGTATGCCTGGCAAATTATATATCGACGAGGTTATTGACTAAAACAGTGAAATCATGAAAAGTAACTTGCAAAATTCATAATATTCTTGTTTTCTTCAAACATTTCGATATTGAGTACGCCCCAGGATAGCAAATATTCTGTAGTTGTGAAAAATAAAGGTTCAAGGGTAATATGTTCATCTCTAGTTTGTGCCGTCTATAGTTGTGTGCTTCGAGTAAAGTGAATATGGATACAAATTGTTATCACGAATAAGCAAACATAGATTTTGATGTGCTCATAAGAGCTTTTAGAATTGTATCAATCATGAAAATTTTTTGCATTCAAACTAGTCAGTTAATTGTTCATTCATAGCCTATATTTGATACATCAATAGTGACCCCTTTGACTTTGTCAGCCCATTATACCAAGGTAGCAGTTGTGATGCCATCAATAAACTTCCTCCGTAGAAATCTCGGCATTGGTGCCGGCATCATTGTTCATGAGCGAAAAATGATCTTGTCTATTCTGGAAGAATTGAGATACAAATAAAATGAACAATTAAAAACTTTGCACCCAAGCAAGAATTGAACCCAGGCCGGCTGTGAGGCAAGATGGGGTTCTACCTCAGACCCAGGCCACCTTTATCCAGCCACACTTGAGCAGGGAAAAAAAACACTAATAAATGTGATCTGGTGAAGATATTCACCTTAGCTTATGTAATATTGTGTGTCTGAAGCGTACCATTGCGCCAGGCATCAAAACGTAATATAATACCTCGAGCTTCAAATCCGAACGCTTGATATAGTTTTGAGGAACGCCGTAGTGAAGACCTCTGGATATTTGGACCATATGGCGTTGTTCAACGCGTACTCACATCGCAGAGTACACTAGCCTCTTCCGTTTCACCTCCTATAAAATGCGACCCCGATGACTGGGATCGAAACCACGCCTTTCGGGTCGGCAGCTGAGCACCGTAATTTGCATACACCACCCCAAAGGACAGGCGTAAAAACAGGTGAATCGGTCAACCTGTGGGTGTTTTCAAGGCCCAATAAAGCGCTCAGACATATTTAATGTCCATCATCAGCAGCAAAGGCGTCAACAAAATGAGTAGCTGCCTAGGTTCATGTGTTCCTTCATGGACGCGTAGTAGGGGCCCTTGGCTGATTCGCGAAAGCAATAATTACGGACTAGTTGGTACTTAACTCAACTTGCATAAATAATTCTAGGATGTTTTCAAACGGCCCACATTACCAGACCAGTAATTTGCTTAGTTACGGCCCGGATGAGGCCTGTATCGAGTATGAAAGACAAGATACCGTTTGATATGGTGAGGCGCATGACAAGTTGGTATGCGGCCATACCATCGGCCATACCATGCTGAATGCGCCGGTTCTCGTCCGATCTTCCTCCTGGTGTGCGGATTAGGGCGACATATGTTTAAGAGTTTATATACACCTAGAAAGGGTGAGAATAGACATCGGTAATTTAAATGCCAGTGCGTTAAATAACATTGGCCTCATATCTGCATGGTTCACTGCAAATATCGTTGAAAGACGATAGTCTTGTGTGTAGAGGGAGTGAACAAAACGTTTATTTGATGTTCTGCGCGAGAAAATCGGTGAATCGTACTCTGGAAGCGCTGCGCTGAACGTCTCCATCCGTGCAGTGAGGGCGAACGAGCGAATAGAGGCACGTTAGACACGAGCACCATCTGGCAATTATCTTCGAAAACAAAGGAAGGCGTACGCGTCCGCGGAGAAAGATTCGCGCCTGTCTCGGAGGCGATAGGAAGTAGAACGCAAAGTGACGGGCAGGTGCCACCACCATGACGTCTTAGTAAAGCGTTGGAAACGCTTGCGTTTTTAGCATCGCGTAGCACTGTCAGCGCAGCGGGATTAACACTGCGGTCCTTAGAATTACTTTTGTGTGCCTTCCCTAGTATAACGACACACATGCAAAACATCGACGTGTTGTTATCGTGCCCCGAATATGCGCAATAATTGCTTTTTATTTGATAATCGCACAAATATGAACGCTGAAACTTGAGCAATATTTGTGGGCGCTGCGGAAGAGGTTGGACGTTTGAGGTATCGTTTGGTGCCAATAGGGATATTGTTACCACGGACAGACAAATGTACAGACAGACAGACAAAATTTTGGTGTTGGAGGTGTCCGAGAAAGACCATCGTCTTCAAAAATCGACACTGGCAGCGTTGACCCAATGGCCGCGAAGAATAAATGTGATGGTCACAGCAGGAATTGAACCCAACCATTCTGCGTGGCAATCGGGTACTCTACCACTTAGCCATGCGCGGTAACAAAAGTGCTTTGGAAAAACACCATACGCTGGCGTATAACGTTGCTGGTACGTCAATTGTGGTCGCAGTGTTGGCTAATTTGTCCAACAATACATATTGTGAGCATCATTACTCGTTCCATCTTTTCATCTGTACATACTCATCATCACCACTGCAGTTTAGGTTGTGGGGCACATACTGGAGACAATAAAGAAGAGTCTTGAGGGTACTGGACGCCATCTTACAAGTGGTGGAGAGTGCTGCCCGATTCCTGCGTCCTCTCGCGCTCTCGCACAACCCCAGCGTCTTCTAGAACACATCCCTGGAAATCCGTTCAGGCCGTTGCTTAAACGTCCTGGGTGCGGCAATGTCGCAAGCCGACCAGCCCAGCGCAGCAGCTGCGCCACCACTCCCACTGCCAAGAAACCCTTCTCACCTGGTCACCAGCCCTTAAACGGATCCTCCGCTGTTCGCAGGGCTTCCGGGTGAGGACGTGGAAGACTGGCTCGAGGAGTATGACCGCGTGAGTGCCATCAACAACTGGGATGAGCCTGCGAAACTTACCCACGTTACTTCCTACCTGAGCGGCGTCGCAAAAACGTGGTTTTTAAACCACGCTACTGATTTTTTGACATGGCCCGCCTTTATGCTCCAGCTCCGCCAGATTTTCGCCAACCCGTCAGTGCGCTCAGATATTGCCAAGAAAAATCTTGGTGCACGTTTTCAACGCCCCGGCGAGTCTTAGACTTCTTACATTGAAGATGTTTTCGCCCTTTGCCGCCGCATCGACAACCATATGGCGGAAAACGACCGCGTGCGCCACCTGCTGAAAGGCATTGCGACGGTCGCTTTTAATGCGCTTGTGGTGCAGAATCCCCAGACCGTCGCCGATGTTGTAGCTACCTGTCAGCGCCTCGAGGAGCTTCAAACCACTCGGGTGCAACCTGGTATGCCTGATCTCAGCTCGA
The DNA here is from genome assembly GCF_013339725.1 of Rhipicephalus microplus. NCBI lineage: Eukaryota > Metazoa > Arthropoda > Arachnida > Ixodida > Ixodidae > Rhipicephalus > Rhipicephalus microplus. The sequence continues at coordinate 95,816,663 of NC_051170.1, read as the reverse complement.
GTCACGACACCACAGGGCTGCGTTCATTGATCCGTTCTATCATCCGCGAGGAACTTCATGCACATGCTTCACCTCGCCACCTTGATATTCGAACGACGCCACCTGCTACTAGTTAACGCGACATCGTGAGGGAGGAACTGGCCTTGATCACAGGCACACCAGTTCTGTGCTCAGATCCCGTGCCCATGCCAAGTTATGCTCACGGTGCTGCAACGACGCCTGCGCCCCACCAAAGCCTAACCTCGATGACTGTCACACCTGTTCTAAGTTCTTATCCTGTGGCCATGCCAACTTATGCTCAGGTTGCTGCTAGGACACCTGCACCCCAGCACAGCCCAATGCAGCTGCCAGTGCCCGATGTGCATGGCTCGCTCAACTTGCTCGCACCGCGACCTTCTACCCAGCACCTCCACCACTTGTAAGATGGCGTCCAGTACCCTCAAGACTCTTCTTTATTGTCTCGAGTATGCGCCCCACAACCTAAACTGGAGTGGTGATGATGAGTATGTACAGATGAAAAAATTGAACGAGTAATGATGCTCACACTTGCCAGCCTTACAGCACCTGGCGCACTACACGACCGACTTGCTTTTATTGCGGCATCCGTGGTCATATTTCAAGGTATTGCCAACGCCGTCAACAAGACGAAAGACGAAGCTACGGTGACTATGAACGGGACGACTTCTACCCAACTGGACCACCCTATCGCCGACAGTATCAGAACAGCACACGCCGGTCGCCGTCTCCGCAGAACTTTGCCTCAGTTGGCAGTTCCCGTTTCTCCCGTCGTCACTCACCTTCACCGATGCGGCGTTCCTTCTCTCCCCTTCGACCTTCTACTTCGATTCCCGACCGCCAACTGGAAAACTAAACAGTGCAGCTTCGGGAGGGAAAGCTGCATCTTTCGAACTGCGTCAAACTCCTCCAGACCACCCATCAAATGTTTTATTGGTGTATGTTGAAAGTATACAGACAGAGGCACTAGTAGACACAGGCGCATCACTTTCCGTAATTCGTGCAGACTTTTGTGCCCGCTTGAAAAAAGTTAGGACGCCATACGATGGCCCTCCCCTTCATTGCGCAGATGGAGTCCCTATTCAGCCTTCACGTGTTTGTACAGTCCGCGTTTTCATAGATGGCATCCTTCACCACATTCAGTTTTTTAAACTTCCCTAGTGCACTCACACAGTCATTTTAGGATGGGACTTCTTTTCTTTGGCATCAGCTTTCATATCGTGTCGTCAGCGAGTAATTCATATGTCAGCTATTGAGAGTTCATCTGATGTCAATCCATACAGCTTCCGTTTCGTTGCTGCCACGGATTGTTTCATTTCGCCAAAAGATCAACGAATTCTCACGATCGCTTCGGAGACTATAGTTAACGGTGACGTGTCCATTGCTTCATCAGTTCCCTCCAAACCTGCGGGGCTTACCATTGCACCCGGCCTTGTGCGGTTTAACGACGGTAAGGCATTGGTCACCGCCTTAAACCCAACTTCATCGCCAGTGATGCTGCCCCAGGGCACTGCTATGAGCTGCTTCGCTGACAGCGAGCCTTTTTCGCTGGTTCCTCTTCACGCAGAATCACCGCCTTCGTCTGCTACAACCGATACCAAGGCAACCACTGCTGCTTTAAATGCTACCATAAGTCCTCACCTCACTGCTGAACAAAAGAGAGACCTCTTAGACCTTCTCCAAAAGCACAGCTTTTCCTTCGACGTACATTCCAAAGTTTTGGGCCGCACACCTGTTGCAGAGCACAGCATCGAAACCGAAGGCTGCTCCATTGCGCCCCGCCGCCCATACCGTCTGTCTTCGGTGGAATGGCAAATTATTGAGGAAAACGTCGCCGACATGCTCAAACGGGACATTATTCGACCTTCATCCAGCTCTTGGTCGTCTCCTGTGGTGTTGGTCCGGAAAAAGGATGGCTCTGTCCGCTTTTGTGTTGATTACAGAACGCTAAATAAGATAAAGAAAAAGATGTTTATCCGTTGCCACGCATAGATCATGCCCTGCACTCCTTTCAAGGCGCAGAATATTTCTCCAGCCTTGACCTTCGATCCGGGTATTGGCAAATACCTATGCGCGAAGCGGACAAGGAGAAAACAGCGTTTGCAACGCCTGATGGGCTTTACGAGTTCAACGTCATGCCTTTTGGCTTATGCAACGCTCCAGCAAAATTGGAGCGCATGATAGATACTGTCTTACGTGGTCTAAAGTGGAAAACCTGCTTATGCTATTTGGACGACATCGTAATTTATTCTTCTACTTTTCCTCAGCACCTTAAGCGTTTGGACGAAGTTCTTACGTGCATTTCGAACGCTGGGCTTCAGCTCAATACAAAGAAGTGCCACTTCGCCAGCAGGAGCATCAAAGTATTGGGTCACCTTGTCAGCAAAGATGGCGTTCGACCCGACTCCGCCAAGGTTTCTGCCGTAATTAATTTTCCACGTCCGGGCAATCAAAAACAATTGCGAAGTATTGTGGGCCTGGCATCTTATTTCCGCCGCTTTATCAGTCACTTTGCTGCCATCGCGGGGCCGTTACACAAGCTTCTGACGTCACGAACGGCCTTCACTTGGACTGACGAGTGCGAGTGTGCTTTCCAAGCCCTTAAACGTGCTTTGACATCAGACACCGTCCTCCGTCACTTCGATGAGAGCGCACCCACTTTCCTTCACACAGATACCAGCGGACACGGAATCGGTGTCGTCCTTCTCCAGCGTGACGACACTTCACGTGAGCGAGTAGTTGCGTATGCCGGCCGCGCACTAACACCTGCAGAGCAGAACTACTCGATAACAGAGCAGGAATGTCTTGCTGTCGTTTGGGCCATCCAGAAGTTTCGACCTTATCTGTATGAACGCCACTTCACTGTCATTACCGACCACCATGCCCTATGCTGGTTGTCCTCGCTGAAGAATTTGTCTGGGCGACTCGGTCGCTGGATACTCCGTTTGCAAGAGTACACTTTTGACGTTGTGTACAGGTCTGGCAAACAGCATCAGGATGCCGACGCTCTCTCTCGCTGCCCTTTGCCTCTTTCATCTACAACCTCGCATCCTCGATGCCCCTCAGGTGATCAAGCGGCTTCCTCTGCACTCACGTTATCACCCCTGGCAGTTGTTGGGCCACTATCTTTAAATAGCAGCGCTCAGTTTGCCGCGTGCCAACGTGACGACCCATACTGTTACCGTATCATCGTATACTTGAATGACTCGCCTTCTCCACCTAATGCCAGACTACGTCGTCAGCTACGGCAGTTCAAGCTAGACCACAATGTCCTGCAGCGCTATACTTACAATGCGGATGGGCATCGGTGGGTGCCAGTACTTCCCCGTTCACTGCGAAAACAAGTTCCCGAAGCACTCCACGACGATCCATCAGCTGGACACTTGGGACTTCAGAAGACCTACAACCGCGTTAGGAGCCGTTTCTTCTGGCCTGGTCTTTCCACCTTTGTGGCTAATTATGTCGCTTCTTGTGCACTGTGTCAACGCCGAAAACGACCAACTTCTGCTCCTGCTGGATTATTACAACCCATTACATGTCCCGATACACCTTTTGTCGTTGTCGGAATAGACCTCGTCGGACCACTTCCCGTAACGCCAGCGGGCCACCGCTGGATCGTCACAGCCGTCGACCACCTCACACGATACGCGGAGACCGCTCCTCTACGCACTAGCTCCGCCTCAGACGTTGCCGCTTTCTTTTTAGAAGCCATTGTGTTGCGTCATGGTGCACCTCGCACGTTGTTGAGTGACCGGGGCAAGGCCTTCATGTCAAGAATTCTTGACGAAATTCTAAAAACTTGTGGCACGTTCATACGTCCACATCCGCTTACCACCCGCAGACAAATGGCCTGACAGAGCGATTCCACCGGACTCTAATCGACATGATATCTATGTACATCGGACCGAACCACGATAACTGGGACAAAATCTTGCCGTTCGTAACGTTTGCACACAACACCGCTGTTCAACGAACCACCGGGTATTCACCTTTCTTCCTCGTCTATGGTCGTGCGCCGACATTCACTATTGACGCCTCTTTCTTCAATGTAACGACAAAAACGTCCACGACTACGCCAGAAAATTTCTTCTCCAGGCTCGCTGACACACGGCAACGTGCTCAACTCAACACGGAGGCCAGTCAACTAGACCACAAGCAACAATATGACAGCTTTCGTCGAGATGTCACCTTCCATCCTGGAGATGAAGTACTACTTTGGACGCCTGTTCGTACACCCGGATTGTGTGAAAAGTTTCAGTCACGCTTTCTTGGACCTTACGTTGTTAGTGAACGAACATCTCCTGTCAATTACCTTGTCACTCCCGTCGAGGGTTCCTCGGACCGTCGTTACCGTGCATCCAAGATAGTTCACGTTTCACGCCTTAAACCTTTTGTTCGCCGTACCTTTCCCGCCTAAGTCTCGGCCGGGTCGGCCGATCAAGTGCGCGGGGAAAATAAGTGTGAGCATCATTACTCGTTCCAATTTTTTCATCTTTACATACTCATCATCACCACTCCAGTTTAGGTAGTGCGGCACACACTCGAGACAATAAAGAAGAGTCTTGAGGGTACTGGACGCCATCTTACAATATGTACTACCATATTTCTGGTGACACGCCGGGTTAACGTACCTTAGCTGTAGTGAAGCGCCATCCACCGAAATAGGTATACGTTGCACTATCCAGGGCTGCCATGATCGCAAACACAAGCGGTATACATATAAGCTGACCGCTTTTTGTGTTGATCCTAGCCATGTAGCCATTGAAACTTGTTGCGCAGCGGCAAGGAACTCGTTATATAGGCACATATGCGACTGTTCAGCGTATTTCTGAGTGTATATCACTTGTAAAGTGTCATTTTTTTCATGTCAAACATAAGTCTAGGTTAATTTCGTAACGCGTCACTCAACAAAAAATTAGAGCACAGTCGCTTTACTTCCGCATGCATGCTTCACATTACATAGATTCCCAAGGTACATGTGATGGACAGACTTGTTTTATGACAGAGATGTTATTCTTCTTAATTTATTTCATTTTTCGTTTTTACGGTGGAACAAAGATCGTTTTGTGTGTTGTGCTTCTAGCCAAATTTCAGAGAAGGACAGAGGAGTTGTCCTAATAACAGCGATCGCATACTAAGTTTGACCGATTTGCCCGAGACAAATAGGGAGAGACAAATAAGCTTTTATCATCAAGAGTAAACAATTATCCTGAAATAACAATAATATGATCCGCTGATGTGCTATGAAGGAAGTGGAGACGTACAGGGGAAAGGGGATATTTGCTGTACACGTTGCGACTGCACACATAGCAAAGTTTGAAAAGTGTACACTCAGTGTTCCCCAATTATTGTATTACATGAATAACTAAAAAGTGTTTCACAACTCAGTCATTGGAGTGAGGCTGCATGAAGAGAACGGTGAAACATGACGCTGATAGTGATTATGATGATGGTGGTGACAATCCCTTTGAGGCGCAGTGTTCACATATCTGGACGCAACTTGTATTAGCCAATTTCTCTACCAGTGAGAAATGAAAGACAAGATACACTGCAAATAGGATGAACTGAAACTTCTTCATAATCAGTGCGTGTTGATTTCCACTCAGTGGGCTGTGTATGGCTGCAACTGATTACTATAATAAAGCGACTACAATTTTCGACGGTTTGCTCGTTGGGCTGCGTTTGAAAAGCAACTTCATAAGTATTATTTTTCTTCTCTGGAAATAAACTGAGCCAAAAATGAGCTCTGCGTGCATTGAGTCTAAATCTTTCTTCTTTTTGTGCAGAAATTGAACATCACTGTAGTGAATGCAGAATAATTGAACTACTTAACTATACGCTTAATCAGCGAATTAGCAAAGACCGCTGAAAACAACCTATATCGTAATATACGTGGTTAGCAATCTGATATCGAGTGCCCTGAACCTATGGTGTGTGAACTTTAGACCATTTCGAATGGTGCATCATATTTGGCGCTTGATACATGCTTCGGATTTGCAGCACATTTCCCTTCCGGTCTCCCCCTTGCAGGTTATCTTTCAGAGCGAAGCGGGAGGTAGGCTACCGAGGAGTCGAACGTTGCGCGTTGCAACAATGCGCATGCATGTGGCCCTATGAGCTATTCCGCATAGTGTTTTGCTGGAACCCCTTATAACCACAGGCGGAACAATTGCCGGCCTCTTAGGCCAGGCTCTGCACTGGAAAGCAATGTTATTAGACTAAGTTGCACTGCACTTACTACTGCATGGCTTCAATGTTATTTTTTGTCTATTTTAAGTAAAAATGGAACATCAGCAACCTATATTGCAGAAACTGCATTTAAAAATCTTCGGTACATGTTTTATTCAACGGGTCTTCAGAAACGTTCCTTTAATCAGCTCGCTTTTCTAAGTGCCAACACGAGCAGCTGTGAAGACCACCCGAAAACTGTACCTTCAATTCGCGGTTTGCAAGTGTGACGGCTTAAGAATTAAGTCAAGAAGATTTAAAAATTTGGTATACTTATTTTGCATATGCTTCCTGGCACACTCATTTATCATATTTTGCTGCAGCTTCACTGAATTACAGCGTTATAGAAAAAAAGCTGTGGCAGGATACTGTAATTATTCATGCTGACCTCCCTTTCTGGTGGCGCCGTCTTTCAAGAGCAGTTGTTTCGTACTTAAAGAGCCGCGCGTGAGCCGTACTGCCATTAATTAAGGACTGACCTTGAAAGCAAAACGAGTCGAGCCCGGGGAATTCGCCCCGTCGAGTAATTACCATCGCCTCACAATAGCTTTCGGAGGATTAAATTTTGATCGGCGGTATAGCGAGCGCCGAGCGTGTTTTGTCGGCAGCTCCCCGACAGCTGTCACCCCGCCCTTATACACCTCTGAACTTTCCCGTCATCCTGCGCAGAGTACTAAATTACGCGGCGGTAATTGCTCGGATGAAGCCTTGCCGCGTGTTTCTCTAATCGATTACCCGGCTGCAGTATTCGAGCGTGCTTTCTTCTCCCGACCGCGGATCGAAGGATCACAAAAGCTGTATTAACAGTGATTCGTATGCACAGCAGTGGAAGCCAGCTTTCGTTGAATAGAAGCCAGCGTTTCAGCCTGCGTTTCACTTTACCACATCCTTTTTATTACTGATCTTGTCGTAATAACCGAGCAAGCTCTGTAGATTCATACTTCTTCCTCGTTGACATGCATTACGTAAAACTTCCCTGTGCAATGAATTTAACTATGCGTGACGAACCAGGGAGAGAAGCGTAATATATGCTGTGAACTGTTTATTCCAATAGAAACAGCAGTAAAATAAATACCACTGTAATTTAAGATAGCAAAGGTTAAAAGGAGAGCTGGGATACTTCGTTACTTCAGGATATAGTTAAATTTGCCACTCACTGGGAGGTTACAATCTCCTCATATATGAGCATGCAAGAGCAACGTGGCTAGAAGTTAATATGAAAAATATGAAACCCCCTCTCCCTCCCTGAATGCGGAACCGTATGTTCATCGCCCATTACACCACAGTTGTTTCAAAGCCATCCAGGTGTGACGTTGGCTCTTAAGCCCTACGAGACTGATGAAAAAAGCCAATTGGAAAACGACGTTTTTTAAGAAGCACGATTGGGTAAGACACAAAGCAGATTATAAACTGTGTTCTTGTGACTGAAAGCACTTTATTTTATTCTATTTTCGTAACACTGTAGCGTGCTCATAGTTGACGGGCAAAAATAACTAGTGATCTGCACAATTATATTTGCAAGAGTAACTTCATTTACGGAGTGTAGTATGTTTCCTTGAAAAAAGAAAACTGACTGCTCTCCAGCCATTTCGTGGCTACACAAGAAAAGAACCCCGCAACACTGCTTTCATAATGGTAAGAAAGTGCTGCTGAATGGTAGTCGAGGCTGCCGAGAGCACACGAACTAAACCTTATGGCGCAGCATGCAGCTTAGAACGTGCCATTTTCAAAAGTAGCTAGAAAGCACTCCCTCTTTTTCGTACGAATAATTCCATATGCCCACAATAGTGCGACATATACCGATTTCCATGCCCGTTGGCTGATTTCAGCATTGCGAGCTTCATAATTATTGACGTACCGCCGTGGAATGTTGCTACTAGGCCACGCTTGCGATCACACTGAAAGTACGCGGTGCATTCACAAAAAAAAAAATTTAAAAGTGATGAAGCCCACGACGCACACTGACGAAAACGCTCACCATGTTTCGGTCTTGTCATCGCCTCTCGGCTTAGTTTTCGGCTCGCCCGCTCGTACAACTGAGAGCAAGTGCTTAAAGAGCCCTGACAATCTCTGTAACTCTCCTTGCATTTGACGTATTCTGAAACTCTGCAGCTGTGGATTCGTGAGGTAGTGACCAACTTTAATGAAGTCATTAAACAATCTCTGAAAATCTTTGCAGGATCCATTAAACAATAACAGCCAATCCAACTCAAATCAATGATTGAGATGTAAAACAGCACGAAAGAAGACACTCATTTTCAGTCCTTGTCTCTTTTTTGCCCTGTTTTCGCATCTAAAGCCTGAAAACCAACTAGCCCAACTTCATGTCCTAATCAAATCATTCAGTGCTTCATAGTGAAAGAGAACTGGAAGATGCTCAAAAGGTTTTATGAGTCACATTGTGCTGTCACCTGAATTTACGGTATAACGTCAGTCTTACCTCTTCCTGAGCCTATATGTATTTATTTATTTATTTATTTGTGGAATACTGCAGGCCAAAAAGGCCCAAGCAGGAGGGGCACAAACACAACGACAAGATCAGTACAGGAGTGACACGACTTCACTAAAATACATCTGTGTAAGAGGAGAGCGAGTAGAAGAGAAACATCAAAACAAAAAAAAGCACGCGATCAGTACATGAGTAACACAGCTTGACTAAAATACATCTGTGTAAGAGAAGAGCGAGTAGAAAAGAAACATCAAAACAAAAAAATCAAGCGATATTGGGAGGGGGGGGGGTCAAGATTCACAGAATTAAACATTGGGTTCATCAAGATCGAAGGTTTGGAGGAAATCAGAAGGCAAGTTATTCCATTCTGTTACAGTTCTCGGAAAAAAGGAAAACTTAAATAAATTTGTCCGCGCAAAATACGGAGTTAAAGATCGGACATGAGAATGACGAGTTTGCCTGGTCGAAACTGGGGTAACGTAATGTGATTGGTCTAGCCCAAGTTTATTGTTAATTAGTGAGTCCAAGAATTTTAGACGGAGAAGCTGGCGCCGCGATTGTAGCGTCTGGAATTCGTTATCTCGCATTAGTTCAGTAACTGATGTACCACGACCATGCTTCGAGTAAATAAAACGCACGGCTCGTCTTTGAATTTTTTCGAGGGAATATATGTTAGACTTAGTATGCGGATCCCATACAATACAAGCGTATACAAGCTTTGGACGTATTAAAGTGTTATAAGCTAATAGTTTCACTTGCGACGGGGCGTGTCTGACTTTGTGCCTTAAAAGACACAGTTTACGGAAAGCCGATGACGAAACATCGGCAATGTGTGCATTCCAGGACAACTTATTCGTTATCGTTATACCTAGGTATTTGTAATGACTGACTTCTTTTAAGGGCTGGCTTTTGAAGGAATAGAAAAACTGAAGGGAATTTTTCTTGTTAGAAATTCGAAGGCAAACAGATTTAACGAAATTGAGCACCATGCCCCATTTGTTACACCACGAAAGAATATTGTTAAGGGCAGTGTCGAGAGCGACCTGGTCATCTGGCGAGTGTACATCTGTGAAAATAATGCAGTCGTCTGCAAAAAGTTCTATTTTAACCGAATCAGTAATAGCATTAACAATATCATTGAAATAAATCATAAACAGCAGCGGACCTAGAACACTACCCTGCGGTACGCCGGAACCTACTTGTAGATGAGGTGATGTCTGTCCACAGACGTCTACATACTGTTTCCGGCCGTTCAGGTAAGCAGACACCCAGGATACTAGGTAGTTTGGAAGCCCTATAGTCTGCAATTTCTCGATGAGCTTGTTATGGGGAACACGGTCGAAGGCTTTACTGAAATCTAAAAACAGTACATCGACCTGACCAGCTTTGTCTAAAATAGAAGCAATATGATGAATAATTGAGACCAACTGGGTGACCGTGGAAAACCGTTTTCTAAATCCATGCTGAAAGGGAGATAAAATGTGGTTATCATCTAAGAAGGTGTTTATACGAGTGGCAATCATATGTTCTAGCATTTTGCAACATGCGGAAGTCATAGAAATTGGACGGTAGTTTGGTATGCACTCTGGGTCCCCCTTTTTCACAAAGGGCAGAACACGTGCCGATTTCCAATCGATGGGTAAAGTTGCTGAACCTATTGAGGAAGAACCAAAACAGCATTGTGTGAACTTTCTTCTGACTGTGAAATTGCACGGTTAAGAGGGGAACATCCGTTGATCCTGGTTTTCCGTACAGAAGTTGTACACTGTTTCCAGGTTAATTTGAGTGTTTTAAAAGACCGATTGTAATCTAATGTGAACAACAAATGGTTCCGCTTACGTCAATCATCTCTCATAAACTTCATCATTTAAATAAGGCACATCGAAGGTGCCATGGTTACAGGGTTCGATTGCATACCCGGATGTTGCGGGTTTGATTCTCGCCATACAAGTTTCATTTTGATGGAAGCGATTTGCTTGAAGTCCATGTACCATGTGACGTCAGTGCAAGTTAAAAAACTACCTGATACTCAATGTTGCCGGAGCCCTTCACTACGGCGTTTTCTATAATCATATCGCTCTTCTCGCGCATAGAGCTTCAAGCATTATTATTCATCTTTCACATATACAACATCTCATTAGGCCAGAATGCAGAAGAAAATTTTATTGGTGGTATCAATGATCAATCCTCATATTGATTAGTTTTAAAAAATTAAGGCTTTGATGAATGCTCGTCTTTTTATTGACTAATTCAGTAATCGGCTCCTGGTTCACACTACTGCCTATTCCATGCAAGTAGCTACGCTTCATCCACTGTCATTCATTATGACGTGAGTCATCACTCTGTACAGTGATGTATGCATATTTTTCCCGTGCGTACAGTTCACATCTGGGCTCCATACTCTCTTTGAGAAGCGCAACAAAACAGTGAGAGGTGTGTACTGAGTGTCAGATAAACAGGGTGTTTTACCCTTTAGTTCAGGGTGTGCCGCACTAGAGGGTCAGTTCCAGTCTTCACTGGCTGGTGTGCACACTGTTACTTATTTTCCAATGCAAGGACCCCAGTAATATTTCCAGTCCACATTGATAGGTACCCCTTGCCCTCTGTTTCCATGCATATAGGTATACTGGGGTGTTATTTCCTCGCCGTAATATGATTGGGTAAGTATAGTTCCGCTTATGAGTTTGTGTTAATTCATTCCGCATTTAAGAAATTATCGCACTGCTTCGATATTCTCGAATCAGTTCAGCACTCTGATATTCTCCTAATATGCCATGAGGTTGAATTAAAATTTTCGTATTCATGTGTTTACATAGCAGAAGAGAAATTAAAGCAGAAAATGGGGCGCTTAGGCAGTGTTATGAACTACGTGCAGTATTATCATTATCAGCAGGGTCACCCTACAAAACAAGTATTCTAGCAATCAAGGAAAAAGCGGAGAACTAGACAGTATTGCTGCTGGATACGCGAGGCATAACTCGCTGGCAGAAATAAAGAAGTGTCAACAAAGGGCCAAGTAAGGGAATGCCCAGCTCTTATCAATATTAATCGAAACGGCACGACAACCAAAATGTGTGACGTAGAGAGAGGCATCGTGAGCTAGCTTCCCTCTCACACCATCGTCAGGGTGTTGGCTTGAGCGCCCTTCACGTTGGCCCCTCAATTTCGCGAGGCACGAGCTATCGGTATACACTCTGCGGTTGGATGTTTGCACGCATAGAGACCTCATCTCACACTTACCGCGAGTCCAGCATTTATTTCCCTTATTCCACTTTTTGCTTGCTTTTGTGACTACTCGCCTGGTGCCTTTGTTTGTACCATTTAGATTGTTTCTTTTTTCCGCTCGTGTCCCCACTCAAACTTTGCGTAGTAAGGCAGACTTCCACGCATGGTTCTCTGGGAACTGAGAAATAGGTTGGTTATAAACATATGTGAGCAGCATGGCCAGTATAGGCACGGATTGTTCAGCCTACGTCAAAAGCGAAGTCCCTTCACCAGTGATTGCATATGGACAGAACAGTGCGAAAGGTGAAGGCTGAAGTGGTATATCAACATGACCGCGCGTCCGAAATTGAGAGTGGCGGTAATGTTGATAGTATATGCGTTTATAACGCGAACAAAGAAGTATAAAATAACTGAGGGAGTATAACAAGGCAATGCACTGGGGGTCTGTGGTCTTTGTCTTACTTAATTTCAAATAAAAAGGCACCACAACTGCTCTATGAAAACGTCGATGCATGGGATGGTAGTCTCATCGACATAAATTCAATAAATATTTTGGTTGATTCGACCAGCTGTAGACCATCTGGCATGCAGAAAATGCCATCCAGGGGCAATAATTTCGAACCATCACCTGAGTACACTACTATCGTTATTGATGGAGGGTGACACGGGACACAAGTTCTTTCCCTCTTCCACCACCTCGCCCGAAGGAAACCATCAGACTTTAACTCTGAATGACATTTAGTCATACATTAACAATACGAAGATAATGTCTGTGCCCCTGCTAATGTGATAAGATTCCAGCAGTTACCATACCAAATTATGCTCGCTTGCAATAAGTCAGTTTCAACAAGCTCGATCAATTCTATGTCTTGTTGAACCAGTGCGTTTCATTGACAGATTGTTTTTTTTTTCATTTTTTTTCGTCAAAAGTAATTCAGTAAGCAATACTAAGGCATGGTGACATTTTACTATGCCTACGCGGTTTATTTAAGTGCTCCGTATTCATGCTGCACGTGTCACTCTAACACTACCGACGGTTATTTTAATATTTGACCCCACTTAGCCGCGACTTTGTGTAAGAAAATGTAGACAGCTTACAGTTCTGAACATTTTACGCTAACGACGATAACATATTTTTGTACACTACTGCTGATGCCACTAGATAATATACTGCGTCGATGTTTCAAGCACAAACGTTATGAGCGCCAGATGGACGAACGAATGGACGCAGGTGTTACGATGTGTCGGTGTTTTGCAAAGGTGCAGCCGGCAGGAATCACGCATTGTACCGTGGTTGCTCAACCGAGATTGCGCAGTAACAGCGAATTGCGCGTCATTGTCGATCTGGAAGTCACGAGTTTTCTCCAAGTCAAAGTGTTCACATTCCGATGGGATCACAGTTGATGGAAATTTGTGGTTTGCGCATTTCGAGCACGTCTCAAGCACACACACGCACTTGCGCATACACACACACGCACTTGCACATACACACACGCATGCACACAAAAATACACCCACCAACCCACCCACCCACCCACACACACACACACAACACACACACACACACACACACACACACACACACACACACACACACAGAGGCACGCGCGCGCACGTTTTCAAGATAGCATGGCCAGCTTGCGCACAAATTGTCGGAGGTTCACTTAATGATATAGTATTGTATTGCCACCATAAGTATGGGGATTTTCATCATGGGCACGTACACCACGGTTATTCGTGTTTTGTAGAGATTCACCGTACTCGTTGCTGGAATATTCACTTACCTCCCCCCTCTTTCTTTTGCGAGCAGATTACTTGTTGGTTAAACGTCGCTTTTTGCACTCATAATGGAGATTTCCACGTCGACACATGTATTCTATAGTTGCTGCTTCATATTAGGCAGACGTAAAAACGAAGACCGGTGATGTCACTTGTCATCAGTGTGCGTTATAATAATATTAATACTTCGTTTGCATACCCTGATTCATCAAGATATTAAGAAAAAAGGAGAGAGAAAGCTCGCAAATGCCACTTAGAAGGGCACAACGTACAATTATTTCGGGAAAGGGAAGATACAAAGAAAAAAATAGGAGGGAAGAAATAGTAACAGAGGGAAGTGAAGAAATAGCGGTAGGTCCCTTCGTCATAGGAATCGCTATAACACGAAATTAAAACGTCTCCTCACAGAAGTAGTTTAAGGTTTTCTGTACAAGCGTGCCTATTCAATTTCTCTAGTCGTTTAACAGCTAAAGCACTGTTAAACATAAATATATCCACGTTGGACGTTAGTCGTAGCTAGCAACGACTATCGTCCACTACCTATGATTGATTAATGATGAAACATGCCCTGGGGTCATGGATGCCTGCGATAGCTGGAGTCTTTACCAGTTAGAGTGGAACTAGAAGTGTGTGACTTATTCTATGCCAAACTTGGACTAAGGGAATGGCTAAGGTCAGCAACTCGTGGCATGATAGAGTAAATAAACGCAACTGCCCCATTAGAAGGAAATAGATGCAACATGCGTTGTGTCTTCCCTGCAGGCCAACCATAGTTTTTCGTGCGCTAATCGTAAGTGGGCGACGCGGAGTTACATCCAGGCGAAGCATGCGCGTTTCTCTACGCGTTTCACAGCTATTTTTCCTATGGATGGATGTTATGAGCCACGCCGATGGTTTGGGTACGGTCGCTACATGGTAGTGTGTTAAGGCGTTGAAAAAATTGCACTTCTATAGGCAACGCGCCGAATAAGACGGACGCACAGAAACAACGTGTTGATGGAACTAATTGTGAATGTCATGGTCAGGACGCATTACTACACTTTACCAAGAGCACTGTGAGAGGGTTGTAGTATAAAGAAAAGGCGTTGTTTTAAAGTGTTCCATGTTTGTCATTCCACATAGGATTCTTTCTTTAGTAATTGAACCTGGCATTTGAATTGACTTACGCAGCATATGGCGAAGCTGCATGCAGTTAGACATTCTGAATTAGACACTCGGCCAGTACGTATTCACTTTATTTAACAAATGTTCAAGTTGCGAGAATTTTTTGCAAGACTTTGCGATGATCATGAACTACTAACTGTTATATATGGCCTACGTCTGTTTAGGCCATTTCAAGAATGTGTGGCACGTCGCCAACCTTACTTGAAGCCGTAACACTTAGCTTGAAACTTAGTGGGTGGGTGTTGGTTTTTGTGTGAATGTTATATACTGCAATAAAAAAACAAAAACATGGCGCATTGTACGTTAGCGTGCCCGGAAGCTCTAACTGCTAATCAAGAGTTCATGGGTTCAACTCCCGGTGAGATACTCACTCACTCGCTCACTCACTCACTCACTCTAAATCTTTGCTTCTCCCTCGATGTCTCTTAATCTCTCCTGATCCTTTCCTTTCTGAGCTACTGCTAAGGTGTCGCATTTTGATGCAGGCTTACTTTTTATTTTTCCTATTTAGGAAACACTACCCCCCCCTCCTGCACGCACATGACACGTTACCTAATTTTTAGCACTTGTTGATAGTATAAGAAGGAATCTAAGCATCACGGATTATATAGAATAAACTGTATACTTGTGTATATCAGAATTAAATTTCCCTATAACAATTATACGCTTTCATGCGCCTTTATTCAAAATTCACCACTCTTTTGTCACGTGCCATTAAGGAGTGAGTCTGTGAGCGAGTGCAGTGAAACAACTTTATTTCTTCAACAATAGGCGTGAGGTAACTTGACGTCACCTGAATTGAGAGAGAGAGAGAGAGGGAGAGAAAAAAACATTTATTGAATTAAGCTTGTGGGTGAAGGTGGGAGGGTCCCTTATTCCAGGAACCTCTGGCTTGGACAGCCCCCGCCGGGCTCGAGCGACCAGTTGACGTTGCTCGACCAGGTCCGGCTGGGAGATCGCAGCCTCCCACGCTTCACTGAGGAGGTCTTGGTCCGTAGCTGGTGCCGCTGCTTGTAGCCTTTGGCCGCTTACTTTGCACTGCAGTAGGAGGTGCGCCAGAGTGTCTGCCACATTGCAGTGGGGACAGTGTAGCTGTCTCATATGGTGCAATATCACGCCGTGGGTGAACGTGTTGCTTTGAAGGCGCCTGTAGTCAGTGCCTTCATCTCTTGTAAGTTTTGGATGCGGCGTAGGGTATGACCTGCGTTTGAGCCGATAATGTTGCAGTAGTGCACGATACGTTTGCGGGACGGGTTCTCTTGCCTCTGCTTCTGTTGTTGAGTGGGAGGTGCCTAGTATCTCGTATGGGAATGCCCGCTTGACGCATTCGCGGGCAGCGGTGTGTGCCGCTTCATTTCCCTCGAGACCTTAATGACCTGGAATCCACACGATGCATGTGTAGGGAGGAGGATTGACCATTCAGCTTTGGTAGCCTAATCGCCACCGTGGAGACCCTGCTTTTCAGGTAGTTCCGTGCCGCTGTTTGTGAGTCGGTAAAAATCACGAGGGTATCCTCACTGGTCTAGGTGGCAAGTGCTATAGCAGCCTCTTCAGCTGTTTCTGCACGTTTGGCGAGGATAGTCGCCGATGCCAGTACAACGTATTGTTCACTCCCATGCGAAGCAATCGTTCAGCTGGAAGGCGGCTGGCGGGAGTCCTAGGGCAAAATTTGTAGCCTTTCGGTATCAGCAAATTATGTTTTTGTTTCTCCGCTTGTCTTCAGGTTGAGGTAGGGTAGTTCCGTACGTTATGCGGCTGTAAAGAAGAGCTTGTACCATTTTTAGGGTGTTGTGCTCTCTGAAGCCACTGCGGCGGTTAGCCACCCTTCGTATAAGATGAGTGAGCTGTGTCATGGTGTTCAGCAGCCAGGTTAAGGGCAGCGGAGCCAGACCCATTTTTATGTATATGTAATCCAAGGACTCGAAGTGTATCGATTTGTGGTATTCAGACTCCTTGTAAAGAGACTTCAGGGTCAGGTGCGTGGTCTGAGAGAAAAATAAAAGATTGTGAACGGCTAGAGAAGTCCGTGTACAGGGCTCCGAACGGCACGCGATCGTCGAAGAGAGGACATAGCAGACGGGACAATCGTCAGCCAAGATATCTGCCAAGCGTCTTTAACATGTCGCCATGCAGTGCTGCAGTAATTGCCTATGACTTTCATGATTCACAAAGAAAGAGAAAGTTGATATGGAGATTTCCATGCACACAGATTTCAAGAAACACAAAAGCACCAAAGACCACACACACAGAGGTAAGGCGATCTGCTGGCGCTCGTAAGATGACTTGCCGTCTTTCACGAAAAGATTCGACCCCAACGCTTGCCACTTTTCATCTCTTCCTTCTGACGACTACATTTTGATCTGATGTCAGTGCTTGGTGTGAGATCGTGTGCTCCAGCTGTGATTAGTTTTGAGATTACCCTGAAACTTCAGGTATTAATGCAATAATAATAACAATAATAATAATAATATTAATGATAATAATAATAATTATTATATAATGTTAATGTGTGGTATTACGTTCAAAAACTACGATTTAATTATGAGGCACCCCATGGAGGGCTAGAAATTTTGACCATCTACTGCTCTTTAACGGGCACTGACATTGCACAGTATACACAAGCCTCTATCATATCGCCTCCATCAAAATGTGACCACCGTGGCCGATATCAAAGCCGCAACGTTCAGTTCAGCAGCCGAGCACCCTAGCTATTGATCCACTGAGGCTGACCCAGTGATGAACATTTTGAACTACGTACAACTTTTGTTAAATGGAAAAATTTGTATGCCATAAAGTGCCACACACTACAAATTTCTCCTATAAGGAAGTGACCGGATGTACAAAATTAGAAGTTAATTTGAGGGTTCCGCTTCTATAGTCGCTACCGTGGCATTTTAGCCGGGGAAGTATTTCCGCTTTAACGTCGAGTTCGTATGTGCAAGAGCCATCCTGTCATGTCATTTTTTTAAAGTAACTGTATTGTGTAAAGAAAAAACATCCTGCATAAAAAGTTTGTGACCTAGTGAATTGTAGAAACACATTCCAAATTATTCGTGCAGGTATTCCTTACAGCATGACAGGTGGAGGCACTGTTTCATATTTTTTGCCAACAAAAAAGAATGCAATTGAAGGGAAACATATAGTTGGGTAGTTGATAGAGGCTTCTTCTTTGCGTACAGCTAGACATAATCCCTCGCGCACCTCGGGCATATAGAATTACGGTTCCTCATGACGTGGCTCCAAACCTTTCCCTGCCAGGCGTGGTGGTTTAGTGGTTTCGGTGATTGGCTGCTGACTCGCAGGTCGCATGTTCATTCCCGGCGGCGGTGGTCGAATTTCACAGAGGTAAAAAGCTAGAGGCGCGTGTGCTCTGTGTGACGTCACCACAAGCTAGAAAAAATACGAGACGGTTAAAACTTTGAAGCCCTTGACAACGGCTTGTTTCATGGCCATATCTTGGTTCTGCAGCTTGTAAAACCCAAGATATTATTGTTGATGGAAAAGTCCTAACTGCATTTGTCTCAGAGTCGTTACGACTACACAAATTTTGTGTTTAGCGTTACTGTGGGTGTTTCCATTTTGCGTATAGAACTAGTTAAACGTCGTTGCAGTTTACTTGAGAAAGCTTTGCCTCCACGGTTAATTGCGGTATCCATTCAACGTACACTTACTGAGCGCACTTACTTCGAAGTAAGGTTCGCTGCTGCAACAAATGAAGTTCTACGTGCGCGAAAAAGAGTAAGAACGCTGTGCGTAACGTTTCAATTTTGATTCAATACACAAATCTATGGTTAAACTTCTAATGAACTAGCGCATAAGTGCACTAGTACAGCGTAGGATGAAAAAATGAGGAATGCATTTCGTGCCATGTCTCGTGTGCGTGTGCCAATAAGAGTTCAGCACGCAGGCACGTGGTGTCGTACTAGAGTCTAGTCTGGAGTCACTGTGACAAATATTGAAGAAGAAATTGGTTACCTTTATGAAAAAATATTTGCCATTGATTAACCAAAACCTTACTCAATAACCATATTCAATAAACTAGGAATTTCCTTGAGCTATTTTTAAGAACTTACGAATTAATATGTATGATCTTCATCAAGCTTGAAATTCGTCGCGTATTTTCTAAGAGGCTTATCAGCCTCTTTTTTTATGCACCACGAACTATAAGGCTAATTATAATTAATGTGTGTGTGCCGCTAGTCTTTCTACAACAATTAATACCATTGCTCACAGGAGCGTGGTCGTTTGTTATATGGTTGGGTTATTTCGTGAGCATTTGTTCAAGACGTGGTGTGCTTTACGTTGTCCCCAACGAAATTTTCGACCGGGCTAGCTTGCTCTCTTTATGAACAAATTAAGGGGTGACTGGTAACCGCTCATCATCAAGGAGCTGCAGGTTTTGACATCAATGGTGAAATAAACACGCTGAATATAGTAACTGACGAAGAGCGTTGTGATTTGTAATTTGTAACTAATTAATAGATCTCATGGTGTAGTGTTAGGCTACCTTGGCAGCGAACGTCTGCCAATGTTTGCCGCGATCGATAGCTGGCAAGTAACTACATGACGTGTTGTGAAATCACTCCTCTTCTCGTTTTTTAAAGGACGGATTGTTGAAACGAGACAGGCGATGGTGTCACACGTACGTCATTACATCTTGCTGGTTTTATTGCACAGCAAAGTCAAACTTCTCCTCAGTTCTCTTGTCTAGTTACCGTTGAAGTAGCCCTAGCTGTTTTTTTGGCAGTTTGTGAAAAACGTGATCGAATTTCGCCGTGTCTGCCCATGGTAAGCTGAGCGTCACGTACTTTCAAAGCTAATCACGGGACCGTTTTCTCAAGTTTCGCAAGACAGTTACAAGGGGAGGAAGCTTGAAAACGGGCAATGTTTTAAGCAAGCACGTTCCTCCTGCCTTTCTCTTGGGAATGCTTGAGTGCCACGTAATAAGTATTCAAAAAGAGGGAGGGGAGAGTGCTGGCGGAAGCAAAGGGTAGAAAGACGCTGCAATGTGTAGGGCAATGAAGTACTTGGTTACGAAAGCAGCTGAGTCCATGGGACAAGTTCGCTCATTAGTTCTCGCCCAGACTCGTTACGAAACGCGTTTAGGATCCACTTGTATGCTTGAACTTCCTTTCTTTGTGTCTTGAAATACTAAATAAACAAAAAGTAACGTACAGTTTAAACAGCGGGTGTCGTCAAAAACCATAATGAATACTCGTTCTTCAATCTACTTCTGAGAAATTTAATAGTTATAATTGGGGCTTATGTCTAATATCGGTAGTATTATTATGACACACAACGTATTATGGAGGACAACGGTTCTTTAACGTGCATTACAATGTAAGTACACCAGCCTGTAGAATTTCACCTCCATCGAAATACAGCTGTCATGGCGCGTATTCATTGAAGAAAACCGAATGCCTCGGACTCTGCACATGTGAGTCATAAAGAAGAACATATCTGGGAGACGGAATGGCATACGAATAAATCTATTTCACGATACGCTAACTAATCAGCACCACTCACATTGCTGTTGCATTTTAGCTGTCTTTAACTCAATGACGCATTCAATATACTCTTGTCATGTTTTTACATCTGCAATGTAATAATCGCGCCACTGGTGAGCCAGCAGAGAATGTATGAAAGAGAAGGTATATACAGAATGGTCGAATATTAGGACAAAACGACACATGATTTGTCTTCTCATAGTCAGATACAAGTCTGCGCCAATGAGCACGCACAGTAGACTGACGTCATCGGCAAGACGGCAGGTGACCCCATCTTCGAAGAACATTGTCGCTTGTAGGGACTCGAGTCTGCATGCAATCTTAGGAATAGTTGATTGTCATGTGGTGTTTAACGTACCAAAACTGCATATGATTATGAGTGACGCCGTAGTGAAAGGTCCCGAAAATTTCGACCACCGGGGGTTTCTTTAACGTGCGCCAAAATGTGAGCACACGGGCCTAAGGGATTTTCGCCTCCATCGAAAATGCAGCCGCCGCTACCGCGATTCAATCCTGTGACCTGCGGGCCAGTAGCCGAGTACTTTAGTCACTAAAACACGGCAGTGGAGCTTTTATAGGAATATTTCTCGTTGCGTGTTCTTATATGTGATGATTCTGGGTCGGAAAACTCACTCATTTGTAGGCAAACTTTGCCGCTGTCCGTCTCCTTCTTTTCTTGTCCCTTGTTATTGGCGCTGTTTTTTATGCGACTCATGTCGTACCAACTCACCCAAGCAACCATGTTAGCAGATCTAGCTTCCTCAGACTCAGACCTGGCTACGAGTCTGGGTTCAAGTGAGTCCTGGTTGATGTAATTTTGGCATGTTGGGGCTCAACTGAGCTCGGCTGAATAATATCAGTTGAGCGCCTGGGAGCCCAACTGGTTTACATTTTGTAAGTTTGAGTTAGAGTAGGAATATACATTTTGTGAATCTGCGTCCATATGAGCACTAAACGATAACAGTTCTTTAAACCTAGCACGGTGCGTTCTGTTTAATTTGCTAACATGAAGGAAGCCAGCAGTATAATTAGGAGATGTAAATGCGATGCTGCATGACACGTTCCTTTCATGGTTGAAACGAAACCGATGAATCGTTATTTGATTGTGCAACTGAGGGCCCGCTACTTCCAATTGTATCGCTCGCCCTACTCGAGTAAGTGGTAACTAGTACCACTTACGATGACGCAAACGATGACGCAAACGGAAGCTGGCGCTACAATTTCGTGGCCGTTGCGTCACGCTACGAATATGCCTCGTGTTTGCGCCGCACGCTAAATGCAGGTTTGGAAGGGAAGCAGGAAACACTGACTTGAAAGTGCGAGGCATCCAGGCACTCTAAACCTATAGTGTACGTCGAGTAAGCTTTCCCTTTTCACCCTAGCGGTCAAGATCAAACGATCAAACAATGGTAGAAGATACTGCGCAAAGCTGTAAAGCAGCGACCGTGGTCGACATCGATGATAAGGCTGTCGAATTCTCTCGATTTATGCCGACTTAGGTAGTTGGCTCAGTTCCTGTCCAGCGGTTGCTCCATTAAAGTCACGTTTGGCATCAGTAGTGTCTTTTTTTTTGCGTGCGGGAGCTACGCAAACTCGCAGTTTTGACGGCGTACGACTAACATTGGGGTTATTTGCTATGCTCTGCATTGTTACTATGATCTGCGTGAGCGTGCGCTTGTGATAGTCTGTGTGAGTGGTGCTCACGTTGCTTCTACGGTGAATATGGATTTCTTGAGTGCTCACCGTCCAGCAAAGCCTTGTAGAACTCAAGGTAAGCATAAGCCAGAGTTTTACCCGCGCCAACGCGGATCTTACTCGATCGAGACTTTTAAAACATACCATTCGCTTCTAATTATAGGCTGTGAAACAACTTAGAATGATGCCACCCAGTTTTGGCTAGCAAGTTTACTCAGACGGTGCTCCGCGATATTCTGTTAGGCATTTATGTGTGCGGTGGATAGTGTAAAATAGGTAATCAGCTGTTGTCGCATACCTTCAGGATACTTATCGGTATGAGATCGCTTACAGTGACTGCCTTTAGTTGCGCCATCCCCCGAAGGTCGGGTGTTGCATTCCAGGCTGCGGTGGCTACCATTTCAATGAAGAAAAACTGTGAATGCCATCCTTAGAGAACCCCAGCTGGTTCAAATTTTACTGTATACCCTCACTAAAGCGTTAATCATTATGAAATTAGATATTAGGTCGTAAAACCCAAACAATGATTGTTAAAGCTTAGCTGAGGAAGATATTGAATTTGATGAAAATTCTTGTTAAGAAGATTCAAAAACATGATCAATGATGTTATTCTTTCAGTGGTTGTTGCTACAGGAGCTTTCGAATGCATGAAACAAAAGTTTGTCTTCCCCCACCTTTGCGAGCGCGCCAAAATGTGGGCGTGAAAACCCACGCCATCTTTTGTTGTCTTTAGGCGGACTCGTATAGCATTCCGACCTAAGGTTTGTGCAGCTTGCTGATCTGAACTGCGACAAATGCGCCTTACGATATCTGGAATAACGATGAACTGCCAAGTGCAGCGTAGACAACTGTTTCTCGTACAATCAATCGTGGCTGTCACGATTTGCACTGCGGAGAATTGAGTATTTGGGAAGTGTTTCTGCTACACAACACTCTAAACAAATAGAGTATTTAGGGGGCGTTCCTGCAACGCAAACAAATCGTATTCTACTTTGACTACTTTGCTCACGCTATCAACATGGTCCCAGTAGTTCAAGGTCTCAAACAGCTTGAGCGTTATTAGTATAACATGGCATTCCCAAAAGGAAAGCGGCCAGCGCCGGGTCTCAAGAAATGAAATGCAAGCAAGTCAGATGACGACAATTGTTGTGTAGCATAATTGCTCCCCGAATACTCCACTTACAGTGAACGAAAATTTGCAGATCCGATGGCGTACCATGGGAATCGATGATATACGAAGTACGAATGATTAAGGTTCATATGTCACTTTAAAAGAAGCACAACGTTACGGGGCGGGTGTACAATAGGTAAAAAATTACTTGCATTTCATGATTATTATGTTTGCCTATGGCATTTGAGTTTGCCGTTCGTTCACATCACGTAATATCAGGCTAGCGAAACAGCTGCGAGCACTCTATAAGCGTACCATATAGTGATATTTTACATTACACGCATGAGCGTGGTATATTATCATGTTCTTGCATGACACGCATGTCATGGTCATCATGTGTACACCAGACATATAGCTTTGTCAGCCATTCACGTCCCGCCCCACCGTGGCGGTCTACTGTTCATTTACTCGGCTGCTTACCCACAAGTCGCAAGAAGGAATCGCGGCTGCGGCGGCTACAATAAAGATGGAGGCAAAAATGCTGCAGGGCAGTGTACTCAAGTTTGGTGCACGTTAAAGAGCCCAAGTTTGTCGAAATTTCCAAAGCCCTCCACTACGACGTCTCATTATCATATGGTGGTTTTGTGACGTTACAACCCACATGTCAATCAATCATCCACGTCACGTAACACCGAATTTGGTGTATGAAAAGCTAGCGAAACGCCCGCGAGCGCACCATGAGCGTGGTATGTTGTCATATTCTTACATGACACGCATGTCATGGTCATCATGTTGGCGCCCCGTAATATCATATTTGGCATTGGCCTCGAGGACATACCGTGGCGCCACCTACGTGATGACGTCACTCATAAGATGCGGGGTTGTGTTGTCGGCTAGAACACCGCATTTCTTGCGCTTTTGATGTGGACACCGTGCGTTCGTTCCTTTTTTTTTTTTTTGAACCTCAGTGCTTAAAGAAGCGGTAAGGCCATATAATACGGGCAAGCAAACTATTAATCGGTGCCCTTGGTGGCTCTCTCGTGTACAATTTGCGTCGTAAAATCGCGACCAAGAACCGATGCAGCCATGGGGACGATGCAAGTGGTGTTGCGAAAGCAAAGCTGCCGTATTTTACAACTACTAACCTATGTGTGACGTCAAAACGATCGCAGTGCTGGCTTCTGTAGTGGTGGCTCTCACGGCCAATATGTGAAGCAAGCGAAAAGACCGCGAGCGCACACTAAGTGAGGCCTGTTGTCATGACTTACATGACATGCATGGGATGAGTTACACGTGAGGGTCTGTTACTTATGTTTGCTATTCGGTCATGCCATACCATACCAGTTTGGCAATATGTCATGTGAACGAAACCATCGTCAGAGCAGTAGGACTGTGAAATGTAAATCATGACATTCATGACATCCGTGTCATGATTTCCATGTAATGAACAGTCATTTAAGCTCGTCAAACAATTATGTTATGTCATATCAATTTTAGCGTATATATAATATTATCCGACGCCCCGCCGCGGTGGTCTAGTGGCTAAGGTACTCGGCTGCTGACCCGCAGGTCGCGGGTTCAAATCCCGGCTGCGGCGGCTGCATTTCCGATGGAGACGGAAATGTCGAGGCCCGTGTGCTCAGATTTGGGTGCACGTTAAAGAACCCCAGGTGGTCAAAATTTCCGGAGCCCTCCACTACGGCGTCTCTCATAATCATATGGTGGTTTTGGGACGTTAAACCCCACAAATCAATCAAATCAATTAATATTATCCGACGGCCAGGAGAGCTAAAATTCGTAGGCGACAAGATAAATAGGTAGATACCATCAAATTTCCTGCAGTTCTCTAAGAATTGCTTCACGTTTGATAATCGCCATGTTGAGTAGATTCCTCGCGTTATCACCACGGCTCCGGTAGTTCGCGGCCGCGAACGGCGCGCGCATTCTCAGTGTAACTGAGAATTCCCGACAGGAAAGAGGCCAGCACGGGGTTTTCAAGAAAATATATGCGAGCAAGTCCTATGACTATGATTGCTGCAGAGCTACTTACCCCCGAACACTCCACTTTTTTCCTAGACTGTTATACTCGTCACGTGCCATCGCCAGAGTTAACCAATCCCGTGCTTCAACAATGCTGCTGATGTGGATAACGTGGTTTACCGAGGCTTACGTCACCACGTACTCTCAGTATGCAAAGAAGCCATGCCACGACAGTGTCCATTTTTTTTCCTTTAGAAAAAAATTTGTTTTCATCTTGAGAACTCTCGCATCACTGTTCAAAATGAGCGGGATCAATATATTCTTACATGCTAAAACTTCGCTTTCGTTTATTAATTAATTAATTAATTAATTAATTAATTAATTAATTAATTAATTAATTAATTAATTAATTAATTTATTTATTTTTGAAAAAGTGCTTCAACTCTTCTTAAAGTCATGACGATCTGAGTCACAATGACTGTGACCGCATGCTGCCTCGTTCACTAATTTGTCATCTGCGAATAACATTCGCGCATAACTAGGAGCTCATATTCCGAAACATTTTGAAGCACAACTTTTGTAATTATGGCCGCCAGTAAAACTCTCCACTCGCTGATGGGACTGTGAGTGCAGTGACATTAAATATAATGTTTTGTACTATGTATGGCGACATGGACAAACATTCTTTATAACAATTGCATCATTTATTTTTCTTTTTGTTTTCTTTGCACTGTTTTTCAGCGTTGTTTGATATCGCCTAATTTAAAAAAACTGTAATTCTTTTTATAACTTCATCAATCGCTGCTTGGCTAATGAACATAGTAAACAATCATTTGAATGAAGTTATGTTTAAAATATATGTCTGACGTTTCAAAGCAAGATGTAGTCTACTTCTATAAAGCTCTATACTCTCACAATGCACCGCGGATGACATCAAATTGTGAGTGCTTCAAACTTCTTGTGTCACTATAGCACGACACTATCGGCAGCAATTTGTCGCAGATCAATAACTGGCCATGCACAACTACAACACTTACAGTTATTGAGCAAGGGTACATCACTCCTCCCACTCTAATTTATTTTGGAGGGTGGGGGGGGGGCGACGAAACAAGCTTCACCAGCTGCATTTCGTTGTTAAAGTTGTACACTGCTTCAATGAGAGCTTGAATTGATAGAGGTCACATGACTAAAACTATGCTCTGTTACAATTGAGATCGATCGAGTAGCATTGTAGCGTTTTCATGGATCTAAGCTTATGTGGGCCCCAAGCAAAACATGTTATCTGAAAGTGAGTGTGAGTGCACTCCACCTACTTGATAGACGTACACTGATTATAGACATTTTCTTCATGGTTTGCACGCACAATCGCCAGAGTGTGCCGTATATCTTCCGCATCATTTTCCTTGCGACCTCTTCAGCTGGCGACGGATGAATAATGGTGATAGCTGGCTACACGTAAAAAATCCATAAAAGTAAAAAAAAGGGGGTCAGCCGAAGCACGAACTGTTCACTTAAAGTTCTCAGAAAAGTCAAGCTTCCTCCTCCGAGATTGGCTGATTAAGAAGGGCAGAGGCATTTTCTTTGCAATTATAGTTTAGCAGAATGGAAAACAATACGGTGAGAAAGAGAAGGTTGTGGAATATTTTAGAATATTTTGGTGTGGCAGCATTCAAAAGGCATTCACTCTTTCTTGTGTAATGCTTTTATTCTTACGACACTAATTTCCTTTTAACAAGTGGTTAGCCAGAAAGTTGGTTTTAATGTCGTTTGTATTCAACTTCTGGGGAAATCAAAGAACCATTATCGGGTGTCTAGTGTAAAAGTTGCACACCCTACAGGAAGACAAAATGAAAAAATGTGAAGACAAACCACTGAAAATCCTTGTCTCATTTTTTTGTCGTTGTCGATTCGAGTGGTGTGCGCAAAAGTTTCCCTATAGAGCCCTACTAACCAGCCCTGCTGTCTTTCTTATAGTGTTATTGGGTGTTGGTTATTGGGTTTTGCGGAGATTATCTAGTGGCTGCTAGATACTGTCTTTGTTGGCATAATTATTAAGGCTAATACTGATTGTTATGCATAATTAGGATCAGCCTCTGAGTAAATTGATAAGGTGAGCCCCTCTGGGTGGCTCCACGTCACGTGACAGCAACAGAAATGAAAATATTTAAGAAACTATTCCGAAAAAGCAACTTCACTATGAATAAGTAACTTTATTTTTATTCATATATAGTAAAAATACACTCTACCACACTTCTGTTAATTGCAGCATCAACCCACATTGGACAATCAACAAACTATTGTCAAACCAAACAATTCAGCGTGCAAATCGTATATATTTTAAAAATGAATCACAGCACCACGTACAAGTTCCTAAAAGATTGCAGCGTAAATTAATAAAAAGGTACCAGGATCCTACATACTTTGTTGCAGCTTACTACACTAACAGTTTCAATTCGTGTTTCTCGTCTCAAAACGAGAGTATGATGATGAGGGACACCGTAGTGGAGAGTTCCTGAAATTTCGGCCTACTGTTGTTCTTTGCCATGCACTGAAATTGCACAGTTCACGGGTCTTCTGCATTTGAACTCCATCGAAATTCTACTCTCGTAGACGGAATCGAACCAGTGACTATTAGGTCAGCAACCATTACCATTTAACATGCGCAGTGAACTGTCTGGCTTATCAAAATTTTCACAGAATCACGTGATGGGTTTCCTCAACTCTGCGTTAATTTTGATAACTCTCTTTGTTCGTAGGACACCTATTCTTTACTCATCTGTTTCCTAATAATGTAGGAAAGAGGAGGGAACGAGTTGCTGTGAGCACCGCCAATAGGTTTTATCCACAGCAACACTTGCCCAGAGTCCTGGCAAATGGTGCCACTGTCTAACAATACGTGAAGAGTGAAGACAAGTTTAAATTTAAGTGTTTCTTTTCTTTGTTAAGCAAAATAACAGTGAGAATAAACAGACTCTAATTCCCGGGAATTTATAGCAGATGTTATTACAATTGTCCTGTACATGCGACCTTCGAATAACATGTCCGATGCTCTACCACTGAGCCAAGGTGGTGGTCATACGGCCGTCCACTTTAGAGGGTATATATACGTCACATGACGCATTGCAAGGTTAGTATGACGGAAAAACAAATGCAGTATATAATAACCAAGCAGCCAGCGTCGAAGAAATATGAGGATACTTGTTTTGTATAATTAACGAAAGATAAATATGAGCATCGATTCTGCTTTTTGTTTGTTTGTTTGTTTGTTTGTTTCGCAGAGCCTAATGTGGCCTGTTCACTATTGAGCATTTTGAAGTGATCTCCGTGAAAAACATTTGTACCATGCGTGAAGTACTTTTTGAATAACGCCATGTGGTCGAAGCTATCTTGGAGCCCTTCAAAAACGTCCTCGTAGCACGGTGTGTCATTTTCTTTCTACCAGTTGTGATAGGAGAGCTTAAAACTACATGAATAGTGACATTTTTTGAATGCAGTGTTCCTGTTCTTTTTTTTTTCATACCATCAACAGAGAGAAATGCTCTGCCAGCATTGTAAAGTTCTAACACCCTCTCGATTACTGCTTTCAGTTATTTGATTTTTCAAGTTTTTTTACAGGTGTTCTTAAAATAGCTGCGAAATGCAAGAATGATACGTAGATTTCTACCGCTATATAATGCATAGAGAAAAATATGGTTGAGAATTGAGGGGAACATTCCACAAAACAGTATAGCGCAATAGCTGGAAGGCCCGACAAATCAGGTTAATTTGTTTCCCATTCTGCTGTTTTGGAAGGCTTCCTTCGTCATAAGAAATATATCCGGCCAAGAAAAATATATGTACGTAAATGTGCAGTGCACCAAAAACAGTGAAGAGGACAGGAGCATGGCTAGATTCGTTTTGCGCTCCGAAGACAAATGTTTGGGTCACTCGCACGACGCAGCCAATAAATCAAGCTCACCGGACTCGACCCATCCTTTTTCGGGAGGACGCCTTTGTATTTGCCACTCGTGGTCGGTGCGACGGCGAAGAGCAAGAGGCAACCTAGCATCAATCATGACGCGGACAAAAGGCTTCCGCTGAATAGGTGCACCGGAGAGCGCAGAGACGAGTGCTTCTCCGCGGCAAGTTTCCGCAGAGTTACGGTGGAGGAAGATGGGGCCTGTATGCAAGGAGTCAAGAGAATGCGCTCTTCGCTGCATCGTTAGGACAAAACGGCTTGAAAGAATTATTCGAGCTACCTTGGTGAATTGCTCCTAGAGAGCGTGAAGCGGACACTGAATGAATGAACGGTTATTGTAGTAATGATACGTTACCCGTTCACAACAAGAATATTAACGCTCATGACATGAAAACACTCTTGGCAAGCGAGAAGAAGAACAGGAACCTAAACAAGCTGAGACGCAATCTTGAAGTTCTCACTTCAAGTCGCTGTGAGGTCATAGATTTTGATGACATGTGGTGGGTCCATACGTGCTGTTTTTATTCGATAAATTGGAATACATTGCCTTATAAGGAGAGCAGTGACGCAGTGACTACAGGAAATATGCGTGAAACAGTGCGAGCGAGATACGAAAAAAAGACAACTTTGAGATTCTTCACGCTACGTCCAGATTCATGTGCAAGGATATCATTGGGAATTTTTTAAAAATTCATCTTTGAAATTCATTTACTTATCCAGTAGTGAAAATATTCTAGTACAATAACGAAAACGGTGCATTTAGTGCGTTTAGCGAAATTCTTCGTTAGTCGGAAATGATTCATTGTTCGACTTCAGCGTCTATGTAACAGCGCATCCTAACTTACAAACGAACCGTGTGCTTAAAGTAAAGCCCACTCGTATTCCTGCTTCTTCTGTTTTTCACTTGGCGCCTTATGATACTCGCATGGAGTTACGGCTATACTGCTTAAATAAAATTATTGAGCCGCCGCTATAAATAAAATACATGTAAAGTTTACGCGTAAGGCAGAAAAAAAGTGATAACATTTGACAGTGCCATCAAGTTTTCTTTTCAAGCTTTGACTCCACATGTTTTATATGCCTTTTCAGGAGTAGTTCTCTGTTTCAGACGAGAGCCTGTGAAGCACCGCTACACAGGCTTTCGTCTAAATATATGCGAGTTTCAAGATTCCTAGGTAACCCCTTCCAGGCCCTTCTCAGCTACTTGCTGTAACGAGGTACGAGATTTTAGCGAGAATGTGTAGACATCGAGGTATCAAACGAGAGAGCTATAATAAATAATTTATATATATATATATATATATATATATATATATATATATATATATATATATGGGGGGGGGGGGGCGGTTGAGCTCCTTAAAATTACTGTATATGCAACATTGTACTCAATTACTTCATACTGAGAATACATTCCTAAATCAACCACAATGCCAGAATATCAGTGGGCGAACGCTTTTAGCACTCTGAGAACAATCCGTAAAAAACACTTTTTTTTAAAGATCTCTAGTTTTGCAGTTAATCTTGCAGAAAATCCAACGCACATATTTCTTCAAAGCATCAAGTAATACAAGAGCTGTACAAGGGTTTGAATGAAGGTTTGTTGATGATGATGATAAAATAACTTTATTGAATATCCGGCGAATGGAAGGCCCGGGCTTAGGGCCACCTAGATGGCTGCTTGGAGCTGCTGCTCCCGCGCTGCCTGCAGGGCTCGCTAGACGGCCCAAAGTTGGTCCGTGAGCTTTGAGCTTCGCAGCGCGGAGCAGACTATACGCGTAACTAAGAATACGTTCATTAATCAACCACAATGCCAGAATATCAGTGGGTGAACGCTTTTAGCCCTCTGAGAACAATCCGTAAAAAATATTTTTTTTAAAGATCTCTAGTTTTGCAGTTAATCTTGCAGAAAATCCAACGCACATATTTCTTCAAAGCATCAAGTAATACAAGAGCTGTACAAGGGTTTGAATGAAGGTTTATTGATGATGATGATGATGAAATAACTTTATTGAATATCCGGCGAATGGAAGACCCGGGCTTGGGGCCACCTAGATGGCCGCTTGGAGCTGCTGCTCCCGCGCTGCCTGCAGGGCTCGCTAGACGGCCCAAAGTTGGTCCGTGAGTTTTGAGCTTCGCAGCGCGGGAGCAGACTATACGCGTAACTATATCTTTAGCAAACTATATCTTTAGTTTCGAAGTGCTCCTGCATCCACCTTGTATTCTTAGGTCTTTTGTTTTTCTCTTTATGCTGTAAGACACTTAATGTTACGCTAGACCGTTAAAGCTGATTTGTAAAGCTGCCATCTGAAAGCACACCCGAAGAGGTGCTGCCATCTCACGCCTTTTTGTAGAAAAGAATCCTGCACCGGCCGTCAGACGAAATGGACATGCAACGCCACGTGTAGGAAATTCGTGGTACTGTTGAGGAATGACGGTTCAACAGGTACGCGCCACTTTTGAAGCGGGCCAAGAAGCTTTTGCTGGAGATCTCGAAGGCAGTGCAATGACCGCTTCCTCTTAAAAAGATTGCCTACGAGGTGGCAGACTTGTCAGGTGAACTGCATTGATTCATACGGCTCTGTCTTGTTGTAGCTGCGGCTAGCTGGAGTCATCTTTAAGAGATAAGACGTCGTCACGCTTTATACTTCCTGGGCAGTGTCACATTATTACTGTTATTTGTAAATGAGCTTATTTTACATCGTTGGTACGGGACCCATGCATTCGCGGCATGAGGAGTTAATCTTAAGTTGAGAGAAATTTACAAGCACGTCTCTTTCTTTCTTTTCTTTTTTCTTTTTTCTTTTTGAGGAGGGAGCGGGACAGGAATTTAGAGAAGTGTGTCGGTCGGGTAGTTGTACATACATACATTACCTCTTACACTACTAGTTTGATGTAAGCTGTGCTTTTAGATTCGCATAATCTTATAAAAAAAACTTCCTTGGGCGTGTTGGTGGTTATGCATTGTTACCTTATTGCGCACTGCTTAAAAAACGAATACTTGGGATGAGGGACTAGACGGACACGAGCACAAACTTTCAGTCGTTACGAAATAGACAGCAGCAGAACTGTTGATGGAGATTATTTAAGAGTGACACTTGAGAGATTTCCAGGTGACTTTCGCGCACAAAAACATGACACACAAGAAGAGTGAAGGCAGTCCCAGTCATTGTACATACCTTGCGGGAAATGGAAATGTCACATAATATAAAATGTGTACGCTCCTCGCAGAAGGTGCAAATAACGCATGTAACATGCGATCTGGCCATGGGTTGCCGACTTATAAACTTTCAACTTTACTACTTCATCTAGTTTAGTTATTAACAATTACTCGCGTTCCAAAGACCTTACCAACGCTTGAAAAATTAATTCTGTGTTTGCAGATAGATCGTCGCACTTCTCAGCTCAAGACGTGAGTTCGATCCCCGGCTACGGCGGCTGCATTTCGATGAAGAAAAAGACAAGAATGACCCCGTACTTGAATTACCGAGCACGTTGAATAACCTAGATGGTCAAAATTATTCGGGAGTTTCCCACAACAGCGTGCCTAAAATGTTTGTCAAGGTATTGTCGAATAAAAACTACATATTTAAATTTTGTACCATGATGTGCTCACGGCCGTTTTGCTTGCTCCACATATACCGAATCCGGTCTTACGTGAAGGCAATCGTTGACAAAATATATGACTGGTGTAAACATGATAATCCTGACAAGTGTGTCATGTAAGAACAAGACAACATACCACGCTAATAGCCGTGCACACGGCCGTATCGCAAGCTCCACATATACTAAATTTGGTATCACGTGACGTGAATAGCTGATGAAGGTAGACGACACAGCCAAACATGATAATCATGACACAGAATTCATGCACGGCATCATTTACCTCCACCGCGTATCGTTGTGCTGATTTTAAAGACACATATCAACCATT
The DNA here is from genome assembly GCF_013339725.1 of Rhipicephalus microplus. Lineage (NCBI taxonomy): Eukaryota > Metazoa > Arthropoda > Arachnida > Ixodida > Ixodidae > Rhipicephalus > Rhipicephalus microplus. Next base: position 95,783,618 of record NC_051170.1, on the reverse strand, counting down.
CTTATTCGTGCTTCGCATATCATCGATTCCCACTGTTCGTGGGATCTGCCATTTTTTTGTTACAGTAACATCAGTGCTGGTATTTTTTTTTATCACTAGGTACTCGTGCAATGCACCGCATGTTTCTTGTGCTGTTTGATACGAACTGTTTGTCACTAACACCATACGTTGTCTTCCCTAACCGTCTTGCTTTATTGAATACCTTAAAATAATGCATTTTCATCGGTGTCGACTTATTGGGTGAACACACCCGTTTACCCAGTACGTTTTGCACAAAACTAGTAGCACTTATGCATTCGACAAGGCAATCAAAGGAGCATCACAGTTAATTTTTTCAACACTCTAGCTAACGTGATCCAACTGCATAGTGCATGCTGTAGTTTTACTGTAGTTTTACGTGCCGCGATCGCCCTGTGATCATCAGGCATGCCGTGGTGGGTGTCTGCGGATAAATTTTGACGTATTTAAGTTGTTTACCGTGAATCCAAACATGAGGACATGGGTGTTCTTCGCATTTTGCTACTATGGAAATGTGGCCGCCGTGGCCAGGAGTCATACCTACGCTTTCAAGCAGTCACACAACACCGAATGGCTATAGGCTACCACAGCAGCCGAAAGCAAATAGGCAAATGGGCAGCAAAAAGATTATTTGCTACGCAAGTTTATAGCCATCAGAGGCGTCACACTGCATATGAACTGCACAGTTATGAAAATAAACCGATGGCTTATGTTATTAGGCCAAAATTTTCAATGGCGTGCGTTTTTAATTACGCATGCCAGCACTGAGAGTTAGGACGGAATTATGCACGCGTGCAATGTCTCTTGATCGTCCACATGAATCTGCTTTACCGAGCGAAACTTAACACAATGAACTTCTAGCGAGACCTGTGCACAGAAAGTAAGTACTAACACTCGCACTCACCTTTGTGAAAAGAGTATTCTAGATTCAAAGTAATAGTAACTACTTTCGCCCCGGCACTATTTTGGTAAAACGACCGCAAGTTGACTTGCCAGGCGAATTGCGAGATATATCTGTAGCAGAGAAGTATTTAGGCACAACATGCTAAAGTGTTGTAGAACTAGTAGTATGATCGAGTAGCGTCCCTTCTCATATTGGGCACAGTGCAGTGCAGATTCCTCCACTAAAGCAATCGAGCTGCCGCGACGTCAAAAGCCACTGACATCGCTCACGAAAGAACACTGCCCGGTACGAGGCCATCTTCTCTTATCTCTCTCATACGACCCACGTTCTAACGCAATTATACACAACTGAAACAGCCATTACCGCATCAGAAACATTGTCATTGAAAGGCTACCACTTTACTGTATCAGTAGCTCATCGTCATGCTTGTGGTAGGCGCGCAAATAGAATGTCAGCTAACGTTAGCACCAAACTACTCAGCGAAGTCGACGTGACCAGGACGAGAAAATCTGGTCAGCATGCTGCATTCTCCCAGAGCAACAATAACAAATTAGAGCTTGGCCTCCGAGATGGCACTATTATGAGGCAAAATTTTGAGAGTAATTTTATTTGTGGCAATGGTCGAGACACGGCGCAACCTTCATAATGGTATTAGAATAGTATACATGAGTACAGTGGCTAGTAAAACTTTCTAGCCACTATAGCTTCGGTTTAGCTCATCGTTTTTGCGGAAACTCTCCAAGCTCGAGTAAATATCCCGTTAGTAATAGTGCAGTTGTTGATTAGCTTCCGGTATTTTATAAGGTAGAGATACACTATAAAAATGTTGTAGGCCCATGTGCTCAGAATTGGGTCCACGTTAAAGAACCCCAGGTGGTCGAACTTTCCGGAGCCCTTCACTACGGCGTCTCTCATAATCATATGGTGGTTTTGGGACGTTAAACCCAATATATCAATCAATCGATAAATATGTGTGCGCGCATTGTGGTGCGGCAATGAAAAGTAAAAAAAGTGCTCCAAAATTACGTGTCACTTGTTCTACTATTGTCGGCCGCAATTCAATTTAATTCAATTTTATATAGGTTCAGCGTTTGGTATTGGGGCGTAAGTAAACATATCTTGTGTTGCCTCTGTGTGCACTGTTTATTCTTTATAATGCGCCATATTACTACATGTTATGCAAAAAAGTAATAAAGAAAACAAAGTGTATGTAAGTCAGCGTGTGTGGAGGTGTGCGAACTGTTGATAGTATTAGCTGCATTTTGTACGTAAGAATGCACTGTTCACTGAGCGTGTGTGTGTGAGTGAGTACTATGTGTCTCGCGGATCTTGAGAGGCCAGGCCACTCTGTGTCTCAACAAACGTCATCAGACCAAGCTTTTTTTGTATTTCACCATTTAAAGTCATTCCTCTATTTCAAGACGATCATTGACGACATTACCATTTCTTCTTTAATGAAGCTATAGGGGCACTTCATTTTTTTAGGAGTGGTTGATGAGCCTCGAGGCCCCACTGGTGACATCTTGTTTCAGCTGTCCAATACATCTTTAAAATCTGCAACAATGATAACTACCCAACTTACCTTTCTAACCAAAACTCGAGACATTGACGAGGATGCATGTCAATGCTATTTTCTTTGTTTTGCGTATTAGAAATGGATCTTGGTTTTACATGAATGTTTCGGACGTCAAAATCACACATATCGAAAAATTTATTCTGACAGTGTGGCCGAAAATCAACGCTCCGCAGTCTTTACAGGACCACCTCTTTCCATGTCCTGTAGTGGTAACATGAATGGCGAGACGCAGAGCCGGTAGGCGGCATATCATTCAGGTGGATGTGCTATTCGTATCGTTCGCCAAGCGTGCCAATCTCTTCGCTTTTCGAGGTAGCACTCGGCCAGCGCGGAAGACTATTGCGTAGGCGAAGGCTGCTGCGATGAAGACCACAATAAGGCCGTAAAGCATCAGTGAGCGAAGCGATTGGCCTAGAAAACGCCACTGCTCGTCGGTTTCTGAGTCGGCGCTGCACGCATTGATCTTGTTTTCACCTGCGAAAAACAGGTCTTCTTTTAAAAATAATTTTCATGGGATGCAAACACATCACAACGAACCCACTTTATTGACAGGTGACCTACTGCTTACAATGCCCATGTTTTTTAGGCAGTCTCTCTCGCGTTCAAATCGTGTCGCGTATGTACAAAGCCACTTAATAAAATAGCACGAATTGTAGTAGGTTTCAACCACACAATGTAAGGAGCAGAATAGCTCTGACGTCGGATATTTTTCAGTTGATGTGCACAATGACACACTTTTCAATTGTCACTAAATAAACATTTTGAATAAAACTCAATCAATCCTGCTTTTAAAGCAGATGTAGTTATCATTTGAAGGAAATAAGCTTACTAAAAATTAAACACGACAATTTGTTTACATAATGTACAGCGCTAAACATTTACAATGCATAGACAGGCTTGATTCCGCGGATTGTAGTAGTAGTAGTAGTAGCACACCTATTTTAGACGTAAACTGAAGCCCGAACATATCGACCACCTGCGCGACCAGTCGGCGCTGTTCTTCCCTTTCGGCGCCAAACCACTCGAGGAAGGTGGCGGTGGACTGGTGAGGGTACGGTAAGAGCCTAATTGCTGAGCTGTTGGGCAGTAGAAAAAAACACAGCATATACATCAGAGTGAATGGTGATTAGTGGGGTGAAGTGTCAGTTAATTCACCCGTCCGTGCTTCTGTCCGTCCGTTCATTCTTGCTTCCATCCGTCAGTCCATTCATGCAGACGTTCATGCTGTCGTCAGCCTGTCCGTGCTTCCATCTGTCCGTCCGTGCCTCTATTCTGGACTCTATATCCTTGCTTCACTCACCCACACATCTTTATTCGCATCTTTGCGATGCGTGTTTTGTGTTTTAGTAAACACTTGGTTCTACTCCACCCACCTGCATTCTTGCTTTTTCCCTTGCCCAAACTTTGTTTAAATTGAGTTTTAATAATTAATTAACAACCGCAAAGCTGCTAAGTCTTGTCATAACAGCCACTCTATGTTTCTGAGTGGTACTCTCAATTCAATGTGCTTTATATAATAATGTCAAATTGATGTCCTGACAATTAAATTGTTTGAATTCTTAGCCGTTTTTTACTCGTTCACTGTTGATCTTAAAGCTATGCTAAAGGCAATGTCGTGCGATAACCTCATAGCTGATTATTTGTGGTGGAAAGGTCTATTCACTCGGCCTTCATTATTTGAGCTGTCTAACACAATGCCCATACATAGCGCTTTGATTTGTCTGGTAACACCCATAAGGAGACAGATTGGCAGTGATTTCGTTCACCTAAAAAACGTCGGACAGCTGCTATGCTATCACACTTATGTCTTCGGGATGGCTTTAAGCTTTCCCATAGAAGAGTACCTACAGTACTCTAAATAGCTAACCACTTATTCTAAACACACACACAGTGGCTGATTGTCACCACTAGCCTGGGACCGTCCAGAGCGTTGTTTTTTTCCATGTGTCACCTTCAAGTGTGAAGCCCAAAAGATGGCTTTCAGCTCTCTCACAGTAGATAATCGAGTTCTCTAAAAATCGTTAACTCGTTTTTCTAAACACATATCATGGGACGGTTGATTCTCTGCAAGGGTAGAGTACCAGAGACTGAATCGTTAACCTATTTTTTTCTAAATACACTGATCTCCAGTGACAGTCTTTGTCCTCCAAGTGAATAATAAGGACTGGGATGGCTTTCTTGTTTCCCCCAAAATAGTCTAAATTGTTAAACACGTTTTCTTCACACACGGTTTCACTCTTGGGACGGCATTCTGCTCTCCCATAACAGAGTACCAAGTACTCTAAGACGAAAACAATTTTTTTTCAACAAATGACGCATTATTTACACGCTGGGAACGTTAAGTCGAAACAAGCGGTCTTAAGATGAAGAATACTCATAGACGCACTACATAGGAAAAAATATCCCCACCTCCTCCAAGGTAGAAAATGCGAATCCATTTCGTAGCGTCCATAACGGCGTTTCGCACGTGAAAACCCAGCGTTATAAAAAAATTGGCAGCATATCCACGGAGCGAATGATGGAGAGTGGGGCGAAGCATTCGTCCGTTCATTCGTTCTTGCTTGCGTCCGTCCACGTGCCCGTCTGTGTGACCGTCCAAGCGTCTATCCGCCCGTCCGTGCGTGCGTCTGTTCATGCGTCCATCCCTGCGTTCGTCCATGCAGCCGCCCCTGCGTCCGTTCATGCAGCCGCCCCTGCGTCCGTTCATGCGTCCATCCATGCATCTGTCTATGTGTCCGTTCGTCCATCTATTCAACACTCCAAGTACCACCATCTCGCATCTTTTCATCATATATTCCCCATATAGAAGCACCGCCATCCAGCGGACATTCCAAGGACTAAATGAGGAGTGGCACACGCACACTTTTTTACGGCTTTCGCTTGGTGTCTACTTCCCACCTTTAACCACCTCGAGTTCATGGTATACACTAGTTCACTGTATTCATGGCACTGCGGCCCAACACTCGCTAATCCTTTCTAAAACCAAGGAGTTTACACCCAGCGAGTATAACGTAGAAACCTTTTCCTGTCAGATATTGCTCAATGCACATGCCAATGACTGCTAATGGAAAATGATAGACAGGAGAATTCGGCTTTTACTTTCTTGTGGCTTGCGCTTCGTATCTACTTCCCACCTTTAACACCCTCGAGTTCATTCATGGTATATACTAGTTCATTGTATTCATGGCACTGCGGCTCAACGCTCACTAAATCTTTCTAAAACTAAGGAGGTTACACCCAGCGAAAATAACGTAGCAACCATTTCTTGTCAGATAGTGCTCAATGTACATGCCAATGGCTGCTAATGAGAATTGCAGCGCGCGCGTAGACTAAAAGCCGAATGCTCCTTTCTTTCATTCCCTATTATCAGCCATTGGTATGTACATTGAGCACTATTTTTTATTGTTCAACAACTCACAGAAGAAATCTCTCACTTGCACCACCTTGGAGGTCAAAATTTTATACTTGTTACATACTGCAACGGCTACAAGGGACGAATGGGTGCCGCTATAAAGAACTTCGCCACTAAATGTTTTTTTTTTCTTACACCACGCAGCCAATAGCGCCGTTAGCCGCACGTGGCGTTCTCTGTCGCGATAAACATGGTATGCGTTTCCAGTTCTAGTAGCTAGCATGCACGGTTAAGAAATACTATGAAGTGAACAAAACAAACAGCGCTCTCGGCTCGGTGTTGGCGTTTCACAGCGGGGTCTCAAGCCCAGATTTCCGGATGTTCTTGAGAGGCTTCCAGCCAGCGAACGGTTGAGAGTGATGCGCGAGCGCACGGGATAGTGAGGCGCAAGGAGAAGAGGCAGCGAACGCAACAGAAGGAGCGGTGAAGGCCTACATCTGCCCTTTCCTACGCTTTCTCGCACTAAATACTTGGGTTGCTAGAGGCGAGGATAAGCTCGCGCGCCCGCAGCTGTTCCTATTGGAGAGAGTGTGAGGGCGGAGAGTGAGATCGGCGCTGCAAACGCTGCGGACAACGCCGAATGCCTGATATAGCCCGATAAAGAAATTCATTCGCTTTTGAAAAAAAAAAAACAATAGTTCGGGTATTGCTAACATACAGTTTTGCAATTCCGGACACACTGTTTGTGCCACAACATGACGTGTAGCAAACGAGAAAACACACAGAAAAACGAAAACATGGGTGGAGATGCGATTTTAAGAGTCCTGCTCAAAACGCTATGACGTCATAGATTTTTGAAGGCTCCTGCTGGGTCTTACGTAGCTTCTCATTGTCAAAAAGAAGTCCATTGTCACCTGTGAGAGCAGAAGACCTAGCATGAGAAGTTTCAAAAAATTTCATGGAGCCACTGTTATAATAAAACGAAAAATACATTTCAAAATTTTCGACGTCGCACGCGAGATTCCAGCCCGAAATTCAAAAGCTAAACTTCAACGTTGATTTTCGGTGCTAGTAATGAAGATATGACAGTGAAACACAAGGCAATATAGTTATCAGAGTACCATTTATCAATTTAAACTCACTGTTGCTCTTTAGTTTTACTTTAAAAGAATATCTCTGATCTGGCTTGAACAACCACATACAACATTTTCACGAGGAGGAAGGGTAGAAAGGGTGTTAGTTTGTGGAAAGTGTGCGGTGTCAGATTTTCAACTTGAGGTAGGACCTGTGTCGTTTTTATGTATGTTTGTTATACCGAAGGGCTGTCTTTCGAATTAGAAAAAAAGCTATAGGTAGTATATACACGCACCTTCTTCTTGGAGGTACACATTCCAATTTTAAAGGAAGAAGAGTCACAATATTCGGGCCCATCTAGACACCCCCGCCGACGCGAATGACGCTGAATCTCACGCCTCTTTATCCTGTGCAGCTATTTTCTTCACTGGAGCTCTGGACATTTTTGAGTGAGTTATTTCCAAATGAGCTAAGGAAGCCAGTAATTAAAGATTTCCAGACTTTGCATCCTAATATACTGTGTGTTTAGCAAACCCACTAAATGTCGTACGACACTGTTTATAGCCTCCTAAATGTACAAAAAAATGACGGTCAGGTGAATCGTATACTCCAAATGCGGAAATCAATATGTAGATGCCTTAGAAATATTTTAATTACCTTTACTAGACGAGGGCAGCGCTTGTTCCGAGACCCGTTCCATGACGTCGGTACTCAACATTCTAGCGTCATTCGCCTCCATCTTGGCAGGTTTCGGGGGACTGTCCGACGATGCCGCGGTAATGCCGGCTTCCAGTGAACGTGCAACCCCTTCGCTCAGTGGTGCGACGTTTTCGACGTCGACGCTGATGGGCGCCTCTACTTGCTTATCGTCAGCGCTACTGTTTTCTTTGTGGGAACTTTCATTGTGTGACGTGGCCGCTGAGTCATCGCTGGTGTCGTCCCGTGTTGTCGACCGGCTGCTGTTGCCCGAAGCCATTCTCGCTTTGTTGGCTCCCTGGTACGATGATAAATGATGCTCCTTGTATGATTGGCAGCTACCCTCTAAGGGGGATCAGAGGCGATCGCCCACCACTGTCACGCTGTTGCTTAGCCTCAAACCAGGGTTCAAGCATACACGAGGAAGTGTAGCACCGAAGGTGATGTCAGTCTGCTAGCTGGTGATAACGGAGCCATAGTCACCGAAATTAAAGGACGTAGCCATACAGTTAAAAAATAAATATGAGTGGTGTAAGGGCAGTAGAACTTGAAAGGACTGTCACATCAACACTAGTCCTCTTTGCAGTGATACGTTCTGGTAGCCTGAATTTGTGAATAGGCACATGAAGTCGCTGCAACACCGAAATGACCTCCCTGGAACGACGAGTGCGTGACAAAGTCACACCTGCCTTATACACTTTCTTGAAATAAAGGAGATGTTTTGTGGCAGTGGGGGAAAAGGAATAAAAATAATACAAACTCCTGCCCTATGTCTATATTTTTTTCTTTCTATAAGTGCCAAAAGTGTTCAATGTTTTGCCTAAAGCCTTAAATTGGCTAATTGTGCGACTTCAGACGCGGATTTCAAAGCATTCGAACTTCCATGACTTTCTGTTCCATATGAATAAGATGTTTTATTGCGCTGCTAATCAATGACATCTCATAGTTTTGCAGTGGTTGTCAATAAGCTATTCTATTGTGATGAGCACCTGGCTGATGACACTGGCCATTGTGCCCTCAATGGAGTACCGGTGCTGATCACAGCTTCTTCTTGAGCAGACAGTGAAAGAGAATTTTCTCACATCATACGTAATGCCACGCTAATACATTAATATAACACCGATGAACTCCAACTGGCGCCTACGGATCCTTGCTGTTCATTGCTGAAGGACGCAATCATCCACACGATTTTCTCGTCATCAAGCTACAAAGCTGTATTGACTGTGGGTTGTAGCATTGCAAAGACAAACACATTCAGCTATCGCTTTGGAAAATGGAGTTTTCCATCACTGTAACTATCATGAGACTAAACATAAGTTTTTTGCGCCGCAGCTTTAATTCCACCAACATAGCTGTTCCTTTTAGATACAGTTTTAGCGTTTACATGACGTTTTATATTAAATTCAGTGTTCCAGAAAATCACTTCAATATTTATCATAATGCATCACTTGTCAATGCGCCCCAGCAGTTCATCATGTATTACCACTTTATTTCTTTCTGTAGTAGTGCCGCTCTTTAACAGACCCAGTGCTGTTTAGTAACTGTGTTTTTTTCTTACACGATATGCATTTATTTTAATAGAAAAGAATACAAATTCTATTGCCGCAGCTATAGAGAAGACAAAAAGAGGATTAAAACATGCGCTGGTTTATAATTAGTCCTGAAGCTTTCATGTGTGTTTTTGACATTGTTGATTTGATGATTTAGCGCTTCATACATAAATAAAAATAAGTTAGTTACAAGTTATGTTCTCGGGGAAAAACATGAAGCGCCGCTTCTCTTTTCCTAAACAATAAACGGAGGAATGAGTGCTGCCATCTCGTGTCTCACTACTGAAAATAAAGTTGTACTTGAGAGCAGGCCTTTGACAGGCAGCGCCATGCGCAGGAGTAGTGTGGTACCGTTGGCACGCCAAATCAATACGGATGTGTGGCTTCCGAGCAGTGCCAAAAATTTTTTGTTAGATGTCTCGAAGGCGATGTATCAATTGGCGTGTCTACCTAAATAAGTTCCCACAAGGTGGCACCCTTGTTTAGCCACTGTGCCGTTTCTCAACGTTCAGTAATGGTAAGTAAGAAGCTGAAGTTATTATCGTAGATATTGCACCACCGCAATATTTTTTGTTACGGTGGCCAAACCATGGCCGATACCCAATTGCACTATGCGCTTTTTCACCTGTCTGCGTTCTTATCTTAATGATAATAACGATAGTGCTCCCGAGATGACTGATGCATTACCACTCGAGCGTATTGGTTAAGAGGGAAATAAAATACACATTGACATCTTGTTTCTTCGCTTGTATTCTCTACTGGGGCGACGCAATGGGGAATACGTAAAGTAAATTGTCTGAACAGCTGTATTCGCAATAACAACACTCTAACGAACCAGAAAACTGCTGCCTTTCAGTTGCATAAATTTGAAAAATATCCACGGTTGAAGTTGAATCACTAAAGCGACAATCTTCACCATTTTCCACGCCATCCTCGTGTTTGCTTCGACTAGAAACAACCAAATCAATAAAATAGGTCTGTGCTATTCACTTTGCCTAAACCAGGTGATGTAAATATAGAGTTACGGTGCGATTCACTTAGCTTCACTCATAGGTACATGTTGTTCCAATTGAAAACATTCAATTACCAATCACAGGAACTCTAAGTGATTACGGTGGGCAACATGACAAAATCAATACTCCAGTGTTAGCAAAGTGTGACTGGAAATTAAATTTCAATGTGAATGGTCGTACTCGCTATACAAGAACTATTAAATGATCGTCTTTAGAAACGTTCAACCTGCTCGCTGCATTGTGCGTGTTGAAATATGGACATATTACATACAAAGGATTGTTTGCGAATATAAGGTGAACAAAGTAGAGGAGAAAGCTATTTTTGCACTTAATCGGGAAAGTGATGGCGGCTTAAATGAACGAATATTTGCGCAAGTTTCTATGAATATTGACTTGTTTAACAATTTTGCTGCTATAAGTGCAAGGTGATTTCTGCCTAGGTTGGTTAGGTAGGCAAGACTATTTGTATTTAAGGGCTCACAATATAGCTCTTACGTAAACTTTAGCCTCGTAAGTAATACAGTGTGGTGGTGCCTGTAAATTAGCTTTTTTAAACAACTGGCTAACATAGCTCAATCAATCTTAAATATTCGGAAAACGCACACAGTGCCGGTTTCCTTTGTTAATCTTCAAGTTGGTCGCATAAACATTAATGGTGTGGGCCCTATATTAAACATGTATAATTGAAAATGGGCTACTGTATACTTTCAGCTTCACCAGCTGGCCCTGCAGCGGTGGTCTAGTGGCTAAGGTACTCGACTGCTGACCCGCATGTTGCAGAATCAAATCCCGGCTGTGGCAGCTACACTTTTTATGGAGGCGAAAATGCTGTCGGCCCGTGTGCTCAGATTTGGTTCCAGGTTAAAACCACAGGTGGTCAAAATTTCTGAAGCACTCCACTACAGCGTCTCTCATAACCATATGTTGGTTTTGGGATGTTAAACACCATATATCAGTGGATCAATAAATCAACTTTGATCATCTGTGGTGGTGCTTCATTATTATTTATATAACATCACCGGGGAGCTCTTGTTGTCTTCTCAATAAGGTGACATATGCCGAAATTAGCATGAAATGGCACAAAAGCTGGATAAAGTACAATAAAGGTTGTAACGCGAAAATCCCGAAATGCCTGTCGTCTAGGTCATCACTTTCAAGACAGGGTCTTCGTGCTTTTGAGGCTCTTACATTTACCTAAAATATAAATCACACGAAGTTGGTGTGGCAGTACACGATGATGAACACAAATGACAAGTCGTTGCACGAAAACATTCACATGCATCTCGTATACCTTATTAATGAAGTAAAAAAGTGTACATTTAGGAAGTCGTTTTCCTTGTTAGACACAACATTATTGGCATTCAACGGAAAAAGCCGGCCACGAAAATTATAATAATGTTGTAAAAGTCATGCGGTTTTATTCATGCAGTAAAAGACAACAATATGGTCCGAAAATATGTCGTCATAAACATATATTGTGCAAAATATATCATACTATACGTAGTTCTAAGAGGTTCAAAAACTATGGCACAAGATTTCGTTACATCGAGCTCGTTCAAGCATTTTTTCTAAAACAGATATTTTGAACATGTCTTCAAACATGACATCTTTTGTTATACCAATAAACGCCACAACAAGCAAATTCAAGACCTTCCACTTTACGATATTAACAAGAGCGGAGATCACAGCTCTTCGTGCCGCATTGTAATTCACCAGTAATCAACAGCCACAAAAAGTGGACAATTTTCACCGACTCTAAGGCGGCACTGCCATCCCTATATATCACCTTTACGCCGTGGCCCCTATGAACAACCAGTGTCAGAGATTACAGATAATACTCACCATTTAATTAAAAAAACATGAAACAGCCTTTCAATGACTTCCAAGTCATTGTGGTAAAATTGGCAATGAACGGGCCCTATGAACTGCCTGTTCTATCAAATATGAATTCCGCTCTTCAGAACTGACGCTGCATGGAAACTGCGCATGCTTACTCGCAAGCGCACCACATCGCAATAGAATGAGCCACATTTCACCCACGCACGATTATGTTGGACGCAACGCTCAGTCTTCGATTTCCTTCAGAACTTCGCCGACGAGGTGCCACAATGCTGTTCAGGTTATGGTTGGGTGTCGCATTTACCAATGTGTACGCGTTTCGCATAGGAATGGCCGACACTGCTGCTTGTGACCATTGTGGCAGCGACAAAACAACTTGGCATATTCTGTGCGAATGCCACCAATACTGTTCACAGAGGCAGTCACTCTGCAATGCACTTTACGAACTGGACAACCAGACTCTTTCGGAAGAAAGAATCCTGCGCTACCGACAGGACATTATGTCACAGAAGAAAGCTCTAAAGGTGCTCCTGCGCTTCTTGTGCTCAACCGGCCTCTCCAAACGACTATGATCGGAACACTCTGCATAGTGTGTGAAGGCGTATTCGTTTTTCTAATTTATTTTATATCTCTTTATACATCCTCTTTCGACCCTCATTTTCCCACCCCTGTACAGGGTAGCAAGCCAGTTCTTCCAGGCTAACATCCCTGTCTCTTCCTTTTATTAACTTCTCTCTCTAGTATAAGACACATATTTTATAAGCCAATTACTGAAACCTAGAAAAAATGACGTGTAGCAAATGAATCGGTGATAACAGAAAACGACATGAAATGCTTAAATGGTCTTGAGCTCCATTTGGCAGGAGTAAGTGCAAAAGACCGCAAAGCTCAGCTTTCTTGTGGTGTTACTTAATAGAAGTTATGTGAAGTAGTGAACATTCCTATGCATGTATTTGTTTCTTTTTTGTCAACGTCCCGACAAAGGCATGTGATGGGTTCCACCTAATCAGGGACCTTTTGAAGAGGCTCCATTCAGGATGCCAGCGTGAAATCCTGAGCACTATAGCACGCGCATAATGAATAGCCGAGTGCTGAAGAGTGTCACCTTGTTGGGAGAAGATATTTAATTTGGGTTGCCTTCCGTAGAAGCTGGGCTTCCTCGAAAAATGCAGCACCTTGACAGGCTTCAGCGTGTCCTCCAGAGCGTTAAAACTAATTATAAACTTTTCAATAGTGACACTTACGTACGCGCTTGCATGGTTATGTTTGTATGCGCTTTAGGAACAACAATGGATAATATAAATAAATCGAGGCACTAATGAAATATGAGCTTCGTGTAAACCAATGTTTTTATTTAGAGCTCTGGCTATAAGGCATTGGCCAGTACAGTCAAGGCACACAGCTGCAGGTGATGAAAGCACATACCATGCTTCGAACGATATACTCGGGAAGCCTGTGAAATATTTACTTTCTCGTGCTTAAATTTGAAAAACCGTTGATACACGAAGGCAAATATGCGGTTTTGCCAGGCTACATTGAAACAACGTATACGTGCGGCCTCCCAGGTGCGCACTGGAAACTGTTCGAATACACCTGCTGCAAGTTGCTGAACGTGCCGAGGAGTAGTTCAGCAGACTTAGTGTTGGCAGTGATGCGTTACAAGCCATGACATTACCGGTAACGCATTTTTTTATAACTTAGCAACGTGCTTATTGAAATTTCGAACAGGTAACGGGCACTAACGTTACCATTTTTCGGTAACGTGTAGTGTCATACTACTCGTTATTTTTTGTGATCCGTAGTAAATATCTTACCTGAGCTCGCCCCTGCGAACTCTTCGGTCGAAGCACCTGTCTGCGGTTGGCCTGCCAGCTTCGCAAATAAAAGCCCGGGTGGAATCGCCTTAGTTCGAAAAACTATGGGAGCGATTGTCTTTAGAACGCCGAGTATGTGTGTAAGTGGGAAGGGGGATAGGGGGGAGGGCATCAGCACACAAACCTTGAAGAAAATCGCTGAATTCGCCATGAGAAATTCCAAGAACGTTCTCTTCGTGGACGTTGATTTTACACATGGTAAATTCGTGGCACCTGTGCCTTTTCGTGTCTTAAAGAAAGGTCGGCCGAGAAAGCATAACCGCAAGGGCTGGCTTACTCTATATACCATGTGCTGCTGATCATGACATCAAGAAAACGATTTTTCCGAAAGGCGTGCGCACGGCGTTGGTTACGGAGGGGAAAGGGGGAGGATGGCGAAGTGATGTTGGCACCTCTTAGTTATCAGCCCCATGCATTAAGCCCCATGCATTAAGCCCCATGCATTAACTTAATAGAGGAGGGGGTCCACGCAAGGAACTTTCATACTACCTGAAAGATAACCCTGGGCACGGTCATTTATCAATGTGGCAAGGTGAAAACAGCATTCGCAATGTTCCAGTGACAGAGAAGCACACCCTCTGAGGACAGCGTGGTGAAGAAGCAGCCACGGCGTAGAGTCACGCTATGAGCTTGACCCCATGGCAGGAAGAAAACCTTGAAAAAGGTTGTGAGTGAAACGCGAAACAAGTTTTTTTTTTTCGTATAACGCAAATAATTGTCACACTAACAGCGGTAACCACCAAAACCTATTGATACCACTGTCCCCAACAACACAAACACACAAACAACGCTGTCACACAAACAATGCTAGTCACGTCTAAAATAACTGCAGTTACAGCTAACCACATGGTTCAAGGACCAGTGACATCAACTTGACGCACGTGGAATTTTTTTTTTGCGTCAAGGCGTACTTATCAAGCCCTAGTAGCGATTATGTACTAATTTTGCAACAGAGAGACGAAATAACTTTTGTGATATTGGATATTATGACGAGTATCGAACCCAATTTGAACGAAATGGAAAGCCTGCCAATCTTTAGCGCTGCCAGCGCTGCCAAGTGCTTACCTGCCATGGTCCCGCCCCATGCTATCACGTGATAGCATGAAATGGTGAAGCTAGTTTCAGTTGACATTTCATCTGCTCGGCACCCACGTGTATAGGCATGTCTTCGGCACACCACTTTCGTCGCCGCCGTCATCAGCGCCCACAAGCGACGACAGAAACAGTGAACTACAATGCCGCAATAGTGGCAATGCGCGTCGTGGCGTATCACTTTCGGTTCGATGCTCTTCTGAGCAGTGATTCTGAAATTGATGCCGAACCGAGGAGCAACGAGGAAGATGGAGACGCACGCTTGGGTCACGCTGATTGTTGAGACACATGAACGCTGCGCACCTGTCACTTGTTCACGATAATCGTTGCTTCATTTAATAACATTCACTTTCATGACTTTGCAACAAATCACCCGAAGCGGCATAACAAAAAAAAAAATAGCCACGCCTGCGCGTAACGCGCAGCACAGTCACAACGAAAGCATGAAGAGCGGCCTTTTAGAGCCTTTTCTGAACATTCTTTTGGTAAAAGCTAGAAGTCCTTGTTACTGGGTACCCACTACGGCATACATACCCATTTCTTTGCAGTAGGCCAGCATTTTCTATGCTATGGCTTTCGCCATTCTTCGGAGAAGCGCGGCCTCCGCTAAACACTTGCAACAAATTTTGTGCGAATTTCATGTTGTATTCAGTGGCATAATGACCATCAAAAGTTACGCTTGAAGTGGGTATGTGCCACAGTTAGTAGGTGATGAAGAACAAGCTTTTGTAATGTGTAGGAGCAATGGACGACTCAGTGTTACGCGATTGATAATGTGTGGTGCCTGGTTGTTCCTTTGCGGTTTAAAGCACTTTATTACTCATATTAACGCGATTCCTTTTCTCAAATCAAGGCTGCCTAAGGCAAGTTTGCGTGCGAGTCCGAAGCGGCGGCGTGGCTCAGCGGTAGAATACTGGGCTGGCACGCGGCGGACACGGGATTCACACATACACGCTGCACGAACCAAGCAAAACAAAGCAGGTGAAGCTGTAGCCAAGCAGCTAGGCGTCACCTCCGAACGGTGTACCCCATGCAGGCACCACAATGCCAACACTAAAATTGTCGTCGTCAACGTTGCTCGCTCATCGTCACTCGTTTCCTGCGTTTTGGCCTAGGAGCTAGCTGAACACGTGAAAATACTGTTGATGTCATATAGCCTGGAACGCGCCGTTTAACCTTGGATGCATTCAGCGCTCGAAATTGAATAACTTCTTTGTAAGGGTCGCCATTCATACTTCGCAAAAAAAAAAGAACTTATGCATATTAAGTAATCGAATGAACGCCATATCTTGATTGATACAAAGCAGAAATAACCGTAATTACCCCCGTATTCACAAAGGCTCCTCGTCTCGACTTTCACCCCTCACTTGACAGAGTTGAGCACTGCGCCACTTCTCGGCTGAACATGACGCTGCGCTGCTCGAGAATCGCACCACATTATCGCTGATATGCAGTGACTTGCCGTACCTAGAGATGGCGCTTCCATTGGCTTTTTCTAGTGGAGGTGAAGTGTTAAGTGAAGGGAGATCCTGAATACGGAGTTTAGTCTCCTAAATGTGGTCATGGCAAACGGGCAATACCTCGACAGATTTTACATTTAATGCATTATACCACCCAGCAGCCCGAAAAGCACTTTAGTTTTCATAATGAGTGCATAATTTACGGGTAAGAATAGCGAACGTGTTAAGGGCGGAAGAACCAAATTTACTACCGGTCACTCTGCACAGTTAGCGACAATGTAAAATGCAAATATTACCGTTACAAACAAATCATTTTGTGTGTGAACTGTATGCGCAAATAATGAATAAAGTAATATCGTTAGAAACTTGTGGAGTACAGAAAACTATTTTTGAAAGACCACTGAATAAGCACCAGTCTGTTATAAATGCTACATAATAATTTTTAAGAAGTTATTATTTGTACTAAACGACATTTTTAAAATAACTTATCTCTTTCGATTTCAAACTGCAGTTACGCTTCTAGTTATAGAAGTCCTAAGGGTAGTGGCTGATTTTGAACACCTTAACAGGGTATACTCTATGCAACATTGGCACTGGCCTTTATAACATACAGTTGACTAACACAGGCTGAAAATGATGACGTAAATGGTCGCATTTTTGGCGGTGATTCTACATGCGAAAGACCAATAAAACATTTTTTTATTAGTACAAACCTTGCGAATCTGTTTTGCTACAAGAATCAGCCATTAGAATTACTGTGAATGTCTTGAGAATTTGTTTATATTTATTTGCGGATAGCATTGATAATTGAATATCATATGGCGTATAGATTACTAAAAATGGCTTCATTATGGGCCGAAATGTCGGACGTAACTCTACAGGCAACTTTTGACCACCTTGGAAATGATAACGTGTGGTTCACTTGTGCGATAAATTCGCTTTCAATAAACTTTCCGTATATAATCACTGTTTTGATGAGTGGTTTTGCGTGAAAAATATACTTGAAATTCAAAAGAAATTCATATTATGTTCCTGGTGCAAATGCGCATTTAAGCTGTTTGTTTTGGAATAACTGCCATAACTGCCGTGGTTACGTTCGTAACGTTTTTTTTCGGTAATGATAACGTGTTAGATTTGTTGTGGGTAACGTGAGGTGGTAGCGCGTTTTCTTTCGCGTGTATGTGATATTGTCGTGTGGAACGTATCCTTAGTAACTTTTTTTGAGTAACATATGCAATACTGAGTGTGCCCCGCCGCAGTGGTCTAGTGGCTAAGGTACTCGGCTGCTGACCCGAAAATCGCGGAATCGTACCCAGCTGCGGCGGCTGCATTTCCGATGGAGGCGGCAATGTTGTAGGCCCATGTGCTCAGATTTGGGTGCATGTTAGAGAACCCCAGGGGATAGAAATTTCCGGAGCCCTCCACTACGGCGTCTCGCATAATCATATGGTGGTTTTGGGACGTCAAACCCCACATATCAATCAATCAATACTGAGTGAATGGATACCTGCAGTGAGTGGGGCTCTGTGATGCAAAAGGCAATGGCCACTCAGCGTGACACTGCAGGTAATTTTTTGTAAACGCTGCTGTGTGTTTGTGATCACATGGGTATATGTTACTGCACGTATGCATCGAGTGCGTGAGGCTGTCTGAGCCTGCCATTGTTAATGTGAGATCAATATATTGGCTGTGTTCCAATCCTTAGACAGCACGTAGGTAGTCTACGCAGACAGCTTAGAAGACAGCTTCGAGCCTATGCTATCTGAGAAATGGAACACATCTTGACGGCTTCTACTCGACAATGCGCCACCTCGCGTCGAGAAGAGCATGGAATTTTTAAGAGAAAGCTGAAATGACCAAACGTAAATGCTGTATTTTCCGGCCTATTTCGTGTTAAAATATAAAGACAAAAATTAAGTAATACTCACGTTGACCGTCTGGAGAAGCGTCTCCTCAGGGGCAGACGGCCTTTCCGGCGAGATCTGATCTATCAGCGATTCACTGAGTCGCCATCTTGTTTGGACAGAAAAGTAGCCTGCATCGTATTTGTATACGATGCAGTCTTCTCGGAGCTGTCTATTTTGCCGGCTACGTGAGTATTAGAATGGGACTAAAGATGGCCGCCGCCCATTTAGGCGTCTATTTGGAAGTCTACATGAGTATTGAAACACACCCAATGTTGAGGTGTGCTTTTAATTACATATGTTAAAGCAAGTGAAATAGTCTAACAATACCTATAAAATCCGAAGAATGTTAGCTAGCTTGCAGCATCGTTGAGCAATCGGTTGCTTGAACAAAATTAAAATATTGGTGAAACACACATTATTGTACTGCTACCTCATGAGAGAAAAAAAGTTTTGAATTGTAAGGAATGAGCAACAACTAACGGGCAATCACCTGGTTAGACGACGAACACAGAGGACAGATAATTGCAAACAAAGTTACCAGCTATAGCAATAATTGTGTGGTTGAGTTTGTTGTCATAGCCAAACGCATCACACGTGACTCTGACTGGAATTTGTGTAGACGAATATGGCACACGTATATGGCTCCTAAGGCTATCTCGGTGTCGTTGAAAACGTTTGACTATCGTGATCGTCGGCGACAAATTATTTGTACGGCAGCATCCCGTGTGGTTATATCGGGAATAGTCATTATGGTCATACAAGATACCTGCCACTTGATTAGTTCAAATTTCCCCAAGATCGCCACTCTATTCGCAGATTGATAGGGTAAAAACTGACCAAGGCGACGAATCAGGTTCGTGCGTGGTGTTTAAGAGTTTCAATCATGCTTGCCATGAAGCTTAAACGGGCACCTCAGCATCACTTCTCGCTGCTTAATCGTGAACTGCTCCACTTATGAAAACCACAAGGATTATCACGAGGATACGACTGACACAGTATTACCGTCGCAATGTTTGGTAAGGCCACGAAAACGGTCACTGATGCGCAAGTTAGTGATAGTTGTTCTCCGTGAAAGAATACCTGAGTACCCAATTGACATTTGTAATAATTACTTTGTTTATTGTGTAATAAAAATTTCAAGTGTGTGCAGCTGCTTGAAAAGAACCCCAAAAAGACGTTTAGTACCTAACGGGAGTGTTTTGCATACTGATACGATTCCGCCCCGCCTTCATTTGACATTCAACGTCATCTAGAGTCCCGGCAAAGGCTTTTAACGCCACACCCGCGAATAAATTATTTCCTTTTCCGGGACTTTACGACGTGGAGGTAAGGAGGCTTGAAAGAATGAACTGTAGTAACCACGCCTGGAAGGGCATGAAAGAAGTGACCTCCTTGAACAGAAGATTTAGTATACGCGGCCATCGCAAAGCCACTTAAGGAGGAGCGTGCCTGCTTGAAAAGGGAATTGTATTTGACAGTAAGCGAACAGTGATAGCAATAAAATAATTAAGAACTCCACTTAAATATCAGGATGATTCAGAGTGGGTGCAAAAACTCGTACTGGGAGTGGGCGTTGATCGAAGTTTGTCGAGAAGAATCAGTGTTACGAGAATTTCAAATATATCTAATATGCATGGTGATTTTTTTTACAGTGGGCTGTTTAAGCAAGGCTTAATATGTTGTGTAATCAACACCTTACAAAAATGGGAGATTCCTAAGCTTCGCCTTTAAGTGTCGAAAGCGATAGCGATATCTTGGCCTTAGTGCCGCACTTCAACCACTTAGTGCATACTTTTTATTGTGTGATGTTACTCAGAAGTTTAAATTGTGTTTTACCACAATGTAATCGATATAGTTAAAAGTGGCTTTTCTCAGTGAAGCTTAGCATATGGCTGAACTTTGTTTAACGAACTCGCTTCGAAGCCCGAGTAATTATGCGCGTGAAATATTTTCGCACTTGCTATGCACCCAATACGTTGTCTTAAAGGAAAAGGAATAGTAACGTTCGCGCCTTTTGTAATGGGTGGTGGTCTTGAAAGAGTTAAGGTCGTTATCACGATAACGTGTTGTGACGTCTGGATGCAATGAGCACTTGGGGCACACATTGTTACTAAGGTATTACAGTTTGTAATAAATGCCCAGCATTTCTTAGCAAACTTCGGCGACTTTGCATCTATCTATCTATCTATCTATCTATCTATCTATCTATCTATCTATCTATCTATCTATCTATCTATCTATCTATCTATCTATCTATCTATCTATCTATCTATCTATCTATCTATCTAGCCTATTACATTTAGCTCTCTTGGCCATTCCGATAATGGTATCAATACCAAACTTGGTATGGCATAACATGAAAGTATAAAGAATATATATGAAAACCATGACAAGCCTGTCATGTAAAAACATTGCTACATGCCACGCTCATGATGCCCTCCCGACCGTTTCGCTGGCGTCCCTTTTACCAAATTTGATATTATGGTACGTGAATGGATGACGAAGGTATGTGACTGGTGCAAATATGATAATCATTAGAAGCGTGCCATGTAACAAAACGACTACATGCCATGCTCATGATGGCCTGGTGGCCGTTCGGCTAGCTTCACTCTTACCAAATTTAGCATTACGGGACGTGAATGGATGGCGAAGGTATGATACTTGTGCAAACATATTAAACATGAGATGCGTCTCATGGAACAACATGACTAGATGCTACGCTCATGATGCGCTCGCGGCTGTTTCGCTATCTTTACATATGCCAAATTTGGTATTACGGGACGTCAATGAATGACGAAGGTTTGTGACTGGTTCAAACATGATAATCATGAGACGCGTGTCATGTGAGAAATTTACTTATGCCACAGCCAAGGCACCAATACATTTCCCCGTGATGCGGTGCGCGTGCTCGCCGGCGTTCGTTTCGTCGCGTCACGCAGGCGTTGCGACGCCAGGCGCCAGTTTTGCCATATATTCGTAGGCGTGCGCCGCGCTGCGTTGCTTTGACGCATGCGCGTGTCTGCGCATCCGGCATCCCTCCGTGACGAAAAGAGGGAGACGCAGTGTTGTTTGGGTAGCGCATCGGCGAGAATTTTGCGCTGGTGGCCGTCGAGCCGCGCCGATGGGCGCTGGTCACGCCGATCGCGCCCGGCGTCGGACTATAGAGTGCTCGCGTTTCTAACGTAGCTTCGCTGTGCTCAGCGTGCACGCGCGTCAACGCTACATAGGAGTATATTGGACCCTTCATGATGCTCTCGCGACTGTTTTGCTAGCTCCGCATATACCGAATTTCGTGATACGTGATGTCAATGGATGACGAAATATATGACTGGTGCAAACATGATAATCCTGACGTGCGTATCATGTACGACGTGAGAACATACCACGCTAATAGCGTACTCGCTGCCATTTCAATAGCTCCACATATACTAAATTTTTAATAGGGTGACGTGAATAGACGACGAATTTAAACGACACATCCAAACATAATAATCATGGCACGGAAGTCGTGTACGGCATCCTTTACCTCCGCCTCATAACATTGTGCTGATTTTAAAAGCGACATATCAACCTTTGTTATTCGTGCTTCGCATATCATCGATACCCTCTGTACGTGGGATCTGCCAATTTTTTATTGTTACTTGTTGTCTATTATTTATTTTATTTGCATCTTCCATGATGTCTAGGTCACGCGCGAGACTTTTTGTAGTAGTAGTAGTAGTAGTAGTACTTTATTTACAGTAAGCCGGATACAGAGCTTACTGCAGGGGCAAAGGGCTAAAGGCGAAAAGCCTGACAAAGGCCCTTGTCCCTCCGCAGTCCGTGACAGTGCAAAGCTTAAACATCAGCACTGGCAAACAATATATATTTTCAATACATTGATTTCAAGCAACCTGCAATTGTACACACAAAATTCAAACATAAATAGCATAAGAAGTTTACATAACACATTTCAAGAATTAGAGGTCACTCTCGTAAAAATTCACAACTAAACGATATCAATAAAACAACTCAAAAACAGACACAAAATGCATGCAGAGACAGTGAATTCGCGCTGTATACACTCGTATAATGACATAGAAGTTTATGAACAATTTAAGCATTTGCAGAGGCATGAGACTTCATTACGTAATTTCGATAGTGTAGACCGGTGGTTATGAATAAGTTCTTTATTTGTTTCCTGAAAGTCGCACTACTAGCCCTAAAGTTCAATTAATCTGCAAGGGTATTCAAAACCTGAGGTACCTGGTAAGCAACACTTTGTTTTCCATACTTGGTTCTTGTTCTAGGAGCTCGTTTCTTTTGTTCTCGCAGACTGTAGTGTGGTCTTTCGGTGCAACTTTCTTCATATAGCTTAGTCTTTTGTATTAACTGAAGCAATTTAAAATGATATAATTGATCAATTCTGAGTATGGAATGTTTAATGAATAGTGGACCAGTGCGCAAGTCTTGTAGATTCCCCCTGTATTTTTCAAAGCAGCGCAATATTTTTTTTGTATAGTTATTAACTTATGGTAATTCCTTTGTGATGTCGTTCCCCAGACTAACATCCCATAAGTTACTTTAGAATGGAAGAGTGCATAGTACATACTTATTTTTAACCTCAATGGGATTAAGTGCATTGTTCTAAAGAAACAACCAACTATTCGCGCTAATGCGGTGATCAGATGATTTACATGTGTGTTCCAGTTTAATTCCTCCTGAAACCATACACCAAGAAACTTTTGTTCCCTAACATGTGCAATGCAATTTCCTTCGAGTTTTACAGCTATGTTACTAATAGGTTTGTTTATAGGTCGGAATATCATATAGGTTGTTTTTTTTTGCATTCAAGCGCAGTTCATTTTGCCTTAACCAATTTGAAAGATTGCTTAGATAATTATTTACACTGACTTCAAGTGATATTAGATTGTCTGATGAAAAGAAAACATTCGTATCGTCAGCGTTCATTATAAGTTCAGGAGAATGAGGTATATCAACAATATCATTTATATAGGCAAGGAACAATACTGGCCCCAGTATAGACCCTTGGGGGGCTCCTTGGTTTAATTTCATCTTTGCAGAAATAGTACTATTCAGTTGTACATATTGATAACGGTCTTCAAGGTAACTTTTAAACAGTTGTAATGCAACTCCACGCACCCCATAACTTGATAATTTATGAATCAATGATTTGAATTGTATGGAGTCAAATGCCTTTTGAAGATCGAGGAAGAGCCCAAGAGTATATTTTTTGTTTTCCATATTTTCGATTATCTTATCTTTGATATACAGTAGAGCTTGTTCTGTTGATTTATTTTTTTGAAAACCATACTGACTTTGTGTTATTATTTGATGCTTATCAAAAAAGCATGCAAGTCTATCATAAATGACCCCTTCAA
Source organism: Rhipicephalus microplus (assembly GCF_013339725.1). NCBI lineage: Eukaryota > Metazoa > Arthropoda > Arachnida > Ixodida > Ixodidae > Rhipicephalus > Rhipicephalus microplus. The sequence goes on along the minus strand of NC_051170.1, from coordinate 95,759,882 downwards.
ATATTTTTGATATTGTTGGAAGCCCAGATATAGGTCGATAGTTCGCTAAAGTATTGATATCCCCACCTTTATGTACTGCAGTGACTTTTGCCACTTTTAACTGCTCTGGAAATACACCGTTAATGAGGGTGAGGTTGATAATATAGGCCAAGACATTAGATATCAATGGTGACACCATTTTTAACTCAACAGAACCTATCTCATCAATTCCTGATGCAACATTGTAGCTGCCAACTGCCGACGCTGACGCTAGAACCACTTTTTCTAAACGCAGTATTCGAAGAAGGACTATCGTCTTGAAAAACTATGTCATGTGATGAAGCTAGTTTTGCCATAGCAAAACTTCTTCCAGCATGCACTGTGAAAGGTCATGCTTCCGCTCACATGTCGCAACCATACATCGTGCAAGAGCACTTGCCATCGCACAACTGAGTGAAGCGGTACAAGCTTGGGGGCCGCTCGGAGGCAGCTGTAAATTACTGGGGCAAGTACTGCCCCGCGAATGCGCGCACTGGCGCGTCAAAAGCGTCTAGTCACGCTGGTGGAGGAAAAGGGCGCGCAACTACTGGTACGCGACGATCGCGACGATGCTCACGCGCTCAATATTGACGCATAATGTTGCCTTATATATCTGTTTAAAACTGTTCAAGTTCAGCACAGAATGACACGTTCTCAACTGGAGCAAGTTAGCAAGTTTTGTAAGATACAAGAGCGCGTTAAAATAGTTATTGTGCTTGACCCGCCCCAATTGTGACTATTTAAGAAGTAATTGACATCGCAGTGACCGAAGTATCTACCATGGTATGCACCACAAATCAACATCGGTGCGTGCACTGCACAAACGTAAGTTCGCGTCCAGGATCATGTACGTATATCTTAGGCGTGCGTATAGGGTTTTCTTTAAGGGGGGGGGGGGCGAAAACTCGCCGCAGCACCCCACCCCCTTTATTGAGTCACTGTATGGGGCTGAATCAGCACCCCCTCCATGGTATAACAATTAATAGTGTTGACTTTGTGCCCTCCCCCCCCCCCAATTTTTTGGTGACTGAAGAAGCAGCCGACACCCTGCCCTTCTCCCCCAACCCCCGAGTGCACGTCTGTGACGTCTATGCATCATTGGACAAAGCCAACGATGTTTGCGGAATCGCTAGAACTGGCGTGATCGTCTTGTTAACACCTGTTTAAGGCCGTGCTAGTAGTGCTGAACAAAAATATAATTATCTTGTTCATCAAAATCGGATCAAGTTCTGTCACTGCTTAAAAAAGCGAATGAGGGTGGTGTAACAGGCTCCGTCGATGAGGGGCTTGACGTTGTCTCTTTAGCTGCGAAGAAGAAGGAAGGAAAAGGGAATTTGAATCGCAGCGCAGTCTAGGTGCCCGAATATATCGCAGCACAGGAACCGATACCCACCTTAACAAAAGGCAGCTTTCCCTACCTAAATTGCGGAACAGTCCCAATATTGAGAGGTTCTAATCCCGGAAAAAGTATACATATTAAATTTTTGTTCTCACAGCATAGAATCCAGAGCAAGCATTACTGCGAACTCCAACTTATGGCCCATTCTAGCAACAAAATGGAGAGAAAATGTAGCATTGGAAATAAAGCTGATATTTCTTGTTTTCTCATAGGTCTACAGTCTCTGTTAGGCACAGTTAAAATACGCAACAATGAAGCAGTCTTTTCTTATGCTTCCTACACTTTCAGGCCGCACACAAAACATACCTGCTTATTGTTTTCTTGCTAATTTGCTGGGGTAACTATTGCTGATCAAATCCTGCGTCACGTAGTAACAAATAATGTTCTTCAAATGTAGCTGTGAAAATGAAATTTATACAACTAAATCGAATCATGACTAATAACTAACTTGAACTTAGTTGCTCGTAATAGAAACACAAGAATAGGTGAAGTTGTCACTTGTAAACTACATCTTGTGCACATTCCTTATTTCTACCTATCCGGTTCGCGAAGAACATTGGCGGAATAATGAAAAAATATACAGCTATGAAAAAAAAGCCTCGCATACCGAGCGCAGACTTATGACACCTAGGATTTAAGTTTTCTCAGAAAGTCTGAAAGGGATTTGGGAGCTCTTACTGAATCCCCTTTTGAAATATGGTCAATGTGATTCCTGCGAATGTACCTCAGAGGCAAACATACTACGTACAAAAACCAACAGTGTGAATGGTTGGGGCAAGAATCTATGCGGTGAAGCTGTTTATCTGATGCATGCGTAATTTGACGTATATGCGACACAGGCTTTATAAGACGCCATTTCTTGTAGCTGTGAGCATGAAGATATGCAGATTGCATTCCAAGCTAAAGCCTAGGGTTCAGACAGCTGTCTCCAGTAGCAGCGGCTGGCTTCAGGGCTCCTGTCCACGCTTCACCGGAAATATGCTACTCCTCTCATGTTTTATGCCATATATGGAGCTCCACGTTCATATACTTTTCATATTTACTTTATACTATTTATCTGTAGGAGCACAATATTGATTTATTATAGAGATATTTTTTCCGCCAGCTTATTCATGCCACATTTTATTAGCGGTTCGTGTCATGAAGAGTAGATGAATTTGAAAATTGGGAGAGCTTCATGAAGGACACCCCACGGCTGAAACAAAAATGAAATGTGTATTTTACAGCAGGGGTCCGGAACCTTTGGACCACAGGCCACTTTCAGCGCCCGGCACGACGTCTTTTCTGTTGTCACTTCCTATCTGAAGATCGACAAGAAACTAAGATAGGATATAAGCGTGTAACCTATGTTTGGTGGCGACTTTCTGATGGCGACTTTGTGTAGAAAATCTACGTGTACTTTAATCTAGTTTCGCAAGCCTACTGTTATTTACCCAAATTTTCATGCTTTGCCAGCAAAGAAACCTCTCCTTCTCGCAACCCACACGCCCATGCTTTCTATTTGCTGACCGACCACCACTGCAGTGGTGGTCGCACAGAAACAGAATCAGACGCTTGTGTTCGAATGATGCAATTCTACAAGACACTTTTTCTCGGCTATTTGCGATACAGCTTGCCTGTGTTGTCCAATAACTGCATAACCAGCATTCGCACTATCGAAAGCATGCAGGCTATGGCTCTGCGAGTTTGTCTTGGTCTACCACGATGTTCGTCAACAGCTGAGACAATTGCGATCGCAAATGACTACCTGCTCAAGACGCATATTGTACTGGTAGTGCTCAGAGCACACGTGAGGCATCTTAATCGCGCCCCTTACCCATAATCTAGCCTCCCTCCCAAATGACCGACCTCGTGCCTCATTTTGCCAGAAAATCTTGTCATATTGTACACGCATACCCACGGGTTATACAACTCCGTGCAGAATTGCAACTCTCCCATGGTCTATGACTCATCCACATCAACTCACGGTTCCAGGCATACGATCAAAAACCCGGCTCTTGTCTCTAGCGCCAAAGCAGCTTTTTCTTCCCTTGTTGTATGAAAAGTACAGTGAGCATAACCATCTTTATACTGAGCATTCTTCTAAAGTAGATGGGTCTGCAGGGTCGGTGATCTTTCCCGCAACAGCTACAATGACGAAGATTTGGTTATCCCGCCAGATATGATCAGCAGCTGCTAAACCAGCTGCTCTACGTTGCGCAGTTGAAGTCATCCAACACCAGGAAGCCGAGAAATGGAGCGTGTTCACAGGCTCCAAGGCAGCACTACAGTGTGTGATGTTCACCTTGCGCTGGGGACCTCATGAACAACTAGTGCTGGAAATCGACGTCCCATACAGAGAACAGCGAGGCCTCGCAGTGTAAGAAGAAATGAAGATGGAAGTGCCACAATGCAGCCCATACGTAATGTAATACTCCAGTTTAGACATGACGTGCCTTTGCCAAAAAGAGTTGCTCTCGGCTTTACGGTTCACACTGTCGAGGAATACATTGAGCCGGCGGTAAGGTGTTACAACTGCCAGAGATATGGGCATAAGGCTAAGACTTGCAGGGGAACCAAGAGATGCAAGGGATGTGCGGGCGCACATGATTACAAAGAATGCACCTCGAAGCGTCAACCTAAGTGTGCCAACTGTGCTGGACCACATCCAGCGTCGTTCTCACGCTGCTCTCGAAACCGTTCGGCATCAGCGGCACAAAGAGAGAGAATTGTAAAAGGGTACCATAAGATACAAAAAAGTCCAGCACTCAGTGCGGATATAGTCGAAGATGTTCCTGCGGCACAAAGAAATGCAAAACAGCGGCGCCACGACTCTTCTTCGGAAGTATTGAAGCGCTCAGCACCAAAACATCGCGTTGGCAAAGAAGTCCGGGCCCAGGAACATTCTGAAGTGAAACTTTCTGCCGGGCCAGACACAGCCAAGGAGCCACTGACTACCAAAGGGAAGGGTCACAGCAGCTTGCTGAGGAAAAATTCTTCAACAAATTCGATCTCGGCGTAGACAGCCGGAAACGAGCAAGTCATTTTGCCAATAATCTTTGCGGCTCTTAAAGCAATTCTACGATCCCTGCCACAAGCAGGCTCTTTACCAAAAGTGAAATTTCTGCTAGATGTTGAGCATCTTCTCTTGTCGTAATCATGGCTACCGGACTATCTAACTGGTACAAAAGAAGTGCAATATTTCAGTGGAACTGCAACGGTTTGCAGAATAAGAGCGGAGATTTTCTGAAATTCGTTGCTCAGCACGGGTTTCTGATTTTTTGTATTTCCGAAACAAGAGTATCCACTAACTTTCGCTTGTCCAATGATGTGGTGTACCAAGCAGAACGTCCTGCTGCAAAAAGCAGAGTGATGTTGTGTGTGAGACGCGATATTCCGTCGACACTTGTGGCTACTTCAAAAACAGATGCGCCGGAATTTGTTAGATGCAAGGTGAAGTATGGTAACGTTACTGTAACTGTAGTTAGTGTTTACGTGCACCCTCAAGCAAACGTTTCACACGCAGAGTTGGCTGCAGTGTGTAGACCTGACCATGATCCCATAATTATATGTGGTGTTGCGAACGACGGACCGATCCCGCCGAAGCCACCACTGTTGCGAAAGACGGCGACGCCAACACGGCCCCGGAGGCGCCACTGCTTTCAACTCCGCCGGGAAGGTCACCAGCCGTTTGGTAGCGTATGTTTATCAGCTCGCGACTGCTTCTGCGCAGAGCTGATAAGACGAGCGGACGAGGCGACGGTGAGTCAAACAAGGTTTATGTACAGCATATATACAGAGGCGTTACAATTTCGGCACTGGGGCCGACAGAGACTCGAAGAGCCGAGCTCTTCTCTCTAACACATAGTTCAGCCTTTCGCCTAAGACCGCTGACTCACACACATGTCGGCCCTCCGACATGGGGACTCCTCTCTCTAGGACTGCCGATCGCGACGCGCCGCAGGGCTTCTTTTATTTACACCGGGTCCAACCAAAATGTCCAATCAGAAGCGCCGCTGGTCGTCCGGGCAGATTCCGCCAATGGGGCCGCCGCGCCATGCGTCAGACCACCTGACACGAGGACGCCGGCTCGCTGTCACGTGCGCAACTGACTCACTGCACGTGGGCCAGAGGAGCGCCGCGCGTGTTCACGCCGTCGAGGTGATCGCGCCAGGCAGACTGCGGGCTGGCCTTGACCCAGATTGCCTTTTTCAGAGGCACGGTCGTTTGACGAGGACTCGCTGGCATAACAGAACCCCCGCCGCCAGACAATGCACCGGAAAGACGAGCTGCTTCCACGGGGCTCGGATGTCAGGTGCGCTCGTTCGCCAGGTCCCTCCAGGTTCGCCTCCAGGGCCATGGGGAGACTACAGCTCCAGACTGTTCCGGGAACACATCCCATTTTGACGACGGATCCCAGCCCCACTGGCTTGTCGCCACAACTTGCTGACCAGCTTCACTCGTCTCTTCTGACCATCTTCGGTTTCAGCACTTGTCGATGATTCTGCAACTTGCCAAGAACGGATCGACAACAGACAACACACGACACACGCAAGTGCCTTCGGTCACCCGACAGAACACCAGACAAAGTATAGTACAACATATACCTATCTACGTGTCTATCGGAATTTTGTTCCCTCTACATCAAGAGGCACATGTGGGACACAAGACTCTTAAAATGACAACTCAATTTTTTTTTCCACGTACAACAACGTAACGAATTAGAATACCACAAAGTTGGCCCCTTGAGATCACTCTGAACGAGAGCGCTCAGCCCAGGTCGTGATGAGGTCAAAATTTTGCCCCGAATCGCCAGCAAGAAACCGAAAGGTTGAGAAGGTACTAACTAAACGCACTGCTCAATGCACGTGCATTAACGTTTACCTTTCCCTTTTTTTTTCTTTAGCGAACGTCAAAGTTGCGCTGTGGAGCAACATGCTCACTTCAGTAACCGGCCACTTTTAGGCGACGATACCTATGCGGCACCAAGAGCGGCTCACACTTTCGACGTTGCACAGGGGAACAACGATACGGCTTGCTACTGATTGACTCCTCACCGCTTAGCTCGATATCGTGTTCGATCACCGTCGTGTCTCCGGGACGGTCCGACAACACATACCCAAACTCGGAAACAATCTTTCTCAGGTCCTCTTTCTCAGGTCCTTCTTCACTTAAGCTAGGCTCTAGGTTTATCTGCTCCCGGATTACTTTCGATCCCCCTTCGATTACCTCACTAGAACTCAAAATTTCTGCTTCCTCTTCCTCTGAAGCATTCAACAACAGATTTACGACCGCTTGATGTTGAACGCATGGTTTCATCAAGTTGTAAATTTTGTCCGGCCGCCTTCCTAATTTCACTTCATAATTTGTATCGCAAGGCTTCGATAATACTTTGGCGGGCCCTTCCCAATCAACCTCAAGCTTGTTCCTTTTGGATGGCTGCAGCCGCATTACCTGATTATCAACTTCAAAAGCGCGCTTCTTCCCCGATTTCTCGTAGTGCTCCTTCGACAGCACTTTTGCCGCGTTTTTCTGGCTTTCCACGAGCGCTCCAATTTGGCTTTCCACTAGCGCTTCAATCGAGAGATCCTCACTCTGCCCTCGAATGAGCGTCTCTCGTTCAACTCTCGGCAGCTCGCTCCAACTTTCCGCTACAGGCGAGAGCGTTGCAACCCTCTCGCTCTGACTCAATGGCGCCACGTCGTCTCCCCCAGCGCATACCGCGCCGGCCGCTCCCGCGACGGGCCGCTCGCGTGACTGCTCACATGACTCATGCGGAAAATTTCCTTTCTGGGGTTCCGTCGACCCGCCGACAAGGTCACTTGAGAGTTCACCGCATGGAACCAAGTCAAGCTTTCGCGAAAGCTTTCGCGCTTGCGATCGCGTGAGAGCCATGCACGCTAAGTTGGGGAAGAACGATTTACCCTGCTCTCTGAGAAGCTGCTCTGAGTTGTTGGAGAAGAGATAAGGAAAACGATCATTTAGCGCGGCAGACACAGCTGCTTCGGTGCAAAGCTTACCGAACGGGCCTTCAATGACAACCGTGGCGATTGGTAAGCGAACACTCTGCACCTCGGCGACTTGCCTAATCCACGCGCATTCTCCTGTGAAGTCATCCGGAGACACCAATGAAGGATGGACAACGTCCATGGTTGCCGCTGAGTCTCTAAGTGCTCGGCACGTTTTCTCGTTGACCCTAATTTCTTGGAGATACGGCTCCAACAACCGAATGTTTTTTTCTGATTCTCGGATCGTTGCGAAGGCAAACTTTTCCTGACAGTTTCTCGCGATGTGCCCTTCCTTTTTACAGTTGTAGCAGATTAGCGGCTTCCGTTTGTTTTCCGATTCAAATGCCTGTGTGGTAGAAACCTCACTCGATTTCTCCGCTTCTGCTTGCCCTTCCCCTACACTGTCCTTAGTAAGAGATGGGTCCTTTTTGAAATTACGGTGCGGAACGGGTTTCCGTTGATCAGGTTTCCTTGAAAAGCTCTCTTTTCTCTCATCCTTTTCAACGCGCACTGCCCTGCTATGCAACTTTCGGCGAGTATAATACTCCTCAGCTAACTCAGCTGCCTTATTTAACTGTACTTCCCCAAGTCTGTCCTGCAGCCAAAGTCTGACATTATCCTCGATGCAGCGGTAGAAATTGCTTCAATGCAACGCATTCCACCACTTTATCGCGATCATCATAAACACCTTCGCCCTTGAGCCATTCAATTAAATCGGCTTTAAGACGAAACGCGAAGTCAACGTGTGACTCATTCCCCTTTTCAGCATACCGGAACCTTTGCCTGAAAGCCTCGGGTGACAACTTATAACGTCTCAAGAGCACTTCCTTAACCTCGTCATAGCTCTCAAACGCTTCCCTCGACAAGCAAGTTATCGCGTCGGACACTTCGCCGGGAAGAAGAGCTAGCAGGTTCCGCGCCCAAAGAGACCGCTCCAAAGCGTTTCGCTCACAGACGTGTTCAAACTTGACGAGATACTTCGCCATGTCCTCGCCTACTACGAACGGTGGCAGTTGATCCCGAATTCTAATACCGCTGACCTGACTCGTCGGAGAAGCTACGCTAGGCGCCTGCGAACACTGTAGGATTGCCAATTCTAGTCGTTTCAACTCTAGGCGCTCTTGTCTCTCGGCCTCCTCGCGCTCGCGACGTTCGCGCCTTTCAGCTTCTTCGCGAGCTTCGCGCCTTTCAGCCTCCTCACGTTCGCGAGCTTCGCGCCTTTCAGCCTCCTCACGTTCGCGAGCTTCTACTTCTCGCCTTTCAGCCTCCTCACGGCGTGCTTTAATATCCACCCAGGCCTCATCGACTTCCTCAGCCGACACTCCCTCATCCTTCATGATCTCAAGGATCGCTTGCTTTCGTTTCGCACGGCCCAAAGTAATGCCGAGTTCCTCACAAATTTCGATGAGTTCCTTCACTTTAAGGTTCTCCATCGTTCACACTAGCCTCTTGCTGTTTGCCCCTGTTAAGAATCTACTTGCCGTACCCACTATAAGCCTACTAGCAAGACGCGCAAGCAATTTTTTTCACACTCCCGTGTTTACCCCCTCCGCATTAACTTTGGTTTCAAAGCACTTCGACTTTGCTTGAAACGATCAAAGCTCACTCTAATGCTTCACACAGCCCTTCTCTAAACTACTACAACCTGAGCTAGAGTAGTCTGGTGAACTGAGGGGAAAACATCAGGCACTCACCGCATCGATGTCGCTGACGCCGGCCGATCCCGCAGCTGCCAACCACTGTTGCGTAGGCGGACCGATCCCGCCGCTGCCACCACTGTTGCGTAGGCGGACCGATCCCGCCGAAGCCACCACTGTTGCGAAAGACGGCGACGCCAACACGGCCCCGGAGGCGCCACTGCTTTCAACTCCGCCGGGAAGGTCACCAGCCGTTTGGTAGCGTATGTTTATCAGCTCGCGACTGCTTCTGCGCAGAGCTGATAAGACGAGCGGACGAGGCGACGGTGAGTCAAACAAGGTTTATGTACAGCATATATACAGAGGCGTTACAATTTCGGCACTGGGGCCGACAGAGACTCGAAGAGCCGAGCTCTTCTCTCTAACACATAGTTCAGCCTTTCGCCTAAGACCGCTGACTCACACACATGTCGGCCCTCCGACATGGGGACTCCTCTCTCTAGGACTGCCGATCGCGACGCGCCGCAGGGCTTCTTTTATTTACACCGGGTCCAACCAAAATGTCCAATCAGAAGCGCCGCTGGTCGTCCGGGCAGATTCCGCCAATGGGGCCGCCGCGCCATGCGTCAGACCACCTGACACGAGGACGCCGGCTCGCTGTCACGTGCGCAACTGACTCACTGCACGTGGGCCAGAGGAGCGCCGCGCGTGTTCACGCCGTCGAGGTGATCGCGCCAGGCAGACTGCGGGCTGGCCTTGACCCAGATTGCCTTTTTCAGAGGCACGGTCGTTTGACGAGGACTCGCTGGCATAACAGTGGTGATTTTAACGCGCACCATGAATTGTGGGGTAGTGAGCGTTGTAGTGTAAGGGGATGTGCTATAGTAAAAATATGCGAAGATTATGGTCACACTATACTAAATGATGGTTCTCCGACGTTTCTACGGGGGCATAACTACTGCAGCGTACTAGACATCACTGTGTGCTCCTCTGAATTAGCGGCTGGAGCAGACTGGACTGCAGACCCTGATACAAGAGGAAGTGACCACTTGCCAGTATTCATACATCACCCAATGTTGAAGAAAACGAGAAATAACCGCACAACAAGAATTACAAATTGGGCAATCTTTCGAGAACTATGGAGACAAAATCTTGAACCTTATTCTGACGCAGAAACGTATGCATCGAAGATAAAAAAATTTCTAACAAAAGGAACTCGTGCAGTACCCATTCCAGATGGGTATTCGGGTGTTGACGCTGTGTATCAGAGGCTTCGGGCAATACGACGCCGATCTCGAAGAAGATATCGCAGGTCGGGTAATTTAGAAGATTTCAAGGTAGCACAGAAAGTACATTCTGCAATGCATAACCAACTGCAGAAGCTTTCAACCAAAAACTCCCAAGCATTTCCCCGCGGGTGAACATGGTTAAGTGCGAATGCACGGGGTGATGCTATGAGGGGTATTTATCAATTCGCACTATTATATTTATTAATCACACTATGGTGCCTTTATGGTGTAATGGTTCCGGGGAATCGCAATTTGATCACACGGGGGAGTTTACGTTAACTCACTGGCGAATGCCAACAAATTTTAACTTTACTCCCCCTCATAGCATCACCCCGCGCATTCGCACTTAACCATGTTCACCCTCGGGGAAACGCTTGGGAGTTTTGTTACTGATGATGATGATTAAAGTGTAATTAATGAATTTAAGTGTTGTTTGTCATGAAGCATTTGTACACAGATACATTAGGTATATACGATGTATTATTTATTTACACTTCACGACGAGTCCGGACGAGCAAAGTTCAGGGCTCGCACCCTCTCCCGCGCTGCGCGTTCACTGGCTCGAACGGCTTCGGGAACGTCCACTCGCCGTTGACGATTGCGAGCGGCGTCTTGACGCCGGCCTTCTTCGCCCTTCTCCGCCTGACGCTTGCGTTGTCGTTCCGCTTCTTGGGCCGCGTTCGCGGCTCGATGCTGACGCTTCATCTCGGCCTCGCGAGCGCGCAGTTCACCATCCGCTGCACGCTTCGCCCGCTTGTCCTCGGCCTCGCGAGCGCGAAGTTCGGCATCCTCTGCACGCTTCGCCCGCTTGTCCTTGGCCTCGCGAGCGCGCAGTTCGGCATCCACTGCACGCTTCGCCCGCTTGCACTCGGCCTCGCGAGCACGCAGTTCGGTATCCGCTGCATGCTTCGCCCGCTTACGTTCGGTATCACGAGCCCTTCGCAGCGCCGCCTTGTCTTCTAACGTCGGCGAAACCACCGCGGTACCATCACCTCCAACGACGGGTGCAGTGCTGGCATTCGGTTGTACTGCATTCGTTGTTGATGGTAGTGTTGCCTCCAGGACATCCATCGCACGACCCGCTCTCGACGGGAGACTGAGAGAGAAGGCGGGCGCGCGAGAGAGAGGGGTGCGCGCGCAGCTGCAGCGAGCGAGGAGAGCGGAGGAGCGAGCGAAGGGGGAGGGGGTATAAGGCGCGTTACTGACACCGATATCAGCGTCGCGTCCGTGGCTTATTCGGTAGAGCGTCGCGCTGCGGCCCGCCAAGTCCTCTTTCTTTTAAAGATAGAGAGAAGGCTGCGGACGCCGCCGACGGCGGTGGATGGTTTGGGGTCGCTTATAAAGTGTATTCACACTTAAAAGATGGCAACATTTATGTGCCTCACTTTCTCCATTTACCTCGGCGCCTCAACTGTGGAACATGGTACGCGCCCTCCGACAGCCAGTAGTCCACTCGAGACCACTACAGGCTCTAGCACTGTCTCGAGGAGTTAGCGTACGGGCGATTGCCGAAGAATTTTGCAATCTTATACTGAGAAATGGAGAGACCGCCCATACTAGCAAATATAAATCCTCAGCAGAATCAGCTTCGGTGGTTGTAACAAAGTTCTCTGCGATCAGTTCATCAGATCTGGATGACAGCTCCACACCAGAGGAGCTCCAATATGTGCTGTCTTCAGTAAAACGAAGTTTACCTGGAACAGATGGAGTTACATACGCTGCTCTTGCTAATTTGTGCAAAAAAGGAAAATTACACCTGTTGGACATCTATAATAAAAGTTGGCAAGAAGAAAAAGTTCCGGAAAGTTGGAAGATATCAAAAGTAGTACCGTTGCTAAAGCCAGGGAAGAGCCCTATGCAGTTGGACTCGTTTAGGCCGGTTAGTTTGACAAGTTGTTTTTCAAAAGTGATGGAAAAATGATCAATGAACGAATTTTATGGTGGCAAGACATGAAAAAACTACTACCAGAAAGCATAGCCGGCTTCAGAAGAGGTAGATGCACAATGAACTGCATTCTGGATTTGGTCACAATGTGGAAAACCAACGAACGCAAGGAAACATCACTGTCGCTGTATTCCTTGATGTCCACCGAGCATACGACACAGTGAGTCACGTTCACGTTCTGGAAGGCCTGGCGTTACAGGGATTCAAGGGCTAGATACTGCATTGGATCGCTGACTTCCTGAAACACCGGAAAATTTTTGTAGTTACGCAGGAGGGCCCAACGTCAGAACATGTCGTCAACCAAGGAGTTCCACAGGGCAGCGTGCTAAGCCCTACTCTCTTTAATGCAGTCATGGCACAGCTCCCGTATATTCTTCCACCTAACATCAGATGTTCAGTATATGCTGATGATATAGGTATATGGATGTCTGGTCCATCGTTTTTGGATGTACAACAAACTCTACAAGAAGGATTGGATTATGTAGACCGTTTTCTAAAAAAAAAGAGGTATGGCACTGAGTCTGGCTAAAACAGCCATACTTCCGTTTACATTAAAAAGACCTGGAAATTTCCAGATTGTTTTGCCAAATCAGCCTATTCAAATGGTTGAAACTCATAAATTCTTGGGAGTAATTTTAGACCGGAGACAAACATGGTCGCCTCATGTCCAGTCCCTGAAACAAAAAGTGAATCAGGCCATTCGAATCCTTCGGCATCTCTGCGGGGCCAAATGGGGTGGTACTACAGAGTCGTTATTAGCCCTACATGTTGCCTGGATACGCCCCATCGTAACTTACTCACTGCCTCTGTTGCACGGACTCCCAGCCTCCACCGAAAGGAGACTTCACTTGTTATTGGCAAGAAGCTTGAGGGTATGCCTGGGTTTACCACGGTCAACCTCCAGTGCTTTAGTGTATGCGGAGGCTCCAGAGCCACCTTTGGCAGTACTCCGAACTAAAGAAACATCTCGAAATTTATTTAGAATTTTCACGCAACATGAAAGTCTTTTTTTTCTGGTGCACTAACACAAAGGTCGGCAACGAGACTACAGGATACTATATCATCATTTCAAGCAGTAGTACTAGAATTTAAACAATGGAAACCTTCAAAACCACCTTGGACGCTGCCACTTCTCAACGTTATCCTTGAAATAGACGGCATAGAGAAGAAAGCAGACATGACACCTCTAGTAGCGGCACAATTGGTACTTCATCAGCTTCATGTAATGCATAATGAAAAAACGAAGATATATACAGACGGATCATGCACAGAAGAAGCGTCAGCCTGTGCGGTCTTTATACCGAAATTCAGAAGAAGAAGATGTACAAATTACCGCACAAATCTTCATCGACGACAGCAGAATTGGTGGCTATCTTTGAAGCAGTTAAGCTTATCTGCGAGAATCCTGAGCCACAAAAATGGGTGATATGCACTGATAGCAAACCTGCTCTTCAGCTAATCAGAATTGTGAGATCACCTTACAAAAATGGTGAATAGCACAATGTATCGCAGAAACTGTAGAATATGCCTCATCGCAGGGTCACAACATCGTATTCCAATGGATACCCAGCCACATTGGAATAAAGGGAAATGAAGATGCTGATAGTCTCGCGAAGAAAGCATTGAAGGATGGACGGGATTGCGCAGTCCCTATGTCTGGGGCGGATATTCGACATTTTATATTGCAAGGAGCTAACCATTGTTCGATGGAGAAGTGGTTTGAGAGCCCTAAATAAAAAAAAAACGGTACTTTATGAAGTTGATCCACAGCGAAAATTCTCCATAGCGACAGACCTTCCACGACACCTAGAGACATTATTCCGCCAACTTCGATTGAAAGTAGCATACACAAACTGCTTCCTGCACAAGATACATCGGTCCAACTCACCGGAATGCCATTGTGGTCATGCAGAAGAAAATGTTCGCCATATTCTTTTGGAGTGCGTTAAATACGCGAATGAAAGAGAAAAATTAAAGAACAAATTAGCAAGTTTGGACAGACGGCCCCTCACAATAAAGAAACTACTTGGACCATGGCCTGAGATGCATCTCCAGAAAAAGGCAATAATCTTCCTGACAGACGTTTTAGTGGAGACCGGACTGGACAAGCGCCTATGACTGACAGCCATAGATGGGTATTATATAAAATGCGGTCATGTATATACTGACATTAGATTAGTAAGGTGTGCATGTAAGTAGTTTATGACTGTGTGAACTGTGCGAAGAAAACTGTGTATTGGAATGATATTTGAACTGGTTTCAGTGTGCTATTATGTTTTTTTTTCTTTTCCGTATTGTTATTTTTGGGTGCCGTTCTGTAATATTAATTTATTTTTCGCTGCAGAACTTTGTGATATGGAGTAGCCGAAGCAATAGGCACCTCAACCACTCCGCAGCAAAACAGTTAAAACAGAACAGAACATAACAGTGCTGGAAATCGGAGAGCTGCTTCGCCATCTCTTCGACGAAGGACACGAAATCAAGTTTCAGTGGCTTCCAAGTCACTGCGGCATATTGGGCAACGAACATGCCGATGCAGCTGCTCGATCAGCACACGCAGATGGTGAAGAAGAATGCATTTCATTTTCAAGGACCGAGGCTGCAATAAATTTCCGAAAAAACTGCTCATGCACAAGCAAAATTCCATTAGAACGCACAGTGCTTACGGCACAAGCGACTGCATAGGCATGACACATCTCGTCGACTTCAGCCTCCGCCCGGGCTCTCTCGATTTGAGACAACGGTGATTTGCCAACTGTGGCTTGCTGTCGATTTCACCAAAGTTTCCGTCTTCCGAATTGTCATGAAAGACAGTGCTGCTTGCAGTAATTGCGGCAGCGATGAAACGATAGAGCACGTTCTCTGTCACTGCCTTCATTGAAGCGCGAAAAAACGGCAGCTAGCTGGTCCGTTAGTTCCCCTTGATGACACACCTTTGTCAGAAGAGTCAAGTTTGAAAGGCGACATAATCTGTCTTTGCACAGAAAGTAAGTGAAGGCCTTTTTGAAATTGTTTGCGTGGTAGTGGCCTATTAAATGGGCTAAAGCACCCTACCACACTTTTTTCCCTTCTTTTTCGCGCGTCTATTTCACTCTTCGGTTTATTTCCTATCTTAATTCCCCATTCTTCCTTCCCTTAGTGCAGGGTAGTAAACCGAATGCTCTATTTGTTGGGTAACCTCCCAGCCTTTCTCTCAGTTTATTATATATATATATATATATATGACGCTACAAAATGAAGACACGTCGTGGTCCAGGTGCCATGCGTTTATTCTAATGCACGCGCACTTCCTCTTCGTCGGCTTCTCCTAGAATCGCCTTGTTAATGCGTCACACTTCCCCCTCCCCTCGAGAAAGTCTCAGTTCAGAAGGTTCAAAATAACGCCGCAGTTTGCTAACATGAACAATGTCAGAGTTTCTACGTAAGGGTAGCACGAAGCGGTTGATCTCATAGTTCACTGTTGAGACCTTGCGTAGAATCTTCTAGGGTCCTTCCATGACGGAACTCAGTTTGCCGTTGTTGGGATGCCATGGTGTCTTGTAAAGGACAAGGTCACCGACTTGGAACTCAATCGGAAGAAATTTTCTATCATAAATGACTTTGTTCTTATTGTGGTAGGCGATAGAATTGGTAACTGCAGTTTTTCGCGCTTCTTCGACAGTTTCTTCTCGTTGTTCCAGTACAGTAGGGTAATATGGAATTCCATACATCAGGAAGGAAGGTGCGTAGCCGGTCACTTCGTGGGGTGTTCTGTTGTATTCGTCAATTACCTCCGGAAGCAGCTTAGTCCAAGACTTCTGTGGTTCGTCATTGATTTTACATTTAAGTCTCGTTACGATAGTCCGGTTTGTCCGCTCGTTCATGCCGTTGCATTGTGTATGATGAGATGAGGTAAAAAGTTGGTGTATACGATTATGTTTTAAAAACTGCTTGAATTTTCCTGCGGTAAATCCTGTTCCACGATTTGAAAGGAGGTTTCGTGGTTTTCCAGAAGAAAAAATTGTTTTTAAACATGAAATGTGGGCGTCGCTGTTCTCACTTTTATGAGCAAACGCCCATACGTAGCGAGTCGCATGATCAATAACCAAGTGTATAAACCTTTTTGACGAGCCATATCCAGAAATTCCTCCAATGGTGTCTATTGCAAAGAGGTCGAAGGGCTCTTCAGCTAGAGGCAGTGATTCAAGCGTCCCAAACTTTTTTGTTTTCGTCTTCTTGCATCTCTGGCATGTATCACAATGCCGAATGTAAGTGGAAACATCAGCTGCCATATGCGGCCAATAATATTGCGGAGACAGGAGTGATAGCGTCTTCTTTACTCCGACATGCCCAAAATGTTGATGTGCATTCTTCAGAATGGTTGGGCGTAGTTCATGGGGCACGTATATTTTCCGTAGTCCTTTTCTTTTAACGATGATGATGTCAATCTCCAATGAGTGCGTTCCTTTTGGACGCTCATTGTGGCATCGCTGAAGGTCGTCGTGTGATAGAAGATTAACTATTGGGGCTCTGGAGCGCGCATCTGCTTCGACATTACTTGCACCCTTTTGATGTTTGATGTTCACATCATACATTGACAGTTTCAAAGACCACCGGAAGAGACGACCTTGAATATTTTTAACATTCTTCAGCCACTGGAGTGCAGAGTGATATTTTGCAACAGTGAATGACTTTCCGTGAAGGTAGCAATGCCATTTATCAATGGCATCTACAATGGCAAGACATTCTCTTTCTGTATTAGCGTAGTTCACCTCGTGCTTAAGTAGTTTGCGGGAATAGTAAGCAACAGGATGTTCTTTGCCTTTGTCATCAGGTTGTTTCAGCACAGCACCAATGCCTTCGCCAGATGCGTCACAGTACACAGTACATGGTCTCGAAGGGTCGTATATGCGAAGCACGGGTTCTTCAGTTATCCGCTCCTTCAGTTCACGAAAGGCTTGCTCGCATGCTTCTGTCCACACCCACTTGCTGCCTTTGTGGAGTAGTTTTGTGAGTGGAAGAGTGATATCGCTGAAGTGGGGGATGTACTGATGGTAGGTGTTTACAGTGCCCAGAAAACGCTGGAGATCTTTTTCTCGTTTTGGTGTCGGAAATTTGAGTATGGCAGCCACATTACTTTGCTTAGGTGTCACTGTTCCTTGTGAAATTCTGTGGCCAAGGTATTCAATGCTGCAGCGTGCAAATTGGCACTTTTTTTGTTTGAGTTTTACGTTCTCGGTTTTGATAGCTTTCAATAGCGCCTCAAGGTGTCGTATATGATCATTAAATGTCTCTGAGTATACGACCACATCGTCAAAGTAATTGATAACATTGGTGAGCTGATATTTCGCTATTATTGATTTCATGGCTTTTTCAAATGTAGCTGGAGCGTTCTTCAACCCAAACGGCATTACCAACTACTCAAAATGACCATCAGGTGTGACAAATGCAGTTTTCTGAACATCGTCAGGATGCATTTGGACATGCCAGTATACCGACGTTACGTCCAACGTAGTGAAAAAGTCCGCCTTTCCCAAGTGGTCAAGAATATCATCTATACGTGGAATTGGTTGATAGTCGGGTACCGTTATGGCATTGAGTTTCCGGTAGTCAATACATACACGAGTGCGTCCTTCACCTTTCTTTTCTGCTAAAATGACAGGTGCGGCATAGGGCGATAATGAAGGCCTCACAATATCTTGCTTGAGGAGAGCGTTAACTTGTTGTTGATCTCCACTTTGTCTGCCTGTGAACATCGGTATGGTGCTCGACGAATAGGGACATCATTGGTAAGTGCGATCCTATGTTTCTCAGTAGTGATGCACCCAATCTATGTCTGAGATTTCAAAAATATCTCGTTATACTTGCTTAAAAGAGAGTCGAGCGCCACAGACTCATGCTCTGATAAGTTTTCTGAAGTCGGGGTTCGCATCGGTGGGGCTTGAACGGTTTTCTTTTCATTGTGATGCGGAAGGTTCATATTCTCACGTGCTTGTGTCACTGACTTGCTTTCCAGATTTACAGAAATATTGAAGTACGAAGCGCTGTCTAGGCCAAGAATTAATTGCGTTCTCATGCCTCGCAGCACATGTGCATGAACTTTCTTTATGACGTTCCCAATTTGTAACTGAATGTTTACGCGACCCAAAGTTCGAATGCTTGATGCAACTTGCTGGACTATGATGCTGGAGTCTCTCATCAACTAAAGTTTTAGCTGTTTGTACACATCCTCGCTGATACAAGCAATTGTTGCTCCTGTATCGAGAATTGCATTTACTGGCTTTCCGTTGATGAGAGCATTGAAGTGTAATAATGAAACTCTGGGTCACCCTCCTCGTTTCCCCGTTCAGTATCAATAGCGGACACATTGCCGCGGCGCGGACATTCGTTGTGCCAGTGAAACTGTCGTGGGAAACCAGCAGCTGAGCAGTATCTACATTCGTTTCGCGGGGCACGTGGTTGAGGAGTTATTGTTGGTTGCTGCGGTCTGCTAAAGAGACGCGGAGCTCTTGATGCGATATTAGCGTTACGAGTAAAGGAAACTTCTCTCACCCGTTTTAAAGATGTCTCGACCCGTTGAGCAGCGGTGAGCCACTCTAATGACGAGTTGAAAGACAGTCCGGCGAGTGCCAATTCCACATCAGGAGGAATGCCATCAGTTAGTCCAGAAATGATGTGGCACTCTTTCAGGTCAGCCAAGGAACCCAGTCGCTTTTTCTCGTCGTAGTAGTCCTTGATGGCCTGCCCTCTTTTCAGTCGGTAGTGAATGAAGAGACGGAAGGCATCTCCGTCAGTCGTAGCAAAGCGGGCTTGCATGCCACGCTTGATATCGCCCCAAGTTGTCTCGCCGTTGCCGAAAATCTCTGTCAGGTACCACTTGAACGCTTCCCCTTCAATGTATTCGCTGAAGTGACTGACCCGATTGCGGGGAGTCCATGACGCCTCGGATGCCTTCATGTCGAAAAGAAGAAGCCACTTGTCGATGGGGACGTCTTCTGGTGTTCCCTTGAACTTCTGTATGTTGAGTGGAGGCTTTGGCTTAGCCATAGCACGTTGATGAGGTTGATCCTGTAGGCTTGTGTGACGCTACAAAATGGAGACACGTCGTGGTCCAGGTGCCATGCGTTTATTCTAATGCACGCGCACTTCCTCTTCGTCGGCTTCTCCTAGAATCGCCTTGTTAATGCGTCATATATATATATATATATATATATATATATATATATATATATATATATATATATATATATATATATATATATATATATATATATATATATATAGTCCAGTATATCCTCCGTGAGCAGTCACAACGTGGTTTATTTCGACGTTTCGGCCTAGAGTCTGGCCTTCATCAGGATGAAGGCCAGACTCTAGGCCGAAACGTCGAAATAAACCACGTTGTGACCGCTCACGGAGGATCTACTGGACTATATGCAACGCTACGGCCCCTCAACCACCATGCCTGCATATATATATATATATATATATATATATATATATATCGTTACGCCAGTGCGCAGGTATGAACAGGTGCTGCCCGCGTGGTCGCTAGATACATGGCAATCACGAGAAGGCACGTCAACTCAAGCACAGGCATGTGCGCCGCGATATAGCCCCCGTGATGGTTTGCGCGAACTTCGGAGGCCCTAAAGTGCTCTCGTCTACCTTGGCGTTTGAATACCAGGTTGTGTTGGCGTCATGGTTGCTACTTTTTTAAATGCGAAGCATTTGTTAGTGAACATCAGTGACTTTGAGCGTATCTATCTATCTATCTATCTATCTATCTATCTATCTATCTATCTATCTATCTATCTATCTATCTATCTATCTATCTATCTATCTATCTATCTATCTATCTAATTAGCCGCCTACGACTTTTAGCTATCCTAGCTATTTCTACAATGGTATCAATACCAAGCTTAATATGACATAACACGACTGTATGACAATCTCAAATGACTAGTCATAACAAGAAAATCATGACATATTTGTCATGAATGTCATGTTTAACATTTCGTGGTCTTGCTGCTTTTACGGTGGTTTCGTTCACAT
This sequence comes from Rhipicephalus microplus, assembly GCF_013339725.1. Classification (NCBI taxonomy): domain Eukaryota; kingdom Metazoa; phylum Arthropoda; class Arachnida; order Ixodida; family Ixodidae; genus Rhipicephalus; species Rhipicephalus microplus. The sequence goes on along the minus strand of NC_051170.1, from coordinate 95,739,573 downwards.
GCCATGTTGCCAAACTGGTATAGTATCACATGACTACACGGCGAAGACAAGAGACAGACCCTAACGTGGAAATCATGACATGCATGTCATGTAAGCCATCACTATTTAGATGTCACGCTGATGATGCGCTCACGGCTGTTTCGCTAGCTTTACATATACAAAAGTTGGTGTCACGCGACGGGAAGGAATCACGAAGGTAAATTACTGGTGCAAACATGATAAATATGACATGTGTGTCATGTAAGGATATGACAACATTCCATGCTCATGATGCCCTCGTGGCCGTTTTGCTAGCCTCACATATACGAAATTTAGTATCATGTGACGCGAACGCACGACGAAAGCAAATGGTTCATCCAAACATGACAATGATGACACGCGTGTCAGGTAAAACAAGACTACATGCCACGCTCATAATGCCCTCGCGGTGGTTCCGCAAACTTTACATATGCCAGACTTGGTGTTACAAGATGCGAACTGACGACGAAGATAAATGAGCCGTCCAAACAAGATATTTGTGACAGGCGCGTCATGTAAAACAGGATTACATGCTACGCTCATAGTGCGCTTGTGGTCGTTTTGCTAGCTTCACACATACTAAATTTGGTATCATGAGACGTGAGTGTAGAAAACGAAGGTATATGACACGTCCAAACATGATAACCATGATGTTGAAGTCATTTACAACATAATTTACGTCGGCTTCGTCACGTTGCGCTGATTTAAAAGAGACTAATCAACCTTCCTCATTCACACTTCGCATATCATCGATTCCCACTGTACGTGGGATGTGCCAAATTTTTATCTTGCTTTTTCCCGATCATTTGTTGAAACGACTAGTTGAAACGTTAAAGAAAAGTCATCGGCAGCGTTGCTCAAGGAATAAAATCAATGATAATCAGGATCTCATAAAAAAAACCCATAGGCATTTTGCGTGACAATCAGGTTTTCTACCGTGCAGTCACGGAACGTTTTGAAACTGCTGTGGAACAAGACCCTGCGCAGACGTAAAATTGCTCCAAAGTAGATAGTCGCAGAGCGGCTTATCTGATCTTATGAAAAATTAATAATCATTGTATATGTTCTCTTATGGTACATGCGTGCCCCGCCGCGGTGGTCTAGTGGCTAAGGTACTCGGCTGTTGACCCGCAGGGCGCGGGTTCGAATCCCGGCTGCGGCGGCTGCGTTTCCGATGGAGGCGGAAATGTTGTAGGCCCGTGTGCTCAGATTTGGGTGCACGTTAAAGAACCCCAGGTGGTCTAAATTTCCGGAGCCCTCCACTACGGCGTCTCTCATAATCATATAGTGGTTTTGGGACGTTAAACCCCACATATCAATCAATTATGGTACATGCGTCATGTCTCGTAAGCGGCACTCCTTTCTCGTGAGATACTCCGCATGAACAGCCCGTTACATTACAGCAATCTTAAAAAATACCCTAGACTGCAGTGAAGTACTATCTTCATGGAAAACAGCGAAAGTATTGCCTTTGTTCTAATCAGGTGACAGACTACTCTTATCTAATTAATAATCAATATCTCTCACACCACATTCTTTCAGGATGTTGGAACCTATTGTTTATAAACATATTATAGATTTCCTCGACTCAAATGAAGTTCTAACGTCTGCTCAGCCTGATTTCCTTTGTAGCTACTGAACCGTTACAGAATTAGTTTATTTCGTTCATGACGTCGTTTCGACCTAGATATAGATTATCAGATATATGTCATTTTCATCGACTTCTCTAAACCTTTCGACTCTGTACTTTATTGTAAGTTGCTAGTGAAACTTGATTCTATACACAATAATTTGCGTCTTGTTTCTTGGATTGCCAGTTTTCTTCATCATCTTTTACAATTTGTTTATTTCCCTTCAGTAGAGTCATGCATTGTTGACGTCACGTGAGGTGTTCGGCAGAAAGCTATACTTGGCTCATTATTGTTCCTCATATATATAAATGATTTACCACACTGCACCTCATCTAAAATAAGACTTTATGTTGACGATTGCGTATTGTACGAATCCATTATTACTCCGGGAGATTATCACCGTCTTTCACAATCACTAATTTCTTTCACTGTCTTTCACAATCGCTCAAACAAGGCAGATGAACGTCAATTGCAACAAAACAGTCGTCATGTCATTTACCTATGGATGGAACGCGTTTTCATTTGATTATAAACTGGATGATACACAACTCAAAAGAGTGTCACAATATTATTATCTAGGTGTAATTCTAACAAAAAATCTTTCCTGCACTAGCCAAATCGAATACATCAGAGAAAAAACTCTAAAAACTTGAGATTTTTTGCGCCGTACTTTAGCTGACCCCCCCCTCCCCTCCCCCGCGATGCCAAACTACTTCTGCGATGCCAAACTACTTCTGTATAAAACGTTGATTTCGCCTATTTTAGAATATGCATGTGTAGTTTGGTACCCTAAAAAACGAGGTGATCTCAAAATACACGACAGCGTCCAACGTAAAGTCATCCGTTTCATATGCCGCTACAGCCACAACTTCTCACCATCACAGGCCTTGCAATCACTAAACGCTGTATCATTGCATTCTCGTTACCGAATTGAATCTTTAAAACTAATATATACAGTTATCAACTTCTCCAGTGGCATCCTTGGCGGTAACAACATGTTATTTATGAACAAACCTTGCATGCGCAGCTCCCACAACTTGAACATAAAGTCTTTATTTGCTCGTACAAACACATTCAAATTTAGTTTTTTTTCCGCATACTATAGAGATTTGAAATTTCCTACCGGGGAAGATTTGCTCACTACCATTAAAATATTTTATTGACGCCGCCACTAGCCACTTCGAACATATGTAACTTCTTGTCTGTAGTGTGCAAAGTGTTGTTTTAATGTATTTTAGTTTTACACTGTAATATTTTTCTGTTGCTTTCGTTGTGTATTACTCATCCACTCCTGCTATAGCCGTGTACTTGGCCTGCAATATATTCAAATAAATTATTAAATAAATAATTCAATAAAAATAAATAAATAATAAATAAATTTGTGGCTGCGGTGTTGGCTCCGCTTTTAGAGACGTCGAATAAAGATAACATTTTTATCGCCATGATTAAGAAAGCATTGCTGGATTCCACAGGAGTATGACAACAAGGTATTATTTTATTTACATCAGCGCATCCTGAGGGTCACTTCGTTTCGACAATATTGACGTCTGTGCGCCCCGCCGCGTTGGTCTAGTGGCTAAGGTACTCGGCTGTTGACCCGCCGGTCGCGGAATCAAATCCCGGCGGTGGCGGCTGCATTTCCAATGGAGGCGGAAATGTTGTAGGCCCGTGTGCTCAGATTTGAGTGCACGTTAAAGAAACCCAGGTGATCCAAAATGTCCGGAGATCTTCACTACGGCGTCTCTCATAATCATATGGTGATTTTGGGATGTTAAACCACATATATCAATCAATCAAATCAATCATCTGTGCTCTAACCTAAATGCGGACGTTAAATTAGACTATAATGACCCTTTACCCGCCCATGTAGTTGACGTGCCTAATATGTGCACGATTTACACACAACTAGGTAGCTTACAAAAACAGTTTGATTCACACTGTGTTTCTTCGCTCTAAGCTGAAAAAAAAATGCCGCATTGGAAACTCGGTGACTGCACTGCATGAAACTGATTCCCACCAGACGTGAGATCTGCCAGATTTTCTTTTATTTATTTTTATTTTTCATCTCTCTCATTCTGGTCTGCTCCACCAGGTGACGGGCGATGACGTCATCGCTCAATGGAGTTTGCGCCAAAGCCCATGGACCAAGTTGAATCTTACACAGCACCGTTTTTCAAATACCGACATCAACAAAGTAAGCATCGTCAGGATTTATCCTCTGTACGGTAGAGTGTTGGCCGAGGCAACTTGGGACATCAAGAGGTCTACGGTCTCTGCTCACCATGCGTGGGATTTCACATAGAGAAAAAAAAAATTGCGACCCAGACGTTCAGTTTATGATACCTAACGAAACTATAAAAAGTGGATCGGCGAGGTTTCATCGGCGTCGAAGTGATAATAATGACAATTAGGAGACACTTGTAGAGCAAGATCGATAGTAACTTCAAACAAAGTGAGGGTTATCTGTACTTAGGAATGTTTCCTCGACCCACCTAATGAATTTGAGCCTGCATTCAAGAATCATTTTAAAGACCACAGACGTGTATTCAAACTTATGAATGGCATTATACAGCGTACAAGTAACAAAAAGATATTGATAAGCAAATGCCTCTGCAGTCTGAAAATAGACAAAAGGCGCTGCGCCAAATGTACCCCCCCCCCCCCCCCCCCTACCCAAATGCAAAACTCTGTATAAGCCGATGTCTGCACTTATTCCCCCAACGTGAGCACGCCTACCGTCTTTCTCGCTGCGCTAACATACTACGCCAAGGCAAACGCTGCCGCAGCTCTCTTACGTTTCATCTCTTACTGATTTATCTTTCGGTAGACGTTAGAAAGCATAATTGTGAGAAGTACTCAAACTTCTTCCGAGGTAATACACGGGTTCGAGCTAGACAGTTTTGAAACTACGAAGTTTGGGATAATTGAAGTTTTTGCGCACACACACAAGGACACAGAAGAAGGGAACACAAGGACCAGCGCAGACTAACAACTGATTTTTATTCAGTAAGAAAACAGAATATATACGCTTACTTGCACCCCATGATCACCGCGCATGAGCAAAAACGACATCGTACAATCTTAAAAACCAAATATCACATGTTGTTCAGCACTTCAATTTCTTTTTCACTAAGCGATATCGACGGATGGCTGACGCACATATCTTTAAGTCTAGAGATGTGCCACGCTTCTACTATTTCTCTTGTTGTCTGATTTGGGTGTACATACACCACCTCAGTTTGATCAAACAACGGCTTACATGCACTAAAAGAACAACGCGCACAGTGCAGTGCTAAATGTGTTTCCGGCCTCCCTTTCAAGTTGGTCATGTGCTCCTTCAATCTCACATTTAAGCATCGGCCAGTCTGACCGACATAAAAGTTCCCACAACTGAAGGGGGTCTTATAAACTACCTTTCTTTTGCACTCAACCACCTGATGACCTGCACGCTTGGAACAATTGCCTCCGATATCCCTCGTCCTTTCCTCGTACAGATTATTTACAGCCGGACACACGCCCCCTAGTTTGTTCTTTGCCGAGAATACAACTTTGACACCATATTTAGCTGCCACCTTCTTAAGTTTATGGGAGAAACCATGCTCGTAGGGGATTACCGAAATTTTCTTTGTATCTTGGCTTCTTTCCTCTTTCTCCCCGGATTTCATTTTCTTCATTAATCTTTCGCTTGCAGTTAGAAGAAACGAGTTAGGGTATCCTGCCTTTTCCAGCTTTACCTTCTGTTCAAGGAAAGATTCTTTAACTTGTGCTTACATGTTTTTGTAAGAGCTGAATTGAAACACCCCATTGCTATACCGTTTTTTACTATCCTTGAATGGGAGGAAGCGTACTGCAACAGGGGCTTCTCTGTTCTAGGCGAATACTTCCAACACACATGGTTCTTTTCAAAAACAAGCTTCATATCTAGGAACTGTAAACAGTTTTCGGTGGGTTGTTCAGATGTAAAAACTAGGCCTTTGCCTCTCCGTCTGAAAGTCTCCATTACACTTGTGGTGACAGCATCCCAGTCTGTGTCTACACCCAAAATCAAATAATCATCAACATATCTGAATATTTTTAAGGACTTGCCACCCAAATCAGAATCAACCAGTCTGTCAACTTTGCTCAAAAAAACCGAAAACTGTTTACAGTTCCTAGATATGAAGCTTGTTTTTGAAAAGAACCATGTGTGTTGGAAGTATTCGCCTAGAACAGAGAAGCCCCTGTTGCAGTACGCTTCCTCCCATTCAAGGATAGTAAAAAACGGTATAGCAATGGGGTGTTTCAATTCAGCTCTTACAAAAACATGTAAGCACAAGTTAAAAGAATCTTTCCTTGAACAGAAGGTAAAGCTGAAAAGGCAGGATACCCTAACTCGTTTCTTCTAACTGCAAGCGAAAGATTAATGAAGAAAATGAAATCCGGGGAGAAAGAGGAAAGAAGCCAAGATACAAAGAAAATTTCGGTAATCCCCTACGAGCATGGTTTCTCCCATAAACTTAAGAAGGTGGCAGCTAAATATGGTGTCAAAGTTGTATTCCTCGGCAAAGAACAAACTAGGGGGCGTGTGTCCGGCTGTAAATAATCTGTACGAGGAAAGGACGAGGGATATCGGAGGCAATTGTTCCAAGCGTGCAGGTCATCAGGTGGTTGAGTGCAAAAGAAAGGTAGTTTATAAGACCCCCTTCAGTTGTGGGAACTTTTATGTCGGTCAGACTGGCCGATGCTTAAATGTGAGATTGAAGGAGCACATGACCAACTTGAAAGGGAGGCCGGAAACACATTTAGCACTGCACTGTGCGCGTTGTTCTTTTAGTGCATGTAAGCCGTTGTTTGATCAAACTGAGGTGGTGTATGTACACCCAATCAGACAACAAGAGAATAGTAGAAGCGTGGCACATCTCTAGACTTAAAGATATGTGCGTCAGCCATCCGTCGATATCGCTTAGTGAAAAAGAAATTGAAGTGCTGAACAACATGTGATATTTGGTTTTAAGATTGTACGATGTCGTTTTTGCTCATGCGCGGTGATCATGGGGTGCAAGTAAGCGTATATATTCTGTTTTCTTACTGAATAAAAATCAGTTGTTAGTCTGCGCTGGTCCTTGTGTTCCCTTCTTCTGTGTCCTTGTGTGTGTGCGCAAAAACTTCAATTATGCAGCAGTACCAACTAGCCCGGCTTTCCGTATTATTGAAGTTTGGGATCTTTTCGCGGTGTATGTACTGTACTACGTGACAGCGATATATCAGTAATCACCAGTAGTAATTAGTGTTAGAAAGGTTTGATAATTTCACGTATGCACAATGCACTCCTAATGTGGGAACTTCACAGAATACGAAAATTTTAATAGTTTGGCCTTATTGGAGGCTCAGGAATCTAAAAGAAGCATACGCATCTGCTCTTTTGAAAGTTGGAAGAAATATACACCCGCATAAGGGCTCTGGAGGCGCTTTTGACGCCAGCACGCGATAGGGTTTACTCTGTTGCATGACAGAGGCCACGAGGAAATTGAAGCCGCAAATGTTACCCGAGGTCGCATACTCTACATCGATTTCAAAGGTCGCGACAATCAGAGCAGTGCGATGCTTAAAGGGATGCGCCAGGGGGGTTAGTACCCAGATCTGCTATATAGTGCTATATATGCTGCTATATTCTATAATTCATGATCATCGAGACATATACAGCAGGTGTGAGCAGCGCTTGCGCCTAAGTACAGATCTGAGCGTCCCGCGTTGGCTGTGAATGAGCTTCCTGCCACTGCCGCGTTGTCTGTGAATGAGCTTCCTGGCACTGTGCTACTAGAAGGGGGCGAATTGCACCTCTGCGCAGGCCGTCGAGCAGCTGGTGACACATGACACGCGATCATATTAGAAAAAAAAAAGTGGCTTAGGCTTAACTCATTTATGCCTCGGTGTGTGCGTAGCAAAAGGTAGGTTCACCTTTTTGTTTAGTTTACGTATCTGCACAATTACACTTCTCGGTATACGTGCGGATTGTTCACCCTACGTCTTCTCCGCTCTCGGCCTCCTCTTGGTTTCATCCCGATGACGAAGCCTGAATTTTTTCTGTTTTTCCGCATCACTTTACATCTTTGCCAACTGATCCTACCAAGCCGTGTCATCTATATGGCGCAACGCCCACTCCCCTTCTTTTACAACTTGATTTCACCGGATCTTCACACCGATGACGTCATGCCAAATTACGTGGCGAGCGATGCTGCCTACTAAGGCAGTTGCTAGACAATGTCTCAGCTCCTCGTGCGGTCTGCGGACACAGCGAAACGGCGAGAAAAGGGCTACAGTTGTTCTCGCTACAATAACTAGGGAAGGGCAAGGTGCATCGCATTTGGCGAGTGGCGGAAGAAGCAGACCGAAGGCATGCAATGTTCTGGAATATGGCTACGTGGGGCACATGCTACGTAGCGCGTCGCACAGCTGGTGCAATGAGAGAGAAGACCAGGGCGAGTGTACCACGAGGAGAATGTGCCGTGAACACGTTGAATGGTTGCGCTCTTTTAGTACACAACCTGGGACATGCATCAATGTCCACGCTCGTATGAAATGATTACCTTTACCCTTTCGACCCGTTTTATGTTCGTTTTAAATGAGAAGCATTCTTTAGCGAACTTCGGCGACTTTAAGCGTATCTATCTATCTATCTATCTATCTATCTATCTATCTATCTATCTATCTATCTATCTATCTATCTATCTATCTATCTATCTATCTATCTATCTATCTATCTATCTATCTATCTATCTATTGCTGCGACAGGTTCGCCACGTTCAAGTAGCCCGCCACAATCATCGTGGCACCAGCACCAGCAAGACCCGGCTCGGCTGGCATGCGCCACGCGTTCGTGCGCTCCAGCAACGAGGAAGAGGAAGATAGTTGGATCTGTGCCACTCGGCTACTCGGGCTTGGCAACCATAGTCTTTAGAATCGTGGGCACAAGTTCACCCTAATAAATACGCTTGTTTTTTAACCTGTGTGCCTCAGCATCGCTACGCTATCTATCTATCTATCTATCTATCTATCTATCTATCTATCTATCTATCTATCTATCTATCTATCTATCTATCTATCTATCTATCTATCTATCTATCTATCTATCTATCTATCTATCTATCTATCTATCTATCTATCTATCTATCTATCTATCTATCTATCTATCTAGCCGATTACGTTTGGTTCCACAGGTCACGGGATCAAATCCCAGCTGCGACGGCTGCATTTCCGATGGAGGCGAAAATGCTGTAGGCTCGTTCGCTCAGATTTTGGTGCACGTTAATGAACCCCAGGTGGTCAAAAGTTCTGGAGTCCTCCACTACGGTGTCTCTCATAATCTTATGGTGGTTTTGAGACGTTGAACTTCACATATCCTAGCCTATTACGTTTGGTACCATCGTTTTCACCCCCTTAACTAGGCGTGAACCAAAATTAATATGGGAGGGTAAGATGGTTTGATGAATATGACGCGATGGTCAAGAAATAAATAATGTCGCAATCCCATCGTGTACGTCGTTCAACACGTGCCGTCATAAAGGGCACAGGTCATTGACACTTAGTATTTACCCAGGAACAACGAGAACACAACCAGACACTTCTAACGTGCGAGCGTTAAGAAATGGCTGACATCGATAGCGTGAAACCAACGACTGCAACGACTAAACGTCGGGGTCTCGGCTGGACTCAAACTCAAGCATTCTTCATGGCAATGAAGCATTTAACTAAAGAGCTACACCAAGTTTCGGAACTACAGTCTACACGCCAGGTTAACGTCAACTGTGGTAAGCAGCCTTGCGCTGAAATATTTATGTGGCAGTGTCCAGGGCCAGCATCCTCGTGAGCATCATTGCTTCATATCAGCTTCTGGTGTTGCTAATAGGCATGTTCCAGTTGGCATCGTTGCGCAAGTGCAAACGACTGGTTATATAAACAACTGCAACTCTTCAACCTATGTCTGTGCATCCAACATTTGTACATATTGTTATGGTGCAACATAGACATTAACCAGGGTGGTGGTCACCGAAGATGAAGACGACGAGACCCTGGCGCGTTTAGCGGTTTCTGCGATCCAGCTGAAGTGGACGTTAAGAACTGGCTGGCAGAGTATGAACGCGTGAGTACTCGATACTGATGGACGTCCGACTCTTATGCTGGCGAACCTGTTATTATACCTAAAGGGAACCGTCAAAGTGTGGTATGAAAACCTTGAACCAGAACTTGGGAGCTAGGAAACGTTCAAGCAGATAATGTTCGACTTGTTCGGGAAGATGGTTTTAAACAAAATGTTCGTGTCTCGGGCGCAAACGTCCACAGAATCGTGCATCTCGTACATGGAAGATGTGATTTATTTGTATCGGAAAGACAACGCCGAAATGCCGGAGGCCGACAAAGTTGGGCATGTTCTTAAGGGGAATGCCGACGACGCCTTCACTCTCTGATAAGTAAGAATCACTCAACCGTGGGCGCCATTTTAATGAAGTGCAGGCGCTTTAAACAAGCTAAGAGCCGGCGGATCGATGGCGCGTTTGCCCGGCTTCCCAACACGGCTGCAACGTCATCGTGCAAAGATCGCACGAGAACGCAATCACCGGCTCCCGTTTTGCCTGACCAGGTGACTAGAATCGTAAGGCGTGAGAATGAAGCCGTGGCTCCTGCACCAGCCTACACCAGTACAGCTGATACGACATCGGTTACTGCTCCCATGGTTCATGCCATCGTTCGTCGGGAACTTGCCAGCATCGGCATCCACTCGGTGTGCGCTGTGACCAGTCCGCAGCCAACCTCATGGCGTCCAGCCTCGTTCTATCCTCAGCAGCGCTTTCCGGTCGCCCGCTCTCGCGACCCTGCAGCGGCTGACAACCGGCCGATTTGTTTCCACTCTCATTGTGTCGGCCATGGATGTAGTCCGTTACTGCGATGCCAGCCGGTGCTCGCCACCACGGGCGTCGTTTGCCCCAAACCGCCAACAGAATGACACCCGCTTTGCGCCGCCGACCCAGTTCTCTTCCCCCAAGGTATTTACTAGGTTCAACAGCCAACCTCCATCGCCCCGTTGTCACCAGTCACGCTCGCCTTCAGGTCGTCGCCCGTCGTTTCGCTCACCGCAGACTCACCGGCCATCCTCCCCGTTTAATCCTGCTCCTTCCTACCCAGAAAACTAAACAGTGCAGTGCCCGGTGGTGACTTTGTATAGTCTACTCCTTCCCCAAATCCTCTTTTGACACTTTTGACGAGACGAAGTTTGCTGGGCGTTGACATTTATGGTGTACATAATTCGGCACTTATTGACAAAGGGGCACACATTTTAGTAATGAGCGCAAACCTTCGCCGCCACCTACATGAAGTCCTCACACCTGCCGCTTCCCGCACACTCCAAGTCGCCGTTGGAGGAACTGCTGTCGTTCACGCAATGTGCACTTCCCGTATTTTCATAGCCAGTCAATCTACCTTCATGTAGCGTCGCATATTTAGCGCCATTCCATGACGTGTTGCTGAAAAAAAAAATTTAAAGTGGTCACTTTGCCTCCGCAAGCTTCGCATAACGTCGATTCCCAGGTACGTGGATCTGCCGAATTCTTTGACGTTAGCTTGCCTTAGTGTATTTCCTTGTTTTGAATGGTGGCGAGATTGAAATCTGCTCCGACATAATTTCAACGCCTGCAGGTGTCGAAATTACCACATCTCGGGAGTTAACATTTATAGTAACTTTTGCTAGACATACGAGAATCATTTTAATTATGACAAAAGCTATATATTCACCTTGTAAAATACATTTGCTCAAACTATTCTTTCCATTTCGCATTTAATTTTTTTATTTGTATCATCGCACCCCTGAGTTCATCAAATATTGGTCTTGTCACTAAAAAGTCAGGGCCAGCTTGCACTGCAAATTTTGGCTAGCAGCAACGATTTGTGTTGGGGCAAAGTGGCATCGCTATAAGCTTAACACTCGTAATTACAGGAAGCATTGCACATCGTAGGAGACAGGGAGAGGTGGCCCCTTAAGTGCGGAGTTGTTCAAGCTATACAAAGCCCGTGGTGGCTTTAGCACAATTTCATTCGGGTAATGGCCACCCGGCAAGCGATGACGTCAACTTGCGTCACGTGAAGCTAAAGGAACGGAAGGAGGAGGAGAACCATTCTGCAGAAGTGTGCGTTATAAACCTTTTTTTCTGCAATGTAGCATGATTGCCCGTCAATACATGTGTTCAGATTTTCAGGATGCTCTGCCAGATGTTCAAAACTGTGTGTCCTTTGGCTATTTCATTATGGAGCTGCTGTATCGTTCACTGCCAGAGCTGACCTCTACGCCACAGGCAAATGGTCACTTGCCCCTCCTGCCTCACCCAGCGCTTCCTATCCCTCTTCGTACTGGAATGGAGGGTGTTGTGCGAACAGTCAACCTGGATTTTTTCCACACGCCCTATAGACGCATACACTGTTCTTGAGAAACAGGTATATAACACGTTCAGAAATCTTTAACAAGCTCACAATTTCTAGGAGGCTCTGTAAATAAAATGAGTTCGCTTTATATAATAATGGCGTTGGTATGACGTGTTGAGATACTGTGAGAATGATTCAATGTACGAAGTTCTCATCTCTGAGAAAACAGTGAGTTGTCCCTTACTTGGGTCAATATCTACTCAATGGCACTGTTGTGGCATATAAAGGCTTTGATGAGTTTTAAACAAATGTTGGACGATATATACAGTAGGATTTACTGCACTATGGGGCAGAAATAATCTATCCCAGTTTCGAAACTTTACGGAAAGAATGTTTGTTTAGAAAAAACAGAAGATATGTGTGTCTAGAGAAAGTTTTTCACAATTTCGTGTACATCGTACTCAACTGTGGGAGAGAAGCGAGGCGTCCTGATTACAAGTACCAGCTCTAATTCTCTAATTGCTTAGAACACTTGTTTGAGGATTTAGAGTACGAGATGCTCTACCATGGGAGAGCAATACATCATCCCAGATTAAAGGTCTACAATTGAAGTAAGAAAAGGGCTATATTTCTGTTTTTAGAAAAAGTAGTTAATTATTTAGAGTACTAGATACTCTACTAAGGGAGAAGATAAAGGCGTCGGTAGCTGTGTTTACGAAAAGTGTGGAACGATTTAGACTACTTAGTGCTCTACTATTGGAGCCAGCCGTTTCAACCCTGGACTGCATCATCAACGGAGCGAGTGCGAAAGTACAAAGCTCCCGTAAGCTTCCTTGAAGAACCGTAGGGCTCACTCAAGTTAAACAGCCGCTTCCTCATTTGCTTATCATAAATGCCCTGGACAAAGAAGAATAATATACGAAAAAATGGTATAGTGTTAACTCCCCTTAGGCTTTTAGCTAGCGCCTCCGGACAGCAAACTACAACCGTCATGGCAGATGATAAATTCTCGGATCAACACCAAACAGCTCCACCATGTGTGACGCTGCTGATAGCATGACCACCAGGAGTACGCAAGGAGGCTTGGAGTACACCGTGTAGACAAGGCAAACCGATCACACACAACATATACTACTCGGAAGATAAGTCTCCACAAGCGTACCAGACCAAATCCCACGTGACAACGGTCTCCCGCAGAAAATGAAGTGGCTCAAATGTGCTTACACTATCATCAATATTGTTCGTAAAATATGCTTCCTACTAGTGTGTAATAAAAACAATTCTAAACTAGTGACCCGGATGTTATGATGAGAGAAAAAGCATGTGCCATTAGAACGCGAAATTATAGATAGAAATGCTCTGTGGAAAGCACTAAGGCAGAATCATGATTAAGAGTTGTCTAAGCAAAGCGTAAGCGTAAAGTTTATTGTGTGGAACTTTGTGGCTGTGGTCATTCCAGCATATACGGTGGCATCAGCATGAAATATTTTATCTTTATATTGTTCGTCAGCGTGTGGAACTGTCCCATGCAAGGCACATCCTGTGACTATGCGAAAGGCCGTATTCGGCACGATATTTTCGAAATATCAGAATATTGCGTAATTAAGCAATTTATGATTTTGGTATTGCATACAGACATCCGTAAAAAGGAGATATTTTATTTACCACCAAGAAATAATAATAAGAAGGGCAAAAAAGAGTGAGAAGTTTTCGTCAATAATATGGTTACTGGCACCACTTGCAACGCATTCCCCGTTCAGCACAGAGCCAAGAAGGGGGGGGGGGGGGTGGCGGGGACGGACCGAGTTTGTGGGAAATATGATGCATATAGCTGATTCTAGAGTGTATGATCTCAGCTTATACATTCGAAAATGAAGGGCTTTGTCAAATGGCCGCGAACCAACGGCGCTCCTATTCTTAGATTGATCTGCCTACTTCCTAACTGAGCGGAGGTCACAGTACTACGTGGCAGATTTCTGAGGATTAACTAGACCAGGAGACGGAAAAGTTTTGAGGCAGAGGGCCGAGTTTCACATTACGGTGGGGGCCGCACGGCAAACCGGAAAGGGTTTCGCAAGCAACCATAAAATTGGTGGTTTCACAAAAATGATGCACGCAGTTGGAATGGAAGTTGGAATGGAATGAGAGCCCACGTTTCAGAAGGTTGCAAGTTTTCATAACATATAAACATAGGTCACCAGGAAAAAAAACATGGCGTTCTTTATAGGTGAATAAAAACTGGAGGACGCTTGAGCTTTGCTTTCAAGAGTAGATTGCGATAGCGTGATAGGGCCTCGTGCACATCGCATTCTGAACTGCTTGCCTTCTGTGGTTCTCGGAGCATGCCTGAGACGTCTCGTAAGCAAACGAACGACTTTGCGCGTAACTCTGTGTGCGTAACACGGTAACCAGTATCAGTTAATACCTATTACAAGCACAGTTGTTAAGTGCCCGCTGTGCCGTAATTTTTTTTTTTTTTTTGCGAATCAGTGAACGGCCCACCACGCACGCATAGGGCAATACGTGAACCCAGAAAAATACCTAGCTTTTGAGTTTGTTGATGGTTCTGCTTCAGGTGGTGAATTAATATGCCTGAGCGCTTATTATTGGTTTGGCCTTTAAAACGTGCACTCGTTGCTCTATTCACATTCATTGGCACTTGACACTATTCTACGTTTCTGCTACACGGCATTTTGTGCGTTAGGGTGACTCCTTCTTCTACACCCTATTCCTATAGCGATTCCCCATAAAACAGCTTCAACAAATATTTCCCTGACTTTGAATATACCTCCAACTGTCTCATTGATGATTGATATGTGACGTTTAACGCCCCAAAACCACCATGTGATTATGAGGGACGCCGTAGAGGAGGGCTCCGGAAATTTCGACCACTTGGGGTTCTTTAACGTTCACCTAAATCTGAGCACACGTGCCTATAGCGTTTTTGCCTCCATCTCCAACTGTCTCAAAAAAATGTGGGTGTTGTGTATAATAAGTTGAATCAAATGAGACGAGTTATGTTGAATGTTGTCAACAACAGTTATCGGTGTTGATTTCATGCACAACTAATATATTATGGCTCTGTGTATATAACACATGCTTGCATCACAGATGGCCAGGGTTCATCCTTACTCCGACCCGAAAATTCACTCAGTGTATATGGGTGACTTTTTTTTTCTGCTCATACGAGAATTTTGTAGCAGATATTATAGCAAAAAAAGTTATTTGTAGGATCACTTTAGCTGCAATGGGGGCCGCTATAAAAACAGAGAACACAGAAAAAGGTTTTTTTCCTGTACTTATTTCATTCTTCATCGAAATTTAAAGCATGCTCTACCAAAGAACCCAAGCGCATGCAGCTTTCTGGATTTGCGGCCTCTGTTTTCAACGTATAGTCCCAGTTTTGTAGCCCAAGGTGTCAACTTTGCCCAAGGCAGAAAAATAGAGGTCGATATTCAGCATGATAATTTCGTGGTATATACACTAACCTATAAAATATTACCACGAACCTAACTATTCGCGTTTACTTTTCGAAAGACACATTGACCCTCAAACGAATAAAAAAAGACAATTTGCGATGTTCTTCTGTTCGAATATCCCTCCACGTCTAGTGTTCTGTCTATCTGTGAATCAGCTTACAGTTTATTTCCTGGAATTATATTTTCGAAAATAGCGACCTATCAAGAGATTGCGGCTTTAAACACGCGCTGCGCTTGAGCATCACGCCTCCTCTCACGCTAAAGTTGATCTGACTGCTTGCTCTAGCCGCAGGGGAACTTGTCATTTGAGTCGTGAAAACATCGGTCCTTGACCACTGGCACTGATTTCCGATGTCTTTGTGGACCTCTGCTGAATGTATATAGCTGTCCAGCTCAACCCTTCATTCCTCTCATATCCAAACATCGTGCCGCTCTTGAATATCAACAACACGATTCCTCTTTCTTGACTTATCATTGCAGGTTTTACCAGTGTATGTTATGCATGGTTTGTGCAGTGCTCTTTGGTGGATTTTAGTGGTGTATGCCCTCCTAAGCTATACACCAGTATAATACATACTGGTAGAAGGTGGCTATTGCGCTGCGCGCGACGAATTGCTAGGACGAGAGCGTAGATACTTTGATCTGTTTTCGGGCTTCATTCGAGTTTTGAGATAAAGAGAGTAATAAGCTTATGACCATTTACTCACTGTTTACTCATGGGACATATACCGACATGAAATCGGCTATTTTTTTTTTCAAGTGAGACATTTTGTCAGCTGAATGTATATTGCCGGCAAAGCTTGTTAAACGCATCTGTACTAACCCTGCACATTGTAATGCTGATAGGGGGCGATCATCTCAATCTTCCTCATGTAGCGAGAAAAAGGCAAAATGTTACACGTGAACAATGTGGGAAAACACTCAAGGCCGTGATTGGTCTTCTCGCCACTTATGACCACTGGAAGCCGTCACCTAGCCAGGGAAAACATATGCTTTTGTATAGTAATTTTATTTGAGGTGAGTTCTGAGGTCTTTTCGTTTTAGTTGGTGGCAGGACCATTCAAAAGCATTCCTCTGCTTTGGAATTCTGTAATCACTGTAGCAGTAATAATTTATAGGTTTTAATTCATTATATCTGATATGTACAGACATTACAAAATAGAACAATATAAAGAATATAATAAAATGCAAATGTTGTACGCAATACTACTTTTTATATAACCACATAAGTGCATGGTCTATATTTGATTTGATTGATGGGTAGGTGGGTTCAACGTCCCAAATCACCATATAATTATGAGAGACGCCGTAGTGCAGCGATCTGGGAATTTCGACCTCCTAAGGTTCTTTGACCTGCACTCAAATCTGAGCGCACAGGCACTTGGTCTATATTTATTCCTAGCGTATCGTTTTTTTTTTCATATAAAGGGTAGCTCCGTATGCAAGGAGCCAAAACATTTCATTAGTCAAACGTCATAAAAACTTTTCCACAAAGCTTGTTCCGTATGAAAACAGGTTTTTTTTTTTAGTTAGATATGTGAAACGAATATGTCTGCTCATATACTGTGGAACACTTTTAAAAACTAAAGAAAGGCCCAACCTAAGCCCGCAGCTTCAGACCGCAAACCAGTGCGGTCAGGCTGGAAAACAATTTTACCGGTTCCGGCAAAGCGGGAATTTCGGGTAGAACCGAGCTCATGCAGTGCTCGAACCAGTAGAGCAGTAATGGTGAAGTTGAAGGGGCTTGAAAAAAGCTGGTTATATTTATTCAAAGCGCATCAAACACATCGTTTTATATTGCGTCCACAGAGTCACCATGAAGCATCGTTATAAGGTTTCAAGCTTAGGCGGAGAATTAGCAGGGGGGGTGCCAATTACAGTTTAGTAAGTGTATGTGCCGTTAGGATATGAAAACACCGGAAGATATTTGATAAAGTAAAAAAAAGACATGTGCTTATTTATTTTAATGCCCAATTCACCACTCAATACTAATAATACTTGTTGGCACTCAACGCACCAAAATACTGAACAATGGGGTCAGAGTCACAGCAACGATTACCTTCTTTTTTTTTTATCACTACCAAACTGTTCTCTAAAATATTCAGCCTCGAGCACAAAATACCGCCTAATCCCAATACAGCGGCAAGAAATGAGAAAAAAATGAAGCAAAAAATGCGAACAGATCTGAGTAGCGGAAGGCACTACATTTGTATGCTTGCTAAGTGCACCGTGTCGCGATCGTAACGATGTCCATATCGACTTTTCTGAATGCGTTGAATTCAGCCAACAACGGTGAACCGCATCTGCCGAAATTGATTTCAGGCTGACTCGATCCAGTGAGGGAGTTTGCAGTGCGAGTGCTATCTGTCCCCCGGGCCTCGGATCCCGGATGGTACATCGAGCGCGACCAATCTGCTTCGATTATTACTGCCAGCCCAAACGTCAAAGCTTGTCTATGCAGAACTGAATCGCGAATTCACGTGTGCAGAAGTCTTACAGCAAGCACTTGACAACTAGAAAATACCACAAGACTTACTACACTAAAGCCGGGAAGGAGCTTTCTGTGAGTACGGGATTACCGCATTTACTTTACTTTTTTTCACTGATATTAAGGCGCATTTCAAGTAATCAACATTAATCCTTAGGACATGTACATCTATGGTGAGCATCATAATCACTTGGAAGGTTTCACACCAAAAGTTAAGCTTTTTTTTTCTTTATCAGCCGAACAGCGTGCTTTCTTCGAAGCGAATTGCTATACCGATAACCGGAAGTGCAGCCTTGTTCTGCTTTATTTTTCCAGATTGGGTTAGAAGTGGTCAATGTTTTTAAAGGACCGAAGTGATATTCACAGGTATACTGTATTCACTGCATTTCATGTAGTTCAGGAAAAATGAGCTCTTTATTGCCATGAACCTCAAACATCATCAGCTTTATCATCATCAGGGCAAACGCCTCTCCCATGATCCGCCAATCAACCTGGTCGTGTGCTTTTTGATGCCACGTTATACGTGTGAAGTGGGAAGTAGTGGCACGTTATACGTGTGAACTTTTTCATCTCATAGGCCCACACAACTTACTGTATTCCCTCTGTGCGTTTGCGTTCTCTGAGAATCCAGTCCGTTACCCTTAATAACCAGCGGTTATCCTGGCTACGTGCTATGCGTGCCAGGCCCATGTCCATTTCTTCTTCTTGACTTCAACTATGATATTCTTAACCCCAGTTTGTTCCCTAACCACCCTGCGTTCTCTTCTTGTCTCTTAAGGTTTCACCTTTCATTTTCTTTTCCATTGCTCAATGCGGCGTCCTCAATATAAGCAGAACCTTCTTAGTAATAGTCCAGGTGTCTGCTGCGTAGGTAAGCACCAGCAAGATGCAGCTGTTATATTCCTTCTATTTGAAGGTAAGTGATACACTACCATTCGGGATTTGAGAATTCTTGCCCAAGTGTGATCCACTTAGAATATTGCACACCACTTAAGATAATGCACAATAAAATGAAGCAGGCTTCCTTTGTGATGCGTTGTTCTCATGGCTCTCACACTCATACAGGGACAGAATGAAATACAAACGTCGTAACAAATATGTACAGGAAAAATATCCTCCAGAACACCTCCTGCGGCAATAATGAATATTTCAATGCTTGGAAGAATAAAAGAGCAGGCAGGATGTTGTTAAATGCGAATAATTTCTCAGCGAATTTCGGGACTTTGAGCGTATGTATCTACCTTACTATCAAGCCGCCTACGACATTTAGCTCTCCTGGCCCTTTAGATATCGGTATCAATACCAAACATGGCGTGGCATAACAGCAGCATGTGACGAGTATGTTTGACAAGTCATAACATGAAAATCATGACATGTATGTCATGAATGTCATGATTTTCATTTCATGGTCTTGCTGCCCTTGCGGTGGTTTCGTTCACATGACATGTTGCAAAACTGGTATGGCATGCCATGATTGCATGGCGAACGCAAGCGACAGACCCTAACATAAAAAACATGGCATTCGTGTCATGTAACAATATGTCTACATGCGACGCTCATCATGCGCTCTCGGCCATTTCGCTGGCGTCACATATACGAAATTTAGTATTACGGTACGGGAATAGATGACAAAGGTCTGACTGGTGTGAACATGATAATCATGAGATGCGCGTCATGTAACCACATGACTACATGCCACGCTCATGACACACTCGCGGCCGTTTCACTAGCTTCATATATGCCTAATTTGGTATAACGTGACGCCAACGGACGACGAAAGAATGTGACTAATGGGAACATGATAATAATGAGATGCGTGTCATGTGAGAACATGACAACATGCCACAGTCAAGGCGCCAATACTCTTCGACGTAACGCAGCGCGCGTGCGCACCGGCGTTCGTTTCGTCGCGTCACGCCGGCGTTGCCACGCCAGGCGCTGGTCTTACCACATACCCGCAGGCGCGCGCAGCGTTGCTTTGACGCATACGCATTTCAGCGCATCCGGCGTCCATTCGTCTCGAAATAAGGCAGACGCAGTGCTGTCTGGGTAACGCGTAGGAAAATGCAGCATGTCGCATGTCGCGTCGGTTGCCGTCGGACTGCGACGACGGACACTGGTCACATCGGTCGCGCTTGGTGTCAGACAATGGAGTGCTCGCATTTTGCTAACGTAGCGCCGCTGTGCCCAGCGTACGCGCGTCAACGTTACGTTGGAGTATATATGGCCCTCCACGGTGCTCTCAAGGTGATTTCGCTAGCTCCACATATACCAAATTTGGTGTTTCCTGACGTCAATTGATGGCGAAAGTATATGACTGGTGCCAACATGATAATCATTAGAGGCGTGTCATGTAAGAACATGACAACATTTTACGCTCATAGCGTGCCCGTGGCTGTCTCGCTAGCTCCACATATACTAAATCTAACATCACGTGACGAGAATAGATGACGAAGGTAAACGACACATCTAAACTGATAATCATGACACGGAAGTCGTCTACGGCACAATTTACTTCCACCTCTTAACGTTGTGGTGATTTGAAAGTGTCATATCAACCTTCCTCATTCGTGCTTCGCGTATCACCGATTCTTACTGTACGTGGGATCCGCCAATTTTTTTGAAGGGACAAGTTGGTGGATATCATATACAGCCATTACCATTTTCGAAATCCCTTGGTAAGGCAGGCCAAGGCCATTTTATTGGCTAAAGGTTCGATGACGTGCGTCATGTTATAACTTTATTATTATTATTATTATTATTATTATTATTATTATTATTATTATTATTATTATTATTATTATTGCTGTTATGGTTATTAAGGAACAAAGCGAACGGAAGAATCAGGCTCTCTCAGGTTTAGGCACTTATTAACATAAGAGGTTGATGGTGCTTTGTTGTCTCCTGCAAAACGTTTCCAGAAGTAGCTCTTATGCTCATCAACATGAGTCACTAAACAAAAAAACTAGACAGACTACAAAACCCAACTGAATAAAGTGAGCTGCAAAAAGTTTGTCGCCAAGCTCTAAAAAAATGCCTCTTTTGTAATCGATCCAGCGACGAAGGACCGAGTGGTTTCTTTGGCTCACTGCGTTTCGCTGTTATGAGGTGACAACTCTGGTCACGTGCAGTTGACGCTGGTGTTCGTAACAACATAGCGCGAAATAAAAAAAAAGAACTAGCACCAATGACACAGTGAGCTCAAACCCGGGTCCACTGTGTGCCAGCCCAGTATTCCACCAATGAGATACGTCATTTTTTTTTCTCTTCATTGTCTGAGCTAAGCCTGTGCTTGCGATTAGTTGGCAAACTTGCCTTAAGCAGGCTTGAGGTCGGGAAAGCATTCGCAGTAATACGACTTATGAAGCGTTTTAAAACGGTGGAAGAACAACCAGTCGCCGCACAATGCGAATAATGCAACAAGTGGGCCGCCATCCAACGCTTTGACCCATTACAAAAGCTTTTGTTGTTCTACTATTAACTGTAGCGAATATCTACTTCAGGCATAACTCCTCACCGTCGTCAACCACTGCATGAACAAATGGCACAAAATTTCTTGCAAGTGTATAGCGGTTACCACGCTTCTCAGAAGAATGAGGGGAATAGCATAGCGAATGCCAGCCTACTTCCCAAAAGTTTATTATTAATGCTCTAGTAGGTATTAAGCAAGTGTGCTTGCAGTAGTTACCCAATGAGTATTTTGAAAAGGCTCTGAAAGGCCGCTCTTCTAGCTTTTGCTGTGACTGTGCTGCGCCTACCGCGCAGGCCTGGTGTTTCAAATACGAAGCATTTCTTAGCGAACTCCGGCGACCTTGAGCGTATCTATCGATCTAGCCGCCTAGGACATTTAGCTCTCCTGGCCGTTTCGATAATGATATCAATACCAAACCTGGCATGGCATACCATGACTCTATGAAGAATATATTTTACTAGTCATAACATGAAAATTATGACATGTATGTCATGAATGTCGTTATTTACATTTCGTGGTCCTGCAGCTCTTGCTGTGGTTCCCTTCACATGGCATCTTGCAAAACTGGCATGGTATAACAGGATTGCATGCCGAACACAAGCGACCGACCCTAACATGGAAATCATGACATCCATGTCATGCAACACATGACTATATGCCACGCTCACGATGCGCTCACGTCCGTTTCGCTAGCGTTACATATACCAAATTTGGTATTACGGTACGTGAATGAATGAAGAAGATATGTGACTGGTGCAAACATGATAAACATGAGATGCGTGTCATATACCAACACGACGACATGCTACGCTCTTGATGCGCTCGCGGCCGTTTTGCTAGCTCCACATGCACCCAACTCGGTATTACGCGACGCGAACTGACGGCATAGGTAAATGACACATCCAAACATGATAATCATGGCATTCGTATCAAGTGACAAATTGGCTACATGCCGCACTCACGATGCGCTCACGGCTGTTTCGCTAGCTTCACATATGCCAAATTTTGTATTACGTGACGTCAATGGATGACGAAAGCTTGTGACTGGTGCAAACATGATAATTATGAGATGCGTGTCATGTGAGAACATGACTACATACCAGAGTCTAGGTGCCAATACATTTCGATGTGACGCTGGGTGCGTGCTCACCAGCGTTCATTTGGTCGCGTCACGCTGGCGTTACCACGCCAGGCGCCAGTTTTGCCATATACTTGCAGGCACGCGCCGCGCTGCGTTGCTTTGACGCATGCGCTTTTCAGCACGTCCGGCGTCCCTTCGTCACGAAAAGAGGCAGACGCAGTGTTGTTTGTGTAAGCCATAGCACCACCTCGTCTAGAAAGACGCCTGCCGCATGAGAAGAAAAACAGCTGCCACACCCTTTCCCTCCTTCAATGTAAAATGTTCTCGGTCGCCAGCGTCACCTGTGGCTGATGATGCAACAGCGCAACACTTTGCATAGCCTCCTAATCAGTGGTGAATAGTTGCTGGTCTCGAACAACTCTCGACTGACGCACCCCTATGGGCCGCAGATGAGAAACGCTTAGCTGGTACGCCCGCCACCGTGATGATGGATGGATGGATGGATGAATATGGCTGTACCCTTTAGATCGGGCGGTGGCTAGCGCCATCAAGCCGTAATACTTAATGAACTCAAAACTATATTTATTCATTTTTTCCTTAAAAAGTGAGCTTGAGGATTTGTACTTTGTAGTGAAGAGTTTAATTTTGACTCGTGTCTTGACTTTAGCCAACAATCAGATAACCCCCTTCTAGTTAAGTCTACCTGCTTAAAGTCTATTTTGCCCTCCCAGTCCCTAAACCCCAGTGCTTTGAAAAACTCTGCGCCATCATCCTGAACAATAGGGTGAAGCCCTTTACAGAACATTATCAAGTGTTCGGCAGTTTCTTCTTCCTCTCCACACGCCTGCATACTGTGTCTACCCCTTCGTATTTGGCCCGATATGTCTTGGTTCGCAGTACTCCCGTCCTTGCCTCAAACAGTAGAGAACTACCCCGAGTATTATCATAGATCCTTTCCTTGGCAATTTCCTGCTGAAAAGTTCGATAGATCTCTAGTGCGGACTTCTTAATCATGCCCATTTTCCGCATGTCAGTCTCCGTTTCCTTCCCTTTCTTCTTAACCGATAGTTCTTTTTGGTTTGGCCACCTGCTGTTTCTAAGTATTTACCAGTCAACTTCCTGGTTCGCTTCCTCCATTTTGTATCAACATTCTTCATGTACAAGTAGCTGAAAACCTTCCTAGCCCAATGCTCCTCCTTCATTTCTCTCAATCGCTTCTCAAATTTTATCTTGCTGCTAGCTTCCCTGCCCTCAAATGATGTCCATCCCATATCACCTTGTACTCCCTGATTTTGTGATTTCCGTGAGCTCCTAAAGCAAGCCTACCTATTCCACGTTGCTTAATTTCTAATCTTGCTTGAACTTCTGATCTCATGCACAAGACCGCATTGCCGAACGTCAGCTCAGGAACCATGACCCCTTTCCATATTCCTCTCACAACATCATACCTATTGTAATTTACAGTGCCCTATTTTTCATCACTGCTGCATTCCTGTTACCTTTAGTCGTCACGTATATTTCGTGTTCCCTCAGGTACTCGGTCCCATTGCTTATCTATACGCCCAGATATTTGTATATATCTGTTATCTCTAGCGTGACGTCCTGTATCCTAAGCTCACTACCTTCGTTGTCATTGAAAATCATGGCTGCTGATTTTTCCTTACTGAATCTAAAATCTAACCTATCTCCCTCATTACCGCAGATGTCCATCAATCTCTGCAAATCTTCCTTGTTGTTGGCCATTAGCACTATATCATCTGCGTACATTAATGCTGGTAGTGCCTGATCAATAAGTTTTCCTTGTTTGACTAAAGAGGGGTTGAAGCCCAGCCCACTTCTCCCTAATTTTGCCTCTAATCATTGTAGGTACATCATGAATAATAAGGGTGACAGGGGGCATCCCTGCCTAAGCCCCCGTTTTACCTCTGCAGGCTTGGATACCTGTTTTTCTCACTTTATAACTACCTTGTTACCTTTAGAGATACCCTTTAAAAGATTCTTCGACACGTTTGCGTGATCCCACATCAATACCACCTCCTTTGCCTCCCAGACCGCATGCCGTGGGAAAGGCTGTAAAGGACAAAGCCAGTGAGCATACCCTAACTGCGACAGAGTGGCCTGCACTTCAAAGGGAAGCAGCATCAAGCGAACCGAAGGAGCTTCATGACGGCCAGTCCGCGCTTTCGGTTCGAGATCTTTCCAACCAAGACAGGCAAGTGGCTGCAATCGTGCAATCATAATTGCCACGATTCGCACGTACTGAGCAGCATACAATCTGCGTCTGCTAAGAGTGCTCTGCAAATACTGGATGCACTGAATCCAGTTCTTGCTAACTTCGTATAAGCACAATGGCTCAACAAAATCTCATCTTCCGCACTGAAGTTAAAAGTGCATCGATTTTTCAGTGGAATGCCAGAGGAATGAAGTCCCGTATCTCGGACTTTCGCCAATTTGTTCGGGCCAATCAATTTCCTATACTTGTCATATGTGAACCAAACGTATCAACGCCTTATAGATTGTCCGGAGCTTTTTGTTCAGCCACTTGCGAAGAACAAAGCAAAGTAATAGTTTACATTCGCACAGACTTGACTTATCTTTCGCAACCAATAAGTTCAAATGACGACAATCAGTACGTGTGTCTTCGTGTGAAGAAGAATGCAGTTTCGTTCACGCGTATTGGTGGAGATATATCTCCGTCATTGCGATTTGACTGCGACAGATTAAAAGACATCCTAATGAGAACCGATGGGCCTTGGATCATCACCGGTGCCTTCAACGCCCATCACATGCTTTGGGGGAGCACTAGGACGAATGCCAGGGGGCTGGAACATTGTTACATTCGCTTCCGATTACGACCTTCCCATCATGAACGATGGTACCCCCACATATCTGCGGGGTCTCACGTATGGCAGTTGCCTTGACCTGACATTGGTGTCACGGTGCTTCTCTCACAAAGTTAAGTGGTTTTGCGATATTGAGACTCATGGGAGTGATCAAATACCCACCTACGTGAAGATTGATCGTATCATAAAAAATTTCTCTTCCGGTGTTGCAATTGGCACTGACTGGTCGATGTTTGCATCGCGTGTTGAGAATGCTTGCCAAGAAGGGCTCGCCTGCAGCCTGGAAAATACCATAGCGGAAGCTATGCAAACGTCTAAATGTGAACTACCATTTTCGTCTAAAGTAACACAGTTTTGACATGGAACTGGAAAAATTACGAGCTATACGAAGGCGTGCTGAACGACGATACAGACGCACAAGATCAATTTACGATCTGAGGGAAGCAAGGCGGCTCCAGAAAAAGATTCAACGACGCATTTACAAACTGGCGAGCGAACGCTGGAAAGCATTCTGCGAATCTCTAGACCCTCATAAACCGCTGTCATATATCTGAAGAACAGTTCGTGGTCCTCGCTCCTCTCCACAACAATGGCATTCCTTTAAAGCTTTGGCACTCCATCATGGAAAAACAGAACTCGAGGTGGCTGAAGAATTTTGCACGAGAGTTGCCGGGAATATTATGAACGAGAGCATCGACGCCGTGATCGTTCCTGAGACGCGATTACCAGAAATGGACATTCCATTCACCATGGAAGAACTGGAAGGTGCGTTAGTCGCTTCTAAGCGCATGTCATCGCCAGGTCCTGATGGTATTACTTATAGTGCGTTGGGACACCTTGGACAAAAAGCCAGAAAAGAATTTTTAACATGCTTCAACAACTCCTGGTTCAGCGGCAGTGTTCCCCGAGAATGGAAAATAAGTCGATTAATACCACGTTTGAAATCGGGAAAATCACCATTGGACTTGACAGCGTATCGCCCTATTGCCCTCGCAAGCTGCCTCGGAAAAGTGATGGAAAGAATGGTTCTATTTCGTCTCGAGTGGTACTTGGAACGATACACCAAATACCCTTCTTGCATGGCAGGCTTTCGTGGGGGACGCTCCTCCATTGACTGTTGTTATGCCAGCGAGTCCCCGTCAAACGTCCGTGCCTCGGAAAAAAGCAATCTGGGTCAAGGCCAGCCCGCAGTCCGCCCGACGCGAACATCTCAACGGCGTGAACACGCGCGGCGCCTCTCTCGCCCACGTGCAGTGAGTCAGTTGCGCACGTGACAGCGAGCCGGCGTCCTCGTGTCAGGTGGTCTGACGCATGGCGCGGCGGCCCCATTGGCGGAATCTGCCCGGACGACCAGCGGCGCTTCTGATTGGACATTTTGGTTGGACCCGGTGTAAATAAAAGAAGCCCTGCGGCGCGTCGCGATCGGCGGTCCTATGTGAGAGGCGTCCCCGTGTCGGAGTGCCGACATGTGTGTGAGTCAGCGGACTTAGGCGAAAGACTGACCTATGTGTTAGAGAGAAGAGCTCGGCTCTTCGAGTCTCTGTCGGCCCCAGTGCCGAAATTGTAACGCCTCTGTAAATATGCTGTACATAAACCTTGTTTAACTCACCGTCGTCTCGTCCGCTCGTCTTATCAGCTCTACGCAGAGGCAGTCGCGAGCTGATAAACATACGCTACCAAACGGCTGGTGACCTTCCCGGCGGAGTTGAAAGCAGTGGCGCCTCCGGGGCCGTGTTGGCGTCGCCGTCTTTCGCAACAGTGGTGGCTTCGGCGTGATCGGTCCGTCGTACGCAACAGTGGAGGTCAGCGGCGGGATTTCGGAGGTGGCTACGCAACAGTCGTTGGCAGCTGCGGGATCGGCCGGCGCCAGCGACATCGATGCGGTGAGTGCCTGATGTTTTCCCCTCAGTTCACCAGACTACTCTAGCTCAGGTTGTAGTAGTTTAGAGAAGGGCTGTGTGAAGCATTGAAGTGAGCTTTGATCGTTTCAAGCCAAGTCGAAGCGTTTTGAAACCAAAGTTAATGCGGAGGGGGTAAACACGGGAGTGTGAAAAATTGCTTGCGCGTCTTGCTAGTAGGCTTATAGTGGGTACGGCAAGTAGATTCTTAACAGGGGCAAACAGCAAGAGGCTAGTGTGAACGATGGAGAAACTTAAAGTGAAGGAACTCATCGAAATTTGTGAGGAACTCGGCATTACTTTGGGCCGTGCGAAACGAAAGCAAGCGATCCTTGAGATCATGAAGGATGAGGGAGTGTCGGCTGAGGAAGTCGATGAGGCCTGGGTGGATATCAAAGCACGCCGTGAGGAGGCTGAAGGCGAGAAGTAGAAGCTCGCGAACGGGAGGAGGCTGAAAGGCGCGAAGCTCGCGAACGTGAAGAAAGGCGCGAAGCTCGCGAACGTGAAGAAAGGCGAGAAGCTCGCGAACGTGAAGAGGCTGAAAGGCGCGAACGTCGCGAGCGCGAGGAGGCCGAGAGACAGGAGCGCCTCGAGATGAACGAATAGAATTGGCAATCCTACAGTGTTCGCAGGCGCCTAGCGCAGCTTCTCCGACGATTCAGGTCAGCAGTATTAGAATTCGGGATCAACTGCCACCGTTCGTAGTAGGCGAGGACATGGCGAAGTATCTCGTCAAGTTTGAACACGTCTGTGAGCGAAATGCTTTGGAGCGGTCTCTTTGGGCGCAGAACCTGTTAGCTCTTCTTGCCGGCGAAGTGTCCGACGCGATAACTTGCTTGTCTAGGGAAGCGTTTGAGAGCTATGACGAGGTTAAGGAAGTGCTCTTGAGACGTTATAAGTTGTCACCTGAGGCTTTCAGGCAAAGGTTCCGGTATGCTGAAAAGGGGAATGAGTCACACGTTGACTTCGCGTTTCGTCTTAAAGCCGATTTGATTGAATGGCTCAAGGGCGAAGGTGTTTATGACGACCGCGATAAAGTGGTGGAATGCGTTGCATTGGAGCAATTCTACCGCTGCCTCGAGGAGGATGTCAAACTTTGGCTGCAGGACAGACTTGGGGACGTACAGTTAAAAAAGGCAGCTGAGTTAGCTGAGGAGTATTATACTCGCCGAAAGTTGCATAGCAGGGCAGCGCGCGTTGAAAAGGATGAAAGGAAAGAGGGCTTTTCAAGGAAACCTGATCAACGGAAACCCGCTCCGCACCGTAATTTCAAGAAGGACCCGTCTCTTACGAAGGACAGTGTAGGGGAAGGGAAAACAGAAGCGGAGAAATCGAGTGAGGTTTCTACCACACAGGCATTAGAACCGGAAAACAAACGGAAGCCGCTAATCTGCTACAACTGTAAAAAGGAAGGGCACATCGCGAGAAACTGTCAGGAAAAGTTTGCCTTCGCAACGATCCGAGAATCAGAAAAAAACATGCGGTTGTTGGAGCCGTATCTCCAAGAAATTAGGGTCAATGAGAAAACGTGCCGAGCACTTAGAGACTCAGCGGCAACCATGGACGTTGTCCATCCTTCATTGGTGTCTCCGGATGACTTCACAGGAGAATGCGCGTGGATCAGGCAGGTCGCCGAGGAGCAGAGTGTTCGCTTACCAATCGCCACCGTTGTCATTGAAGGCCCGTTCGGTAAGCTTTGCACCGAAGCGGCTGTGTCTGCCGCGCTGAATGGTCGTTTTTCTTATCTTTTCTCCAACAACTCGGAGCAGCTTCTCAAAGAGCAGGGCAAATCGTTCTTCCCCAACTTAGCGTGCATGGCTCCCACGCGATCGCAAGCGCCAAAGCTTTCGCGGAAGCTTGACTTGGTTCCATGCGGTGAACTCTCGAGTGACCTTGTCGGCGGGTCGACGGAACGCCAGAAAGGAAATTTTGCGCATGAGTCATGTGAGCAGTCACGCGAGCGGCCCGTCGCGGGAGCGGCCGGCGCGGTATGCGCTGGGGGAGACGACGTGGCGCCATTGAGTCAGAGCGAGAGGGTTGCAACGCTCTCGCCTGTTGCGGAAAGTTGGAGCGAGCTGCCGAGAGTTGACCGAGAGACGCTCATTCGAGGGCAGAGTGAGGATCTCTCGATTGAAGCGCTAGTGGAAAGCCAAATTGAAGCGCTCGTGGAAAGCCAGAAAAACGCGGCAAAAGTGCTGTCGAAGGAGCACTACGAGAAATCGGGGAAGAAGCGCGCTTTTGAAGTTGATAATCAGGTAATGCGGCTGCAGCCACCCAAAAGGAACAAGCTTGAGGTTGATTGGGAAGGGCCCGCCACAGTATTATCGAAGCCTTGCGATACAACTTATGAGGTGCAAGTAGGAAGGCGGCAGAACAAAATTTACAACTTGATGAAACCCAATGTTCAACATCAAGCGGTCGTAAATCAGCTGTTGAAGGCTTCAGAGGAAGAGGGAGCAGAAAATTTGAGTTCTAGTGAGGTGATCGAAGGGGGATCGAAAGTAATTTGGGAGCAGATAAACCTAGAGCCTAGCTTAAGTGAAGGAGGACCTGAGAAAGAGGACCTGAGAAAGATTGGTTCCGAGTTTGAAGACGTGTTTTCGGACCGCCCTGGAAACATGAGGGTGATCGAACACGATATCGAGCTAAGCGGTGAGGAGTCAATCAGTAGCAAGCCGTATCGTTGTTCCCCTGTGCACGTCGCAAGTGTGAGCCGCTCTTGGTGCCGCATAGGTATCGTCGCCTAAAAGTGGCCGGCTACTGAGGTGGAGCATGTTGCTCCACAGCGCAACTTTGACGTTCGCTAAAGAAAAAAAAAGGGAAGGTAACGCTAATGCAGGTGCATTGAGCAGTGCGTCCAGCTAGTAACTTCTCAACCTTTCGGTTTCTCGCTGGCGATTCGGGGCAAAATTTTGACCTCATCACGACCTGGGCTGAGCGCTCTCGTTCAGAGTGATCTCAAGGGGCCAACTTTATGTGGTATTCTAATTCGTTACGTTGTTGTACGTGGAAAAAAAATTGAGTTGTCATTTTAAGAGTCTTGTGTCCCACATGTGCCTCTTGATGTAGAGGGAACAAAATTCCGATAGACACGTAGATAGGTATATGTTGTACTATACTTTGTCTGGTGTTCTGTCGGGTGACCGAAGGCACTTGCGTGTGTCGTGTGTTGTCTGTTGTCGATCCGTTCTTGGCAAGTTGCAGAACCATCGACAAGTGCTGAAACCGAAGATGGTCAGAAGAGACGAGTGAAGCTGGTCAACAAGTTGTGGCGACGAGCCAGTGGAGCTGGGATCCGTCGTCAAAATGGGATGTGTTCCCGGAACAGTCTGGAGCTGTAGTCTCCCCATGGCCCTGGAGGCGAACCTGGAGGGACCTGGCGAACGAGCGCACCTGACATCCGAGCCCCGTGGAAGCAGCTCGTCTTTCCGGTGCATTGTCTGGCGGCGGGGGTGCTGTTATGCCAGCGAGTCCCCGTCAAACGTCCGTGCCTCGGAAAAAAGCAATCTGGGTCAAGGCCAGCCCGCAGTCCGCCCGACGCGAACATCTCAACGGCGTGAACACGCGCGGCGCCTCTCTCGCCCACGTGCAGTGAGTCAGTTGCGCACGTGACAGCGAGCCGGCGTCCTCGTGTCAGGTGGTCTGACGCATGGCACGGCGGCCCCATTGGCGGAATCTGCCCGGACGACCAGCGGCGCTTCTGATTGGACATTTTGGTTGGACCCGGTGTAAATAAAGAAGCCCTGCGGCGCGTCGCGATCGGCGGTCCTATGTGAGAGGCGTCCCCCGTGTCGGAGTGCCGACATGTGTGTGAGTCAGCGGACTTAGGCGAAAGACTGACCTATGTGTTAGAGAGAAGAGCTCGGCTCTTCGAGTCTCTGTCGGCCCCAGTGCCGAAATTGTAACGCCTCTGTAAATATGCTGTACATAAACCTTGTTTAACTCACCGTCGTCTCATCCGCTCGTCTTATCAGCTCTACGCAGAGGCAGTCGCGAGCTGATAAACATACGCTACCAAACGGCTGGTGACCTTCCCGGCGGAGTTGAAAGCAGTGGCGCCTCCGGGGCCGTGTTGGCGTCGCCGTCTTTCGCAACAGTGGTGGCTTCGGCGGGATCGGTCCGTCGTACGCAACAGTGGAGGTCAGCGGCGGGATTTCGGAGGTGGCTACGCAACACTGTGTCCTTGACTTATCGACATTTGTTCAACAAGAAAAATGTCGCAAGCGCATATCAGTGGCACTCTTACTTGACGTGAAGGGTGCATATGATAATGTGGCTCACGATGCCATCCTCACTTGTCTCGCAGCAATGGGCATTGGTGGACGAATGTTTCAATGGATAAAATATTATATAACTGGCAGGGGTTTCTTTGTACAAACATATGAGGGTACAACTGCCCAACATTACACCTACTGCGGAGTACCTCAGGGAGGTGTTTTAAGCCCCACATTGTTCAATGCGGCCCTCATCGGTCTGGTGAAGGTTCTGCCAAAGTCGGTGTGCCTATCCATATACGCCGATGATATTTGCCTCTGGAGTGCTGCAGTTACTCGCCCTCAGGTGCGTGCACGAATACAGCGGGCAGCAACCCTCACAACAGCCTACCTTCAGAAACAAGGCCTAAATATATATACTGTGAAGTACGCGTTGATGGCGTTTACACGCAAACCATTGACGCCATACCCTGTTTACATCAATGGGCAGAGTGTCAAATATGCACGAACGCATCGTTTCCTGGGCATAATAATCGACACAAGTCTTTCGTGGTGCCCACATTGTGCGTACTTGAAGAAGAGACTGCTATCTATTGTGCATATCATGAAATTCTTGTGCGGTAAAGCGTGGGGAACTTCTGTGGCCTCCATGCTACAGCTGTACAGGGCCCTATTTCTGGGTCTATTGCGCTACAGCTTGCCGGTACTGACTAACACTTGCAAATCGAATACTCATTCATTGGAGAGTTTGCAGGGTCAGGCACTGCGTATCTGCCTAGGACTGCCCCGATGCGCTTCTACTTATGCCACAATCATGCTTGCCAAAGACCATCCGGTCAGGACATATATAGTTGTGGATTGCCTCAGAGCGCACATTCGACATGCTAGCCGTGTCCCCGACCACCACTTGGCCCTTCTACCTTCCGGAAGACCACGTGCTACGTTTTCAGACGTCATAGCCAAGCACCTAAAGAGCATTCCATCAGGATATACGCCAGCTGCGAGAATGGCATGTACTTTGTGGTGCCTCGACCAGCCGCAAGTACGTCCAGAAATTCCGGGAATCAAAAAGAAAAGCAGTCACTCCAGAGTAGCATTGAAGCAAGCAACACTGCTATTATTACATGAGTTTTACTTAGACCAAACGCAGATATACAATGATGGGTCCGTCTCATCCAGCAGCTCATCAGGTGCCGCTGTAATTCCGGCTGCAGAAATGACAATCAAGTTTAAGTTGTCGCATATGACTACATCTACGGCATCAGAGCTTGCTGCTATAAGGGCTGCTTTACAATATCTCGTTCAAGAACGTCCAGGAAAATGGGTCATATTCTGTGATTCGAAGGCAGCGCTTCAGAGTTTGCAGTCTGCCATGCGTAGGAGGAGTCATGACCAACTTGTACAAGAAATAAGACATTGCCATCATGAAGCTCTAGCACGAGGGCATGATATTATATATCAATGCCTGCCTGGTCATATCGGTATTACCGGAAATCAATTAGCCGATGATTCAGCCCGCTCAGCCCATCAAGAAACCAGTGTAGTTCCGATTCCTCTATCAAGAAATGATGCATCAAGACAACTTTACCTGCTGGCTCGAGATCTCACACGCACGTTCTGGTCATCTACCAGCTTCCAAAGGTGTCAATTTTATGAACTGGATCCTTCCCTCAAGCTAAAGCTACCATCACAACTTTCCCGCTCCGATGCGACACTGTTATGCCGCCTTTGGTTGGGTGTTGCATTTACAAAGGTGTACTCTTTTCGCAATGATATGGCAGACACTCCTACATGCGACTACTGCGGAGCTGAAGAGACCATCGAACACGTCCTGTGCAGCTGCGCTTGCTACGACACACAGCGATGCCAGCTCCGGATGGTTTTGAATCGACTTGACCCCGGACCATTTTGTGTGCAGAAGATACTAGGACCTTGGGCATCTGCCTCAGTGGCACAGAAAGCAACTAAAGCACTGCTACTTTACCTTAAGTCCACAAACCTGAGCGACCGCCTGTAGACTGTGTGTGCTCCCCGAGTGTGCTCGTGATTGTGTGTACCTTCTCATCTTTCTGCAACCTCTTTTCTCTCCTTTACCCCTTTCCCAGTGCAGGGTAGCAAACCGGATGCGCGTCTGGTCAACCTCCCTGCCTTTCCTTGCATCTTTATCTCTCTCTCTCTCTCTCTCTTTTTAAAAGATTAGTGACTACATGTTCCACGCCTAGAGTGTCCAGTATTCCCCACAATTCCTCTTGAACCACGCTATCGTACGCTCCCTTGATATCCAAGAATGCTAGCCACAGGGGCCTGTGTTCCTTTTCTGCTATTTCGATGCACTGCGTCAGTGAGAACAGATTGTCTTCCAACCTCCTGTGTTTCCGAAACCCATTCTGCAGTTCCCCCGGCACCCCCTCATCTTCTATCCATGCCTGCCGTCTTTCCTTTATAATGTGCATCGCCAGCCTGTAGAACAATGATGTCACTGTTATAGGACGGTAGTTGTTTATGTCAGCTTTGTCCCCCTTTCCTTTATAGATCATGCTCATCCTGCTAAGTTTCCATCCATCAGGAACTTCACCATCGATTATTATTATTTTGCTCACTGCCTCTCTCAAAGCCTGCTTAGACTTCGGACCTAATGTCTTTGTCAGCCTTATTGGAATGCCATCTGGGCCTGTTGATGTACTACTAGGAACCTTTTTCTCAGCCCTTTCCCACTCTCAATGTGAAAATGTAGCCATTGCACTACTTGATTCGTCCTTGTATATTGTGGTGCATAAAGTACTTCTTTGTTGAAACTTTTCTGTCACCCTTGCTCTTATATATTCAATAGCTTCGTCCCCTTCTAGCTTGGCACCTTGGGCTGTAGTTATAAAACTCTGCTCTAGGCTCGTCTCATTTCTTAGGGAGTTTAGATGGTTCCAAAATTTCGCAGCTGCCTTTCTATCTTTTTCATGTACTTCTGCCAGCCACTGAGCTCCCTTTCTTCTAATCCATCAGAAGGGATGCAGCCGTTTTACAGCTTAGAAAGGTTTCCCATTTTCTTTCAACATCATCTGGCGGTTCACCCCGCTGCTTAGCATGTCTGTGTTCCCTAGAGGCTTCCTGACGTTTTGCTATGGCTCTCTTAACTTCCTCATCCCACCAACTTTTGGGTTTGTGTCTTCTTTTCCGGGGTGACTTGTTACGCGTCTTAGCAAGCTCTAGCTCAAAGAGTCTAATTAGATTCATGTGTGTCCACACTATCTTATTATCCTCCGTGATTACTTTGTCAATTTGTTTAGTGGCTATTTCAATTTGCCTTTCTGAATAAAAATTTTCCTGTAGTTGCTCATCTTGTCTCCTTCCCACTTTCACTACTCTTTCAAAACTTAGCTTGATACGTTTGTGATCACTATCCAGACTTCTGGAGCCACCTTATCTATGTGCATTCTCCTGAGCTTATCATACATCCTATGTGACATCAGTGCATAATATATCGTCGACTGCAGCCTTCCTACCTCCCATGTCATTTGCCCTTCACACTTCTCGGTACTGTTGCAAATGATGAAATCAAGCCTTTCACACATATCCATGATCATTTTGCCTGTCGGGTTGGTATACCCATCTATATCTTCTATGTGCGCATTCATATCTCCTAGTATAATTATCTCTCACTCTCTTCCTAACTCCTGAATGGGTTTTGATATACACTCTACCATTGCCTGGTTTTCCTCACTGGCCTTTGCTCCCGTCCACAAGTACACGAAACCAAGGAGTGTCATTTGACCTGCCACTTTCCCTTTCAGCCATAAATGTTCCTTGCACTCCTGCTTGATCCTTTGCCAGTCTGTACATTTATGAATGAATGCCCCAATACCACCCCCATTTCTGCTGCCTTCTGTTTTATTACAATATTCCCACGCGTAGTCAGGATTGTTCGGAGGTTGTTCTATGTCCCTGAGATGTGTTTCTACAAAACCGTATACCA
Source organism: Rhipicephalus microplus (assembly GCF_013339725.1). Classification (NCBI taxonomy): domain Eukaryota; kingdom Metazoa; phylum Arthropoda; class Arachnida; order Ixodida; family Ixodidae; genus Rhipicephalus; species Rhipicephalus microplus. Next base: position 95,704,093 of record NC_051170.1, on the reverse strand, counting down.
TCGGCCTCTCTTCCCTTAGCTGTTCTTCTATCTCTTCCCACTTCAGCCTGTTCCTACCACCCTGCATGTTAATATACCCTATGTCTGAATGGGCTCAGCGCTCGTGGCTACGTCTATTTAGGCCCCGGACTCTACCTATCTTTGACGTTGGTGCCACTTTGGAATCGTATCTGTCCATAACACCTGTCGAAGAGCCTCCCTGGTTGTTTCCTCGTTACTAGCTATCCTGCACCCCGAAGGGCTCGCTTGCCCCTCAAAAAAGCTACTGCGCGTCCTGCAAGTCGCCAACCCACCTCATGACCTAGTCGCCCATCAAAGTGAATTCCTGTCTCGATGAAAACCACCCCACCTGTGCACCTCTCTGTTTATTTCCACCACCTCAAAGCCTTTCTCTCGACTCATCCGCCATATCTCTTGGTTTGCGTTGACAACCGCTCTTTGCAGGTTGCTATCACGCACCGGTACCTTCGCGGTATCGTGCATATCACTACCTGTACCTTAGGAGAAGTGGCGCGCAGTCATGGACACCTTTTGCCAGTGTGGCTGCTAGTCCTGCTGTATCTTCATTTAAGATATCGTTTAAACCGCCTGAAATTATCACGAGGTTTCGTCTATCAGCTGTAGTTTGGAGTTTTGCGCTCGCTTGCCTCATGACTGCTTCAAGCTTGCGTCCTGGGAACGCCCCTACTGCAACCCTCTTGTCACCTCTTACCCTCTCTTTGATGGCTTCTGTGCATCGATTTAAATTCGAGTCCCCGGCTATTATCACATGCTGTGACTTTTCAGCTGGAGCGTCCTGCACCTGGGGGCTACTTGCACCTGTGACGCCAGCTTCTTTGTCCCCTCGCAGCCCCACCACTACTCGCATAAGCTGGGCCTTGCGACAATTGAACCGGCTAACCTGTTTTTTTTCCAAACTTGCTTGTGCTTCCTTCTCCACCGTTCTGGTTGCCGGTTGTCTACTGTTCTCTCCGTAGGCTGCTTTTTGTTCAGCTTCACTAGTGCTTCCTCGGTGGACTTCAGTTTTTCTCCCATTGCCCTCGTTTTCCTCTTGCTCTGTCGCCAACGCAGTCTCGAGCTCATCGATTCTCACCAGCAGTTCACTTTGGGCAACCATCATTTTCTCCATTTTTTCCTCGACCTCACATTGCCTACACTTTCGCGTCAGCCCCTTCAACATCCGCTTCTACGCTTGAGTCCACTTTCAAACCCACTCCACATCCTGAACACTTTACAGTCTTTTAACTATGTCTTTCTGACACCAATTGTCCCTATACTCGATAATTACTAAACTCGAACCGTGCACTACGAAAAAAAAGAAAGTCTAAGCTCTACTACAAAAATTTGCGTGTTCAATGTACGCGCACCTCCCCCACGGGGCGGCAAAAAACAAAAAAAATTTCAAACACACACACACGCACTAACTAATAAATACCTGGTGACTGGCCTCCGAAAAAGCCGTACCATAAAATTAGTGCTACGAAGATTCAACCGCTGCCTTATAATTATAAAGACAAGCTCAAACATGCAAAAAACACTTATCTGCGCAGTCGATCCGGAGTGCTCGAAAAACACGTCCATACACCGTGACAGCCCTAACTGAACTTGATATAGTGTCGGTCGCGAGCTCCACCGTGCGGAGATTGTTTAAAACTGAAGGCAGGCCAACTCCGCTGGGAGTGCGAGCCATTCTTCAGTCATCTTTCTAGAGGAGGCGTTGGCCATAGGCGCGAAATGCACCATGTCACATTTCGCGCAGGTTCTTATCGGGCCGTGCTGACGGACGCTGGTCGCGCCGGTAGCGCCTGGCGTCAGACTTTAACAGTGCTCGCGTTTTGCTAACGTAGCGTCACTAGGCCCAGCAAGCGCGAGCGTCAACGCTAATTTGGAGTATATTGGGCCTTTCGCGCCCATTTCGCTAACTCCACATATACCAAAGTTGGTGTTACATTACGTCAATGAATGAGCCCCGCCCCGGTGGTTTAGTGGCTAAGGTACTCGCTGCTGACCCGCAGGTCGCGGGATCGAATCGCGGCTGCTGCGGCTGCCTTTGCGATGGAGGCGGAAATGTTGTAGGCCCGTGTGCTCATATTTGGGTGCACGTAAAAGAAACCCAGGTGGTCGAAATTTTCGGAGCCCTCCACTACAGCGTCCCTAATCAAATAGTGGTTTTGGGACGTTAAACTCCACATATTAATCAATCATACGTCAACGAATGACGAAAGTATATGAATGCTGTCAACATGATAATGCTGACAAGCGTGTCATTTAGGAAAATGACAACATACCACGCTCTTAGCGTGCTCGTGGCCGTTTTTATAGCTCCACATACACTAAATTTGGTATCACGTGATATGAATATGTGACGAAGGTAAACAACACATTCAAACATAATAATCATGACACGTAATTCTTGTACGGCATCACTTACCTCCACCTCGTAGGATCTCTCTGATATTACAGTGACATATCAAAATTCCTCATTCGTGCTTCGCATATCATTGATTCCCACTGTACGTGGGAGCTGCAAATTTTTTGTTTTTTTGTTGTTTTACCTAGAAATTATTTTCTATGCTGCAATTCGGCATCAAACATTCGCACTATACCACAAATACCTCGGAATACGTTTTAATGTCCCGTGCCCCGCCGCGGTGGTCTCGTCGCTAAGGTACTCGGCTACTGACCCGCAGGTCGGGGATTCAATCCCGGATGCAGTGGTTAATTTGCTTAGGAGGCAGAATTCTGTAGGCCCGTGTGCTCAGAATGGGGTGCACGTTAAAGAACTGCAGGTTGTCAAAATTTCGGAGCCCTCCATTACGGACGTCTCTCATAATCATATGCTAGTTTTGGAACATTAAACACCACATATCAATCATATTTAATGTCCCGTTTGCGATTTTATTTTGTATGTATTTAAGACTTGAAGCTGGTCCTACTTTTTCTGCGCATAGATCTCTTAAACCCACTGCCTCGGTAACTGTGTTTTCCTCGAGATACCGTGAACGGATTTTCACTTTGTCTCCCTTATTAGACCTTCGTACGAGGCTTCCTTTCCAGCGTACGGACTAAGTCTTGAGAGTGGGCAGCCATATGTTTCGACTGCAGCAGCCCCGGCGCCCGCAAGCCATTACCACTGTAATTGAGACATAATCTCTTGCCATTTCTCTATGCTATTTCAATGGTGCTCTTGTAGGCTTTTTTCTGTTGTTGATCTATAACAAGCCCGCATCTCCTCTGCCTGTAAACAGCCCCTCATAGGGGGTGGTTTTCAGTAACAAAAAAGTATGGCTCCCCTTTTTACGGTAGCGCGATCTTGAGAAAAAGAAACAACTTATCGGTGGACAGATTGCAGGCCATGGGGAATTCGGGCCTTTTGCTTTCTAGCAGGCATCGAACATAAAGCACCACGCCCTTCAAAAAATGACGGCATATTCACGGGAACAATGATTGAGAGTGGGGCGAAGCATCCGTCCGTCCATTCCTTTCTTCATTCGTTCGTTCATGCGTCCGTCTGTGTGACCTCCATGCGTCCATCCTCCCATCCGTGCGTGCGTCTGTTCGTGCGTCTGCATGTGCATCCGTGCGTCCGTCGCTGCGTTTTTCCTTGCATCAACCCCTGCGTCCGTCCATGCGTCCATCCGTCTGTGCAGCCATCCGTGGTCCGTCCATGCATCTGTTTAAGTGTCCGTTAGTCCATCTAGTACAACACTCCAAGTACCACCATCTCGCATTTTTTCATCATATATTCCGCATATAGAAGACCACTAATCCAGTGGACATTCCAAAGACTAAAGAGAGGTGGCGCACGCACACTTTCATTACAGCTTGCGCTTCGTGTCTACTTCCCACCTTTAACCACCTCGAGGTCATAGTATATACTAGTTGGACTGTATTCATGGCACTGCGGCCCAACGCTCGCTAAACCTCTCTAAAACCAAGGAGGTTACGACCAGCGAATGTAACGTAGCAAACCCCTTCTTGTTCAGATAGTGCTCATGGTAGATGCAAAGGCTGCTGATGGGGAATGAGAGACGGGAGAATCCGGCCTTCGCTTCGTGTCTACTTCCCACCTTTAACCACCTCGAGTTCATGGTATATACTAATTCACTGTATTCATGGCACTGCGGTCCAACGCTTGCTAAACCTTTCTAAAACTAAAGAGGTTACGCCCAGCGAGTATAACGTAGCAACCCTTACTTGTCAGATAGTGCTCAATGTACATGCCAATGACTGTAATGGGGAATGAAAACAGGAGAATTAGGCTTTTGGTTAATGCTCACGCTGCGAATGTTTTATTGTTCAACAACGCACAGAAAAAATCGCTTACCGGCACCACCTTGCAGGTCAAAACGTATGACTGGTTACGCACTTCAACGAGTTTCAAACGGATGCAGCTTTAAGAAGCTTTGCCCCTAAAAAGTATTTTTGTTTTAGGCTATTTGGGTGCAGAAAGCGTCAAAAACAGTGTTGCCCATTTGGGAATCCTGCATCATCTTGTTCTACATCGCAAAACTCTCAGAGCGGTGAACTGTCTTTGGGATCTTAGCTTACGTATTGATTACCTCTCTAGCAGCGCTCTAAAATTGTATTACGTACCAACAAACAAGATATATAATTCTTTAAACAGGATATTTATTGCTGTAACAGAGGAATCGTACCAGAAAATGCTCCACAGGTTACGCGACAACCCATGTTGCTACTTTACATGGGCCGTTTCGTCATTTTACTCAGCACCACACTCTCCAAATCACTTCGTAATTTTGCCTTCTATAGTTATTTATTACACTCAAGATCGACTAGGTATGAGAAATAAGAATAAGCCATCTTGTCCTAGAGCTTTCGGAGGCAGCTGGGCTTCACAAGTTAAACACGACTGTTGGTTTTTTTATAGCAGTAAAGGATTTCAGGTGAAGCATGACATGATTCACCCGTTTTCTGAGAACTTTGACGAAGCTGTCGTTCGAGAATTGATGACATTCTTCAGGGTTTATTTAAAATTGATCATACTAGTATATCTAGCGAGTATGTTCATTTTAAGTAAGGTAATTACGCTGGCTTGTAGCGTAGCCTGTTCAATGTTTATTGGTTTCCAACAAAACCAAATTTTATAACCGTGTTGATTGGCTGAGTGACATCCTGACCTTTAACACAAATCAATTCTTTACAAATCTCCGCTATGATGAGCAGTAAGTGATGAACAGCTTTGCTGACCATCTGAATTTGCAAAATGCGCAGTACAAAATTGTCCCAACTGACTATTAGGCCAAGGCAAGCGTAGGTGACACTAGCTGTTAATTTGAACTCTGACGTAGTACTTGTGGCGTAAATTTGATTAATCTTAAATATACGGGAAATCAAACTTTCTCTCTATGAATTCAGAACCCACGGCCTTTTATTAACGTACCGGACGCTTTGGCAATAATAATAATAATAATAATAATAATGACGATAATTTTACCTGGAGAATTACGTGCCAAAACCCCCATAAGAATACAAGAGACGCCATAGTGAACGCTTCTGCAGTTTCAACCCCCTTGTTGGTATCCTTTAACGTGAGCCGACAACTCACAGTACACTGGACGCATATTGGCTTTCATCGAAATTAAGGACGCTTAAGTAATTGAGCTTCGGTGGTTTACAGAGCTCCTTCCACTTACTGGATACTTTTGTGTGCGTAAATCGTGGAAGAGTTACCCAGTGCTACTGGTGGCCAAAGTGGTGAGGAGGAAAAGCCTTTTTTTTTTCAGAGCCAGGGCATTATGTGGCACGTGATAGGTGTAGGTGACAAGCAAACTCGCGACAAAGTTCATTGTCTTTCGTTCCTTTCTAGCAAGGCCCTTTGCAGCACAGAAATAACGCCTTAGAGCAGCACACGTGAGTTTATTGGGCTGCTGCCACTACATGGAAAAATCACGCGGCACGTGACCACCTCTGGCAAAAAGATGTGAATTAGCACACTTGATGATCCTGCCGCCCGGTTCTTGGCTGATCCCCCTTTGAGGGCGAGTGCAAGCAAAGCTGAAGGTTCATCATCACCATCATCATCATCATCATGTGCAACACTCGCCGCCTTCGGAACAATTGGAACTGTTCAGCGCTTGTGTGAATTGGCTACACGCTGAGAAACTTCCATTGAAGTGGACCGGGAAGCGTCTTTATTCGTAGCTGAATAGGTGAAGCATTGTACGCGTCATTCGAAGCTTGTGGTGGCCCACTCACGCAAAAGGTGACTTTTTGTCGACAATAATTCATCTGAATCTATACCATAATACCTACACTGCACTCAAAACACTGAAAATAATATCTCCCGTGCTTTCATTGGCCGAAGGAATATTAATTTGCTCCTGTCTCATAAAGAAATAGGCTTCTAAAAATGTTCACCTTTTCTCATGCACTCGCAGAGTAAAATGTTCTGCAATTCGTTCTATATTGCGTTTTGCTAATTACTCCCACCTCCACACCTACCATCATTAGACACGCGCTAGGGGCCTGGAATTGTTTATGTGCACTTTTGAGAAGTATTTTTGAAAGGATTTAGGCACGACTGGTGGCGTTCAGTCACTCTAGCTAAAATCTTGCAATGGGAAACAACCTAATTGAGGCTCCTTGCAGTGGACACCACTTTGCCGAAAACGCCTGTGATATGTACAAGAGCTAGCAGCTGTTTATCTTGAGCCAGCATTGTGGTTTTGAAAAGTACCGTATGGGAGCGTTTCTGGTTCTCCATTCGGATCTATTGAAAAGTCATGCAGGAGCACACTGTGCAAATGTTCTGTTGAATATATTTGCGTCTGCCGTCTCTGACAATACATTTTTCTAAACGCGCACATTGTCCATCTCTCTCCTTTCATACTAAAAAGGTAGGCAAGCGTTTCTCCTTTTATCACGAAAGTGTTTAATGCCGGAATCCACCACTGCTCCACTGACGTATTTCATTTATGGATATGACATTGTAAAATTTATAAACAAATTGCAAATAAAAAAAATTCCGCCATATCCACGAAGTGAATGATGATGAGTGGGCGAAGCTCCGGAGGTAAACCTGGTAAACCATGATTCCTCTGTACATTTTGCCCACTCGATTTTATTACATCGCTCTCCCAAGCGTACGTCGCCGCACTAAATCGAACGATTGCCTTCAACCAATGACACGCGCCATATGTGACATCATTCCTATTTTATAAGATCTCGCGTCTTTCATCAACTACAAGTACCGCTTTCTAGTTTATAACATCTTGCATCTTTTCATCATCAGCTACAAGTACCACCATCTAGTAAACACTACAAGAACTAAACTAGAGGAGGCTACATACAGGGGATGGTACCGCCATCTAGTGAACACTGCAAGAACTAAACTAGAGGTGGCTACATACAGGCTACAGGGGACGCACAGCCCACGCCCTAAGGAGCTTCGTCCCTAAAAACGGCAGAATATCCACGAGATGAATCACGGAAAGTGGAGTGGAGCATGTGTCCGTCCATTCGTTCTTGCTTCCGTCCGTCCATGCGACCGTCTGTGCGTTCATTCGCCCGTCCGTGCGTGCGTCTGTTCGTGTGTCAGCCCCTGCGTTCGTCCATGTATCCGCCCCTGCGTCCATCCATGCGTCTGTCCATGCATCTGTCTGTGTGTCCGTTCGTCCATCTAGTCAACGCTCCAAGTACCACCATCTTTTCATCGTATATTCCGCATATAGATGCATCGCCATCCAGTGAACATTCCAGGGACTAAACGAGAGGTGGCACACGCTCACTTTCTTACGGCTTGCGCTTCGTATCTACTTCGGACCTTTAACCACCTCGAGTTTATGGTATGTACTAGTTCATTGTATTCATGGCACAGCGGCTCAACGCTCGCTAAGCCTTTTTAACACTAAGGAGGTTACACCCACCAAGTATAACGTAGAAACCCTTTCTTGTCACATAGTGTTCAATGTACATGCCAATGGCTGCTATTGGGGAATGAGAGACAGGAGCATTCGGCTTTTGGTTAACGCGTACGCCGCGAATTTTTTTGTTCAACAAAGCACAGGAGAAATCTCCCACCGGCACCACCATACAGGTCAAAATGTAACACTGGTTACAGACTACGACAACGACTACGACTACGAGGGAAGAACGAGTGCCGCTTTAAGGAGCTTCGCCCCTAAAAAATGCTGGAGTGGAAATAATTCCCTAGGAGTAAAGCCGTACCCACCAAAAAATAATGGCTGCCGCGGCCATCTTACTTGGGGCCTTATGAGCTGTCAATGTTTGGTGAATAAAACAAGGAAGCTCATTGCATACAAGTAACAGCACTTCAGGCGAGTACAACTATTCGGTATACCAAATTTATTTCAGTGGCACATAAAACAAGAAAACATAGACAAGATGTAACAGCTGTGCAATATACGCTCACAGATTAAAAACGTAGCATGTTTCTCGGAAGCCGAACGGTCATGATAGATTCAGTTTGAACGACCCGTTGAAACAAAAAACTTAAGCAAGGAGCTACTGATAAGTGCAAGGTCCTCGCCTAATAAAAGAGGGTCGTGACTTTATCTCGCTGTGGATACCTGCAAGGAATCTCTTTAGCACCAGCAGATCACCCTATATCTGTTTGTGTGCGATAGTTGTTGTTTATGTGTCTTGGGGGTGGTGCGCCAAAAAAAAACGCAGTAGCTTGTTTCCTCTGAACAAGATAAGATCCGGAACAACCATTACACTGCTCATTCTTGCAGACAGCCGGAAAAATTGCACCCCTCATCATAATTTAGGAAAGATACAAATAAGTGCCACACAGCACACGCAAAGGATAACAGTCGTAATTCTGTTTTTCACATGACTTATCGCCCCCCCCCTAGATTCTGAAGCACCTTGATTCTAATTTGCACATTCTCTCGGCATGAAAGTTTCGATTTGCCTTAGAAAGGTGGTTGTGTTTTCTGCGTGTCGAGTGCGGTCTGTTTCAATATCACCTTTAAATTTGCTGATGAATATCTCAAAATACTTGCCACTTTTATCCTTCCGATGGAAAAAAAAAATAACATAAGCCACGAACTCTCAAGAACTAGCACCCACTAATACAAAAAGTTCTAACTCGTAAGAATGCCTGTATAACAAATATTTCAAATTAACAAACTTTTAGAAATCTACGGTGGCTTTAATATGCACTCTATGCAAAAGTCTACGCACTCTATGAAAAAGTCAAAAGAACAGCGGATATTTTATTTGAACGATCTTGATTTGCAGACCGGGCTACTTTTTGAGATCAATTCAATGAAGCTTTGCGCTGATCAGCACTTGCATTGCCGATTCATGCCACCCCCAAATCGCCCGTTCATCGGCAGCTGTGCGCCAAGACGCGGTGGTCTAGTGGAAGGTACTCGGCGGCTGACCCGCAGGTCGCGGGATTGAATCCCGGCTGCGGCGGCTGCCTTTTCGATGGAGGCGAAAATGTTGTAGGCTCAGAGTTAGGTGCGCTCAGAGTTAGGTGCACGTTAAAGAACCCCAGGCGGTCGAAATTTTTTGGAGCCCTCCACTACGGCGTCTCTCATAATCTTTCATAATCTTATATGGTGGTTTTGGGACGTTAAACCACACATATTAACCAAGTATTCAGTCTGCGGCTGTGCGACATCTATTGTGCACGCGCCGCTGACGAAACATGGCCGCGCGGGATTCAATACCTGCGTAGAGCTACCAAACTTGGAAGTTGTTTACCGGGCTCATCCAAAACCGGAAGAACAATAGTGTAACGATGAATTTGTAATGGCTGAGGCTGGTTCAAATCTTGTTGTCGCTGACCGAGCCTGAACGATTTATTAAAAGACTGTGAAACTTCATGTCTCGCTGCAACAAGCTGTGCCAGAGGCCATGCACTGAAACGCAGAGAATCTGAGCAGCTTTGTCTTGTTGTGTTTGGGAATGGCAGTTGATATAATAATCAAGAACTATTTCTAAATTAAATTGTATTTCACTCCTTCGTTAAAATACTGCTGACCACAACGACGTCCTTATTCTAATAAATATTTGGTTCAGTGACCATTCAGTTAAGAAAAACTACTTAGTTGGGCTAATTAAAGTTTATTATAGCGAAAGTTCACTGTGGCACCAATTGCCCTCAAGTCAATAATTCCATTCTTCTTGCAATTGTTTAAATAAATTTTTGTAATTATTCGCCTCAGTGACACTTTACATGACGTTTAGACGTAAATTTTGTTCTTAAAGATCACCAAAACCTGACTTCGAAAGGTTCCCAAATATTGGCACAATTGTATGAAAAAAAACATTCTTTATATTGCGCTCTTCATTACAACCTTTCATGCTGCCCTTTTTTTGTTATATTTCGCAAAAGCCTTTCAAACTGTGAATTTAGACGTTCTCTGTGAAGTTGTACTTTGTTTGTGTTTCAACCCACCTCTTTACAATATTTTTTACAACCACTCGGTTGAAAAACCGCGGATGGTTCTGATAAGTATAGACGTTTTTAGCAACTGGTAGTATAGTACACCTGCTTTTCCGCAAATGTCAGCGTAAACACTTTTATTTTGTCTGGAACATGCGTCCTGCAACATGCGTATAGAACATACGTCCGTACGCAAACTATTTCTATAGCGCCATTTGTGAGTATGCTCGTAGATGCATATCCGTTCGTTGAAAGAACGCTGTCGGCATACTTCTAAATGTGAAGCATTGCAGTGACCTTTAGCGACTGTCTACTTATCCATCTAGCTGCCCAGGTCACGGGTATCTCATGATCAATCCGTTATCTCGGGGTAAACCAAAAGTAGTATGAGAGGGTAAGATTGTTTTACGATTATCACTCGCTAGTCATGACAAAAATAATGTGACAATCCCATTACGTACGTCATTTAACACTTTCCACCCTACACATGTAACCAGTACACCAAGAGCGCGTATAGGCCGCAGGTATGAAGTGATTGAGAGTTTATATCTACCAAGGAACCGGGAGAACAGACATTGGTAATTTTAGAGCGAGAGCGTAAAGGAAAAGCTGACATCGGCTGTGTAGACCCGAAAAAGTACTAGCAGAAATTGAACCCCGGAACTCTGAGTGGCAATTAATTATTCTACCACAGAACCATGCCCGGACCCGTAACAACTTTTAAAATTGACCCTATAAGGTCATTTTTAAGCCTGTAAGCCCAAAAAGACTCAAGTGGGGTATGCCATTGGTCCTTTAGGGGACTAAATGTGCTGCCACAGATTTTAAACCAATTTCGACTAACTGCGGAAGCAACTGCAAGGGTCCAACTGTTACCCCCTAGCACTTACTCCACTGGTTTAAATATTGGTCCTCGTAGAATGCTCCAGTGGGACTAGCAGTTGACCGTCTGTACGAATGCAAAAAAATGGCGACCCTGCACAAAGGGAGTATATTTTATGTTTATTCCAATTTGATCAGCACTTAGGAACGTAGTGTATTGGTAATCCAACACTCACACATATATATACATACGCACTATTATTTCGAAGTAAAGCAACGCAAACACTGGCCGCCCGTGCTGCACTACACGGAACGAACTACCGGATATATATAGCACAATATTTTGACCTCCCATGTAGTGCCGGTGGGCGACGTTCGCTCGGCTTAAAAAAAAACAATAAACATTGACACCGTAAGGTGAAAACTTACCTGGGCTGATTCGTAGCACTGAAGCGCACCGATCTTCTTCAACATCCCTCCAGTCCAAGAATACGAACTATATGCTGGCATTCGATCATGTCAGCCGAACCAGCGTTCGCAGTGCTGAGTCCGCAAACACAAACATAGCAGCGGCGCTTATGCAGGAAAGCCAGCGAAGCAACCAGATGCCCCGCCGATGCCACCGTGCCGGCTTGCCGACGGCGTCGCTAGGCTTACGAGGAGTGCGGCTAAACGACTACCGGCGATTGGAACATGTGGCTCGTGTGAAATTTTCGTCGTCGTTATTTTATAGTCACAAATGAACAATAGGTATGTTCCCACTCTTCGCGGTGTATTACGGAGTGGTGCAGATATATGTGTGTACTTATGGCGACGAGGATGTTCGCCGGCACGGTTCTTTATTCTTCGCTCGCTGTGTACCACCAGCCACAGTTGTATCCGCGATCACCTTCACGCTTGATGTTTGGCAACGATTGTCGTATGTAGAAAAATACATACCTTTATCTGAGCTTTATTGCAGGACACATTAATTTCTGCGAAAGAAATGGCATGCGACGTTCGTTACGTTTTCTTCACGTGTGCAAGCAATGCACTCACACCGGCAGCCAGCTTCATACCCATGTCGTACGAAGCCTGCTTTTTCTATATATCTCGGAAGTTGTGGCTGGTGACTTAGCAGGTACACGACCTCTGACGAACAGCTTGCTTTTATTAGTGCCGTTAGTGTTTTTCGTAGTTCTAATTCAGCACACTGGAACTAGTTATCCGCCTTCCCGTGCTCGGACACTTTCACTTGTTTTCAGCCCGCCCGTGCCGGCATGGTGGGAACGCGAGGGTGCTTGCTGTGTGCCTTTACTGCGTGTTGAACTTGCTTCTCATAAGAGCTTCCATTCATTTCATAGTTCTTTACTTTCACAGTGCGTATAGCCGATATATCTCATTTTCGTTATAGCTCACCCGGTCAAGCATTGCAGTGCAGCATCGACGGAAGGCGATCGCGGCGCAGTTACCCTCCCCATTGGTCCCTTCATTGCCGGCGTTTACGCACGACGGCATGCACTGTCACTCATTTAGCCCCTGTTGAACCAACCGCTCGTTCGTTGGTTTAACGACTGCAGTTAGTCTAACTTTGCCGAATTTTGGCTTACTGTGTAATGTTCGTAAAACGTTGATTTTGACTGTGGTGTTGCATATATAAATTTATCAACATTACTTTTGCATTCCCACGACACAGCGGTCACTTCCGGTTATTGTCAATTGTAGTTAGGCGCCATCGCTGAAGTTGATATATGTAGCAGTTTCCAGGGCTCCGCGAGTGTCCATCCTCGCGAGCACAAGCGCTACATATTTCTTGTTATTACCCATGCTGAAATTGGTAACGTTACACAACTGTAAATGACTGGGTATATAAAACATATGTGACTGTTCAACATATATCTGTGCGTACAGCATTTGTAGAAATATTTAGCGTGAGTTTACAACGTTTCGATTAATAACAACATTACACCTCAGTCACCTTCCCTATACGCATGCTTCGTAAAACATCATTTCCCAACATACGTGAAATCTGTCTAATTCTTTCTTATTATTCTATTGATTTACGCAGAGAAGCTTGTACTAAAATCACATATGGACGTCACATAGGTGCATCTAGCCGTGTTCGATACAAATACAACCGCAATGAGTCAGCGGTTTTTTTCGACCCGTAATGTTGTTTACGTGCAGCTTCGGTTATCTTGCTGAACGTGGTATATGACCTACAAGGGCACGCATGCTTGAAATTACAAGTCAGGCCAGTGATAGAGAGCCTGCATAGCACTAAGTTACTTTCGCGAGTTTTTAGTGCAGGCAGACTTTCCACTTAGCAAGAGCGGGACAGCACAAAGAAAATGAGAACGAGGGTAGCCATGGCGCTTCTTTAACACAATAAAGGCTTAGCTGTATACCCCTATGATGTAGCTGCTTTGCAGCTTTTCTTGAATCGCATTGAAACCACAAAAGAAAACAGACAAGAATAAGAAATGAAGCCGTGGCTGCCAGAAACATCGTCGCTGTTATTCCTCCAGGTCACTATGTTTTATTGTGTTTGTGGAAGTGGGGGCCGAACGCCGTTTGGTCTGTTGTTGCCAGCAACATCAAGAGAGGAAAAAGGTGCTAAATAATTTAGGAGACGAAACTTTCCTTTCAGCTGACCTACAAAAATGATTAGGGTCTACTGCGTTGCTTCTTATTTCGTTCATTGCTTCCTAGCTCTGGTATAATGACTATATCTCTCCGGCAGCTTCTTTTCAAGAATCAAAGAGGTTGCATTAAAGATTCGTTAAGCCCTCATTGACGCTTATGGAGCGGCCAATTTTTTCCACAAATATTCGTACATTGAAATCATGCAAGTTCAGACTGGAATAAAAGGTTTGCTTTCTACTGTGAGCCCTGTCATGTTAATAATATCTGCAGGTTAACGTCTCACCACTTCGATTAAGAGCAGATGCCGGGCACCAGAAGCTTCAATGCAACTGGTGTTCTTTAACGCTTACTCACCTTGTACAGTACACGGATTTATCCCTAATATATTTCGAGGCATTTCGGAATAGTATCATTATCGCATGCATTGAAATAATATAATTACGCTAAAAGCCGTTCTGACCTACTCCGTGCAATAGCTGGATAAGTATTGTTTGAAGCAAAGCCAAGTGCATTCATCTAGTTGAATTCATTTTTGTTATAATAGACACATGCTTAGCATGCTTGAATCACTTTGACAAAAACGAATTCAGAGAAATACACTCCGCAGACTACTTTATAGAAAACGCTAAACAGTGCATGCCAACATGCCAACTTGTATCTTATAGTCAGTATTCTGAGATAACCACAGTTATACATCCTTATAATACTGGAAACATATTCACAGGTGCGCGTGCGCGCACGCGCACGCACACACACACACACTCACACACACACACACACACATACACACACACACACACACACACACACACACACACACACACACACACACACACACACAGACTTTTGTATACATGTGCGAAAGAAGTGCTATTTTTGTTTTTTTTATTTAATGGCCATCTCCGACATTTATGCGAAGCAAATAGGCTGGAAAGAGTACTATGATACGTACAGTCAGATACGCCTTCAAGAAGTCAGAAGCATTTTACCTCAACGGGGGATGCACAAGTCTGCACCAACGGGCACTCACTCCTAACTGACGTAATAAGCCGGAAAGCCTGTGCGCCACCTTTTGAGAACACTGTTGAGGGCAACCCTGGGAGTATTTATTTGGTCGCGTATGTGATTGGTTCCTGCATTTCGGTTCTGAGCACGGGGCCAACTGAACAGCTTCAGTTGTATCTGACTTTAGTAGATGCTGTGCGGGGCCAGCCAAGATGCCTAACTATGTATGGCACTACCCTGCTCTGCATGCTGGCGTGCCTTCGATTGCCGGCACAGGAGGAATTTTCAGTAGGAGTAAATGCAAATTTGAAGCGAATGACTAGGAAAAAATCGAAAATGAATAACTTGCAGGTTTTCTCAAAATTTCACTGCACAAGCACCCGACACGTAATATACGACTTAAAAGCTCCTGATTTAAAGTTGAGCTCCAAGCACTACATTGTAGCCCTAAGTCACAGGCCAGTGTGGGCACATGCAAAATTTATGTTCTCTTGCAGTCGTTCCAACAAAAATGTATGGCATGTTCTCGACGCTGTATTTTGTAGGCTAAAAAACAGTTCGACAAAAAGTGCTCATTGAACAAGTAGAAACACTACACTTCTGTGATTTTGTTGCTACATGTTAGTAAATTTATGTTAACATTTGTAAAAATAAAAGAAGGATGTTGAAGTAACAGAACATATTAGTATAAATGGCTTAACACAGACACGTATTTCACGACAAACCTCTTGTCACAGCACTAATACTTTTTTAAAGACATTGAGAAGCACTGGACTACGTTTCACGACACTTCCCATGCGTTTCAGTTCTCATATTATAAAGTTCGAGATAGCAATCTTGTGTCTGTTATGCAATTGTTATGAAACTGCATTTTAAAATACCTGGAGTGTGTAAGTCAGTGATCCCAAGTGCTATCAACGTAACATATCTGCTGAGAATTTCCGACACACCAAGCCGAACTTGGGTCATAGCGTTGAGTACCACGTTACAGGGTGTGCAGAAGAAAAAGTGAGGTATACATATGGCAGAAAGACTATCGCGGCTCGCCATTTTATCGCAACAAAATATGCATGCGAGTCGACTATCTCTAACTTCTGGGACACATATACGATGCCAGAGTGATAAAATGCGTGAACGCAACAAACACGAGAATTCGCTCTAATCTCTGATCTGTCTTACTTACGCGCAAATGATGATCGATTGCCGAAGCATCCGATTGATACAGCGCAACGAGTCCCAGTACGCGCACACGCGCTCGCTTCCCTGGCTTTCTACGGCACAAATTGTCAGCCTTTTCCCAGTTGCAGAAAGGATAAATATTTTAGTAACTTTTACTTCGATCAACGAGAAGAACAAAACAGAACGCGAAACAAGAAACAAGAGTTCCTAAAATAAACTTTCGGCCATGTTCAAGCCACACTGGCGTATGTGTAGTTTTATTGAAGAGCCCGCACGCACAATCGTACACATGCCTGCGCACTCGCGCGCCTTCAAAGAAAAACATTAGGCTTGCTTGGTATTTTTGTTATGTGTTATTTCAAGGTGTTGATATACTGAAACAAACAATGGTATCTTGTGAATTAATAAGTAATTGTGCTACACTTGCCTATAGCGTCTCGACTATTTGCTTTCAGAACAACGTTTCTTTGTGACAGCTGCTGCGAACTAAATGATGAGTTTCGAACGGCCGCTATATTCACTACTGCAATCATCGTTAAGGAAAACAATAACGGGTATTGCTTGATTCGTTCATAAACGTTTTTAATATTAACAGCCGCCTTATGTAGGTCAACGTTGCAACAAAAAAGCAGTTACATTAGGATAAATATGCTGACCGATAAAGTTTTATTTCTAAAGGTTGTCGTGCTCGATAAATTACACTATCTTATAAATAACCGTACCCTCTCTTTTCTGACCCTACTGACTTAATAAATGGCTGATGTGTTGGGGTAGCGTACATACTTAGGAACTAATAAAAAGTTAGGGTACCCAAAATCTTCGCCTTTAGGAATTTAACGTGATAGCGACATCCTGTTTCTATGTGCGTACATCAAAACCTTAGTGCATGAAACCTTTGAGCGTTAAGACTTTGCCTTCAAGAGAATTCGCACAGTGGCGTGTGCGCCTTTTGTAGTTGTTTAGCAGCTTTTAACCACGGGGCTATTATGATAATCGCTTATTTCGTCGCCCGTTGACATTGGATGCTTGTACCACGCACTTCTACTGCATTATTTCATGTTGCATTTTGAAGCATGTATACAGGACGCGCGTGTTTGTGAAGCATGAAAGCTTCTTTCACTGCATTTCCACGCATAGAAAGTTCTTTTCACTGTTTCCGCAAGCAGAGGAGTGGCCGTGTGGTGGGACATCCGCTTTCTACGCAAACAACCTGCATTCGATCCGCACTGGGACCCAAAGAACACTGGTTTAGTCTTCACTTGCCTCCTGAATTTTTTGTCGTTTATGTATTTATTTGCATCGTTCTGAATTTGTCTGTCACGCATAAGCGGATGATTTTGTGTCCACAACTAATGACGCCGACACCGACACCGATGCCTGAGCTCTTCAACGCTATCGTGTTAAAAATACTTGACTGGTCTTTCTGTGAGAGGAATCGGCAGAACAAAAAAGTGAAACGTGGCTTCACAGAGGTAGTTGAGTGTTAATTATGCATTTTTGTGCCGTAACGTTGAAGGAATTAATGCTATAGCAACCAATTTTGAGGTCACGCGTAGAACGGCAACTCGCTCGCAACAGTTAGCACAATCCCGAAGCAGAAAATGGCGCACAAAAAGAACATACACAGGACCAGTTCGATTGCACTGAAAAGCACCGCATTCGAAGAAAAAAATGGCAGCATATCCACGGAGTGAATGATGGAGAGAAGGGCGAAGCATTCGTCTGTCCATTCGTTTTTGCTTCCGTCCGTGCATGCATCCGTCTGCGTGACCGTCCATGCGTCCATCCGCCCGTCCGAGCGTGCGTCTGTTCATGCGTCCGTCCCTGCGTTCGTCCACGTATTCGCCCTTGCGTCCGTTCATGCGTCCATCCATGCATCTGTCTGTGTGTCCGTTCGTCCACCTATTGAACACTCCAAGTGCCACCATCTCGAATCTTTTCTTCATATATTCCCCATATAGAAGCACCGCCATGCAGCGGACATTCCAAGGACTAAACGAGAGGTGGCACATGCACATTTTCTTACGGCTTGCGCTTCGGATCTACTTCCACCTTTAACCACCTCGAGTTCACGGTATATACTAGTTCACTGTATTCATGGCCCCGCCGCGGTGGTCTAGTGGCTAAGGTACTCGGCTGCTGACCCGCAGGGCGCGGGTTCGAATCCCGGCTGCGGCGGCTGCATTTCCGATGGAGGCGGAAATGTTTGTAGGCCCGTGTGCTCGATTGGGTGCACGTTAAAGAACCCCGGTGGTCAAATATTTCCGGAGCCCTCCACTACGGCGTCTCTCATAATCATATCGTGGTTTTGGGACGTTTAAATCCCACAAATGCAATCAATCAAATCACTGTATTCATGGAACTGCGACCCAATGCCCGCTAAACCATTCTAAAACTAGGAGCTTACACCCAGCGAGTATGACGTGGCAATCCTTTCTTGTCAGATAGTGCTCAATGTACATGCCAATGGCTGCTAATGGGGATGGAGCGTGCGCGTTAACTAAAAGCTGAATGCCCCTTCGCTCATTCCCCTTAGCAGCCATTGGCATGTACATTCAGCATTATCTTTTCTTGTCAACGACGCACAGAATGAATATCTCGCCGCACCACCTTGGAGGTCAAAACGTTATACTAGTACACATTCTACAACGGCTACGGGGACGAACCGTGTCCGCTATAAAAAGTTTCGCCCCTAAAGGAAAAAAAAAGTGCTCAATGGCACCAGGCGCCCGTCCACCGTGCCAATACTTCTAGCTTAGCTTCATGCACTTCGTCTATAACGAGAGAAAAGAGAATGAAATTGCAGCCGCTTGGCAAATTTTTGCAGCGGCGCTCGTTCTGGTCGGCTTCTAAATATGTTTGCGGTGGTCGATGGGGGAGGCAATAAGCTCCTTTATTGAATCCATTCCATGGTTTATTGAAAAAGGGTTGCATGGCCTCTTTTTTACAGCGGTGACAATATAAGGCGTCTTAAAGCAGCAACAAATAACACCAAGCAAATGCATTTTCTTGTAAGGAAAACATTACGCCTTTCATTAAGTCGCTGCTAATTTGCTTCTATAGAAGTGGGGTGTGACTCTTGTATATTTTGTGAATTTATGACGCACAATTACATAAAAAGTTGCAAAAAAAGTTTTCAGAGAACAGCCTACAAGCAACTGTGACTCAGCGCGGTTTTTCAAATAAGGAAACAGTAACCTCTCATGAGATGGTGGAACATCTTTTGACCAGAACTGTCGGCTACTTAGAAGGCAGATTCAGCCATATTGTGCACAGAAAACGTACGTTTGTTTTTAAAGAATCATTTCTGTTGTGATCAAAGCAAATAAACGCATACCTAAACTAGAGAAAGAACGCCAGTTTCTGAAATCAAAATTTCATCGTTACATCAGTATTTCATCAAAATTTCAACGCTACGTGATATTGGTCTTTTTCTTCAGGGTGTAACATTGTATGGTAGTTAAAAAAGAAGGAAAACGAAACCCTGTAGCATGCATGCGTGGAGACTTCACTGATGCTGCTCGGCGTTTTCCTGAAAGGCTGTATTATTCCCACTGGAAGAGAGGTCGAGAAGAAGTCGAGGAAGCTCGGAAAATTGAATCCTTTCTATCTGCGTAAAGTAGGGAATGACGTTGTAAATTCACTTGCCTAAGCAAACGCTGCAAAATAAAATGAATATATATATAGCAATCTCACTCCGCCAGCCATACCCGTTGCCACGAAAGACTTTCAAAAATGCCATCCCTGCTGCGAAATTCAATGAAACGAGGAAAAAAAAACAAAATAGAAATCATTGCTATTCGAATTCCTCAAAGAGTGTAATATAGAATTCATATTTCAGGACATGCCTTCATGGGAGAAAGAATCGCCGGAACAGGCGCGAAACCGTTCGCCTAGAGTTCACGACTAAAATATATTATTACAAAGAACGTTGATACGGGAAAATAAAGATAGCGTATGAGAAAGCGTGCATGAATAATTCAATAACCCCTCACCGGTGCGATGGGAACGAGGCGGCGTATTTTCTCAATGACCACAGGCATAGGCATTTTGCGGATTCTATGTGGGTCACAGTTATGTTTCGCATTTTGTTTTCTCTGTTACCACCTATACCGCAATACGACGTTTTCGTTCGGTAGTTTTTGTGTGGCCCTTATGTTTGAAGTTACAGAAGAGGCAGTTACCAACTTTCATCTATCTATTCTTTTCGAATTACTAGAATATTTCAGTGGTTCCGACACGCTTCTGTAAAAGATCTCCTGTGGAAATGAGCAGATATTCGTCGCCATCAGTGATGTTCCGTGGTTCACTATTTTCCGAGTCCCACACATCGTTAGAACATCTCGAAGTTTGAGCGATGTAAAGTAAACCCAGCTTTCAAGTTTCCGGTTGTGTCCTCGGCGTTAAAGTACTTCGAAATTACTTTCTGTCGTTCTCGTAAATACATTGGCTTTAATTTAGAAACGCAAAAAGCTTGCATCTTAATAAAAACTTCGCTTTTGCGTTGTATCGGACATATTCTGGGGAGACAATACCGACTATAAAATATACATTGTAGCGAAATTATATACTGCAGTTACATTGAAGTAACAGTTTCGCTCATGAGCTGCAGAATAGGACGTTTTATCGTAATTGTCTCAGCCATGGTGTCTGTATAAAATGCGTGATATGTTTTTGAAAAATTTTTGCTGCGTGTTATGGGGAGCGTGTTACATGTTGAATGCATCGTTTTGTTTACTCGTAAACCTCTGCTAACCAACAATATTTCTGTATGCGAAGAAATGAGGCAAACTTTGAAAACATGTTAAATAATCGTATCTATGGCCAAATCCATAACCAAAAACGACCGAAAGCTGCGCGTGTTCTTTGTTTCGTCAAAGCGCATAGCATGGCCCATGTCTGGCATATTTTATATTTTTCCATGTGTAACGTCACATGCGTTTCATCCAATGTAGCCTACATTTGTATTCTACTGTTAGTAACCGAAGAAGGAAAAGAAAAAAATTGCAGCATATCCACGGAGTGAATGATGGAGAGTGGGGCGAAGAATTCGTCCGTCCATTCGTTCTTGCTTCCGTCCGTCCATGCGTCCGTCAGTGTGACCGTCTATGCGTCCATCAGCCCGTCCGTGCGTGCGTCTGTTCGTGTGTCCGTCCCAGCGTTCGTCCATACAGGCGCCCCTGCGTCCGTTTCATGCGTCCATCCATGCATCTCTCTTTGTGTCCGTTCGTCCATCTATTCAACACTCCAAGCACCACCATCTCGCATCTTTTCTTCATATATTCCCCATATAGAAGCACCGCCATCCAGCGGATATTCCAAGGACTAAACGAGAGGTGGCACACGCACGCTTTCTTACGGCTTGCGCTTCGGGTCCACTTCCCACCTTTAACCACCTCGAGTTCATGGAATAAACTAGTTCACTGTATTCATGGCACTGAGGCCGAACGCCCGCTAAACCTTTCGAAAACCAAGGAGGTTACGCCCAGCGAGTATGACGGAGCAAACGTTTTCAGTCAGATAGTGCTCATTGTACATGCCAATGGCTGTTAATTTGAAATGAGAGGCGGAGGAATTCGGCTTTTACTTTCTTACGGCTTCCGCTTCGTATCTACTTCCCATTTTTAACCACCTCGAGTTCATTCATGGTATATACAAGTTCATTGTATTCATGGCACTGCGGCTCAACGATTGCTAAACCTTTTTAAAGCTAAGGAGGTTACACTCATCTAGTATAACGTAGCAACCCTTTCTTGTCAAATAGTGCTCAATGTACATGCTAATGGCTGCTAATGGGGATCGCAGCCTGCGCGTTAACTAAAAGCCGAATGCTCCTGTCTCTCATTCCCCATTAGCAGCCATTGACATGTACATTGAGCACTATTTTTATTGTTCAACAACGCACAGAAGAAGTCTCTCCCCGGCACCACCTTGGAGGTCAAAATGTTATACTTGTTACATACTACAGGGGACGAACGGGTGCCGCTATAAGGAGCTTCGCCCCTAAACATCTAGCATATCCATGGGGTGCATGATGATGAGTGGGGCGAAGCATCCTATAATCCATCTGCGCTGCCGCCCATCCGTGCGTTATTGCTGCCACCCGTCCGCGCATCCATCTGTGCCACCATTCGTTCGTGCGTCCGTTCGTCCTTCCGTGCATTTGTCTGTCCTCTCTATCATTTCTCCTGTCCATCAGTCGTCTATCTAGTGAACACTCCAAGTACCGCCATCTCGCCTTTTTCATCATATATTCATCACATAAAAGTATCGCAATCCAGCGGACATTCAGAGGACTAAAAGAAAGGTGGCACTGGTGGACTAGAAGAGCGGCACGCGCACACTCTCTTACGGCCTGCGCTTCGCGTCTAGTTCCCACCATTCACAGCCGCTAGTTCATGGCACTGCAGCCCAACCTTTGTCACACCTGTGTGTTTAGAAAAAGTGGTTAACGATTTAGAGTACTCGGTACTCTACTATGGGAGAGCTTAATGCCGTCCCCAAGTGTCCCGGGTACACTTCCTCAATTGAACATCATCGAGTCCAATAATTGTCTCGTTACACCTTACTAAAACTATAGAGGTTACATCCAGCGAGTTCAACGTGGCAACTTTTCTCGTGAGATAGTTCTCAAAGTGCATTCTTCCTATACTAGTTTTTTTTTTCATTCATAGGCATCAAATCCAAGGCAAAGTTTATTAGAGATTAAGTCACCAATACTCGTCTATGTAAGTTATTTCATAAGAAACAGCTATCTATTTGATTTATAGTTAATGTGCGTGGGTTTCTTTTTCAATTTAAATAAGTGCGCACGTGCTCCTTCTCTAGTTCGGCTGTGGAGGTGGCTACGTGCTACTAGGACGCACTACATCTACTACTACTCTACTAGATACATCGCGCACGCACGACCCATGGCTTAATGAGCTTCGCCCATAAAAAATGACCCATGGCATCATTGTCTAAAGTAGCGGGCTGTGGAGGGAGGGCAGTCATATTAAGATCTTAACTAAATTGTAATGCCAATTTGCCGAACCATGTATTTGTAACGCTACCCTCAATACTTTTTCAAAGCATATGACGAAAAAATATCTACATTGAGCGGTTAGCAAAATATGGTGTGTTACAGATGAAAAGAGCCTTGATTTGTTTGCGATATAGCAGAATTTACAGCATGACATGAAAATATCGTTAAGACCAACACGGACAAAGTGAGAGCAACTTATGATCTTGGAGAGCTCCTTTTCACTAATGGCAAACACAGGCCCCCCGACCCACTTACGGCCCTCCAATAACAGCATCGGCGGCAATGCCAAGCCTTGCTAAGGCGTGGTGCCCAGGCGGCAATAATATGTATGTAGCACATCCATACGGAGACATAGGCAAATGACACATCCAAACATGATAATCTTGACATGCGCGTCATGTAAGACATGACTACATGTCACACTGATGATGCGCTCGTGGCCGTGTCGCTAGCTCACAAATGCCAAACTTGGTATTACGTGACGCGAATGAAGGACGAAGGTATGTGACTGGTGCAAACATGATAATCATGAAATACGTGTCATGTGAGAACATGACTACAAGCCACAGTCAAGGCTGCAATACATTTCGACGTGACGCGGTAAGCGTGCTCGCTGGCGTTCATTTCGTCGCGTCTCGCCGGCGTTGCCAAGCCAGGCGCCGGTCTTGCCATATATTGGCAGGCGTGCGCCGCGCTGCGTTGCCTTCACGCATGCGCGTTTCAGCGCATCCGGTGTTCCTCCGTCACGAAAAAAGGAAGACGAAGTGTTGTCTGGGTAACACATCGGCGCGAAATGCAGCATGTCGTATTTGGCGCCACTTGCCGTTGGGCCGCGCCGACGCACTCTGGTTGCGCCTGGAGTCAGACTATAGATTGCTCGCGTTTTGCTAACGTAGCGTCGCTGTGCCCAGCGCGCGCGCATCGATGCTACGTTGGAGTATATTGGGCCCTTCATCATGCGCTCGCGGCCGTTTTGCTAGCTCCACATATGCCAAATTTGGTGTCAGGTGACGTCAATAGTTGACGAAATATAAGACTGATCCACATGTACTAAATTTGGTATCACGTGACGTGAATAGATGACAAAGGCAAACGACACATCCTAACATGATAATCATGACACGGAAGTTATGTGCGGCATCATTTATCTTCACCTCGTAACGTTGTGCTGATTTTAAAGTGACATATCCACATTTCTCATTCGTGCTTCGCATGTCATCGATTCCCACTGTACGTGGGATCCGCCAATTTTTCTTTGCTTAATTGCCTTTATTACAACTATGATACAAGAAAGGAAGAACAACAAGAAAGAAGACAATGAGGTTAACTAGGCTCATGCCCGATTTTCTACCTCACGTTTGGGAAATGGGAAAGGCGAGTGTAAAGATGAAAGAAAAGAAAAAGAAGGAAAAGAAAGGAACAAGTCAAAGGCGTTCCCATAAGCCCGTATTGCTCTGAAAATGCTATAGGGCTTTGACTCAAATTTGGTGCCGACGAAAGACGAGGACTGTGCTCCAGCAGCATCTGCACAGAGTGGCCGATCGTCCAATTGTCGCAACGCGTCACAAAGTTTCAGACTCTCAGAGGCAAAACGAGGGTGACGACACAGCTAATGATCGATGTTTTCTTGGTTGCCGCTGACATCGCTATAAGCATTTTTGGTTACTCGAATGAGCGTTGTATATGCTTTAGTGAAGGCAACACCCAACCAAAGCCCACGAAAAAGTGAAGCTTCGCGTCGACAAAATCCGGATGGAGTTCCAAGTTCTAGTTGAGGGTTAATTTAGGGGAGTCTTGTATCTCTTATGCTTGGGGTGTTCCACTCCAGCGGACACACACTACGTGCCAAGTAACGAAGTTGCCTTGCAGCGTCTGTTGGTGGGATGTGCGAGCCACGTTGCCTGCGAAATCATCGCCACTGATCCCACAATGACCAGGTAGCCACCTAATATTGACTTCGTGGCCTCTTTCCGTGATGTGGTGATGACGCTTGAGAATCTCGTACTAGAGTGTTTCGTGACAAGCTTGCCGAATAACTGACTGCATGCACTGTGAGGCTGGTTTCGAGAACCAAAACAACGCCCATTCGCTCGGTCTCTGGGGTGCGATATACGGTAGAGCACCGCGAAAGGCCTCATGTTCTACCGCCGTGGACGTAGTGACAAGTGACAGCTTGAATTGTAGTGCAACGGTGTTTATTGGCGAAAGGTAGCCCTTAAGAAGAAGGTTTACAGACGTTAAAGGTGGGCGAACACGAGCCGCCACAAGTATCACAGTCGTAGCACTAACAGCTCACGCTCGGCTATGCTCGCCTAGGTCATGACTCACTTCGGCACACGGTCTTCTTCCTCTCTACAATATCTCGGCGACAAAGACGAGCCATCTTGGAAAGTCAGGGTGACGACAGTAGGAGTGGATCGTGATACGGCTTGAGGCTACTCACGTCGACAGTCTCACAACAGAAGCGGTACCTTCGTGTAGATGGCGTGGCTGGTTTGATCATGTATGTGAGATGCGATTGACGTTCGACAATGCAATAAGCACCGCGATGCTTGGGCGCAAACGTAGAGGACAGACCTGGGGAATAGAAGGGCAATTGGAACCAGACGAGCAAGCCTACAGCAAAAGTCTCAACTTGCTGGTCATGGTTGTAGCACTCTTTTTTCTAGGGCTTGTTTGTCCAAGATGAATGAGCGGGCCACTTGACAACACTCTTCAGCCTGGTGCACAGTTTCAGAAACAGGGTGCAAATACGAGACGTCGGGACGATACGGCAAAACGGAGTCGAGGTAGAAGCATGGTTCACTACCATATCAAA
The DNA here is from genome assembly GCF_013339725.1 of Rhipicephalus microplus. Taxonomy (NCBI): domain Eukaryota; kingdom Metazoa; phylum Arthropoda; class Arachnida; order Ixodida; family Ixodidae; genus Rhipicephalus; species Rhipicephalus microplus. The sequence goes on along the minus strand of NC_051170.1, from coordinate 95,678,236 downwards.
GAAAGAAAGGCGAGAAACTCGCGGTTGACTACGTCGCGGTGTTGCACGCATAAATCACAAATGGAAAAAACGACATCCAAGTTTAATAGGTCAGAATTTATATACATCGCTAGCATGTCCTCCAGCGTTGGTTGAAGCACCCAGTTTGACCATTGCTCAGCGGGTGGTAGGCTGTAGAGGTGCGCCAAACCATGCGGCATGTGCGAAGGTATTCTTGAACTTCGGATAAAAAGACACGCCCTTGATCACTGATAAGTTCGCGTGTTGCACTGTGACGCCGTACAAAGTGTCGTAAGACGAAGTTCGCTACGGTCCCGATCACCAGCAGAACGTAGTGGGGTTGTTTCAGCGCATGTCGTGAGGTGGCTGTCGGCGACTATTATCCATCGATTGCCAGCCACAGTGTATAGAAGGAGACCATTAGATCGATTCTAAACATGGTCGAAGAGCCCACATGTGACAGCAGATGCTGCGGTAATTCGGTTGAATGGGCAGATGTCTTTAGTTCTTAGCATACGGAGCAGGACCGAAGGCATTTTGGTGCAAAGGAGTATATTTCACGCCAGTAGTAACGCTGGCTGATCCTGTAATATGTTTTTCAACACACCAGCGTGAGCTGGTTGCGGGTCAGCATGAAAATTCACACATACACGAGATTGCACGTGGCTTGGTATAACCAAAAGCCATTTACGACTATCCACGTGGTAATTTCTGCTGTATTGTTTTGTGTCAAGTATCTCAAAAATATGTGGCTTGGCCGCAAAGAGCCCGTGGGTACGCAGATGTTGAAGTGTCAGAAAGAAATGGCAGGTTAGATGTAATCAACAAATCTTTTCCTGCTCAGATAATATGTTAGAGACGGAACACGGCAGTGATAGAAAACTCAGCGTCCTAATGCAGGTCTGTGCTGGATCTCACTGGTGATCGTGAGAGGACGTCCGCATTAAAGTGCCTTCATTCGAAGCGGTAAATCACACGAATGTTGAATTTTTGCAAGTGCAGAGCCCAACATCCGACGCGATCTGAGGGGTCTTTTAGCGACGCCAACGAACAAAGTACGTGGGGTTCGTCACAACGTCGTAACTCTCTCCGTACAACTAAGGACGAAACTTGCTAATGCCCAAACGATTTCTAGCATTCTTTATGAGTAACTGAGTAGTTGATTCGTTATTTCGTGTCTGTGTGCCTAGCATATGGGATGAAGTACTCTGCAAAGCCGGGCTTCCGTTGTGCGAGTACTGAACCCAGACCAACGTCACTGGTGTCTGTCTGCGCTTCAGTGGATGTACTTGAGTTGTAATGGTGCAGAATGGGTGGTGACGTAAGCAAGCGGCGCAATGTAGGACGGCTTCGTCACATGCTGGAGTCCAGTAAAGAAAAAGTTAACGGACCAGCCAGTATAGTTGCGTACATGGGCTATTGTCGATTGCAAGGTGCTGACAAAATGAGAAAATATGAGCAGAAGCCGATGAAGCTCTGAAGTTTTTTTGTGTGAGGTCAGCTTCGGAATATAGGGTATGGATCGAAGATTTTGCAGGGGCAGGCGGAATACCATTCATTGACACAACATGGCCGAAGCATGCCAAGTTGCGAGTCCCGAGAGCGGCACCTTTCAGGATTAAGCTTAAGGTTTGCCTTTGCAGGCCACCGCAAAGTTGTGCGCAGGGCGGTTGACGTGCGACGGAATCAGAAAGGAGACGACATATCAAGGCATCATAGGCACATTTGTCATTATTTAAGCCGTTTAAAAATGCTGGTGTTAGGTCATCCCGGTTCAAACATGCAGGGCATTCCACCCGACCAACTGTCCTTTACCGTGAATTTGTAGAGGTCATCGGTTGTAATGAATGCAGTCTTGGTATGGCCACCTGTAGCCATCGGTACCTGCTAGCCACCCGAACCGCAAGTCCAGTGAATCAAAGAAGTTGTGGCGAAGCCTCCGAACAGTGTGTCGTCCTCTCCAGCGCCTTCCAGTGGTCGCTCTTTTAGCAAAAAAGAAGAGCAGCTCGTGCAGAGAGTCAATAACATATTATTAGATTACTTGGAGCATGCAGAAACTAAAATATAATAGCGACAGATGCTTCCGTAAATAATCAAAAGGCAGGTGTAGCATTGCCTCTGATTTGCTTGACTGGGTTTTACTCCAGTTTTTGAAGCGGAGGCTCGTGGCGATTATTTTAGCTCTTCGAAAACTTCCATCAATCAAAACAACGCAGTCATAATGACGGATTCTCTTTCTAGTTTGTGCAGCTCTGACAGCTTCAGAGAACTCTCGAATTCTAAGCACATTCAAAACATTAGTACCGCCCGCAGTTGAAACTCCGGAGGTTAATATGGGTTTCTGAACACTGTGGAATAAGATTAAATGAATTGGCCGATTCCTTAGCACGAGCCGCACTTGATGGGCCAGTTTTGTCCATGCTGCCAGATGTTGAATATATCACGGCAATAGGACATCGGAAATCAGCAATCTCCACTGATACGATAGAAAACGTAACTACATGGACAGACTATAACCACCTCATGTTTCCATGGCAACCCCACTGGAGCCAGTCCAGAAAGCTCGAAGTCTTAATTACTAAATTTCGATGTCGTGTCCCCCCCCCCCTAATCCTGTATCTACACAGAGCTGGTCAGACAACATCACCCCTCTGCGCATTCTGCGGGGAAATGGAATCACTAGATCATTATTTTTTGTATTGTCGCCGCTACGATATACTTCTAAAAAGGGTACTAGTTATGCCATTTCTGAAAATTAGATTGACGGCGGAAACAGCGCTAAGCTTTGGTGCCTCAGTTTTGGAACATTGCCACAGGGATGCTTTTAATACCGTTTGCGATTATATTCAGGCAACCAAGTGTATACCTTTGTGATCTTCAATAAAAAAAATTATTTCTTACTCCCAGGCAGAGTGAAGTAAACGCAGCGAGTGGTAATCATAACACCCTCAAATCTCAAAATTGCTCAACTTGATTTTTTTTTGTTTGCTCCTTTTTATGTTGTTTTTTTTACTTGGTCTTATTTAATACAATTCATTACACATAGTTAAAATGATCACCAGAAAAACCGGCACTACACTTTCTTGGCCAATCTCCCCGGGTGGGTATGAGCCATCATCCAGGAAAACAAAACAAAACAAAACAAGTCGGTACCTGCATGACTGTCGCTGTGAAGCATCATCGACAATCGTCCGCCAATAAACGTCTCAACAACGTTGGTGGAGAGTGCTGTGCCCTTATAACACCTTCGGTTAGCATTCAATGCCCTTGCAGCTTCGATCCCGTACCGTGCCTTCCACCATGCACCAAGACGCCGCGCAGCAAACGCTTCCTCCGCGCCGACGCCATGTTCCGGTGCCCCCCGCATCGGCGACCGCTCCTGTCTTCACCGGCGCGGATGGCACCGACGTCGAAGGACTGCGCTCGCATGTTACGAACGTGTCAGCGTCCCCAATCATTGGGACGAGGCAGGTAAACTCGGCAACCTGGTTTTCTAACCTCGCGGGTGTGGCCGGCATGTGGTACAAACTACCACGCATCCGATTTCCCCACTTGGTCCGCTTGTTAACAACCGGCCGTCATCGACGTGTTCGGCCGTCCTGCCCTTCGTAAGCTGCACAGCCGAAACGCGGTTACGTGAACGAGCACAGCAGACTGGGCGAGTCCTTTCACAAGTTACATAAGAGGACATTCTTGACTTGTGCAAGAAGTGGACGCAAAGATGTCAGAGGCTGACAGAATTACCCATGTTCTAAATGGCATCGCCGACGATGCCTTCGCCATGCTCCTGGCCAAGAACCCTCGCACTGTGGCAGAGATCATACACTATGCCAAAGTTACGAGGAGCTTCAGCGGCAGCGCTCGAGGACCCGTCGACACCCCTCACGTGACGCTGATCTCTCGGCTTTGTCAACACTCCCTTGACACACCACCTTGCTCGCTGAAATCAAGTCATTCGTGCGTGAAGAAGTTGCCCGCCCGGTCCCTTTAGTGGCTTTTGCTTCCCCGCAACGTACGCAACAGTCGTCAAGCACACTTCTGCTTCCCCTCCGCCGAGCCATTCAGCAGGAAATCGCGGAGGTCGTTCCAGAATATCACACCAGCCGCCTCCAGTATCTACACCACTCGTCACGCCCAAGTTGTTGCCAGGCCACCCCCACCGATTCCTGTGACCTGGCCCCCTTGGTTACACTGAACCCATCACCAGGCCCCAGGCCTTCGGAGCAACTGTGCCGCCTACATATGCCGACGTCACCCACGTGCCCCGTGTGCCGCCCACTATGCAGTTTTATCAGCAGCCGGTTCGCCCATCGCGTTCTGCGACATGGATGGGACCCGCGAGCCGATGGCGCACTGCTGACAATCGCCCCATCTGCTTTGCTTGTGGTTGCGTCGGTGACGTAGCGCGTTTTGCAATCGTGTGCAGCAACCGCAGGTCGCCTCCAATTTTCCCAGCCAATCGAGCCGCTTTTATGATTAACCGCCGCCTACGTCACCGTCATCCCGCCCTGCTCCATCTACCCGCCGTTCATATTCTCCGCGACGTCGCTCCCTGTCACCGATGCGGCCACGCCCACTAGAAGGTGACCAGGAAAACTAGTCGTCGCAGTCCACGAGGCAAGGGTTTCGACGCTGTCGAACTGCGGTAGCCCTCGGGAAAGCCCATCGAACGTGATAGCGTGCTTGTGGATGGGGTAGATACTGGAGCCCTTGTAGATACTGGAGCCGCCGTATCCGTCATAGACACAAAACTTAGCCGAGAACTGCGCAAAGTGACCACGCCACTTTCCGGGCTCTCGATCCGTACAGTCAGCAGCCAAAGCATTCATCCTACAGCGATGTGTACAGCCCGCCTCATGATTCAGGACGTGATGTATGCCGTAGAATTCATCATAATTCCTTCATGCTCTCACGACGTCATCCTTGGATGGGATTTTCTCTCCCGCCACGACGCCGTCATTCATTGCGCACCAGCAGAAACAGAGCTGACACAATTCTCTTCTTTGACGCCAGCCGACAGTCATTTTGCTGCAACCAAGTTACTCGTTAGAGACGACACGCAAGTGCCTGCAAACTCGTCCGCGCGGTGTCGGTCTGCTGCGCCAGTCTTTCCGACACCGCTGCACTCCTCTCGCTATCTCATAGTGTTTTCACCAGAAAAGGCTTGCTGGTTCCTTGCGCGACCGGCAAGTCACTCACGGCAGCACCACTATTTTTGTTCTGAACTCATCCCCGTACAGTGTTACGTTGGTGCGAGGAGAATGTCTCGGCAGCGTGGAAACCATCGAAGACGAACAACTCATGGATCAACCTGATGACACGCACTGCCGAAGTTCCAATACGCTTAGTGCTGTTTCTACAACTGTTTCATCATCCGCTGATGTATTGGTCCTTCCATTGCCGACAACCTTACGCCGGTCCAGCGCTCCCAGCTTCTGGCCCTGTTGGAAGAATTCCGCTCTTCTTTCGATGTCGCTCAACCTTCTCTCGGCCGCACATCCACTGTTACGCATCGCATCGACACAGGCGCACAACCACCACTACTGCAACGTCTATATCGCGTATCTCCCACAGAACGCCGTGTAATCAATGAGCAAGTGGACGACATGCTTCACCGCGATGTTATTCGACACTCTAACAGCCCCTGGGCGTCTCCTGTCGTTCTCGTCGCGAAGAAGGACGGTTCTGTGTGGTTCTGTGTGGACTACCGACGCCTCAACAAGATCACTCGTAAGGACGTATACCCATTACCGCGTGTAGATGACGCGATTGACAGCCTGCAAGGAGCCGAACTTTTTTCATCTCTCGATTTGCGCTCAGGATACTGGCAAGTACCTATGGCTGAGGACGCTCGACCGAAGACCGCTTTTGTCACTTCCGGCGGCTTGTACGAATTCAACGTCATGCCGTTTGGGCTGTGCAATGCACCCGCCACCTTTGAGCGCATGATAGATACCGTTCTGCGTGACCTGAAATGGCACACTTGCCTGTGCTACCTCGATGACGTCGTCGTTTTCGCTCCGGACTTCTCCACGCATTTTCAAGCGCCTGCGGCATGTTTTAACGCGTCTGAGTGACGCCAGTCTGCAACTGAAACAAAAGAAGTGCCGATTTGCAGCTCGGCAGTTGACAATACTCGGCTACGTCGTGTCCAGGCGGAATTCTCCCCGATACAGCCCAAGCTTCGGGCCGTGACCGAGTTCCTCAAGCCGACATCCCTCAAGGAACTGCGCAGTTTCGTAGGACTGTGTTTCTACTTTCGGCGCTTCACCCGAAACTTCGCGTCTATCGTATCACCGCTGACGAAGCTCCTGGAAGTAACAGGCCTCTCCATTCGTGGTCATCACAGCGTGACGACACATTCACACACTCCGTCGTTTGTTGCCGTCACCTCCCATACTCCGCCACTACGACCCCTACACGCTCTACAGAGGTACACACGGCCGCCAGTGGTGTCGGTCTCGGCGCTGTCCTTGCGCAGTGCCAAATCATGGTTCCCGGAATATGTCGTTCCGTATGCAAGCCGTATGCTTACTAAAGCCGAGATAATTACACCGTCACTGAGAAAGAATGTCTGGGCAATCGTCTGGGCCCTTACCAAGTTCCGACTTATTTGTATGGTCACCCATTTGATGTAGTCATCGACCATCACGTACTATGCTGGTTGTCGTCATTGAAAGACCATTCAGGCCGTCTCGCCCGGTGGGCACTTCGTCTGCAAGGCTACGACATCCACGTGCTGTACCGCAATGGAAGGCAACATGCTGACGCCGACCCCCTGTCGCGCTCTCCCTTGCCGACGACAATGCCCACGACTCAGCGTCTCACCTTGCCGTTTCTTCTATTACCATTCACGCCGTTGCTACTGAACAGTGCAAGGATCCATGGATATGCCTCACTGATAGATTTGCTGACTGATCCATCCACTCCATGCACTTCGCGCGTTGCGTCGTCAAGCCCACCATTTCGCCGTTCACGACAACCTCCTCCACCGACGCAATTACATGGGGACGGCCGCCAGTGGCTACTAGTCATACCCCGCAGTCTGCGCTCTGACATATGCGAATTCTTTCATTCTGATCAGCAATGTGCGCACTCCGGGGTATCGAAGAACTTACCACCGCATTCGCCAACGCTACTTTTGGCGCGTGCATGTACCGCTACGTGCAGAAATTTGTTCGCTCCTGCATAGATGTCAGCGCCGCAAAACTTCAACGCACCTGTCGCCGGTAGGTCTGCAACCTTTACCTTGCCCTGCCAGGCCGTTTGGGCGCGTCGGCATCGATTTGTATGGGCCACTTCCACTAACGTCGGCTGGTAACCGCTGGTCATTGTCTGTGGACCACCTCACGCGATACGCCAAAACTGCCACTCTCCCCGTGGCTACAGCGAGTGATGTGGCCAACCTTCCTGCTCCAACCATTCATTCTGCGACACGGTCCACCCCAGGAACCTGCTCAGTGACCGAGGCCGTGTCTTCCTGTCTGAAGTCGTTGAAGCCATTCTCAAAGAGTGCAACGTTGTTCACCGCAAACTGCTGCTACCACCCGCAGACGAATGGCCTCACCGAACGCTTCAACCGTACGCTCGGTGACATGCTCTCCAAGTACCGTCGCCCGCCGATCACACAAATTGGGATGCATTCTGCCCTTTCGCCACTCACGCGTATAACACCGCCCTTCAGAGCACTACTGGCTTTTCACTTTTCTTTTATTATATGGAAGGCACCCGTCGCTCACCATCGGCACTATACTTCCGTACAAAGTCAGATCTCGTCTGAGTGGGGCGCCTATTTCTGCTACAGCCAAGCTTGCTGAAGAGTGTCGAGAACTTGCAAAGACCTTTACAGCGCATGATCAAGAGTGGCAAAAAGGCATTCGCGCTGACACCAGCACTACGGTGCCCACGTTCCTCCTGGAGCGCTCGTCTGACTCTCGATCCCTACTACTTTTAACGGCCTATCTTAAAACTATTGCCCAAATACGAAGGCCCCTAACCGTGTCGTCAACGTACTTCCCCTGAAAATCACTTGATCGAACCTATCGAACCATCTTTGGACATGCTCCGTCGAGGGGCGCGACATTGTCAACGTGGAGCGCCTCAAAGCCTACCACGACCGCTCATAGTGACCAGCTTGTTAGGTCGCCAGCGGCTCCCTCTTCGACCCGGGGTGGTTCTGGCGAAGCCTTCGAACAGTGGGGTCGTCCTCTCCAGCGCCTTCCAGTGGGTTGCTCTTTTGAGGAAAAAAGAAGAGCAGCTCGTGCAGAGAGTCGGTATCCGCAACTGACTGTCGCTGTCACAGCATCTCGACAAGTGTCCGCCAATAAACGTCTCAACAAAGTCAACATCTTCTCGGCAATTGATAGAAATCGACGATGCGGGAAGATTTTATACGTCTTTCCGTGTGATTTTGTTGAGTTCCCAGTAGTCCACACAAATCTAATTGAGCCGTAATTTTCTTCACTATCACAACAGGTGAAGAGCAAGGCTGGAAGGTAATGGGATGACACCGTGCTGCAGCACATCGTCCAGCTGCCCACACTTACACATCGTTCTTTGGGTGATAAGTGTTAGGGGCATTGCCACAATGAGGGTGCGTTCCAGTGTATAGATTATAAAAGCTAAGGTGTTCGCTTGACACAGTGCCCTTTGACTGATTGATCGAATGATATGTGGCGCTTAACGTCCCACAAGCACCATATGATTAAGAGATACACCCTAGTAGACGGCTCCGGAAATTACGACCACCTGGGGTTCCTTCACGTGCTCCCAAATCTGAGCACATGGGCCTACAACATTTCCGCCTCCATCGAAAATGCCGCCGCCGCAGCCGGATTCGATCCCACGTCTTGCGGATAAGCAGCCGAGCACCTTAGCCACTAGACCGCCTCGGCGGGGCACGCAGTGCCTTTTGAAAAGGTTAAATAAATTTAGGAATTTATGCAGATGGGTTATAGTTGTTCAGTTGATCCGGAGGAAGCTTGCTGTCGATAGAGGGACGGATAGGTGTAATCTGGCGTAATAAGAGCAGTAACAAATTTCAGTTCAAGTTGCTGGCCATTCTCGTGGGACTCAGTAGGCACCATAGCTTTGCCATCAACAGAATGAACGCAACCAAGCGTCGCGTGAGCGCGTCAAGTGGGAAGGCAGGTGTTGGGTTTGCAAACGACGATTCCAGTCGCACATTCGTGATGTAGCAGAATGGCATATGTCAGAGACATACCGGGCCAGTGACTAAAAGCTTCAGATGGCAAGAACAACACGACAGAGCCAGACAATTTAGTGTGATCGACGGCGACAATCATACAATGATGGCTCTAATAGAAGAAACATTCATGTCGAAAGCAACACTAAGCTTGCCAACGGGAGTTCACTCAGAATTGGCAGATGAGGCATCAGAAAACACAGAAAATTCAACCTGAGCATGTGAACAGTCTACTGTGGCGTGGTGGCGCGACGAAAAATTTCATCCAGGTATCACGTCATGGGAGTAGCCAACGCGCGAAACTTGATGTGGTGACATCTTCAATGGTCACTCTGTCCGCACATTTTTCGACTGGTCGGATGAGTAGCGGGCTTGCGGTATTCAGGAAAAACTCGGAAGGTGGCGTCATTACCCCACTTATCACAAAAATGGTAGCCCCGGCGTCAACAAGCGCAACAGATCGTAAACCTTCAACAACCACTTCTAGAACGTTTGCGGAGGACGGTGGAGACTTGCACAATGTGATGATATCATATCTCGTGCCTCTGGAGCAGCGTCACTCAGATTTCTGTCTCCATGAGGTTCGGTTGGCGACCCAGAGGGGACGGAGAATGGTGGCGACGTGGGGAAGTTGAGCGTCAGGGAGCAAATGGTGGGTCCTCAGCTGTGTGGAGGTAGTCTTAATCGGTTGGAAGAGCCGACAGCAGCGTTATTCCTTGGGCTGATATCACTACCGCACTGCCAGAACTAGATGTTGTGCTTGAATCATCGGCATGTGGTCAGTGTACATTTCGGGTAAAAGGAGCAGGCTCATTTGGGTTAGTGCTGGCGAAGGCAAATTCCATTTCTTCTGCACTCCTGGAATTGTAAGACGTGCTCTTCGAAGAGTCAGGCTCAACGGAGGATACACCGGCTTCTCCACAGTCGTATAACTTGACGTAAATGATGCATGATATGCACATCCGATTGCACTAAACGGCTTACAGGTTTCGAGGATATTACCCGAAATACACATTGCTTCAATGGTGATGTGCGTCATAATCGAGTAGTCTTGTGCAATGGCAATGTTTTCAGCCACTGACGCGCAGCGGGGTAAACCAAGACAGATTTCAAGAGCCTGGGCTAGAATGCTTTGGAGTGGGTGCATGGTAATTTTGCATTTATTCGATATAACAGGTAGGGTGCAACACAGGAATCCAATAAATGTTACCTTTGTACAGGTGTAACATTGAATCAACGGATACTCCTAAGTTCTTCCGGCAATGAACGTGGATGAGTGATAAATGACAGTGAGCCGCTTTTTCATGTAGGTGACATGTGGGGTCCAAGACAGGTCTCTGTCGATTATGAATCCCAAGAGCCTGTGACTCCTACAGGATGACACCAGTTGCCCGTTCACTTATATGCCGTAAGCGGACATTGGCTTTCTGGTGAAAATCATGGCTGCACACTTGCTATGATAAAACGCCAAAGTAGGACTGTTTAGTAAGCTTTCTTGTTTTTATAAATCTTGTGCTAAAATATTACGAATGTGAAGTGGAAAGTCATTTTTTTTGGTAACCATTGCACCTAATTTACGGCCGTTGTTTAAAAAAATGGCCGTTCAAAGAAGCCAAACTAGAACAATGATGCCTTGCCCATTTGGTCGCGTTACAAGTGCAAGATGTTCTTGGGCAATGAGTAAATGAAAAGTTGAGGCAGCTTATCTCGCACTAGTGGTGCCAAGTCTAAAGGAAGTGTCGGACTGGGCAATCTTTGTTTCTCAGAATATTTCTTTCTTCCTCCTCTCCTATAAGGTCCAACTGTATTGAGTCATAATATTAGGTGAAAATTTCTGAGATGTACACTATGCATTAGATTATTCAGTATTAATTTATGTTTCTTTTACTTTAGCCATTTCATTCCCGGCATCTATTGTGTTTATGCACTGCCCGGTAACCTCAGGTATCCTTTACCGCATATCAGAGATGCCTGATATCTACACCTTGACTCGAAGGTTTACATACGGCATTAGGTGTATTACACCATGACCGATTCTCTCAATTTGCGCGCATGATGCCTGTGAATACAGATGTCGCATTCAATGAAACGCAACAAGAAATATTTTCAAACCTCGTGTACTGTGTGTCATACATGTTTTATTCTTGATGTCGCATTGCGGCTCATATTAAATGCTTAAATTTGGTCTGAGAGCACTGTATCATTGATATTTCTTCCTTAGTTCCCTGCAAAAGCTTTTTCCAATTAGCGAAGGTTGTCGGCGTAGTATATTTTTTCTAACTACAACACGTCTACCAGAGAGGTTCCTCGACTAGTGTAATGCCACTTAGTGTTGGAATCACGAGGTTCCCAAGACCACAAGTTTGCTGAAAGACGGGTATATGTTGATGTCACATAAAAACATAATGCACCATTAGCCGAAATGGGAATAATTATAGATGGGGAGAGTCGGCACACCTTACCCAATCAAGCATGATAGCAGCGCGAGTTATGGGCGATTGCTTCGGCCTACAGAATGGTCAGAGCCGTTTTACATGAAATAGGCACTTGCCTAATTAGGAGTCGGAAGAGTCATATTTAGTAATTGGGACATAACACTATTGCGTCACTGCTCAATTTCCTAATGAGAACGCCGAACTCTCATAGAGGTGAAACAATTAGTGACCAACATTTTGCATATAAAGCGGAACCCAGAGGTTTCAAATGCGCGGCTCTACATATCTGCGTACAGCTGCGAGGCTGGAGCATGCATGTGTAACGTGGTTGTCTTGGACATTAGTCCTTTACAATATACGCTGCAATGATTCTGTTATCGCTAGTAGTTGCTGTACTCGATATTGTTAAAATGAGGCTAAAGTTCATCGACAAGGTTATGCAATGCTAGAAAAGCAAATACTTTATAACAGTGTTTTTATATTGGTAGATTCTCGGTTCCAAAGCGTGTTTTTATGCGGTGGGAATTTAATTTCAAACAGCTACGTAATCTGAATGCATTTCCGAAATGGACAGTGGATAGTCTTATCTGCTGTTGCTTGATTAGCGATGTTTAAAAGGCAACATGTAGTTTGCTGCAAAAACTCGCATCCCAATGGGAAGGTGATGTGTTTCAAAAATATTGAAGTAGGTGTATTTTATTTTTTGGTTTAATTTCTTGAAAACATTTGATTCATTTGCTTTTTTATTAAATGTTGATTCATGCTTGTTTGACTAAAAGATATGCTATTCGCATAACATCACAAATTACTCACGCACTCAGCACAAAGCACGAAAGGGTGGCTCCACATTCTAAAAAAAATAGAGTATCCCTAACTCCTCTTGGAGGGTTCTGACTTCCCACCTATACGACTACCTTCATGGAGACCGGGTGACTTTCTTGGTGAATCAGAGTCAGCGCGCTCTAGGGGAGTCCTCTTACTCTTTTTGTAAAAGTGAAATGACTCTTTTGTGAGGGATCACGCTGTCACTTGTTAGATAGTTGGGAGACTCTTGCCGGTGATTTTCCTACGTGAATAAAGGGGCTTCGCGACAATTTTAAGCTGCTCAATTGTTCCATGGTTTACTTTTGCGAGACTACTGCTGAAAATAATGAAGTATTTAGTTTAAGCAACTCCAATATTACTTGCCGTTGTACCCAACAATTGCAAAAAATAGACTTCATCTTTAGCATCAGTTTGTTCATCATCATCGTCATCATCATCAGCCTGACTACGTCCACTATAAGACAAAGGCCTCTCCCATGTTCCGTCAGTTAATCTGGTCCTGTGCTTGCTGGTGCCAATTTATACCCGCAAACTTCTTAATCTCATCTGCCCACTTAATCTTCTGTCTCCCCCTAACTCGCTTGCCTTCTCTTGGAATCCAGTTAGTTACCCTTAATAACCAGCGGTTATCCTGTTTACGCGCTACATACCCGGCCCATGTCCATTTTCTCTTCTTGATTTAAACTATAATATCCTCAACCCTCGTTTGTTCCCTAATCCACTCTGCTCTCTTCTTGTCTCTTAAGGTTACACCTACAATTTTTTTCTTTCCATTGCTCGCTGAGTCGTCCTCAGTGTAAGCTGAACCCTCTTTGTAAGTGTCCAGGTTTCTGCTACGTAGCTAACTACCGGCAAGATACAGCTGTTATATACCTTCCTCTTAAGGAATAGTGGCAATCTACCTGTCATAATTTGAGAGTGCTTGCCAAATGTGCTCCAGCCCATTTTTTATACAAAGTTCGTGAAAGCGACCCAGTGTCATGAGAAGAGTAATACAAAAAGCACGAAAAGACGGACTCTAAATTCTGCACAAGAAGGAGAGGTATTTCTTATTTAAATATTTCTATGAGTAACGCCAACGAAAATGTGTGTGATGTAGACAGTGTGAAGTCATGAAAAACGAGATGTAGAAATCAGCACTGTTTCCAAAAATAAATCAAAAGGCCATGTCGGCTGGAAGGATCACGCATGTGGCTTGCTGTGCTGTCGCTCCTGTTCAGCGTGAGCACACAAGAAAAATGAAACCTGAAAACAAGAAAGTGATAAAACGATGAGAAAACGGAATTTTAAGGTAAAACCTGCAGAAGAAGTGATTTGCACAGACACAAAGCAGGCTCGCAGGAAAACAACCAATGCAAACAGGCACAGTAAGCGACAACGTTTTTTTTTTTGCAGTTATAGTGCAAAACACAACCTCCAAATCGCAGCTTTTGTGACATGTGACCTGGTGACGAAGTTGCAGCACAAGATGAAGGGAGATTCTTGTGCATGGCGAACGCAGTTATTATAGGCGCCTTTGTGTAGGTGCCACCAACTTCTCCTACTTCGTCTTGTCCAACCAAAGAGAATGTAGGATTGATTGATTTGTGGGGTTTAACGTCCCAAAACCACCATATGATTATGAGAGACGCCGTAGTGGAGGGCTCCAGAAATTTTGACCACCTGGGGTTCTTTAACGTGCACCCAAATCTGAGTACACGGGCCTACAACATTTCCGCCTCCATCGGAAATGCAGAGAGAATGTAGGACCGACTGCCTCGTTCACAAGGCGGACGCCGCTGCTGATATTTCCATCACTATTGGTGAGGCGCCAAAGCATAACACCTCACTTTTCCCGAGGGTGGCTGTCAATAAGAATGAAGATGCCGGAGAAGGAGTCCAGGATTCTGGGAATAACCAATATACAAACACACACAATCGGGATTTTGTTTTCAACTATTCTTTGTTCAGCACTCCATTGCTGCGTACACGCGTCTGTCATGAGTATTGTATTTTAAATTAGCTCGCCACGAAGACATATCCAGGGGGAATCTAGCCCCTTCACCGAGAAACTTGGATAAATCAGCGTGTTTCCTTGATAATCAATCATGAAAATGGCAACTTTTGAAGGCCTTCAACAAGTGCCGAAAAACGATTCCTGGCTACGGGACTGCAACCAGCATGGCTTAGCACGCAGGAAAACATTTCTCTAAGAAATCGCTTCAAAGCTTGCTTTCAGGGTAAGCCCCTGGCATATTCCGACAACAAAGCCCATCCTGTGGCAGTTAGGGACACGCCATTAATGGTTATTGACCGTTGTGTTTACAAACGTAATCTATTCTTAAATACCATAATAAACACATGCGAGTACGAGCGCGTGACCAGCAGCACGCGTGGACGTCGTCTACATTTACATAGCTATTCTTCGTTCAGTGCAGGAAGAGGAAGAAGAAGTGCGAAGGGAACGATCGCACAGCTGCTTCTCAACCTGCTGGGGTGTTCTTGGCTGAGGATTGAGTGGTTTTAACTTTTTGTCTTAGAGTCCGATTCTATAGTTTATCTGTTTCTGAGTCTAACCATATATCTAGTGCTCATGTCGACTACTTCTCCTGGCCATGCATGATCCGCCTGGTCAGCATCCCTGCCGTCTAATGAATTATCGCTAGACTCTTTTTTCCGCAGTGGTATCGACAACATTCCCGTAGCACTGGTACCTACAAATGGAGGCTTCATCAGACTTACAAACTCTCAGGTAGTTCAAAAAGGAACTTAAGACAACTTCAAACCATTTCCAGACCATCAAAGATGTGCGCCCATTTGGGCGAGGAGGTATCGTGTGTAGGTCGCCGGATCAGACCTGCGTGCAGGATCTTCTCAAATGCACCTCCTTTGCTGCTACCCCGGTGAGTGCTTTTATTCCGCCTCACCTTGGATGTACCAAAGGTCTTGTACGGGGAGTCGACTCCAAGCTGAGTGCAGCTGAGACCCTAGACAGGCTCTCTGGAGCAGGCGTAATTTCAATTTATTGGTGTAATCGCCTAGTCGACAACCAGAGGGTACCAAATGAATCTGTTATCGCGACATTTGTGGGCACAAAATGCCCGTCAGAAATAAAATTATGGCCACTGATCTTCCGAGTAGAACCCCTCACTTCTCGTCCGATTCAGTGCAAGAACTGCTGGAGATTCGGCCACAGTGCGGGAGGATGTAAATCTAACGTTCGTTGTAGCACCTGCGGAGAGAGCCATCCTTCAAGCAATTGTACTGCAACAGTGGAAAAGTGTTGTCTCTGTGAGGGCAGTCACTGCGCCGACAACTCTGACTGTTCCGCTCGTTCCCGGGAGGTTCAAATTTTAGTAGTTATTGACCGCCGCCGCTGTTCTCGAAGGGAAGCCATTGACATAGTTAGAGACAGGGCTTTTGGATACTCTGGTATTACAGCGCGCTGCACTTCCAGTATGGACTCAAACCTATCGCAAGCTATTGAAACTGCTGTGGAAAAGGCAGTGAGTAAGGCAATGGATAAACTAATATCTAACCTTTCCAACTGTTTAGTGCAAATTCTTTCAAGCCAGATTGGACAAACAGTACAGACTAGTACAGAACCTGCGGTATTACACATTACCAGTGACGCCACACAGCTACGCAATGTAGTGATGGATGAACTTTCTGCATCTGCAGGCAAGTCTAAGCAGCCAGGAACACAGGTGCACTTGGACCGACATTCGCCTCGGCCGAGTACAAGTACTGATACAGATATGGAACTCGATATACGAACTAATAAATGTACCAGATCCCTATCTTCACCGATCTCAAGTCCAAATCTAAACGGGATGAATCAGCTATTTCGCGTGAAGATGATAACAAGGGCGCGACATGCGCCTGTGCGGTGCGCTCAACACCATAGGCCAGTTGAGGGTACTACAGTGGAACTGCCGTTCTATATTCTCAGCCTCAACCGACTTACATTACTTTTGCAATAATTTTAATCTTGATATTATAATTCTCCAAGAAACTTGGCTTACACCAGATAAAAATTTCCATCTTGCAGGTTTTCGTTCTTTTCGATTAGATCGCCCATCACGTGGTGGTGGTTTAATGATCCTTGTATCAAGTAAATTATGCCGTAGGCTGAAAATTTCTTTCAGAATGTTAGACTTGGATTGTGAATTATTAGCATTAGACTTGTGTCTCCCCGGATACCACCCTTTTTCAATCGTAAATTGTTACTTCCCCTCTGGTGTGCAAAGCACGCGTTATCTTGACAGCGTTTTGGTAGCATGTAGAAAGGAAATTGTACTCACAGGAGACTTTAATTCACACCATTTGTCTTGGGGTATAAGGACAGATTCTTGTGGTAGGCGACTGTGGGAATGGACTATTGATCACAACCTCTCCTGACTGAATAAAAGGTCATGTAACATTTTGTCCGAGGTCAAACTAGCTCAGTATTGGGTTTAACGTTTTGCTCCAATGCGAACAAGATTTTGTCATGGGCTGTTCTGGATTCGGCAACTAACAGTGACCATCTTCCTGTAGTTTTTGACATTACTTGTCCAACAATAACTTTAGATCACCCAAAACGCACATACATCAACCATAGCAAATTTCAAGCCTGCCTCCGTTCTGCCATTTCCAAGCTTGGAAATGCCAGTAATAAGAAGATTGCATCTACGATTGGTTCAATGCTGGAGGGATCTAGAAAAAATTCCGAATTTTATATTCCATCTAGAAAACGATCCTCCTCTCGTTGATGGAACGATGAGTGTACGCGCAAATATAGAAGACAAAAAGCCGCTTGGAAAAAACTTCTTCTTAATCAGAGCCCAACAAACTGGAAAGACTATCAATTCCTTGCTGGCGTATTTAAGCGTACAGTGAACCGCGCGAAAGAAGAATACGACAGTAGACATTTTGATTATCTTTTATACAAAAAATAAGCGTGCCTTGTTCGCTTATCTTCGGACAAGAAAAGTACTACCAGCACCTTTAACGTAGCAGTCATGTGTCTTGACGCCGGTAGAAATGAACACCTCTCTAGAAGACATAGCGCAAGGTTTAGAACGCCGCTTCACTGCGAATTTTTCGGCTATTCAGTCCGTTCTGAAAAACTTGCATGAATTTCCAGAAGTTTCTTTAACTGAATTGAATCAGACAGTATTATGCTTACCGAGGACGGCTCCCGGAACAGATGGGATTACGAACACTATGTGGAAATGTTTACTCCAGGAATCGCCTATTCTTTTGCTAGAACTAGTGAATTATTCTTTAGGAAATGCATGGATACCTCCAGAATGGAAACTTGCCAAAATTGTATTGTTGCTAAAAAATGAAAATGATGCATACATGTTGGATAACATAAGGCCGATCGCACTGACATCAAACTTAGTGAAATTGGTTGAGAGAATCATCAATATACGAATTAATGAACTTATTACCATGAGGTCTATTCTAAGTCCCTGTCAAATTGGGTTCAGGGCTGGTTGTTCAATTTGGGATGCCCAAGTTGACTTAGAAAGTAGGCTTCAATTAGCTCGGCTACATAAAAAATATGCTGCTTTAGTTACCTTAGACATCGCTAAAGCATATGATACCGTGGAGCACTGTATTTTGATAGATCGATTAGAATACCTTGATTTTCCATCATACATAGTAGCGTGGGTTCACAATTTTCTCGCAGACAGGAAATTTTATTGTTTTAAAGATGGGTTTTCATCTTCTACTCATACCCAAACGAGGGGAGTACCGCAAGGCTCGGTGCTTTTCCTGGTGCTATTTAATTTACTAATGAGCACCATCCCACGTAAACAGGATATAACAACTTATGTTTATGCAGACGATATCGCATTTTTTGCAATGGCAGATAACATTCATACCTTATATGAACGGCTGCAGACTTACCTTAACATATTGGAGAGCTGGCTTGATGGCAACAGCTTTTTACTTCATCCGAGTAAATGTGCCCTCCTTGTTTTCCCGCTGCAATACCCTGTCAACATCTCTCTGTCTTACCATCATGAGGATATACCACAGGTGGAATCTGTTAAATACCTTGGAGTAATTTATCACACATCGCTTAACTGGCGATCTCATATCGAATATATCGCCGGAAAGGGTGTGCGGGCCATTGACATATTACGTAGGCTAAGCAACTACCGCATAGGTATGAGAAGAGACACATTATTAATGATATATCGCATGTATGTTCGTCCAATTTCGGAATTTGGTTGTGTGCTTTTCTCTGGAGTTCCAGCTTACAAGTTGCGGCCTCTAATTCTTCTGGAAAGAGAAGCTTTGCGCTTATGCCTTGGCCTTCCCAAAACAGTTGCCAACAATGTGTTGTATCTCGAATCAAGGGTCCCTCCGCTTTCTTGTAGAATTCGCCTTCTGACTGTTCAGACATTCTTAAGAATTTACGAATCACCATTACGACATTCAGAAACAGCCTTTATTTCCACCCCGGAATCATTTTTTGCTGTTCGATGGCCGCGATTTCACACGCCACAAATTATATTTGTGCAAAATTTACTGGAGTCTCTAAACGTACGTATATGCGACATCATGCCGAGTCGTTACAATTCAGCCCCGGTGGAAATTCAATTCGACGACATTTTTACTAATAATGCCAAATTACTTTCCCATAATATTTTGGATGGTTTATTACAAGATCACCTGCGCCGTATTACAACGAACGTTATTATTGCTACAGACGCATCGCAATACGACGAAAAGTCAGGGGTTGGTATTTTCAGCCCAATTTTAAATTGGATTTATTCCCTTCGACTACCCGATTTCATACCCGTTTTTGTGGCTGAGTTTCTGGCAGTAGTGCTCGCCTTACGCAAGTTAGATACAGCAATTACATCAGCTGTCATAATAACAGATTCCCTATCTCTCTGTGCAGCACTTTTTGTTGGTGCTGATAATCACGTAACAAGGGCGTTCCGTGCACTAGTACCTGTGCATTTGAGAAAAGTGCGATTAGTTTGGGTGCCTGGACATAAAGGTTTGCTTCTGAATGAAATAGCCGATTCCTTAACTAAGTCGTCAATCAGCGAACCAATTCTACCGCTCTGTCCATCATCCGCTTATGTGACTGCTGCTCGATTCCGCAGACGTACGCCTATGCAAGTCTTTAAAGGTTCAGCACTAACAAACTCTACAGAATATCGCCATTTATTGTATCCCTGGCGAAGAGACTTTTGCCGCACTCGAAAGCAAGAAGTAGCTATCACAAGGCTGCGTTGCCGGGTTCCAAATCTAAATTTCTATAAACACAGGTCTGCTCAGGCACCTTCACCACTGTGCGCGTTCTGTGATGAACTGGAAACAATAGACCATTTCTTTTTGACCCGCAGGCGGTTTAACACATCACGAAAACCCTATTAGAAATACCTTTGCGTGGCATTGGTATGGACTTATCTCCGCCTGTCATTTTGTCTTTTGGAGCTTCCATTTCTGGTTTCTCTAATGGCACAGTATGCGCGGCCGTCCGGGACTATATTAATGAAACTAATAGGTTGACTAATTAACCAGTTTTATTATCTTAACATGTCCAAATTATTATATACGTATAAAATTAGATAATTGCTCTATTCTAAGCATAAATTTGTTTATGTAAATATTTATATGCATTACATTAAACACCACACTTGCCTATCAGCTATCGGTAATCTTTCTGTTATACCTCCATCATTCTAAATCTGAACAGTAAATTTTAAAGCCACTCGATTCTTGGCCAATCCCCCACAGTGGGTAAGCGCCACTAACAATAGGAGAACAACAACAACAACAACAACATAGCTAATCCTAAAACTACAGCAAATAGCTCCAACTCTTTTATGCACAATAGTTGGAGAGCGTCTTTTTGCACAGACGTTTTTAAACGTTTCTACCCGCAGTAGCACGCTGTACACTCGAGTATCGATGGAAATCTTAATATGAAGTAGCCTAAAGCGCATCTGAAACGATATTAAGCACTTTGGGTAGTGCGCACGCAATGTACGACCAGGAACTAATCACCCTTGATCGCATCACTCATTGTATGAGTGATACAATCGCTTACACAACAACGCGCGTGGCGGTGTTAACTCATTGAGTTTTAATTGAGCATATGCAAGACCCCTGTGGACGCATGCTACTGTTGGAAATGGCTGGCAGCTCACTTCAGCAGAGCTGCGGCAGACACCCAGCTAGCTCTGTTTAGTTAGTACGTGTACAGTCATCGTTATAGCAGGCCTAATTATCGGTGCCCGCAGCCCCATGAACATTTCTCACTCCAATTGTCACTTCGAACACGGAGCCTGGTTTGACCGCCACCGAGGATGCACATGTTCGCTCGAACTCGAAGCTACCAAGACATACAGCCAGCGCAACCACCACAACATATTCAGTAGACGCAGGAGACAGAGAGAGAAGAAGGCAGAGGCTGCGGAGGCACTGGTGGTGCACTGTATCTGATGTAGGTGCTGCGCCGGGCTCCTTTCCGTAGAGTAGATCTTTGCACACTGGCACACATTGTAATGAGGGATTGGCCTTGAACCGGGTGGTTTTCAGAAAAAAATCCTGATTGTTTTTTACCAATTGTCCGTCCTGCAGAAATTAGGCCCTTTCTTCTAAGTACCACCACCTAAAGCCACAACAGCTGCTACACCCTACGCCCAACAGCTGCTCTCACCCAGGCGACGTGACAACTCGTCGCCTGGGTGAGAACAAAACTCGCCATAACGACACCGAACAGCAAACGCTCGATATGTGCAGCGTATACGGCGGTGCCTTCGACACGAACGGCAATCGAAACGCGCTTCGCGAGAGTTCTGTCTCTCTGTAGTAATGACAACTTTATTAAAGACGATATAGTCTTTCTTGGGGATCTCCGACGAAAAAAAAATTTGGTCTGTCTGTCTGTCTGTCTGTCTGTCTGTGTGTACATTTGTCTGTTTGTCTGCCCTAACGATACCTCAAACGGCACCAAACGGCCAACCCCATTCGCAGCGCCCACCAATATTGCTCAAGGTTTAGCGTTCATAGTTGTGCGATTGTCAATTAAAAAGCAATTATAGCGCATATCTTAGGCGCCATAACACCGCTTCAAAGTTTTCTATGTCTGTCTTTATACTAGAAGAGGCACACACTAGTAACTCTAAGGAATGTAGCGTTTATCGCGCTGCGCTGACAGTGCAACGCGATGCTCAAAAAGGTGTTTCTAACGCTTTGCTATGATGTCACTGTGGTGGCACCTGCCCGTCGCTTTGCGTTCTACAACTTATCACCTCTGAGACTGGCACGCATCTTTCTCCGCGGGCTACACGCATTCGTTTTCGAAGATAACTGCCAGATAACGCTTGTGTCTAACGTGCCTCGATGCGCTCATTCGCCTCCGCTACACGCTCGAGGCACTCTAACGCAGCGCCTCCAGAATACCATTCACCGATTTTCTTGGGAAGAACATCAAATAAACGTTTTGTTCACTCTCTCCAGACGCAAGACTATTGTGTTTCGACTACATTTGCGGTGTCACATGCAGATTTGGAACCATTTTTTTCTGCGTTTATTTTTCAGAAGAGGTCAATTGAGTATATACCAGGAGAGGATTAGCATGCCAGAACGCCCTTTTAACTGTTCTTTTCTTAGAGCGTAGGTGGGTTGCCATGAAAGTGGCATTCATTTCGATAGTGAAAAAAAAAATGATGTGAACCTTGATTTCACAGAGGAGAGGACGGTAGGGAAAGATTTTTCGGGTGTACAGCGTAGTCATATTAAACAACAGGTCCTGTGAATCTGTTTTCAGTAAAGGTTCAATGAAGTAAAGGTTCAATGAAGTCCCTGTCACGCGAGATAGTCAACCTCTTTAACACCACTCGAAACAGGCCACTTGCTAAACGCAAACACGCAGACGCAGGAGAGGACACATCAAGAGCACGGGCGCTAGTTCTTCAAGTAACGTTAACAAAAGAAACTATATAAAACACAAGACCCGTTGAACAAACGTGCTCGCGGAACAGCACAATACCAGGCGCTCTCTTTTTTGCGCACTTCCCAGGTAACCACACCTGTGCAATATATGCATTTAAACAACCAGTTTATTTGGGGACAGAACAACCGAAAGAACACTTTTGAACGTGTCCTGCCCCAAGTCTACGTCCAATTTTTTTTTCGCTACCGAAATGAATGGCAGTGGTCACAATCAATCAACCCACAATAACACCTTCACTGTTAGGACAGGCACCTGCTGCATCGCAAAATTATTGACGACAAATTTGTGTTGGAGTGTCTCGGATAATTTTGCTTCTTATGAAGACACACACACAAAAAAAGACTTTATGCATAAAGATGGCAGGTGCAACAGTTCTCACTGACAATAGTTTATATTATCTGGCGATAACGCTGAAGCTTGAACCGCACATGAAATCAGTTTCTAATGCCAAACTTTCTTCCTGATAAGCCGCCACAATAACTAACCGTGCCCATGTGAGTGTTTTCTTTTATTGTGGAACTATTTTGGCCTAATAAGCGAGTACAACACGGGAAGAGACCTGTATATCAGCTCATCTATTGAAGATGAGCTAATAAACCATGAAGCTGATGCACCACGAAGGTGAGCTGATATACCATGAAGTAAACTATGAAGTTTATTTACCAAGCGTGTATTTGTATTTTGTATATTTTTGCTTAAAAATCTCAGCAACTCTTCGTGATTTCATCCAAAATACCATTAATCTGGTTATATTGATCCCGAAATCGAGATTGCCAGAAGCAGGGGCACTGGCGTATGTTTTTGCATTTAGTTTACCTGCACAGGGCGTTATATCATTATAGAAGTGCCGCCTAATCAGAATGGCAATCTAAAGTTAACGCGACTTAATTCAAGCATCGTTAATGTGATTGCGCAGACAGAACATCATGTATACCCAAAGCTATATCTGTATTTGAAAACTAGCCTACATAATGAAACCTTCTTTCACTACCTGCGTATAGAACGCGAAGCGGCCGACGCAACAACGATTCGCGCTTGTTTTCATTGGCCTATGTATTTGTAATAGCCATCTCTACAGCGAGAATTCGCAATACACTATACTCATGGCTTCCACTTCTCAATTCGCCAAATACATCTCGCGATGCCAAAAATGGGAACGTGAACGGTACGAGGCTATGAATATTTAAACCGAGAAAAAAAAACACATCACGAGCGCAGAAGCAACTTCAGTGAGTCGTATTAACTGCAACGCGACTCTTTCCCGCAGTCGGACAAATGTTATAAGTTATGCATCCAGCATTTGGTGGTGCCTATTAAATATATACGCGGTAACCGTTGAGAATTCGCAACCACGAGAAGGAGTGAGCAGTACGTGATGGGGTTTTGCATGCAGGAATATGGAATAGCAGAGATCTCGGGGCGTCGTCACTTATGAAACGTGTATTCTGTGGTGTGACGCAATGTTTGCTTTTTCGGGGACTGGGATAAAGAGGATAAAACGCTAGTGTTGCGAATGGAAGCTCTCTCAAAGAATTATGACACCACTTAAAAATGCAGTGTCAGATACAATGTGCGCTGAAGCAGGCACAAGCCGTCGCAGAGCCACGCGTTGTCCACGTACAGAGTTCAAAAACACCAAGTGGGAGCTCACGACGTAAGTTTTACTCCGGAATATAATACGCCAAACGTGCGAGACA
The DNA here is from genome assembly GCF_013339725.1 of Rhipicephalus microplus. NCBI lineage: Eukaryota > Metazoa > Arthropoda > Arachnida > Ixodida > Ixodidae > Rhipicephalus > Rhipicephalus microplus. The sequence goes on along the minus strand of NC_051170.1, from coordinate 95,654,119 downwards.
GTTATCGAAGGCAGAACAAAAAGCACGAAGCGCATAGCACAAAGTCAGAATTTTTGTATAAATTTCTGCTGAGGAGAGGTTGCAAAGGAAGGAGCGGAGTCAGCAAACGCACCACCTGAAGTATATTAAAGGCGCTTTCCTGAAGCACCCCCTCATGCATAATTCGTCTTGGGCGCTTCAGAAATGATCCAGAATGCTAAGAATACGTCTTTTTACGAGCTACCGACGAAACGCTTGGCCTCGATGAAGAAGGCAAGCGACATCTTTTTTGCTCTTTGCGACTTCTGATGGCATCCAGTGCATAAGCGATGTCTCTTATATGAGCTTTTTTTTTTTGATGCCTCACGTGGCACGAGAAACCGCATCTCTTCTTTTGGTATTGCACTTTTTTTGTTGTTCCTCTCTCGCGTGCGATAAGCCCTTTCGACTGTCCTCGTCTTTGGCACTCGTACACCAACAGAACGGAATCCACATCAGAAAGAGGGTCATGCGACGGACCTTTCGAATTACAAATGCTACCATACCAACACGAACTCCCCGGAGTATAAAGTGATCAAGTCATCAAAGCCTCCAATGCTAAAGATTGAAATTCGTGTGCACTTTAAGCATTATCATATTATATACACGTGTAAATTGCAATTTTTATCACTAGCGTGGGACATTATTAATGCATAAAGTACTTACAGAGAACTTGTTTGTACTGCATATACATTAAAAATGAATTCAACGACCGTGCTCAAAACTTTCTCAGCGGCAAAATCACGTGCTTATTGTTTATGAGCGTTCATACATAGTTATGAGATATATGTTTATCTGCAGCGTTTTGCAATGATATTGAACAAAAGTCAACGGTACGTAATGTGTCAGGGCACTTCACCGTCACTTTTTCATTCAAACGACGCCTGTGTAATAGAGACAAAGACTGAACTATACCTCAAAGAAGAGCCACCACCATATTTTTTTGTAATTGGTAATATATAATCCCGCAGATAACCTAGATGGTCACATAAACTTTTAAAGGCAGTGTAACAAATAAACGCGAAAACAGGCAAGCGCAAAAGCCGAAAAAGAACAAAAATTTAAGAAATATTCATTGGCATGCAACATTACTCCAATGCTTACGTTTAGAAAAAGCTAGCAACGTTGCCTGGCGCGTTGGCCAATGCCTTAGCAGCATGAATATGGTTTGTCATATATTTTGTCATATTAATTTAATAACTGTCATACTACTTTGATAAACATAGTTCCACCATAGCCAACACATGGCAAGCGACCACGTATATGGCGACACTTTTTCGAGACTGTGGGCGCGTACTCTGGTGTCTTCAAGCAATAATACAGGACTGTTGGCTTTATGTCAGACAACCGTGGCTCGTAGTAGATTGTCAAACACCTTGCAGTAGGTAAAGTGCCCCCCCTCCCCCGAGCGATCATGTAAGAAAATCATCCCTGCTATACTATCTCATAAGTGTTATCATTGCTACACGAACTGGCCCACTGAGTTACAATCTGCTTAGCAAACAGGATTAGATACTCCAAACGGTGTCACCGACCGAAATGTCATCAGAATATGTAGTTCATTTGGCACCAAGAGTCGTAGGCGCGAGTGAACTAAGAGCGCAGTACATAAGCAGAGCAGCTATTCTCTACGGGTCCACCTTCTGGATTGTCCATTTCGACTACCTCTGATTGGCAAGAACTTGTCGGTCATTGTGCCTCCTGTTTCAAGCTGGTATTGCGCAACGTCACATGAAGACACGAAGCTTTAAAGCTGTCTACACGTATGAAAAGGACAGATTGCGATTCAGCGCAGCGATTATCCTCTTCAGAAGGACAAACATCTCTAAAACAAAGGATAAGCTCTGATGGCGCTAGCCCTCAAATCCGGCTTAGCGCAGTCGCCCGCCTAACTTACCTTTGAAGGTTGGTGCGCATTCTTAGCTACAGTGATGGCATAGTGGTTAAAGTGCCAGCCGCGCGTGCAAGAGGTCCGTAGTTAGAATCGGGGTGCAGCACAGTTCCCTGCCTGACGTCAAAAAATATCTGCGTGATCATGGATATTAGGAGGCCTGAGCTGCAGCCTCAGTGGTGACTGCATCCGGTAGCACACTTCCTCACTATAGAAGATTTGGACACCCCGGTGCAGTATCAGTCCACCACCTACACATGGATACGCCAACTAACACTCGGTCCTCAGTCAACAGAGGCTGCGAAGCAACTGACCACGGCAGTGGTCAGATCTGCAACGCAGCAGAGGTTGCTAAGAATACTCTTGGTCTGGACAGGCCGCCATTGAAACCTGAACTTGGCAAGACTTAATGCTAGAGCCTTATCTAGTGAGGCAAGTCTAGATGGGTTGTTCTAAGAGCTAAAGGGTATTAACGGGAATGTAATAGAGCTCGGTGAGGTTAGGAGAACAGCTAAGGCCTACAGAGTGCTACAAAATGACCACGTTCTTTGCTACTATGGCTTGACTGGCAGTCAAGTTTATCCACGCAAATATAACTGCCAGCATAGATGAATACTATAGCATTATAGCATTATACCTACTATAGCATTATACATACGATACCTACTATAACATTATAGCATAGTAGGTATCGTAATTAAACTCAATAAGAGATACAAGATGAAGCTGGTACCGACCTATGCGCTTACACCCAGCCAGGATGACGTATGAGTTGAAAGCTTCTATGAAGACGTGGAATCAGCAATGGGTAATATAAGAACACAGTTTACCATACTTATGGGCGATTTCAATGCCATGGTAGGGAAGAAGCAGGCTGGTGACAAGGCTGTAGGTGATTATGGCATCGGCACTAGAAATGCGAGACCAGAGTTCTTAAGAGAATTGGCAGAACGCAATATTTTTTGATCTTGAATGCGTTCTACCGACAACGAGTGAACTGTAAGTGAACATGGAGAAGCCATAATGGGGAAAGTAAAAACGAAATATACTTTATACTGAGTGCACATCCAGGCATTATGCAGGATCTGTATGTGCTTCACGAGGTGCGATGCAGTGACCAATGACAAGGTCTTGAATTCACCTAGACTTGAAGAAGAAACGCCAGCAACTAATACGCAAGAAGGTAATAAATGAGCAAGCTCGGGCAGGGAAAGTTTAGAAATGCAGATTATCACTCCAAAACATATACGCGGTTCTTATTGAGGAAACCAGCCTTAGCCTTGACGCAATCGATTGTAGTGTGGCGAGTATCAACACTGAGTGTCCACTGGAGGTTGTAGCTACGGTAATAAACATAACATCAGCAACTTGTCCCAGGAGATGAAGAACATCATTAAAGGGACACGAGTGTTAAATAACAATTTGCGTCAGAGTGAAGGCTCAGTGTATGACAATGTCTAATATGACAATAGTATCAACAGCAATTCCCTACTTACCGAGAAATTAAAGTAAATGCACGAGAAAACATGCACCACGACTAGGAAAATTGCAAAATGATCCCTATAAACCAAGACATATCGCGTAAACTTAATCACTAGTAATCGAACGAGTAGCGCTCAATAAAGAACCTTCCGTGCATCAAGAGACACAAAAAAAATTCTGCTTGTTTGTTTCTGTTTGATTCATGGGAAAAAGAACATCCAGACTTTACTATGTGGAATAGTGCGAATGGTTTAAAAGTTCAATTTTAGCCTGGTTGAGCTGGACAGGTCGTGTCATCTATATAGTGGGGCCCACTTGAACCAAGCACGTCTGCCTTCGCAAATACCATGACAAGAAATTGTCTAATTAACGTTGTTGCTGCTGTGGCTCCCGCTACTTTTTGTTCTGCTGCTACTGGTGTTGGCGGCCGCGCAGGAAAGCCAGCCAACGTTTTGCAGAGTAACAGTGACCAAGGAGGATTTTAAAAAGATTTAATCCTCCTTGACAGTGACGTGAAGATCCTGTTTAAGCAGGTAATGCGAAGTGCGTTAACAGTATGCGGACCCATAAAACGTGATCTTATTTCAAAATTAGCGCTTTTTTCGAACAAAAAGCACTACAAGGTTTCTGCACCAATATTTCAAGAAGCAACGTCGACTGAATAGTTGCATTTGGTGTCTTTTAAGAAGTGGCCAACCATGAAAGCCTGAAACACAATCGACAAAATTGAAGTGGCAAAGATTTAGCAGTTTTATTAATAAGCGTAAGGTATCCGACGTAAGAAGAAATAACATGAACAGAATTGAATGTGCTCCCAAGTACACTGGAAGCGTGAAAGCGGTGAAGAGAAAACCTGGGATGAGCAAAAACCAGATGTATGCACCACAAGGACATGGAAGGCAGACTAACTATCAATAGGATAGCATAGTTTAAAGCAGCAGAGGAGTTTTACAGAAATCTGCACAGTTGCAGGGACAACCATGACCAGAATGTAAGAACTACAATTAACCCAGATGACATCTCACCGGTAATGACAGAAGAATGCGAAAAAGGCTTGGAGGGAATACAATCAGGCAAAGCTGCTAGTGATGATCAGGTAATATCAGATCATCTGAAAGATGGAGGACGGATTGTGTTAGAAAAACTAGCCAACCTGCTTCGGAAGTGCCTCCTGACGGGGAACGTACCAGAATAATAAAAGAATGTTAACATCATCCTAATCTATGAGAAATGGGACAACAAGGACTTGAAGAATTACTAGCCGATAAGTTTGCTGGCTGCCATATACAAGCTCTTTACAAATCTAAGTGCTAACAGAATTAGAAAAAAACATTAAATTTCAATCAACCAAAGGAGGAAGCAGGATTTCGAACAGGCTACTTAACAGCCGACCACATTCATACTATCAATCATGTGATACAGAAATGCTTAGAACGCACCCAACAACTCTACATAGATTTCATAAATTACGAGAAGGCATTTGATTCAGCAGACATATCAACACTCATTAAGACACAGACGAATCAGGGCGTCGACGAAGCATATATAAACATTCTGGGAGAAATCTACAGAATGCCACCATGATTCTTTATAAGGGAAGGAACATAGTAGCAATAAATAAGAATGTAAAATGGGGGATTCCATATCCTCAAATGCTATTTACCGCCTGCTTAAGGGATATTTTCAGAGGCCGATGAGAAGAGATAGGAATAACAGTTACTGAAGGGTGCCTTAGTGATCCACGCTTCGCAGATTCATTGCATGAATCGCTTAAGGGACAAATTGCAATTCATGAATACTGAATTTGTCAAGAAGGGCAGAAAGGTGTGCAATAAAATTAATCTAGAGAAAACGAAAACAGTGTGCAACAACACCGGAAGAGAACAGCGCTTCAAAATAAGTAGCAGTGCACTTGAAGTCGTAAAATCATGTCTACTTAGAAAACATAGTAACCGTGGAGCCGATTTACGTGATTGAAGTAATTAGAAGAATAATAATGAAATGTAGCACATTTGGCACACCTTGTCAAATCATGACAGGTAGATTGCGACTGACCCTCAAGAGGAGGTTATAGAATAGCTGCATCAAGCCGGTACCTACTAACGGAGTAGAAACCTGAAGGCTTGCAGACAAGAGTTCGGTTTAATTAAGGATGACGCAGTGAGCGATAGAAAGGAAAACAGATAGGAGTAACCATAAGAGACAAGTAGAGAGCAAAGTATATCAGGGAACAAACCGAGCTCAAACATATCATAGTTGAAATCAAGAAGAAAAAAAATCACTCCATTTCAAGCTGCTTGAAGATAATTATTGGGCGAAGCTCTCGGAGGTGATTATTGTGATTAAATTTGAGATAGTACTGAGACTGATTGTGGTTGTGATACTTATATATATTTTTTATTCGAAGAGATAGTGCTGAGATCGATTGTGATATAGCGGTGATTCTTCTTTATAGCTGATATGAGGTTCCGAGTTCCGGGTTACGTTTTGACTTCATAATCACAGCTTCATTAGCTATCGTCTCTGATGTAGAATTTCCTTGTTGGTATTGCCGCCTTGCATCCGCTTCAAGTTGTCTCAACTGCGCGTCAGCTTGGCGTTTTTTTCCCGCTTAGCCTTTGCTTCCTTAGCCCTAGTCTGTGGTGTAGAACTTTGTTGTCGCTGTCACCGCTTTGCCTCCGCTTCCTTCAATTTTGTGGAAATGTCGAGGCCCGTGTGCTCAGATTTGGGTGCACGTTAAAGAACCCCAGGTGGTCAAAATTTCCGGAGCCCTCCACTACGGCGTCTCTCATAATCATATGGTGGTTTTGGGACGTTAAACCCCACAAATCAATCAATCAATTCTTCAATTTTGTCTTCGCGGTAGCTTCCCGTAGACGGCGACGCTGATACTCAGCACGTCGCGCTTTCCTGCGTTCGTCTTCGTCCATATGAGAGATGAGAATGTGTGGTATGGAACGTGGTTATATATATATATATATATATATATGTATAGGCAGGCATGGTGGTTGAGTGGCCGTAGCGTTGCATATAGTCTAGTAGATCCTCCGTGAGCGGTCACAACGTGGTTTATTTCGACGTTTCGGCCTAGAGTCTGGCCTTCATCAGGAATAAAGATACAGTTTGTCTGTGCTCAGCTTTATACAATCTCAAATCAGAGGGCAAGGAAAGAGGGAAAAAAAAGGAAAGAAAAAAAGAAAAGAAAAGGAAAGAAAAAAAGAAAAAAGAGAAAAATAATATACGGTGGACGCCCCTCGGGTGCCCCCCTTCCACTTTTCCCTCCACTTCCCCCCCATCTCTCTCCCCCCTCTCCCCTTCACCTTTCTGATGTCAGCGGTCTGTGTATGTTTCCGTTCACTAGCGCATTCCTCCCGATCAGACGGCCCCTCCTGGCACTGGCGGTTCGGTGTGGGGCAAAAAAGAGCTTTTCAGGAAGTCCTAAGCCTTTAACTACTCGGGGTCCCGTAAACAATTCATCGTAGAAGGACGGGGGCTGCGTATTGTGGCAGAGGCTGGTCAGCGGGCATTTTTAGGAAGTTCTAAGCCTTTAACTACTCCGCGCCCTGTCAACATTTCGTCGTAAAAATAGGGGTGCCCCGTATTGCGGTAGGCTGTGCAAGCGCGTGCAATGCGAATTCCTGGCCCGCTTCTAAATTACGCGTGTCGTGGGGGCCTCCCGGCTGTGCACATGGTTGCTGTTGGGCATGTTGTGCATGGCACAATTGATGGGTAGTTAAATAAAACAGAAAACAGACGACAGCTGCACTTAGGAAGAGCAGTTACACTTGGAATTGTTTTAGGTTGTCCAGTGCCCTTCGCAGCTGCAATGCCGTGAACTCAGTTACTATTTTCATTGTTGCCGTTATTGTTTTCTAATGCTTTAATTGCTGCAAGTGTACCAGGATTCTCATTTATTCCTCTATCGAGGGTGTTAAATCGGTGGATAAGGTATGACTCTCGTTGTTCACGTTCTCGATTTGATTTAAATTCCGTCTCTAAGAGCGTTACTGATAGTTTGTCGAATGCATGGACGGGAAGATTGAGATGTTTTGATAGAGGTAGACTTGGGGCTGATTTCGCATGGGCTCTGTGATTATTGAAGCGAATCCTAAATGGTGTTTCTGTTTGTCCGATGTACTGCATACCACACACGTTGCATTCGAGTAGGTACACCACATTAGAGGAATCGCATGTTAGGTTTCCTCGTATGTTAATCGAAAACTTGGATTGCGTCCTGGTTGCTTTGTCTGTTTCTCGCATCGCCTTACATACAAGACATCGTGGCTTTAAGCAAGGGCGGCATGAATTATTGGGGGGTGATGTGTTAATTTGGGAGTGGACAAGGGTGTCTTTGAGGTTACGTGGTCGTCGGTAAACGACGCCTGGAGCGGATGGGAATGCGCGTTTCAGACGTTCACTTTGTTTCAGAATGTTGTAATGTCGTTTAAGGATTTTGTTTACATTGGGGAAGTTTGTGCTGTAAGTCAAGCAGAGGTTTGTTCGTTGTGGGTCTTCTCGTGGTGGTCGCTTCATAAGTAAGTCTTCACGCTTTAGTTTTCTCGCTTTTTGAACAGCGTCATTAATTACATGTGGGGGGTATTTTTGTTGCTCGAGCATAAGTTTTAGCCTCTGTGAGCTCGTGTCAAAGTCAGCGTCTCTAGAGCAGATTCGCTTAAACCGGTGAGCCTGGCTGTATGGAATACTGTTTTACAGTGGCGTGGGTGATCGCTTTGGTAATGAAGGTATTGTTGTCGATCCGTTGGTTTGCGATATAGGGTTGTAGAGAGCTTCTCTTCTTCTATCGTTATGGTAACATCAAGAAAATTTACGGTAACTTGCGAGTATGTGTGTGTGAAGTGTATGTTCGGATGTACAGCATTGTAAGTGTCTATAAAGCTGAGAAGTTCGTCCTCGCTGTGGGTCCAAATAAGAAAGATGTCGTCTATGTATCTTCTGTATAACATTGGTTTCAAGGAACTTTGTGCAAGAAATTCAGATTCTAGCTTTCCCATAAATATGTTGGCATAATTAGGTGCCATTTTGGTGCCCATAGCGGTCACGCTGATTTGTCGATAATACTCTTGGTTAAACTCGAATGAATTTAATTCGAGGACCATCCTCGTCAATGTTGCAATGGCAGAGAAATCTGGGGTGTTAGATTGTCTATGGTTTGTGTACATGTTTTGTAATGCAGCTATGCCGTCATCGTGAGGAATATTTGTATATAATGAGGAGACATCAAGAGTAACCAAGTACGAGTTTTTCGGCACACAGATACCCGCAATGTCTCGAAGAAAATGTGTGGTGTCTTTTATGTACGACGCGGGGGTGCATGGAATGTGGCTTATTAGTTTGTCCACGCACCCTGATATGGGTTCAGTTAGTGTACCGATGCCTGATATGATTGGTCGACCTGAGTTACCGGGTTTATGAATTTTTGGGAGGATGTAGAAGCGACCTGGACGAGGGTATGCTGCTTGCATCAGTTTGTGGTCAGTGTTGGTCATCTTTTCTGCGTCCAACAGTTTCTTTAGTTCTGTTGATACGATACGTTTGTATTCGTCTGTCGGATCACCTGGGAGGCGTTCGTAAAATCTTGAAGACTTACTTATGAAGCGACCACCACGAGAAGACCCACAACGAACAAACCTCTGCTTGACTTACAGCACAAACTTCCTCAATGTAAACAAAATCCTTAAACGACATTACAACATTCTGGAACAAAGTGAACGTCTGAAACGCGCATTCCCATCCGCTCCAGGCGTCGTTTACCGACGACCACGTAACCTCAAAGACACCCTTGTCCACTCCCAAATTAACAAATCACCCCCCAATAATTCATGCCGCCCTTGTTTAAAGCCACGATGTCTTGTATGTAAGGCGATGCGAGAAACAGACAAAGCAACCAGCACGCAATCCAAGTTTTCGATTAACATACGAGGAAACCTAACATGCGATTCCTTTCATGTGGTGTACCTACTCGAATGCAACGTGTGTGGTATGCAGTACATCGTACAAACAGAAACACCATTTAGGATTCGCTTCAATAATCACAGAGCCCATGCGAAATCAGCCCCAAGTCTACCTCTATCAAAACATCTCAATCTTCCCGACCATGCATTCGACAAACTATCAGTAACGCTCTTAGAGACGGGATTTAAATCAAATCGAGAACGTGAACAACGACAGTCATACCTTATCCACCGATTTAACACCCTCGATAGAGGAATAAATGAGAATCCTGGTACACTTGATTGATTTGTGGGGTTTAACGTCCCAAAACCACCACTTGATTATGAGAGACGCCGTAGTGGAGGGCTCCAGAAATTTTGACCACTGGGGTTCTTTAACGTGCACCCAAATCTGAGTACACGGGCCTACAACATTTCCGCCTCCATCGGAAATGCAGCCGCCGCAGCCGGGAATCGAACCCGCGACCTGCGGGTCAGCAGCCGAGTACCTTAGCCACTAGACCACCGCGGCGGGGCATCCTGGTACACTTGCAGCAATTAAAGCATTAGAAAACAATAACGGCAACAATGAAAATAGTAACTGAGTTCACGGCACTGCAGCTGCGAAGGGCACTGGACAACCTAAAACAATACCAAGTGTAACTACTCTTCCTAAGTGCAGCTGTCCTCTGTTTTCTGTTTTATTTAACTACCCAACCAATTGTGCCATGCACAACATGCCCAACAGCAACCATGTGCACAGCCGGGAGGCCCCCACGACACGCGTAATTTAGAAGCGTGCCAGGAATTCGCATTGCACGCGCTTGCACAGCCTACCCCAATACGGGGCACCCCTATTTTTACGACGACATGTTGACAGGGCGCGGAGTAGTTAAAGGCTTAGAACTTCCTAAAATGCCCGCTGACCAGCCTCTGCCACAATACGCGGCCCCCGTCCTTCTACGACGAATTGTTTACGGGACCCCGAGTAGTTAAAGGCTTAGGACTTCCTGAAAAGCTCTTTTTTGCCCCACACCGAACCGCCAGTGCCAGGAGGGGCCGTCTGATCGGGAGGAATGCGCTAGTGAACGGAAACATACACAGACCTCTGACATCAGAAAGGTGAAGGGGAGAGGGGGGAGAGAGATGGGGGGGAAGTGGAGGGAAAAGTGGAAGGGGGCACCCGAGGGGCGTCCACCGTATATTATTTTCTTTTTCTTTTTTTTCCTTTTTTTCTTTTTTTCTTTTCTTTTTTTCCCTCTTTCCTTGCCCTCTGATTGAGATTGTATAAAGCTGAGCACCGACAAACTGTATCTTTATTCCTGATGAAGGCCAGACTCTAGGCCGAAACGTCGAAATAAACCACGTTGTGACCGCTCACGGAGGATCTACTAGACTATATATATATATATATATATATATATAATATATATATATATATATATATATAATATATATATATATATATATATATATATATATAGAGAGAGAGAGAGAGGAGAGAGAGAGAGAGAGAGAGAGCGTTGACAGCAGCGCCATCACATCTACAAGTAAGCACAGCGCCCTCTGTTGCTTATAAGTTGAAGGTTACATGAAAAATGGTTCAGAAATGTCAGGCAGATGAAGACGTGTTATGGACAGACGGTAGACTGCGGACATCGTGAGGTCCTAAGGAACTTCGCCCCTAAAACTGAACATGAGCAGGGCACATAGCGCGTATAGGCAGTATTAGCACTGGTCATTGAGCGTAACTGACTTTATTCTCAGAAAAAGCAAGCGGATGTAAAGTGGCGGCATCAGTGAGAAGACCGTGTTGAGTGACGGAATATGGGTGAGGCCTTTGTTCGCCGTCGGTGAAGTCAGGCTGATGATGATGATGACGCATTCTCTGCATTGTTCTCGAACATCTGAACACGTTGATGTACTAGTTGAGATTTGACAAGTGTTTAGGTGTGTGACATTTCTTCCACTTTACTGCACATTTATTCCACTGTGTATTTCTTATCTTTCTTTACTAGCAATCTGTGGAGGGTTCGGTGGGTCGACGTAGCCAAGTATATCATTACGTCATAAATGCGCAGTGTCCTAATGAGCTCCATCGAAGGGGACTTGTCCAAAAGGTGGACGCATCAAGAGTAGCTTCACATGGAGTTCAGTACGACCACGAAACACGAAAACTGCAACGAACCCGAACTCCTGCGATGTATAACGACGATAACTAAATCACTTGAACGCAATAATGAAAGAACATGCCAATTTTGAAGACCTAACGCCGTGACCTCGTGAGTGGCCTGGTGCGCACTCGCGACGTATCATACGGAGGTGGTCCCAAAGTTACGATGTAACAACATGATTCCTAATGCGTGGAAAAAGACGTAACAGCCACGAAAACGCATGAGCGTAACAGCAGTGTTTCAGTGTATATACAGTGCTCACTGATTGAGAAAGAAAAATTAATGGCTAAGCGTCGCACATACCTTGCTTTCCACCATCTTCAGTTCTGGTCATATCGTCATTCTGGCTTGTACTAGAAGATTAGAGCCAACACTATCTTGAAGAACTAGAGTTGTCGCGACATGACATGATCATTTTGAGCAAACTCGCATACCAGCTGTTATACTGCCGATTCCGATGCCGCATTTGAATGCGTGAGTGCGGAACATTAGTTTCATTGATATTGCATTCACAGTAGACATCCAAGTTTCAGCGTCTGTTACCGTTTTGTCATGAGCCTTTTATAAAATGACACACTTTTTTAAAACGCAGTGCCCATAAACTATTTAAATATTCACTGAGATGTGTTATCAGTGCAAGTAAGTATAATTTATGAGAACTGCTTATCTTATTTTAGTGCTTCATGATATACATCAATGCCGATGTTTCTGATGGTGGTAGATGGCAAACACTTGGCGTATTTGTTTAGTTTCTAAACAGTATACCTAATACATTGGTCTTTAACATAGAATGTGCATGTCAGCCCATTTTATTTAATAAAAGTACTTTTTTCTATATTTTGGCAACTTAAAATTTTTTTCAAGACAATAGTCTTTCTTTGGGTCCTTCGACGCAAAAAACTTTGATCTGTCTGTCTGTCTGCCTGTCTGCCTGTCTGTCTGTCTGTATGTCTGTCTGTCTGTACATTTGCCTGTTTGTCTACCGTTACCGCAAACCGGGTGCTCTAAACAGCACCAGTTGATACTTCGAACGGCCGACCCTATCCGCAGCACCAACCTATGTTGCTCAAGAATCAGTGTTCTTACGTGTGCGACTGCCAATTAAAAAGCAATTGTTGCGCATATTTGAGGCGCCATAACAACACGTATATATTCTGCATGTTCGTCTTTTACTAGAAAAGGCATACATAAGTAATTCTAAGGACCGTGGTGCATATCCCGCTGCGCTGACCATGCAACGCTTGCACGGAAAGGCGAGTGTTTCCAACGCTTTGATAAGAAGACAAGGTGGTAGCACCTACCCATCGCCTTGCGTTCTACACCTTATCACCTCTGAGACGGACGCGTACTACCGTCTCAGGACCACGCGCTTTGTCCCCCCCCCCTCCCCCCCAAAAAAAACTGCCAGGTGGCGCTCATGTCTCACGTGCGATGTCTCATGTCCCAACCTCTCTTTAGTCAAACAAGGAAAACTTATTGATCAGGCACTACCAGCATTAATTTACGCAGATGATATAGTGCTAATGGCCAACAACAAGGAAGATTTGCAGAGATTGATGGACATCTGCGGTAATGAGGAGATAGGTTAGATTTCAGCTTCAGTAAGGAAAAATCAGCAGTCATGATTTTCAATGACAACGAAGGTAGTGAGCTTAGAATACAGGAGGTCACGCTAGAGATAACAGATAAATACAAATATCTGGGCGTATGGATAAGCAATGGGACCGAGTATCTGAGGGAACACGAAATATACGTGACGACTAAAGGTAACAGGAATGCAGCAGTCACGAAAAATAGAACACTGTGGAATTACAATAGGTATGATGTTGTGAGAGGAATATGGAAAGGGGTCATGGTTCCAGGGCTGACGTTCGGCAATGCGGTCTTGTGCATGAGATCAGAAGTTCAAGCAAGATTAGAAATTAAGCAACGTGGAATAGGTAGGCTTGCTTTAGGAGCTCACGGGAATACACCAAATCAGGGAGTACAAGGTGATATGGGATGGACATCATTTGAGGGCAGGGAAGCTAGCAGCAAGATAAAATTTGAGAAGCGATTGAGAGAAATTGGGGAAGAGCGTTGGGCTAGGAAGGTTTTCAGCTACTTGTACATGAAGAATGTCGATACAAAATGGAGGAATCGAACCAGGAAGTTGACTGGTAAATACTTAGAAAACAGCAGGTGGCCAAACCAAAAAGAACTATCGGTTAAGAAGAAAGTGAAGGAAACGGAGACTTACATGTGGAGAATTGGCATGATTAAGAAGTCCGCACTAGAGGTCTATCGATCGTTTAAGCAGGAAATTGCCAAGGAAAGGATCTATGATAATACTCGGGGTAGTTCTCTACTGTTTGAGGCCAGAACGGGAGTACTGCGAACCAAGACATATCGGGCCAAATACGAAGGGGTAGACACAGTATGCAGCGCGTGTGGAGAGGAAAAGAAGAAACTGCCGAACACTTGATAATGTTCTGTAAAGGGCTTCACCCTATAGTTCAGGATGATGGCGCAGAGTTTTTCAAAGCACTAGAGTTTAGGGACCGGGAGGGCAAAACAAACTTTAAGCGGGTAGACTTCACTAGAAGGAGGTTGTCTGATTGGTGGCTAAAGTCAAGGCGCGAGTGAAAATTAAACTCTTCACTGCAAAGTACGAATCCTCAAACTCTTTTTTAAGGAAGAAAAAATAAATATAGTTTTTGGTTCATTATATATTACGGCTTGGTGGCGCTAGCCACCGCCCGATCTAAAGGGTACACTCATATCCATCCATCCATCCATCGATGTGACTTGATGCGCCCGTTCGCCTCCGCTGCCCACTCGAGGCACTCTAACGCAGTGCCTTCGAAATACCTTTCACCGATTTTCTTGCGCAGAACATCAAATAAATGTTTTGTTCACTCTCCCCACACGCAAGACTATCGTCTTTCGGCGACATCTGCAGATTACATGCAGATACGGGGCTATTGTTTTTGTTTGTTAATCCGTATTTGATGTTTACTTAGCAGCGACAGAATGTTGGTCTAGTTCACTGGAAGCTGCATCTAGGCTTGCAGCAGTGCCTTTTAGATTGTGCACTGCTCGTCCCAGGCAGCACTACCAGTGTACAATTACTGACGTGTATGTCGCCTAAACGTATGATCGTACGCGACAAACAATTTCCACTCGTAAGGCTTCAGGTTTTTCTCATGCCTAGTAGCTTCTCCGTTAATATTTAAGGTCGAATGATCAATTCTTAAGGCATGAAGTAGAAATTTTCATGTAGATAGATAGGCTTTTCTTGAGTACTGCTTTTTCGCACGGTAAACACGATGAAAGGCTGGAAAAACAGAACGAAGAGATCATGTGCAAAATGGACACTGCTACCTATGGCTGCCGGAATTTTCCTGGAAGTTGTTTGGCTGCTGAAAAGTTAGCATTTGCACATTGCCCGAGCTCCTGGGCTGATGCTCAGGGTTTTAGTAGCCACTGCAATATTTGTTTGATTTGGTGCACAGTCTTTCCTGTTGCAATGTATATTAAAAAGACTAATGCGTAGCTCGTGTATGTACCTTTTTATATACTTTTCACATACATGTGACACCTAAACTTCTATCAGCTTGGTTTAGCATACGAAAAAATAAAACAGTGGTCAATAAGCAAGAAGGCGCTCAAACGATGAGAACTTGTGCAAGATCGCGCGGAAGATATCGATAATTAACCAGGCTACATGAGTCTTTCTTCTTAGGATGATCGTGTTTATATATATATATATATATATATATATATATATATATATATATATATATATATATATATATATATATATATATATATGAGTCTATTGGCCAGCCTCCAGTTAGTAATAAGCTTACGTGCTACGTGACGCCAAACACACTCGCCGCCATGGCTACTAGTGGCGCTGACTGACACTCCCACGTTTAAAATCACATAGATACCCAAAAAAGTGGCTGGGGGGATATCTGTCGTGGTAGCTCAGTCGTAGAGCATCGAACGCGTTATTCGAAGGTCGCAGGTTCGGATCCTGCCTACAGCAAGTTATCTTTTCACCCACTTTTCTTTCTTTACATATACATTACGATTGGCCTAACACGTTCCCCTATAATTTCCTTGGCATTATTGTCTGTTAGATCTCATTAAATTGTGTCGAAACACAAAAAAGAGCCCTTATGTATACACTTGGTACTTTATATATATATATATATATATATATATATATATATATATATATAATATATATATATATATATATATTGATACAAGTCATCCTTAACATCAACGAATGCACCATAAAGGCGACGAAGATGACGATTGAAGAAATACTCGTGTTGTGGTTGCTACTCCGCCATCTTGGTTCAAGGACACTGTGTACTCCATGTACAATCTGTAAATATATTTCTACCATCTGCCTACTCTCACCCCATGACATTTTGGTGGTGGTGCGGGGTAACAAGACGGAGCTACGCAGCGGCCGACGCTTGGTTTCTTCCACGATGGCACAAGCAGGAATTATCGCTGGGACGAAACGCACATGCTGGCGAACATCCCATTTTACCTGAAGGGGACAGCCAAAATGGTGTTTGAGAACCACGAAGCGGAAATTGGCACCTGGGATGCGTGCAAAGAAAAGATGCGTGCACTGTTCGGCAAATCGACTGGCAGGAAGACAGCGGCCAAGAAGGAGCTAGCGTCTCGCGCTCATACGTCATCGGAGTCGTACCTGTCTTACATACAGGACGTACTCGCCCTTTGCCGCAAAGAAGACGATGGCACGGAGAAGGTAGCGCACATAATAGGTAGCGGGAAGGTAGCGCACATAATAAAAGGCATTGCCGATGACGCGTTCAATTTGCTAATTTGCAAAGACTGGGCACAGTAGATGCCATTATCCGAGAGTGCCAGCGTTTTGAGGTCGCCAAGAGCCGACGTATTTCCCATCAGTTCGCTCGACTTCCCAACAGCGCAGCAACATGGTCGTGCAAAGACATGCCTGTACCACACGCACCGCTGACTGCAGAGCACCTCACGAAGATCGTCCGTCGAAAACTTGAAGCTATGTCTCCCACTTCAACTTTCTCTCGTGCCTGTGATCCCAGCTCTCAAATGGTGCCTTTAGGGCATGCCATCGTTCGCCACGAGCTTTCGAACGTTGGCCTGCAATCTGTGTGCACCGCCACCCCCTCCCGACCAACTGACCGTCATCCGCCAGTTTCCTACACCCAAAGCCAGAGGCTCCCAGCGCGCTCTCGCAATCCCGCTGAGTGGAGGACTGCTGATGACCGGCCCATTTGCTTTATCTGCCATCGTGGTGTTCATTTGGGCTGCTACTGCAATAGCAGGAGGTATTGGCGTGCGCCTTCCTATGGCTACAACTGTCGCGCAGAAGCAGATGATGGCCAGTTCGGAACAACTCGCCACGAGTCGCCTCGGCCAGCTGATGTTGATGGTTCGTCGATGGTGCGTTGTCGGTCACCATCCCCTCCCGGCCGCCAGTCCAGCTCAGCGCTGTTTCGTCGCCCATCATCGCGCTCACCCCAATTTCGCCGCTCTCCTTCGCCGACTGCACATCTGGCTCGGGAAAACTAGACGATGCAGCTCCTAGAGGTGAGGCTGCATCGACGATTCGTCAGCCAAATCCTCTGATTATGCCGACACAACGCAACTTCATAGACGTTGAAGTAGATGATGCACTTATTGTTGCCCTTGTAGACACAGGGTCTCACATTTCGGTGATGAACTCGGAGCTTCGTCGCCACGTTAAAAAGGTTTTAAGACCGCCCACAGTACCGCTCATCCAAGTCACCGATGGTGGAACTTTTCCTGTGCTTGGGATGTGCTCCGCACGTGTTAGTGTTGCTGACCGCTCCACAACTGTGCTTTTTGCCGTGCTCGAGAAGTGCTCTCATGAACTCCGCCTGGGCATGGAATTTCTTGCCGTGCACTCTGCCTTAATTGACTGTGGAATAGGCTTGCTTCAGCTTGACCGACCTTATTGCTATGCTCAGAATATAACCACAGAATGAAATGCTCAGAATATAACCAACAACTATACATAGCCTTCATAGATTACGAGAAGGCGTTTGATTCGGTAGAAATATCAGCCGTCATGCAGACACTGCGAAATCAGGGCGTCGATGAAGTATATATGAACATCCTGGATGAAATCTACAGGAGATCAACTGCTACCATAGTGCTTCATAAAGAAAGCAACAGAATACCAATCAAGAAAGGTGTAAGGCAGGGGGATACAATCTCCCCAATCCTATTTACCGCGTGCTTACAGGAGGTTTTCAGAAGTCTAGAATGGGAACAGTTAGAGATAAGAGTTAATAGAGAGTACCTTAGTAACCTGCGCTTCGCCGATGACAATGCATTGCTGAGTAACTGAGGGGACGAATTGCAACTCATGATTACGGAGTTAGACAAGGAGATCAGAAAGGTAGGTCTTAATATGAATCTGCAGAAAACGAAAGTAATGTGCAACAACCTCAGAAAAGAGCAGCGCATCGAGATAGGTAATAGTGCACTTCAAGCTGTAAAAGACTATGTCTACTTAGGGCAGGTAATGACCGCGGAGCCGAACCACGAGATTGAAGTAAAAAGCAGAATAAGAATGGGGTGGAGCACTTTGGCAAGCACTCTCAAATTATGACAGGTAGATTGCCACTATCCCTCAAGAGTAAGGTATATAAAAGCTGTATCTTGCCGGTACTTAGCACGGAGCAGAAACTTGGGGACTTACAAAGAGGGTTCAGCTTAAATTGAGGACGACGCAGCGAGCAATGGAAAGAAAAATGGTAGGTGTAACCTTAAGAGACAAGAAAAGAGCAGAGTGGATTAGGGAACCAACGGGGGTTAAGCATATTATAGTTCAAATCAAGAAGAGAAAACGGACTTGGGCCGGGTATGTAGCACGTAGACAGGATAACTGCTGGTCATTAAGGGTAACTAACTGGATTCCCAGAGAAGGCAAGCGAGTTAGGTGGAGACAGAAGGTTAGGTGGGCAGATGAGATTAAGAAGTTTGCAGGTATAAATTGGCAGCAGCAAGCACAGGACCGGGTTAACTAGCGGAACATGGGAGAGATCTTTGTCCTGCAGTGCACGTAGTTAGGCTAATGATGATGATGATGATGATGTTGATGATGGTTGCTATGCAACTCCAACTAAACCTCAACCACGTTTGTGTTCTGTCGAGTACGTTCGCCTAGCGTCCAAGCCCTTACCTATGTAACCATGAGGTCTTTTTCTCTGTTACCCGACGGCGATTATGTGCTGGCACCGATTTTGGACGTGTTACTAGACAGAAATGTTGCCCTTCCTCGTACTCTACTGACGATTACGAATAAGGTGGCGTCGCTACTGATACTGAACTTGAGCTGGTGCGCTCAAGTTGTTCCAGATTGCATGACTCTAGCCAGCGTCTCTTCCATCAGTAAACATTCCGTTTCTGCATTCATTGCAGACGCTCCTTTGCCCGCTACTGCATCCTCTTCACAGAGCTCCACTGATGCCGACTTTGACAAGATGATCGCGCCAGACCTCGTTCCAGCACAGGCAGCCAATCACCGGCATATCTTGGCATCCATCAGGGACATTTTCGACTTTGGGGACAGCCCTTTAGGTCAGACGTCAGTTGTTACTCACAGGATCAATACTGGAGACTCCAGCCCAATCCGACGATGCCCTTATCACGTGTCCCATGCAGATCGACAAGTCATTCAACGTGAAGTTAATAAAATGCTCACAAAAGACGTCATCGAACCGTCTTGCAGTCCATGGGCCTCACCAGTCGTTCTAGTAATAAAGAAGTATGGCAGCTGGCGCTTCTGTGTCGACTACCGTCACTTAAACAAGGTCACGCGCAAGGACGTCTACCCACTTCCACGGATTGACGATGCCCTCGAATGCCTGCACGAGTCTGCCTACTTCTCCTCCATCGACCTGCGTTCAGGATACTGGCAGATTTCGGTCGACGAATTAGACTTTGAAAAGACTGCATTTGTTACACTGGATGGACTTTTTCAGTTTAAGGTAAAGCCCTTTGACTTATGCAATGCTCCCGCTACATATGAGAGAATGATGGACTCCCTGCTACGGGGTTACAAATGGTCAACGTGCCTCTGTTATCTCGATGACGTCATTGTATTCTCGCCGTCATTCGAAAGTCACCTTAGCCGTCTGTCAGCTGTTCTGGAAGTTTTCAGAAGGGCGGGCCTACAGCTCAACTCCTTCAAATGCTGTATGTTTCGACCGCCAAACAATCACTGTGCTAGGCCATCTTATCAGTGCTAAAGGCGTGCGATCCGATCCCGACAAAATTCGGGTCGTCAAAAATTTCCTCACTCCACGTTCCACGAAAGATGTACGGAGCTTTGTCGGCCTCTGTTCCTATTTCCGGCTTTTTGTACACAACTTCGCCGACTTTGCCCATCTTTTGACACAGCTACTGAAGAAGGACTAGCCGTTTTGTTGGGGTCCCCAGCAAGCCGATTCGTTTCGTCGACTTACTGTGTTGCTCACTTCCCCGCCCATCTTGGGTCATTTCGATTCTTGAGCGCCCAATAAAGTTCGCACCGACGCCAGCGGGCACGGTATTGGCGCTGTCCTCACCCAGTGCCAACAGGGTGAAAATCGTGTATTCGCCTACGCAAGTCGCCTTCTTTTTCCCTCCGAGTGCAAGTTTTCCATGACTAAGCGCGAGTGCCTCGCTCTTGTACGGGCAGTTGGAAAATTTTTATCATACTTGTTCGGCCGCCACTTTTCGGTCATCACGGGACACCACGCCCTGTGCCGGTTGTCCTCCCTCAAAGATGCTTCTGGACGCCTGGGTCGTTGGGCTTTAAAGCTACAGGAATATAGCTTTGACGTTACCTACAGGTCTGGCCGCATGCACCGGGATGCCGACTGTCTATCTCGCCATCCCGTCGATCCCTTTGACCTGTCAGCGCACGATTCAGATGCCTGTGTCTTCGCCATTTCTGATTTCACGGACATACGTAGGGAACAACTCAGTGATGCCAATTTGCGGTCTATCATACGCCGTCTAGCTTCTGACACCTCGGATCATTCCCTTCGCCTGTTCATGCTTTATCACGGAATTCTCTATCTGTGCAATACAAGCACCGAAGGCCCAGAACTACTTCTGGTAGTTGCTGCAACGCACCGTTCCACTGTGCTCGAACAACTTTATGATGCCCCAACTGCTGGACATCTCGGAGCAGCCCGCACGTATCACCGCGTGCGGCGTCGATTCTTCTGGCCTGGCCCTTACCGCTCTTTGCACGATATGTTGCATCTTGTGAGTCTTGCCAGCGCCGCAAGCATCCTTCATTAGCACCACCTGGCCCACTTCAGCCAATCGAAATTCCAACAGACCCGTTCTACCACGTCGGCCTCGATCTCCTTAAACCATTTCCAACATCTCTGAGTGGTAATAAGTACGTAGTGGTGGCAACAGACTACGCGACACGCTTTGCCATCATGCGAGCGCTACCAACAAGCTGTGCTACTGTTGTTGCGGGCTTTCTGCTTTATGACGTTATTCTCCACCATAGAGCGCCGCGTCGACTGCTGACCGAGAGTGGTCGCTTATTTCTCTCCAAGGTCGTGGACGACACTCTTCGTTCGTGTTCCACACGTCATAATCTCACCACTGCCTACCACCTGCAAACAAATGGACTCACTGAGCACCTTAACCACACACTGGCGACCATGTTATCCATGTATGTCTCTGCAGATCATCGTGATTTGGATGCCACTTTGCCTTACGTGACGTTTGCCTGCAACTCGTCACGACACGACACCGCTGGCTTTTCTCCCTTCTATCTCTTGTACGGCCGTCACCCCAATTTGCCTTTTGACACTCTTCTGCCGTCGCATACTGACGCTCCTACCGAGTACGCTCGCGATGCAACTACTCGGGCTCGAGCGGCCCGCCAGATTGCCAGAAATCACCTTTCTGCCTCGCAGCTATCTCAAAAGGATCGCGACGACAGCCGTCATAGAGCTGTCTCTTACTCCCAACGATCGTTGGTCTTGCTCTGGACTCCCTCTCGTCACGTTGGCCTGTCCTCGAAGTTCCTCACTCGCTACAACAGGCCTTACAAAGTCTTGCGCCAACTTACTGAGGTCACCTATGAAACCGCCACCTTGGACACTCCATCCTCATCGTCTCTGCCGTCCACTGATATAGTACACGTTTCCCGCCTTAAGCCGTACTTCTCTGCCGAGGATCGCACGCTTTCTTAAGCGCCGAGACGGCGCTTTCACCGGAGACGGCTATATGATACAAGTCATCATTAACATCAACGAATGTACCATAATGGCGACGAAGATGACGATTGAACAAAAGCTCGTGTTGTGGCTGCCACTCCGCCATCTTGGTTCAAGGAGACTGTGTATTCCGTGTAAAATCTGTAAATATATTTCTAGCAACTGTCTACTCTCAACCCGTGACAATATATATATAATTTTAATGTTACTACGAGTTGTGCTCACACAGGCAATAACAAGATCAATTTCACTGATATGTGTTGTTTAACGCAATAAAACTACCATAACAATATGAGAGACACCATAGTGAGTGCTACAGAAATATTTCAACCACCTGGGGTTCTTTAACGTGCACCCGAATTTGAGCACACGGGCCTACTGCCTTTTGGTCTTTGCCGAAAATGCAGGCGTCGCAGCCGCTACTATGCAATCCCGCGACCTGCGGTTCAGCAGCTGAGAACCTCAGCCACATAGACCATCGCGGTGAGGTGGCAATAAAAAGGAAACTTGGGGCCGTAATTCGGATTTGATTATATTCTTTAGTCATCCACACTGTTTATCTAAAACTTGTTCATCAGGCTTTTACTTTTTCGTTCTTATACCTATGCAGGCTTTCTAGCTTTTTAGGCGTTTTTAAGTTTTGATAGGGGACACAACTTTTCCAAGTTTTCGAAAACGGCTAGCATGCGAGCACGTGAACATGAGTATGTTGCGAGAGATAATGCATCTGTCTATTATGCATCGTGCTGTAGTGAGGTTCTCCGAAGGCAGTTCTCCACATTCCTGAAGTTCTATCGTAAAGTTTTGTGCAAGAGATTTCACACTTGGAATAATGCAGGGCTCTCAGGGCCAGAAAAAAGAACTCAAATGAGGCTGACAACAACCAAGAGAGCTCACAAGGCAGTTCAAGAGGAAAGCAGGTTCGTTTCTGAACACTTCAAAAGCCAGGTGACCGGAATGTGGGATGCTTCTCCAGGCTTTTGAAAAAATGCTCTAGAACAGTGCGTCACTGGTACTGCGCGTTTCCTTAGTGTTCCTTCACAGGGCTGGTTCAGTGACATGCCACGCATTTTTACACCTGAATTTTTGTTTTCGTAAATCTAATATCACTCGTATACCCTGCTTCCCAGGACCTTCATAAATCGTGCAGTTGGAGACCAGGCATGACACGGCCACCTGGGTTTGGTGGGGATGTGTGCTTAAGATTATGCTGCCCGATTACTCGATGTCTCAAGTTACATAACGCAATAAACTCGAGACAATGTTACAATCGTAATCTGGGAAGAATATTTCCAGCCACTAGAGCACAAAGATCTTATTGCGATTTATTACAATCAATTCGAATAAAAGTAATCAATTTCTCAGTAATGTACTTACGACATGATAAATAAGGTGCACTGCTGATTGTACCATTCACCTTAATGGTAAGGTAAACAAGCATTACATTTAGGAGTTGAATTCTAACTATCCAAAATTTACATTATGGTGCAACGTACATGCCATAGCCTATACTCCTGGTGGTTTAGGGGCACCAAATGATGTTAGTTATTTTAATTTGAGCATCCATTCGCTTGTTGACATCAATTGTATTCGCCAACCCGGCGAGGAACCACGCTATTTGGTGCTTTAATCTTGTTTTAGTGGCCAGTGCAAGGGGCTCATCCCAAATCACTGATAACCCTGAGGCGCACGTTTGTTTGGGCCGACATGCAGTTCTCGACCGTATCAGAGTGTCCCCCTACAATAAAAGTACTTCATGCAAATCCTTTTTAACGCGTTTGTATCTGTATTCCGATTACTTGATAACAAGACATTCAGATCTCTTGAATCACCAAGCCCGTGCTCTTTGTGTAAAGCAAATTGGTTCCATAATGTTTTTTTTTTTGCTTGCAGCAATACCTGTTAGTGTATTCTGTTATTCACACTTACTACGTTAAAGGACAGAAAAGTGAAGTTTCTGCTTTTAGTCTTGATAATATGTGATGCATTTTACGTTGATGAAAAAAAAAACTGTTCATCAGGGCATTTTACTGACTCGAGCGAAAATGTTTGTTCAAATATTTTACAGCGCAAACATTTCATCACTACATGGACAAAAACGCGATCCTACCTGGCATCATGAAAAAGCGTCTGCAAAATTAATGTTGTGAAAACATGGGATTTTCGAGTGCGGAATAGACCGCAACTGCCACATCATGGCTTTTGCAGGAGCGACGTAGAAAGGGGTAATCACACAAAAGGGGCCGTCCCCAGTTCAAGTGAAGAAGAAAGGCGTATACAAACAGCCGGCCCACTGCGTAAGCTCGTAGCCGTTCTCATCACGTAGACGCTTACGAACCATCTATACAGGGCGCGTACTTTTTTGTGCAGTGTTAATCGTCCTTCAACTTCTGCTGGTGCGACTCACCTATATCGCGCCGAGGAGGCTGATGGTTCGTCTTGTCAGGCCATCTCTGTCTATTTTCTCATATACCCCTTATAAGGACAAATACATAGGGAATGGGGTGCATCATGCAGCAGACGAATGATCATCGGACTAATTGCGAAAAAATTCAAACATATTGTGAACGAACGCATAGAGTAAACGAATACTTTGCTTAAATAATAGCAGGGTTAAACCAAGTACTCTAGATCTTCGTAAGTGTTCCCGAAGAAATGTTCTGAGATGCTGAAAAACTAGTCTTGTAGATTGATTGAAGATTATCACGATGTACTTCTTGAGTACAATAACCTCAGCTTTTGAATTGTTTCTCAATCGCTCAAACCTATAGGTATTTTTCTAAACTTCATTGTAAATGAAAGCTGTAGTTTAAAGCAAAGAGCTACAAGTGCGTGCACGTTATTCGCGTAAGCGCCCATGTGTACATTGGTAATCTTACTTCACATAAAATGGGGACCTCCGAGCAATCAATCTTCAAATGTCTAAACTTTTGAAATCACTTTATTGGAGACCTTGGTAAGTACAGAGAAAAAATAAGGAATGAAACATTTTAAGTTGCAGGATAAGTGAAAAGATGGTCATTCAGATGTCTGATGGTTTTTATTGGAGAGACGTTACGAGGTTATACTGTGGTGATTTAAAAAGCACATTTGCTTGGCATGCAAGGTTCACAAGTAGTGGCTTCGGCGCAGAAAAAACGGTATTCTCAAAGATATTGTCATTTCAATGCACGTCATTTGTGATTCCCTCGACACTTTAACAGGTTTTGACCGAGCTTTTCCCAGCGTTGTCTTCGATTACGCGGCTTTATTTCAAGGTGGATGCCGGTCAGCTCTCCAAGCCAGCTGGAATTGTGGTCACTTCGGTCAATGAGCCTCCTGCAAGCTGAAATATTACACGTTTATTTTGATTTGGCAATTCTCGCTACAAAACTGTTATTCATACGTTTCAGTATTTATAGCAGGTAAACCTATTGTTTAAAGCAATAAGGAGGTATCGTGATCGATCATTCGACGTTCAAATAAGTCTTTGAAGAAATTTCCAAGTCATCAAATTTAATTTTCAGTGTCTCAGTTTATAGTATTTGCATGACAACGTTTTCAAATCCTTTAACAACGAGGTCAGTTATGGTGGTTTGTAGGTTTGTTCAATGGTGTCCTCGTTCCTCTCTTTCGAACGCACTTGTCGGAAGCTACTCAGATAGGCATGGCATGAAAGAAGAAGCCAACCTACAGTGCACTGTGACACACGAACGAAGAAGGGACACACGAACGTCAATACTCTTGTTTTCAAAGTGGACCGCGTATCTCTACGCATTGCCGCAAAGGACTGTGAAAGACGAGAGTCTTCTGCCTTTAGGTGCTGCATGAGATATGACGCCAACTGGCAGTAATTTGAAAAAGGTTTTAGAGCATAGACCCACTGGTAGGTGGCAGCACCTGATCGTTTTAGTTAAAGCCCTTTAATTATTTAGCGAAAAATAGGAAACACGTGCTTTCGTTCATAGAGTGGCATTGTCAGCGCAACGTAATGAACAATTACGTCTTTCGAATTACGTGTCTATGCATTTTCTAATTCAAATACACACTTCCTAACACTTGAGTATCGGTGTTATGCCTTCGATATGCGTAATATTACCTATTTGATTGACAATGTTCACAAGTATGAACGCAACCACCTGATCAAGACGAGTGGGACTTGAGCAAAGGGTTAAAATGATTCGTTCATCCGACAAACCAACAGAAAGACAAATAAACCATATATTCCACACTTCCATAGTAAATTAGCAGCGTTGTGGTCCCGTAATTGAGTACCAAGTATTCTTAAGCATTAAACATTGTTTCCCACTCATCTCAAAAAGGAGTATTGTCTGTTTATGTTAGTAATCCCATCTTTCTCGAGTACAAAACGGTCCATGCCAGGTAATTTTCAGCTCACAAAAGAAGCACACGAATGAAATGAGCTTAACAATCATCTTTCTGGGGCGCGCTGCTTGGTTTTTAGCATCATTCACGTTGCTTACAGAATATTTACCCTTGGTGGTAGCACAACTCTGGTTCAGTGATTCTAGTTTCGCACTAGAATGCTCAATCTAAGCGGGAGCTTCTGTTTTAGAAGTCTTGATTCGTTTCTCTTTTCTAGAATCCTCAGTCACTATTGACTACCGATCATAAGTTCTCCTTACCTAAACTTTGTACATTTTACCTAATTCGCTGTGTAATGATGCCTATGGTGATTCGATGGCATCGCAGATAGATGTTTTCGATGGTTTTGTTCTACTCCGGCATAGCTATTGGTGTATCAAGCTATTTGCTGATCAGTATTTTCAATCCACACAAGGAGAGACACGACTATATCAGAAGACAAGTAATCTGAAACTGTACTCTTTTTTATTATTATTTACCCTAATATTAGACCTAGTTCTTCGAAACAAAGGCATATTTCTTCATACAAAGTTTTTTCAGTTCTTTATTTCTTCAAGGGAAAACGAAAAATGGGCTTCATTTCATTTGATTTCATGCTGTCTAAATGTATTGCTACTCTCTCTACTCAGTATTTCTCAGATTACGTTTGAATGAAAAAAATCGGCATTCAAAGATAGTCCTAGCTACAGAAATATCCATTTTGAATTTCTAAGTTCAATCGTAATTTTGCACCTCTCATTTTTACTGTTTAAAATATTACAACACCTTACATATAGAATGTCATTGTATTTTAAGATATGAGGATTGCATGGAGTTCCTAAAGTGGCCATGTTTTCTAGCATGAAGCCAAGTTTTGGTATTGTTCCAAGTAACTTATTGAAAGTTTGCTACTGCGCAAAATGATCTAATTACTCTTTCCGTTATAGGGCCTGTTTATGTGATTTAGACTGAGATTGCGCTAAATTTCGGGACTAGAAATCATGTGGCAGTGAGATTTTCTAACATGAACTTTGATCTGTTTTCCAATATTAACGCGTTCACTGCTGCAGTATGGCACCTAAATGTAACTTCTAAGAACAATCATTCGGGTATACGTAATTACATCTAATGTGTAGAGTCTTTGCTGGTGAACCTGAACATGGCCATGAAGAAGTCTCTGTTATTGCACATAAAACAATGTTTATAGTCATCACATGAGAAGTCGAAGTTGTCGTTAAACTTATCCTGTTTATTTTTACAGCATACATAGTGACTGTATTATCGCCGTATCATATCATTTATTTCAAGTTTAACTGTACATCAAATGTTACTGGAGTAACAATAATGATAATACCAGATATTCTGGCGGTATATGTATTTAGTGCATAATACCTATGTGTATTCATTTTACGACCTCATATGTACTTTCGGGGTGATTTATAATAACCATTATCTGTTTGTCATGAGATTCAGGTCGGAATTTCGCGATTATTTAACTATTCAAGCCTGCCAAAAAATGAGTACTTCTCAGCCAGCAAAGATACTTCCCGATCACCATCCGGGAGTACCTTTGATAAAACACCTACTTCTTTGAAGCCAAGAAAAATGAAACAAAAATTGAATAGAATTGATTGAAAAAATACATATGAGTTGTCTGACATCTCACACCATACCTGGTGGTTCTAAATAGTGTCTTAGCCTTGGTTATCTGGCAACACGTGCCACCGTATATTCCATGGAGCTACGAGATGATCCGCCGGAAGCGGTGCATTCTTTGGAAGCCGAAGTTTCGTCGGTTTTTCCTTCCGTTGCTTCCTCCGAGGCACGCACTTCGGCGTCCCGTTGCGTCGTTCTCTCACCCGTCCGGTTGCGGTCGGATGCACTGGAGCGAGCCCTGTACCAAATAAATGAAGCATCGCCAAAGTGTGGCAAAATAAACATTTTATTTCGTTTCGCTTGTACTAATCGCTGTAAACATGAGCGTTTTTCCATGCAAACGTGCCAGAGAGATACCGGTGAAACTCGCTTGCTCGTGACGCCATTGCAACCAACCAACATATCATACATTTTAACTGCCTCATCTATTTGGTGCACTAAAAAGCAGTTTCATCTACTCTCATCACAAATGTTCAATGCTTTATATTGAGCACTGAACGCCTCTTCAAAAGAGAAATGCAGGACACGGTCCTCTGGATAACATCAAGGATCGCATGTAGGCAGGTGAGTTAGATTTTACACAGCGGTTTTCCGCCAGCGTAGCGCAGTGATTACGGCTTCCAACAGCAGATCTGAAAACGCGCTAGTCCATCTTGGTGGTGAGTGTCGCATTTTAATGGAGACGTTGCCGTCTCAATCTCGCCACTTTTATTCAAAAACAGTCAAAGCGAAGTGGCTGCGGTTACCGGCTCGTTCTTTCTCGGCTCGCGCCTCAAGCGCTGCATGAGGTGCGTGAGGGGCGCTGTGCGGTGGCTAGTAAAGTGTCAATGCTGTTCATTGTCAATGACGATGACGCTACAAGTGAAAGCTGAAGAAATCCAATTCGTGGAAACTATCTGTAGCCTTCTACATGGGCGTACCTCATAAACTAGGCCATATCAGTGTTTTCGCACTTCAAACTCAAGCACCTCCTATAAAATGCGAGGTGGATAGCTAAAAGAATGGATCAAACAGTGAAACTTACTTGCGACAGATTCTAAGTACGAGGCAGAGCAGGGCGGTGAAGAGCAACAGTGACACGACAAGGCTCACGATGGTTGTCAGTTCGGTGCTCTCCAAGATGGCCACACCACGGGCTGCGGGATTGCGTAATAGACCAATACAGCGCTTTAGCGTCATGTTACCGGCACCTAAAATGTTCCGTTTCACGTGCGTGAACGTTTAATTTTTATATGACAGGAATTGTTCGAAGAGCACGGAATTTGCAGCTGTAATACTTGCTCAAATTATAGCTAAAATGACTGCTAGAAAGGCAATGCACAGGTTTTCCCTTTGCCTGTGTGACATAGAATTTCTATCTGTACGTGCAAACTGTTGTTCTACAGTGCCTTTTTACACTAGAATACAGACGCCGGTGCAAACGCAGTAAAGTAAATCCTATGCCACGAGAGGAGCAACAACAACAGAAGTAAGCAGCATTTTCTTTGCAATAATAACAAAACGAAAAACAGACATCAAAGGAGAAGTGGAGTTCATAATAATATTTTACTGAAAATACAACTGGTTGACTCTGTGATGAAGCATTTTCACGATTACTGTCAGTGCAATTCAAAAAAGTTTCACATCTCGGAGTTTTATTGGTGAGATATCGAATTTTATTAGCAAGTGTCACTTATTATATAAAAACTTATGGCTAATTTGATCCCGACGAAACATCTATACTTACAAGGTGTGCACTTTGTTGCTCGAGAATCGGGCTCGTGTCCGTCGATGCAGCGACACTCGTTTTCCTGGCATGATGAGTGCACCACCGAGTAGGCACAGGCCTCGTTGTGATCACAGCGCCCACCAAGTGAAGATGCTGCGTTAAAACGATGGCGTCGAGTTATTGGCGCGAACATACGGAAAAAAAGTTCCTATACTGCAGCAGTATGTACCTTTCAAAAAGACGCATGTACATCGCGATGTCAACGTTTACCTGCTTTATGTGACGCCACTAGGACACCCTACTAAGAGATAATTGATTTAAGCTAGTATCTTTCATTGTGATACAGCAAACAAAGACTACAAAGACTTTTTGATGCTGGATTACACACTGTCTTGTCTAGTTTTCCAAGCCTTTTGAATAGCCAGGAAACATAGTTTTTTTACATTTTTGTCTATAACAACAATAATCTAGGAAATATTACATGGAGCATGGGATACATATATGAGAAAGCAAACATACCTCAATCAGTTATTGCGCGGTTTGCGTAAATAACTCCGTTGAAATACGTCATCCTGAAGCAGTCACTATATAGGCGGCTAGAACCGCCAAGTGACATTGGCAAGAGCACGAAGTGAATGTGAAATCAACTTTATTTTATCTTGGAGAATTATAATAAGATACCCCCGCAGGGGGTTCACTACAGTTGCTGGCCGCGCCCACGTCGGTATTGGAAGACCACGGTCCTCCACCATTTCATAGGTTTCCTAACTGCCGAGACCTGGGCTAACTGCTCGCTGCTTCTGAGCACACTCTCCCAATCTTGTTAACTAGAAACGGCAGTGGCCTGAGCATATTCTCTAAAGAATAATCACTGATGAAGGAGATGTGACAGACCTGCCAAAGTTTTCTCTATGGGTGGTGCATGTGTGTTTTAAGTAAGGTACGTATTATTTCTCAACGTAATATTTTCACTATTCGTTTATTGTCGGCGATCAGATAACTTGTATAACTGTGTTATTACATTTACAAACTACAGATGTACACTTTTGAAAACATATGTGTTGGAACTAGGCATTTGAAATATCTGAATTATCATTTTTCCAATGTTTCCACGCGTGAGCTATGAGTTGGTTTATAGGGTTTGTTGCCTGGTCAAATAAAATTGTGAGGTTGTATAATACGGTGTAGGGCAAATTGAATACTCTTTACAAGAGCATTTCTAGAAATAACAATGAATTTCTCAAGAATTTTAAGAATTGAATAAAAACCGCAAAAATGCGTAAACAGGCCACATTTGGCGGCTGTACCTTTGACGCACTGTCTGTTGTTCACGTTGACTGGATACTCCGGCCTACACTCGCAGCGCCGGTAGGTGAGGTTGCAAAAGACGTGGTAGAGGACACGGCTGCATGTCTGGTTGCATGGGTCACCGATGTAAAATCCTACACCTAGGCAAACAAGCAAACCTTCAACTTAGATTAATGAGGTTAGGAAGAACATTATTCACAAGAAAGAACAAGCAGCACTATAACGAAAATTGCCGTTACGCGCAAATCTTTTGTTTTCAATATTCTTGTTTAATCAACCTTGCCTGTTAAACTAAAACACCGTAGTAATAAAACCATGTGATCATTGTGAAATTGAATTGAAAAACCCAATATCACAATCCCGTAGGTTCTTTTGATAAATATGAAAACGCACAAAACATAGTGATTTACTCTGCACACTAGGGGCATCGATTTGGCAGCCACAAGTCATCATCATCATGCTAGCGTATGTAAGTTTAATCGTAACAATGTTATCCACTGAATTCACATGCGTAACCTTACCATTAAAACATCGAATTTTCTGAAGTTTCGAAATCGTACTTGCGTTAGAAGTACTCCTAAGTGCTTCATGATACAACCCCAGCAACATTTTCGTGATAATGTATCCTAGTCCAGGCATAGGCGGGTGCGTGGGCGTAAGGCAGGGGGCAGCGCCCGCCTAGTTGAATGAAATGGGGAGGGGTGCAAAGTCCACCCCATATATTTAATTGACAGGAAGAACAGCGCTGCGTCTACCTTCACCCCCCCCCCCCCTCTGAAGAGAACCATGCGCACGCTCATAATTGCAAGCGCAGATTGTTAAAGTGCAAATAAACTCACCTGCCGTGCGGTGTCGATTTTCGATTCCCTCGCTCTCTGAAAAGGCAGAGAAAGAGACACGTTGGCATAAATAGTAACCTATAGTTAGCTCTGACTACTGAAAACTAATAAACTTACGTGTGCTTTAGCCGATGATAA
This sequence comes from Rhipicephalus microplus, assembly GCF_013339725.1. Lineage (NCBI taxonomy): Eukaryota > Metazoa > Arthropoda > Arachnida > Ixodida > Ixodidae > Rhipicephalus > Rhipicephalus microplus. Next base: position 95,622,339 of record NC_051170.1, on the reverse strand, counting down.
CTGAAAATATTTTATTTCAATTTGTGTTTTTCTAAGAGAAGCTCGCCTTTGCATCACATGACATTTTGGAGTGGTTGTATGATTCCTTCTTATCCTAAACGCAGTGAGAAATAAAAGCATAATCTGGTTGTAGAAAATCGTTTTACAAGGTGAGACTCTAAACCTTAAGTTTTGAAAAGTGGCCTCGTCTTTGATGGCATTGACTTCAAACTTCTATCTTTTTCTCAACTTCTGCTCTCTGTTACTCGTGCCGACTGGCACATATCCAAACATACGCGCTGTATGGGTCCATCATCTTGAAATGAAGATTGATTAATGCATTTCTTTTGATAATGACATCGTGTATACCCTAAGAATGAGCGCAACTGTGAGATCGTGTGGTGGCATCGGTGGTTCTTATGCAGCTCACACGTTGAACGGTCGGGCGTTGCCATGTTTTCTAGTCACATGTACAACAAGGCTGCAAAAGCACCCCAGTGAAAGGGACAAAATGCCGCACTTAATTGTTCCAGGTCGACGCTGCCTAGCACATAAAAAACAAGACGGTGGTATTCATTTCTATTGGACGTCAATGTACCGGAAGTTCTGATGTGAGTGAAAGGAAAGGCTACATTCTTATAGACGTCTATAGACTTATTCGTTGGTCTACCTCAAATTAGACTTGGTTTTCCGCCCGTACATTTGAGAAATTGATTGTAACTGTAACAGTGTGCGCGATGAAATTGATTTCGCACTACACTTTGTAACCTGTTCAATTCAATGTTGTATTAGAAACTAAACGTTTTCGCAAACAGCGGGCACCACTATTAACGTGTAATTTACTTTATATTTAGCAAAAGAAGGCCACAGATGACATACATAACCTTCTAGCAAAACAAGATCTGTAAAGATATACCCATCTGGGTCCCGACGGTATCAGCCGGTGGCGCACCGCTGTTAATCTCGGAGGCTGTGACCTGCCTCACACAGTACATTTCGATATCAATAAAGGACGCTGTGCATTTAATTCCTCGATCTTGAGTGCCTACTCTTGCACAATCTGCCCTTGAAGACAATCTGAAGACAATCTGCCTTGAGTGCCTGCTCTGCACAATCTGCCCTGGAAGATAAACCCTTCTTTTATTCTAACCAGGAATATTTCCAATCAAGTGTGCACTGTAGGATGCGTGCTGTTCGATTGCGCTCATTTGTGTGTCTATTGTGTGTCCCCGTGTGCCTGCGCAAATATTTCAAGATAGAATGGCCGCTTTTTTAATTACATGTTGTACAATACCACACCACAGGGCTGTACTAATTCTACCAATTTCCGCGCCATCATATGATGCGAAGTGTTTTGTGGCTGGACAGGAACTTTAGTCACTGAGAGATCGAATTTCTTGTCAAAATAGATAATGTGTCAGGCCCGCAGGGTTTCAACATTTACTCTGACAGCCCCGCTTAAGCAACAGGAACAGGGGAGCTGTCAAATTATACTCAATACCAGCACCTTCCATTTGAAACTTTGCGTTCGTAACAAGCATTTATACAGTCACTTCCTTCCAAAATGTAGGAAGTTGCCAGAAAGTGCAGCATTTATACGGCGTGGTACTGCTACCGTCGTATGAACAGATGCTTTAACTTGACTTCGCGAACACGATAAGGGCGGCATTCGAGCTCGACATTCTCGAAGCCGCTCCGCGAAACTTTCGCTCAGTCTTGGCAAGTGCTCTGCGCTTGTAAAGGACAGCGATCACATTATTCTGAGCTCGAAGGGGCAACGCTACTTAGATGAGGGCGTATCTGAAGCGGAATAATTAGGTGAGAGGAATCGCGAGAGACGCCTGGCCTTCGCAAGTGGACCGCATGGGAGCCAACTTCAGGTACTTTCTGGGGAAACTCTGAAGGAGAAGTCGACCGCGAAACTGAACAAGCTGCGCCTTGCATGTCGGAGGTTGCCACAATTTTTGTATTTTGGCTGGTTTTGGTTATCGTTAAGATTGCAGCGACTATTCTTTTGTGAAAGAAAGTAAGCGCACTTTCGTTAGATACTAACAATACAGGTATACTTAGTCACTATCTAAATTTCTAAATCATCATCTATCTAACATATCATCCATCATGCTATTCTTTGTCCAGGATACACCTCATTTGCTCAAAACAATAGATAATATCAATGAAATACAAACACTTCAGGTTCACCCCATTCTGGTAACATGAGATATATCTCTTCGTATAAAATATACGTGACCGAAATACCTTGAAGTTCCATTGCATACATGTAAGAAAAGCGTACATTGCTGGAAAAAATGTGTACCCAGCTTAAAACGCTAGGCCCAGATGTGTAGAGCCCATAAAATTTCAATCTCGAAGGTAAAGCATACATTTCATTGATGGCAACAACAAAATAAATGGCAGCATATCCACGGAATGAATGATGGAGAGTGGGGCTAAGAATTCGTCCGTCCATTCGTTCTTGCTTCCGTCCGTCCATGCGTCCGTCAGTGTGACTGTCCATGCGTCCATCAGCCCGTCCGTGCGTGCGTCTGTTCGTGCGTCCGTCTCTGCGTTCGTCCATGCAGCCGCCCCTGCGTCCGTTCATGCGTCCATCCATGCATCTGTCTATATGTCCGTTCGTCCATCTATTCAACACTCCAAGTACCACCATCTCGCATCTTTTCATCATATATTCCCCGTATAAAAGCAGCGCCATCCAGCGGACATTCCAAGGACTAAACAAGAGGTGGCACACGCACACTTTCTTACGGCTTGCGCTTCGTATCTACTTCCCATTTTTAACCACCTCGAGTTCATTCATGGTATATACTAGTTCATTGTATTTATGGCACTGCGGCTCAACGCTCGCTAAACCTTTCTAAAGCAAAGGAGGTTACACCCAGCGAGTATAACGTAGCAATTCTTTCTTGTCAGATAGTGCTCAATGTACATGCCAATGGCTGCTAATGGTGATCGCAGCCTGCGCGTTAACAAAAAGCCGAATGCTCCTGTCTCTCATTCCCCATTAGCAGCCATTGACATGTACATTGAGCGCTATTTTTTGTTGTTCAACAATGCACAGAAGAAGTCTCTCACCGGCACCACCTAAGAGGTCAAAATGTTATACTTGTTACATACTACGGGGGACGAACGGGTGCCGCTATAAGGAGTTTCGCCTCTAATATTCTATGTGCTAAAATTGCTTCATCCTTCCAGGGTATATACTCAGCCATCCAGTATGTACAGATGATCTTGGGTGGTGCACCTTTTTGTTAGAATTTAGGTGTCTCGTGTCTTATATTTTGAGACTTTATTCATCCACTCCATTGGTATGTACCCCGATGACACTAACGTTTTCTTTTCTGGTCCAGATCTAAATTTATTAGAGCACCGTGCTAATATCTGGCTAAACGAACTTCATATCTGGCTTAATGTGAACGAAATAAACTTAAACGTAAAGAAAACACAGTACGTAATATTTCGCCCAAAAAATAAACCACTTATTCATAACGTGGAATTGAGTATCAATAACAATATAATAACGCCCGTCAACTCTTGCCGCTTCTTGGGAGTCGTTTTTAGGTTTGACCCCAGCTTGTCTGAGCACATAAAATATGTTCGTGCTAAGCTATCTAAAGCTCTTGCTAAGTTATACAGGCTAAAATAATTATTGCCGCTGCGTGTTAGAAAACAATTGTACTTCGCTTTTATTTATTCCAACTTAAAATATTGTCACCTAGTCTGGGGTACGTGCAACAAGACGGATGCTGAACGTGTTTCCTCTATACAAAAAAGGAGCCTAAAAATGATTTCTTCCGTTCCTCCCCCATCAACTGACTCTCTGTATAAAAGTCTGAACGTACCACTATTCTCAGAGTTATATCAGCTTTCTTTGACAGCAATGATTTTCCGTGAATTCAAACGTAATCACACCATGTTCTCAAGCAAATATCCAAATAGTCAAGTGGCATATGACCTTCGCACTATTTCATTGACGGGATCAAGACCAAGAACTAATTAGGGTACTAAAACTATACATTATCATATTATTTCATTGCTGAATGCATACCCATCCTTAATCGAATTGGCTAATCAGAACTCAAGTATGTCTCGTTTTAAAAAAAACAAGTAAAGGTACTTTTACTACTTCTTCGAAATTACAATTATTTTGCTTTGAACACGAAAATATGTAATTTTGTATATTTATGTCTCTTTATAAAACTGTTGAACCTGAACAATGTAAACTTTGTATAATTTTTGTCCTAATGTGTTTTTTACTGTTCGTTTTTTGTTTAAATAAGTTGTGCAATGAGCATTGTACTTATTTTCTCTCATTTTGCTCCTGGCTGTCCGACGTGTAAGTCCGGGGTGAAGGCCTCGTCAGGAGACATACGAGTCTCTTTTTGCCTTGCCTCGTGGACATATTTCATGTCATGTAACTATGTCCGAAATAGACTGAAACTGAAACTGAAACTACTTCGATAATCCTTACAGGTAAACTTTGTCGATGTCTGGCTAAGCAACTGCTGTGTATTGCACCTATATACGCAAAGAGTTTTGCGCAAAGTTCATGAGTCTAAGTTTTTTGTTTTTTTGACAGTCGGATTATCTAATGCATATTTGTTTTCAATCTTGAGGAAAGAACTGTAACGAAGTACCACTTATGTTATTTTTTGTACAAATATAGAGATGAAGTACCTGTACATAACGTGATTCTGTGTGTGAAGAAAACACCTGCTTCGCCAACCTCTAAAACACTTTTCTACACAGTGCGCACAGATACTTTACATGCAAAGACCTGATGAAGCAATAAAGGCATTTTTGCATGTCAAAGTATTTGTCGCCAATGTGAGCTTTCAGACACTATAGAACAATGGTTCATCAGATGTAAACGTGTAGTCGTCTTTTTACACATGCTGGAAGGAACTTTTAAAAGACAATATAATTAAAATTCGTATACGTTTTAAAGTGCCACGGAAAATCAATTCTATATGTCTGTTGAGTAGCTAATAAATTGTGCATTCCCGTATTACGAGAATGCACAGTGCATGAAAACTAGTATGTTAGACAGGCATGCGTAAGCGATTGTATCATTAAGCTTGTATTTAATACTAATGGCTCTACAGCTAAAAGACCTTTATCCTCCTTCCGTGATAACTCTACGTGCTCTTAGATTATTCGCCGCTATTATCTCGGCGGAAATCTATAAGTTTCCGGGGAAAAATACAAGAACCAATGTAACATCTGGGGGAGCGCGACATCTTTTCCTCGTGCGGTCTTCAACCTTGCGAAATTATTGACGCTCCTGAAGAAGATATGCAGCAGATAAAAACGTCCCGGACTTCCCGTGTGTCTGTACTGCTACAAACTTTGGCTCATATCTTTGTTGTCTTAATGTTTTCAACATGTTGTCCCAGAAGATTGCTTTCCCGACACTCAGGCACGCGCAGCTTGTTTCCCATCCATAATCTGTACCGTCTCATAACCGGGACGCATATGGAAGCTTATTGGAACGGGAGAGAAGCTTACGATGCCGACAAGGGGGCTCATCCATCTTTACCGCGCTCCTCTTTAATCATCACTCGTCGCTGGCAGCAAATATGTCTGCATTAACGTCATGGAAGTCCCCCGTGGCAGTGCGCGTAATTAGTTTCGCTTTGTAACAGGCACCGACAGAATGTTGGTGAGACGAAAGCACCGACATCTAAAGTAATTCTAGATTTTCTGTGCAGCCTGCATAAAAACAGCCCCCCTGCCCCAAGAAAAAGCAAATGTGACCAAGCTTGATCAGGCTCAAACGACCATGTATTTGCAATTGAGTTCATTAGAAGAAACGTTGCCGTCGAAATTGAAAAAAAAAAACTAGTCGGTTAATGAGCATAGAATAGTCATTATTATTTTCAATGAACGAAGTTGCAATTCCATTTTTGTTTTTGTCTTCTAATTGTTGGTTCCACTTACTAAGGGCCAAACCTCTCAGACTGTCACGATTTTCGTTGACGCCGTTGTCCTAGCTTCCCATCAGTTCGAAGAACATATGTTGCACATACCGTACATAGAGCGTTCCTAGCGTGAATATAGGTTTAAAATAAACTGTTTTGCGTCCCTAAAGTCTATCCGACCATCCATCCATTCATCTTTGCACGCATCGGTTCATTTGTACATCCATCAATTCGCACATTTGTGTATCTGCCCTTTCGTCCATCCATTCGTTCACCCATCCGTGTATCTGTCCGTCCATCCATCCGTCCGTCCATGCATATATTTTTCTGTGCATCCGTCGATTTGTCGGTGCATTCGTCTATCTGCTTGTGCTATATCTTAGTCGGTGACTTCAACGTAGGCATTATGGACTTCAAGAACCAGCTTCACTCCATTATCAGGATTCCCTTCCTCGATCTGTAGTGATTTTGACTATGCTTCAGCAAATATTCTGCAAATGCTACCATTGCATATTTTTGAGGTTGGGACCACATAAGCTTTAGTTTTCTTACGCTGTTTTAGGAGCGAGTATCATTATGGCTGAGCCCCGTTCACTTTCGTCCTTCGATCACGATGGCGCTGATGACGATAAAAAACAAGCCCGTTCCAGACCACACATTCTCTTTCTTCCTTCACGGCCCATCACAAGCAAGGTGTCCGCTATACGTCATCACGACGACTATGACAATGAAGTACCCACTATGCCACTATGCAAGTCATCGTGCTGCTGAAATGACTGCTGACATATGACGTAAGTAATATTCATGTATAGCTGAACCCTTTTTTAGTCATATATACATTAACACAAATTATCTACATCTGTTCACATACACTTCTTATACATACATGCGATTCATGAGCACCATAGAAAAAAAAGATGTAAATGATGAAGTGAGCACATGTAAACTTGGTCCATGAACGAATGATTAACGCACACATACAGAAAAGTAGTTATTGAGGGTTTAATATTGAAATGAACACTATTGGCTGAACAGTGCAGACAAAAATCATACGAGGTGTGTTATAAAGTATCCGACATTTTTTTGCGAGCACCTGATGGGATTGAAGCAAGCGAGCTTGCATCAGCGGACTTCAGACCTTCGTGCGCATGCGTGAATTTTTTTTCCCACCTGCCAATGACGTCAGTCGCTGGGAAGCAGCGTTTGCGTCAGGTAGTGCACAGTGGTCTTGTCAGTTAATCATTGCAAGAAAAATGGCAGAAAGACTGGAGCAGCGCTACTGCATCAAATTTTACCAGAAACTGGGTCCCCGAATACACCATCAGATGTATTCTTGAGCGCGAAGCTCAAGCATTCAAGTTTCTTTCATAATAATTAGCACTCATCAAGAGAATCAAAATGTACTGTTATTTCTACAGTTGAGATTTACAAAAAAACATCAAAATGGGTAGTTCCTCCGATTAAGGAGTTGAATGGAGTTGGCGTTAGGTTTAGTAGCACGGAACACCAGATGTTATCGTAAATATTTATATTTTTATATCATTTGCTTTTCACAAAAAATCTAAGAATGTGGTCACCTCTGCAGTGTTCATGATATCCGTATGATGACAACTAATAAAAACAAATGTTTCTCCAAGTATGCCCGCTATTCCGTGACGAAGTGATGTTCACCTTACGCGTCTCAGATATATGTGCTGTTGTGGTCATAAGCATATATCCTGAAAAGGACGTGGCGAGCCAATAAAGAAGTAGAGTGGATATTAGCAGAATGAAAAAGCCTCGTGATGCCGGTCTTTGTTTTCTTTCAAGTGAACTCAATGGCTGCCGAAGATTTTTACTGATATTTTTTTTGATGACACCGTAAACATGACACCAGTAAAGAAAAAAAAGACTAATGAAACCGTGAAAATAATCATAACGTCACGAAAAAAACTGACAGGGTGCCTTAGGAATTTATTATAGGTGACTCGAAGGCAACATCTATCGTCCTCTTTTTTTAAATCGTTGTATTGATCTTGCTCAACTGCCCTTCAAAAGCTTTCTGAACCTAACGAGAATTTGCATCGACTCTAAAATGGGAGGCACCACACCTGTTTTCGCATTGCCTCTGAGATCGGACCATCTTTGACCAAGCTATATGGTGTCATCAGAAGATGTCATCATTGTACGGGACGTCACGTGATGTATCATACTTTGGTGAACTGTTACGTCATTGGGATGTCATCTGGCGACCTCTTTATTCAGCGTTGCATTCTTGCATCTCTCGCTCCTGGTGCCGGCGTTGGCATCCAACGCCGATCGTAATTTTTTTTCTTTGACGTGCCATTTGAAGCTTTCGACCTAATAAAACGCCATATGAACAAGGCGTGCGATGTTAGTTTGTAGTTACGACGAAGAGTACTTTTTCACCTGCCTTGTACTAATCTTAAGAATGAAGTCTGAAATGTCCTTAGTAGCAGAAAAACACTAAACATATTTCATAACAGAGTATACTTGACAAATCCATATAATCGAGCAAGCAAAAAGCAAGAAAAAACACGCAGACAACACAAACGTCTTCGTTGAATCTGTCGTTGGATTCTCATCAAGTAATGTTTTTTTTTAGGGGCGAAGCTCCTTACCCCGTGGGTCGTACGTTCCGTGTCAAGGTGGTAGCCGGTTTTTAAGGTCATAAATTTGCGTTGTATGTCGATAAAAATGATGTCATAGCATATCCACGTAGTGAATATTGAGTGGGGTGAAGCATTCATCAGTGTGTTCATGCTTCTATGCATCCGTCCATTCGTCCATCCGACCTTCCGACTGTCCGTGCGTCCATACATCCGTTCGTCCATCTGTCTGTCTGCCTGTCTGTCTGTCTGTCTGTCTGTCTGTCTGTCTGTCCGTCCGTCCGTCCGTCCGTCTGTCCGTTCGTCCGTCTTTCTGTCCGTTCGTCTGTCTGTCTGTCTGTCCGTACATCCATCCGTACGTCCGTCCATCCATCCATCCATCCATTCATCCATCCATCCATCCATCCATCCATCCATCCATCCATCCGTCCGTCAGTACGTCCGTCCGTCTGGTAGTCCTTCGCCTCACTCATAATCATTAACTTCGCGGATATGCTATGATTTTTTTTTGCCAGGCTTCCTTTAAATTATCTGCGAGCTCTTGACAAAAAAAGCTCGCAGCTTGAGTAAAGCATCCGTATCGACATTGAAGACATCGAACTCACCCATGCCGTTTTTTAGAGCCAGTGAGAATTGAGATTAAAATGTTATACACAACAGAAAGTTGCTGGGAAAATTAAAAAAAAAAGTGTGGATCATCCCGCTTACTTCGAATCGGTAACATTCAAACGTGAAACAAGTCTTCACAGCAGTTATTGTGCAATGTTTTGCCATAAGGCCGAAGGAATGAATGCTGCAGCAAGTAATTGCAAAATCAAGTGAAGAACGGCAAACAGCTCGAAACTTTCAGCGCGCACGTCAAGCAAAAATGCACGCACAAATTGAGCTTACACAGGATGAGCCCATACTAACAACTGTCACAGCTTGACACATAAAGGGCGCATATGAACAGAAAGATTGGTGGATGAAACGATCGCACAAGTATACACAGGACAAGCGCAAGCAACAGTCACAATTCTTCGTCATGTGTGAGAAGTGTGGTTCTTTCGTAAATGCGGCTGTGGCAGCGAGCGAAGTGACCTTCGTGTTTCCTCAAAACACGAGTCGGGTAAGCGTGCGCGCAAGAGAGACCACGCTCTGGGAAGGTGGTACTCTCTAAAATGCGAAAGCTGACGACGAGCGTCGTGCCATCTCGCTATTGATGACGAAAACGCGCTGAATCTGCGAAGCTCTGAGGATTGCCAAATGGTATACGGTGTATATAAATGGCTTGCCGTTTGCGCGCTTGACTACGTGGGCAACGTGGCGTATTGGTTAGCGCCGCGCACTGCTGTTCGAGAGGTTCCTGGTTCGGCACCCTGTAATAGAGCTTTTGTATGATTTTTTAGGGGTGTGCTCCTCTTAGCGTAACCTTGTCTTGCGTCAGGCGTAACCGGCAGCACCAGACAAACAGCTAGACAAACGGGAGGACGCATGGACAGATGCGCGGACAGCCAAATGAACGGACGCACGGACAAAGAGAGAGGCGGATGGATTGTCAGACAAAGAGGCGGACAAGCAGACAGACAGAAGGACGTACGTTTCGCCTCACTCATCATCATTCACTTCGTGGATATGCCGTGATTTTTTCTTTGCAATCTGTGCAGGTATTTTACAACGTCGTATCCAGAGAGAGAGAGAGAGAGAGAGAGAGAAATCGACTTTATTTAAACATATCCTGAGGAGGCTGAGGAAAAGCCATTCCGACCCTTAATTCAACCTGGAAGCTTCGCCCAGGATGGCACTGGCAGCCGAAGGCTTGTAACGTTGTCCCGGGCCCTCTGGACCGCCTGTAGTTGCTGCTTGTATTCGTTGCTCTTGAGGGCTTCCTGCCAAGCTACTTGGGAATTCAGTTGTGCTGCGCTATGGGTATGGCACAGCCAGAGTCTGTGTTCGAAATTGCAATAGAAATGGTTGCAAAGGGAGCATGTGGGTGGTGTGTCGGGGTCGACTCTGTGTAAGGTGGATGGTGTTATGTACGTACGTGTTTACAATCTTCTGAGAGTTAGAGCTTGTGCTTTGTTAAGTTTTGGGTGCGCTGCTGGGAAGGCACGTCTTTGCCCCCGGTAATGCGAAGTGATCTCGTGGTATGTGGGTGCTTTGTCCTGGCTGCAGAGATTCTCGTACCGCTCACTCAACGAGGGGTCGTTGTCCGCGGCGCGGCGTGTGAGCTCACGCGCCAGGCGGTTGACCTCTTCGTTGGGATGGCAGTGGTCGAGTTCCGGTAACTGTCACATGTGGGCTGGGAACCAGGATACGTAGATTTGAGCTTTCTCGTCCTTAACAATGGTTTCTTTGCTCTCGTACTCTCTTATTGCGTTGGCGGTGAATTTTCTAGTGCTTTCAGCTACTAGGCCAGCCGCGAATGTTCGTGCCGCCATCTTAGAGTCTGTGTAGATTGTGGAGTAGGCTTGGCAGCTTTGCAAGGCTAGTGCGATCGCCATTTTCTCTGCTTCGTGGACAGGGCTTGTTTGGACGGTTGCCGCGTTTATGAGGTTTCCGTCTATATCCACGACCGCTATGGCAAACGCCTGCCTGCCATAGTAGCGGGCGGCATCTACGAATAGCGCGGGCGTGTTGTGTTTTTTTTTTTTGCCTTGTTTATGAGCGCCCTCGCTCTGTCCTTCCTTCGCCCTTTGTTGAACGTAGGGTGAACGTTGCGGGGGATTGGCTCAACCCTAATGTGTTTCCTCACGTCATTACCAAGTTGTGTTCTTTTCTCTGGTTGAAAAATTAGGCAAATGCCTGCGTCTCGTAGGATGAGATGGCCTGCCTGCGTCAACGACAGGCGTGTGATCTGTGCCACTCTCTGAGCCTCAAAAATTTCTTCGGCTGTGTTGTGCAGACCAAGTTGCTCGAGTTTCTCGTTGCTCGTGCTATTGAGCAAGCCGAGTGCCGTTTTCAGTTCCTTGCGAAGCATGGAGTCGACCTTTTTGATTTCAGCCTCCGTAAGTTTCAGAAACGGGAACGTGTATGCTACGGGACTTACGAGAAAGGCGTGATACGCCTTCATGATGTTGTCTTTTAGGAGGCCTGCTCTCTTGTTGGCGATTCTAGCAATGCCTCTTGAAAAATTGTTCATGCTTTTTTCAAGACGCTTGAGTGCTTCTTTGTTGTGGCCCTCCTTGGCGCTTAACGTTATCCCTAGTACTTTGACCGTATATACTTGCGGTATCGTTTGGTTGTTCTCAGCTTTGAGCACTACTTGCTGCTCCTCTTCGCCCGAATTCCGTCAAGGGTGAAAGAGCGTTAGAGTAGATTTAGTGGAGGACAGTGCGAGTCCAGTTGGCTTAAGAAATTCTTCCGTTGTAGTCGGTGCTTGTTGAAGGATTTCCCTCCAAAGCACCATATGAGTGGGCCCATGGGACCCATATGGTAATATCATCCGCGTATATGGCATGGTGCACGGATGGGACTTGAGCGAGCTTCTCCGACAACTTGTGCATTGCCACATTAAAGATCAATGGCGAGAGCCTTGACCCTTGTGGGGTGCCAATATTTCCAAGTGCTTCGGGTTCGCCGCATTGCTCTCCTATGCGTATGGTGGCGGTTTGGTTCGCCAGAAAGCCTTTCTTGCCCGTCGTATCCATGACGAAATTACGTCGGCGGAGCCGTGATTGACCGTGGCATAAAACTCTTTTGTGGTAAAGTTTTCGTTTATACGTACCGTTTTAATTAGGCGGCGCCTTTTAGTAGTGGTATGCTGGTCATCAATAATTCTTGAATTTTGGTTACGAACAGTTTGTAGATCAAAAATGTTTTACAGCTGCAAGCTCCTTTGTACGTAGTCGCTAGGGCTGTCTCACACTCTCTTCAGTCATCTGAGCGTCAAGTAACTGCTAGGCGTTTTTTTTACTGGAAAATTTGTTACGGTGCACCACTGACGTGCCCCTGGAGCACCATATCTCCATACATTTACTTAACCGGAGCTGCTGTGTAATTATGCTGAGTTATTTCAATGCAGGCATTTCACAATAATGGCGCCTGAGGAACCCTGGTACTGGTCTCCAATACCTGTGTACTCCGAGCTTTGATTCCTAGAAAGCCCGTAACGAAACACAGGCCCCTATGAGAAGCACATGATGGCTTCATTTTTGTTTAAAACTTTGCCTCCTTTCGGACTCGACAAAGTGACGGGGGCGCGGGTATGATTGTGGTAATACTTGCTCATCATTTAATATCCACCCCATTCCAGCGAACGCTTATAGTTACTGCTTACGGAAGCAGGGCACATGCTCCACACGAATACGTATGCCTTCTACCTTATGCCGCTGAGCAGGGAGAAAACGAGCAACACCAGTTACAGTGTCTAGTACAACTGTATGAAAGCATGGCTGACTCACTAATTGTTTTCAAGTAGGAAGCGGACAATTTGACTGGTCGGCTGTAAGCACTGCAGTGGGTAGCTTGCTGTGCTTCTGATAGTTCCTGCCAGTGCTGAATCGCAAATGAAAATATATATCATGTCCTGTTTCTTCGATACTCTGCACGGCAAAAAACTTTCTTGCCCTTCGGTTATAGTTATGCTATATCACCAAGTTCGTTACTGCCATTACAACTTTGCAGGACTCATGCGTACTCAGCAATAAGAGATGAGAATGGAGCTTGCGAGTGCCTTCACAACTTTTTATGTACTGCGGATGTTGTATATTACAGCCACGTTACATGGCAGCTTAATTAGGCTCATAGCCCATGGTATCGCCGAACTGGAAGCTAGAAAAAGCATGGCATATTGAAGTACGGAGAACGGTATTGCATAGAGTCGCTTAGTAAGAGAGAGAAAGAGTAAATAAAAGCATATTGTAGTAATCCACAATTTGAACCTTTGTAATAAACTTGTGCAATGAATGTGTCCTCTGAGTGGTTTGAAGTATACGCACTATAAGGATAGGATATCGCCATTGCGTTCAATTTTGAAAGAAGAAGCTTAAGGGTTCCTCGATTTTTATTATTTATTTTATTCGCATATTTGTCAGTTTCATTGGTCTCGGGTAAGATAATTATTCATCGCTCACAACCAATGACGCCCTTGCTGATACCAAAGCCGGAACTTCTATGAAACGACCTTTTTAACGCCTCCGCAATATTGGGTTCCTGAGACCTAGCATTTTAAGTTACATATTAGTCTAGAGAGGCGTGTGCATGTACACACACACACACACACACACACACACACACACACACACACACACACACACACACGAGCAAGCGAGCACAGTTATGGGTACAAGGGTATATAAAACACATTAGGTGTCTAGCACAAAAACATCCGCTAATCACCTAGAGTGAGTTATTCACATAAACTCTGCACCATAGGCATAATGGAAAGAGCCATTTAAGTGTAAAATTTCTAACGTACAAGGATTTTTTCATTCTGAATCAGTCCAGCATAGCCCGTAAAGAGTATTCTGAACAAAGATATACGGAAAGGAAAGCAGTAGTTTGCTGATACGTACAACTATTCACTTGCATATATAACGAGCAGCGAGTGGCGTCCTCGACTCGCAGTACGCAATCTTATTGCAAAAGTATTCCCGCTCGGATCCATTTTCACGGAAACACATTTTCTAGTTAAATATATTATATTCTCCGCGCGGGGCCACAGGGGAGCTGCTGCGTTCGTTGCGAGCGTCGACCTGGACTCGCGAGCAATGCTGCTGCTGACAGTTCGTTTAACGAAGAATGATGAGGACGAAGTCTGGAGTTGCGCGCATTTCTATAGCTACCACAGTAGAATGCCCTATTCAAGGCACGCTGCGTTGCGCCAGCTGACTCCGAACGACAAATTAGTTCCACCCTTAGGCGACGTGACCTTTCTTGTGCGCGCCTTTTGCGGCTAACAAGTTTTATCAGTGAAGGAGCAGTCGCAAATATATCTATATATAGGCGGGAATTGTGGAAACTCGGAAACCTTGGTTCGCTTAGTTTTTCATGCGCCACCACATTCTGCATAAATATTACTCATTATTTTGAACACTCAACTACTCGCCCGGCAGCAATTACCTTCTCTGCGGAGAGAGAGCTTGGAGAGAGATGTTCTTGACTTGGTAAGGAAATGTTGAACAAGCGGCTTTTACTAATCTAATAGGCCTCAACTTTAACGGCAGCTGTGTCTGACATACCAATGTGAAACTGGAAATTGTGGAAAAATTTATCCCAACACTTCACGCAAAATAACATTCGCATCCCTGCCGTGTGCCTGCGTTTAATATTGGCTGAGTTGCGAGAAATCGAGAGTCTCGAAAGACGACAATATTTTTTAATTACCTTGCATGCGAAGTCCAGATTACATGTGCCAAGGGTCTGAAGACTTTTTAAAAGCCCATTTTCTCGCCACCTTAAATCAGGTAAATGATTGTTTCGGTCACAGCACTTTTTGAAAAATTCATTTTCACACACGTGTGTTTGTGAGAGAAAAAAAACAAAAAAGGCACGAAAAAATAAATTTGATGCTTTGTTTACGTACGAAACATAGAATGAAATCATCGTACATAACCAATGAATGCCTGAACAATGTTTTTCAGTTTTTGGGGACACGAGCGTATACTACTTTCGTTTTTGATCGTACGTTGAGCCACTGCAAATTTTAGAGATCATGCCATTGCACCGGTAAATTTAATTACTGCGCAGACGCTACGCATTTTTGCTGGCTGTGAATATTTAAGCTAAAGGGAAGCTCCTATTTCTCACAGGTGATTCCACGCCTATTATGTGTGGCTTCATACAAATTTAGTCATAACTACCCAAAACAAGAAGTACTCCTGCAGGCTTAATAATTTACCTTGGAGGGTATCTAAAGCTATTCATTTTAGTCTTTTATCCATAAGTATAAGTACTATTTTGATGTCGATTTGAACACCAGGTGAATGCAGTCACTGACTGTCGAAAGTACACACTGAATCAAAAAGTGGTGAATGTGCATGCGATACACGAGTAATGCAACCTGTGAAGAGTCGGCATTTTTACTACCTAATTCACTGATATCGAATGTGTAATATTGTCACAATGCAGAAACAACAGCAGTTGAGTACAGGACATCTCACTTTAATTGTACCAAAACGCTGGCAAACTGATCACACGAGAACCCCGTCTTTCTCTCTCGCTACGCCTGCTCTTCGTTGTTCTTTTGGTGCTGCATATTCAATGCGGCATTAGCCCCCCTCCAGAGAACAGCGTCCCGATGCTCTTCTACAATAGACGGTATAGTAGATGTATGGTGTAAATCAGTTCGAAAAGTAGGGCTTCATTCGCACAACGTGCACGATTTCTGGTTTTTGCTGGCGAGTTGTCGAGGGACTGTCAGGAACAACCACGTAATTAACGTCTCTCAGGCGTTGTAAAACTGTGTAGGAGCCAAAATACTTCTTCAGCAATTTTTCAGACATCTCAGCCTGTCTTGTGAATCATCGGTGCGCGGTTATGGATATACGTCTTTCTTTGTCGTACGGTTCAGCTTGCGGTAGTCGAAACAAAATCGAAAGCTTCCGTCTTTCTTTTTAACCAGCACTACCAGCAATGCCCAAGGGCTTCTTGACGGCTGAATGATATTGTCGCAAAGACACAGGTACGCAGGTACAAAATAGGGCGTTTACATTCGTAACCCAAGGGCCAGAAACGCGAACACCAGAGCACGCGCACACAGAACTACTTCATTGTCCTCCTCAGAGGCTGGCTACTATAGTTACCAGCCTACCTTGTGTCAATTCCCCCCTTTCAAGAGCGACCGTCCCGGTCGATTGACTGAGATGCTAGAGCTGGTCACGAGAAAAAAATGATCACGTCAACGAGAAAAAAAAAGCCCACGCTGTTGTGGATAATAAGGAAAAGTTCGAAGTGTTCATAACTCGCAGGCGTTATACGGTTTCATGCGTACTACATGGACTACCTCTGGACGTGGACGCCTTCGGTTTAAACTGGTGTCAGAGCTTTGGGAAACTACCTCGTAATTCACATCACTGAGGCAGCGCACAACTTCGTAAGGGACAAAGTAGCGTCGCAATAGCTTCTCCGAAAGCCCACGACGTCGAACTGCTGTCCACACCCATACATAGTCACCTGGTTGATAGTGGACGTTCCATCGGCCTTGGTTATAACTGCGAGCGTCGATATATTGCTGCGCGCGAATGTGGTTCCGTGCAAGCTGGCGGGCTCCCTCGGCTTTCTCGACGAAGTCGTCAACGCTGTCATTTCCGCTGGTGTCCTGGTCTACGGGAGCATAGCGTCTAGCGGTGTTGTGACGCGACGGCCATAAACAAGCTCGAATGGTGTTAGGTCTGTGGTCTCTTGCACAGCGGTGTTATTAGCAAACTTGACGTACGGCAAAATTTCGTCCTACGTTTTGTGCTCTACATCAACATACATACATAGCATGTCGGCCAGTGTTTTGTTTAACCTCTCCGTCAAGCCGTTCGTCTGGGGATGATAAGCTGTTGTTTTCCGGTGGTTGGTGTGCGTCAGCTTGGGGACTTGTTGTAATAACTCTGCCGCAAATGCTGCTCCGCGTTCGGTTATGAGAACAGCAGGTGCACCATGGCGCAAAACAATGTCGTGGACAAAGAATCTGGCGACTTCAACTGCAGTTTCCTTAGGCACAGCTTTGGTTTCTGCATAGCGAGTCAGATAGTCGGTTGCGACGTTTATCCACTTATTTTCTGAGGATGAAGTAGGGAAGGAACCAAGAATATCCATTCCCACTTGTTGAAATGGTGCTCGAGGTGGATCTAAAGGTTGGAGGAAACCGGCGGGCTTTGCGGGTGGAACTTTGCGCCTCTGACAGTCACGGCAGGTGTGGACATAGTGCTTGACAGACGAATACAGCTGTGGCCAGTAGTACTTCTGTCGAATGCGCGCTAATGTCCTAGCTAAGCCTAAGTCACCGGCTGAAGGATCGTCGTGGCATGCCTGCAAAAACTCCTCACGCAGTGCCGTTGAAACGGCGAGGAGGAAAGTTTCCTGGCTGCTCTAAAGATTTCTCTTGTAGAGAACATTGATTCGTAGGCAATACGTTGTTAAACCACGCGAGAGCCGGCATGGGACGATAACGTCTTCTCCTTGAAGATGCTGGATGACAGGAAGTAGCTCAGTGTCCTCACGTTGAGGCTCAGCCATCCACACCACAAGGACAATGCCAAGAAACGGTAAATCTTGTTCAGTGTCAGATGACGTCGGGGAAATAGGAGCACGAGACAGGCAGTCAGCATCTGTATGCTTATGTCCTGATCGGTAGACCAGCGTTATGTCGTACTCTTGAAGGCGGAGGCTCCAGCGGGCGAGGCGGCCTGATGGATCCCGTAGATTGGCAAGCCAACAGAGCGAGTGGTGCTTACTGACCACTCGAAGTGGCTGGCCGTATAGGTAGGGTCGAAACTTGCTAATGGCCCAAACGGCTGCTCGGCACTCTTTTTCGGTGGTAGAGTAATTAGTCTCTGCTTTTGTGAGACTGCGGCTCACGTAAGCGATTACACGCTCTGCGCCGTTCTTCCATTGAACTAGAAGGGCTCCGATTCCTACGTTGCTGGCGTCTGTGTGGATCTTGGTGTCGGCAGTGTCGTCGAAATGTGCCAGCACTGGAGCTGTCTGCAGTCGATTGCGTAGCTCTACGAAGGCTTGTTGTTGTTCTTCCGTCCATACGAAAGGCACATCTGGCCGTGTCAGTCTTGTAAAAGGATCCGCAGTTTTCGAAAATCCTTCGACAAAACGGCGGTAGTACGCACAGAGTCCGAGGAATCGCTGAACAGCCTTTTTGTCTCCAGGACGAGGGAAATCGGCAATGGCAGCCAACTTCTCCGCATCTGGTCGAACACCTCGCGGGCTCACCACGTGGCCGAGAAACTTGAGTTCTTGATAGCCGAAGTAGCACTTTTCGGGCTTGATGGTAAGCTTCGCTCTCCTTATTGCAGTGAGGACACGTTTTAGCATTGAAAGATGCTCGTCAAACGTGCTTGAAAACACGACGACATAATCCAAGTATACAAGACACGTCTGCCACTTTAGTCCAGCTAGTACAGTGTCCATCATGCGTTAAAACGTGGCGGGAGCGGAACAGAGACCGAAAGGCAGCACTTTAAATTCGTAGAGCCCGTCAGGCGTAGAGCCCATCAGACGCGGTTTTCTCACGGTCGCTCTCATCAACTTCAATTTGCCAGTACCCTGTTTTGAGATCTAATGATGTAAAGAACTGGGCGTGGCGTAGATGGTTTAAGGCGTCATCAATCTGTGGCAGGGGTAAACGTCGGGTTTTGTGACTTGGTTAAGCCGTCGATAGTCGACGCAGAAACGTAGTGTGTTGTCTTTTTTTTTACTAAGACAACAGGTGACGCCCACGGACTTGTCGAGGGTTGAATGACGTCATCATTCAGCATTTCTTGAACTTGACGCTTAATCACCTCTCTTTCCGTCGGGAACACACGGTATGGATGTTGGCGAAAAGGCCACGCCGACTCCTCGGTAACAATGCGCTGTTTTGTAACGGTGGTACCCTGAACTTTCGATGCTGTGGAGAAGCAGTCCGAGAATTCCCTCACAAGGTTTAGCAGCCGTTCTTTTCGTGAATCTGGCAAGTCTGGATTAGCGTGAATGCGGCTTCCCAGGTCAGCACAAGCTTTTGCTTGCGTTGAAGTCGTATCCAATGTGCCGATATTGGAAAAGTCGGCGATTTCACTGAGGAAAGCGACAGCAGTGCCTCTAGGGATATGTTGGAACTCATTGCTAAAGTTGGTCAGCAGAACTCGAGAGCGTTTATTCTCTAACCGAACAAGGCATCGGGCTATGCAGATGTTTCGTTTGAGCAGCAGTGGGATATTTGCCTCTGCAATACCTCCATAGTCGTTGAATTAATCAAAAAAGTCGCAGGCTACCAAGGTCAACACGCTACTCTTCGGTGGTAACGTGATGTCATCGTCAACGATTCTCAAAGCATTGACGTAACTACCATGAGGGTTGCGCGCTAAAGCGTGTGCCGTAGAAAACGTTACCTGCGACTCTTGCAAATCAGTCACGGCTCCATTATCACGCAGAAAGTCCAGTCCGAGAATTAGGTCCCTCGAGCAACTCGGCAGTATTACAAAATCTCCGAGATACGTAAATCCACGAATACTGACTCGCGCTGTGCACCGTCCCACCGAAGTGAGAAGATGGCCTCCTGCCGTACGTATCTGCGAACCAGCCCACTGCGTGGAAACCTTCTGCCTGCAGGCAAGACCCATGCTCATAACGGAAGTGTCTGCTCCAGTGTCAATTAGCGCTATTACTTCTTCGTCGTCCACAGTTACCGCAATGTTTGATGTCTCCACTCTTCGCACCACGTTTGACTGCGTCTGTACATCTTTTTTCTGCCATAGGTGTTGTCGTAGTGGAGGATCTTCCGTAGAGTCAGAGTCAGCGGCCTCACCTCCGGAGGTCACTGAACTCAGTTTTCTTGACTTGCAGGACTGGGTGAACGGCGTCTCGGAGCGCCGCGTGAATAGGCTGGGCTCGGTGACCTGTAGCGAGCCGGCGACGACGAGCGAGACTCTTGCGACCGATGTTCCATATTGCGACGATTCGAGATGAAACTCTCTATTTCCAGTGGTCGCTCGCCAGGTCGTGGACGAGGGGCATTAGGCGAAAATCTACGGAGACCCACACGACGGTATGGACATGTTCGGTAGACGTGTCCGGCTTCCCCGCAGTGGAAACAAAGGGGCCTGCGGTCAGGTGTACGCCAGATGTCACTCTTTATCGGTCTTGCTTCGGCGATCAACGATGAGCTGCGAGGACGGAATCCTACCTCCATTTGCTGAGCGTGTCGCTCATTGGGGTAAAATACGCTGGTTGAACTGCACGATGGAGGACGTCGCACTGCTTCCGCGTAGCTCATTTCAACGGAGTGCCTCTGTTGTGGCGCCTCGGACGGTTGGGGAGCGTGAACGGCTTGCCGTAGCTTGGCGCGTACCATCTCCGCAATGGAGAGCTGCTCGACAGGTGAAGCAGTCATCTGCATCTTTTGCAGCTCTTCCTTAATGAGAGCTCTGATAAGCTCTCGCAACGCGCTGATGTTATTGCCGAGAGCGACAGAAGTGACCTCACTTAGGTGTACACCACGGTTATACTGCCTGGCACGCTGTTGCAGGGCCCTCTCCATGGCAGTGGCTTCCTCATGGAACTCTGCAAGTGTCGCAGGTGGGTTTCGAATCAGGCCGGCAAAAATTTCTTCTTTAACACCACGCATTAGGAGGCGAACTTTCTTGGATTCGGACATAGAGGGCTCCGCACACCTGAAAAGCCGATCCATGTCCTCTATGTAAGTCGTCACCCTTTCGTTAGGGCCTTAAATCCTTGCCTCTATAGCACGCTCCGCTGTCTCTTTCCTGTCCTCTCGGGCAAATGCCTTGAGGAACTGCCGGCGAAACTCATCCCATCAAGTAAGCGCTGATTCATGGTTCTCAAACCACGGTTTCGTGGAGTCCTCTAGGAAGCAGTACACATAGCGTAGCTTACGCTCTGGGGTCCAATCGTTGATGACGGCGACCCGGTCGAAAAGCTCGCGCCAGTCGTCGGCATCTTCAAAAGCAGCTCCGTGAAATGTCTTCAGCGTCTTGGGCTGGTTGATAACCAGCTGCGCTGGTGCTGGCGCGGTGACGTTAGGCCGTGTTTGGTTCATAGTCCTCTGACGTTCAGGCAGCGAACCGTGCTGTGGCTCGAGTCTCTGGAGACGACGGCTGGAACGTACGTGCACAGGGGTAAGCTCGGCTGAGCTACTCGATGAACTTGCGTCAGGGGTGCTCTCAGGAGACCATATCATTTACCGTACCCCGCACTTCCCCCAGAAAATGTCGCAAAGACACAGGTACGCAGGTACAAAATAGGGCGTTTACTTTCGTAACCCAAAGGCCTGAAACGCGAACACCAGAGCACGCACACAGAACTACTTCGTTGTCCTCCTCAGAAGCCGGCTACTATAGTTGCCAGCCTACCTTGTGTCAATATCATCATCGAGCATTTTCTTCACTCATTCCTGAAGTGCTTCACGCTGTTTCGGTGCCACGAGGTATGGGTTCTGTCGTATTGACCTTGCCATCTCCTCCGTTATTATCCGGTGCTTTGTCAGTGGCGTTTGACTGACCCTCGAGGTCGATGAAAAATAGTCTTCAAACTGGTGAAGAAGATCTAATAGACGCTGTCTCTGCGCTGGTGATAAATACGTGCTCACGTCAATAGGTGATGGGGCTGACGTGGCTTGCGGCTCGTTCTGTTGTACTTCACAGCACTCGCGGATTTCGGTGATCTCGTCGAAGTAGGCAACTGTAGGGCATTGTGTAATGTGTCGTCGCTCGTTGGCAAAATTTTTCAACAGAACCTCTGCTTCACCACACACGACATTGACGACACTTCTGGCGATTGCAACACCACGAGAGAGTTGAAGCGTCAATACTTGTTCAGCGATTCCTTCTCATGTATGCTGCGCGCTGCACGTGACCGAAACAAGGCGGCACGGTAACGGAGGTACGGTCACATCGTCAATGACTCGCAGGGATTTTCGGTGTAGCGCTGCGCTTTCATCCGCTGAAAA
The DNA here is from genome assembly GCF_013339725.1 of Rhipicephalus microplus. NCBI lineage: Eukaryota > Metazoa > Arthropoda > Arachnida > Ixodida > Ixodidae > Rhipicephalus > Rhipicephalus microplus. The sequence goes on along the minus strand of NC_051170.1, from coordinate 95,600,227 downwards.
GGTCAATACACTGTCCAGTATATTGATGATGACACCGTATTCACGCAGGAAATCTATCCCTAAAACTGCCTGTTTGCAACACTCGAAAAGAATAACAAAAGTTGCAATGAAGGATACATCCCCTATCTTCATTGTTGCGGTGCCCTTTCCGGTAGGTGTGAGTAGCTGCCTTACAGCTCCTCTGATCTGCGGTCCTGTCCATTCCATTCCAACCTTCCTGAGCTTGCCTGCCAGACTCTCACTCATTAATAAAGAGTCCGCGACCGTGTCGGCCAGTGCCATGACGTTATGTCCGTCAATCGTAATTGCAACATCGGCAGTAACAACTCCATCTTTCGCCGAATAATTGGAAATTTGTGTCTCTTCACTCGGAAGTATTGAGGGATTTTCAGCGCTGAGACGATTTGCAGCCGTCCCTCCTGAGGTCGCTGCTTTTAGTTTTCCCGGCGTAGACTAGGAGATCTTCCTTTTGGCATGTCAGTGGTGCTCTTTCCAGAGGATGGAGAATAACGCCCAGGAGAGGGTTAGAGTGACCGAAACCCAGGAGGAACATCCCGAGGGGTCATGACACTCGTGTCGATGCAAAGTGTTTTGTTGAAATGGCGCCGAGGAATAGTGGAAAGAAATCCCTGGTACCCTGCGACGGTATACGGGCAATACAGATCTATGTGACCTGCTTCCCCACAATGAAAGCACAGGGGCCTATGGTCTGAAGTACGCCAGACGTCAGCATTGCGAAGTGGTGGCCGCCTCGGCGTCAAAGTTTCTCTGTAGTACCAAGGCGCTGACGGCGGATGTTGTTGGTGGTACTGATGCGGTGTCGGCACGTTTGTTGGCTGTCGGCGGACTATGTTTGTATAGCTTGCTCTGTGGTGCTCGTGTTCGACTCAGGAAGCGAGACTACTTGCCCGATCTCCTGGCGCACAACTACTGTTACTGAGGCGATTGCGTAGTCATATGGTTTGGCGACGAGCTTCTTGACCTCTTCTTGTACGATTTTTCGTATCAGTTGGCGCAAAGAACCTTCGTCGGTTGTCGTTGCTGTGGTCATGGCTGCCGCGCTGATCGGTGCACTGTGCGTTGGGCGGTAACACTGCCGGTAGCGTAGATGCAGTGCGCGTTCTATGGATGTCGCCTCCTTGGAGAATTCATCAACACTTGTAGGTGGGTTGTAGACCAGCAAAAGGATTCTCCATAACGCCCCGCATGAGGTGGCTAACCTTTTTGGCTTCAGGCATATTGGGATCTGCTTCACGAAACAGCCGCGCCATGTCTTCAACAAACATCGTAACGGACTCATTCGGTTTCTGAATCCGTGACTCGAGGAGACGCTGTGCGATTTTTTGTCTTTCGGTGCTCGCGAACGTATCGAGGAACTTCTGCCGGAACTCTTCCCAAGAGGACCACACGCGATTCGTAAAGCATGTTCGGGCTCCGTCTTGAAGCGGAAAATACACGTAGCCTAATTTCTGTGTGGTGTTTCACCCGTTAACATTCGCTGTGTGCTCGAATTCCTCGAGCCAGTCATGCGCGTCCGCATATGCGTTACCGTGGAAGTCAACCGGAAGTCGAGGGTTCAAAACAGTGACCTAAGTCATGCTTGGGATAGACATGTTGGGGCCAGTGCTTCCAGGCACCGTCGTGCTTTCTCGCCCGGTCACGCTTTCCGGCAATACACCGAACTCCAGGCTGAAGCCTAACAGGCGGCCGCTGCTGCGGTGAACGGGGGTGTCGATGCGCGGAAGTCTTTCTGGGCTAGATGCGGGGCTGTTGTCAGGCGTCCCGAACATGTACCGAGCACCTCCACCAGTGTCACAATGCAGAAACCACAGCAGTTGAATACAGGACAACTCACTACAATTGTACCAGAACACTGGCACACTGATCGGATGAGAACTTCGTTTTTACCTCTCGCTGTGTGTGCTCTTCGTTGTTCTCTTGGTGCTGCATATTCAATGCGGCAATATGTTAACGCATGTTTACATTCTATTACCTGCATGCTTCCATCCAGTTTAAACAATGATGAGGGCCTATCATCATCGCATCATTTTGAGTTTTTCTTGAAGTTCCTGCTTGAAAGGAATAACTACGCTAATACGAATAAGGAGATGGTAAAATGAAAGGACAACACGTGCGCATACGCTTAAACTCCAGGTTATGGTAGCTCCAACAACATCGCCTTATTATTGCCTATTTATCAATAGTGCAACTTATTTCTGCACCATCATAGTTACGTGCGGTGAGCGTATGGGACCCCTGTATGAAACCTTACTAGAAATGAGAATGCCCTACAGTGCAGTGAACTATAGAACTGGCGCACGTGTGCGCCAGTGACGCAGTGATATTCACCGTTGAACGAGCGGAGTTAGATAACCTTTGAGGGTGTCATTCCAACGTTCATTAAGGGTTAACGTTCATTAAGGGTTTTTGTTTTACGCTGTCATTAGAGTAATATTAGTATTGCTTTTGAGTCACGGAGGCCGAGGGTTCGATTCTGGCTGGGAATTTCTACGGAGATGAAGTGCTAGAGCACGTGTTCGAATCCCCACCGCCACGGCTGCATTTTCGATGGAGGGGAAAATGATAGAGACCCACTCGTGTGCTTAGATATAGGCGGAGGTTTAAAATGCCCAGCTGGTCAGAATTTCCGCAGCCATTCACTACGGCATCTCTCATATTCTTGTAGTGGTTTTGGGAAGTTTATTATTATTATTATTATTATTATTATTATTATTATTATTATTATTATTATTATTATTATTATTATTTTGGTGGAATGCTGGAAGCCCATGCGGTGTCGACGCATGTCAAAATGGCCAAACTTTCCAGACCACTCGACAACAGTGTTCCTCCAAATGAGAACAATGTTTTGGGTAAACACCAAATATCAATGTTATTTTGCCTTACTTCTGAATGAATGTCATCAAGACTTATAATCCAAGCTCCAAATATATACAGGATGATACATTTACATCCCTTTCTGTCATAGTGTTCGGCTATTAGTCACCTTCTATTTTCGTCATATTCTCAGGATCGGATCCAACAATATACCGAGTAGTATTTGAATTTTGACACCCCTCATTAAAGAGCGCGACTTGTGTGCATATGCAGATTAGAATACAACGGTGAAAAGCTCGACGTGCAGTTTGTATGTCAGTAACCTGCGCTGGTGTAAGTTAACGTATAATGTGAAGTTAATTGTCTACTTCACAATGAATGTAAGCACACAGACAATATGATCTGTTGGTGATGACGAACTAAATAAAATTTTGGGCAATCCTTAAGCTTAACCTTTAGGAGTTGAACGTGATAGTGATCATCCTAACCTTAATGTGTACTTCAACCACTTATAGAATACTTTTTGTGCTATGATATTACTACAAAAGTTTGAATTCTGGACTATTACGACGTAATCAATAAAGAATAATTTGGCTTGTGTCAGTTAAGCTTTCGTATATTGTTGCATTGTTTGTGATGAGTAGCATGCTTTACACCACGGCCAATTGTGTGCGTTGAATCTTTTCGAACAAGCTATGCACCCACTAAATGCCCTTAATAAATTAGGCACAGTCGCATGTGTGCCTTTTATGGGATGTGGCAGGCTTTAAACCATCAAGTCATAGTGATAATCACATGTTCTGACGCCCGATGGCAATGTACGCTGCCGTCGATGTATTGATACTGCAATAGTACATCTAGGGTGAAGCATGTATACAGCGACGCGTGTGTTTGTAATGCATGAAATTTACTTTCACTGCATTTGCAAGCAGAGGACGTTAGTTTCAGTGTATTTACAAGCAGACGCGTGGCTGCTCGCTACGCGAACGACCCAGGTTTTATGCTCAGTCAGACCCAAAAAATTTTATTATTTCCTTTATTTGCTTCTTTAGTGATTTTCCAGTCACGCACATGACTGATTTTCGGTCACAACCAATGAGCTGACGCCAATTCGACGCCGACACCGGAATTTCTGGGAAACGAGCTCTTTACCTCTACCACGTTTAAGTTTTCACAATGCACGATAACGCAACACGCAAATATAGAATGTGTAGCTTTCGCAACCTTGCCGCTGCACGCAGCCGAAAGCTCTGATCCCCGTTTCACATTCGCACGGGCAAATTCAATCAATCTTCAGCCACAACGAAAACGAGGTAGCCGTCTGGTTGCCTGAGTAATTCACTCTTGAGGTTATCATCATTGTGCGTTTAATAGAATTTGACACTAAAGTGTTTCCTTGTAAGCTGTAAGGAAGGTTCTCGGCAAAATATTCCTGATATAGGTTACAGCTTGCTGTGAGAATAGTGAACAACCAGACATTTTATAGCTATCGAAAAAGAATCCGAAAACTAAGAAGCTTACACACGTTATTTTTCCCACTCCACCAAGAAAACGGGACATAAAAAACTGTGCAAAGACCCCTAATATGTCACTAGAGACAACTTTGGGAGGACTTTTTGTTGCCTCTGCACAGTGTCACATAGAAGCGACCTTTTTTTTTTACATAAACCAATCGTATTTGTATATATTGCATTAAACTTTATTGGTTAGTAAATGTTTCCCGGTTCACGTTAAAGAACCCCAGGTGGTCTAAATTTCCGGAGCCCTCCACCACGGCGTCTCTCATAATCATATAGTGGTTTTGGGACGTTAAACCCCACATATCAATCAATGTTTCCTGGTTAACAAATGTGTGATATTACAGTCTTGTAAAATTCAATTGTTACTAATGTTGTTACATCTGTGTCTTTTAACCTTTACTAGAATTCAAACAGCTGTTAATTGCAACTAACCTAAAAAAGTGGTTATCTTCGAGTACTGGATGGTGGTATAGTCTTCATGCTGATGATAAACAACAAATATTCAGTGATTTCATTAAGACGCAGAACCAGAATGTTTTTTACGCAATATAACGTAGGGCTACATATGAGGTCTAGTGAACATTTAATTCATGCTATTTTTATGAAAGGCTCAAAACATATATTGTGAATTTTCTTTGGGTACTTCTTATGTATTTTCGTGAACGCAATATGCCTCTAAATTCCTTTTTTTTTGCAGTGTGCTTTACGATGTTAGTGTGAAACAAAGATAGCGTGCAAGCAACAATATGCTACACAAGTGACTTCATTTTTAAGTAAAAACTTTTTTAAGAAAGAAGCATTCGTTTTAAACACAATAATAAGTTACCTTTTTCTAGGCTAAGTAATATACTAGCACAAACACTGTAGCATGGAAAGCGCTAGCATATTTATTAACAAACGTGGAAGACAGCGTGATGGAGCTAGGATACTTAATATCGTGTCCGTATGCTATACCTAAATGATCGTTGTTTATAGCGGGGGTAATATATATATGCACTCTTTAAAAACTAGAAACCGCGTTGATATTTTTTTCCAGCGACAGAGAGGTAAACACATTACAGCTCACCGTCCCTACGGATCCTTCCAAGCCCTCTTGTTGATTCTGTGGAATGAGGCAGTCCGATAGCAGCTTGAGGCTGTTGCAACAGAAGCACTGACAGGAGCAGAACGTACAGTACTGTTTTCACTAGCACCAAGCTGCGATCTGTCCGGTGTTTCACTAACGACGGGAGATCGGTCATTCGCATGAGCACACTTGTGAATGTGGTCGCGCTTTCCCGATGTGCAGTCGTCTGAAACATCATCCGACCTGGATAATCAACGCATTCTCCAAATACTCGTCGTCACACTCGTTTGCGGGATTGCATTTCACACGCTGTGCCAAACGAATTATACTAAATCAAGAGAAGGTGGTGTTGACATTACTGAACGACAGCGAGCTTTCCATACAGCTAAATACTAAACTTCATATCTTCTATTGAGCATACCAAGGGAACTTTTTGCTTCCATTCCTACATGAATTCTGCGGGGACTGGCTAGCAATGTTTTAAAAATAATTAAGAAAGGCTACCATTGTACTCTTTTTCTCATGAATTTTCTGGACGATTTCGGGTACTATTACTACTATACATTCGTAGGAAATTATATCTCACGTAATCAATACGTATTCCGATGAAGGTGTTTACCTGGGTTTCTAAATGACTTTCCATTATTTGGGTGCACGTTAAAGAACCCCAGGTGGCCGAAATTTCCGGAGCCCTCCACTACGGCGTCTCTCATAATCATATGGTGGTTTTGGGACGTTAAACCCCATATATCAATCAAACGACTTTCCATTTCACATAACGCTAGCTGGACCGACCCTTGCAGTTAACAGTTAACCAGCTTCAAAACTAGCATAGCAATGGCACTATAAAGTAGGATAGGTGACCTATCAATCGGCACTTTTTGCATTATTCAGTAAATAAAATATCAGCAAGGTAAGTAGAAAAGATCATTTTTTTCTCGGCGATCGTAATGGACTCATATATAGCTAATATAACGCGAGCTTTCTGAACTTTTTGTCTTCTTAACGATCTTATAAATGTCGCGAAATTATGTCCTCTAATGAATTGAATTGACCTTTCACCAAAACGAATTTATCTCTTCTGCAACACCTATAAAAGTGGCATGTGCTAAGAGTTGTATATGTTGCAGCCAGTCAGTCAATGCAAGAAAAAAAAACAGAAATTTACCATTTCAGAGATCATGTACTTGGAGAGAACGTTCGCTACAACACGCCACCACACGTTCATCCGAACTTTTCAACGTTGAAGCAAACGTGGATGGGCCACCACGAACGTTCTTCTTGGCCAGTACGCAGATATGATCGGTTCACTTCTGCTGGTATCTTCGGTGCATGTGTTTGTATGGTAGTGGAGCACAAGGACCCACATGTGCTGAATGGAAGTATACGTCTTCGCCGAAGCAGCAGGGATATCACGCACAAATCTGCCACATTGCGCTAACCGGTGATCCCGTGTACAGTGCCTCGACACGTGTCTGTGTCCTTACGCAATCGCGCGCGCTTTTCCACTCCCGATATTCCCGTAGGAGTGAGCAGGAGTTCCAGTGAGTAAAGAGAGAACACAGCACACTGAACGCCACCACCAGACGAAAAAAACGCCGGAGAGTGGTGACCACCACCGCACTCTTCGACTCCACCGCATTTAGTGTTTGCGACGGGTCACCAAATCCCACGTTGCGCGCCGACTCTTCCTCGCGTCTTAGGTAGGGAGAGGAAGACCAAACATAGAGAGGGAAGTTGAAGCAACCAGGAAGAAGGAACAGGGCAAGCGCCAGCGAGAAGCCAGTGTCATTCTTCCCCAAAACTGCACACGCTTGCTCTCCCGATTTCCGCCGCTTACAGCGCCATCTGATAGCTCTAGTAAGAACTTTTTGGCGCCACCTCTGGCGTGACGGTTTATGGCTGTTGCCTGCATGTTCGGTGTTATTATTTTTGTTCTGCTTTTCATACGTTTCTCTAGCTTTATTTTTTTTCTGTTTCCGCCAACTTTTAGGTGCACCCGAGCACTTCTAATGGCAGGAAAGTTTTCGGGAGAAAAATATGGACGTGCATCTAGTGCGAGCAGATAAGAGGAGTAGCTGTGCTGTTTCTGGTTCGCGCGCGACGTCTACGTTCCACCGTGTTACGATAATTTGATTACAGCTCCACTTTACTGATAGCATTGCGTAGGCGAGCCACTCGCTTCGAGTTCGCTTTTTGTTACGGCGTCACATACGCTCCTTTCAAATTCCCTTTTTACGAGTATGAAGCGAATACAGTTCTGCACAAAAAAAAACAACAACTGAGAAAACATTTCTAACATCACACCAAGAATTGTAGAAATTGCTATAGGAGCAGCCAGCGTTGTGCCCTCAAATGAATGTATATATATATATATATATATATATATATATATATATATATATATATATATATATATATATATATATATACATATATATATATATATATATTGATTTTATACTCTACATGCGTGTTTGTGTGTATATGTCTGTCAGGACTGTGTTATGCTTGCTTATGAATGCTCTTTGAATATATTAAAAGAGTGATTATATGTGAGCTGGCCATCTCACATAATGTAGTAGTTTTGCAATATCTATGAACTTGCATTACACAATAAATAGGTTTCGCTCAAGAACTGTTGGTTTTTATTGCTCGTGTATTACTACGATGCACTTTCTGTTTGTAAAATATTGATGTTCACAGCGAAAGCAAATAATAAAGAAGGTTCTTACTTTGGTGTACCTCTTCATGGGGATTTATATGCACTGCAAGGATAAATATAATATAATTAACGGTGAGATCTATATATATTTTCAATTATCATAATTGATACACATACGCATTAGCCGAGATAATGTAACCTAAAAAAGTATAGTGTGCCAGCTTGTATACACAAGAATTTCTGTTTCAGATGGCTGACCAGCAGGTTCTGAAACTCTGCAATAAAATGGTCTGCGTCAGTTATAACTCACATCTAGTTACGCAGCCTAATTAAAGTTGTGATGTGTTTCAGAAAGCTCCTTATACAAGGTCGCACAATGCAGCTATAGGTTACCTGCTACGAGAGGTCACCACGTGTTAAAGAGCCTATACAGATAGATTGTGCAACTTGTTGCAGGAACCTGTCATCTTAGCAACATAGAAATAGTGTATAACTGCTAGCATTCGGAATAAAGTTTGCGCGCGCTTTGCTTACCCATGAGGACAGCTGTGTAGACGGGATGAATTTGTCAATAATGTTTGATTTGATTTCAAATGCACGAGTACAACTAGTTGCAGTGTGAAGAAGTAGTCTATGCACGATATTTTTTCAAGTATTTTCGCAGCCACATGCACCATATCTTGCTAAATGAGCTCGAAGGAGAGCTGTTGAAAAGCGTTGATCCCAACTGGTAGTTTGCTATCTATTCTTACTGCTTGCCGAATATATTTATTCCCAAAGGTACTTCAATAGAAATATGGGTGTGTTAAAAGAGCCGAGCGATTATTTCTTTCAGACTTGAACTGTTACTGATTCTTCAGGTGATACAACTTGGCAAGGTGACTAGTTTGTACTCCTGTGAACTTTAAGTAGCGAACACTTCAGGGACGAGATACAAGAGCAGCCGACACAAATTGCTTAATTTCCAGCTAAAACTTGTTAAAGAAACACACGAAAATTGTATAGGTAACCCCGCATCTGCACAGCTTCACAATCACAAAGGCTCGACACCCCAAAGCTATAAAGTTCACCACAGCAGTAGTTACGTAGAAAATAAAGAAGTTTGATGTTTCTAGATACCCGCACGAAGTAATTACAGTGCACGGTGGAAGAACGCTTGCATCACAAGATCAGAAAAGTAAGAAGCTTGATAGGCCGCACAACCAAGACAATCTACAGGGGGTGTGGCAGCTAGGGCTACTTGGTATGACATGACGATAGTTATATCACGAGAACAGAATGACGACAAAGTGCTCGTGTCCTTCGTGTCCTTCTTGTCTCTTTGTCGTCGTTCTAATCTCAGCGCTATAACTATCGTCACTACAGGGGGATCTATGCAAAGTCGAAAGGAAAAGATTATATCCACCGAATCTCCCATAATTTAAAGAAGGTAGAGCAAAACGAAAATGCCTAGGTTAATATGACTGTACTTTAATAAATTATCAAGCCTTTGCAAAACGGCTTACCCAACGTCTAAGAAAAAGCGAGCATGCTCTACGAAGCATTGTGTGCGCTTTAAAGAATGTAGACTCTGTTTGTTTCCTTTGGCATGCAGCAGTAGATATGTGGGACAGACCAGGCGCTGCTTAAACCAGCGCCTCAGAGAGTACGCGTACAATGTCCGTGGTGGTCTGCAAGGTCACGTGGTGACGTACTGCCGAATGTGTGGTTGTACACCAGAATTCGAAAAATGTGTCATACCTTTTACTCATGCTAACCGAAAAAAAATGGAGGAAATAGTAGAAGCAGTAGAAATGACCTAATAATATAGCCAGTGTATCAGTGTGCTTTCCGTTACACTGTAAAAAAAAAGGATTGTGTTGTTAGGGGTACTATCTCCTAGTGCTTCGTTATTTTACAACTTTAAATATGTTTTATACGTAACTGGTGTTGAGATGAAGCTTTTGAGTTTGGGGTGTCGTGGTTGTGTGGCTGTGAAGCTCCTCAGGTGCGTGACCACATATAAATTTTCAGCACGTTTTTTTCAATAACTGTTAGCTGCAAGCTTAGCGTAGCTTAACGTTTGTTTGTCGGCTTCTCTTGTTTCTCGTACCTGACGTGCTTAACAATACTTAGGCACTTTACAAACATAGGTGGTATTCTAGCGAATACGACATGTTGTATGAATGCTTGGCTGCATTCACACCCGCCATAATGGTCTAGTGGTTATGGTGCATGGTTGCTTACCCAAAAGCTGCGAAATTGAGTCCCAGCCACGGTGGCCAAATTTTCATGAAGACCAAATTTCCGTGTACTGAAGTTGCATCAACGTTATATAACTCCACGTAGTCGACATTTGCAGATCTTCCAATAAAGCGTTTCTCACAATCGAATCGTGCCTAAGGATGTAAAACTTAAATAGTTATTATCTTTATGTTCCAGTTCTGCGCAGCAGGTTCAAAACAACTTGACGCATCGGAAATTACTGGTCTCATTACCTAAGAACTGTATTAAAACTAGCAAAACGTAGATGTAGTCATATATATAATAAGCAACACCTGTGAATAGGGCAGGGCTGAAGGAACAGACAGAGCCCTGCACATAATCAACAGCAAGTGTTCATTATAGTAAAAAGAGGAGAACTGGTAGAACGAATACAATTGACAATAATCAAGACAGGACATGCTCTGTTTTTTCTTGTTCTTATTGTCGTCCGTTGTCTTCATTCTAGCACTGCCTCTCTTTTGCCTTTACAAGTGAACCCAAACCGACTCGCTCAGCCTATCTGTGATTTCGTAAGTCTTCATTCATTCGGGCTGCATATATGCTCAAGTAGTTTCAAAAAAAAAGAGAGAGAGAATTTATTCCAAGCAAGAATGGAAACCACAATGCGCGGAGCTAACAGTTGGGTAACAATGATATTCCTTTCGTCAAAGTGAAATCGAAAGAACGCCTACACGGGTCTTACGACTGTCGTGGATATGGAAAACACGTGCTCGATCATTATGGTATTTCGGGAGCATAATTTAAATCTAAGATGTGGAAGCTGCACCGTTTTACCGATTTGAATACTATAAAGGTCCCGTCTGGCAGTGATGTTTCTATACTTGTTGAACCCGTAAACACGAATGCACACCTTTCTGATGTAGTCTTCTTTCAGCGGCTGATTGGCAATATAAAACTGAATTCACATCATATTCGCCCTGCCTTTACTCTAAATGGGATGCGGAGGTTCTTTTCTTACAAGATTCAGTTTATAACTAGCTTAAAGTGGTATTTTGATCTCTTTTTTTTAATTCCTGACTTCCCACGTGTGAGACCCTTTTCGAAGACACCCATGAAAACTCTCAGGAGAACATTATTATCGCATTTGGGTATCGTGGTACCCAAAAGTGTATCATTAGATGTCGTGGTACCCGAACGAGCAGTAGGTACTCATTTTCTGTGTCTTAAAAGTGTATGAAAACAACTGCACTGCCGTTTATTGTATCAAAAATTGTTGACAAACTGCTGCTCGCTATATTCGAAGCATTATCTTCTCACTTTTTCTTCAGACAAACCGTCTCGTTGGAAGCCTTCAATCGTTGAAACACCACCTTCAGCAAACAAAATTTCGCAAATTTAATGGGTCATAACTTTTTCTCGAGGCCTCAGCAAAACAGATGAAAAAAAATATCTCTTTTTCTGTGCAATATTATATTTTCTGATTGACTAACGGCAAGAGAACAAAATATACTTTTTTAAATGAAATAATTCTGAAGCAAGCTACATGTCAATACTTGTACATGTAGTTCATGACGCTTCCAATAAGAAAAAAGAAGCTTGAAAATTGACGATCACTTCAAAACATTTTCATTTGCTGGTCTATGCCAACAAAGTTATAGCTGATAGCTTATATTAGCGGCACTGCGTTACCTTGTACTGGCGCTTAAATTTAGGCACGTTTCACTCGTTCTTTTCAGCTTTCTATAACACGGTTCATTTACAGCACAGCTATATTTAACGGTTCTGTCGGTGACGTTTCTGAAGCTGCGCTATCAAAAGAGTGCAGCTCTGGAAGGCAGGTTTACCGGGGCAGGCTCGTTTTCCTTGAGTGTTCACACTTAAGACGTTCTCCTCAATTACTTCCCTAAATGCCTTGCAGATTAGCGCTTATTGAATGTTCTGCCGGTGTAGACTCTAGTTCGTTGTAAAAAATTATGTAGTCTGCCAGGTATATGAGCCGTGCATCAAAACAGACGTACAGAAAAGCTGAAATGATTCTAAAAGAAATGAAACTCAACACTTATATATAATTTTTACGTGCATCTTCAGGTAGGTGTAAAAAGAATAATAAATGGGAGGCGGGAGGGGTTTGAAGCGCTAAGAGCACGCTTCACGTGGAATGTGTACTTTATAGGAGGCTAACATAGTCACAGTAGGCCGACTGCAAAGGAGTCATTAGAAGTTCAGGGCAATAAATATGGAATGTTACATCAGCGTTGATGTGTTGCTCACTCCGCTCAAACTGCAACTTTTTTCTGAATATTGTTTGTTCGTAGCACACTCGCGAGCGTGTCTACAGTAGCTTCGTTTACAAAAAAAATTGAAATGAGGCAGCTACACAGTAGTGGGGCGATGACTTAGGAAGCAGTGAAGCTCGTGGCATTGTCCTCCTCATATCCATCCTCCTAACGCTTGGTTCCGTATCCCACCTCTTGCTATACTAAGCAAGACTATTTTATGCTTTGCCTACTCACCCGCTCTTTTTCCTCCTACTCAACATCACTTCCTTTCGCAATCCTTGATATACCATACAATTCATGGCTATGCTTACTCTCTGTTTTTGAAAGCGGAGCTGCTAAACCTAAAGCATTGTTTGGTGACGTGTGAAAAGAAATGACCACCATAATGAACGAGACCGCGATCTCTTCATTTTCTGATTCGGAAATAAGAGTTATAGCTTGCCGCATAGGACAGATCGGCGCTGTTTTTTAGAGAGTAAAGCAGAAGATGAAGAAGAGGACGAAGGCAGTGCGTGCCGCATCGTGATGATGATAGTTTTCCGGCGTAACCACACGGCATTACAAAAGCCTTGAGAGCTCCACTAAATATTTTGCCCCAATTACTCCGAAATTCAACACTGTTTTTGTCAACACAATACTTTAGTATACGTTTCGTTAGGGACCTATAGAATGGCACCTGGAAAAGCGCGTTCAGTGCCACTTGTGGTGTGGTGGGCGCGCAACGTTGAACGCCTTCTTTTAGCAGACAGCGGTGCCTCATTTCTTTGATGGCTATGGTGGTACAAGCGCCTATATCCGGCGGATATGTTCTTCGAGCAGGATTTAGAGATACCGTAGGGGTACATTCTCTTGTAAAGCCACCATAAATGAATGTAAAGACATGCATGAAAGCGGCCACGTTTTTCTCATTGGCGAATGCCTTGCTGCCCATTGTCAGTATACTGACAGTTATATGCGTGCGTCAGGTGTGTGAAATGCAGTACGCTTACTTCATAACTGCAGCGGTAAGGTGTCATTCTTTCACATTTGGAATATTATTGATATTATTGTTAGGTGGTCACTACCCGCGTACCTGAAAATTACTTAGAGCACTTTAAAATATAGGTGCTTCATGGCCACTCGCTGAGGAAATCATGGTCAGTGGCTAGGTGGCGTGCTCATTTGTTGCGGCGTTGTGCTACGGCGGTTTTGAGCCACAAGGTCTCGTGAAGCGTTTTGCGTTAAATTGCTGCGGCGTCATCATCACTAATCATGCTCTTGGTGCTCTTGGACTTTACCTCGCCGCTCACGCAGCTCGTGCCAAGAGTTTGTGGCAAGTGCGCGAAAGATAGCGTGCTACGATTTCATGCAGAGAGGATGCCGCAGTCCTGTTTTGTCGTTCTCTTCGCCTCGTAAAGTGGCAACGATGATGGAACGGCCACTTCGGCAGCCGTCACGTCTCTCTGATTTTATTCTCACCCCACAGCGTTGTTTATGTTTCTTTCCGAAACAAGCACTAACATATGCCCATTCGTCGCTACATAATTCGCCAAGCTTCGCTTCTTACCCTGTATTTCTGGTATACTCTATGCTCTGCGTCATCTCTTCTTAACATGCACATTGTTCACTAATGAAGTAAAGCTACTTATGGATTAGGACTTGGAAGGATGTGATTTAATTCATCACTACCAGTGGTTATTTTTTCTGATGCTACAGCACTGGGTTTAAGCCATGGGAGCGTTTACGATGCCCTATATACGATTTACTTCGTGAGATGAAAAGAATCGAATGCTAAGATTTTGTAAATCAAGCTTATTCTTCAACAGTATTAGTATTTTTTTTTGTGAATTAGGCTAACCAGTCCTTTAGAAAATGATAAATGGCCAAACAATTTCTTAATAAAATAAATTATATATATAACAAGGCGCCGCCCAAGTCGTGACCAATTCCTCATGATAGATTGCACCAGTTTTATAAGGGTCGACCGACCGACTGACCGACCGACCGACCGACCGACCGACCGACCGACCGACCGACCGACCGACCGACCGACCGACCGACCGACGTCTTTGCTTGGTCCCATCGACTGCGCATAGCGCTGCTGGGTGACTAGTTGTGTTTACGGTAACATGCTATATATCTCAGTTCACCACTTAATTGACATCAACTGAGCAAAGCACCAGTTGCATTCCCCAAAACTGCGTGGGGTAGATGGCGAGGTAATAACTAATAAGTTCTATCAAAACGTCCCATCACCCTTGCGTTGAATTGAAATATCTTGCATACCTGGCTTTTCTCACCAGCTGTAAGGCAGCAGTAACATCACTAGAGATTATGGCACCTGCCGAGGTGGTTTGGTTTGGTTTGGGAAAAGTTTATTTGTGTCTCAGAATAATCCAAGCACGCAGGGGTAGAACGTGAGACGACAGAGATAGCGGAAACCAAACACTTTTTTACGTCGCACAGCCGTTATCAGCTTATTACGCTGTGCAATAAAGCAGGGATGAGTCGAGAAACTGTGAAACGTTGGACCCGAAAGAGTGGACGTGTACCTGTTGGAACAATCGACTACGCAGCTGTTCACGATTCTGATAAACTACGTGCTAGCGGACGTTAGAAGAGCGTTTGGTTCTGTTCGGGTTCTCAACGACTGCCTGCTCTGACGGCCACGTAACGGCGTGACAGACTTAGTGCATAGAGTGTATAGGACGTTGGTATATCCATGCAATGAACTGATGCCATTCAATGACTGATCGCTACGTGATGGTAATAGGCTGTAGGGGCGACTTCGTTTTAGGGTAGAGAGTGGGGGGGGGGCGGGGGAATACCTGGGCACATGGTTCTACTCCGTGTAGCCTTACAGGGCACCTAGTGCGATAGCATTCAAGCGACACTTGCGCTGAGGCCTCTTTTTACCTCTGCATGGACACTGAGGAGTGCTGCCTAGAGCATTTTCAAGACAATTTCGCTGTCTCCACTGAATGGTGATAAATTACACCAGTGTCTCTATGCGAAAACAAGCGCATTTCTCAAGTAACGTTGACTGCATTCAGAGATGGTTATAGAACAACGCTTGGTTCACTCGAAACGTTAAACGCGAGGTCTTAACGGAGCGCTAGAAAATGCTTTCCCTAAAGAACTTTTCGTTGAATGCATGCATGGCAGTAAATGACAGCGTGCAGTTTAATGCTTTGTGCTAAACACCTGCAAACAAGGCAAGTGATCACCAACCTGCTCTGCAGTCTTTATGCCGACGCGTGTCATTAAGCTTCCGGATGCTGTAACTGCTGTGCGAGAGAAGAAATTCGGCACACAACGAGCTCATAGTTAACATATCATGTTAGTTAAGCGAAAGCATAAGCTCATTCTAACAACTTTTGGCAATCAGCTTGGAAGAGAGAGCATACCATCATGCGGAAACGGTAACCCTGAAATAGCCATTATGAACGACAGCCTTGTTTTTTGGCGTATGCTTAGACGTTAGGCACGTTGAGTTCTAAAAATAGCTTGGGTTTAGGTAGCATACTCGTACCGCAAATACGGAATAATGGACCGAGAACGGACCGAGAATGGACCGTGAGAACCAAATGACTTCATTTGCGATGTAATGCATTCACGTTGGGCTGTATACAGCCTAATGACGTCGAACTTTTACTTTCAGGAATAACCATATGACTGGTTTCATGGTCCTCAGGAATATATAGAAGCCCGTATCGCTTTGTTCTGGTATCTCGTGTTTTATTTTATTGGGTGCAAATCTCCCCGTCTTTCTTGCGCCCAGTGTGAGTGAACGCAAACTTCTGACAACGTTTCAATAGCAGTGTGCTTTTCTTCGTACGCCTCATCATTATGACGTTGATGTCAACAAATTGTTACTAACCTTTTCAGTCACGGCGCCTACATTTGTCCAAGCGAACTTCAAAGGGGCTTCACACGCCACCTGTTTTGTTTGTTTCTTTCAAATGGCTTGAAACTCAGCGTTCATGTTCCTTAAGGTTCTCTGTGCGGACAACTAGCTGCCACTTAGTTTCGTTGTGCTCCCTATTGCTCCGGAGGATCACTTCACTGGTGACAACCATGGTTGACAATCGTTTGACGTACTGCGGTCCAGGATCACCCTGAAAAGTATTTTTTTTCTTCAATCAAAATGCATACACCAACAATAAAAAACTGTGCATGCATTTCGTGCGTAACAGGTAACTCTTTTTATGACATTACTGAAGCTGGCTGGTAGCAGATTAATTAGACAATTAGTTGCAATCTCATTAACTTGGATTGGATATAGCCCCGCCGCAGTGGTCTAGTGGCTAATGTACTCGGCTGCTCACCCATAGGTCGCGGTATTGAATCCCGGCTGCGGCGGCTTCATTTTCGATGGAGGCGAATATATTGTAGTCCTGTGTGCTCAGATTTGGGTGCACGTTAAAAAACCTAACTGGTTGAAAGTTCCGGAGCCTTTCACTACGGCGTCTCTCGTAATCATAGTGATGGTTTTAGTACTTTATACCCCACAAATCAATCAATTGAATTAGTGATGCTTGCTCAAAACAATACACCAATTTGTTTTCTTTCTTGAATGTAATACTGAGCACCTTAAGAATATGCCACGTGAATGTCACGCTTTTTTGGCGATGGCCTCACAAAGCGTGCTTGAAGGAGCTAAGCTTTGAAAGCGTAGCTGCTATAACATAGAAAGCAAAAATACTTGCAGTAACGTAACATTATTTAGTCAAACATTACTTAGTGCCTACCAGCACATGTAGTGCTTGAGTATCTGCACTTAGTACAACAGCGCTGATAAGAGGGAGTGCTTGATTGGTGTAGAATACGTTCAGGCGTGTAAATGTTGTCAACATTCACTATTTTTGAGTTCTCCCGTGTGCGTATTCATTCACTGAAGTCACTTAACTAGGGTACTGTACTCTCCACATATATTGTTTTTTGGAGGTATGCCTAAACTATTAATTCAGCATTGAGTACATGATAACATCGACCCGGACGCTTAAGCTAGGGTAATGGAATACTGGCTTCTTATTTTCCCTACATAATGCATTACATCGAAGAGCAGTAGCGGATACTTCGTTGCTGCACCACAGAATTCAATCATGGCAGTTTAATGACCCACTGCGTCTACCCTGATCATTATAGATATGCGGACGTCTCTCTCAAAAACTACCTTTAGCAGTAGTGGAACTGATTCTTTGAGTGAGGCAGACCTTCGACCTCATTGCTAATAGCCTTTGAGCTTTCGAAATTCACGTCACATTTCGTCACATAATAGTACTAAATAACCCAACGCCTTTCAGATTGCTATCGTTCTGTCTTGATTGCAGTTTGAGTACATTTAGTTAAAATTTAATTCCTCTCTTGTATGATGAAATATTCACAAAGTTTAAAATGTCGAGATATTTATAACGCTGCTAGCTCAACAGAGTCAAAATCTTTTTTGCACCTCGTAAAAAACTGCAGTCGTATACCATGTACCAACGTGATTGTTTTAAAAGCACTGACTTCTAGCCATTTTCGCAAGTCAATTTTAGGGAATATAACGCAGATTTCTTCCAGACGACATAAAATTAAGGGGACGCGCACAGGCGCTAGCTTTCACCAAACGACTTATTTCAATCAGGATCACTATACAGTATGACCATACTTAATAATTAAACCGGAATTCACACATGCGCTCACACCGTTGCATTGAGGTAAACAAGTTATTTGTTTTCAGAGACAGTGACCGGGTGCGAACGCGATTGTCACGCTGCCTATGAATAGTTTCCGATTCTTCAATCATTTTAGTGGTTTCGAATGCTCGTTAGCCACGCACTTTAGCACGTATATCCGCGTTCTTCTTCTTGACAGGTACGCTACAGTTCGTAGCTACGTCGACGAAACCACTCGATTTGTCGTAGAATCTGCCGCTTTTCGTAGGCTAGGTGACCATTGTGTTAGCATCCTGTAACTATCTGTGACAAAGAACTTTTTTCACCTCAGTGAAACTGCATTTACGCGTACGTGACAATTGCTTCAGAGTATAAATATGTGTGATCCATATACAAATAAACCATTTGTTGAACGTTAGCGCCTGTGTGTTTCCCCTTTTTCTTTACCGCCTACAAAAATGCTGCGCAAAATAACTACAGTGTTATGGAGGCTTTGTCGCAAAGAAGTCAGCTTGAATGGCGTTGTTCATGAGTGAAGAGTACTAATGGATGCAAAGTATAAAATGAGTAAAAATTTTAATCAGACGAAGCGTTTTCATCGGCCCACAGGTATATACTATAAAGCCACGCAATTGCTTCGAACTGGTTCGGAAAAATGCACTACCCAAACATCAAGACGAATGATAAGCCACGTTAGAAGATGTAATACTGCATGACGGAAGCGTGGAGCAGCACCAGGCGTCACTTTGTGAAGTGCGTAACGAGAGTGCAGTCAACCAAGCACACACCCACACCCAGACACCTGACAGGTATAGAGCGCTCTACATATTTATGGCCTCTGTGTGTGGACGCCCCAATAACTTTTTGTTTCGGAAATGAACCACAGAATAGCAAATGTTAGAGTGTTTATGGTATTATAAACATTTGGGAGTGGCTGAAGCAGCCCATCTATATGGCAGAGGGTTCAGTCAGATTTTACGATCATCAACCACACTGCAGCATCAACAAATACACTGATACGTTCGTTCGCACATTTGCATTCAGGCAGATTGTGTTTATTTTACTTTGCAAAATGGTGCCCAAGCTGCATCAAGCAGGAAATGGTGTACAAGCTGAGAACAGCCGTGTTTTCACAGCGCCTTCAAGTTACAGGAGATTGCCGAAATTGTACTTTGCCTGTTTCAATTGGACGGCTTTTACAATCTAGTAAACTTGCCAATATATGCTTTGTATTATCATCAATATCATCATCAGCCTGACTACGTCCACTGCAGGACAAAGGCCTCTTCCATGTGCCGCCAAACAACTCGATCCTGTGCTTGCTGCTGCCGATTTCTACCCGCAAACTTCTTAATCTCATCTGCCCACCTATCCTTGTGTCTCCCCATAACCCGCTTCCCTTCTTTGTATGAGTGAGCTCTGACAGATCACGGTGCAGTGATAATGAGCTGAAGACGAACCTGGCGTAACTTTTCCTCAGTGTATGACGTCTAATAGCGAAGAGTGGTGTAGTCTGTCTAACATTATTCAATTGTGAATTCCGTAGTTCTTATGATACGATGTTCAAATCTTGGGCCTTAGAGGGCAAATGGGTGCAGAAATTTTAGGGCGACGTGGCAGCTTGCATTTGCCTCTTGTTGAATTTCTCGTGTACTAAGGGCACTTTTGTATAGCAACTATTCAGGTCATTTTGGTATTGTGACAGACTAATTTGGTTCTTCAATACAGGAGATTGCTGTCTTTGGCATAGTTTTTTAATTATATTAAAATGGCTGCACTTGTTCCACACAGGGATAATAGTTGGAAACATTCTTCGCGCATTCGTGAAGGTTCAAAGTTAGAAAAACCTTATTGCTGCTGTGCTTAATATATAGACAACTGATGCGAACTATCCAGAAAACAAAAAGCAACTTTGCAAAAAAAAACGTTTCCGATGTTCTTTCTCCTTACAAATTTTATGTGAAGAATGTCAAAGCCTCGGGCAGCGATATGCAGCGGGAAGCAGTGTGATGGATGACCTTTGCGTATGAACTTGTGAAAGACGAGGCACGCACACTTACCGAAAACACAGGGCACTGCTTGAAACGGCGTGATAGTCGTCTGAACAATTTTGTAGAGCTATACATCAAAAGTCAGAAGCAATAAATTCAAACATAACAGGGTCCTTTAAAAAGAGCTTAGCCATACAAATGTCGAAAAATCTTAGCCACACGAGGACCACCAGCAATTTTACATCAAGCAAACCTGTAGTTGTCGGGCATGCTCATCTGACCTTTTCGTGCATATGGACGGCATTCCTTGTGGGGTATTGATATCTCCGTCGGGGCGAAATGCCTTGAGATCTTTTGTGATGCCCACTTCTTCTTTTTTAGTTCAGGTTTCTGCATAGAGGGATTTAAATTATATGGTCATGCACTGCATTTTGTCATCAGAGTGAAGTGTGCCTCACGGGCCACGTATGATTTTTTTCTAGGAGTTTCCTAACACCAAAAAGTTGAGGTTCAAATCAACATAGTTCTTGCTCTTTGAATATACGCCACCAGTGGCATTAGTATAATTCCTGCTTTAAAGACTGTTTGGCTCTTTTTACCGGAGGTATCGTTTTATGCATCACCACATTTCTAGAACAGAGAAGTGAGCATCATCCTGTTCATGAAGTAAAACGTCCATGTAGTGCCCTTCGTTGAATATGGGCAATAAAGATAAGTGAGCATGGCACATAGCTGACGTGGTGATCTGTATCCAGGCTCTGGCACTTGAATCTCTACTACTATTCACATATACGAGGAAAATAAAGAAAATGTCACCGAAATGGGAATACTGTGGCAAAAAAGTTGACTGGGCCAACGTCGACCATACAGCCACAATTTTGAATAAGTCCTTAAATGTGTAAAGATTTTTATTGAGTTGGAGAAAGAATATAGTTGAGATAATGATATCAACGACTTCCTTTCTTCATTATAAATATGATACATTTTAATATGTGCAAGGCTACGAACGTGAGATTCAACCAGGTTATCGCTTACTGTCAGATGTAGCAAAGTTGTCATATACAAAAATGAACTAACTCCTCTGATAAACAATTACAACCTAATTATGGAAGGGCGTTCACATGTTAGCGTCATGTCAAGTCGTGTTAGAATTCAAAGAATCAAGGCTGCTCTCCTTCATGGTTGAAAAAAATTTCTAGTATGTTTGCATCCCCCAATAAAGAGTAAGTGCATAATGAAGCATTTAGTAAGATAGCAGCTGGTATTAAATATTTGCTTCGACATTGTAGGTCAATTAGCGTACTTTCAATATTTACGTGTCATTATTACTATACTCTCTCTTCTATAGAGTAGGGTTCTACGAATCGCGTAAACTAGCAGGCCGCCACGAAACACGGTCTCCTTAAGGTGTGGTATAGCGGGTGATCTCCGAAAGGGGGCTTGCTGTCAGATTCAGAGAAGCATATCAACGCTACTCCCGTGAATGAATGCAATCCTGAAAATATAGACGCTATTTAGGAAATATATATATTTTTGTTCCGCACTTATTTTTCAATACATGGTGGGCGAATTTAGCGCCTGCTGAAAAAAGAAAACGCTGGCGACTAGTTATGTGTATATGTAATTCACTAACTCAAACTTTTTTACGAAAACTAATCGAGAGTAAAAGCAATTATCCGTTGGCCAAGTGGCTAAAAAATATCCACGGGCTGCATGCGGCCAGCTTACCACGTGTTGGAGATTCCTGTTATAGGCCTCGTAAAGACCTTTATGTACTTACAATGGATTCGTAGTGAAAGGCTTTCCGATACCCCGGGATGATCCTCAGGACTTAGCTGTCCATTGTACAAACTGCAGTAACACAGATGAGATTATAATTGGTATTCTTCTTTTTATTTCTCCTAGGGATATTATCCTCCCCCTCCTTGTTCGCGTGTCGTTGTGTATGTATGTATGTATGTATGTATGTATGTATGTATGTATGTATGTATGTATGTATGTATGTATGTATGTATGTATGTATGTATGTATGTGCGTGTGTGTGTGCGTGCGTGTGCATGTGCGTGTGTGCGTGTGGGAGTGTGTGCGTGCGTGTGTGTGCCTGCGTGCGTGTGTGCTGTGTGTGTGCGTTTGTGCGTGTGCGTGTGTGTGTGCGTGTGTGTGTGTGTGTGTGTAACAAAACATATTACAAGCATGCAATTAGCGGTTGGAGGGTGCACTAGGGGCCGGATTTCGCTATCACGTTCAACTCTTAAAGGCGAAGCTTAAGCGTCCCCGAATTTTTCATGCCTGTGAGTGTCACCAGTGCGACACGAGCCTCTGTGCGCTGTGGTTGGTTCGCAACTGGGATTAGAACACGCTCGGACATGACGGATTACACGATGCATTTCTCAGATCACGACGGGAATGCAGACTTGCCGAGAATCTGTTACGAAGCAAACTGCCACAGTTTACCGTGAACGGCCTCGTGTATCCCCCTCTACTCTAAAGCCTGTATCACATGGCAGTGATTCTGCCCCAAGAGCGATGCGGCACCTGCTGCACGAGCCCGAAACCTGTTTCTAGAGTGTTTGCTAGTCGTTGCAATCGACATCGACAAAGTTGGAAAACTTCGCTTGAGCGCTTGAGGCAGAGCGTCTGTTCGAGGTAAATCATTCGGAGAGCACTGGCGAGGGAAGCACGGGACTGCAGGCGTGAAGTCGATGAGCGGGCGTTCGGGCAGCAAACTGCTCTTCACTCGCATTGTAGAATTCAGTTCTATACGTTTTGTTCTTCCATGTGGCGCTTCCATGAAACAGAGGAACGTTGCATATACACTGTACACTGGACAATGGGCATTGCATTGCACTGGACGCTGGACAAGAAAGCAGGCGGAAACAAAAAACTCCCCTGTGTCGCTTTGTCCAGAACTCCGCGTGTGCAATAAGCACCACATGGTGCTGTTTTCTTTTTTTTTTACTTCTCTGATCCAACGCGATTGAATAGTTTGTTCTTTACTTCCTTTGAATATTCACGTACCCCGAAGACAATAAATGCCTGCCGCTTTTTACTGGAAGACCAAGAAGCAAAAGTAGAGACGAGATTCTTCAAAAACAAACAATATTCTCGAATGATACACTAACATATTGTTCCCGGCCCAGGTGACGCATCAACGCCTTGAGGCACTCCATAACGAAAACCACTGAAAGCCATGCGAAAGCTTAACCCTTTCAGAGGCCGCCTTGGAAGAACTATCTGAAAGTGTGTTAAATCAGTACAGAGTTATTTCAAGGAAGTAAGCTTGCAGCAGAAATATTATGATGATATTCAATGTATTTGTTTATTTATGATTTACGCTATTTATTTATTATTTTTTTTAAATATTTTTATTCTGAAGAAATTTATGCCCCGTTTTGATATAATAAAACGATATAGAGCAAATTTGTGTTTGGGTCATGGTTATATTGAGCAAAGCAAAACTATGCTCTGCAGACGGTCTCACAGGAAGCGGCACGTCAAACGACTCGTCGATATGCTAGTGCCCACCGCAAAGCTGTAATACGCAACAGTACACTGCAAGATGGAATTGAACGAAGAGAAGGCTCCTATGCTGAATATGTAATTGATCTGAAGCTTGACAAATTTCACTCTTTCTTAATCGCCGGTCCATACGAATAAAAAAAAGTTTGCGCACAAAATTATGTACGACCAATGTCAAAGAATTTAAACCACAAACATTAACTCTATTTTCTTTTAAATGCGAAGCATTTCTTAGCGAACTTCGGCGACTTTGAGCGTATCTATCTATCTATCTATCTATCTATCTATCTATCTATCTATCTATCTATCTATCTATCTATCTATCTATCTATCTATCTATCTATCTATCTATCTATCTATCTATCTATCTAGCCGCATACGACTTTTAGCTCTCCTCGCCTTTTCAATAATGGTATTGATACTGCGCATGGTATGGCATAACATTACTGTATGAAGAACATATTTCACTAGTCATAACATGAAAATCATAACATGTTTGTCATGAATGTCGTGATTTACATTTCGTGGTCCCACAGCTCTTGCGGTGGTTCCGTTCACATGAAATGTTGTAAAACTGCAGTGGTATGACATAATTGCATGGCGAACACAAGCAACAAATCCCATCATGAAAATCATGACATGCGTGTCATGTAACAACATGACTACATGCCACACTCATGATGCGCTTGCTGCCGTTTCGCTAGCTTCACATATGCCAAATTCGGTATTACGTTACGCCAATGGATGACGCAGGTATGTGACTGGTGCAAACATGACAATAATGAGGTGCGTGTCATGTACAACATGACTACATGCCACGCTCATCATGTGCTGGTGGCCGTTTCGCTAGCTTCACTTATGCCAAATTTGGTATTACAGGACGTGAATGAAAGACGAAGGTATGACACTGGTGCAAACATGAGAAACATGAGATGTGTGTCATGTAACAACATCACTATACGCTACGCTCATGATGCACTCACGGCCGTTTCGCTAACTTCATATGTACCAAACTCAGTAGTACGCAACGCGAATGGACTACATAAGTAAAATTCACATTCAAGCATGATAACGACAGCATGCGTGTCAAGTAGCAACATGACTACATGCCACACTCATGATGCGCTCGCGGCCGTTTTTCTAGCTTCACTTGTGCCAAATTGGTATTACGTGACGTAAATGGATCGCGAAGGTATATGACTGGTGCAAACATGATAATCATGTGATGCGTGTCATGTGAGAACAGGACTACATGCCACAATCAAGGCGCCAATACATTTTGACGTGGCGCGGTGCGCGTGCTCGCCTGCGTTCATTTTGTCGCGTCACGCCGGCGTTGCCACGCCAAGCGCCGGTTGTTCCATATACTCGTCAGCACGCCCTGCGCTGCGTCGCTTTGACGCATGCGCATGTCAATGCGTCCGTCGTCCCTCTGTCATGAAAATAGGGAGACGAAGTGTTGTCTGGGTAATGCATTGGCTCTAAATTCAGCATGTGGCATTTCACGCCAGTTGCCGACGGACGCTGGTCGCTCCTGATGCGCCTGGCGTCATACTATATATTCTCACGTTTTTGCTAACGTAGCGTCATGATTGATTGATTGATTGATTATTATGTGAAGTTTAATGTCCCAAAACCACCATATGATTAGGAGAGACGCCGTAGTAGAGGGCTCCGGAAATTTCGACCACCTGGGGTTCTTTAACGTGCACACAAATCTGAGCACACGGGCCTACAACAATACCGCCTCTATCGGAAATGCAGCCTCCGCAGCCGGAATTCGATTCCGCGACCTGAGAGTCAGCAGACGTGTACCTTAGCCACTAGACCACCGCAGCGGGGCAACGTAGTGTCGCTGTCCGCCGTGTGCGTGCGCATCAACGCTGCATTGTAGTATATTGGGTCCTTCATGATGCGCGTGTGGATTTTTTCCTAGCTCCATATATACCAAATTGGCTGTTACGTGACGTCAATGGATGACGCAATATATGACTTGTGCAAGCATTATAATCCTGGCACGCGTGTCATGTAAGAACATGACAACATACCATGCTCAAAGCGTGCTCGTGGCCGTTTCGCTTGCTCCACATATTACTGAATTCGTTATCACGTTACGTGAATTCATGACGAAGGTAAACGACACATTCAAACATGATAATCATGACACGGAAGTCATGTACGGCATCATTTACCTCCACCTCGTAACGTTGTGCTGATTTGAAAGCGACATATCAACTTTTCTCATTCGTGCTTCGCATATCATCAATTCCCACTGTACGTGGGATCATCCAGTTTTTTTTCTATGACCAACCATGGAAGCGTGGAACAAAATTTTTACAGTTGCCAAAAAAACTGGAACATAAATAAACGTGACAACAGAAGTTTTTATTTGTTGTTCTATTCATTACATTTAGATCAAGCAAAATGCTGAGGAAACCCTAAACTCAAGTTCACTTTACAAAAAAGAAAACTAGAAGAATGGACACATGCGTGAGCACGTGGTTTGCACAGCCATCCTGGTACGCAAAGAGTACATGTGAAACGAAGCTACGACCTGCTGCCATTCTTTGCTGTGACCACCAGCACTCGGTCACTTGCATGCGAAACAGACTTAAGCCGGCATCGCCTGCCCAACCGAGCGAGATGAAGGAATGGATAGTGTCTTCGCGCATCCCTTTCATTATTCATGAGGCTATGCTGCACCACGACAAGAACACAGAAGAAAGACACACACACAGTGTGTGTCTTTCTTCTGTGGTGCAGCAGAAGACACACACACAGACACAGAAGAAAGACACACACACAGTGTTGTGGTGCGCTATTGCGATATGAACTATGAACCGAAACCAACTAGCCTAGCAACGTGCCTTAGCTCGTTCATTGACATTATCGAACTTACACAGCGCTATGGGGAAATATGGTGTTTATGGCCTTGCAGGAAGTGGGCACAATTTTTTTCGGGAGAAGGGAAGAAGGGGGGGGGGCACCTTTTTGATTTTGGAGAGCACCTGCTTGTAATGGTCATTTTTCGCTCTTTATACCATGGGGAATCAATTTGGGGTTAGTTTGGAGGGAACGGGCCCAGTGTGAAACCCCCTGACTACGCCAGTGTTGCCAGGTGATGAACGTGCCGATCGGCGTTCACAAGACGCTAGAAATATTGCACTCTAGCGTGCTCAACAGTGGCGTGCTCAGGAGCGTAAACACCATTCCTTTCTGCATGTCGTGTCTACCACTGTCACTGCAGCGCACCAGATTTGGTGACCGACCGTATATTGCATTTAAAATTTGGTGGCCATGGCAATGTCAGCAAGATCACTTCCCCCGTTGCCGCTACCACGCAGAGAGCCCACTTCCCCTCTTTTTAGTCCAGTATAACGATAGCGGCTTCATTTTGACCTACTAAGGTAGCATCACAAATCGCGATAGTCCTACAATCTTCGAACCAATATGGCGGCGGCGCGATCAATAGGTGACACAACCGAAGGAAAGGTAGCGTGCATTCTTTCATACAGGACGGCGTAGACCATGCTCGGCGCTCATCTCTTGAGGACGATGGTTTGTACGTCCTGTTTTAAGTGCGAAGCATTTCTTAGCGAACGTCGACGACTTTCCACGTATCTATCTATCTATCTATCTATCTATCTATCTATCTATCTATCTATCTATCTATCTATGACTCTAACTCTCCTGGCCGTTTGGATAATGGGATCTATGCCAAAATTGGTATGGTAAAACATCACTGTATGACAAAAAAAACTTGCTAGTCAAAACACGAAAATCATAATATCTATGTCAAAATGTCATGATTTACATGTCATGGTATTCCTGCTTCTACGGTGGTCTCGTTCACATCAGTTTTGCAAATCCGGTATGGTATGACATGACTGCATGGTGACTATGCATGACAGGCCCTCAAGTGGAAATCATGACATGCGTGTAAGGTAAGAACATGACTACATGCCACGCTTATGACGCGTTCGCGGTCGTTTGCTAGCTTTACATATACCAAATTTGGTGTTAGGTGGCGAATGGATAAATGACGGTATATGACTGGTGCAAACATGCTAATCATGGCATGCGTGTAATGTAGGAACATGACTACACGCCACGTTGATGATGCACTCGCAGCCCCTTTGCTAGCTTAACATGCACCAAAATTGATATTACGGGACGGGAATAGATGATGAAGGTGTATAAGCAGTGCGAACATGATAATAATAACATGCGTGTCATGTAAGATTAGGACTACATGCCACCTCATGATATGCTCGCGGTCGTTTCGCCAGCTTCACTTATACCAAATTGGGCATGACGTGACGTGAATGGATGATGAAAGTATATAACTCGTGAAAACATGATAATCGTGATGAACGTGTCATATAAAAACATGAATACATTCCACGTTCAGGATGCGCTGGCGGTCGTTTTCCTTGCTTCACATAATCCTAATGTGGTATTACGTGGTGTGAATGGATAATGAAGGTATATGACTGGAGCAAACATCATAATCACTACACGCCTGTGATGAAAGAACACAACAACACGCCACGCTCATGATTCGTTAGCAGCCGTTTCGCTAGCTTCTCATGTACCAAATGCCGTGTTACTGGAGGTGAATTGATGACGAAGATAAATGAGTGGTGAAAACGTGGTAATCATGACATGCGTGTCATATAAGAACATCGCTACAAGCCATGCTGATGTTCGCGGTATATGTGATGCTCGTGGCTGTTACTCTCGCTTCACATATACTAAACTTGGTATTACGTGACGCGAATGGATGACGAAGGTAAATGACACGTCCAAACATGATAATGTTGATATGCGTGTCATGCAGAACATAACTTACGCAACTTACGCAAAAATTGCGCATTCAACGACTTCATGACAGCGAGTTAGAGCCATCACGGCAAGACTGTGGTGACTGGCGCAAGGCTCACGCACATGCCTCGATCAGCGCTCTACTGCGTGAGTCAGGAAAAAGTGTTGAACAATTCAGAATACTTGGTACTCTACTATGGTAGAGCTTGAAGCCATCCCAACCACCTGGACATCATTTGTGTGTTCACAGAAGAAGTTTTAGATGCGGAAGCATCTTATACTCGCGCCTTGTAGTGCGCCGTCCGCGCCGTCCGCACCGCTTCTCGAACATTCGACAGCTGACGCGCGCGCATGCGCCGTCGCGCCGTCGCCCACTCTTCCACCATCCGTGCATCCCTTCCTCCTCTACACACCGCGCGCGCTTGTGAATAATTTTTTTTGACAGATTTAGAATACCAGGTACTCAACTCTGAGAGAGCAGAAAGCCGTCCCAAGAATGCAACAAGTCAAGGAGTGCGTGTTTAGAAAAAATTGGCAGATACCAAATACAGTGGTAGTCGATGATATGCGAAGCGTGAATGAGTAAGGCTGCTATGTCACTTTAAAATCGGCTCAATGTTACGAGGTGGAGGTAAATGACGGCGTACACGACTTCCGTGTCATGATTATCATGCTTGGATGTGTCGTTTACCTTGGTCATCTATTCACGTCACGTGATACGAAATTTAGTACATGTGGAGCTATCGAAATGGTCGTGAGCGTGCTATGAATGTGGTCTGTTGTAACGTTCTTACGTGACAGGCGTGTCAGGATTATCATGTTTGCACCACTCATACATTTCGTCAGTCATTGACGCCACGTAACGTCAAATTTGGTATATGTGGAGCTAGCGAAACGGCCGTGAGGGCATCATGAAGGGTCCGATATACTCCGATGTAGCGTTGGCGAGCACGCACGCTGGGCACAGTGACGCCACGTTAGCAAAACGTGAGCACTCTGTAGTCTGACGCCAGGCGCGACAGGAATGATCAGCGTCCGTCCGCAACCAGCGCGAAAATGCGACATGCTGCATTTCGCGCCGATGCGTTAACCAGACAACACTGCATGCGTCTCCCTCTTTCCGTGATGGAGGGACGCCGGACGCGCTGAAACGCACGTGCATCAAAGCAACGCAGCGCGGCGTGCGCCTGCGAGTATATGGCAGGACCGGCACCAGGCGTGGGAATGCCGGCGTGACGTGGCGAAATAAACGCCGGCGAGCAAGCGCACCACGTAACGTCGAAATGTATTGGCACCTTGACTGTGACGTGTAGTCATGTTCTTATATGACACGCTTCCCGTGATTATCATGTTTGCACCAGTCACATACCTTCGTAATCCATTAACGTCACGTAAAATTAAATTTGGCATATGTGAATCTAGCGAAATGGCCGCTAGCACATCATCAGCGTAGCATGTAGTCATGTTGTTACATGACACGCAAGTCATGATTTTCATGTTTTGGTCTCTCGCTTGTGTTCACCATGCAATCATGCCATACCATACCAGTTTTGCAAAATGCCATGTGAGCGAAACCACGGCAAGAGCCGCAGAACCATGGAATGTAAGTCATAACAATCTTGACATAAATATCATGATTTTTATTTTTTAACTAGTCATATATGTTCTTATGTTACGCCATACCAAGTTTGGTATCAATACAATTATAGAAGCAGCCAGGGAAGCTAAAAGACATAGGCGGCTAGATAGATAGATACGCTCAATGTCGCTGAAGTTCGCTAAATATTGATTTGCATTAAAAGTGGTAAACGATTCAAAGTGTGAGGTACTAGACTATGGGAGAGCACGAAGCCATCCTCTGGGACCTCAATGTATGAAAGACTCGTGTGTTTAGAATAAAGTGGTGAACGATTGAGAGCACTATAGGTACTCTAATATGGGAGAGCATAAAGCCGTCCCATCCTTAACGGTCACCTAAACGGCACTCGTGTTTAGAAAAAGTTTATTTACAGCATGTACAGAACACAAAGGCTTCATACCATTCCAGTAACAGGGCACATACACTTCGGCACATCTATATTTCACGACTAACATCACTACGTTACAGTGAAGACGTTTGCTCTAATATACATGATTAAAACGGCACTCGTAAGGTCTAGAGCATTATTGTCTCAGTAAGGTGCAATGAGCAGGACGATGCTCCCACAATCTGATTTGCAGAACCTCTTTGCCTGATCAGGTTATATATTCGCTTTCAGCTGGACTTTGTAAAAGCGAATCGGCTAGAGACACCTAAGACACGAAAAAAGATGTATTTATTCGGTCGCTTCATACGCTTTTAGCAAATACTTTCGAAGACAAAAATTCGGATGATGTAGTGACGAAATGTGCTTTTTGTCAGTGTTTTGTGCTATTAAAAAAACTATAGCCACACGCATGAGGGTAAGTTGGGTGAGGGTGTCAGTAGATAAAAAAAAATATCGGGCTTGAATGTGGTACGTCTTAACTTCTCCGGCGATAGCAGAGACTACCACGGAAAGCATGCCGCGGCAACGGGGCATGCATTGGAGCCTCCGTGTGGCAAACGTACGGTGTGCTAACTTATCCTTCCAAGAATAGTAATAATAAAATCAATAATAATATATAATGAATAATATAAGAAATATTAATAATATAATAATAATAATAATAATTACATATGGGGTTTTACCTCCCAAAACCCCAATATAATTACGAGGGATGCCGTAGTAGAGGGCTCCCGAAATTTGGATCATCTGGCCTTCTTTGATGTGCACTAACATCGCACAATACACGGCCCTCTACCGTATCGTCTCCGTCAAAATGCGACCGCCGCTGCCGGGATTGAATCCGCGACCTTCGGGTTGTCAGCCCAACTACACTACCCCGGCGGACTTAAATTTGTTCGCGTTGCCAGCGCTGCAGTTGCTGCAGTCGCCTCGAAGGGGTTGCGGTTTCATACGCGTGCGCCGGCCATGTCACGGCACCCCGTGACCGACAGTGGTGGAGAGCAGTGCGTGAGCAAGAACAAACCGACGCCATATGTGTCCGTTCGTATAGTTAAATGAGTAGGCAATGGTGAAGGCTACGCCCAGACGCAGACGTCACAACACTGTACCCTTCTTCCTAGAAAGACCAGAGGGTAGCCGCAGTCGTAGAGATGGATCGAGAGAACATAGTCGGTGATGTGCAGGACTGTGATGACTGCCACTTCTGAAGTGTCATGTCCTGCGCCACCTAACTTAGGTACCTAGCCGAGTCAATCCTAGATAAATGAACGGACACAGGGTTTGTTTGTGCATGTGAATTTCTAGCTGCTTCATCGGCAAGGTCGTTGCTGAAGATACCGCAATGACTTGATATCCACTGGAACACAACGTTGTGTCTTTGTTCGGTCGCATAGTGCAGCATTTCTCTGATCTCCCATAATAGTTGTTTGTACGACCCGCGACAAAGTGCCGACGAAAGACATATATTGTAGAGCCGCCTTGGCGCCACAGAATACTGCCCATCGATTAGCCGGTTGTTGCTTGATATAATCGTTGGCACCTTGCAGGGCGACAATTTCTGAACCAGTCGATGTGCTCGCGTGACAAAGTTTGTAAGTGATGTTGATGTGTCGCGATGGAATGACGGAGGCACCGGTGGAGCTAGTCTGGGTGGTAGATTTGTCCGTGTATACGTAAATTCTGTCAGCGTATAAAGTGTGTTAACAGTCCAGAGTCGCTAGCTTTAAGGCCAAGGCAGAAAAGACCATCCTATTTCGTATGCCTGGGATGGAAAGGCACGTCGGGTTGTCGTAGGCTCCACAAGGTGGATGGTGAACTCGCCAAGGATATAAAACCGGATGGTAGCAAAGCGCGGTGGGAGCTGACGACCTCACAAAACGACGCCTATGTGCTCTCAGCTTGTCGGTTGTGACGTAGGCCATAACCGGATGATCCCGAGCCAATATAACTGTTCCAGCAGTTAAGGTAGTTCGTGGTAGGCCGAGACAAACACGTAGTACCTGTGCTTGCCGCTCTGAATAGCTCGAATGTTTGTCTTGCAAGTTTTACTAAGCAAAGAAGAACTGTAGCGCAGTACACCAATAAAATGTGCTTGGTAAAGCTGTAGCATGGAACTCAATGACGGACCCCATCTTTTTCCAGCGATGCCTTTCAGGCAATAGATACCAGTTTCGCTTTCAAGCTAGTCACGTGAGGGCTCCGGGAGAGGTCGCGGTCAACAATGACACCTAGAAAACGATGGCTAAGCTAGTAAGAGATGGACTGGCCATTAATGCTTATCGGGTAACTTGTCATCGCCTTACGCGTGAAGGCCACCAGTGCACATTTTTCTGTTGAGATTGTTAGGCATTGCGTGCGAAGATAGATGCTTGCGACGCTGCCCTCTGTATACATGCTCGAACTTGTAGACGTCTGAATGCTGATGCCCAAACACAGATGCCACGAGCGTATATTCAAACACTAACTGTTTCCGGGAAAGCTTCCGCCAAGCCAAGCAAGGCAAGATTGAAAAGAACTGGGCTTAAAACACCACCTTGCGGTACGCTACAGCACGTGTAGTGGTCTGAGGTAGGGCCATTTTCAGTATATACAAAAAAGAATCTTCGTGTCAGGTAACTTCGGCTCCATCGAAAGATTCGCCTATCCCAGTTCAATTAACAGCAGTGTGTCTAGTATAGCTTGGTGAGAAGCGTTGTCATATCCAACTTTCACATACAGAAAGAGCGCAAGTGCTAGTCGTTTGCTATATTTCTGCTGTTCTACTGATGACACCAAATTGATGACGTTGTCCATCGATGAACGGCCTCGTGAAAATCCTGCCATGGAATCGGGGTAAATGTTCTGCCGTTCAAGGAACCATTCTAGGCGCGTGAGAATCATGCACTCCTTGAGTTTCCCAACACAGCTGGTGAGAGCTACAGGCTGGTATGATGTTAGCACCAGAGGGAATTTCCCAGCTTTTAGAACTGGCACAAGACGGCTGTTTCCATTCCTGAGGTAGGATGCCCTCTTCCCATGACCGATTAAAAAATTTAGCAGTTGTCGTCTAGCTGCTTCGCCTAAAGGACGCAGAGCCGTATACATTATCTCATCGGGCCCTGGTGAAGAAGAACGCCTACACAGTGTCAGTGCAGCTTCTAGCTCTTTCATAGAAAACGGAGCACCCATACTTATATCTCGTGGACCGGGGATATCGCCTAAAAGCACATCAGAGAATAGGACTGTCCCGCCGGTGATGTTCAAGCAAAAATTCCCTGCAGCGTCAATTTCACGGCGGTTGAGACTAAGTGCGAGAGCCCTGAAGGGATGACATTGCATGGCGCCTGAGCGAAGACTCTGTAGAGTTCTCCATACATGAGACAATGGCTTGCGTGGGTCTAATGACTCGCAGAAGCTTTTCCATCTTTGATCCTGCAGCTCGTCTATTTGGCGTTGTATTTTTTTCTGCAGACGCCTTGCTACTCTAAAATCAAGAATCTACTTGGTATGCCTGTATCTTCTCTCAGCACATCTACGTTACACCCGAAGCCTTTCCAGTTCGGTGTCAAGCTCCGTGCGCTTTTGTGAGCGTGTGAATTTGAGCGTACAGTTTTTCATAGCATCTGTGATTACTTCTTCTGACCCCACAAGGAATAATTTCTGCACGTGTCCTCTACTTGATCTTCATAAAGTTTCCACTGTATCAACCAATTGACCAGCGAGGACGAAGTCTCTTGGCCATCAATGCTGACATAAGTTCGAATGTGGTCGCTACCATGGGTTTCGATATTTCTAAACCACCGCACTTTTGAACTTAGGCAACACGACACCAATGTCAGGTCGAAGCAGCTGCTGTACGTCGTTCCTCGCAGGTATGTCGGGCTACCATCACTCAGAAGGCGCAGGTTGTGGTCTGACACAAACGATATCAGTGAGCGCCCCTTCAAGTTTGTCCTCAAGCTTCCCTATATCGGAGGATGTGCATTGAAATCACCAGTTATAATCAAGGGCCTGGAATAGCTGCCATAATGTCTGTTAATCTCTTACAATCAAATGGACTTGTGAAGGATATGCGTACGCCAATAAGTGTAAAAACAACCGCTTCTTCTTTAGAGTAATGCACACGTACTGGTTCTCGTTATCTGGCGTTATAGCATGGGCGAAATAAGTAAGCTTTTTGTGAATGTAAACAGTAACTTAGCTGCTACTTCCTTTCGTGGTTGAGGCGAAAGGCTCGTATTCTGATATTCTTATAGTCGATGAGATCGGCTCACATATTACCATTATCGAAAGCGGTTATTAAAACAAATTACTGCTGGAAATCCGAATATCCGTAGCCTCAGGCCTCTCACACTCCATCGAAATATGAAGGTTCTTTCGAATATCATCCTCAAACAATAGCTGTTTCAGTTGATAAGCCATGGTTTTGCTGTTAATCTTCTTAAGCAATCGACTTCTGAAGGTTTGCTAGAAGCGGGCTGATGGTATCCAACAGCTGCAATGCGCTTCAGTGCTATTGGTGTTTGCACGCTCTCCACGAACACACGAATGGTACTCACGAGGGAGCTGACCATGGTGACTATTTGTTTATTCCTCCTTTGTTGGTTTAGAGAATTTGGACGAGGAGTGCTTCAATGCTGAATTCTGACGCCGCTCTCTAAAGGTGTGTAGTCGAGGTAGTTCCGGTCAGGCGTCAGCTGTGTCGCTGTTAACAGCTTCTTTATCTTTGAGAACCGACTGCGCTTGTTCTGGGAGACAGAAGTGAAGGCGACTTTGAGCGCGGTTCACGAGAAAACAGTGTCTTAGATGTCTAGGAGCGCCGTCGATGACGCGATCGTCGTCGTCTAATAGATGCGGCTGCTTCCAGGTGAGACGAGTGATCCCGAACTATTTTCTTCAGCACAGCCATTCCCCTTCGAATAATCGGACAGTCCTCCGAAGATGCATCGTGAGGCCCGTGACCATTCGAACATTTCCGAGTGTTGGATTGACAAGTGGTAGTGGCGTGAGGTTCAGTGCATCGGGCACAAACGGTGGTGTTCTTGTAGACACTGCTCACGTGACCCAAATTCGTACATTTTCTGCATTCAAATGGCCTCGGTACGAAGGGACGAACAGTGTGCCGAAAGTGACCCACTTTCACGTATGACGGGAGGGTTTCACCGTTGAATATGATCTTCACGCAACGTGACTTGCCGAGACGAAAAACACTTGTTATGATGGTGCCTTCTGTAGCGGGCTTGAACAAGATTGGCAAGTCTGTGTTGACAATGGTCTAGTCAGCGTCAGAAATTACTCCAGCGATGACTTCTTTGCCGAGCGTTATGTAAAAGCGGACTGCCATGCTATTGAGCTCTGTGACCTTGCGCAATATGTCCAGCGCAGATGCGTGGTTAACGTCATATGGCTAGAACATTTTTGCGCGTGTTCACTCTGACGTCTTTGATTTCGTTTGCAACAGTGCCTCCAGTTGTGCAGACACGGCTTGCCTGTTGAGGCGCCTCATATTGTCCTTGGTGAGAACTGGCATGAGCAGGATGGTGAATGCCTCGACACTACGCAACGGTCTTATGGTGGACGCACTCGAATCGGATAGCGTGCTCATAAATCCTCTCTTCGCCTTGCGGCTCCTCACCAGCTCGAAGGTGCGTTCACCGGACTCTTCACTGCTGACGTAATAGTTCATGGTAGCTTCACTGTCAGTGTCGCTCTCGGCGCCGTTGCGCTTACTGGAGGCGCCTTCCGCGGGATTTGTGGGGTCTGGCGGAAGCGTGTGCGACTCCATCTCCAGCGCACGCCAGCAGGAACGCGCACTTGGCAGGTGGAAACAATGTTATCCACAAAAAATAGAAAAACTGAGGGACTTGCAGTTCTGTCAGAGAGACACTTCCATCATGTTAACGAAATCACCGCAAGAGCAGCGAGACCATGAAATGTAAATTGTGAGACTGATGGCAAATGTCTTGATTTTCATTTTATGGCTAGTGACTTATGCTCGTCATAAAGTCATCTTATGTGATACCAATTTTGGTATTGATACCATTATCGAAATGGCCAGGAGAGCAAAAAGTCATTGGAGGCTAGATAGATCGCTAGATAAATAGACAGATAGAAAGATAGATAAATGAATAAATGAATAAATAGATAGATAGATAGATAAACAAACAGATAGACAGATAGATAGATAGATAGATAGATAGATAGATAGATAGATAGATAGATAGATAGATAGATAGATAGATAGATAGATAGATAGATAGATAGATAGATAGATAGATAGATAGATAGATAGATAGATAGATAGATAGATACGCTCAAAGACGCCGAAGTTCAGTAGGCAATTCTCCACATTTAAAATTAAAGGCGTCAACAGAGCAAGCTCTGGCTGGTTACGAGCAAGCATGTCACCGCTCACGCTTGGTTAAGCTGGACACACCTTACTACACAGAAACTACGTGCGCCAGGCGTTGCCCAGCTTTCGCATAGGCTCGCAGGGTCAGCCGGGTACTTCTCGCGGTTAAGCTGAATTTGAATTGAATGTATTTGTCTTCAGCTAAATCTACTTCAGGATCTCAAATAATGGGTATGGAATTTGGCACTGAGAGAGAGAGAGAGAGAGAAAAAAGAATGTAGGAAAGGTTGGGAGGTTAACTAGACTATGCGTCGAGTTTGCTACCCTACAAATGGGGAGGGGGAGAGGGGAGTAAAAAAGAGAGAGCAGGATAGACACATGTCACATCACACACACAATGCCGAGTTTCACAGGCGATCCCTCAATGGAGTTGCTGTCAAGTATCTCAGGAGGGCTCGTGTGGCTTTCTGTGCTGATGCGCTGCGCGACCAGGCTCCTAAGATCTTTGCTTCATTAAATGGCCGGTCATCGAGTCTATTCAAGGCACACTGGAGAGTCCGGCCATCTTCATCAAATTGGGCACAGTGGCACAAGAGATGTTCAATAGTCTCTATTCATTTGCAGCTTTCACACATGGATGAATCTGCCATGCCAATGCAATGGCTGAATGACTTAGTAAACGCTACCCTAGTCCACAGCCGGCACAGCATTGTAGCGTCACGTCGAGAAATCTTGGATGGCAGTTGTTTCTGGGGTAATGACCTAAGATTCTTAGGGCGATGATTAGAGTTGAGTGGGGAATTCCAGTGCGCAAGCGTGGCATTATGCGCGATGTGATGAAGTTCTCTAGCTGCGTCTACTCTTGACAAGGGTATTAACAGTGTGGGTGCTCCATCGTGGGCACATCGGGCAGCGTCGTCGGCGAGGTGGTTACCACTGATGCCACAGAGGCCCGGCAACCATTGTATAACAATGTCGTGTCCTGGATAAGCAGCGCGATGACAAGTTTCATTAATACGATACACCATCTGGTGGTAGTTTCCAGGTCGTAAACTTCGCACGCATTGAAGGGCTGCCTTGGAGTCGCAGAAAATGGCCCATCTACTAGGGTATTCTTGCGTAACAAACTCCACAGTGGCTCGAAGAGCGGCGAGCTCGGATCCCGTAGATGTCGTGACGTGTTATGTCTTGAATTTGACTGTGATTGATTGAGATGGTATGACAAAGGCACCTCTCGAACTTCCCGAGACCGAACCGTCCGTAAAACATGAATTCGGTTAGCATACGACAAATACAAAAGGTCCAGTGAGATCTGCTTGAGGGGTGCAGAAGACAGGCTTGCCTTTTTAGATATCCCCGGCACTTCAAGGTGCACAGTCGGTCTTTTCATGCACCACTCTGGAGATAGTGGTATGGTTGCGGGCGAGAATATCCACGAGATGGAATTCCGGTTAGTCGCAACAACTTTGGAAAACGCTGCCTTTGGTCTTTCTAGTGGCAAGCTAGGAAGGTGGTGGTTAGGCACTCTGGATATGTGACGGATATGTGTACGGAGTGTGTCGACAGTTATATATGTCGTGATCGGATGGTCTTTAGTAATACCAATTGTTGCTAACGTATTAGCGCACCGAGGTAGCCCCAAGCATGTGCGGAGGACTTGGCCTTCAATGCTTTGCAGGACCCTGATGTTAGTTTTTCCGGCGTTGGAAAGCACGGGCGCGCTATACCGCACATATCCCAAGAAGAGCGCTCTGTACAGCTGAAGCATAGATGACACTGATGTGCCCCACGTTTTACCAGCGAGAAATCTCATCACGTGTGTGATAGAGCTGAGCCTCTTCTTCAAGTGCGAGATTTGAGCACTCCACGAGAGATTTCTGTCGACAATGACGCCATGTAATCGGTGACGTCTCGTATAAGAAAGGTTCACGTTGTCGATGGAAACAGGGTAACAGATCATGAATAAAAGGGACTAAGGCGCACTTCTCGGTGAAAATTTTAAGGCCTCGAGCATGGAGGTACGTCGACGTTATTCTCGCTGCTTTTTGGAGCCGTGCGCGTACCTGGAGTCGTGTCACTGCTCAAGCCCAGATAGATATATCATCAGCATATGTAGAGATATCGATTGATCGAGGTAGACTTTGTACAAGGCCAATGATCGTGAGGTTAAACAGCGTAGGGCTGAGAACCCCACCTTGTGGAACGCCATGAGCGGTGTAATGATCAACGGTGCGGCCTTCCGCAGTGAGCACGAAGAAGGGTCTCCTCTGTAGGTAGCTCCGAATCCATCGAAACATTTCTCCACCAATTCTGATGTTCGCCAAGTCATCTAGGATGGCATCGTGCGTTACGTTGTCGTATGCACCTTTCACATCGAGGAACATTGCAACCGAGATGCGCTTGAGGTATTTCTGTTGTTGCATAGAGGTTACGAGGTCGATGACATTATCAATAGAAGAGCGGCCTTTTCGGAAACCAGCCATGGCCTCTGGGTATATAGCGTTCAAGGTACCACTCGAGGCGTGTCAGAACCATTCTTTCCATTATTTTCCCCACGCCGCTGGATAGCGCAATGGGTCGATATGATGCCAGATCAAGCGGCGACTTTCAAGGTATGAGGATTGGTACCAAGCGGCTCGATTTCCACCTTTCTAGAACGACGCCATCGTTCCTTGACTGCTTGTAGCATTTTAGTAGCTGTTCTCGGCCGCGTCTTCCAAGATGGCATAAAGCAGCGTATGTAATACCGTCCGGCCCAGGTGATAATGAATGTCTGCAGGTGGCTAGAGCTGCATCCAGTTCCTCGAGTGACAAAAGCCTATTCAGTTCAGAAACTCGTGCTACAGGAACATGTCCGAGAACTTCGTCACTCATGGTAACCACATTGCTGGCAATCCTCACGCAGAAATCTTCAGCAACGTCAACCTGCAGGCGGTTTTGATGGAGAGCCAATGTGCTGAATGGACGTTGTTGTGGAGTCGAGCCAAGGCCACGCACCGTCCTCCATATATGGGACATAGGCTTGCGAGGATCGAGTGATTCACAAAATTTCTTCCATCGCTGGTCCTCCAGCTTGTCCAGTCGACGTTGGATTTTCTTTTGTAGACGTCGAGCGTCTCTGAGGTCATGAATCGAATTAGTGCGCCTGTACCTCCTCTCCTCCCGCCTACTAATCGTTCGTAGTCGTTCAAGTTCTATATTAAATTCTGTACGCTTTGATGTGTACTTAAAGGCGCACGTAACCTTTTCCATCACATTTTTCATTACCTCCTCGAGGCCACACGCGATATCATCACATGTCTCTTCCACCTTTGCCTTGTACATTGTTACAATCAACTCTTCTGTTAGTTGATTAGGAGGAAGTTGCAAAACCTGTGATCTTCAGATACGTTGGAATATGATCACTGCCGTGAGTCTCATTATCGGTGAACCATCGCACTTGTTTGGTGAATTGACGTGACACCAATGCAAGATCCAAGCAACTGCTATATCTCGAACCACGCAAATACGTTGGACTGCGGTCATTCATAACGTTAAGTTCGTGGCGTGAGGCAAATTCAGCAAGTTTCCGGCCTCTGGAATCAATGTTTGTGCTTCCCCAAAGCAAGTGATGAGCATTGAAATCACCAATATCAATCCAAGGTCCAGGTGTAGCGGTCAAGATGTCATGTAGTCTTTCACCATCGAACTGACCAGATGGTGAGATTTATGTGCCGATAAGCGTGAAGGCTACCTTCTTCTTTGCAACGCGCAGGCATACGTATTGATTTCCGTTATGGTGTTGCAGCAAATGTGGAATGTATGTTAAATTTGTGCGGATATATATAATTACTTTGCTGGGCTCAATACAAGACGATGAAGTGAAGGCTTCGTAGCCAGAAAGCTTTATCGCTTTTGACAATTGTGGTTCACATATTAAGCATATAGGAAATCGGTTGCGGAGTACGTAATGTCGAAAACAAGAGATCCGTGATTTAGGTCTTCTGGCATTCCACATTAAAACTGTCGCACTACGTACTTCGTCTCGGAATGAAGGCAGTGAAGGAGCCATTTTGTCTATGTGAAGTTGGCAAGCA
This sequence comes from Rhipicephalus microplus, assembly GCF_013339725.1. Lineage (NCBI taxonomy): Eukaryota > Metazoa > Arthropoda > Arachnida > Ixodida > Ixodidae > Rhipicephalus > Rhipicephalus microplus. The sequence continues at coordinate 95,559,247 of NC_051170.1, read as the reverse complement.
CTGGACTCAGGGCATCCAATACTTGCACTGCGCATCGTGCTGTAGGCGTGTTCGTGTTGCCTATAAGCGTGCGAACGGCATTGATGAGAGACTTGATCATCGTCAAAATTTCTCGGTCATGCTCTGTCACCTCATCTTGGCGAGATGCAGAAAGTGGTGCTACCGGTGCACGTTACAGTTTTTCTACAGGGGTTATCCTTGATAGTGATGGTCATGGTTCTTCCAGAACCCTCTTTTTAGGGGCAGCATTCTCAGTGCACGTGTTCCTTCTTTCCGGTGGTGGTGGTGAAGCCGATTCAACGAAAGGAGGCTTTGCAGAAGACTTGATACTGTGGGCAGGCTTTCTAGATGAGCGTCTGCGACGAGAACGATGTCGCCTGACGACAGCAACCGCTTCTCGGCGAGTCGAACGGTCCCTCACAATTTTCTCCAAAACCGAAATCTCCTGCCTTATTTTCGGACACTCTTTTGATGTGGCGTCGTGGGGCCCTTGGCAATTCGGGCAATTATAGGAACTAGCCTTACAGTTGTCGGCAGAGTGTGGTGCACCACAACGAGAACATGTTGTAGGGTTTCCACAGACGGCGCTCACATGACCAAATTTCTGACATTTTCGGCACTGAAGCGGCTTATGGACAAATGGCCGCACAGCATGTCGGAAATGACCGAACATAACATGTTTCGGCAGGCAATCAATCTTAAAGTCTATCTTCACACATCTCGACTTTCTTAGACGGCACACCTGGAATATTTGGGGCCCATCATTAGCAGGCTTATTAAGAATCGGCAGATCTTAGTTCAGGATAGTCACATCGATGTCACATATGACGCCTGTAGTTGCCTGATTTCCTAGCGGAATGATAGTGCGAACATTCATGCCGCCAAGGACGATAACTTTGCTCAGTGAATCTAACGCTGACGCTTGAGCGACGTCCACTGCTACATTTTTCCAGGGATTCACTCTGATATCCTTAATACTGTTCGACAACAGTGCCTCGAGCTCTGAAGATACAGCTTGCCTGTTCAGTAGTCTCATGTTGATGGATGGTTGCGTAGGCAAGAATAGGACGGTGTACCTCGGCGGGTTTTGCGGGGCCCTCCCAGCAGATGCGTCCATGCATGCCTTGAGCATCCTCCGCTTTGCTTTCTGGCTCATGAATGTGACGTATTCGTCGTCGGAGCTGTCGACGCTCTCGGCAGTGTTGATGAGGGTAGCCTTGCTGTCACTGGAAAGGCAGTTTCGCTTCCTTGAGGCTGCCGGCGCTGTCGCCGGCAACTCGGGTGGGCATGAAGATGAGTCCCCTTCCATCGCCGCCGTATGTTCTCCGTATAACTGCAAAAATAAGTGAAAAGTCTGAAGATGAAGGGCAAACACTCAGCTACAGCAACACTTCGTCTTCGTCTTCTCTTATGGCACAGACATCAGAAAAAACTATCTGGGAACCATATCGCGATGCCCCTATATTAATTGTATTCGTTGTGATTGGCCCTCTTTGCAATAATGTGTTGCACTACTATGTCGCAGTTCGTGACAAAGGTCGAGGCTAATCCAGACCGGCCTTGGTAAGTATAAGAAGCACCTATATGCCACATGTAAAAGTTGTTAAGACAAGCTGGTTATATGCGTGTGACTTTTCTGTACATTTCATGTACATTTCGTACATGAAAAAAAGGATAATAGACATCTGTAATCTACTGAAGTTATTTGCAAGGAAGACTTAGGGAATGTCACCCAGTGCAAAGCTACAGCTGTACAGGGTACTTTTCCTCGGTTTCCTGCGGTACAGCTTACGGGCGTTGACCAATGCAAGGAAAACAGGCCTACAAACGTTACAGAGTGTTCAGTCCCAGGTATACTCCGGATTTGCCTCGGCTTGCCTCGTAGTACATCGACAATGACTTCTATAGCTATCGCCGGTGACCACCTCATCACGACACATAATGACGTTGAGACACTCAGGACACATATAACGCATATTTCTCGGACAACCTGCTACCACCTCAAGTTAGACCGGCCACCTGATGGTGACTTGTCTGATTTTTTTGCATTTTTAGATGTTTTCTTAACATTTGTAAATCAACATCAATACACTGTTATATTGGGTGGTGATTTCAATATTGACATGGGGCATGAAAGCACGAGAAAGTGTGACTTTGAAACTATTATTGCATGCAACGGTTGCGAAAACATTATAAATAGATCCACTAGAATCAGTCTGTCTTCGGAGACCACCATAGACTTATTTATCACAAACTGTGATCTGTCGTGTGTTACCTGTGCTGTCCTTACGTATCCTATTAGTGATCACATGGCGATATGTTGTTCTGTAAAAACAGCTGTACCTACGTTAATTCAGAATGACATTCCTTATAGTTATCAGCATGTCTCGCCAGCTGCTTTAGATGCTTTCCGTTTAGAGATTGGCACTTTGCATTGGGACAATGTTTTTTACTCAAGTGATGCAAACTCAGCCTATGACGCTTTTTTAGAATCGTTTATTTGTATATACAAAAAAAACTTCCCTTATAAACAGCGGAAAAAACGTAAAGGTTGTCGGAAACCTTGGATGACACGTGAAGTCTTACGTAAAATAGACAGAAAAAACAGATTATTCCGGAAATTCATACGTACGCGCGACGAGGCGGACCTAATTGCTTTCAAGCAGTTCCGAAATGCCTTAAGTAAAGAAATGAAGAAATCAAAGGAGCTGTATCATATACAAGCATTTACTGTGTGTTCAAAACGAGCAGATGTTTTATGGAATAGAATAAACTCTTTGATGGGCCGAAATCCGAAAACAGAAGAAATTAAGGAGGTACTCCATGACGGAAACTTGGTCAGTGGAGAGGCTATGGTCAATGTTTTTAATGATTACTTCGTTTACAGAGACTTTAGCGACAGATCAACCGCTACTTGCCGAACTCTGGGTCCAGAAATTGCAAACACGTTTTTCTTAGCAGGTACTATCGAACCAGAAGTCCGCACAGTATTTCTGGGCTTAAAAAACAGTCGCAGCTGCGACGCTGATGGCATACAAATAAAACCAGTGAAATATGTTATCGATCAGATCAGTCCAGCACTAACACACATATTCAATCTCTGTATTTCGACAGGGGTTTTTCCTTCGAAAATGCAAACGGCACGCGTAATAGCTCTCTACAAAAAGGGGAACAAGCATAAAGTTGCAAATTATCGACCGATATCTATTCTCCCCGTATTTTCTAAAGGTTTCGAAAAAATTATTTTTAGTCGCTTATCCTGTTTTTGCACCAAATATGTCCTAACAAAATCACAATATGGCTTCCAAAAACATAAGTCTACAGAACTCGCCCTACTGGATCAAAAAGAATATATTCTACAACAATTTGAACAAAAAAATAAAGTGGTCGGAATTTTTGTGGATTTCACACAAGCATTTGACTACATTCACCACGGCATTTTATTTGAAAAATTAAACCATTATGGCATTCGCGGGCTCTCACTCATGTTACTTAAAAGCTATCTGGCGCATAGATGTCAATTTGTTTCGATAAATGATTTAGTATCAGATAAGAAAAATATAACTTCAGGGGTACCACAAGGGAGCATTCTTGGCCCTTTATTATTCACTTTATATATTAATGACATAGTCCATATCTCCCCAGAAGTTAAGTTTATTATCTATGCAGATGACACGAGTATATTTGTCACCTCATCATCAGATGTTATTCTTTCTAATAAAGCTAATGACGTCTTACAGAAGTTAGACAACTGGACAAGTAACAATAAGTTAAAAATAAATGCAACTAAAACAAAAGCGGTAGTTTTTCATTCGAAAGGTCAACAAGTGACTTTGAAGAATAATATTGTATTTAGAGGCTCAGATATAGAAATAGTGAAGTCAGTGAAAGTACTTGGGGTACATTTCTCCAGTTCTTTGCAATGGGATGACCACGTAAATAATATTCAAATAAAATTAGGCCGGATAACTGGAATACTCAGCCGTATCCGGTACCTCATCCCCAATTCGGTGAAGTTATTGATATACAAATCGCTGTTTAGTTCTTATCTTAACTATTGCTATTTGGTTTGTGGAACAACTATAGAAACAAACTTAACAAAATTACTGAGAATACAGAAGAAAATACTGAGGCTGATAGACAACGCTACAGCTCTAGCACCTAGTGACCCACTGTTTAAAAAATATAAGATAATCAAAGTGAATGACCTATATCAATACAGACTACTACGAGAGTACTGCCTTAGCTGCAAACGCGCAAACTTTTTGTTTACGGAAATGGCGAATCTTTGCTTAAAGGAAAAGGCGTATGTAACAAGAAATACAGAAATGTGGAACGTTCCGTACTTTCGCACTAATTATGGTTTTCAGATGCTTCGATGTACTCTACCGCGAATTCTGAATACTTATATTAGCAAAGGTATAGATGTGTCTCATTTAAGTGTCGCAGAATTAGCGGCTCTTTTTGTTCTATAAACTATGTAGCAAACTATGTTATATGTTCTATAAACTATGTATTTATTCAGGTGCAGAAGATTGCTGCAAGTTTCTTTGTTGTGTAAGCTATGTATCAACTACGTTTTCAGGTTTCCTTCCTTTGTGGCATGATCTTTACGTAAAACAATGTGAAAGTGTATGATATTGTGATGTCCTTCATCTGCTGCCATTGTTCACAAAGGGGGCGGAGGATCCCTCAAGCCGTCATTACGGCTTTTCCCTCCGCCTCCTGTTACACTGTACTGTGACGAAGCAAATAAAGCAATCAATCAAACTCCTTACCAGCAGACAGACCACGTTCGTCCTTTTGTGGTAACCACGTATCTCGACTCTGCGAACGTGATTCACACCCGGCGCCAGGCCTTCGGCTCCTCCTTGGTGCCTGCCTCAGGCTAACATCAGGCTAACTAACCTGACATCCAGGCAGATATGTTGTCACCTGCTCTTAGGCAGGTTGCTCTGCTCTTGTTATACGAGACGTATCAAGGCTGTATACACGTATACCCCAACGGCTATGTTTTACTGAGGAGTTCAACGGCATCATTTGTTACACCAATATAAGACACAACAAGCAAATTCATGACCTCCGACCTTATGACATCAGCAGGAGCGCAGCTCACAGCTCTTCGTGCCGCATTGCAATTCATCAGCGACCAACAGCCCCCAAAACGGACAATTTTCAGTGACTCAAAGACGGCAATGCAATCCCTTTTATCACGTTTACGCCGCGGCCCGTACGAACAACTGGTATTCAATATTGCAGAAAATCGTCACCATTACATTGATGAACGACATGTAATAGCCTTTTGGTGGCTTCTAAGTCATTTTGGAATGATTGGTGATGAACGGGCTGATCGAGCTGCCTTTTCTTTTCATACCGAAAGCGATCGAATATCGATTCCGCTTTTCAGAAGTGTCGCTACACGGAAACTCTGCATGTTTGCTCGCAAGCGCACTGCGTCGCAACAGAACGAGTCACATTTCACCCGTGCACGATTATGTAGCTTATACCCAACCCTCAGTCTTCTAATTCTTCCAGAACTTCGCCGACGAGACGCTACACTGTTGTGCAGATTATGGTTGGGTGCCGCATTTACCAATGCGTACGCGTTCCGCATAGCAATGGCCGACACTGCTGCTTTCAACCATCGCGGCTGTGACGAAACAACTTGGCACATTCTGTGTCAATGCCCACAATACTGCTCGTAGATACAATCACTCTGCAATGCACTAGATGGACTAGACAACCAGACTCTTTCGGAAGAAAGAATCCTACGCTACCCTCAGGACTTTATGTCGCAGAAGAAGGCTGCGAAGGCGCTCCTGGGCTCCTTGCGTTCAACCGGCCTGTCCAAACGACTATGATCGGAACGCCCTGCATTTGTGTGTATGTGAATTTTTTTATAATATAATTCATATTTCTTTATCTCTATTTTCTTTCCGGCACTTATTTACTCACGCCTGTACAGGGCAGCAAACCAGTTCTTCTAGATTAACCTCCCCGTCTCTTCTTTTTATTTATTTCTCTCTCTTCTCGGGTGCTCTTTATCGTTTTTGGCTCAACGTCACCACCATTGCTATTGTGAGTGTGCATCAATGCTTACTGCCCACCATGGAACGAGTTTGTTTAACACTCATGTACTTCCCCAAGCCATGGGGCATCGTCTCTGTGGTTTCAGCCTCTCTTACTCAAATGTGACACCTTTCTCTCGTATTTTTTTCTTAACCATTAGGTCAACTAGCGTGTCTCTTACCAAATGATACTTTTGTCGTCGTCTAAGGATTCACGGACGCGGACATAAAAACGCCAGGACGTGTTTTTGCCCACACGATAATAAGCAATATATTAGCTGTAAAAAATAATAGAACGATTACGATATTCCTAAATTTACAATGCTAGCTAAGCAGAAATTTTACCTCGGCGTAATTACCTGTCTGCTCAGGCAACTGGTTGAGACGCAGCGGCAGAAGAAGTTGCGCTTTCACGTGCTTTGCCACTAAGTGTTTGGGAAAAATGGTGTGAACCCGAAAGCACGCGGATCAGGAGGAAACCGTTTTGTTTTTGAATGTAAGTGAGACCAGCATGACACATCGTAGAACAGGCGAGTACTGTGGTCTTTGTTCCAGATGGCGTGAATTATTAGGCCCGTCTTAAACTACCCTCTTCTTTCTCTTATATTAGGCTGCTCCACGCTCCCTAATCGGATGCATAACTGAGCAGTATTTTCATATATTACTACGTAATTAATCCACACACTTGTTCTGCATTCTGGTATAACCCGCAACGTAGTTGTCTTGTGGCATCTTGTGGCATCTGTACTCATTTCTAGCATGCTTGGCTGTATTTGTGCAGTTACCACTCTTCAGCCTTCTGGAGTTAGATAGGTTAGCAATATTATGCGGACGCAACGAGTAAAACTGCGTGTCTCTCTGTCCATCAAGCTGTCACATGAGATGCACTTCGGAAAAAAGAAGAGACAGGTTTGACGTAAGGCCAACTAATGATTGCGATACCAACAAATGCCGTGATGGCCAGAAGATAACTGATTCAGCATCAGTACTGGTGTATGGATGCGTAATCAATTCACGCGAGCAAGGCGATCTTCGTGCTGCTTATCGCCTCAACGATAACTAAACGGGAAGAACACAACACGAACAATGGCGTGCGCGTGCATCTGTTTCTTGTAAAGATATTGCCCGTGCAAGCAAGCCGTTCAATCATACCCACTGGATGCCAGAACGTTGCAGTACCCTTGTTGGCCCTAATTCCCACATGAAGGGCCGTTGGCCCAGCGCCAAACGGCCGGCATATTTCCGTGGTCCCCACTTGCACTCGCACGCTTTTAGCCGCACATGTAACGCATGAACGACAGTGTAGGCTGATGCGAACAGTTTTGACTCTATCTGGAGCCTCACGGCTAAGGCGATGGCAAAGAGGCGCCTTGATGGGCCACATAGCCTCAATTGAAATATCAGAAATTCATAAAAAGTAATAAACGTCTCATTGGTGCTCTCTTTTAAACCTGGGGCACACTCGGAAACAGTCTCGCCTGCTTGGCTGAACGCCAACTGTTTGTCTCGTCTTTCATGGTATTTAATTGAAAGAAAAATCTCACTTGTACGTAAGGGTTGAAAACACACTGATAACTAAAAGGCAGCTTCGCACTAGTATTACAAAGCCTGAAGAAAGAGAAGAGCTGGGCAGCCTTCCTTGTCTTCGATTTTTTCTCCCTCTCTGTTTTTTACAGTTGTTTCTCTCTTCACATTTAAATATTTCGAATCTTATTTCTATGATTTTAATTTTCTTCTCTTTCTTTCTATTTCTTGCTTGCTTCCTCGTTTTTTTTTTGTATCTTAAAGTGCCTTTTCTCCCTTGCGTCAAGTGAGGACAACACACGACAGCAAATGTGGTTATGCTGTGCGTGCTTTTTTTTGGGGGGGGGGGGGAAGGGGGGGCTGCGTTGTACTAAAATACGATGACAGCCAAACTTATTACGTGTCCATTCTGCCCCTCTGGTGAATCAATCACATATACAAAGCTGACTCCTGCTCTAGACAGCGTTAAATATCCATAAATAGTGGAGCTGCGGTTCACCTGTGTTTATTCCGACTTCATGCGACTTTTATGATCTGGTGTGGGCGTTTGTGGTTAGAATATTTGTAAAGTATAGACACACACGAAATATCCTGTGCAAGCCCGTGCCACATGAGCGCCTGCAGCCGCGCTTTCCCCATTTACCTTTGTCGATAATTCGTCCGCGACCGAAGCAGTTGAGTCATTTAAAGAAGTACCTCAAAACCAGAACATTGCACAGATGATTACCTTTTGTTAAGTCTAGTCCTACAATAAGTATACGGTCGTAGATATTCTAACACCTATAGGTGTTACTCGCTAAAATTGGGTAAATAGGACTACTCATTAATGTTGCTAGGAAGCGCAGCCACTATTATTACAAAGAACACACAACACAAGTGCTTGTGTTGTGTGTTCTTTGTAATAGTGGCTGCGCTTCCTAGCAAGATGGATCCTTACCAACTGGCCCGATACAATTGTTTACTCATTAATGGTCCACTAAAAATCAAGAAGGCAAAGAAGGCAACAGCTACGCCAACAAATGGCTGCGAAGCAATCACGGTGAGCCGAAGACCCCGAGTAAGCCTGGGGCACAGCGGCGTAAGCCAACAACGGTAGCGAGAAGACTCAGAAGCAATGTGAGGCCACGTGAACGACAGAGTGTGCGTAATCTACGAGAGGTTTGAGTGCTTGATGTCAGCGTGAGTTCCGGCCCTCTGGTGTTTGAACATCCGTGTCGTCACAATTACTGTCTGCGGTTTATCGCAAACTATTTTGCAGTGAGAATGAACGAAAGAAACAAGGTAGCATAACCTATAGCTCAACCTCAGCAACGACTTGAAAGAAACCTTGAAACCAGTGGTTACACCTAGCTAAGCCATATGCAAAACATTGAAGTAAGCAGATTATTCTTCAGAACCGTTAAGTTTCTCTGCTTCAATCCTTGTGGTAATTAGCGCATTATTCACCCTTTTTTGGTCACTTTTATAGAACAGAATGCGTATAGAATGCAATATTATAAAGCTACATTACATTGTGTAATTCATAAACCTACTGAAAGTGGCGGCTGCATATGCACCCGAAGAACACACTACTGCGGGCTAAAGATAAATGAAGAAATCACAGCTATTTGAAGCCTGAAATAGTGCCTGACAAAGCGTGATAAAGCAACACTGACGAAGTGTTTTGATAAAAGCCACTAGAGAAGTATGTAGAAAGAGAAACGAGATGACAAAGTCAACAGCGGCCGCGGGAACTCTTCGAAAGCGTTTTATTCCCGCCGCTAATGCAGTGGCGTGGTAATACGCAATAAACGCTTCGTCGACCTCGCCCAAAGTGCACCCCTGGGAAAATCAGTGCGAGGTCACGAATGGGATAGAGCACCGCCCACGATGCCTCTTCCAAGACGCCGACGTGTCGAGGGTGCTGCCTTTACGGGCGCGTGTTTCGTTTGTTTGCGAAAGCCACGTCGCATCTAGAGAAATGGGCTGGTTACGCTCCTTGCACTGGGAGGATCGCAACCGGCAGGCGGGAGCGGGCGAAGTCTCTCTCGGGGCAACAAGAGTGCCACAGGTTCGGGGCATGCTTATTCTCTCGGAATGGTTGATTACGACGTGATTCACTTTCTTTCTTTCTTTTTTTTTTTGGAGAAGGGCTTGCCGTTCACGTTGCAGCATTTTATCCTCTGTTACTGTTTGTATGTTTCAATCGATGATTCTTTTCATATTTCATACCGGGATCAATTTTACATAACCTAGAGTTTTTCGCACCATTTTCGAACGAGGTCTTTATAGACAGTTGACAGCTCAGCTTATTAGTTAGACATCGTTCATCGCTCGTCGATAGAGGTAGCAGTGATATATTATTTTCCTTATTTGCTGCATGTGCGATGTGATAAGCTATGTCATTTCCTATGATTTCACGGTTGCTTGGCGCCTACTGGAACATTATTTTGTGGTTTAAATATTATGCTATAGCGTCCGTCCTCTGTATTTTATATTCGAACCCACTAGCTTTAATGCGCAAGCTGATTCCTTTTAAAGAAACTAATGAGGACTGTGATTCAATGATAATTACCCATCGAATTGGACCTGGCTGTAAACATATGAAGCGTAAAGCATAGAATATTGCAGAAGTCTCTGGCATTGTGGATGTTGTGAAATGGCTTAGCCTAAAAGCTTTTCTCACTTGCTATACAAGTACAAAGAATACCGACGTAGAGCTTTGGTTCAAACATGATTCGTCAGTGTACACATGAGTAAAGTCTTCATAATTGGTATTAAGATGTGTAAACTTTAGTTGCTTTATTGCAATTATGGGCATATTGTTCTTACAAGTTAATCCCGGAGTCGAAGTTGTAATATCTGAGATAGAGAGTCGCCATGGTGGGTGAGAACCACATGGAGGCCAATTTTCGTGTGTAGGCAGTGAACTCTTGAATTCTATTACAGCTTTATATATTTTCGCAGCTGATCTCTCCTGAATATATCGGTACAGGGGATGATTAGCGCGTTCAGTTGCCAACCAAAGATGATGCCGATAAGTTTCCGTATACCTGATAGCATGGAAAGTCGGTTGATGAGACTCCGCGATCACTAAGGCACTGGCTTGCGGTACACCAAGACATATACGAAGGCTTCTGGCCAACAATTTTGGAATGTTCACCTCTAAGTTACGGTATATCCTATGTAAAACCGGGGCAGAGTAAGCTATTCTTTGTCAAATGATTGCTGAATGACCACGCAATAAAGAAGAACATGAACTACCCCATCTCACTCCGGTCAGTCGACGTTATATATTGATCAAGGAGGGGACTTTTTCCTCCGATGATTTTATCTGTGGAGCCCAAGACAGACCTCTGTGTAAAATAGCTCCTAGAAATTTGTGTTGTTGCACAAGTTGTAAGCGCTGAGAGTCTATCTGAAGCTTAAATTTCTTAAGGCATTTCTTTGTGAATGAAAGTACAGCTGTTTTCTCAAGAGAAAGAGTCATGCATTAGCTCATAAAAAAGTCAATAATTATTGTCAGGCCATCTTGAAGTTTTTTCTGAACTGCTTGAATACTCGTGTCTGACGCCTAAAGTCACATATTATCTGTATTTAGTGAATATTTCAAACTAGTAAGTAAGACATGGGATAATTCAACCATAACGCAATAAATAAAAATGGGATTGGTATGGTACTCTGTGGAACTCCTTGAGTAAATTCATGCTCTCTAGTTTTGCCATCAGTTGCGTCAATGAAAATTTTTCCTGTCTTTTAAGAATTCTTCAATCTATCTTAGCGTTCTGCTAACTATTCCCAACGGAATTAAACCGTGTAGTACATGAGCGTGGCTGGTTGTGTCGAATACTCGCTTTATATCTAGAAATAATGCATCGACGATTCTTCCACAGCTTCTCTCATGATCTACACTAGTTACAATGTCTAGAATGCCATCCTTGATGAAGCGGCGTTTACGAGAGCCTGCCATATTTTCTGGAAGCACGTTCGTACATTCCACCCACCACTGGAGTCTAGCGTCGATCATTTTTTCTATACGTCTACAAAGACAGCTACTCAGGCTGACAGGACGGGAAGAATCTATGGATAAAGTTGTTTGCCGGGTTTGCGAGTTCCAACCACTCTTGAAACTTTCCAGGAGAATAGAAGCCACCCTCTTGTCCATGCATCATTAAATATCTTCCAAAAAGTATTCGTGGCCACAGGACCTAGGTTTTCTAATGCCCGCGTGTGTTATCTCATCAGGACCAGCTGCAGTCCTCTAACGCACGCCGCAAGTGTGTTGTTTAATTATTCAAATGAAAACGGATGATCTAGGTAATCATGGTTTCTATTGAGAGAAAAAGTAACCAATGCTTTCATATTCCCATCAGACCTAATGTATTCAGGCGTGTGCCCAGCTGCACCTGGTCGTGTAATATGCGGACAAAATTCGTCCGCAACGGTCGTTTCCGATACATTATTCAATAAAGCTAAGGCTCTAAATGGTTGTTGATGTGTTACTGTCCCACTTAAAGAGCGTAGAACGTTCCATAATTTTGACTCGGGTGTGTGTGAAGTTAGCGAATTGCAGCATTCCCGCCAGCGCTCTGTGCCTAAGGTCTATCCAGTTTTCAGCTTATGCGGTCATGGGTTTTTTGACAGTAACGGTAATCTTCAAGTAGACCTGTACGTCTGTATTTTCTTTCAGCTCTGCGGCGAATGGTCCTAAGTCTTTCGTATTCAGCGTCTACTACAGCGTAACTTTTGGAAATTTTAACGATATTGGAACACTGGTTTAATTTGTTTTCTATGAGTGATACCTAGCTGTCAGTGTCAGTAGCAGTATCAGTATTGTGTGACATATGATAAGAAAAGGCTTGCCGGTTAGTTATCTTTGATGAGGGCCTATATTTAGAAAAGCGTAGTTTTCTATGCTATATTAGGATAGGTAAATGATCACTACATCTTGCTTCAGTGTCCGTTCGCCATGAAGCCCCAGATGCAATATCATGATAGAAAACCGTGAGGTCTAGGTAACTCGACTAATTTTAACCGCGTAGGAACGTCACTGAACCGTCAGTTAACAAGCACAATGAACTATCCTGAACTGCTTTTCGTAGGCTTCTTTCCACGCAAAAATCGTAGGAGGCACTTCCCACATGCCATTGTGAGCATATTAAATCTCAGCAATATATCACAGCTTTAGTATACGTCTGAAAAGTGCTGTCAATGCATAAAGCGAGATATTTGTGGAAGGCTGGAGATAAATGGTGACTATTGTTGTATTTACTCGACAAAATCTAACCTCAAAAGCTACATATTGTGGATAATTCGATGACGTAGCATTTAACTGTACTGATGGGAGATCTTTTCTCACACATATCATCGCTCTAGTTGGTCCTGTAGATCTAGATGACCTATACACAACGTAGCTCGCTAACCGATAAGTTGTATTTACCCCGGCCTCTTTAATGCATAACACTGGAAAGGTGCTCTGGGCCACAAATTTTCTGAAGTCTCCACACTGAGGGCGAATACTATTTGCATTCTACTGGTAGATCGCGACATTTTGATAACAATTATTCATGTATTGCCTGCGCATTGACAGTTGTGGCTAAATGTAACACTGCCTGTTCCACCGACAAGATGGCTTCGACCTCAGGAATGTTGTTAGCTTGTGGGATCGCGGATAGTACGACCTTTGAGCCGAGAATAACATTGGTATGACAAGATGAGCTATCGACACAGAAGAGTTTTCTGGTTGTGTTACACTTACTGGACGTGATGTGCTCGTGCTTTCTCAGATGTTAACCACTCGTTACTTTTCTCTTGAGGTTCCTCCTGAAAATCTTGGCGAGCTTCCTGCTGGCTTGTTGATGTCCCCGCACTTTTCTCTTGCTTTCGTTGTGCCCTTGCAGCTTGCGCGTACGTCATTACAGGGTCTTAGCGTTTAGGTGCTTGCTGTCGAGGAGGCCGGGCAGGCTTCATGGTGTTCATGTTTGGCTCAGCCACGCCATGCTTTTGCGTGTGACCATAGGTATTGTAATGTTGATATTGAAAAGAAGCCGCCTTGTTATGCGGGCATCCAGACAACGAAGCAACACGGGGCTCATTGCAATCGGCACACTTTAGTTATCGGCACACTCGTGTTATCTATTCCCAGTCCTTGTGATGATGGTCTTCAGGGCACATTTTACAGCGTCTTGTTCCTCGGAAGTTTTTCGCCAAATGTCCCAACCTCTGACAATTATAGCAGCGTCTTGCTGGGCCCAGATATTCATCAGCTTGATGGTTGGTGAACTTAAAAACACTTTCTCGGGAAGAGGTCTGTGATATCTGAATTGTAAAGTCACAAGTCTCAGTGGGTACGATGCTACAGTGCCATCTTCTTGTCGTATGTACCGGGTTCGCGTCTAGCCGATGTTACTCCTGCCTCTCCTAAATATTCTGTAGGTTGTTCTTCTTTGTACTCTAGAGACGCATGTTTGATTTTGCCTACATTTCGCATGTATGACTCCGAAATGAATGGCTTCACCAGCAAGTCGGCCACCTGCGCACTCGACTACAAGCTTTTGGCTGAAGCAAGAGAGCTCACGGTGACTGAGAAACTTCCACCTTTGTTCACTCGAAAAGAACGCACTTATCTTTTTCTAGCGCAACAATTTCTGAGGCTACAACGTTTCGGGTGACTTCACAGAACGATTTAGTTTCGTCATTTGATCAGAATACCTGAGCAATTCACTCAAATCCTCTCTTTTTATATGTCACTTAAGTGAAAGTATCTGCTACCACATCAAAATCAATATCTCCATTAATAAAGGAGTAGGTCGATGACCCCTCCTGCATGTTGTCCGCCTGGTCTTCCACTGTCACCTTTTTCTTGAAGCTTACTTCCTTCGACATGTCCTCAGCTTTTCTAATCGCCTCGAAACGAGTGTTGGTGACTTGATGTAAGAAACCCTGGCATAACCAGGTTGACTCACATGCTGGTCGGTTCCGAGGCCTCGCTGTGGTAAAGGTGGCACTTGCCACGCTTGCACATCCTGGCTGGCTCCGCCCGCCACGGGGACGGTGAAACGTCGGTGCTCAGTACCATAACACCATCTCGTGCTATTGGGGGTCACAGCTGATGTTGTTCAGAACGCTGTAAAAAGCTTTTCACGACTGGCAAAACCTAATTTGCGGAAGTACAGAAAGCAAAGAACGTTCTTTCATCACTTTGTCGTCGTCTTGTCGCCGATGACTTGGAGCTACGAGTAGTTTCTGTCGTATGAGTTGAGATGGCGCTACTGTATGGGGCGGGGGATTTTCGCGAGATGCTCATTCTGAAATTCGCGCGCAAAACAACATCTTCCTGAAAGCTTTGTACGAATGAAATTTTACGATATAAGAACGCGTTGCCCTGTGCCTGTGAGCCTTGCCAGTGCATTTGTTTTGCTGATTTGCGCTTTGTGGTTTAGTCCACGTATACCTTGGTGCTGCATATGACTCCAAGTACACTTCAGTGGCCTTCGAGGTATAATACAAGTCGATTGATTGATCGATATGGGGGGTTAACGTCCCAAAACCACCATATGGTTATGTGAGACGCTGAGTTTGAGGGCTGCAGAAATTTTGACCACCTGAGGTCCTTGAACGTGCACTTAAATCTGTGCACACACGCCTACAGCATTTTCGCCTCCAACAAAAACGATTTACAAGTCGTGGTATCGGACATGTACAGAGCGTTTGTCACCCTTGAATGGTCCGTGTGAGCTCGAGTGCTTGGAGAAGTAGCAATAGGAAATTCCGAAAACTTACGAAGCCTTGCAGCCTACTGACCTTGTGATCACGACACATTTCCTGGAAATTTCTGCCACATATCTGACAAAGTACAAGAAAGACATCCTGTTGCACCCACCTGCGCTCTTTCCGGAGTTCGGATGCTGTGCTGCGATTTTACTGGACCGCCCAAAATACCTGGCCCTGCTGCGAAAAGCCAGGAAAGCTCTGCGAAAACGGCTGGTTCTAATGCCGACGCCTCGGAAGCGACGAGGGTAAAAAAAGTTCAATTGCGTCTGAAGTGCTTGACACGACCACTGGAAGTACGTCAAAATCATTGCACGTGGATACGGAGACTGTACAGCGTGGCGATGATGAAGGAACAGGCAGGCATGAAAAATTCAGTGCTTCGAATTCAGCGACGAGCCTCTCCCACGTGAAGAAGAAGATTCTCAACAGGACACTAATAGTGTGGGCCTATGAACTGCCGACTGAGTTCCTCATCAAAATGCCGAAAGTAATTTCTTGTTTTAAATTCACAGGCCACATTTTTGAGATGCGTCATTTATACCTATTTGGACCAAGAAAAATTAAATTTTGTAAATAACCAGTGAACAGAAACCATTGTACTTACAATTTCTGTGATGAAGCTGCGTTTTTTTTACGTTCACTATAACCTCGTGATTCTAATAAGTTCACCATGCTCGATGTCGTCAAGCGAGATTTTTAGTTTTTATATGTCTCTAGCTTTTTTGTCGTCACTGCCTTGCAACATTGCAGGTGCACTTTCTTTCTCAGTACTTACGACACAACATTATTTATAGAGCGAATGCATTAAACAGCCTTAAGTGCATTATCAAATTCGAAATATGATTCTCGGCGTCCCGCATCGGCAGCGTGAGGGGACGAGCTGCACAAAATATACTGGTATCGGTAGGGCTGCTCTCTTTCACTGTCTAATATGCACTGGAACTTCACGCAACTCAACAAAGTAGCGCAAAGTATAGGCTCGTAGCACTCGTACGACAGTCCGAACATGATTGTGGTACGGGTTAACCCAGGGTCGACCTTCTAGACTCAACGAAGTCCTTCTCATCATATCATTCTGCGCACACTGCCAGAGGCCGAAATGAAGTCATCTGCTTGACGCCAACAGTAATACTGGCAGGGGTAGCGTGTCGATTAAGTGTCCTCTTAAAACGCTGAGTACGTTTTCGTGATACATTAGTTGAAAGTTTTCCTGACGAAGTTTTTCATTCATTTTGCTAAGCAACGAGAACACGACAGCGACATCCTCGCCCACACACATGCACATACAAGCGCGCACACACGCATGCACACATGCACTCACATACACACAAGAACACACGCACGCAGAGTATCGTTTCCTAATAGCTAGCGTGCCTTTACCTTCGAGCTGCTATCCTTATTGGAAACAGCTCAATTTTTTTTCTCACTGACAATGCTGCTTTTTTGTTCTGGAGAAAAGGTGTCGACGCTGACTCTGCCGACACCACCGACACTAAAATATGAGACAACCGAGCTCTTTAATGCTGTCGCGTCAAAATCTGACCCCTCTCCAGCCCAACATTTGCTGCTATCGGAGCATATATATGACAAAAAAATTGTTGTTAATAAGAGAGAGAGAATAAAATGAGGGAAAGACAGGGAGGTTAACCAGAAAATGGAGCATCCGGTTTGCTACCTTGCACAAGGGGAAGGGGTAATCGGGAAGAAAGATTGGAAAGAAAGCGAAGAGGGATTTGGATGTGCGCAAAAAAAAGGGGAGGGGGGAGCTGGGGTGCTACAGTCTATACAATAGACCGCTGCCAAGCAAAAAGTCCAGTAAGGCCTTCATTGATTTTCTGGGAGCACACAAATCATGTCGTCTTTCCAGCACTGATTGTTCAAACAAAGGTCTGTCGTCAAGGCGAGCTAACGCAGCAGCTAGTTGCCGTCTTTGCACGCTGTAACGAGGGCAGTGACAGAAAACGTGCTCTATAGTTTCATCGCTGCCGCAATGACCGCAAACAACACTGTCTTCCATGCCGATTCGGAAGGCGAAAGCTTTGATGAAGGTGACACCAAGCCATAGTCGGCAAAGCACCATTGTGTCGAGTCGAGAGAGTCCAGACGGAGGCCGGAGTCGACGAGACGTTTCCAGTCTGTGCAGCTGCGTGTGCCGTAAGCACTCGGCGTTCCACATGGATTTTACTTCTGCATTAGCGATTTTTCGGATGGTCATTGCAGCATCAGTCCTTGAAAATGGTATAGATTCTTCTTCACCATCTTCGTGTGCTGATCGGGTAGCTGCATCGGCATGTTCGTTGGCCAATATGCCGCAGTGACTTGGAAGCCACTGAAACGTGATTCTGTGTCCTTCGTCGAAGAGGTGGTGAAGCAGCTCTCTAATTTCCAGCACTAATTCATGAAGTCCTCGGCATAAGGCGAATATCAAACACTGTAGTGCTGCCTTAGAGTCCGTGAACATGCTCCATTTCTTGGCTTCTTGGTGTTTAATGACTTGAATTGCGCTACGTAGAGCAGCAAGTTCCGCAGCTGTCGATGATGTCTGGTGGGATAAACGAAACTTCACCGTTGTCGCTGTTGCAGGAAAGATCACCGACCCTGCAGACCCATCCACTTTAGTAGAAGCGTCAATATATAGATTAGTATGTTCACTGTACTTCTCATATAGAGAAGAGAAAGCTGCTTTAGCGCTGGAGACGAGAGTCGGGCTTTTGACCCTATGTCTGCAACCGTAAGTTCAACATGTGCATAGGTCATAATCCATGGGGGAGTTGAAATCCTCGATGGAGTTGTATATCCCGTAGGAATGCGTGTGCGATATGACAAGACTGTCTGGCAAAATGAGGCACGAGGTCGGGCTTCTGGCAGTGAAGCTAGATGACGGGCAGGGGCACAAGTAAGATGCCTCGCGTGTACTCTGAGCACTTCCATCATGATATGCGTCTTTAGCGGGTAGTCATTAGCGATCTCGATTGTCTCAGCTGTTGATGAACATCGCGGTAGCCCCAAACAAACTCGCAGAGCCATAGCCTGGATGCTTTCGAGAGTCCGAATGTTGGTTCTACAGGTGTTGGTCAACACAGGCAAACTGTAGCGCAAATAGCCAAGAAAAAGCGTCTTGTACAATTGCATCATTGCATGTACTGAAGTCCCCCAGGTTTTTCCTCCGAGATACTTGAATAAGTTAGCAATTTCTGTCAGCCTCTTCTTCAAGTGGGCCACGTGTGGGCCACAGCAGAGGTCTCTATCAACGAATACGCCTAGAAATCTATGTGTCTTGACATATGGTATGACTTGGCCATCGATTGATATAGCGTACGGTCTCATTGGCTTTCGAATTGTTAATAAGCTGCGTAAAAAACGTAGAACATCTATTTCGTAACAACATAATCACAGTGAATTCATTTATCGGCAAACATGTACACATGTATATTGCCACGTTCCATTTCCCAAGTTTTTGTTATCGTCCCAAAACACCACACAATTCTCAGCGCAAACCGCGCCTGCAGTTTTTGAGAAGGTTCCGGACTGTAGTAGATCATTTCGATAAGATCACGCCCACTGTGCGAACGGTACAGATTGTTCTGGAACCTATGCCACCGCCAGTGATAACGCTAGAACATTCGGCGGCAAAAGTATAAATGCCGACGCGCTTCGCCGCTTGTCAGTTGTTGATCGAAGGCCAACGCTCTGTTCTTCGCTATCAGTCCGAGATTGCTATCTGTGCGAGACTGCTGCTGTAATTGGACTTTCCGTTTACCGGGCACAGGTTCGCCCAAATAAACAGTTAAATCCCAACACGAAGTCTCCTGTCTTCGGCCACGTCACGACCCCGTGACATCTGGTGGAGGTGCTGCTTCGTTCATGTACCGGACGCCCCCGTCAAGCCGTGAACCCAGCCCACGTCGCGGAGAAGACACCGACGCCAACCAGGAGCAGCGAACAAGCCGCCGACAGCAAGGGCTACCACCGGAGTACGGGCTTCTACAAGACAAGGCGCGGAAGACCAAGGCCATAACCGCGACTGCAGCAACAATGACAACCACAGCGTCCCAGCCAACGATGGTCATGCATCAACCCAGGGAACCACCAATTTTCCATGGGTCATCGTTCAAAGACCCGGAGTCCTGGCTAGAAACATACGACCGTGTGGCCGCCCTCAACCACTGAGACCATGACGAAAAGCTGCGTCGTGTGTTCTTCTATTTGAAAGACACCGCAAGGACCTGGCTCGAAAATCGCGAGTCCACGCTCCGAACGTGGGATGTTTTCTGCGGCGCATTCCTGCAAACGTTCGCGAGCGTCGCTCGCAAAGAGAGGGCCGCTGCTTTATTAGAGACCCGGGTTCAGCTACCAAATGAAAATGTCGCCATTTTCACCGAAGAAATGACCCGAATATTTTGTCACGCTGACCCAGACATGCCTGAAGAGAAAAAAGTTCGTTTCCTCATGCGAGGGGTGAAACAGGAACTCTTCGCGGGACTGATGAGAAACCCACCGAAAACCGTCCAAGAATTTGTAGCCGAAGCGACCACTATCGAAAAGACCCTGGACATGCGCACCAGACAGTACAATCGTCGCCTGACTGCATACTGCGCTGCTGCTCAAGCCAGTAACTCCGGAGACCTGCGTGAAACGATCCGAGCGATCGTGCGGGAAGAGCTGCGCAAGCTGTTGCCTTCGGCGCAGCCTCAAGTAGATTCGATCGCCGACATTGTGCGAGAAGAAGTTCGGCAATCGCTTCAAATTCTCCACGCACCGCTGCCCGAGCCGGAAGCTATGAGCTACGCCGCTGCACTGCGCCACAACGCTCCACCCCGTCCACGACAAAACGCCGCCCCATCGCACTTCCGTCGACAGACGCCACCGCCGCCACCACCCCACCGACGTCATACCGTTCGCCAGCGGCCCAGCGCAGTGCACCGAGGAAGACTGACGTCTGGCGCACCCCTGACCATCGCTTGCTCTGTTACCACTGCGGCGAGGCCGGACACACATACCACCGTTGCCAGTACCCACAGATGGGACTGCATGGCTTCGCCGTCAATGCACCACGTCCACAGCCAGGAGAACGACCACATGACATCGCCGACTACCTAACAGGAACTCGGTGAACACCACGAACCCCTTCGCGTTCGCCGTCGCCCAGCCGCCGCATGTCACCGCACCACCGGCAGTACTCTGGCCCAACGCGAGGCCGGTCTCTTAGCCCGTATCCGGGAAACTAAGGGCAGCAACCGATGGAGGTGCGGTTGCTGTGCGACGAACTACCGAAGATCCTCCGACGACGACGACGCCGCGACGGAGCTTTCCGAACACAACGCCAACCAGGCAAATTCCTGACGGCGAAAGCTCACTTACCGAAGGTGGCCTGACGACGCAACATGGAAGCAGCGGAACAAGCCGACGCAGCCGTGACCCGACGCCACGCCCTAACTGTAATGCGAGGCGGCGAACTAGCGACCTCGACGTTCTTATCGACGGCCACAGTGTGACCGCTCTCGTCGATACTGGAGCCGACTATTCTGTCATCAGTGGGTCGTTCCCCGCGAAGTTAAAGAAAATTAGGACAGCTTGGGAAGGCCCTGAAATCCGCACAGCCGGAGGTCATCTCGTAACGCCTGCAGGAATCTGCACAGCGAGAGTCACCATTAATGCCCGTATTTATCCTACAGATTTCGTAGTCCTACAGCGTTGCTCGAGAGATGTTATCCTTGGCATGGACTTCTTATGCCTCCATGGTGTAGTCATCAACCTAAAAACAAAGTCGATAACGTTATCCACAGAAGAAGCACGACCGCCGCGCACGGCGTCAGGACACCATGCCTTGAATGTGCTGGAAGAACAAGTCACCATTCCGCCTCGCTCAAGCGTCATTATTTCAGTCGGCGCTCCTAAATCACCTGACTTCGAAGGCGTCGTTGAAGGCAGTCAGCATCTGTTGGTCACCCGAAATATTTGCGTCGCAAGAGGAATTGCAGAGCTGCAGGGAGGCAAAGCAACGGTTATGCTCACGAATTTCAGCAATGAGTACAAACATGTGAACAAAGGAACAACAGTCGCATACATCGAAGAAATTGTCGAAGCCACCAGAGCTTTCGCCCTCGCCGATTCTGCGGAACCTTCTCAGAGGAACCAAGCCCCTCCCATAGCTTTCGACGTCAATCCCAGACTTCCGAACGATAAGCAAGAACAGCTCAAGGCCCTGCTCCTACAGTACGAATATTGCTTTTCGTCGTCATCGAAAATTTGGCACACCGCAATCACGAAACATCGCATCATAACCGAAGAAATTGCCAGACCACTCCGTCAGAGTCCGTACAGGGTTTCGACGCGAGAACGTGAGGCCATGAAGAGACAAATTGATGAAATGCGGCGGGATGACATTATCCAGCCGTACAAGAGTCCATGGGCATCCCCCGTGGTGTTAGTGAAGAAAAAGGATGGGACCCTACGTTTCTGCGTCGATTATCGCCGCCTGAACAAAACCACTAGAAAGGACGTGTATCCTCTCCCACGAATAGACGACGCACTTGATCGGCTCCATAACGCCAAGTACTTTTCGTCAATGGACCTCAAGACTGGCTATTAGCAAGTCGAAGTCGACGAAAGAGACCGAGAGAAGACGGCGTTTATAACACCGGACGGCCTCTTCGAGTTTAAGGTGATGCCCTTCGGCCTTTGCTCAGCGCCTGCAACTTTTCAACGCGTTATGGATACAGTACTGGCAGGATTGAAGTGGCAGACTTGCCTTGTGTACTTGGACGACGTCGTCGTGTTTTCCTCGAGTTTCGACGAGCATCTTCGGTGCCTTGAAGCTGTACTTCAAGCCATCAAGACTTCCGGACTCACACTGAAGCCAGAAAAGTGCAGATTTGCGTATGAGGAGCTCTTGTTTCTGGGGCACGTTATCAGCAAGTCTGGAGTTCGTCCCAATCCACAGAAAACAGCCACCATTGCCGACTTCCCGCCGCCCACTGACAAGAAAGCCGTGTGCCGATTTCTGGGCCTGCGCGCCTATTATAGGCGGTTCGTGAAAAACTTCGCCCGCATCGCCGATCCTCTCAAAAATCTTACCAAGACCGACGTGGAGTTCAAGTGGGAAACGCCACAGGAACACGCTTTCCAGGAGCTTAAACATCACCTCCAGACCACTTCGTTACTTGCCCATTTCGACGAATTCGCCGAGACAGAAATACATACTGACGCAAGCAGCGTAGGTCTTGGCGCCGTTCTTGTGCAGAGGGCTGACGGACTTGAAAGGGTTATTAGTTACGCCAGCCGATCGCTATCCAAAGCAGAAGCAAATTATTCTACAACAGATAAGGAGTGCCTCGCCATCATCTGGGCTACGTCGAAATTTCGCCCCTACCTCTACGGCAGGCCCTTCAAAGTTGTAAGCGACCACCACGCCTTGTGTTGGCTAGCCACCTTGAAGGACCCTTCAGGTCGCCTCGCACGATGGAGCCTGAGACTTCAAGAATCTGACATTACTGTCATTTACAAGTCCGGCAAAAAACACTCCGACGCCGACTGTCTCTCTCGTGCGCCTGTCGACCAACCGTTACCCGACGACCCGCAGGACGACTACTTCTTGGGAACGATAACTACCAACGACTTCGCTGAACGACAGCGGGCCAACCCGGAACTTAAGGCCCTAATAGAATACCTCGAAGGCCGGACCGCCGAAGTCCCGAAGGTATTCAAGCGCGCACTTGCGTCGTTCTTTCTACGAAACGGTCTTCTACAAAAGAAAAACTTTTCACCGCTTCGAGCCAAGTACCTCCTTGTGGTGCCTTCAGCTCTGCGACCAGAACTCCTGCAGGCCCTGCACGACGATCCAACGGCAGGGCACCTCGGTGTTTCTCGCACGCTCGCGAGGATACAAGAAAGGTACTACTGGCCACGTCTTACCACCGACGTCACTCGTTATGTGAGGACATGCCGGGACTGTCAGTGACGCAAGACACCGCCGACAAGGCCAGCGGGACTTCTGCAGCCAATTGATCCACCTTGCCGACCTTTCCAGCAGATTGGTATGGACCTACTGGGGCCGTTCCCGACGTCGGCTTTCGGAAACAAGTGGATCGTGGTAGCTACCGACTACCTCACCCGCTACGCCGAGACAAAAGCCCTGCCAAAAGGCAGTGCATCCGAGGTAGCTGAGTACTTCATCGAAAATATCATCCTACGTCACGGCGCCCCGGAGGTCTTATCACCGACAGAGGAACGGCATTCACTGCCGACCTAACTCAAGCGATCTTGGCATACAGCCAAACAAACCACCGCCGGACGACAGCGTACCACCCACAAACCAACGGCCTCACCGAGTGGCTTAACAAGACGATCGCCGACATGCTGTCAATGTACGTTGATGTCGAACACAAGACGTGGGACGCCATTCTTCCGTATGTGACCTTCGCATACAACACGGCGGTGCAAGAGACGACGCAGATATCTCCATACAAATTGGTCTACGGAAGGAGCCCGGCAACGACGCTCGATGCCATGTTACCAAACGTCACCGACGAAGAAAACCTCGATGTGAGCGAGTACCTTCAACGCGCCGAAGAAGCCCGACAACTTGCGCGTCTCCGTATCAAGAATCAACAGACGACCGACAGCCACCGTTACAACCTTCGACGACGCTTCATGGAATACCAGCCCGGTGAACTTGTTTGGGTGTGGACGCCGATACGCCGACGTGGACTAAGTGAAAAGCTTCTGCGACGGTACTTCGGACCGTACAGGGTTGTTCGACGTCTCGGCCCACTTGATTACGAGGTTGTCCCCGACGGCATCACGAACTCTCATCAACGCCGATCGCGACCTGAAGTCGTCCATGTCACGCGCCTCAAGCCGTTTCATGCGCGTTAACAAACTGAAACAGTGTTTTTTTTGTATTATTGTTGTATCGTAATTTATTCATTGTACTTTCTTGCATTATTATTGTACCTTCATCTTTAGTTAAAGCATCGGGATGATGCCTTTTTTTCAGAGGGGGCAATGCCACGTTTCATTTCCCAAGTTTTTGTTATCGTCCCAAAACACCACACGATTCTCAGCGCAAACCGCGCCTGCAGTTTTCGAGAAGGTTCCGGACTGTAGTAGATCATTTCGATAAGATCACACCCACTGTGTGAACGGTACAGATTGTTCTGGAACCTACGCCACCGCCAGTGATAACGCTAGAACATTCGAAGGCAAGAGTATAAATGCCGACGCGCTTCGCCGCTTGTCAGTTGTTGATCGAAGGCCGACGCTCCGTTCGCCGCTATCAGTCCGAGACTGCTATCTGTGCGAGACTGCTGCTCTAATTGGGCTTTCCGTTTACCGGGCACAGGTTCACCCAAATAAACAGTTAAATTCCAACACGAAGTCTCCTGTCTTCGGCCACGTCACGACCCCATGACAATATTGAGCATATTGAACAACCGAAACTCCACACCAATAACCTTGTACACTCGTATCGGAGTCGCTTCCCAGTGAGCTTTAAACCGGAAACGCTGCCCGCACCCAGACTGCGGTGGAACGCGGGCAACGCACGTGACCGGGTTCGCTCGAAATTCAAATCGGCAACAATTCTCTTTTCGGCCACGGGACGTTGCCAGCATGATTTGGCGATCCGGCGATGTGATAATATCTAGCCGCCTCAAGAAGCGGAGTTGCACCTCCTAAATGTTTCTACCTCCGTGCCCCGTCATCGTGCAACGACACAGTAAAGTGCAACGCACATGCATTGAGAGAGTGTTTCGACCCACGAGACACATTAACGCTTCACGACAGAGGTCACGAGCTCAAGCTGGTCGCAAAATATTTGAAGGAATTGCGAAAACAGAAACTCGCAAGAGATACGGTACGTATGCATGAGCGCTGTACTTGCTCAAAACGTAGTATTCGTGAGGCGACTGTCAGAAATAGTTGCTTTGATTGAAAAGTGGCAATTTGGTTAAGCTTACGGACTCCCGATGATTGTGACTGTCACCTTCAAAGTGTCCGTGCCGTTGGCACAAACGTGACGTCTGAATACCAGTGCCCACACCACGGAATGTTACTTCACGTGCTCATTGTTCTGTCAGCGGCGAAGCAGACGCAGACAGAAGAGATCATAAATGAGACTAACTGCATGTCATGGAGGTCGCAGTGAGCAATGTTCGGCCCGGTCACCTCCCCGGTATAAGTAGCATTACTCGGTCGGTCATCGGTGACAATTTTTCATTAGAAAAATTCTGACGTAAATAAAAACACAGTGGAGGGTCATGGCTATTTCGTGAGCACTCATTCTGCAAGCTGCACTCAGCAAGGTTTTGATAAGTGTTATAGTATTACTTGAAAAAACGTTGTTCATCTCAATTGCATCACGAAAATACGACGAAGAATTGTTTCTAATTAGCGATTGCCCAGTTTGTGTCAGGAAAAAATTACAAGGTTCACGTTGTTGCGCAACGCGTTTTTCAATGATTCACCGGAATTTATTTTTATTAGGAGAGCTTGAACAGTAAAGTTGAAAAATTTATTTAGTTGCTTTAGTTTTAGCTTATGGAGCTCCCTGATGTCCTTTATAACAGCAACACTACTTACTTTCATTTTTCTCGCCAGCATTCTTGCGCTTCGCCAAACTGCCCTAGTTTTCGACTAAAGCACTTACAGCGCCATTGCTTTAAACTATACATGTAGCTTTTCATTATGTCATGCAGCACTGAATACTTCTGTGTTACTTGCAGCGTGTGTTTGAAAACGGCCGTCTTCATTCCAGTATAACAGCAAGTCAATGTATTTAGGTCGACGGTGCCTACTGGCACTTAGTACTGAGGCTATAGTGCAACTTTTGAAACAATACAGTGCATTGCGTATAGTTTAAAGGCCTGAAGTGAACAACTATATGAAGTGTCTGGAATTATAAATAAAATTGTTGATGTCTATTCATCTAAGCTTTCAGAAAGCGCGAACGTTTGATTGGAGTTGCTGAGAGTACTATTCAAACTCTTCCTTTATACCAATACTCACACTAGATGAAAGGCACGCAATACTTCGCGTTTTTATATATCCAAGTCACGGTGATCTTGAACCTCTATTATATATATATATATATATATATATATATATATATATATATATATATATATTATATATATATATATATATATATATTATATATATATATATTGTATTTTTACTAAATAATTTCGTAACGGTAAGCTTCGTGAACTGACACTGCACGGCACTCAATACCCACGATTGCGGGACCCAAGGCAATGAAACCTTAACAAAACTAATCACCATGATCACCACCAGTCCATGCACTTAAGATGCGCTGATGCAACGTGGTAGAATTACAATATCCTGACGTAAAGCGCGTAGGTTCCCGGGACATTTCAACATGTGACATGTTCAAATGTCCTGCATTGGACAGCATTGTAAGATACTAAAATATCATTGAAAGCATTAAATTTGGTTCATCTCCTAACCTAAATAATCTATATATTATATATATCTATATATATATAATATATTATATATATATATATATATGTATATATATATATATATATATATCTGTGTGTGTGTGTGCTTGTGTGTGTGTGTGTGTGTGTAGAGGTAGAGAGGGGGGATAGAACAAATAGTTTAGTGATTGCACTGAATTCGCGAGCTTTCAATGTGCGATAAGAGGCATAATGCCGCGCAAAAAAAAAACACGTACACAAAAAAAAGAAAGCTAGACCCAAAGTCAGTTGCGTGTTATTATCATTCTGTTTCCTCTGTGTTCGTTTCATCGCATTCGTCAAGTACGTCACAGAACTAACAAGCTAAACGAACAATCAGTACTGTTCGTATCATTGGAGACATTTAACTTTGTTTGAATAAAAAAATAAGAGCATACAATAATGTAAAATAAAACTTCTATTGCCACATCAGGATGATCAGTTTACGTTTTATGTTCACTACAGGAATAAAAACATAATGAAATTATCTCTAATTAACAGTGCGTGCCACGCAACGGCTTCCTAATTTCTTGATTGTGTAGCTGTCTTTGACCCATCACTGCCCGCGACCATGCTTTTGATCTCTTAGTATGCGTTCCGGCACTCCAATAAACATAGTGTGTCGTTCGCATTACATGACCTGTCCTGGTCATGTAATGTTGTAGTGTTTATCAAAGCCAATTATGAGCTTTAGTGACGGATACTGAATTTCATTGCACTGTAAAATATTCAGTAATATGTTCCTGCGTTTTTTTTTCGTTTTCATTAAATTTAGTTCACCTGGACCAAGCCCTCATTATACAAACTTGCGCATAGCAAAGTATAAGCACTCAAAACATGGCTTAAGCGAACCACTGCAGTAATTATTTTCAAGAATACTGTCAGCGAATACAAATAACAATGATTAATTCTACCTTTCGACTACTGTCTTTTATACTGTAGGAACTGCATTTCAATTGCACTGCCGTTTTTACGCCCCGTATTCTGGTTTTTATGAGTGGATTGAACTGACTGGCACCTGAATTAAAGTCATTGGCGATTGGATTAAACGCGGTGGCACTTGGATTAAACTCAATGGAATGCGGCATGAGTGAGTTGGCGCTTGGGTTAAATATGTTGGCGCTTGGAATAACTGTTTGGCACAAGGTATAAATAGCTCGGCTCTCAGATTACTTCAATGGCGTGCAGATTATTTAGGCTGGCACTTGGATTAAAGTGAGTGGGAAAAACTGTAGATAATTCAGTGCAAACAACGTATAATACACAATCTAATACTCACCTTATTAAACATGTAGTTTTCTTTTTTTTTACTATTTTATCTCTTTGTCAGCAATACGCAACTCACGCCAGCACCCAATCGCACACATGTTCAAATTGACGTGTGGGCAACCAACCTACAGAAATGTACAGGATTGGGCTGTAACTTAACTGTTCTTGTGGTTGCGCCTACATTAAAAAAAACAAAGCATGGACAAGTACCATCTCATGTGCACGTCTCTGAAGACTGTGACTGCGCGTAAACATCCCTCGGACCCGTTCATGCATCCAAACTTTCCGCTAAAACGTAGCCATGCCGTTGCCTGGTGGTCGTTTTCTTTATTTGCTCAACGGGATTCTTGTCCTTGGAGGTTACGTAGGAAGCAGTAAGTTAGAAAATGGGGCCAATGCGAGCTATCAGGATGCCACGAATGCTTCCCCGCAACACCTATAGTGTAGTCTGGGGTATTAAGACTACGAGCCACCTTTCTCTCTTTCTGTCAGTCACTCGTAGGGGAGGAAGAGGCCAGATTATTTAAATACCAAAGAAATGACTCTGCGATGGCAATCAAGACTCGGACATGACTCTGTACACATTCTACTCACGATAAATATCAACAAGATAGCGGTGAATAGATCAGTCCCCAAAAGTTCGTTCACCGGCGTCACAGGTTGAGAGTGAAAAGTAATCTTCCCCTAACCGCAATATTCAGAAACATGCAAAAATGAAAAAAAAATTGGTTGTAAATCTGCATGTTACACGAAAAATGTACTCGAAAGACGATAGTCTTACATCTGAAGAGAGTGAACAAAACGCTTATTTGATGTTCTGCGCAAGAAAACCGGTAAATGGTATTCTGGAGGCGCTGCGATAAAGTGCCTCGAGCAGGTAGCGGAGGCGATTGAGCGCATCGAGGCAGGTTAGAAACAACCGCCAACTGGCAGTTATCTTCGAAAACAAAGGCGTGCAGCCCGCGCAGAAAGATGCGTGCCAGTCTCGAAGGTGATAAAATGTAGAACGCAAAGCGACGTGCAGGTGCCACCACCATGACGTCGTAGCAAAGCGTTGGAAAAACCTTTTTGAGCATTGCGTGGCACTGTTCGCGCAGCGCGATAAACGCTACATTCATTAGATTTATTTGTGTGTGCCTCTTCTAGTATAAAGGCAGACATACAAAACTTCGAAGTGTTGTTATGGTGCCTCAGATATGCGCAATACTTGCTTTTTGAATGACAATCGCACAACTATAAACGCTAAACCTTGAGCAATATTGGCGGGCACTGCGAATTGGGTTGGCCGTTTGGTGTCGTTTGGGGTATCGTTATGGCAAACAAACAGACGAATATACAGACAGACAGACAGACAGACAGACAGACAGACAGACAGACAGACAGACAGACAGACAGATATACAGACGGACAGACGGACAGACAGACAGACAGACAGAAAGACACACAGACCAACAATTTTCGTCGAAGGTCCCCAAGAAAGACTATCGTCAATATTAATACAAATCTTGAGATCGAGTGATAGTCAAACCCAGGCAGTCTGCTTGGCAAGCACGTGTTCTTCCAGTGAATCATGTGATTGCTCGAAACAGCTTCAAGAGCATACTATACAAACGTCATAAAGAAGAAGTAGTCTCCCTAATACATGTGACATTGCGTAGGAATACCATAAAGTCAACCAGGCGTCAAAACATGTGAATAGCGCAATGAGTGGTCGTTCTCAGGGCCCACCCATCATATAGAGCTCAGGCATATTTAATCGTGATCAGTTCCAAAAGCAACAACAAAATGAGCCGCTGCAAAGGCTCACGCGAAGCCTTGCAGACACGAAGTGGGTTCCTTGTGTAATCGCCAAAGGATGAAATATGGCGTTGTGGACACTGCTCAACTGCACTTCTAGTATTGCATTCAAGGATAGCTTGAAATAGTCAATATAACCCGCATTGTCATTTGTTTCATTGCGACATGGTTGCTAGGAATTTACCGGACACAGAAACCAGGCGAGCGCTCGAAAAGGCAGTGTGTACGTAGTTCAGCTACGCTGTGGCATTTCACTCTTGAAGGTGAGCCTTGAGAGTCCTCCCCCCCCCTTTTTTTAATATAGTTGTTCTGAAAAAATTTAACATAATGAATGCCAGACCATACGTTCTGTGGTGGCGCAACTCTTAGTGGTGGCATCAACGTCCATGCATATGGACGCCCAGTCGCAACATTGACATGACACGTAGACATTGTGTCATGTTACATGTCTCGAAAGGACACTGAAGCTAGAACGCGATGTTTCATGGTACCATTATGAACAGACGGTGCCAATGCAGTAACAATAGTATTGTTGATACGTCAACTCTTTCTATGAACTGTTCTTTTCCTCTGACTATCATACTTTTTGTTGATTTAATTTTTTTGGTCATTCGCGAAGAATTTCTACATCACTGAGAAGCCTTTTGTAATCCAGACTGTCTTTGTATACGATTGCCTGCCACCGTATGGAACACAATACAAACTTAAAACTACATAAAAATACTATTGGTGCAGGAAGAGTAATAACTCCAGGAATTCTGATATTGAAAAAAAACGAGGCTTTCTTGGCATGTGGCTCAATAATTCTTCGCATAGCAAGCGCCAGCTGCCCAGTACCGGACGACGGGACCTTTGATTGAACAAAAGGCTTATAAAACCAATAGCCCTGAGCACACGCACGTCACGCCCTTAGGCAAACTCCAGCGGATGAAAAACGCATTCACTGACAACTGACTTCCGGTTTTTGGCATTTATTCTGCCTGAACAGTAATTCTGCCGTTTTGAAAGCCGGGGGAAGATTGATAGTGAATGGTATAAACATTGAGACAGAATCTCTACAAAATGTTTATCGAGCAGGTGAGCCAACAATTTTTCCTGACACGTTCCTAAAGCTCACCTGATCATGCTATGCGGCAAAAATATTTAGGCTCATATGAGAGAGATATTGAAATATATATAATTTACTTCAGATATAATATCCAGGTGGCTTTACAGCACCATTTGTAAACACAAAGACTGTGACAGATGTCTGTGTAGAATACTTATGGTAGAAGCACATCCACGAAGAAATTACAAAATAAATGCTCTATGAACGGAAAAGCCTTCCACAGCGAATAGAAAGACGAGGACATTTTCGATTATCATCATTTGTATAACTGACTCATTATCAAAAAAAAAAAACACTGCGAATGTGGTCTTTATTTTTGTGGCTAATGATGCATATGTTAACGCGAGTGATTACATAAATTTCGAAGTAAATGAACGAAAAAAGGAAGACAAACGTGTTAGAATTATCGATCACTGAAGCTTTTGCACGAAATCTTCTGTTTGAAATAGTGTCTTTTGAATTAGTTCTTTCGAATCATTGCGGATTCAAAGAAGCTCTAAGTTCATATAGTGTGAGCTTATGTTCATACACTTCAGCTTTCTTAAGAATAGTGAAATAACCTTTAACGAAGTATAGGCTGATAAAACTATTCGCTTCATTTACACTCCCTGATTACCTATTTTACCGTGTGCTCATGTAATGTTTTCATTGAGGCTGCTTCGGTATAACACGTGAAGTTCTAAATTGGCAAGTAGACATATTAATAATAGCTTTCGGTGGTCCTGTTTAGTGTGATGAAGTCGTGCATGTGTTTAATTTCCTCTTCACCTCACAACAGCTTCATATACGTATCTACAATAGGATATACATATACATCATATTTTTTAAAATAATCTCGTATGCTTGTCTAGATTGGTCGTTTTCGTCATTCTCATCAAATATATGCGCGCCTTTACTTGTCAAAAGTACCATATAATAATAGGCACACATTATTGTAGGACTCCAGAAATTTCTAGCATCTCTAGTTGTCTAACATGCCCGTAGCTATGAATACACCAATCTCTAGCAATTCGCCTCCATTGAAAAGCGACCTGCACAGGCAGGATCAAATCCGCGACGTAGGCTCAGCAGGCGGAAACCGTATTCGCTGTATACCTCGGCCGCTTATACATAAGTGTAGAAAGTTCAGAATGCACCTAATGAATGTGTGAAAGTTCAACTGTCCACACCAAAGTAATACCGGCTGTTTTTTCTGCGACTCGAACTTTTGTCTAAAGCATTCTAGGAAATCAATGCAATAAGCAAAAGGCCACAACATTTATAAACGACAAGCGATAAGCAAACCAGACTGCCTGCAAGCGCTAAACAATGTTATAGACTAGCCACCGTGAGGGGAGGAGAGAGAAAGGTAGGCACCTTCAGGCATGAGTCTCGGGCTACGTCGAAGCGACGAATAGGGGCCGCTTGCTTCTCGCCTCAGTGCGCATGCTCCACACTCTTCGCGTCCTTTTGAATTCCCGCTCAATCTCGTCCTCCCCTCTGCCTCATATACCTTACGAGGGCGAGAGTAAAGATCCCCAAAGCGGGATATGGGGACCCAGCATTGCTAACAGCTAAGGCAAGAGGGAGCTGTTGAGGGAAGTAACAAAGGAAGAGAGTGCTAGATTTCCCCCTTCTCCTCTCGACTTAGCCTTCTCTGGCTCCCTGAGCGAGGCACACCCTCATCCGCTCCCGCACTGCTTCTCCCGTTATGCGTTCGGGCCGAAAGAGTGAAATGCCAGCACACCTCGACTGGGTGAGACTGCGAATGTTTCCCGTCGCTCGGTATTCCGTTCCCAGCCATCGCCTGCGACCACACTCTCCAGACTTCTACTGGTGGTAAAACGGCGAACGAAGACAGTGGTTTTAGATATTTCGGACATTTGTTCTTCGACACGTGCCGTCAGCGCTCTACACCAGCAATGCCTACAGTTGAAAATTGCACGTCCATGCATCTCCTTCAGTGATTAGAATGTGATGCAGGTCAGAATATGATGGCAACTTGACAATAACATTTTTTATTTGTTAGGCAGGGCAGCGTGGAAGTTCACTGAGTAAGGCTGAGTTGTCCACGCTGTGAACACCTGGCTTACTTTAGGCATTTCTAAAGCATCATTTTGTGCAGGGGAACCTTTTGACCCATTTGAAAGTGCTTTCAGCATTTTGGCAATGACGTAATGCCTGTCATTCTAATAGAAAGGTTCTGCAGTGTTGAATACAGTGTTTTCACAAAAAGGGCAGTAACTTTTTATATGATTGCGGATGTCTGATATTCGGTTTGCTGTATAGCATAAAGCAATGTTGAATATCATTTTTTAAAAGTTAAGAACTAATGGAATGTCACTACACTTTTCTTTCGTGAAAGCTAAACAATTGATATGGACTGCAAAATGGCACACAAGCCAGGTTTTGAAAATATAAATGCATTGAAATACTTGCAGTTCAAAACATTGTAATTCAGGCTTTAAAACAGCAGAAATTTATTTTGCCAGAAAGACTTGCCGCATACCGGTAAACTTTGTGACAAAACTTGAATCCCAGACTAAAGCATCCGACTCCTGTCAAAGCCACGTGATCTCTTAGCGACAATCGAAATTCTCCTTTTTTGGCGGGACTAGATTTATTTGTAGGGACGTTCCGGGATAGTATCAAGTAGGATACAGTCGTTTCAAGCATATTTTGGGAGGGGGGGGGGGTAATAGCGGTAGCATTTTCAGTTGCACAGTGCTTTTTTCATCCTAAACAGGCTCACGAAAAAGAGATTGTACAATTTATAGTGACATCAATTCCTGCCCTAAAAGCTACTGTTAAACAAAAACCGTACAATTAAGTACATTCATCAAAAACGGCGTTTTAACAAATTACAAAAACAACCGAATTGAGATTCTCGCCTATCAGAAGCTTGGACCCTTGCATTTAATCAACCTACCAAAACAACCACACATATCTTTCCAATGACTACAGGGATCATTCAGCATTACTGGAAAGATGTACTATCAAATGCGTTGGTAGAAAACTCGAGGAAATTGTCTCCCCGCTTGACGCATCATTGACTGAATCTGCCTGACATCTTCACTTTAAAGCCTTAGTATTACAAATGTTTCGATAATGACGACCGACAAAGGTGAACCGTACTTGGACTGGCGAACGCTCCGAAGAACAAGACAGTCATTTGTGCTCGTGGCAGGAGCACTGGTATTATTTCTTGCCGTATATCCACAGCCCCCAGCAGACATCTGCCTCGGGATGGTCGGTGCCCAATCAGGCTCGCATGGCCAGCCTGCTCATTAGGAATCGCAGAGACGGTAAGTATTGCCTGTGTTGTCAACATCGCATGGAACAACTAGCAATTATTGTTTACTAAGCAATGTATGAATATCTGCCGCGTGTTGTCATTTTAACCGGCTTCATGACTTTTCTCTTCAGCGTGGTCCAGCCTAAAAAACAGAATGTGATAATGCAATGCATTATTTTCCTTCGTCATTAGCATTACGTTCCTGTATAGGATATGCCACTTGTGAGATGCTCATACTCCCAGATACTCATGGAAGTGCCATAATGACGGCCCTAGTTGATTTCTGCAAAGTTTCCTACCTCCTGGCATTGAGGCTCAAGTGAGCTTTGACAGTATTTCTAAATAAAAAATAGCTATTTGAAAAAGTACTTGTCTTTGAATATAGGCCTAAATGTGGAAATTTCGAAACTCGAATGAAGGTGTGATCTTTTAAACTTTAGGATTATTCAATTTATGTTTAGTTCCTTGTGAAAATTTGGAGCACATTATTTCCGCGTGCTGTTGCAGTTATCTAAAAATTAACATTTTCTTGTTGACCGCCCAACATGGCTTCTGCGAACACTTGTCGCGTGCAACCCGGCTAATCACATTCACAAACAACTCATATGTGTATTTTGACTCTGTGGCTTCATTGTAGAGTGCATTTTCTAAATTTTGTAAACGCTTTCCATAAAGTTTTTGGGTACTATTTTAGTCAAACTAATTGCTTGTAATATTTACCTTAAAATATTCACTTGAGTTCGTGAATTTATTCGTACCATGCACGTAAGGTTAGAGCCGAGGGCGCTGTCTCTTCCATGGCAGCAGTCGGTTCTACCGTACCTAAATGTTTTCTCCAATGCCCACTTTTAGCTCTCATTTGGAGTAAGTTTACCTACCAGAATTTGTGTGTAATTTGCAGAATATTGGCACTAAAATATTCTCTTTTACTACCGACGTTTTTCTTCAAGTGCTATTCACCTCATTCGTCCCAATTCTTCATTAGCAAAGTGTATGAAGGCAGTCTAAAATTGTTGTGCTCACTTTATTTCATCTAACTCTAAACACAATACCAGCGTAGCGTCACAAATATCAAAGCTGCTCTTCATCTCCCCTCCCCATTGCATACCGTAGAAACCAACAATGCATTCGTCTTTTTAACAAATTTGCTTTCAACAGCTCTACCCTTCATTCCTTTTTTTGTGCGTCTATGTTCAATTTGGCTAACACCAATTTAATCATGCACCATAATGTTAAATATCATATTTCTCAACTACTGCATGCCCACAAAGAATTGTTTCTAGAACAGCAGGAGATTGGCAACACTCACGTTCTTTCGTAGCTGATATTAGCAATCTAAACAACTTTAAAAACGTGCAGTGAAGCCTACTGCAACATTTGACATTTGCTTCTGCAGGCGCATATTACTTTGAGGAATGTTACTTGAGGTCATTACCAAAATTTTTCCAAGTGTTATGTATAATGATTTCATTTCAGTGTTAATATAGTGTATGGTTTTTAATTATATTTGTACTCCAACTTTTTTGTTCTGTATTGAAAGCTTGTTGGTAATATATAAAAAATGAACTGAACTATTTTTATTTATTCAATATTTAATTGAAAAATAGCAGGAAAGATTTGCGCCTATAAACTTGACTCAAACCCGACACTACTATCACTAAGTGACTGTGAGCAAACTTCTAAGATAGCATGTAATATTGCTAATATGCTGATAAAAGTGTTATTTTTATTTTACTGCGATAAAAAAGAAGTAGACACAAGAAAGCCTATATATAGTAGAGCCTTGCCCTACTATCTCGTATTCCTGAAAACAGAAAATAGGAGATAATATTTCTGTCAGATTGCTATATATTTTTTTACTTTACCTGAGAGCATGGTACACGCCCAACATCTTAGCGAAAGTTCTCTAGCATTTTATTTCTGAGCCCTAAGATATAGTTGTAGCCAAGACATAAAGACTCCAATTGTCCTAGTTAGTGTTCACTTACGGAACCATATTCTGACTGGACATAGCTGCAAGGTTAATGAGCTTTGACTTCACAATTTTTTACTACATTGCACCAAGAGTTCGCTGCAGGTTTGAATGCATTGGCGCAGTTCAAATCAGTGAAAATTTCAAACCTCGCTGCTCTTCTACAGTGAAGGGACTGGGTCACGCATGTACTACAAATACTAAGCGAGGAAAAGCCCAGCTAATTGTTTAAACTCAAAGAGCTTGGTGGTTTTCTAAACCAGAAATTATCTAACATAACTAAATGCTGCCGAGTTAACACAATCTCATCTCCGAACTGGTATATTGTAACCGAAAGGCAACGTTTTGTAACTTTAGTTGTGGGTTAATACAATCTAACATTGTGCTATAAGGGAGTCACGAGGCTTCGCCATTGGGATTTTTTCAGTGCAATTATCGGGCAGCAAAATGCGTTGATCGCCATCATATACATACAGATAACAATCCCAATGATTCCACGCCTTCGCCTTCAAAAAAAAAATCACAGCATATTCACCAGGCAAATGATGACGAGTGAGGCGAAGCGAACGGATGCACGAACGAACGCATGGACGGACGCATGGACGAACGGACAAAAGGACGTATAGACCCAATGCCAGATGAATGGATGGACGGACGGAAGCATGCATGGAAGCGCAGACAGACTGATGGATGCTTCGCCCCACTCATCATCATTTACTCCATGGCTATGCAGTGACACCGTTTTTATTGACATGCAATTCACTGCAACTGGTTACTACGACGACTACGACTGCACAGGACATACAATCATCTATGGCGTAAGGAGCTTCACCCTTAAAAAAAGAAACAACACCTAGATGGCACTTTGTAGCAACTTAAACCATGATTTTTTTTCTTAGATTCATTCGTTTCAGAAACTGCGCATTCTTTTAATAGTTGCTTCAATACCCGCCATGGTGGTGTAGTAGCAAAGGCACTCCGCTGCTGACCCGCAGGTTGCGTGATCGAATCCCGGCGTGGCGGCCGCATTTTAAATGGAGGCCATATGGCTTGAAGCCCGTGTGCTTAAATTTTGGTGCAAGTTAGGGAACACCAGGGGTCGAAATTTTCGAAGCCCTCCACTACGGCTTCTCTCATAATCCAATGGTGTTTTTTGTATTTTGAACCTCAGCAATAACTATCAGTTGCTTCATTTATGGCGAATTTAGGCATGCACGCTTTATTACTTACACTGTACTATCCCATGCAATTTTTTAAGAGTGCATGTGAGGGGAGTTCAATCGAACAGCTCAGCTGGCTTTTAAGTCACTGTGCAGTTTAAAAAGCAGCTTTTAAGTTACCAGTGGTATATAATCTGCTGCGTGATTCGCGATCTTGAGGTCCATCTACTAAGTAAACATTAGAGCGGCGATTTTTGAAGTATGGCGTCGATGTGCATGATGATAACTGGTAGGCCATCATTTGCGCATGCTATAATATTCTCTATTTCTTTCTGCCAATCAAAGTGGTCCAATGGTCTGCGTTGTTTACAGTGTGCAACCATAACTAAAAACAGATAAGCACCTGAAAAGTAAACTTATTTAGTAGCTTCAGCGAGTTGCAGGATTCACTACGTTACCTGCCTTCAACTCAACCGGTCTATCTCACTTGGCTGCGTCGCACACAAAGAAGCTGTCTCGAACCACAAGCGTCAGACTGCGGAAATGCTGTCCTGTCAACATTATTACCTGTGTCACACGGGCGCGCAAAAAGTCTTTTGAGTAAGCGGTCTTTTACGAAGTTGAAAGACTTTTAACGAACGGCGCAGACACACGGCAGCAACGATCTCTTTTTAGTGATTTCGTTCGAAGACGCTAGCGAAAGCGTGGCGCTAGCAGTTAAAGGAGAAGCAATGAAAATTAAACGATGTATCACGATGTACAAATTAAAGACTTGTTGCACTACTCGTTTCTTCAAATAAATTTAAGAATAAGAGATGAAGAAACACTTGTGCAAAATGTCGCGGCGCGAGACCGAGCGTCACCACGTGATATTGCCGACGCGTTGTAGCTGCTTACGAGAGTAGAAAAGGAAATAACCATTAAAAGAGTTCATTACACCTTCTGCAGGATATGAAATTTGTTTGTACAAAGAGTTTCGGTGACAGAAAAATAAGCATTCGCTCTTTTTTTCCCACCACTCAAAAATTGCTGGCGCCCACTGGTTTCGAGGCTACTCATTCAGAGCCGTAAAAGAGATCGACGAACTCCATTTACCAAAAAGACCGCTTCTGAAAAGGAGTTCGCTCTGTGCCGTGTGTCTGCTATCAGGAACTCCTTTTCGGAAAAAGACGCTTACTTAAAAGACTTTTAAGTGCCCGTGTGACAGGGGTATAAGACGAAGACAAAATGCTCTAGCAACGCGGAACAAATGTACATTAAGGCTTATGACCCCCTTGCCCTTTCAAACGTAGTGAGTGCAGATAATGAATCATATAGAGACAGTCATCATATAACCCACGCACAGGACTTGACTGTGTGATTTCACGAGTATAGTTTCAAATCGGAAAAAAATAAAATGAACACATTAGTTGAAAGTGATGGTTGCTGATATGGCATTCTTAGTTACGACAGTCTTTTTCTACGGACAAGGTGAGCAATTTTTGTATATCTTTTGCGTAACTCTGTATGAACATAATGTAATAATAGTAATTGTGGGGTTCCAGCGTTTTATTACCATGATATTATCATGAGAGACAACGTAGTGAACGTGTTCAAAAATTTAGACCACCCAGGGATCTTCATCATAAGTCCTAATTCAAGTAAACATGCCTCAACATTGTTAATATCTATTGAAACTGCGGCCATGGTAGCAGACAATCAATCCGGTAACCTGCTAGTGAGCAGTCCAGTTCTATAACTACTAAAACATCGCCCCGGATTAGAATGGCGCATGAATAAAGTTGAATCTGGCGCAGAACTAAAAAAATTGCCCGCAGCTTCCCTCGGGGGAACACTGAGGAGGATGCGGAGCATATAATTGGTTAACGGGGTGTTAAAGTGCGACTTACTTGGGTCGATGGCTAAATTGGTTAACGTGGTTGTGAAATGGGGTGTTAAATTGCGACTTACTTGGGTCGAAGGCTAAATTGGTTAACGTGGTTGTAGGAGGGGGTGTTAAATGAGTGAACACGTACACACGTATGCGAAAGGGCGGCGCTGGTCGAAGGGACGTCGATCATTGTGTTTGTGGATTCGTTGGAATTCATTTCACCGCGACCTTGGACGTCGACGCGCCGTACAAACCAACCGACGAGCGGCAACTGAGCGAGCGAGCGCCGACCTTGAGTATATATACAGCTCGACGGCGCATGCACTGTCAGCTGTTGAATGTTCTCAAAGCGCGACGCCACACGCGCGTCCACTGGAGAATCAGGAGAATTGTAGATGTCGAACGCGGTGTGTAGAGGAGGAAGGGTGCACAGATGGTGGAGGAGTGAAGCACGCGCGGTGTGTAGAGGAGGAAGGGATGCACAGATGGTGGAAGAGTGGGCGACGGTGCGACGGCGGATGCGCGCGCGTCAGCTGTCGAATGTTCGAGAAGCGGCGCGGACGGCGCGGACGGCGCACTACAAGGCGCGAGTATAAGATGCTCCGCATCTAAAAAAAGACAGGGGACAGCATAAGCGCTCAACTTTCAACTGTTCAGGTTGTGTAGAGCCTGTTTCACATGCGAGCGAACGAGCGGCGGCGGTTGCGGCGATGAGCGGCGGGAGGACGCGCGGACGCGCGTTCGTTTCACATGCGCCGCTGCTACCGCTGCTGCTGTTGCGCGACGCCCGCTGCTCTAGCGGGCAATGTTGTCCGCGGAAGGCGCCGGTCAACCGCTGTTTTCAGATGTATCTGAAAGCCGTGCTCTCCTCCAAGTGTCCTTCATTTGGTGCCCCTGTGCTACGAGGTTCATCATCAATAGCCGCTCGACTTTTACGCGTCTGTACACTCATTGAACTAGTTTTAACATGTATCTTACAAATAAGCAACGTTTGCAGTTGCTTTTTGTTTTGTCCTGGCTTTTTCACGTATGATTCTTGTTGCGCGCTCATTAAACTGATATAACTGACCATGGAGAAGCAAAAAAAGAGAAGAGTTTGCTTGTGTGGTTTTATTATACAGCTGTTCCAGATAGGTGAATGCTTAGGAACTGCGAGCGCGTTTTACGTAGCACTTCCCATGTTTCTCCGATTCATTGCTTTTGCTTTCAGCGATTTAACACTTGGACACTCAACGAGGTTTCTGTCAGCCCAGTATACACAACTCGCAAAATTTATACCCAAATTTTTGTACCTGTTCGCTCGGGTGAAAATCAGAGTTTTTATAAAAACTCTTAAGTAGTAAGCTTCGGCAGTGTTTGTGGTCACCCTTTGGCTCATGCGAACACATCCTTCATTGGGCTTTTCTGAATGGTCTACATCTCTTCTGGCGCTCGAATTCGTATGCTTCCACCCTAAAGAGTAAGCCTTTTAGATTTTTCAATAATTCAGTAAAGCACTCCAGGATGAAGAGTTTCATCAACGGCAGGTAGCATAATATACGTGATACGCTCGTTGTCCTGGTTCTTTGACTGCAGTATATACACTTGTGCGTGGTGCAGGTAAGGGACTACGCAGCAATTCTTTCTTTAGCTTGCATTTGCGTCCATAAATGCTGCGGTGGTGAGCAGGAAAGCCGAAGTATCACATCATTTCACACAACACACCTTTGCCGTCGGGACATAGTGACATTCAATTGGTAGCATTCGACCGTGTAATTTAGATGCATGTTTCTAGGCATGTGTTGCTGCCATGGTGCCTGAAATCAACAGCTGTTCTTCGTTATCTACGCAGTGTATGTTGTGCTCGCGACCGAACATCTATTTTCGCCTAGCCAGCCGCCCATCCCTGCACTGAATGTCACGGAGAGCAGCTGGCCAGTGTGGCAGGACCTGTCGACAGCCTGCAAACTTGAGCGCTCTGCGGTGCAATTGCTCATTGCGAGAAAAAGCGTCGCAGAGGACGCGGACAAGTCAGCCAGTGTATTAGTGAGAAATCTAGGTGTTGTTGAAGGGGAGAACAAAAATAAATGCCCCTGATGAGTGCCTTATTTCCCCGAACCATGACAGGAAGCTTCGCGCCCCTCCTTTGTAGAGTCACATCACGAAATTCCTTTTCAGTGACCTGTGTGGAATGCTACTTCTCAAGTACACTATCGTAGAAGCCGTCCTTGCTCTCTCGTTCGTGTGAAGCCTTTCATCTATGCACCGCGACACCAAATGTCATCATTTGTTAAACCAGCAGCGATTGCTGCGACATAGGAGTACGGCGTGCCATGCGGCTCCTCTACGTGGGAATAACTTTCGATGAAAACGCAAAAACAGAAAAAAGAAAGTAGTAATAATGTTATGGAAATAAAAAAAAGGCACCGCACGCGATTGTCACTACGGCCAAAGCATCGTCGAGAGCAACGAAAGGAAAACAGCTGCACTTCGACTTCACCAGTGAACATGGCCAGTTCAAGCCGCGACGTTTACTTTATGGAACTATGCGACTTCGGCAATTTCTTCCAAAAAAAAATGCTCTTCTTATGATTCTTGCGGAAATACTCCATCTTGACGTCCCAAAGAAGAGATCGTTTCACAACTTCTATCAGCGACTTGTTGAAAGCAGTGCGAAACATTTGTGAGCCGGGGAGAGGACGGATGTCGTCTGCTACTCAGTCGGAGCGAGTTGTTCTGGGAAACCAGTTCCTCGCCGTGCGCGCGTCAACTTCACGACTCCACTCCCGTCATCACGTGTCAAACGACGTCACTGGTCGCTCTGCCGCTTCTGCCGCTAGCGAATTTTGCCAACTCTGGCGAATTTCACAAGGGCGTCCTGTCGCCGCGGTAAAAACCTGTTTTCGCCTCTTGCGGCGGCTGCCGCTCCGCTCTTGGAGCAAAATCGCTCGCATGTGAAACAGGCTTAAATGTGCACTGCCACTCCTACTTTTTCAAGCTGTACTTGTCTGTATTCGCAAAGGGTGTTAGAGTTGTGTCATTTACTTATATGAGCTTGCGTACTTAGTGCTATGAATTGTCCGTTCTTCATTTATGCCTTGAAGTTAATAATCTTCGGTTCTCCTTTCCTGCTAAGCGATATTTCAAAGATAAATTCTCCAGAGTCAAGTTCGTAACTACCATATTTGGAGCGAGAGAACACGCTTTTGAAAGTTACAATTCATGTTCTCTTGTTTCAGTTTTTTTTAACAAGCCCAATGAGCAGTAAACATCTTTCCTTTTTATAAGTAAAACGAGGGTTATGAGCTCTGCGATGTCGAGGCATATTTTCTTCCCATAGGTTCAGTGATACGGAAGCAGACCACCAAGAGGCATAGTCATTGCTTTTATCTCGGCATCGCTTCTTTCGTGCCAGATTTGCTTCAAGAATACGCCCTTGCCTGGGTCCTTTCACGTAATTTTTGTCCTTTCGTATCCTGCATGAACTCGGCGCAGTATGCCACAAGGGAGTTGCCAGGAGCGGTCGATAACAAAGGCGAGAAAGCATTCCAAATTTAGCGCTCGAAGTGCAAGTGAACGGGAAAAAAAGGAATAGATGTTCTGCTCAAAGCTGCATGCACGGCCTTCCATTCTCGCTTCTGTTTATTTCCCTCCACAGCGCTATTTTGTTGACTGTATTCAGGGAGCAAATCAGCAGAACAACACGTTGCCAGAATAAAAGGCCGGAGGGGCTCGTAGTGCTAGCAAGATATACATTTAAAAAAGTAAAGCATTTTCTCTTTCAGCAAACTGCTACAGTGCAGCGGAAAATGGCAATTTTATGGATATATTTAAATACGCTGAGCAATATCGTAATTACATTTGATCTGTTTATTTACAGCAGCCCAAAAAGTTTGTAGCTAATACAATTTTTTCACCGCCCGTCTTTGACTTAGTATGAATACTGGAGATATCCAGCGCATAAAACTGAAATGAAAAAAGTTTTTGTTTTCGCTGAAGCGTCTTACTTTACAAGTGGTGCTACGCTACGCACCTTCTAATTATTGCAAGGTTCAAACGGAAATCACATCATCAGCTTTATAACTTTAAGCGCAAGTGCCCAGCGAATGCCCACCGAGTGCCCAAACACGTTGGCATTGCACTGTGAATACTCACCCCGTAGAAAGAAAATGTTACCTCTTCCACGAAGCTGCGATCATTATAAGAACAGCCTAAGTTAATTCCACGAACAAGAAATCACACGTGGGTTTAATATATTTAAAAGTTTTGTTGATATCACTGTGTCACGAAGAATGAGCGTGGCACAGAGCAATTTACCATGCTCTCATGCTTATATGATGAAAGTATCTGTAGTTTTATGTCCCCAACAAAAATATTATTATGAGAGACGCAGTTGTGAAGGGCCTTGAAAATTCAGGTCATCTGGTGCTCTTTAATGCGCACTGACATGACACAGTACACGGCACTCAGGCATTTCGCATTCATCTTAATATAACTGCCACAGCCGGAATCGAACGCGCGACCTTCGAGTCACCAGCCTAGCACCATAACACTTGCTGCCACTGCGGGCAATGCTCATATACTAAGCCAGGGTTATTATTTGGTAAATTATCTCAGAAACGTGTTACGCATTTGAGAGCTATTGCGAAAAAGAGAAGACACATAATTCTGACTATTTTCAAGAGAATAAGCAATGGTGTATAAACAACAGTTAAAAAAAGCGGAAGAGGTCTAACATAAGAGATTTTTTAGTTTTGATGTTTAGGCGTAGGCAATGAAAATACACCACACAAAGACACATAGTTGTGCGTCACCGACTCGGGCTTACATGCGCCTATCTTCTTGAGACTGATAAAGGTGTAAGAAAAATAATTTAGGGGTTGCCCAACGACGCTGTCCAGATAATATTGGGAATATGCCGCAATAGTAATGGTAATATGGGGTGATATAAGATCACTTTATTAACAAGATTTCGTTCAGCCGATACTCTTGAATGTCACAAGCACTGATTTATCATCGTATTGTTGTGCATTGAGCGTAAACGCACTGATGATTTGGAATAGGAAAGATAAAATACCACTGCAATATATTATCAGTGTAAGTTGAAAACTCATATACAAAACCTGTAGAAGCCTCCACACGAAGTATTGAAACAGTCTAGCCAAACTCTCATATCGGGAACGAATAAAAAAGAGCAACAAACGCGCTCGAAGACTACAGAAACAGCTCCCGGAAGAAAAGCAGTGACTTTTTTCAAAGGTACGTGGTTGTGTGTTTATTCGCCCCATTTCTAACGTACTAACTAGCAAAGCTGCAAGTTTTATTGAGCCACATTTTCGCATCTCCTGTGTCTTTACAATGCCAGAAAAACCTGATTAGGGCAACGCTAGGTATGTATTATTATGATATTATTATTATATTAGTTAATAATATAATTATTAATATTAATATAATATTACTGTTAATAATAATTATAATATTATTATTATTAGTAGTAGTAGTAGTAGTAGTATCTATTATATCATTATTTTATTAATAGTATATGATTATTGTAACATCATAGTTATTTTGAGTTTTTTTATTATCAATAATAATGATGTTATTTACTATTGAAAAACCATTTATGATATAATTATATAATTTCCAAACGGAAATTTTAACCTCTTACATCCACATATGAAAACGTTTAGAGA
Organism: Rhipicephalus microplus; assembly: GCF_013339725.1. Lineage (NCBI taxonomy): Eukaryota > Metazoa > Arthropoda > Arachnida > Ixodida > Ixodidae > Rhipicephalus > Rhipicephalus microplus. The sequence goes on along the minus strand of NC_051170.1, from coordinate 95,514,298 downwards.
ATGGAAGAAACAACTGTTTATTATTACTCAACGCCTTCTAGAAGAAACCAGTAATTGCGCACAATCATATAGTACCTTTTTGAAAATATTTGAACTTGTAGTTGGGTGCTACATTTCTAACATGCCCCTCTCTGTATATCATATTTTATACGGACGCTACGTGCCTGTTGGGAAAGTGTTTTTATTTTAATACCCTACTCAGCCTGATACGCAGGCAAGATTTTTTCCTCTCACCAGCGTGACCGAGAAAACAACTTTTCTCTCTCGTGCATAGCCTTGGATTTCTACGATCTTCATTCCTTGTTTTTCTGGTAACACTCACTGGATGCAGACGCCATATGCCCCACTTTGTTTATGCGAGGGAAATCAGGAGTGTTTTCGTAGAATCTCATGTGTTCTACGTTTGCGAGGGCCGTAATATTCAGCGACTTCAGTGCGTTACGTTTTACGTTTTGCGGTGAGCAGCCAGAATTTACAGTGCTCTGAGAAATTTTGTTATCTTCGACTTCCGGGAAGACCAATATTTCTTGCGCCTGATATAAACTACCTTCTTTTTTTTAAATATCCTTACATGAAGGCAAAAATGTTTGAGGCCTAATTGAGGTGCACGTTGAAAAACGCCAGGTGGTTGAACTTTCTGGAGCCATGCACTTTTTATTTATTTATTTATTTGTACATACTGCAGGCCCTAATCGGGTCCATGCAGGAGTGGATACATAGAGGTAACATGAGGCATAATAACGCTCCACAAAAAGAAAAGAAAGAAAGTATTGATACACATACGATACTTCATGATTCACATGTATACATATTTAGAAAAATCAGTCTCTTCTAGACAGTTGACAAAAGATTCCAGCTTAGAACAATTCACAGCATTGACTGGCAGCGTATTCCAAAAACTAATGGCCATTAGGAATAAAGAATACTTATGTGTATTGACACGGCTAGAAGGTTGAAAGATGACCTTATTATGGTTTGTCCTGAGTGAGTGTTTAAATGGATCCTGTAAGTACAGATTTCGCAGTATCTTAAAATGACCATGATAGAGTAAGTATGGAAACTTTAACCTAGAAATTATTCTTCGTTTGGAAAGTGGCTGAAGATTCGCTCAAGTAATTAGGTCAGTGATGCTTGAATGTCGTGAATAATTAGAGTAGATGAACCGTGCAGCTAATTTCTTAATGCGTTCAATTTTGTCTATTAGGTGTTGTTGGTGGGGACTCCATAATATATCGGCATATTCTAAGGCAGGGCGAATAAGAGTCTTGTATGCATTTAATTTGACTTGGACCGGAGCATTTCGCAACCTTCTTCTAAGAAAGGATAGCTTCCCTACCGCTTTTTTGAGGACGGTGTCGATATGAGGTTCCCAACTTAAGTTTGCTGAAAGCGTGACACCAAGGTATTTCACCTGATCACTTTTAGGAAGTTCAATATTTTCTAAAGTGTACGAAAAATTAAGCGGATTCTTCTTATTAGTGAATTTGAGATATTTGGTTTTAGATGCGTTCAGTCTCATGCCCCATTTCCGCACCAAGCGCAAATATTTTTTAGAGAGTTATTCAAGCCGATTTGGTCCTCTGAATGTCTTACAACTGTATACACGACACAATCATCTGCGAAAAGCCGCATCTGGATTGGTGACTGGATACAAAATTATATATCATTGATATAAATAAGAAATAGTAGAAGTGCAAGGACTGAACCCTGCGGTACTCCCGAGTACACATGGAGGCTATCGGACATATCCGTGTTTACGGCTACACGTTGTGTTCTGTTCATTAAGAAGTTGAAAATCCGCGAGATTAAGGTGTCATCAATACCAAAAGCATGTAGTTTTGTGATTACATCTTCATGTGGGACCACGTCAAACACCTTTGTAAAGTCTAAGAATATGGCATCAACCTGACTGTTGGTATTCACAGCATTGGCGAGGTCATTAGTTATTTCGGCCAGCTGTGTTAGTGTTGACAACCCAGATCTGAATCCATGTTGTTGGTTATAAATAAGGTTATTCCTTTCTAGATGACTGATAATAGATTTAAAAATTATGTGTTCCATCACCTTACAACACGTGCTTGTTAATGATACAGGTCTGTAGTTGCTTGGTTCAAAATTAGAGCCAGATTTTAGTACTGGACTTATTTTTGCCCTGCGCCAGTCATCAGGAATACTCGAGGTATCCAAAGACACTTTAAATATTATAAGTAAATATTTTGAAATCCAGGCAGCATATCACTTCCAGAATGCATTAGAGATAGAGTCGGCACCAGTGGACTTCCTTAGGTCAAGGTTATTACATAAATGTATTATTCCTTCTTCACTTTAAATAATTTTTCCATAGGCTGCGTCCGTTCCACTACTGCGTCTGTTATATTCATTTTGTGTTTATGAGACGTTACACCTCAACAATAATTATTTTCGTTTTGCATGACTGAAACACTGGAGGCTCTCTGGTTCAAATGTTTTAGCAATGACAAGTTTTAGAGCAGTGGACAACTTTAGTTTTGGAGGCAACTTTTAGTTTTCAGAGATACGAAAGCTTGCAAATGCTTACTAAATCTAAAGTTAATTACTGCTAGATGCGACACCACCAACCTAGAGAAAATAAATAAAAGTGAAAAGGTAAATAACAAGTAAAAATTATGGTTCGAGTTCTGCTTCAGCTTCATAGTGACTAAACTGCGAGAAAAATCTTTTGGATCGTCTCAACGCATTTTCGTAAGGAGAAGTTTCATCACATATTATAGGCATAATTTTCCTGAAGAACCTCTGGTGCTTTCAAGACGACTTGTGTTTTCAAATCTTGTGATCACTGTGTCTCTCGGATTGCAATAATGTTGTGCTTTTTTTACTAGCTAGCAAGAACTACTGAAGGCATTAGTAAAATGTTACGTACCCAGGGCTCACGTGTACATGATGATGTGTACCTTTCAGGAGTGCTCAACAAGGGGACTGTACGTAGGAACATGGGCATTCATTCTTGATCTTCAAATCAGGGAAGAAATCCGGAGGCACCTTTATTTTACCTTGTTTTCTCTTTTTTTCGTTTTCATGGTCCCCTCCTTGGAAAGCAAGAGTTGAAACCCAGAATATGCAAGTCACACCGTAACGTGGGCAACGTGTCCACCAGGGCGGTGTAGCGGTTACGGAGCTCAGCTGCCGACTCGGAAGGTCACGGGTTTTATCCCGGCATTTTGGTGGAGGCGAAATGTTAGACTACTGCGTACTGTGCGATGTTGGTACACGTTAAACAACACCAGATAGTCGATATTTCTGGAGCCGTCTTCTGCCTAGTCATATGGTTGTATCGGGACGTCAAACTACAGGTAATACAATAATTATTACGTGAGCTATACGTAGCATGCGTCTAGAGACGCAGCTTTTGCGACCAGCTCAAGAGCCACTTGTCTTGACAACTTCGGCTTCATATAGCGAAACACAGTGACAAACTATGTAGATGCACTTTACAAGATTCTTCTCAATTACTCTTTTGGGATATACTGTAAAATGTTCTAATTGAATGTTCTGAACAATTTCACTTCCAAACTTATTTCGACAGCCAACAGAAGTTGTCATCGTAAAGCAGACATGTTCATTTTATGAGGAAAATTGTTAATAATTCATATGTGGAGTTTAACATCCCAAATACACCATATGATTATGAGAGACAGTGGAACATCGTTAATGATCATTGTATATAGTTTTGGTGATGCAATGCTCGATTATGACGCCTACGCCAGAATGTGGCTCAGGCTAAACAGTCGCGCGAAAGTGAAGCACTTAAAATGAAGACATTCTCGAAGAATTCTGTTCACTTAAAAAATAGCTGTTGATCTACATGAAACCGTCGTTCAGGCTGCTCGTACCACTTCAGAGACCGCACTGCTCGGTCTCCGTCTCAATCCATCATTCGGGAAAAACAAAAATTTGAATGGTAGGATGCAAAAAAAAACAAACTCCCTTAGGCATGCAACATCATCCGTCGCCCGTTGTTCATATTTCAAACTTGGAAATGTTTGTTTATTGTGGCTAGGTCACCTTAATTTCAATATTTTTATCAGTCAAAAGTGCACATTTTGAAGTGTGGGCTCACTGCCAGTAATCCAAGTTTTTTTTAAGTATACCGTGTAGTAAATTGCATAGTTTTGCTTGAACGCGTTGAAAGAAAAAGATAACTTTCTTTATTGTTGAAAATGCTAGAAACCAAATTCTTTTACTCAGTTTTCGTATCAATAAAACATAAAATAGGTTATTGTTAGGTCTTCTTTCGTTTTCGGAAAACACACACGTGTGCAGGCCCCCCCCCCCCCCCACACACACACGTGTATGGACGCTCGCCCGCGCCAGTTGTTTAACGCTTATGGTGCACGTTTAACAATCCCGCGTGGTCGAAATATTTGTAGTCTACCTCTATAGCATCCCCTGTATAATATCGAGGTTTCTGGTTATAAAACTTGAACAAATATTACGAATTCACGCATAAACACGCTTGCAGCGGCGCGCACACGTGGGTGCCTGCATAGTATACATCAAGAGTTAGTGAAAGACGGGAATGAAAGCAAACACAATAGTTTCCACGTCGTTAGGCCACACGAGTCACATTTCCACGAATCCAGAAAGCAAGCCTGCAGCTGACGTGAAAACGATCTGGGAAAACCTTTCGAAACGCGGTCACCCTTCAGTGTTCATTTGCGTCGTTTAACATAATTCGTCCTCACTATACCACCCGGCTTAAGCGAGATAGAAGAAACACACTCTTTTATAACTTACGTGCCCGGGATAAGCAGTAACTTGCCATGTATGTGGCTTAAGTGTGATGTTTGGGTCTCCCATGTTTCTGTACGCAAATGGAATCACTCACTCGTAAGTTGAAACGGCAAGCTAGAGAAAAACCCCTTTCTTGGTGCTACATTCCATATCCCTCGTGAACATTTTACGTATGTTAGATCGTTGAGACTGGTAGCTTTGGCAGCATGAGCGTCAACGAACATAAATCTATGCATAACTAGAGAGTGGTGTCATAGGCATTGGTAGAGCACTTGGCCATGACTGGGTGACTGCTAGTAAATTACTGGCGAAAAAAAGTGGGAATACATTTCTGTCTTCAATTCTTCTCAATACAATAAACCGTGAATGATTTCAATGATATGTGGGGTTTAACCTCCCAATACCAATACCACCATACGATTATGAGACACGCCGAACTGGAGGGCTCCGCAAATTTCGACAACCTGGGGTTCTTTACCCTCCACCCAAATCTGAGCTCACGGGCCTAGAGCATTTTCGCTTCCATCGAAAATGCAGCCGCAACAGCATTTTCGATGGAGGCTAAAATCCTACATTAAACTAGGCCCGCACATAGAATTAATATCACGAAAAGTTTTATTGTTACATACGCTGCTCATTTATGACACGTGATCAATCCTACTTTAGGGATATGTGGCCCGCACTACCATTTGGGCTAACAAGGGTAACAATGCGAGCATCGAGGAGAGCCTGCAGGTGGCGGTGGACAATGTCGTGAACTTTGCTGCCAGCGGGTGCCTTTCATGCTCTCCACAAAAATCGGAACTATTCATCTAAAACCCAAAGCCACAGCGTTACAAGCACAGCTGGGAATTGGATAACAAGAAGAGGGAAAACGTGCTCCAAAAGTGAATCTCATCACAGTATAAATAATGTTCATTCAATATAATGAGCCTAATGATGAAATAATAAAAATCTGAAGAGATTTGCCTCGAAAGCTCTTGGATTATTTAGAAAGGCTGCACTGAAAGAACGCGACCTCAAGGAAAAAAGGTTGTTCGAGCTAACCCAAGAATGCGTAATAATTCATCTGTGCTACGCCACACCTTTATTATTATTCGAAGGTGCGTAAAAAAGGGCTTTAGCCTTACTGATCAGCACCTCCACAGAGCAGCTTCTCCTTATGTCAGTTCACAATACGTTGGACAAAATAACAAAGACTGACAGAATTTTACAGCTTGATTGACTGAGCCAGGCGGCCACAAGTAGAGAGAGCTATTCTTGATATGGTGCGCCTGCAAACCAATAGGAGACCACGACGCAAATCGTGCATCCAGACACGCAGCCGAAAAAATATAAATATTTCCCTCCTGCCTCAACAAATTATCTCAATTTCAACGGAGAAAGAAAGAAAAAAAAGAGCAGAAACTCTTATCAAACAATTTAGATTAAAGGAGCACATGTCTGAGGCGTATACGTGGACGCGGCTTGTGGCAAATCGAGCGCGGTGGTAGGCTCAGTGGTCGACAGCCAAGGTTTTCCCGTATCGACCGCCATCATTAGAAGTCGCAATACAAGAATGGCTAAACAACTTGCGATGGCATTCGCTTGCGATGGAAAGGAAGCTCATTATAGCAATAGCGAAACAGTCATCTCTACTTTCAGTAAAGATCTGATTTTGCCCGAAGCGTCGAGGGTACTGTCCAATAGATGGCAAAACAAAAAAGAAAATTGGCAGGTCCCACGTGCAGTGGGAATCAATGATATGCGAAGCACGAATAAGAAAGGTTGATATGTCACTTTAAAATCAGCAGAACTTTACAAGATAGAGGTAAATGATACCGAACACGACTTCCGTGTCATGATTATCATGTTTGGATGTGTCATTCACCTTCGCCCTCTATTCACGTCACGTGATACCAAAGTTATTATATGTGGAGCAAGCGAAACGGCCGCGAGCACGCTATTAACGTGGTATGTTTTCAAGTTCTTACATGACACGCATGTCATGATTATCATATTTGCACCAGTCATATAATTTGTCATCCATTGACGTCTCCTAACACCAAATTTTCTATATGTCGAGCTAGCAAAATGGCCAAGAGCGCATCATGAAGGGCCCAATATGCTCCAATGGTAGTGTTGACGCGCGCGCACGCGGGGCGCAGCGACGCTACGTTAGCAAAACGCGAGCACTCTATAGTCGGATGCTGTCAAAAACGAGTGCTCAAAAAGGGGGCGCGCCGCCGAATTCTCGCGACCAAGCGCTAGAGAGACGCCTCAAGGTCAACGATAAAGAAGAAAACAAGCATCCAAAGGCTCCCCGGGTATGCCGTCCCTCCCCTCTCGGAAGCGTAGTCTCGCCGCCTAACCTCCTCACAACGGCGGCCGAGCAAGCCCTGGAAGGTTCTCGAGGGAAAGGGCGTGGTGATGCAGAGTTGCGTGATCTGTCGCGGACGGCCCTCGAACCGCCTCGCGCTTTCCCCAGCCTTCACTGCGTACCGCGCCGACGAAACGAAGAGAATTTTGTGGAATCTAGCGCGGAAGGTATTTAACCGAGCAGCAGAGATGGGAGATCAGGAGAAGAAGGAATTGTGCGCCAGAGTGCGTAGGGTGTTTCTGCCATGTCGCCGGCGAAGCCTTTGGTCCTCAGTGACAAAGGAGGAGAAGAAGGAAGTTCGCACCCGTGCGCGTAGGCAGTAGATGAAAGTTCTGCTCAAGTGTGCGTAGGGTCTTTCCGCCGTGTGGGCGAAGCCTTTTGTCCTCAGTGACAAAGGAGGAGAAGAAGAGGATTTCGACCTGAGGGGTGAAGACTCGTGCTACAGGCCGGAGTGTGTGTCTACCGCCAGCGAGCGAAGACGCGTGGCAACAGCTGCGCGTGTGAAGCCGACGTGTTACCGGCGAAGAAGTTTGGTGCTTGGAGAGCGGCCAATTGAAGACGCAAGGTTTCCTGGAAGAGAAACTTCGGGGGCAGCGGAACGACAACAGCGCTGGACTTTGAGTGAGTCTTGGAAGAGTATCATTTAGACTTTGTTCCAAGGACTTTGGACTGAATAAGTATTCGAACTCTTTAGTCTTTAAGTGTCTTGTTTGTTCGATGCATGCAACTGCATTGTAGTGCGTATTGTTATTTGTGTCCGTTGTTTGTAGTGTGGCTAATTGTACTGTGTAGTACGTTGTTTGATTGGTGCGATATTGTATTCAACTAGTGCCGAGTGTGCATATTTGTGTATCGTTTTCTTCTGCCATTATTGAGAATATAGCTTTGTTTTGTTTATCAACTCTCGGCTCTGACTTGTTCATTGGGCTACAGCCGGCGTCCGCTGGCGCGCCAAATATCACCACTTCTAAATTGTCCACGCTTTCGGGGTGCAGTTCGGGGGGCAGATATTTCGGCCCTTGGAATTAGCCCGGCGATCACCTCCCTAATTAACGGCACTTGACACAGACGCCAGGCGTAACCGACGCGACCAGCGTCCGCCGGCGCGGCCCGACGGCAACCAGTGAGAAATTTGCGCCGATACGTTACCCAGACAGCACTGCGTCTCCCTTTTTTGTGACGGGGGGACGCTGGACGCGCTGAAACGAACATGCGTCAAAGAAACGCAGCGCGGCGCGCCTGCGAGTATGCAGCAAAACCACCGCCTGGCGTCGCAACACCAGCGTGACACGACGAAATGAACGTCAGTGAGCACGCGCACCACCTCACGTTGAAATGAATCGGCGCCTTGACTGTGGCATGCAGTCATGTTCTCACATGACTCGCATCTCATGGTTATCATGTTTGCACTAGTCACATACTTTCGTCAGCCATTGACGTCACGTAATACCAAATTTGACATATGTGAAGCTAGCGAAACGGCCAAGAGCGCATCATGAGTGTGGCATGTAGTGATGTTGTTACATGACACGCATGTCGTGATTTGAAAGCTAGGATCTGTCGCTGTGTTCGCCATGACGTCATGTGATGCCATACAAGTTTTGCAACATATCATGCGAATGAAACCACCGCAAGAGCACCAAGACCATGACATGCAAATCATGACATTTATGACATGTCACGATTTTCATGTTATGACAACTCAGGTATGTCCATCATACAGTCATGGTGTATCATACCAAGTTTGGTTTTTATACCATCATCCAAATGGCCAGGAGAGCTGAATGTCGTAGGCAGATAGATAGATAGATAGATAGATAGATAGATAGATAGATAGATAGATAGATAGATAGATAGATAGATAGATAGATAGATAGATAGATAGATAGATAGATAGATAGATAGATAGATAGATAGATAGATAGATAGATAGATGCGCTCAATGTCGCCGAAGTTCGCCAAGAAATGCTTTGCATTTAATACGCATGTCCCATTTGGCATCGTTGCGCAAGTGCGAAACACTGGTTATATAGACATCTGCAACTGTTCATCATTTTTTTGTGCATGAGACATTTGTACATGTACTTAGCGTCAATTTTTGGCGTGTCGTTCAGCAAAAATACTACAACATTGTCATCTTCCCTCCACTTGCTTTTTATAACGTCAATTCCCAGGTACGTGGGATCTGTCGAATTTTTTCTTGGACTTTTTAATACATTTTTGTGGGGATCCCTTTACTGGAGATAATAATTCAGCTACTAAAAAATTTGACGATGTTACCAAGCGCACCGAAATTCTGACAATTTTTACGTTATCGTCACTGTCAATGGTCTAGCAAAATTGCCCACAATCTTGTGATGTATTCACCTAAGCAAATGTTCTTTCTTTGCAGAAAATGAAGGAGTTGGAACAAAATATCGCACTTCAAGTGAGTGAAGTTTCTTCCTACTATAGTTTGTGAAAACGTCAGAACAAGCATAAACTCAACCCAAGAAAGTACTGTTTGCTTATGCTGCACTACTATAAAAACTTTGCATCAGCTGGTTTTTAGTTGAATCGATGTACACTAACTGAAAAACTTAATTCAACAATTATTCGGTTACGAAGTGTTCATGGGATTGCAATTGTCATATATTGATTAAATGAGATTCATGTATTTGATATTTCATGCTTCATAAAACGCAAAAACACGCTATGCAAATTCAAACTATACAATTCCTAGATTTCTCTTTCAATGAGATCACTTCTTTGCTTATTAGCAACACACACAGACGCCTCTCCCATTATCCACCAATCAACCCGATCTCGTGCTTTCTGCTGTCACTTTATATTTACAAACTTCTTTATATCATCCGCCCACCCAACTCCTCTTTCTTGTGCGTTTGCCTTATCTGAGAATGCAGTCAGTTACTCTTGATGACCAGCGGTTATCTTGCCCACCCGCTACGTGCCCGGCCCAAGTTTTCTTTTTTTTCTAGAAGAAAACAGAATTTGGAGCAATCAGGAGGAAACCAGACGAGCTACTAGTAAACTTAAGTGCAGGATTAGGACAGATAATATATATATATATATATATATATATATATATATATATATATATATATATATATATATATATATATATATATATATATTGTAGAGAAGCCTTCATATTTCGGGAGTAGTTTGGAAGAAAGGCCAGCTACAGAGGTCAGGATTGAGAGCCATACAAGGGAATCAGGAAGGAACGTGGGTTCAGAAGTGGCGGAGCCATCACGAATACTCTTCTGTTGCTCTTGCTCATGCGTCGTAAATGTCTTGGCCAGCTCGCGACACTCTTCAGCAAGCCTGGCTGTCTCGGAAATAGGTGCACACTCAGATGGATCCGGCGTGCACGGGAGTATCGTGTCGAAGGTGTGTGACGGGTGCCTTCCGTACAGCAAGAAGAAAGGTGAAAAACTGGTCGTGTTCTGAGGGGTGGTGTTGTAGGCGTAGGTGACGAAGGGCAGTATAGTATCCCAATTCGTGTGGTTGGTGGCGACGTACATCGAAAGCAAGTCACCGAGGGTGCGGTTAAAGCGTTCGGTCAGACCATTCGTCTGTGGGTGGTAAGCAGTTGTTTTGCGGTGTACAGAATGGCACTCCGTGAGAATGGCTTCGACGACTTCTGACAAGAAGACACGGCCTCGATCGCTGAGAAGCTCCTGAGGTGGACCGTGGCGCAGTATGAATCGATGCAGTAGGAAGAACGCAACATCACGTGCAGTAGCCGCAGGGATAGCGGCGGTTTCGGCGTATCGCGTTAAATGATCTACGGCGACGATGGCCCAGCGGTTACCAGCCGACGTCAGAGGAAGTGGTCCATACAAATCGATACCTATGCGCCCAAACGGACGCTCAGGGCAAGGTAATGGTTGCAGACTGGCTGGCGACATGTGTGCTGACGGTTTGCGGCGTTGGCAAGCGAGGCAGGAGTGAACGAACTGCTGCACGTAGCGGTACATTCCGCGCCAGATGTAGCGTTGACGAATGCGATGGTAGGTTTTGAATACCCCAGAGTGCGCGCATTGCGGATCAGAATGGAAGGATTCAGATATCTCTGACCGCAGACTGCGGGGTATCACTAGTAACCACTGCCGGCCATCGGCGTCGTAATTGCGTCGGTGTAGAAGGCCGTCACGGATGGCGAAATGGCGGGCTCGACGACGCAAGGCACGCGTGGATGGCGTTGCGGATGGATCAGAGAGCAAGTTGATGAGCGGGCCCATCCAATTATCCTTTCGCTGTTCGGTAGCGATGATGTCAACATCAATGGCAGAAACAGCAGCCGAGGATACTGAGCAGAGCACATCACCTTCAGGCAGAGGGGAGCGCGAGAGGGCGTCGGCGTCAGCATGCTGGCGTCCGTTGCGGTACAGCACGCGGATGTCGTAGTCTTGTAAGCGAAGAGCCCAACGGGCGAGACGGCCTGAGGGATACTTCAATGATGAAAGCCAGCATAGTGCATGATGGTCGGTGACGACATCGAATGGGCGACCATACAAATAAGGTCAAAAGTTTGTAAGGGCCCAGACGATCGCCAGGCACTCTTTCTCCGTGACGGTGTAGTTTGTCTCGGCTCTCGTGAGCGTACGGCTTGCATATGCTACGACATATTCAGGGAATGCGGGTTTGCGCTGCGCCAGGACAGCGCCGAGGCCTACACCGCTGGCGTCTGTGTGCACCTCCGTCGGGGCCGTAGGGTCGTAGTGGCGTAGAATGGGAGGAGACGTCAGCAAATGGCGGAGCTTCGCGAACGCGTCGTCGCACTCAGACGACCACGAATTGAGGGGCCCGTTACTTCCAAGGAGCTTCGTCAGTGGTGATATAGTCGTAGCATAGTTTCGTATGAAGCGTCGGAAGTATGAGCACAGGCCCACGAAACTACGCAGTTCTTTGACGGGTGCAGGTTTGGGGAATTCAGCCACGGCTCGAAGCTTGGCTGGGTCAGGAAGAATGCCATCCTTAGACACGACGTACCCTAGGATGGTGAGTTGCCGTGCTGCAAAGCGGCACTTCTTCAGGTTTAGTTGCAAGCCGGCATGGCTCACACGTGCGAAAACTTCTTTCAGACGTTGGAGATGCGTGGAGAAATCTGGGGCGAACACAACAACGTCATCGAGGTAACACAAGCACGTGTGCCATTTCAAGTTGCGCAGAACGGTTTTTATCATGCGCTCAAAGGTCGCAGGCGCATTACATAGACCAAACGGCATGACGTTGAATTTGTACAAGCCGTCGGGAGTGATGAACGCAGTCTTCGGTCGAGCGTCATCAGCCATGGGTACTTGCCAGTACCCCGAGCGCAGATCGAGAAAGGAAAAAAATTCGGCTTTGTGACGGCTGTCAATTGCGTCATCGATGCGCGGCAGTGGGTAAACATCCTTGCGAGTGATCTTATTGAGCCGTCTGTAGTCCACAAAGAACCGCACAGAACCATTTTTCTTCACAGCAAGAACAACAGGAGACGCCCATGGACTGTCCGAGGGCCGAATAACGTCGCGTCTGAGCATATCATCAACCTGCTCGTTAATTTCCCGACGTTCAGCAGGCGACACGCGGTAGGGACGTTGCCGTAATGGTGGATGGGCACCAGTGTCGATACGATGCGTAACAGCGGACACGCGACCGAGATAACTTCGCCCGACATCGAAAGAAGGATGATATTCTCGCAGCAAGTCCAGAAGCTGGGAACGCTGTACCGACGTAAGGTTGTCATCAATGTAGGGGCCAAATACATCAGGAGATGATGAATCATAAGTGAAAACAGCACTGACGGTACGCGAATTTGGACAACGCGAGTCATCAGGTACGTCCAGGACTTGTGCGTTATCCACTGGTTCCACTCTGCCGAGACATTCCCCTCGAACCAAGGTAACAGTGTACGGGGTTGGGTTGGTCACAAAAATAGCGGCGTTGCTCTGGGTGATTTGCATGGTCGCGAAAGGTACTAGCAACCCTTTCCTTCGGCAAGCACGGTCGGATGGCGAAACGAGTTCAATTGTGTCGGAGAGTCCAGCGCAGTAGACAGATACACCCATCGTCGAGCTTGGAGGCACTATGGTATCGTCTTTCACGAGAATCTTGCTCAGTTTCGAGGGACTGTCTACCGGCGTCAAATGCGAGAAGGGTGAGAGTTCAATTTCGGTAGCGGCACAATGGATGATGGCGTCGTTGCGGGAGAGAAAATCCCACCCCAGGATGACGTCATGAGAGCATGCAGGAATGATGATGAATTGGCCGACATACAGAACATCCTGAACGACAACGCGAGCTGTGCACTCTGCTGAAGGATGGATACGATGCGAACCGGCAGTACGAAGGAATAAACCAGAAATTGGCGTCGTCACTTTTAGAAGCAAGCGGCAAAAGTTTTCGTCCATAACAGATACTGCAGCTCCAGTGTCAATAAGAGCAGATGCATGAACACCGTCCACAAGCACGTCTATGACATTAGATGAGCGGCTCTGAGGGCTTTCACATTGCAATAGCATCGCAGTCCTTGCCTCGGGGACTGCGACGACTAGTTTTCCCGCTCATGAGTAGCCGAACTTGACCTCATGGGGGACAGGGAACGACGTCGTGGAGACGGCAACCTTCGAGGAGATGGACCTGGGCGAGACGGCGGTGGCATAGACGGTGGTTCGTCGTGATAGGGACGACTGAGGTGGCCAGCAACAGGTGAAGAAATTGGAGCCGGCTTTACGCGATGGCAATAATGGGCTACGTGACCGGCATAACCGCAGGCAAAGCAGATGGGCCGGTTGTCGGGTGTGCGCCATCGGTTCGCTGGGGTAGGTCTTGTCCATGACGCAAGAGCCGATGGACGGAACGATGGCTGCAAAGGCTGCAGGGGGTGCTGGAGCTGAGTATGAGAGGTCACGTCAACATATCTAGCCGGCATACCAGCTGCAAAGGATGGAGGTCATGCGGCAGCTTCGGCGTAAGTCAGTGGGGCGGGCGGTTGAACGACTGGAGGCGGCCTGGCGACCAATTGGGCGTAATTTGGGGGCGCAGGGGCTGGAAGCTGTTGTGGTTGGTACGCATGCATGATCTCCGCTATTTCCTGCTCAATTGCTCGGCGGATGGGTGGAAGAATGGTAGTGGCCGATTGTTGAGCAGCCGGTGGGTGGGCAAGGGGCAGGAGAGAGAACTGCTGCGCGATTTCCTCACGTATGGAGGACTTGAGGTCTGCCAGCAGTGCCACTTGATCACAGCTCGCCTCCAAGCCTGCAAGCCCTGCATCTCGTGGTGTGGAGCGACGGGTCATCGAACGCTGCCGGCGGAGCTCCTCGTAGCTCTGGCCCAGTGTAATGACCTCAGCTACTGTGCCTGGGTTTTTGGCAAGCAGCATCGTGAAGGCATCATCTTCAATGCCCTTCATGACGTTCCGGATCTTGTCTGATTCGGACATGCTGTCGTCGGATTTCTTGCACAGGTCCAGGACATCTTCTATGTAACTGGTGAATGATTCACCGGCCTGCTGGGCGCGTTCGCGTGAGCGCTGCTCGGCTTGCAGCTTACGAACGGCAGGACGGCTAAAAAAATTGCCCGCAGCTTCCCTCGGGGGAACACTGAGGAGGATGCGGAGCATATAATTGGTTAACGGGGTGTTAAAGTGCGACTTACTTGGGTCGATGGCTAAATTGGTTAACGTGGTTGTGAAATGGGGTGTTAAATTGCAACTTACTTGGGTCGATGGCTAAATTGGTTAACGTGGTTGTAGGAGGGGGTGTTAAATGAGTGAACACGTACACACGTATGCGAAAGGGCGGCGCTGGTCGAAGGGACGTCGATCATTGTGTTTGTGGATTCGTTGGAATTCATTTCACCGCGACCTTGGACGTCGAAGCGCCGTACAAACCAACCGACGAGCGGCAACTGAGCGAGCGAGCGCCGACCTTGAGTATATATACAGCACGACGGCGCATGCACTGTCAGCTGTTGAATGTTCTCGAAGCGCGACGCCACATGCGCGTCCACTGGAGAATCAGGAGAATTGTAGATGTCGAACGCGGTGTGTAGAGGAGGAAGGGTGCACAGATGGTGGAGGAGTGAAGCGCGCGCGGTGTGTAGAGGAGGAAGGGATGCACAGATGGTGGAAGAGTGGGCGACGGCGCGACGGCGCATGCGCGCGCGTCAGCTGTCGAATGTTTGAGAAGCGGTGCGGACGGCGTGGACGGCGCACTACAAGGCGCGAGTATAAGATGCTTCCGCATCTAAAACGTTGGTGATAGCGTTCTTGAAATCGGACCAGGTTGCGAAATCGGACGCGTGGTTGTTGTACCACAAGCTTGCAACGCCCGCAAGGTAGAACACTAAGTTTGTCAACTTGCCGTCCTCATCCCATTTGTGGGGACGCTCACGCGCTCGTAAATGGCAAGCCAGTCCTCCACGTCAGTGCCATTGGCGCCCGTGAAGATGGGTGGATCTCGGATCCTGGGGACACCGGGACAAGGGGGGGGGGGGGCATGGGAGGAGGCGTTTGCTGAGAGGCGTCGTGGGACATGGTAGATTGCAGGGTACGTGAGCGCAGTTCCAAGGGCATCGAAGGGGATCGTAGCACTCTCCACCGATTTGTTATGGCGTTTATTAGCAGGCACACAGCGAGTATACACAATGGCGACAGTAACGGCCAAGCACGGACTCTCAGCGCGAGCGGCGTCCTTTTTGGGTAGACCCACTAGAGAACACTTGAGAGTTTGACCCACTTCAGTGTTCGGCGGCTTCTCTACAATATATATATATATATATATATATGTATATATATATATATATATATATATATATATATATATATATATTTGACGTTTTGACCATGGGTCCGGCCTTCATCACAATACAGTGCGTGGTATGAGTGCTGTTTTATACATGTGCTTATAAATAGGATAAAAATATGAAAACTAACATGACTGGCAGTATTCGCGAATACATAAATACATGTCACTCAATTTGAATGGTGACTGTACACGTGTAAAAAAGATATATATCCAACGCATGAGCACGTGGCAAGCGCGTTGTTTACAAATAAACATTGAAGACGCGTAACATAATATGTAGTCTGACCGGGAATAGCAAAGTGAACAAAAAAAGAACAAGAAAGAACTATATAAAAGACGTTACAAAGCTGCTGCGTAAACAACCCATGTAGACTATATAGAGAGACTTGCTGAGCAAGGTAGCAAACAAATAAACAGGGTGATGTCGGTTATACAAAAGGCAACTGAGTTTTCCTACATTTTCATTGAGACCAGACGTGACGGTGTCAAACTTATAGATGACGAATGACTCACGGGCTTCTCTATCATAGTTCGTGTGGAAACCACATTCGAGTAATGTGACCTCTAGATTTTCAAAAGAGTGATCAGGGAGGTGCACGTATCTTGAAACGGGCAAGTGGGGCAAGGTGTTCATATGAGATTTATGGTTGTTAAAACGCAGTCTAAGATCTAAAAGGCCCTTTGGTTGCTCAATGTACTATTTTTTGCATAGCACACAAGCTGTGATGTATATCTTGCTCTTAGAGTGAGAGTCAAGATGGCCTTTGGTTTTTAAGAAAAAGTTGGAACCAGTACTAGTGACTTGTTCGGATGTGCCAATGTAGTGTCATATTTTGCATCGCGGATTTCAGCAACCATCCATGGTACTCGATTGTGTCAGGACAGTCTGTTTTAAACGATGATGATGATGAGGGTATGTCTCGAATATTTTTGGCCTTGCAATACACTGCTTTTTCATGAATATTCCTAGTAAGCTTATTTCTTACATTAGCAATAATAATTACACCAAAGTTTTACGACTAACCTTCCACGTAGGTTATACACGTGCAGGTCACGTGCTGTACCACTGAGATGAGGAGTAACCTTCTTCGTTAACAACAATGAAACCAACACGGCATTTGACTAAAATGCATTATGCAAAGTATAAACGTGTGTATATCGCACCCTGCTAAAACCTGGTAATCACTCACGCGCATAGCAAAAATCCCCTTCAATCGTCGCATAACAAGCGTTTTACCAAATATGTGTGCCTTACGTCGCATAATATAATTATAAGAAAGAAGTTTTTATTAGTAAGAACGAGGTACTAGCACATAACTGTGACGTATATATCTGAAACAAACACATCTGAAAGAAATATTACAAAGCGAAACGCTCTGTGTCGTTCAGGTTACACTGCCTGGCACGTCTTTCGGCAGTAAAATAAATAAAAGCCTATTTTCTCTGCCCCAAACCAGATGCTCTAAAGATCATGAACCGAACATTGTAAGAATAATTCATAGACAAGAAAATTTGTCACGAGAGGAGGCCTCAATAGTTTTGATTTATAACAAGACATGGTGTCTTCTTGTGATACATCACACCCATTATTCTTCGTGATGCTTTCTATACACGCGCGTAGAGTAAATTCCTCCTCCGGTGAAAAAGAACGTTTGTTCTGCCGTTATGGCTTCTTAGCCTCAAAAATATTTTTTCAGATTGTCCGGTAATGCATTCAGAGGCGCCCAATATGGCTGTGGATCCACTGGTGCTTTATGAGTCCGTCTTTGCTACCCCGTTTTTTATACCAACTCATCCGCATAAAGTTCCGACACACTACAGAACCTTCTTATTCTTCAAGTCCTATCTAGAATGTCGTAAAGAGAACTTTTCCAAAGCATTCCTGCAAATGCACAAGGATTATATAAGGAGAGAAAGCTAATAATAATCAAGTTTTTATTTTGCTCCATACCTTCTTTGTTAAGTATATTTTTCTAACAACAAAGAGTCAACCTGCGAAAAACCCCGAGGAATTTTACAGGACACTTCTCTGTATAGCCGCGTTTGTCATTTTTCTCTGGAGCGGCTCAGACAGGAGGCTGTCTCTTGTTCCTGTCATCCTCGGGGGCCCGCAAGTGATAAATGCGGTACTTCTCTTTCAAGACTTTCTTCGTGAGCTGTTTTGTTCAAATCTCAAATATCTATAGTGCATGCTTTGACGCACTTCTACAATGCCATGTTTGGTGAGCTTGAGATTGTTTTGCAGCCTTTCCCAGTGTTTATGTTTTGCTAGACGCGTAATTAGGGTGCGTCGTTTTTTTTTCCTTTCTTCTCCTGCAGAAAGCTCGTTTTCTGCACAGTACCTTTTCCTTCTACACTATACATAATAAACAGGGCAAATTATGAAGGTTATACGTAGAATAAAATGTAGGCATGGCTGAGGAGGGGGGCCGTGTTGTACAGGTATACGAAGTCGAACATAGAGCGGCTGCTGGGGTACTTCGGTGTAATTTTTTTTAAATAAAGGAGAAGCCTTACTTCGATGAAAATTAACAGAAAAAATAGGCCGGAAAAATACCCCGTAATTTAGCCTTTTCACCTTTTTATGTGGGAACTGTACGAAAAATTGCGTTTTTCCTGCAGTCAGAGATCTACGGCTGGTAACCATCTTTGGGCCGTTTTCTCGTACTGTATGGCGCTTGCCCACTGTGTTAAAATGGCAGAAAGAAAACTGGTGATTGAACTGGCTTTCAATCAGGTCAATAAATTAGGCACGTTCTTTTGAAAGTTCCGATCAGTTAAGAATAAATGACGTTACAAGGCCGAACCCCTTTTTGAGCCTCGTTTAACGAAAATATTTTAAACACACGTTATACATACGCATGCTCCTGAACCCAAGTCAACGTGAATCAGTGTTGCAGAGTTGCCACTCCGAAATAGGAATGAATCCACATTAAGTACACATTTGGAGACCCCACAGTAGAATGGGAGAGGAATGGTGACAAAGCTTGGAGCAATGGAATGGGAAAAGAATTAAGCGCATTTTTCACGAAATAGAATGGCAATGAAATAACGCCGTTTCCGAAAAGAGAACACGTTTTCGTTGACGTACGGCTTTTTCGAACTTCAAACATTAGCAAGTTAGACCCTTCGGTTCAACAATAAAGCAGTATTTTAAAAAGGCTTGGCTCATTACAAGCGCATTTATATGCAACGGACCTATACTAGAATTCTGTCCTTGTATAGGATGTGTTGCTCTGCAGTTCTTCTCTATCCTTTGGTAACTACGGCTGTATGCCAAAGTACCCGTGTTTCGTAATTATACGTTGGTGGTATACCCATCTCTCATCTTGCAATTTTTCCCCCTTGGTTGCTCTACAGCCGCCTGCTGTCTCCCCGTCCTTCACTTAGTTTTTGCTTCTGCCGCCGTCGGTGACTCGGACGCTCATTCTAAAAAGTTACTTTCTTAATTGTGATGCGTACTGACTACGATACAATATTTGAGTATACTACAAGCTTTCGTGTACCATCTTGCGTGCAGTCTCGCCACATATTACCCCCCGCTTCCCCTTTTTTTGCAGAACTTTCCCCACTGCCTACACATATGGGTGCCTTTGCCGAAAACTCTATCCTACACGATGAGCTTTTGGCTGTGTGAACTGTGTGTGAGATGAACTGCTGTACAAGATGAACCATACAGAGCGAGATAAAACAGACTTCTTAAATTGATAGTTCGGGTGGCCAGCCAAAGCTGATCCCGAATAACTAAGGCTGTGCCTCCCCGAATCCCTACGTGACCATTCGCTAAGTCGTGATTTTAGCGTAAACGCATTTAAGCTTAAACAGTATAAAAACATCATTCATTTGAACATGTGTTTTTTGTAAAAAAAGGTCTGCTTACTCACTAACTAAATGATTTATTTGTCACAAAAAACCTTAACGTCTTAGTGAGTTAAGCTAGTAAAGTGTTGATCAATGAAACTTGCTAGTTTGCAAAGTATTTCGTGAATAATGCTGACTCGAATATTTATTACATTACTGCATTTTTAGTTAACGAACGTTTATATGTACATTGCAATAGCAAGATAAATACATTACAGAAGAATGCGTAGGATAAGAAGTGAAGAGCAATTATTCGCGTAAATTATTTGGGGCCATTGATTGCTTCATGTGATCACTATGGCAACAACGCAGCACAGCAGCGTACATAGAGGCATAAACAATTCACAGACGAGGACATACACGCAAACACGCACATAGAATATCAAGACTTAGCCTGCATCGTATACTGTGGCAGCCGCTTGAAGGCTATATATGCACCTACTTTGGAATAGCACTGTGTGTACTAGTTAGCAGCCATTGAGATTTCAAAAAAAAATAACGTTTTGCACTCATCATTGTATACTTTCCTATATGGATAAGTCATCACCTACCACGAAATTTTTATTACAAATAAATCGACAAAATTAAAATTCGTCTACATTTTTCCTAAGAGTGCTACGATTACTGCAAGGTATACTAATAATAATTATACGGGTATCGCGTCTCGAAATGACGATAAGTTTATGAGAGAGCCCGTAGTGAAGTGCTCCGGAAATTTTGACCTCCAGGGGTTTATTACCGTGCACCTGAATTAGGCACATGGACCTCAAGCAGTTTTTGCCTTTATTGAAAACGCAGCTGTTGCAGCCGGGATAATCCCGCGACCTGTGGGTCAGCATCCGAGTGGCTTAGCCAGTAGACTACCGTGCTGGGTGGCCGCAAGATACACGGTGGTCTTTACGAGAGTTCAGGCAACGTATGTAACTTAGTAGCTACATAGTTAAAAACATTAAGAAAGTATTCCTGGTTAGCAATGGCGGAAGTGTCAAGCTTTACTAGCTGCTGGTTTAGTAAAGCGATGCCACGAAGGTAGTAAAATACGCTCGAAACAAGCAAATGCATGTGTTTCCAAACAAATTTTTTTTAAGTTTGTGCTGACCATGAAAATACTGGAGGTAGCAATTTCATGGTAATAGGTAGTAGTGTGTATTAGGTAGTAGTGTGTAAGTGTTGTGGTGGTACTGCATCAGATAAGTCATGAAGCTACTATCCCTCAATCGTCGTAACGTTTTTAGCGCAGTAATGCAGTTTCTATGTGTCTAACGACATCACTTTTATGATGTTACAATCTTTCTTAGCTCGATAAGGCTATGAAGATATGTCTTTCCTACGTTCCGGAATTGTAGGAATAGAATTGACCTGCCTGGCCATATGCGATGCGGGAACGGGCAAATTTTTTTTTCATTCTGAGAAATTAAAAAGAATGAAAGTACAATAAGTTGTGATTCCCCGGAATGAAATCGAAATGAAATGAAGGTGCCCATTCCGCAATACTGCTGTGAAGTCAAGCCTGTGTATTTTGTCACAACAGGTGTTGGATTCTACATCGGTGATCCCTGCAAGCAGACCTGCAGCAGCGTCTTGGACCACGTGTTCTGCAACCACACCTCTCGGCGCTGCGAGTGCAGACCGGAATATCCGGTCAACATCAACAACAGGCAATGTGTCAGAGGTACGCAGTCAACGATGTTATCTTTCCTGCGCAAACTTGCCGGCACACTAAGACCCCTGAGGCTGCCGCGGTGGTCTAGTGGCTAAGGTACTCGGCTGCTGACCCGCAGGTTGCGGGTTCGCATCCCGGCTGCGGCGGCTGCATTTCCGATGGAGGCGGAAAAGTTGTAGGCCCGTGTGCTCAGATTTGGGTGCACGTTAAAGAACCCCAGGTGGTCGAAATTTCCGGAGCCCTCCACTACGGCGTCTCTCATAATCAAATGATGGTTTTGGGACGTTAAACCCCACATATTAATCAAGACCCTTGAGGCTTGCGGAGCACAAACCTCACGAACAGTTCATTCGTTATGCTATATTTATAATATGTCAATTGGCCATAATGGGCGGGGCGATGATTTACCTAAAGAAAAAACAATTACCAACTTCCAACCTTTGCAGGAATGCAGAAGAAGCACGGCGTATCAACTTTCACATGTGTCTAACCTTCTTTTATTTCGACATTGCGTTCGCCAGTCTTATCGCGTGAAATACGCGCATGCTGAGAATTGTAGTGCACAAAAGGACAAGACAGAACAACGCGCCTGCTTCCACCTGAGTGTTCGAAGAGCCACTCTGATACGTTTGCGTTGCGTACATGTGCACAGGTGCTGATGCTGCATGCTGGCCCAAAAAAGCAAAAAAGCAAAGCCGGCACGTAACTGCTCAGCGCATGTCTATCATCTTGGCTCTACAAAGTCTCTCTGAAGTAAGCGCATCGTGCTGTCTTTAATTTCCTCGCCCGTGACCTCCTTGGAGCGCTACATGTCTCCTCATGTATTACCACTAACAAGCCCAGTTTTACAACCTCACAAATACAACATCACAGCCGTATTTTAAGGATTGTATATCTGACAGCCTACATGACCAGTGCAAAATGATTTATCGTCAACATGTCACACGACTTACATTCAAAAGTGCTTGGTGACATACATCAGGCAATGTCCTCGAACTTTCACCACATTCTGTTTTGTCACTTATAGACCGAGTTGGAAGCTAAAACTACTATTTACCTAAATTAAACTTGTATGCTGCAGGTAAAACTGCCAATAAAGTTTCCTATGTTGCTTGTTTTTAGGAGCGAAGCTCCTTATGGCGTGGCTTGGGCGTCCCTCGTATGTAACCACCAGTGGCACATACTCGAAATAGGTATAACACTTGACCTCCAAGGTGGTGCCAGGGAGAGATTTCTTCTGTGCGTTGTTTAACAATAAAAAATAGTGCTCAATGTACATGCCAATGGCTGCTAATGGGGAATGAGAGACATGAGCATTCGGCTTTTAGTCAACGCGCACGCTGCGATCCCCATTAGCAGCCATTGGCATGTACATTGAGCACTATCGGACAAGAAAGGGATGCTACATTATACTCGCTGGGTGTAACCTCCTTAGCTTTAGAAAGGTTTAGCGAGCGTTGAGCCGCAGTGCCATGAATACAATGAACTTGTATATACCATGAATGAACTCAAGGTGGTTAAAAATGAGAAGTAGATACGAAGCGCAAGCCGTAAGAAAGTAAAAGCCGAATTCTCCTGTCTCTCATTTCTCATTAGCAGCCATTGGCATGTAAATTGAGCCCTATCTGACAGGGAAAGGTTGCTACGTTATACTCGCTGGGCGTAACCTCCTTGGTTTTCGAAAGGTTTAGCGAGCGTTTGGTCGCAGTGCCATGAATACAGTGAACTAGAATATACCATGAACTCGAGGTGGTTAAAGGTGGGAAGTGGACCCAAGGGCAGGCCGTAAGAAAGTGTGCGTGTGCCACCTCTCGTTTAGTCCTTGGAATGTCCGCTGGATGGCGGTGCTTCTATATGGGGAATATATGATAAAAAGATGCGAGATGGTGGGACTTGGAGTGTTGAATAGATGAACGAACGGACACACAAACAGATGCATGGATGGACGCATGAACGGATGCAGGGGCGGATGCATGAAAGAACGCAGGGACGGGCGCACAAACAGACGCATGGATGGTCACACAGACGGACGCATGGACGGACGAATGCTTCGCCCCACTCTCCATCATTCACTCCGTGGATATGCTGCCATTTTTTTTTCTTAGCTTCGTTGTCGCTTGATTGGCCGCTAGGGGGCCACGGTGTGTGGACGCGCGTCACATCGGCTCCGCAGAATTTCTATGGTTTTCGGCGATTTCTTTCCAGCCATTCAGTTCAGAGTATTCCCAAGTGACTGCGAAAGTCCTGCGGTCTCTCCCGATACCATTTGAGCAGGTGAGCCCGTGTTTCGGTCACTTTTCGAAGATTGCCCGTACCGCCACGCTGGCACGACAGTCAAGCCAGTAGACAAGGCACGGCAGGCCTGACAAGTCGTCGGAGCAAGCGGGTGCCCCATCCGCTGCACCGGCGTCCGAAATGGAATTCGTGCAAGTCGAAGGGGAGGAGATATCGCCGACAGAGTTCGGAAAAGAGCAGGGATGGTGCGAGAACAAACGAAACACCAAGAAGGCGGGTGGAGACGCCGACCCAGCGAAGAACCAGCAAGCAACGCCAGCGTCTACCGAGAAGGCGGCGTTTATTCAGAAAGCGACGCAGTACGTGCGGAAGATCACCATGACGAGCCGAATGCCCAACCTGCCAACGGATGACTACAAGATCATCGTGCGACCCCGGGATGGCTTCAACGTATCCCACTACCAGAAGGACCGCGTCCACTGCTGCATACGCAACGCTGCAGGGGTGGGGCGTGAGGTAGCTGAGGAGGACAGCGTCTGTCTCAATGAGCGACAAAACGTTATTGTGGTAAGCACGCCGTCAGAAGATCGTGCTAGACAATATGGAGGCATTTGCAAGCTGCGAATTGGTGACCGTGAGTTCGAAGCGAGTGCCTACAGAGCGGCTCCGGAGAACACGTCCAAAGGCCTCATCAGGGGCATATCGCTAGACGAAAAGCCGGCGGACGTCGTGAGAAGTCTGGTTAACCACCGCAACCCAAACGTCCTGCATGCCAAGCGCATGGGAAACACGACCAACGTGATAATCCTTTTCGACGGCTACTACGTGCCTCGTTACGTGAACTACGGCGGGATGGTGATAAGGTGCACTCTTTACAAGAAACATATCGATATGTGCTACGAGTGTGGTCGTCTGGGACACAGAGCCGACGTGTGCCCCAACCCGAACGACAAGAAGTGCCGTGGGTGCGGATGCGGTAACCCGCCCGACGATCATCGGTGCGAGCCGGTGTGCCAACTGTGCGGAAAGGGTCACCTCACCGGAGACCGCAAGTGCAAAGCTAAGTACAAGACGCCCTACCTAGTCAAGCGCCGACAGTGGGAACGCAGAATGCGCGAGGAGGCTGAGGCCGCTTCCAGCAGTAGCAGCACCGTCAACGACGGGGAGGAGGGCTACGGACGACGCCACGCACCGAGACGACGTCGCGGCAACAGTCGATCGGCCTCGAGGGAGACCCGCGCGCGGAGCCGCACTCGCTCCCGTACTCGTTCTCGAGCCCGCTCTCGCAGCGTCTCCCGACCCCGTTCAGCGAAGCCTCGCAGCACGTCGACGGCCCGAGCCAACCACACAGCGGCAGCCAAAGGTGGAGGAGCGGTTGACCCCCATAAATTGAGGTGGGTGGACGTCGCCTCCGGACGCGCGCCCAGCGCACGGCTAACGCGAACCGAGACTGCCAATGATAGAAACCCAGATGTAGACAGACGCAGCAGCTCTGCTTACAAACGCAACAGTGACCCAGAAAGTCTAGTGCAGAAACGATTGGATCAATTCGAATCATTAATTCAAGAACTAAAGCAAGAAAATGCAAGGTTGAGAAACGAAATTGCCACGTTGAAGGGGGAGGCCCCGACAGTTCCCTTTCCTCCTCCTCCTCCAATTAAACCCGTCGCAGCCGACGCGGCTGCTAGTACAGCCGAGAGAGTGGAGGAAGTCATGGAGGCTCAAGACGCGCACCCCGCACCCACCAAACGTAAGGCACTTGACCCGGAACAATTCGACGCCAAATCGCAGAAACGCGAGGAGAAACTCCGTGAACAAGTCGATAGACTCGACGACAAGGTAGACGCGATGATGACCCAACACGCGCAGCAAACCGCGCAACTTAACAACGCAATCGCTCAGCAAACCGCACAAACCGAACAGTTGAGCATTGCAATATCTCAGCTCACAAAAATGGTCGCGACGCTGCAAACGCGCATAGACAATATCGAAATGCGACTTCCGGCCGCAGTGGGTCGCCCAGTACGAACGACTGGGAAACCGTACTTTAGGCCGTTACCCGACGAAGAGGCGCAGGATCAGCCGGACGGCAAACCATAACACGTACAGTCACCATGGCTCGACACGAAACCACACAAACACAACGCCCACAACAGCATAACACACGAAACACGTTCACTATCTGGCAGTGGAACTGCAGGGAGTACAGGAGGAAACGGGCGCTTCTCCAACAATTATTACGTAGCCGGCAACGACCGGACGTAATACTATTGCAGGAAACCAATGACCCGGTCAAGCTGGCGGGGTACAAATCTATAGACGAAGCTGTGACCGCGGGGGCCCCACCGGCCGCTGCAACGCTAGTGCGGCGCAACCTCACCGTGGCGCAACGCAAACTTATGAACGTTAGCATACCGCATGTATTCATAGAGCTCATTTCGACGAAAGGGCGCGGCCCCAGCCTGTTTGTGCTGAACGTGTATAGCAGACCCAAAGCCAGACACCGCTTTAGCACGTTACTGCGAGAGGCGCGCGAGGCAGCTGCCGACGGGGCCTTGCTCATCGCGGGCGACTTCAACGCGCCCCACGCGGCGTGGGGGTACGGCTACGAAACGCCAAAAGGTAAGCGCCTTTGGGATGATGCGCAGAATGAGGGCCTCGAGCTCATCACAGACCCTTCCGCGCCTACGCGCAGGGGTAACAGCGTATGTGCAGACACCTCACCCGACCTCACATTTACCAAGAACGTTGCTAGCGCGCGATGGCACAATACACAGGAGGACCTGGGTAGCGATCACTCAGTGATCGAGATCCAGGTCGACGCTGAACCTCACCATTGCGTTCATCGGGAAGGTACCAAGGGCAAGAACCACCGGCTGGTGGATTGGGACGCGTTTCGCAAAGTCCGGAAAGAGCAGAATCGTGGCAATGCGGCTATTGAGGATATAGATAGCTGGACTGCGACGCTCAAGGGGGATTTAGAAACGGCGACGCGGGAGGTTCCGCCAGAAGCCCAGCTCGAAGTGGTAGACAGCAAACTCCTACACATGTGGGAAGCCAAGCGCAGCCTGCAAGACAGGTGGAAGCGTCAACGCCACAATCGAACGCTGCGCAGACGCATAGAACGGCTAAGCAGGGACATGGAAGAGCACGCGTTACAGGTATGCAAAACGCAATGGGAAGAGATCTGCAATGGGATGGAGAACCAGCTGGGACGGGCCAAGACGTGGCATCTCCTCCGGCACCTCTTGGATCCAGAGGAGACGAAAACATCGCACGCACATAAGCATAACAAGTTGCTGCACGACTACAAAGGCACCCACGCGGACTTTCTAGATGACGTGCGAAGCCGTTACTTTCAGTCACGTAGCCCCCTCGCGCTCTCGGCATACGCCTGGGAGGGTGAGGGTAACGCGGAGCTAGACGAGGACTTCAGCGTTGCAGAGGTGAGGGCGGTGCTGCACAGGCTCAACACAAAGTCGGCGCCAGGCCCAGACGGGATAACCAACAAAGCGCTACGTAACTTGGACGATGAGTCGATAGAACAACTGACGGCTTACATGAACGAGTGCTGGAATGCGGGCGCTATACCGAACTCGTGGAAAACGGCGCGCATAATTATGATCCCCAAACCGGGCAAACGAGTACAGATTGACAACCTTCGACCGATATCCCTGACGTCCTGCGTTGGTAAGGTCATGGAACATGTGGTTCTCGCTCGCCTTACCAACTACCTCGAGGACCGAAACATGCTCCCACACACGATGCTGGGGTTCCGTCGTAACCTTTCCACACAGGACGTTATGCTTCAACTCAAGCACGATATCGTAGACAATCCCACACGATCCACCAAAGCGATACTCGGGCTCGACCTCAAAAACGCGTTCGACAACGTTAGCCATGCTGCGATACTTGAAAGTATACGAGCGTTGGGACTTGGCGAGAGAACGTACCACTACGTACGGGATTTTCTTACGGGCCGCCGGGCCCGATTAGCGATCGGCGAACTAGAATCGCAGGAGATATACATGGGTTGTACGGGCACGCCGCAGGGCTCCGTAATCTCGCCCATGCTCTTTAACCTCGTGCTTGTCGGATTACCACGAAAACTCGCTGAGATAGAAGGCCTCCACCATAGCTTGTACGCCGATGATATCACCCTCTGGGTTGCCGAGGGAAATGACGGCCACGTAGAGCAAACGCTGCAGGAAGCCGTCGACGTGGTGCAGGACTACCTTCGCGACACTGGCCTCGAATGTTCCGCAGCTAAATTGGAGCTCCTGCTCTATAGACCATCGCGCAGGGGCCGTAAACCCAAGAACGCCGATTCCGCATTCGAGTGCGCATATAGAGAAATTAATGTACGCACATCAGACGGCGCTGTCATCCCACAAGTTAACACCATTAGGGTACTGGGCTTGCGCCTGTCCGCCAACGGCCACAACGGCGAAACCGCTCGCAGACTAGAGGGCGCGGTCAATGAAACAATCCGGTTGCTGAAACGGATAACAAATCGGCATAGCGGAATGAAGGAAAGCAACACCATTCGCCTGGTACATGCTTTCGCTATGAACCATATAACGTACGTCGCCTCCTACCTCAAGTGGCAGGCGACTGAACGCACCAAACTAGATTGTCTCATCCGCAAGGCGTACAAACGCGCAATCTGATTACCGGCCAATACCAGCACGGAAAAATTTCTTGAGCTGGGGTTGCACAATACTCTAGATGAGATAATCGAAGCACACAACATCGCCCAGTACGAACGTCTGGCGAAGACCAGAACTGGTCGACACATTCTCGAGACACTGGGTATCAACTACCATACGCAGCGCGGCGAAAAGGTCGGGATACCCAGACGTATTCGCGAGCGCATCGTCGTTATGCCGTTGCCTAAGAACATGCACCCGACACATCACATCGGTCGGCGCAACAGGCGCGCCCAAGACCTTGAAAAGAAATTCGGCAATAGCTGTTGTAGCGTGACGTCACTTATCACTGCGCACCCAGTGCGCGCATTCCTGTGCGACCGATCACGTGGTTCTGCGCCTATATATGGTGCGTCTTCTAATAAACTTATCAGTTGCTTCTTGGTATGCTGTCTGCTGCTCACGTTATTACACTGGCGACGAGGATGGGATCCGCCCCCTTGTACTAGCTCAGTACGAAGCAGTATTGCGGGCGATCGGCGGTCGACAGCCATGGACCAGCAAACAACGGCAGCCATGGCCTGGGACGGTTGAACTCGGCGGCACTACCTTCGGCAAGAGGCAACGCAGTCTTCGGGGAAAGCAACCCGATAAGTATACTGCACTTTTACTGAACAATGGCGCGACTAGGCAAGCTAGACGAGTTCGACGAGAAGGATCAGAATTTTGAATCCTATCTGGAGCGTTTTGAGCACTTCGTCACCGCAAATGACATCAGAGAGGAAAAGAAGCTGGCAGTATTCTTGAGTGTGATAGGACCACGAACGTACGAGGTGCTCAAAAGTTTGGTAGTACCCGCTGTTCCTGGGGACAAGTCCTTTGAAGAGGTCACAGTGCTGTTGAAGAAACACTATAGCCCACAGTGCTCGGTCATTGCCGAACGTTGCAAATTTAACAAGCGAGCACAAGAAGAGCAGGAAAGCGTCGAGGACTTCATAGTGGCCTTAAAACAGTTAGCAAGGAAGTGCGATTTCGGTCAGTTTCTGCAAGACGCGCTGCGAGACAGAATAGTGGCAGGCATAAGACGCGAGGAAACGCAACTCGCCCTATTTGCTGAAGATTTAACCTTCGAAAAGGCGTGCAAGATAGCCCAGGACCGAGAGCAGGCTGCGCGACAGACAGCGTTACTTCATGCAGAAGGCAAGGAAGCGGCTTTTTATGCAATGGCGATAAGAGGAAAAGGAAGCGAAAAGAAATCGAAGCTTCGGAAGCTCAAGGAAGCCAAGCGAGTTTGCGAAAGATGTGGCAAGGCGCATGCGGCTAGTGTTTGTTGGTATAAGAACGTCCAGTGTCACAGCTGTTCTCAAATCGGTCATCTACAGAAGATGTGTCCAAGTAATCGCAGAGAACTCAAGACTGCAAACGTGGTGGACTGCTCTGATAGTGACTCTGAATTAGATGTGTACCATGTTATCAATACCGTGCGTTCTGGGTATGAAGTGCAGCTAAACGTAGAAGGGCAAGACCTCTGCATGCAGATTGATACGGGAGCAGCTGTAACACTAATTCCTGAGAGTGTGAGGCTGAACGCATTTCCTCATGTCAAGTGCGAGCCATCTCGAGTCACCCTAAAAACATACACTGGGGAACCTGTTCCAGTAAAAGGGCAATGCAACGTTTCCGTTACGGTGGGAAAACAGTCTTTGCGGCTACCCGCTATTATCGTCAAGGATAACGGCAAGCAGCTACCATTGCTGATGGGGCGAAGTTGGCTTGAAAGGCTCGGGCTTGACTGGAAAAGCGTGTTTGCTATAAATGTAAGCGACTCTCACAAGGTAGAGGCGGTTAAAAAGAAGTTCCCAGGGGTGTTTTCTAAGCAACCTGGAAAAGTAAAAAACTATCAAGCAAGGATAGTTTTAAGCCAGAATTGTACGGCTATTTTTGGCAAGGCCAGAAACGTCCCATTTGCGCTTCGAGATAAAGTGGAAGGCGAGCTAGAAAGGCTAGAGAAAAGCGGTGTTATACGCCCCGTAAATCGGAGCGATTGGGCCACGCCAGTAGTCGTAATCCAAAAGAAAGATGGTTCACTGAGGCTGTGCGGGGACTACAAAGTCACCATTAATCCTGTTTTAAAGACCGACCACTACCCATTGCCTAGACCGGAAGATTTGTTCTCTGCCATAGCTGGCGGCAGAGGGTTTTGTGTGTTGGATCTTTCGGCCGCGTATCAGCAGATTCCGCTCACTGCCGAGTCCCGACCACTGCTAACTATTAATACGCACAGGGGGCTGTTCGAGTTCCAGCGCTTACCATTTGGGGTAGCCAGTGCGCCAGCCATTTTTCAGTCCTTCATGGATGAGGTGCTCAAAGGCATACCGCACGTGGGATGTTACATAGACGACGTCATTGTGTCGGGAAAAGACTTAGCCGACTGTCAAAAAACGTTGGAACTAGTCCTGCAGCGGCTGAGTGACTACAACGTGACACTGAAAGAGGAAAAGTGTCGGTTTTTTCAGAGCACTGTGACTTATCTCGGTCACACTGTGTGCGCTGAAGGTATATATCCTACAGAAGAAAAGATAAAGGCGATCACAGAAGCGCCAGAGCCCACTTGCCAAACAGAGCTAAAGGCTTATCTCGGCATGTTAACCTTTTATGCAAAGTTCTTAAGTAACCTTGCCTGCGTGGCAGAGCCATTGTACCGTCTGTTGCGCAAGGGCGAAAGGTGGTCGTGGACACGGGAGTGTAGCGAAGCATTTGCTTCTACGAAACTGTTACTTGTCAAGAGTAATGTGCTCACTTTTTACGATGTGGCGAAACCAATGGCTATGACATGTGACGCTTCGTCGTATGGATTGGGGGCTGTCATTTTTCATGAGACCGCAGAGGGACACGAAAGGCCAGTGGCATTTGCTTTTAGAACACTTACAGCCGCAGAGAAAAACTATGCTCAGTGCGAACGCGAAGCATTAGCACTGATGTTTGGGTTAAGAAAATTCCACCGCTACTTGTATGGACGAGAGTTCACTCTTTATACAGATCATCAGCCATTGCTCGGAATATTAGGCCACGACAAGCCGGTGCCTGCGCTTGCTGCAGCTCGAATGCAAAGATGGGCAATTACCCTGGCAGCGTACCAGTATAAACTAAAATACCGAAAGGGAAGAAATGTTGAAGTGGCTGACGCTCTGTCTCGGCTTCCACGGCCTATTGTAGCGGCCGATGAACCTTCCGAGTGTCTCTTGCTATTTGACAGCATGCCCCTCAAAGCGGATGACGTAGCGCGAGCCACACGACGTGATCCCACCTTGTCTCGCGTGACGCACTTCATCTTAAATGGATGGCCTTCAGAGTGCTCTGAAGCATTTAGACCATTTTATTCCCGGCGCGACGAGCTATCAGTAGAGCAAGAATGCATAACGTGGGGATCAAGGGTGATCATACCTGATAAGCTCCAGCTACAGGTCTTGCAGCTATTGCATGAGGACCACCCGGGATCTAGTCGCATGAAAGCGTTAGCAAGAAGCTTTGTGTGGTGGCCTGGCCTCGACCTTTCGGTTGAGAGCTACGTTCGACAATGTCAGGTTTGTCAGGCCGTCCAAAAAGCTGCTTCACCGGTTCCTTTGCAACCATGGAATTATCCCACAAGGCCCTGGCAACGCGTGCACGTCGATTATGCGGTAACGGGCTCTCAGGCGTTCTTGGTTCTCGTCGACGCGTTCTCTAAATGGATCGAGGTCTCGCCTATGTCATCCACTACTGCTAACAAAACCATTGAGAAGCTACGTAGTATGTTTGCCGCGTATGGTCTGCCAGAGGTACTGGTGAGTGATAATGGACCGCAGTTCATTTCCGAAGAGTTCGCGGCCTTCTTGAGTGTAAACGGTGTAAGGCATGTCAAGACACCTCCTTATCACGCGGCTTCTAACGGAGCGGCCGAGCGTTTAGTGCAGACTACCAAACAAGCACTGTCAAAGCATGTCTTGCAGGACAAAGCTAGCCACCACAAACATTCATTTCGGGAACGCTTGGACAGCTATCTAATGAGTTACAGGACTACTCCGCACAGTACCACTCGCCAGACCCCGGCAGAATTATTCTTGAAAAGACAGCCACGGGTAAAGCTGTCATTGCTAAAACCAGATTTCGAGCTCTCCATGCGGGAGCAGCAGCAGCGTACCAAAGTGCAAAAGGACATGTCTAGGGGGGTTCCGCGATGTTTTGCTGTGGGGGACGCTGTGTGGGTGAAGACTGTGCGAGGTGAAACAGTGTCGTGGGAAGATGGTGTCGTGACACAGGTTATCAGTCCCGTAACCTATCTGGTGAAAGTGTCGCAGGCGGTGCGATTTACGCATTCGGACCACATCAGAGCCCGCCACGGAAGCCAGGATTCTTCAAGTTATCCGCAGGCACAACCTGCTCCAACGGCATCCGTAGACACGACTCCACCGACGGTTCCGATGGCGTGTGGGCCAGTCGCCGGGTCGCCTCTCGTAAATCCACACGCAACCGACTCTGCGACGTCTCTCCTTCCGGCAACTGCATCGCCCACGGCCGGAGCAGCTGCCTCCGGCTCGCCGGACCAGCCCAGTGCCGACGACGCGCCACCTGCAGCCGAACTTTCAACTCTGCGTCGTAGTGCACGTGTACGACATGCCCCGAACAGATACCAGTCCAGTGATTTTCGGAAGTAATCTGAAGGGGAAGGAGTGTTGTAGCGTGACGTCACTTATCACTGCGCACCCAGTGCGCGCATTCCTGTGCGACCGATCACGTGGTTCTGCGCCTATATATGGTGCGTCTTCTAATAAACTTATCAGTTGCTTCTTGGTATGCTGTCTGCTGCTCACGTTATTACAATAGCAGACACAGTGTACGTGGACGCGGCCCGTTACGACTGCCACCGCGGCTTCGCGGTCGCGATCACGGATCATGTAGGAACTTGCGTCACGAGTGCGACGATAGGCACGGAAGACACGGAGGCGGCCGAAGAAGCTGCCATAGCCCTCGCGATAGCCACCACGGACGCCGAGGTGATAATAGGTGACTCGCAGGCGGCGATACGCAACTACGCCAGTGGCCGTATCTCCCGCGAAGCGGCCCGCATTCTCCAAATTCACGAACGCAACATCTGCTGCAAAAACGACAGTTTCCTCGTATGGACCCCCGCCCACACGGACCCTCCGCTTGCGGGCAACGCGACTGCCCACGCCGCGGCTCGAGGATTTATTTACACGGCGAGCTGCGACGCCTGCCGACAGTCCCGATGTCTCGCACACTTCGACAGCGATGCGGGAATGGACGTGGGGGGAACGCATGACCACTTTCAGAGACATCACGCAACACTACAGACTGAACAGATGCAAGTATCCACCACCCCACGCCAAACTAAACAGGAAACAGCAGGTTGCCTGGAGACAACTACAGACACACACGTACCCGAATCCGGTGATCCTTCGCCTCTGCTACCCAGGCATTTATACGTCCGACGCGTGTAAGGCGTGCGGAGCCAGAGCGACGCTGCAGCACATGCTGCGGAAGTGTACCGGTAACGCGCAGCAGTCCCCTACGAACCCGGTAGACATGGCAGTCTCGAACCGCGAGGCGCGATGGGAGGCAGCTCTGCTGAGCCACGACCTTGCTGATCAACTGTGGGCCGTCCGGCAAGCCCAGGATGCCGCCCGGGTCCAAGGACTCGAGGCCGTCACCTAGGCCGGGGTGCTTGTAGCCCCACCCCGCTCAATGACGCCGGACATGTTCAATAAAGTTTTTACTCACTCACTCACTCGTTGTCGCTTGATTCCATGATGTCATGTCTAACAAAGGAGTGAGTAATGCGAACGATTCACTTTCTTGCCTTCTTAGACAAAATAGTAACTTCAAATGTTTCTCAAAAAGTAAAGGTAATTTAGCAGCATACTTTATTTACCCATAAGAATAAGATGCTTTCGATTTTTTGAGGTCTGTCACCTGACAATCGCCGTAATAGAGCGTAGCCGCAACACAGAACGGACGTGCTTTGTAAAGTTATTATTTCATTCTCACCCGATTGCTTCTACACATAAAGTATCCACCTTAAAAAATTGAATTAACTTCAACTTATTCACGTGGTGCTGGTTGGCTCGTTAATGCAATGCGGATAACGAATGAACGCCTGAAAATCACTCGCCGAATTACCACAAAGGCCACACCCGAGCACTCAGTGTGATTGCACTGTTTTCCGTGTCCCACAACGTTTACAGTGCGGCACGAGCCGGTGCCTTTAATTATCCGCTTTTTTTTTTTCTCTAAATGCGAACGCACCTATGTTCACTGCAATGAAATTTCGAAAAGCTGCACCACGTTAGCGCTGTTTATTTAAATCAAGCTAAGCCTGCTACGACCTGCATGGTTCTTTGGCCTCGGGCACTGAAGGTCTGGCACCCGTGAGCGCACAAACATTCGGTCGTCGCAGGGGCTCTGGTCACGTTTGTGTTTGTACAAGCAAGTTTTAGAATAATTAGGGCTCTCAGTGATGGGCTTGTTCGTAATCCGACGTTTGTAATAGGGCAATCTATTTTAGTTTACTGGGGTGACTTGCGCATTTACGTTGCGTCATTTAATTTCAGTCTCGATAGGAACTAACTGCCGTCATTTTCGACTATTGTAACTCAAGTGGTGCACAGCTAAGCATCTCGATGAATGACTATTGTGAAAGAAAAAAATAACAGAAAACAAGAGAAAGAAGGAGAAAATAGAGAAAGTTTGAGATAAACAAATGAGAAAGAAACATAAAAGAAAAAAGATAAATAAATCAATAAATAAATAAAAAGCTGATGAAAAAAAAAGAAAAAGAAAGTGCCCTTTCGGCCAAATTCATGTCATGCTTCGCTTTAAAAGCTCCCGAATTTTTTCATTTTGCTCCATGTTGTATGTCCAGGACTTTCTTTATTCTTACTTCCATTCCACTTCTAAGTATGTTTCCTTTTGAAGCCATTTTCCTCTTCCTCATCACAGGGTAGCCAACGGGAAATCTTTTTCGGTTAACCTCACTGTCTCTCTTTCACTTTTCTCTATCTCTCGATCTTTCGCTACAGATGATACAGACGTTTACGTTGCGAACATTGTAAATTCCAAAAGCCTCAGTGTTTAATGTATGGCCAGCCATACTGTTAAATTCCTGTCACCCAAAAGCAAACATTTACGTTGCGATTAAATGGGCGCAAGGGCTCTCCCGGAAGCTTTTTAACATTTGACATATTGTCATATATTGTGAAGGGAGCCTTATTTCCGACCTTTTTACAGCGCGCTTTTTTTTTTGAGACATACTTTTGTGTCCCGTATACGGAAAACTGCTGGCCCGCATTTCGGGATGTACTGTCTGCAAGCATCTGTTTGCAATCTTCCTTCATCCTCCAAACTCTATCCGAGTCGCAGCCGGCATTTACTCCTTTCTATATATAGTACATGCATGAACATGCAACGGTGAAAAAATTACGTCAAGAAACAGCCGTCACGTGTTCTTATTGAAGAAAGCTACTACCTTAATGCAATTAATCCTAGAGGTTGTTAGTCGTAAACAAGTGTAATTATGGTATATAGACCCACTTTATCTCTCTTGGTTGCCCGTTCTTGAAGAGTAAGGCCAATATGAACATACTGAATTTCTCCTGTAGAGCATTGTGGAGTAACTGCAACCAACCTCCAAAGTAATCAACGTAGCCCTTTTAGGCGTTGTAGTATTATAGGATTCGGACTTTACTGAGGAAACAACAGTTTTTACAGATCTCTTAACAGCTGTTGGGCCATCCTTGTACAAATTAACATTCAATTCAATTCAATGCTGTACAGATCCGTGAAAAACTCCTCCGATATTTTAACTATCCGTATTGGTAGTTACTTCGCCTTTCTTGTCCCTTAGTGCATACATCGCGCTTTTCTCTTCACTTTTCTCTTCACAAGTTTTCTCTTCACTTTTTGACGCTTCCTCTGTTATTTAAAACCTGTTGAATTCTCTCCATACATTATTACATCGAATGCCTTACGCTTAATCATCGACATCGAAAGCTCAACCCGTGATATTTTGTCTGTTGTGTTTGAGGCTTTCAAGCTTTGGCGTTTCTTAACGAGGCTCTTTGTCTCCTGGCACAGCTTGCCAGTGTCCTGTCTAACAACCGTACTTACAACTAATACTGCACACACAGTAATAATACTCATCAGATTATTATTCATTGTGTCATTGTAAAGGCAGGTTTACTCGATAAGAGCTGAGTATCTGTTCGGAAGCGTGACTTTGAATTCCTGTGCTTGCCCTCATGATGCTGGCTCACTCATTGACTTCTTGCGTATCAGTTTGAGCTGTTCCTTCTGTAAGTCTAGGCACACTCGAAACCTTACCATTAAATGGTCACTACGTCATACCTTGTCAAGCATATCCACATCCTGCACGATGCGTGGGTGTGCACCCGAAGAAATGAACCTTTCATTATTGTTTTTACTGATTGTTCACACACATTCTGAGAGCTTCATGCAACTGTACTTGTGGCACCAGCCTCGCACACATTGGAAAGTTTATATTGTTAATAACAGAGTTAGTAGCTGTATAGTTAATGAATTCCACCCCCTGCTGGCGAAGACTAAAACAGCGTTTTGGCCGGGACAAAAGCAAGACACGGACAGGGCACTAAAGTTGTGTTTTTTGTGTATTCATGCCCTCCATTTTCTTTCACTCAGGTGAAATTAGACTTTTATAAGCTACTCTTACACGCGACAGCTTTTTGAGACTGTGCTGGTAATCAAGCTGATTGTATTTGTTGTAAGTCCTTTATCACATGCATCTGCATTTTCCCTCATGTTTCGTTGTTCTGCGCAAATACCACGCTTCTTTTATACCACAGTTGTTTTTCCAAGTCTGTTAAATTGTCAGCTCAGCGCCACGTTGGTGTCTTCTCGGCTCATCTTAAGTTGTTTTGTGTTTTGGGTACTAGGCACCAAGAAGCCATATCAAGCATGCTGTTCAAGCCCCCATGTAATTCCTGAACTTCCTCAACTCACCTTTATAATAATCTTATAACACGCCTATCAGAATAATATCATCAGTAAAATTACATCTTCGGTTTTGCAGAAAAAGAACAACGACGACTTTATTACAAAAGCTAACTTTACTGACTGTATCAGATGGGAGCCAGAATAAATTGCGTCAGCAATATTCTTACTTTTCTTTACATGCTGCATCACGTCTTTGAACAAACATAGGAGACAAGGCCTTGAAACCAATGGTCATACACTCCAGTTTCAACGTCTACTATAAATAACCGCCACCTTTCTGCCAAATCTTCACTGCGTATCCAAAGATGTCTATCTTGAATAAACCAAACATTTTGTCAACGCATATGCGAATGCAACTGATTGACTGTACTTGTGGGAAAAACAGCGTCGGCAATATGACAGTATTATAACAGCAGAGCGCCTACGTTGAGCGACA
Source organism: Rhipicephalus microplus (assembly GCF_013339725.1). Taxonomy (NCBI): domain Eukaryota; kingdom Metazoa; phylum Arthropoda; class Arachnida; order Ixodida; family Ixodidae; genus Rhipicephalus; species Rhipicephalus microplus. The sequence continues at coordinate 95,476,500 of NC_051170.1, read as the reverse complement.
TGAAGCAATACTAGACTTCAATTAGCAATATTTACCATCACTAGTGGACATCTGACGACAGTAATCCAACACATTGTGGCATTGGCAATAATTTATTCAACATGACCACCATCTCTTGAGCACCAACGAATATTTGCTCATATTAAGAGAAAATTAATCAACTTTAGCAGAAACAAGTTCCAGAACGAAAATTCGAGCACTAAACCTTTAGCAAATAATGCGTTTTATTCCATTTATGAGTTTGGTGCTGTAACAGATCATTAGCGATTACTGATGTCAAGTTTCTGACTTGTTACGCTATTGCAGTACTGTAAGATTTTTGGAGGGAGCAGAAGTTGATAATCTTACATTAAGACTTCTTGACTTTTTAAGGAATCGGAAATTTGCAAATGCACCTTACAAAACTTTAGTTCAGATAACGAACGTTGATACTGTTCCGTGCTTGGTTGTGTTGTACAAAAACTCGTAACGCTCTTAGAGTGAAAAGAAAGGCTTGTCATGTTCTATTTTTTTATGAATGTACATTAACAGTTACTGACTGCCTTTTTTATCGATGCAATTCAAGATTTATTCACTCAGCAAATTAAGCTCAATATCATGAATAATCTGTAGAACGAAAGCAGGATACCGAAATGCACGAACGGCGAGGTTTTCAGAAATCATGATATAGGAATACCGGCAATTCTCCTGCACGACTGAAGGTTGCTGGTTGATAGGTTTCTTGTATAGGGCAACATTCCCAAAATTTTAAATGTGTGTTGCTATTCTTCTTGGGTGTAGAGCAAGACGTCACAGTAAAGCATTTTGCTTTGCCACATGCGTGGTTTTTTGGAGGTGTGAACAGGTTTTAGCGGCACGGCTCAGTGCTCTCCCATAGTTGAGTACGAAGTACTCGAAATCGTTAAACATTTTTTCTACCCCCCCCCCCAACTATGGCTGCAGGAAGAAAATTGCATTTTGTCGTGATTGTGTTCAATATTTTTCTTTTACGAAGCTTCTTCTCTGGGGAACTACTGCGCCTACCACGAGGTGTGTGTCTACTCGGTGGCACGCTCATCATGCCAAAACAACAGGTGCAACTGCGTCGAAGGTCATGAGCCCGATGCTGATGCGAAAAAGTGCACGCCAAGTAAGTGCTTCTTATACACTGAATCCTGGTCAAGTTTAGGGTCACTAACTTGATTTGGCGTGCTCGTCTGTCTCTGGAAGTACTCGTCAGAATGACTGAACGCGGTAGCGTTAAAGGGGTAGTTTTGCAGAAATTCCGGCTTCAGTGGTTGTGAGCAAAAAAAGTTATTATGTTTGCGCGACTGAAAAATCAGCCATCTCTCACTGATAACCAATTCGAGAAAGATGCAAATTCAATAATTTATACAGAATTGTGGGTCCCAGTGTAGGTCAAGCCCGGGTTATTTGCGTGGCAAGTGGCTGTGCTCTCGCACAGCCATGCCTCTGCTTTTTAATACAGTGAAAATAGATTCCTCTGATTGGAAATACAGTGGAAGTAACTCATGTTTTACAAACACACGTGTGCTGTGTACATGTTTCCCAATACAACACGATATGCTGCCGTAATAATGCTCGGGACAAGCGTACAGTGCCATCGGGCGTCAGAACATAGGATGGCCATGAATTCATAGTTTAAAATCAGTCACTCACTACAAAAGGCACACGTGCTACTGCAACATTGAGGGAACCTATAGTGGGTGCAGAGCAAGTTTAAATGATTTAAAGGGTAAGTGTTACAGCTACACACTAGGAACAGAAAATGGCTATCACGTTCAACTATTAAAAAAAAGCTTAAGTTTCCTTCAGTTTTTTTTATAAACCACACTTTCGCTTACACGAGTTCACAAAACAATAGCATTTTCTCATAGACGGAACAAAGTTTGGTCAAGTAAGTTATCCAGGTATGTTATGGTAACTTATGTGATACGAAGAAAATTGATAAAAGAAATCTAAGAAGCGCTGTCTCTTACAGCAGTACCACGGGTCGTAGGACCGTGGGGGTTTACCTTATCAGTCATGTCCGTATCTTCTTCTAATGACGCACATCGCCAAAGCATGTGATCAGAATTCAATGTGAAACGGCTCATATCTATTAGTACACTTCGTGTCACAGCGGCTGTGCCCATGTTTAAAAAGAGGAATTCGGAAATCTTGTGAGCAATGTTGCTTTGGACTTGCCCACCATTTATATGGGGTGCATGGTGCACCCCTAGCAATTTTTGTATTATGATTACAGCGCACGACATATTAGACACCTTGCGTTACTTATCACTGCGCGCTCAGGTATAATGAAAAAAAAGATGGGTAAAAGCTGTCGACACTCAGATGTGTTGTTTCACGAAGTGCCAGACATGCTTTGTCGGTAAGGAAGGACACAAATTATTGTCACTGTGAATGCAGAGAAATTCAGGTTTGATCATTCGTCATCCCAAACTGTGTGCTCGCTATAGTTGATGTTTGCCGAAGGACGTGTTTTCGCGACAGGTAAAATACGTACAGAGAAGGAGTAAAGCTGAGAAACGCATGGGTGGAATCCAGGAAACATCGAACACGACATGGTCGAACAACCTGGGGTCAGAATCTTTTGCCATTGCTTACTTTGCAACTATTAAGAGTCTATGCATGCATGTACACATCTGCCTCATTCTGAGGCAGGCCTATCGTCACAATGAATCGAATGGTAGCACCACCCATGCCGTTTTTCTGTACTTTTATTGCACATACACCTTAAAAAAATATACTTCGGTGTAGAGGGTATAAATCGGTGCGAACGAAAGAACGCAATATAATAAAGAAACGAAACGAGTGTTAAAGTTTTTGTGCCCCGTGTTTGCATTGTTTTATACCTGGATGGTTGTGGTGGTTTAAACGTTCTTACAGGCGATGTCAACCTGGCACACCTGGACGGCGATTTCTCAAGAACAACCAGCCCTTTCTTTCTTGCGATCTACCTGCACGCCTTGAAACAATCTTGTAGAACCGATTCATCATATTTCTCGCCTCCATAACGTCAAGGAATATTCCCCCCACGGGTCGCCTTTAAGCTCTCCCTTAGTAGAGTTCCTAGTACTCTGAATCGTTAACCACTTTTTAGGAGCAAAGCTCCCTAAAGCGGCACCCGTTCATCCCTCATAGTTGTAGTCGTAGTGTGTAACAAGTGTTTCATTTTGACCTGCAAAATGGTGCCGGTGGGAGTTTTCTCCTGTGCTTTGATGAACAATAAAAAATTGGCAGCATATCCACGGAGTGAATGATGGAGAGTGGGGCGAAGCATTCGTCTGTTCATTCGCTCTTGCTTCCGTCCCTCCATGCGTCCGTCTGTGTGGCCGTCCATGCGTTCATCCGCCCGTCCGTGTGTACGTCTGTTCATGCGTTCGTCCTTGCGTTCGTTCATACATCCGCCCTTGCGTCCGTTCATGCGTCCATCCATGTATCTGTCTGTGTGTCCGTTCGTCTATCTATTAAACACTCCAAGTACCACCATCTCGCATCTTTTCATTATATATTCCCCATATAGAAGCACCTCCATCCAGCGGACATTCCAAGGACTAAAGTAGAGGTGGCACACGCACACTTTTTTACGGCTTGCGCTTCGCGTCTACTTCCCACCTTTAACCACCTCGAGTTCATGCTATATACTAGTTCACTGTATTCATGGCACTGCGGCCCAACGCTCGCTGAACCTTTCTAAAACCAAGGAGGTTACGCCCAGCGAGTATAACGTAGCAAACTTTTCCTGTCGGATAGTGCTCAATGTACATGCCAATGGCTGCTTATGGAAAATGAGAGACAGGAGAATACGGCTTTTAGCTTCTTACGGCTTGCGTTTTGTATCTACTTCCCACCTTTAACCACCTCGAGTTCATTCATGGTATATACTAGTTACTTGTATTCATGGCATTGCAGCTCAACACTCGCTAAACCTTTCTAAAACTAAGGAGATTACACCCAGCGAGTATAACGTAGCAACCCTTTCTTGTCAGATAGTGTTCAATGTAAATTCCAATGGCTGCTAAAGGGGATCACAGCGTGTGCGTTAACTAAAAGCCTAATACTCCTGTCTCTCATTCCCCATAAGCAGCCATTGGCGTGTACACTGAGCACGATTTCTTATTGTTCAACAACGCACAGAAGAAATCTCTCAGCGGCACCACCTTGAAGGTCAAAATGTTATACTTGTTACACACTACAACGGTTACGAGGGACGAACAGGTGCCGCTATAAGGAGCTTCGCCCCTAAATGTTCGCGGCGTGCGCGTTCAGTAAAAGCCGAATGCTCCTGTCTCTCAGTCCCCATTAGCAGCCATTGGCATATACATTAAGCACTATCTAACAAGAAAGGAAAGAAAAGATGCGAGATGGTGGTACTTGGAGTTTTGAATAGACGGACGAACGGACACACAGACAGATGCATGGATGTACGCATGAACGAACTCAGGGGCGGATGCATGGAAAAACGCATGGACGGACGCACGAACAGACGCACGCACGGACGGGCAGATGGACGCACGGACGGTCATACAGACGGACACATGGACGGACGGAAGCAAGAACGAATGGACGGACGAATGGTTCGCCCCACTCTATATCTTCACTCCGTGGATATGCTGCCATTTTTTCTAAACACATCATTTTTTATCTGTCGGAGAGCTTACTGCTCTAAACAGTAGGGTATACACATAGTGCTCTAAATTTTCAAACAAAAAATTTTTGCAAACTCAAATGTAGTGCGTGCGCGTTGCGATTACTGTAATATTTGTGTCTGTGTGTGTGCGCGCGCGAATAGGGCGTCATTAAGTGTAAGGTCCACGGGGAGCCTTTGTGCTCCCTCATTGTAGAGTACCAAATACTCTAAATCATGACTCACTTTTTCAAACAAATTCCTCCTTTCGATTCCAAAGTGCCTCTAGAAACATATGTGTGAGCTACATTAACCAATTCCTTACATTTCGTGCACTCTGAAAGGTGGCAACTCTTGCTTGATACTTCCACGCATGACTGAATGCGTCTCCTGTTTATACACTGTCAAGTTTAGTTGTCTAGACGTGGTTTAGTCTTCTTGAAGGTTTCATGCGCCACATCATATCAAAAACAAAAATAGCCTCAGCGTGTTTGTCTTTGTTCCTGATCATAAGCAGGAGCTCGTATTGTCGGTCACTTTAAGTAGTGCGTTACTGAGAAATCTGCTGTTTTCTTACCACTGTCAGAAACATTCGAGGGCATGCACCGGAATGTCATTCTAAAAACATTTGTTGCATTGTTTTTCCAATATTGCCAGTGATTGTTAGCAAAATTTGTTTTAAGAAGATCCACGGCATAACTTTTTTTTTCGTTTGGTGTAGATGGCCCGACCATGCTACAACAACTGATGGCTGAAAAAAACCTGTACGCGAACCATGCCGCTAGGAGCAGCCGTGCCTTTAATTGTCCGCTCCACAGCAAACTAGCATTTTTGATAGCAGCAGCACGTGTCAAGCTGGCACTGTAATCCCTGTGAAGATATAGATTGTCTGTCATCGTGAATGGTTACTTCGCACGATGCGTGTTTGACAGCTCTTCGATATGGTCGCGCACACCGCAGACACATGGTGCTATCCAAGATTCCCCCCTCACGCGTACTCTGGTAATTCACCACTTAGGTTTGCTATGGGGTTTCACCAATACTGCACTGACGTGGTTCCGTCTCGGATATGCCGTTGATAAACTGGATGCTAACAAATGAAAAAAGAGAAATTATTTGAAAATTTTTTGCCAGCGAGCATCGAGCCTAAGGTGTCTGGGACCACGATGACAAGTGTACGTTGCTCTACCCACCAAGATAACGAGACAGATGCACCACACAACACAAACGTGCCTTATATCTCTCACGCGTTCATACTAGCATGATGCTCTCAGTTGGCGGGATAGTTTGGTGGCGCCATCTGTTAGCGGCTAATGAATTAATGCGGCTTGACACTGTTTAGTTCTGATAGATAATGGTTCGGCGACGACGCAATGAAGCATGGCTCTTCTACTTCCCAATAATTTCCAATCTTAAAGGCCCTGGTTAAAGCATTTTAATATCAGTGAAATAACCTGGCTGCGCAATCATTGCGGAGTGACCTCTTATACAGTTAAGTTCTTCCCTTTTCGCTTTGTGTTGGCTACTGGCGACTCCTGGACGAAAGAGAGCAGTTTCCACAACCATCATTGCTTTTTCTCCGGCATCGACTGCTGCGAGTACCATCAACTAATAAATCTGCTGCAGTAAGCGTGGCAGTAAAACAAAGATGTCAATGACTACATGTTGTGCCTTGTTGGAGATGGACATGGGACAGCGGTACGTAGTAAGCCTGCTCCCATTCGCGGCTCAGCTATGGCCCCACCAACCTGCACCTCTCGTGTCGCGGAATCACAGTGTAGTTAGTTGGACATACTTAGCACAGATGTAGATTACCTATTACTGTGTAGCGTACACCAAGTCGTACATCTCAGTATTTGACAAAGCTTTGAATAAGGGCATATCGAGTGCAGTGTTATGTGCTCGTTGATGTCATCTTTGCGCAGGATTTTTGCTATGCTGTGTCCAGGTATATGATAAAACCTTAGCTACCACAGCGGTTAAATCGCGAATAACTTCGTTTGCCATCCGGATGTACAAACGACACTAAACGTCGATGTGGCTGCATACACGTTCAACCGTGCTGCACAAACTTATTGACCGCGCTACGCTGTCCGTGGTATAGACGTGCGGCGTCGTACGTCGTCAGTAATCGGTTGTTGCTCTTAAACACATAGATCGATATTATCTATACATATGTAAGGTGCATGATTGTTGACACAACTGCCACTTCTTTTGTCACCTATTTTTATGCAAGGAAGGTGCTATAATGGAGCGATTTTTCCTTTATCAACATGGTTAATGCTACGGAAATGTTGAATGGAATCTGAAAACACTATTTATTTTTTTTCTTTGTTGCTGACAAACACGTCTCCTCGTCCAAAAAGTATTGTTGACAGTCGCCAATGTGAGCTTGCAATCTTCGATTGACTGAAGCTATGGCAGCTAGACTATAGTTCTGCAATCGCGAGAGCCTAAAAAACCACATCCGAGGTGCAGCTGGTACGTATTACTTCGACACGTTATATACTTTACCCTTCGCTGATTACCCTTCAGCGTCACACCACTTATCCTCGCTATGGCTTTCCTTTTCCGCCACTTGGTATAATATACCGTCCATCGCTGCGATATTAATGGCCATGCTATGCTTTTACCTACCTGCCTTCCCATATCAATTACTTTCTTTTCCCTCCCCTTTCTATTTATTGAATCCATGACTATGCTACGCTCCCCTCTATTCTTTCCTCCACACCCTCCTTCTCTAAGCTGCGAACGCTGCTTCAGTATAAATTGTTCGGCTAGTCAGTTCACGCATTCAGCAAACTACGATAAAAGAACACTGAAGAGGAACAATGATTTAGTTTACATTAGCACCCTGCGTCCAGAAAACACAATATCGTGTCTCACTATCATAAACTCTTCATTAACGAAGAAATTCAAGCTCAAAATTCAAGTTTCAATCATCCTGCAGGACTTCAGAACTTCCAAAAAGTAGTTTAGTATTTTCGTTACATTAGCTTGGTGAACTATCTCAAACACCATATGCTAGTTCTGCGTCACCTGCAACCTACAACGTACTTCATTTTCATCAATTAGAAGCTACGTAAAGCACAGTAGGAGCCTTAAAAATTTGTGGCTTCACTGTGTTTGATGCGAGAATGTCAAGGTGGCACCTTCACACACATTTTCTTGTCACGTGTTTCCTCGCTTACCAAGCTCCATATGGAGATAAGAGTGGTATCTTTGGGATTGTAAAATTGTACGTTATTATTACGCGAAATTTTCGCTTATGAATGTTCCTTTCAACTGGAGCGAAGGCAACGCGTAGGAACATAGACCTACATTTACAGAATAAGTGCCTCACGTGTGGACGTGTTTCTATGTTTCTTACGTGTTGTGTTCGCATGGTGTGGACTTGTCTGCTGAATATGTCAATCAACCACCCGATAACGTCTCGCTTCGTGCGTGTGCATATTTCTATTTCGTTATGTACTGCCTGCTTGAAATAAACTTGAATGTCCTAAAATCATAGAGTTCCGTGCACTGTGTTATGTCACTGCACGTTAAAGAACAGCAGATGGTCAAAATTTCCGGAGCTCTTCACTACGGTATCTCCAATAATCCCGACGGGGTTCTCAAACGTTAAACTACAGATAAAATTGTTACTACTAATAAACTTTTCTGCTGAACCTAAGCACCAATAAAACAAGATTTCATAGTTTCTATGTTTCTCCGTGTCGTATTTTTTGCATATTTCAAACACTCCTGCTAGGCGATATTTTGCGCTTTTGAGATTGGCCTTGACAGCTCTGGTGAAAAACACTGGTGACACGGAATACGGCCACTATCGTTTTTTTTTTCGTATGTTGTCTCAACGTAAATCGACGAAAAAACAGCACGTTTAGTGATGTCAATCGAGTTACTGCCCGTTCCAGAGTTCACGGCAATGCCTCCACGATGAAAGTTCCAAGTTCTGGCTTGGGCGACGCAGCCCCTCCAATCCATTGGCGTCCATTCTCCTTCACCTGAGAACGATGTTGTTAAAGAGAGCATTTCCTGTCTGGTGAAGGAGCAACAACAGGCCTCGCACGCGCGGTGATATTGTCGTATATATGCATTCCAAGACACCGAAACGGCCAACTCATTTCATTTATGTTACTGGTGCACTAAGCTCCAGCGCTTGCGTTCTTTTACTTCTACGTAAAACCTCTTCCGTTTTTAAGCATCTCAGCTATCGAAATGTAGCCTTAATGTGGACTACCGTTCTGAAGTAGCTTGCCAGAAAATAAGCGGTAAGGGAGTCATGGTCATGCCCCGATGATTTATGGCTCCGTCGCATCAATCAGAAGTGCCACAACTCGCTACGGATGATGCGCTGCTTACAGCGAGGGATCAGCCTATCACATACAACGACATTTGAACTTACCACCAAATTGAGCGTTTAACTTTTCTGCCGCCGCTGCAGACACGACAGCTGCAGACACGTACCTTTCCTTCCCCTTACCTCCCCCCCCCCCCCACATTCATTTCTGCAATTACCCTTCCATTTCTTGGGAATTCTTTGCCTTTCTCTAGCAAACAATAAACAGATACTTTGTGGGCGAAGGGGGAATGCCCAAGCAACTCGTTTCACCTTTCTTGAAGCACTTAGTGCCTAGTAAAGAGCAGTGGTAGTTTGCCATGCGCAGTTTGACGCCCGATTCAGGAGGCCATACTGAAGCCGGATAAGAGGGTAGAGAGGTACTACTAGACTTTGTTCTTCCCGTATTCTACCTATGTAATTGTCCCATCACTTTAAAAAGGAATAAATAAAGTCATTATTGCATTCGCTTTCCATGAACATTCAGTGCTCTGCAGTTGAATGCCCTTCATTGCAAGGTTTTTGACAAAACTTTCATGCATGGCGGCACTTCGTACTGACCAAGTGCCGCTGATTTCGTTTGTTTTTGTGATTTTCAAGTAAAGGAATAACAACCAGCGTGTTCCGTCTTCCTCCTTAGTCAACTGCTAAATTCTTCAAAGCTGTGAGCAAAGTGAAAGGTTGTGTATAATCATAGAATTTCATACAACAATACCTAGAGTGGAATCTGACGCTAGTGTCTACGCGGGCTCCTTCAGCGGCGCTTGTACTCGCATGGGAATGATGGGAAGTACAGGCTTCGGATATGCTTTGGATGGATCACGTTCTTGAGAGACAGTAGGATTGGGCGTGTTGGTAACATGATAAAGAGTGCTTACCAGCGCAACCTCTCCTGTATTGTCGTTTGCGCTGGTAAGCACTCTTTATCACGTTCTTGAGATTAGCGACGCTTTTTTTCCAAGTGTAAAACAATGTAATATGAACTTATATTACATTGAAACTTGCTTCATTTTTTTGTACGCAAACTTTCTTGCAAACGGTTCTACTGACTAGGCGGTAGAAACGAAACATGGGCAGATTTAACAACCAGAGTATGCATTGCTGTACCATTGCGTTCCTAATTTGGCATAAAGATGTAATGAATTATTCTTTACAACATTTCAAAACAAACATTTTTGTTTTGCCGTAGAAAGCACGCAATATATATTTATGGAAATCACAACACAGTATTAGGTGAGAGACACTTGACTTTTTGTCTGCTGTGATGCCAGGTGCGTCTGTTGAAGTGGTCTACCCATAACGCGCCTCTTGTTTTTTTTTTTTTGTGAAGCCGAGTGAGGAGAGCGTGGTGGTGCGTCTATTTCGTGTCGCCGTCGTTTTGCAGTTGATTTCAACGAGTTTTGGCAAAACGCGCCTAACCAACAAACGTGAACTCCGATGTAATAGTCCTGCACTGGCATAGAACGCTACATCTATGTGCAGTGGTGAGTGGACGACGCTTCGCTTAAACGTCAAACCGTCACCCCCGGAAAATCTTTTCAGGCCTGCGCCCAGCAATCTGACGTCATTTCCGGCCGGCCGATTCTTGGGGAAGCCGCAGCGGCAGCGAGCGCACCGCGGGCGGCGGGGGTGACGGTTCGGCGGCGTGGTGTTGAACGGTGTTTTCACGTTTGTTGCTTTCCGTTGTTGTTTTTGCGGCAATTTCGTTTCCGTGCGTGATGCTGAGTGATGCGACAATGCCGAATAAGTGTTGTGGTACCGGATGCACCGGCAACTACAAAACAGGAAAGAAGATACAAGTGTTTTTTCCTTCCCTAAAGCGTGACGCCTAAAGACGCCGACGCTCTCGAACAATGGCTACGCGCCATTCCTAGGAAGGACTTCGTGCCGACTTCGTGCACTAAGGTAAGAATTTGAGATGCTCCTGTTCTTAGCTTGTCATTGCTTGTTCGGGTAGAAATCACCTATGATGGGAAATACTTGAGCGTGTGACCGCCGGGACTCGCGAAGCGCTGACGCCAGCAGTTGATGAGAATCGCCCAGAAAGGCACGTTCGCAGCAAGGATGGTCAGCTGCTCTTTGTTCACTAACAGTGCCGTGGTGTCGTCCATTCTCGCAAGCTCTCGGTGGAAGCGCTTCGTGGAGTGCGGTGACATCACGCTCCTGTGTTTCCTCTCATGTTGCTTGTACCGCTTAGCGCAGCGCTTTTATTTAGATGCTTGCGAAACGTAGGTAGACTTTGTTTTAGCTACACGGACTGTAAACACGGTCATGCAAACGGGAGCGCATTTTTTTCTTTTGAGAAGTGGCGTCTCAGACGTTCTTGAAACGTTTGTGCAGGTGTGCGCGGATCATTTCGACGCTTCATGCATCGAGAAGACGACATCGTACACGGATTCAAGGCCAGGGAGAGTTATTGAAGTTGCACTCCCAGTACCACGGTTGCGTCCTGGATCTGTCCCAACGGTATTTCCCGGCTGTTCCGTCCTACCTATCAGTACGAGACCAGAGCACGAGAGAAACCCCTGACGCCAAGAGGAGCCGACAAGAAGCCTCCCAACTCGCCCGTGCTGTAGAAGAGTCGCTGGCGTCATATGAAGCAGAGCAGAACGAGACCGGTTTTCGTCCCTCGAAGAACTAAGGGCTCGCCTGCAAGGGGTGTCAGTGTCTCCGAAGTGGACTGTGATTCATAAAGAAGAGTGCTCCATGTTTTTGAACATTATCGACTATCGTGAACCTTGTTTTCAATGCGTCATTGACCGTGTTTGCAACCTTGAAGTCTTTGCCTGCTATCAAGGTTCACCAATCAAGAACCTTGTAGCGCTGTTGTACCAGACTCAGTTCAAAAGTAAGTTCCTTGTTGGAAATTTTGAACAACCTGTCGATGCTGTCTGAGGAGCGCTGCACTTATCGCCACCTGGCTCAAGCAATACATTCCCTTCTGGACAAATTGGAAGCCAGCATTGATGAAGGCAAGAAAGAGACTGTGAACTTTATGAAGGAGCAGCTACTACTTCTTTCTGCAAAGCGCATTCAGTATAGCGCCACAGGTGATGGTCTTTGCATGCATCTTGCGTACAATATCACCACATGCCTACAAGTTCCTGAGAAGCACAGGTGCACTAACTTTGCCCCACCCAAGCACTATTAGAAATGTGTGCTCGTCTATTCAAATGTGCCCACAAGTGATTCTTCTGACGACACTTTCCTTCAGTATGTGTCTCAGAGATTCAAACATCTGCAACCACATGAACACACTGTGGACGCTGATGCTTGCCGAGATTCATATCAAACCTTGTTTAGATTACAAAGGTGGGAACCTATGTGGTGCAGCAGTAACTCCAACGAAGCGGCCACATCGGTTGCACGTGTTTATGATACAAAGTTTGCTGAGCGCATTCAAGGAGGTGGCGCACATTCTTCCGGTAAAAACCTTACAGGGTGAAGATCTTCATTGCATGCTGAAGAAGGTGATCTGGGCTTTAGAAGAAATTGGATACAGGGTCATAGCCGTTGTCTGTGACAATAACTCGTCTGAACAGGAAGGCAATGAAGATGTTTCTGCCAGAACCCAAAGCCTTAGCCCTGTTTACTCGCATCCCGGCAGACCCAGATCGGCCGTTATTTTACGTGGTGGATGCTGTACATCTATTTAAATGCATAAGAAATAACTGCCTCAACCAGAAAATGCTGGAACTTGCTTTTCTACCACGCTTCGAGCTTTCGAACAATGAAGTTCATCCCGAATGCAAGATGACTGCTTCATTTAAGCATTTGAGAGATTTGCATAAAAAGGAGTCACCCTGCTTCTGAAGTCCTGGGTATGGCTTGACGTGAAAAGCTCTAATCCAAGCAGCTTTGAACGACAGGACGTCAAACTCGTACTGCAGGTTTTTAATCCGCACGTAGCCGAAGCCCTGGCCGCTCGCAAGGTTCCATACTGATTTTCAACATGCTACAGCAACCGCCGAGTTCATCAAATAATTCTTCGTTGGTGGAGCATTGTCAATGTAAAGACACCTAGTAAGGGCTTCCATCACCGTAATGTTTACGAAGAGCCCATGTCAAACCCACAGATGACCCAAAGGCAAGCTTTCTAGCGCTTTTATCACATGGCTCGATGTGTGGGAATTTTATAGGCACGACGCCGGAGTACTTACCCAGGAGACATTGAGTGCCTTGAGGCTCTCTGCTCAATCCCTTTTGGCATTGGTGAAGTACTGCGTTAGTGAGCTTCACTTTAAGTATATTCTGCTAGGGAAAGTCCAGACGGATCCCCTCGAGAGTCGCTTTGGACAGTACAGGCAGATGGCTGTGGGCAGTATCACATATCTGTTCGCCAGCTTTGCGAAACCGAGGGAAGGATTCGCCTTCAAAATGCCCTTCCAAGGATGAGCAACGGTGATCTCAGAGGCATCGAAGAGACGGACAGTGTCAGGGATGCGGGCACTTCTTTTAGTGTTCATGTTAGCGATGCTGACCTTGATGAGCTCAGAGCACAAATGCCGGTGATTGGTTATGTTGGTGGGTATTGTGCACACGCTGCAATGAAAGTTCTCAAGTGTGAAAGCTGCCAGAGGCAGTTGGTCGTTACCGGAAATATGGCCGAAACAGGAGAGGACACCCATTCTTTAATCGCACAACTGGATCGGGGTGGCCTCAAATTTCCTTCTGCTCTTGTAATCGCAGTAGTTATGTACACGGAGGTTGTAGTTAGAAAGCTCATGACGGAAAGTACCTCTACCCAGTTTCGCCATGGGCCGAACCAAAAGAATGTCGTTCGGCAACTTACACGGGGCTCTCTGCCAAGGCTTGAGGGACATAGATACGTGTGAAAACCGGGCACACCTACGAGCTCCTCATCACATTGGTTGCAAACTGTGCAGCAAATATAATGCTCAACAACTTGTGCAAGCAAAGGAACGATCTTTTACGCATTGAAAAAGATCAGAAGGCGAAAAATAGAAAGGCCCGAATTTTTCTTGGAAAGTAATTTTCGAAGCGTCGCGTCTTTCTCCTTCACATTTATTCTTGTGAAACTGCACAGAGTGTATTTGATTGCATGTCATGACTTGATTTCCTTGGTATACTTCTGCCTTATGTAAAATGAGCCTTGTTTCCAGTTTTGTATCTCTTTACAAGTTGTTAGCTTTTAAAAGTGCTGTACTTTTTTCTTTTTTTTAAACTCGAACTGCCTCGGTGCCTACTGTAGCAGTTGTACAGTCCGTTTTGGTACCTAAGCTGTGTACACTTTCCTTGTGCACTCTGTGTACAGACATGTTGTGCACTGTGATTTGTTTTTTTCTTAGATTTTTGTTTGATTTTTTCCCTAGGACATGCACCTACCTGTGGCAGTACAAGTACTTTTCTTTCTGTCATTTATCATGCTGTGGACCACAATTTAGTCACCAGTGTTCTTGTGTATTGTATTTTTTGGCAAGTGTTTGAACCTGATACCTTGTGTTGCTACTGCTACTATGATAAACGAATGGTATGTTTTCCTCTAACCTACAATTTAAATGAAAGTGTGCTTTTTCTGTTCCAAAGCTCGGGGATGTTTTTGCTGTTACAATCTGTTTTCTGAGTTTTATGTGGCAAGATATTGTGTTTTGTACTTTGGCATATTTTCAGCATTAAGGGCAACATCTTGTGTTGCCTGTCGTCTGCCTGGACCGAGAACAATGCGCACTGTGATATTTGTCAGACGGCGTCTGGCTGTGATAAATAAATATGCATTATTCCATTCACGATATTCATTATTTCTTGATACCTTCATATGTTCCCCCGCCGCGGTGGCTCAGTGGCTAAGGCGTAGCGCTGCTGAGCACTAGGGCGCGGTTTCGATACCCGGCTGCGGCGGCCGCATTTCTGATGGAGGCGAAAAAGCAAAAACGCCCGTGTGTACGAGATTTCGGCACACAATAAAGATTCCCAGGTAGTCAAACTTGATCCTGAGCCCTCCCCTACGGCGCGCTTCAACGCCTGCGTTGCGTCGGCGCGTTAAATCATACAATCAATCGATACCTTGATAAATCGTGCGGACATGGTGTCAAGGAACCTCGCCTGAGTCGGTAGGCGTGAAGGGCGCGCGCGGCAAGCGCTCGCGGCTGGCACAGCCACCCAGCGAAGGGCGGCCGGCGCGATGTGACGTCGTCGACGTCACGTCACGTGACGCGCAGGCCTGAAAAGCTTCCGGGGGTGACGGTCAAACACGACTTATACAGCTTCCGCGTTGCAGTAAATTGGGAGACCTAGCACTTTTCAGCTTCTTTGAACAATAAAGTGCAGCTTCAGTCCTTTGCACCCATCCTACTACCCACTCTACGCGAAAAAGCTAAACTGAACTGCAAAAAAAATCGTAGAAAGTTTACTGGCTAACGCAATGCAGTCTGAAGCCTGTACTTTCCTTAATTCCCATGAGGGTGCACGATCGCAGCCCAGATTCCTCTCTAGGTAAGATTGTTGAAACTCTATGTGTACAATACTTTAGGAAAGATCTGGGTAGCGGCAAGGCCATATTGAAAACGTAAGCACTTGGGTGTTCCAGCATGCGCGCTTCTCCACTCCGAAGATGTCAGAGTTAGCTTTGCCACACGTTTTTTTTTAAGTAATTGTTTTGATAAAATGTTCTACGTTAGAGAATACGATGGCTTTATAATAACTTGTATATGCCTTGGAGTGCTATATGGACTCTACTATTGGATAGCCCTACGCTGTCCCGCAGCCGGAAACAGACCAGCCAATTGCAATCACTACGTGTTACTATCACGGGATAGTGTCCCTAACAAAAACTGTGGATAAGTAGTCAAGACGGGTTAAGTCACAATGTTTCTAAAGTACTCTCGAACAGAAAAAGTTTTCTTTGGGCGACGTTTTCGTCCATAGAGTAAAATTTGATATATTTAGGCTAAGCAAATGCACTCTTTATTGCAGAACGCGCTCCGAGTATTTTCGATGGTGCTGAACTAACCACGATGGTGAGCGTGATTGTGGCTTTGATGCTGTTCATGGCACTCTTCTGCCTCGTCCTAAGGCTCTTCAGCAAGTAAGTACTTTTCTCTGTGTATTCATGTACCGGAGTCTAGAAAATGTGAACTGCTGTATCAATAATGTTGATACTGCTTGTACCGAAAAAGTGCTTTCGCAAAGTGATTTGTATTACAAAATTGGCAGATACCACGTACAGTGCTAATCGATGAAATGCGAAAACACGAATGAGAAAGGTTGATACGTCACTGTTAATATCAGCACAACGTTACGAGGTGAAGGTAATGATGCCTTACATGACTTCCGTGTCATGGATATCATATTTCGATGTGTCGTTCACTTTCATCCTCTATTCACGTAGCGTGATACCAAATTATTATTGTGGAGCAAGCGAAACGACAGCGAGCACGATATGAGCGTGGTATGTTGTCATGTCCTTACATGTCACGCATGTCAGGGTTACCATGATTGCATCTGTCATATATTTTTGTCATTCATTGACGTCACGTAACACCAACTTCGGTAATGTGGAGCCAGCAAAACGGCCGCGAGTGCATCATGAAGGGATATACTCCAATGCAGCGTTGACGCGCGCGCACGCTGGGCACAGCTACGCTACATTAGCAAAACGCGAGTACTCTATAGTCTGACGTCAGGTGCGACCAGCGTCCGCCTGTGCGGCCCGACGGCAACTGGCGCGAAATGTGACATGCTACATTTCGCGCCGATGCGTTACCAGACAACACTGCATGTTCCCCTTTTCGTGACGGAATGACTCCGGACGCACTGAAACGCGCATGCGTCAAAGCAACGCAGCGCAGGCGTGGCCTGCGAGTATATGGCAGGATCGGTGCCTGGCTTGGCAACGCCGGTGTGACCCGACAAAATGAATGCCGGTGAGCACGCGCACCACGTCATGTCGAAGTGTATTGGCGCCTTCACTGTGGCATGTAGTCATCTTTTCACATGACACGCATCTCATGATTATCATGCTTGGACCAATCACATACCTTCATCACTCATTGATGTCACGTAATACCGAATTTGGCATATATAAAGCTAGCAAAACGACCGCGAAAGCATCATGAACGTAGCATGTAGTGATGTTGTTACACGATACGCATTTCATGTTTATCATGTTTGCACCAGTATCATACCTTCTTCATTCATTCATGTCCCGTCATACCAAATTTTGTATAAGTTAAGCTAGCAAAACGGCCGCCAGCACATCATCCAACATCCAAACATAATCTCTAACGGCCTATGTCGTGGCATTTTCGTAGGCGTCTCCTCTACTCTGTATTTACCCCAATAGGCATAGGAGAGGGTGTGCGCATTACCAACACAATTCACGGCTCATGGCATCAATGATGTAAGGTATACGTCATGAAACACTTTCCACCAGCCGCCTGTGCCACACGTCCATGTATCACTGCACGTGGCATTCGGGTATTTTCTATGCCGTGGAATCACAGTCCTAAACTTTGGACATTTTGGCTGAATAAGCAGCCAGAGGGAGAGGCTTTGTTGATGGGTAGAGCACACCGATGAATCCATGAAGTAAAAGTCACTTTTCGAGCTAGATGAAGACAAGTAGTCAACTACCGAGTAACGCCTCTGCTGCAAGCTGCTTCGGAGAAAGGAGGTTTTATACAAGCGTAATGACAGCATAACAAACCTGTAGTTTAAGCATTGACAATGCAATGAAAACACTTGCAAGCCTATCATTCCCCTAGTTATTATTAAGTGTTACGCGAACACATTAAATGCAGCTCCTACTAATATGTACTTACTCACAACAAACATTCTTTCGAATTGTACGGGAGCGCGGACTTTACGTAATACAATAAGCTGCTCTTTACTCATCAGTGTCGTCGGCATACCTAATGAGCCCATGATACCCGCAAAATCTCTCAATTTACATGTTGTGGAGCTAGACTCAACGAAAAAAATGTTTAAAAATTCAGCACAGGCTGCAGCGTGCTAAGTGCTTCGCATGAAATCGATTCTCATTATGCGGGTGATCTGCAGATCCCTGCATTTATATATTTGCAGTGACTATTGCCTTACGTGGTGGACAGATAGAAGTGGCAGAGTATTTTCGTTGAGCCTCCATGAAATGGGTCACCTGTTTTAAAATGTCAGTTCCTCCCAAGGTATCAATTTCCCTCCAGAAAGCGTTTTCGTAAACTCTACAACTAAATTATCTTACTAATTCTTATAACATGACGAATTTCACGAGTGTTTTCGTGGTTTAGTTGCCCATAAAGATGTATGTTTGTGTCGTTGGTTTCGGGTCGGATTGTGAACGTGCTGACAAATGTCTTCAGAGATTCCTCCTAAGAGAAACGTAATGTTCGGAGTACTATCTGCACTCTCAATGTGCGTAGTAAGTACAGTAGGCGAAAAAATGCATGGATGGCTTGAGTAGAAATGACTTAAAATGGCTATCTTTCACAAACGAAGGAAAATTGGCCATAGTTATGTGGGTAGAGATTACACAATACAAATTCTAATTGACTATACCTCCTATCATGCTGGGCAAATTTACTTCTATAACAGTGACAATTGCTATAATTTGTCACTTCCGAGTGCTGTTTAACTGTTCGATATTAGCGGGCCTTGTTGGAAAACACCATGATTATTATGCCTATTGTGGGTTAGCTTAATTAGGCTGAGTATTTTTGTTGCCCGCTCATAAACGTGTTCAAATTATATTGCTGTGCGTGCAAACATATCTCGGTTTCGCGCCACCGAATAATTTCTCTTCAATTAGTTTGCAAGCAACATCGCACAGTGAAGACATAATGTCATATCTGCACATGACACTGTGGATCTCCAAAACCCCATATCACTTTTGAAGGGATTGAACATTGTAGCTAGCAGGCCAAAATACTCGCACTTGAAGTATTACGTTTATTATTTCAAATGAAATGTGTTGCAACTCAATGGCTTTTACGACGCAACCCTTTGCAAAGCAGAATAAAAATTTCCACATTCTCGCTATTTGCTGGTGATAGTAATGTTCGTTTGATTATTCCTGGATTCACCACACTAGGTAAGCATCAAAAAGAATTGCGCAAATGTCGTCGTGTCTTTCTTCAGTGGGCTGTGTTTTTGCGAAATCCTTCTTTTCTGAAAGGATGCACCAGCTAGCCCCTAAGCGTGTACTACTGCACAAGAAAGAAAGACCAGCGCAAAAACTCCTTGCGCTCGGGTTGACTATTGTTGCTTTCTAGTATTGTGCATTCATCATAAAGCACTACCAGCTTGCCCAACAACCAATTCTCCTGTCTCTTCGATATTTATGTAATACAAGACGAACATGACTCTATGCTAGCGTTACGTGATTGCTGAATTCCCAAGATATGTAGTTGCTCTAAAAGTAAAGGAATTGCCTTAAGGAATCTGCGAGGCTGTGAATAATGTGAATAATGTTGAGGGGGGTTTGATGTAATGTCAGATTAGAATGTGTGGATAATATTAAAGCCAATGCGAACTGCAGGATAAGAAGTAGGCGCAGCGCTTACTCGTACATGGCCAGTTTATTATAAACAGCATAAAAAGAAAAGACACATAAATTGACCTAAATGAACGCTGCTTGCGCCGCCTTTATTAATATTAACAAGTCCAGCTGCCAATATTATTCAAGGATATTGATTACAAATTGAGAATGATTGCATATTTCATTTGCTCTCAATTATAAAATTATAGACTTCAAATTGTTGTAAAATACTTTTTGTTTAACGTAATATTTGAGATTGAAGAGCAGTTGGGAATATTGTTTCGCATGATTTTGCTGCAGGAGAGTTAATATGTTGTTTTTTATTGACGAGTTCAAGAGATATATAACTTATCTTTCATGTAACTATCGCCGTACGCTATATTGCCGTCATCTTGTTTTGAAACACTTTATTGTATCACGTTTTCACAGCTGAAACGTGATACCTTAACATATGCTGGAAACTGTGAAACTTTGACGCTCTTGCAACAGTGTGGTTCTTTTATCAAGTTTATCAAGTTAGTGTCGTCGTTTATTCACTTCAACATACCGACGCTTTAAACACATGTGTAACGCCTTTGTTTATTGGTTTTCTTGCCTTAATGCAGGGAAGGTACCTGACTTAAAATAATTTTCCAATAAGCATTTGCTCTTCTAGCACGCGCAGCTATTACCGCTGTTACATTCGAGAAACAACACAAGTAAATGCCATGTCCACCATCAATACGAAGTTGAGACTAGAATATGGAAGGCTTAAATTCGTGATTTGATTGATTGATATGTGGGGTTTAACGTCCCAAAACTCGTGGTTAAATAAAAATTATTTAAAATATTGTGAATGAATGAGAATCTGAAAAGTTTCCAAGTGTGAGATTTTGCACAGTTAGATAGAATAAATTGAGCAGTTTGAATCAACGAAAACGCAACCCCATTTCAATTTAAAGCATATGACCTAATCGGCTGCCTCGTGTGATCTGCGTTCGCCGCTTTGCAGAGCCCGTTTCGGTCCCTCCAGAGGTGATCGCATGGCCGACGCTGGGTCTCCGCCTCCGACGGCTGCCGTGCTCAGCTCTGTGGAAGGATCCTTGTCCAGCAATGCGGCAGAGTCAGGAACCAAGAAAACTTCCGAGTCCCGGTGGATTTCACGAAACTCAGTTGGCATCGCTGCCCCGCGACGGCCGAGCAGCGGTGTGCCTGCACCGTTGAAAGCGATGGTATAGGAGGTTCGCCCTTCGTTATTAGTTTTTGCTTCGCGTTGAATTATCTGAATGGTTCACAAGAGTACGGGGGGATTGTAGGGGGTCCAATGTTATGCCTCGAAAGAGTATGCTGGTAGAACAAGCCAATATGGATTACTGTGAATGACGTAGTTGGTGGTTATTCATTTTTCAACAGCACAACAAAGACGAAAGATAAAGAGAAGACAGACAAGTGACGGGGCACAGCAAAAACTAACCTGAGAAGCTTTTTTTTTTTTGCGGGAAATAGGTATCATGTATTGACGTTCGTATGGTACGGGGTTAATGTTTTTTTGTACATTCTGATAGCGAAATGATCTTTCCATAGTGCATGTTCTTTTGTGGAGTATGGAAGTGTGATCTAGACGGCTCACGTCTATGTCTTTGGCTGCAATGGCTGAGGGGGAAAACTAGGACATGTGTGCTTGAACTCAACGCATTGGGATGGCTGTGGCTTTAGCAGCACGGTCTAAAAAGAAAGAAAGGGAAAAAAAGTGATCTCAAACTGGTGAGCATGTTTTCCAGGGATGGAGATGGCCGTCGTGTGCAAGGCACCACACCACATATTCATCCCAGTTCTGATGAGTTGTTGTTCAATTATCCCGGGGATAGCCTCAAGTATGTCCCGCCATGGTGGTCTAGTGGCTAAGGTACTCGGCCACTAATCCGCAGGTCGCGGGGTCGAATCCCGGCTACAGCGGCTGCATTTCCGATGAAGGTCGAAATGCTGTAGGTCCCTGTGCTGTGATTTGGGTGCACGTAAAAGAACCCCGGGTGGTCGAAATTTCCGGAGCCTTCCACAACAGCGTCTCTCATAATCATATGGTGGTTTTGGGACGTCAAACCCCACATATCAATCAGTCAAATTTATGTCCTCCTGTAGGGGAGGTAGCATACGTTGAGCAAAGGGGAAAGCTTTTGCAACTGTGATTCGCTCCTTATAATGCGCTAGTACTGCAGTAGTATGACGTAGAGCACTGCTACGAGGCGCTGATATAGGGCCACGCGCTCAGGCCAGAGCAAGTAGAAAGGCATCGCCAGGGGGAATGATGACAATAAAATCGGGTAGTGTAGTAGAACATGTTTAGGCTCTAGTTGCTGCATTAAGGCTTGAGCACACGTACGCTAACCGAGCGTGAGAAGGAGCGCGTCACCGCGCGTAGCTCGGGTGCGACTCGCGAGAAACGGAGCTTTCAACCCACACACTACGTGCCCGGGCACACGTTTACCCTGAGAAGGCTGGAATAGGCTGGTGGCGTTTCGTACGAAGCAGCTCAAGAGGTTCGAAATGGTCGATATATACTTGACCACTCTCCCTAAGTCCAGCTGGTGCTGGACAGAACCATATCGCACCACTTAGCACAGACAGGCAAATAAGAGCGGGTACACGAGTGCATTGCACGTCGTTGCTAGGCATACGGCTCATAGTGCCCTGCCGGCGTGACGTGAGCCAGAACTTCTAAACGATTCAGCACTACAAAACACAGTCAGATGAACACAAAATCACGCTAGAGAGCATCGGGTGCAACGCTACGATGTACACGACCCGTCATGCGAGATAGAGCTAATTGGTCTCATGCAGTGATGTACTATGAAGAGGGGAATCTGTACTCAAATTGTACGCAAACTCATGTACGCACTCTCGCATGCTGATGTGAAGTGGTAGCGCCGCTCTTACCACCGGCAGCACCGCTCTTACTACCAGCGGCTGCCAGGCATCGAACTAGAAATAATTCGCGAACAGAACATTTCTTTCATGACGTCACTGGTGTGGTGACCAAATTGGGGGGAAAGAACGAAAAACCGAGTGGAGAAACGTTGCCGCGGAAGCTCTTCCTTCCCACTTCGCATGCAAGTGGAATGCTCTCTTGTCTTGTTCTTTCAGTTCCGTTGGCCATTTGACGGCCATTCATAGTATTTTTTAACCAATTTTTCAAACTTTGTTCGTGTATTCTGAAGAGGCGAAAATTAAGCAAACTAATTTTCTTGTGAGACTAAACTCGATTAGCACGAATGAAATGAACTTTTTTATTGCGCTTTTTGTTGAAAGAAGAGAGACTTTCACGTAGTATGAAAGTGTCTTTCTATAAAAGCAGCTTTGTATACAACTGGGCATATGGACATAATGAGCAAATACTGAACCCAGAATAACTGAGCTAATGCCAAAATTATCAACAATCACAAGTAGGACGCGTCGTATTTGATTTAATTACGTTTTTCACAGAACTTGAGAACCAAACGAAACTGAACTTCGAACGCACAGAGAGGCTGGGAGCAATTACAAACTTTTCAATATACAACGTCGCTGAAAACAATTTTTCGGCTGCTGCACTTCTCCTCGTCAGGGCGACAGTGTTGCTTTACGAAGAAAAGTTCAGATATGTGTGGGCTCCAGTGATTTTTAGAAGCAATTATACCAGTATTTGAGTGGCAGTGTTAGAAGTAACGTCTCACAAAGTTTAAAACCGCGGCTACATGAATTTCATTAACAGAAAGGAGCCTATATTTAAATCACTTGAACAGTAAAAGAAGCAAAAACTGTGCAGCGGAGCCAACAAAAAATCAAGCTTTTCATTAAGCTCGCTTTGCCGGCAGTAGCCATGCTTCCGTCTTGACCAATTAGCCCAGCGACATTTCTTCCAGAGAATGGAGTTTAGTCATGTACTAGTGCAAAATTAAATAACATGCACAAATAAATGGTCCATATGCTTGTGCTCCCCCATTGCCATTGGGAAACCTGAAAGAACCTTCGCGGCACTGGAAATCCCCAGGTTACCCCATGGAAGAGACGCGAGAAACATGTGTTGCCATATTTAGCCATCTTCACCAAATGCATAGTACGCTCGCTCGGCGCAACTCACTGCAGCTTGCGTTATTTGTCCACCAAATTTTTGTCTTACCCTTCCTGTAGTTGGCCCTCAAGCCGAGAGAGATAGGTGAGTGTGATGCAACTTGCGATATCATTGAGCGAGTGGCGAGGAGCGGAAGCAAGCGCTACGTACTCCAGACATCCACTTCTCGCGTTTAGTACAAATTAAAATTCACAAAGAAATAAAAAGGCATACAAACAAAGAAAAAGTGCTCCAGTGGTATCTAATTTCATTATTTTACCAACTTGTGAAAACCAACAAAAGCGAACATCTACATCCACCACACTCCGTTGAACCCAATGTTAGGATGCCCGGCAACTGCTAAGAGCGTGCATGTTTCCGAAACCGAACTAGCGCTGAGTTTGCGGGGCTAGGTATAATCGTTAAATATGTATTATTAGAGCCCGTAAATGAACATACGTGCTTGTGAGCATACTTGTGCAGCCTGTAGAGATTAAAATATGCACGAGGGGGAAAGAAGATGCACTCTCAAACCGTTCCGGCTCACCGGCTAGGCCAATGACTGAGTACAGCAATGGTGTCATTGCTTATTTTCAGGGCTTCAAGCGCGTCCAGTGCGGCTAGACGTGCGCTGTTTCAATGCCCAATTATAATCGCCAACATAGATGCGTACGAAGCGCGTTTTGGTGCCCTTGCCGCGTGTTTCTTCACATGCCCTTTTTTCACATGCAGGTCACTTGACTAAATCTCCTATAACTTGGCTGATGCATCAAAAGACAAGCCATCTTTTCTAAGGTAATCAAATTTGCTGGTCAAGCGATTGGTAAGTTTATATGACGAATGGCTCCTTTTGCAGCAGAATGAAAAGACTAAAGGGCTTGCGGAATATCACTTGTATACAGGTAAGACTTATACGTTTCGTTGCTAATAGAAGTTTGTTAAGTAAGTTATATTATCATGCAGAAGCTGGTGCATAGATTCCTGTCACAGATGTCACTGGAAGTTCGCAGGACGAAGTGGACTTGTGAAGGCTAATACCAACAAATGTTACTGCTAAAATGAAGATCAAGGAATCGGAAACCAAGAATTTAATCTCACTTGCATGAAAACTCTGATTAAAGTCGTATGTTGTACTTATTTTGTTGTGCTTGTTGTGCTTGTTGTGCCTTTCCTGAGAAAAAACAACGCACAAACGTATTTCCTTCGATTTTAGAGCAGGTACTGCTAATTTTGATATGTATGTACGTATTCTGGAAAATTGTGCTTGTTTTACAACCTTTTTGCACGATGAATACTTGTATTGAATGACGAATCATTAAATCGAAGCTTGTTTATTGAAAATAGAAGCAACTTTGGCTTCATCTCCATTTTTATATTATATGTGTCAATATATTTTGTTATTTCGGTAGCATCGCGTGTTTCTTGAGCAAACGTTTTATACAGTTTATGGCAGGCATACCTCAAATATTTAAAGAGAGCTGAAGATACAGCAAATAAAGGCTGTATACACATGGAACAGCGTGACTCTCATTTCGTGTTTACAAAGAAATATACTTTCTTGGTGCGCATATCGTTTCCAGAAAAACTCAGATTGCTTTTTTATAGAACGTTCTGTGGGCTCTGAAAATATATTTCGTTTGAAACGTAATACCAACTAGCCCTAGTAGCCATTCTTTTGCTCAATTTGTAATAATCACAGTAGTCACATTGTGATTTCATATGTATTACCATGTTGCTGGTTTGCTGTATACTATTTTGCAAAAAAAAACTGCTTTTTTACACGTTTTTGGGAAACATTGACGCCAGCTACTTAGCTACAGAATATATGCAAGTGAATTTTATTGAAATAAGTGGTCTCTGCTGTAACACAGTGACAAACAGTAATCTAAATATAGAATAAGAAAACAGGGAGCCTGAAAAAAGCTCGATCTTCGTTCTTTGTTGGTAGGTAGTAATTATGGAACACAGCTTTATCCCTTAAGGGTTGCTGTGAAAATTTGCGAGAAAAGGCCTCCTAACTTTTTGAGAAATTGCTGCATGTAATATATGAGTTTACTTGTTTATGAACTTCGTGCTTACTATACACACGTTTTTGCAGCCATGTGGAGGCATGTCCAGCATAAGGCCTTAATTTGCACGTTCAGCACTCATTACAGTTATTAGTTTCTACGCTCTCCTGCAAGAGTCACTAGATTTTTTTCTCTAAAGAGCTAAAAGAATTATTCAAATCCGTGCAGTGCTTTCGTCGTACAATAGTTTGCCTCATTTCCGTGTATTTGAATGGGTCCCACCAGAACTTGTCCTGAACTGAAGCTTGCTCTTCAGAGCAGAAGCCAAGAAACCAAATAGCTTTATATTCCTGCGTGAATTCGCCAGCATTTCAGTGTGCACGTTTGTCGCTTGTTCCCATCACAGAGCACAACTTTGCTTAATTACGCCGCAGCGAAACTCGACTACCGTATATCTGTGCATTACGGTAGCTTTGACTTCGTTACATTTTGTTCCCTGGCTGAAGACAAAGCGGCACATCTTTTTCTGCTCGAAAAAATGCCCGGAAAGCCTGCTCATCGGCTGACCATTCTAGCAGGTACCTTTATTTCCAGAGCCATTGGTGTGAGGCGCCACGCGGTCCTACACGTAGAGAGAGGTACAACTAGGTGACTTCAAGGGCTTCTCTTGTCACCTGAATCTTCTGAAGACAATCTCGTCGACAAAGGTGGTGGTTTGTTACCCTTTTGTGTTCCCTAAGTGGAGATTACCGTGGCTGCGCCCCCATCGAAAACACTGATATGAATGGGTGTGTGTGGTATCCCTGCTGAAACTGATGTCTGACGGGATTGGGGTGAACAACTTGGAGGGAAATGTTCATCGGACACTCTGTTAACAAGAGACCCTTTGTAGAAATATTTGAACCCCAACGGTCAACCACATCCGCAGCGCCCACCAATACTTCTCAAGTTTCAGCGCTCATACCTGTGCGATTGTCAATTAAAAAGCAGTTATTTCGCATATCTGAAGCACCATTACAACACGTGAATATTTTGTGTGTCTATGTGTGTCTTTATACTAGAGAAGGCATACATAAGTAATTCTAAGGACCGTAGTGCTTTACACGCTGCGCTGACAATGCAACGCGATGCTTAAAAAGGCAAGTGTTCCCAACGCTTTGCTATAAGATGACACGGTGGTGGCACCAGCCCGTCGCTTTGCGTTCTACACCTCATTGCCTTCGAGACAGGCGCGCACGCCTTCCTTCGTTTTTGAAGATGACTGCCAGATAGCGCTCGTGTATAACATGCCTCGATGTGCTCGCTCGCCTTCGCTGCACGGATCAAGACTCACTAACGCAGCACCTCCAGAATACAATTCACCATTTTTCTCACGCAGAACATGAAATAAACGTTTTGTTCGCTCTCTCTAGACACAAGACTATCGTCTATCGACAACATTTGCAGGTAAACATGCAAATACGGTGCCAATTTTTTGCCAATTGTTTAGTCATTGTGCCGTAAAAACGCAGCCATTTCTAGTGATAATCATTGCAAGATAAATGTGAACCATGGTCTGACAATAATAATAAAGATAATCGGGGCTTCACCTGCGAAAGGGCCAATACGCACGATATAATCATGAGGCATACTGCATCGAAAGGCCCTGCATTACAAAGCAACAGCGATATTTTTCTTTCACGTACGCCGAAATCCATGCACACAGATGATGGTTCACTTCACTCGGATCGAACTATGGCAGTCTTGACTGGAGATCAGAGCTGTACCTTTGACCTCAGCAGTGCGATACGTCTTTCTAGCACTGCTGAGCGAGAAAGGCATTTGCTGAAGTCGATGAATTCTAGTATTGAACTCTGATGAAGCAACTTTGTACCAGTTTTCGAAAAGCAGAAATGCAAGATCAATGCACGAAAATAAAAAAAAACCATGGCTCATGAGGCAGTATACTAACCTGACTGATGTCTTAAGGCAGGGTGCTAAAGAGGTTTGTACATATCACCCGTTTCCCTCCACGAGAGTATCTGTGAGGGCCAAGCCGCTATTCATAGCCTCTTAATAATATATTCGGCAGGCTTACCACGCCTATTTTTTTTCTTTTGGCTACAATACTTTCTTTCCCTTTCGAACTCGTAACCACTGCCTTTTTTTCCCTTTCTCTCGCAACCTTTGGCTCTATTTTCAGCAAACTATCGTGGGACAAGTTTTTTTCTAGGGCACAACCAACATGATAGTGTACGCTGTGTGAAACGAGCCGTCAAAGAGTATGTTTTAGTCCGCTGAATTAAAATACCAGCAGATATAGGCGTGCGCATGAGTTGGGTGGGGAAGGGGGGGGGGCGCACAGGCAGTTTACACAATGACAAATTAAGGAGGCAGGCGTTGTGACTCGAGGTGGGGCCGGGGGGGGGGGGCGAAGTCAGCCTTATATATTGAAATAATAGAGAAGGCGGGCGCTGTAACAACTCTTAACTTGTCTCTGGAAAGGAACCCTTCACCTCTCTCTGAGAAGGAAGCCTATGCCGGCAGATACTGGCTGGAGCGCTAAGTCCCAAAGCTGTCTTGAATGTCGCAAACATACAGCAACACCGATTACTTGTCGAATAGGAAGCTGTAATATTTGATCTCTTAAACATGTTTTTGTGTCCCCTTCTGTTGCCTGCAAAGTTGACTACAAGATTATACAGACCATGTGAACGCGTACAATACTACAACTCTCTGCTTCCGCCATATACATAGAACCTGACGCTTTCGAGGTGTGTTGTTTTGTACGTGCGTGAATTTTTGTCTTCTTAAACGCGACAGACAATCGCATCCTACAGGACCTTCTGTATTACGATGGTCTTAGTGCAAGCGATGGTGGCGACAGCGATCATACTAGTTTTCCTGTAAGAACTCATGAAACGTCAGCGTCTTAGAGTTTGCTTCAAGAACTTGTGATGCTTCTTACGTCATTTCGGCAATAATATGCAGGTTACGATAACCACGCACGTAGCCGCAAGCAGGCGCCTATCCAACTTAGAGACGGTATAGACAGCAGGCTATTTGACGGTGGATACTGGCGACGGCTGTTTCGGCAAGCGTTCGCAATGCCCGTGTGGCCTTGTTGCTCCGCGGTGAATTACACTCATTCGCCACGCCGCTTTCATTGACGCCATGGGCTGGCGGTGCTAATAGGGGTGGCTGCATAACGGGAGGTGAATCGTTGCTTGCGAACGTAGCTGTGTTCACGAACAAGATCTTGATAAAGCGACGCTAGCGCTCTCTCCTCTGCCCTACGCCATGAGCCCGATACAGTTATCTCGGTTTATGCCGACGCGTCGGGCCTACTCGTGAGCCTTTGTGTTTCCTAATGTGGTAGGCCATATGCGACGTGCTGAGCGAGACAAGCCGACGCAGCGCTGCGAAACGTCCAGACATGAGGGCCATCAAGAGAGCAACGCCTCCCACCACGCCTATTTGGAAGAAGTATTTTTTCGGCAAGCATCACACGTTTCGCCGTTTCCGTAGTCGTCGAGCTTGTTCAGGGATATCTAAAACACCATTGTGTTCCACATGGAGAGTTGGGCTAATTAGCTTGTGTTCATAACGTAACAGCGGAGAGAAGATTCACGAAGAAAGACTAGACAACACGAGCATCGTCTCCAGTTTATGTTGTGCCGTTTTTTATAATACGAGTAGAAGCGCTCACAGAATTGTGGTTTTGTACTGATAGTGACTATTGTGCCTGCCTTCACATAACGCTGGAAAGATGCCGAAGAAATCTGCTGAATACCGCTTCACAACTGCGAAGGGACAAGCACTGCAAAGGTGCGTAAGAGTGTTGCCGCTACAATTTTTTCACTATATAAATAAGGTTAAAGGGGAGAAGTTAATTCTGTGTGCTGTAGGCCGGTTTTCTTTTGGCCTCACAGTATGGAAAAAAAATTCTCCGACTTCTGCGTAAAAGGCGCTGCTTTGAACGCTATTAACAATGCATATAGATGTACAACAGTATTGTTGCACATGAGCGCCCACTTGCAGCACGATCAGTTTTACAGCAGTCATACGGTTATTACTATGACGAGTCTTTTTTGAAGGAATGGAGTGCTTTTTTGCTGCGCTTATGTCCGTATGACTTCGGAGTGGTGGCATTAAGTTTAACGCAGGCCCTAATAATTATGCAATTCATGAGCTAGCAAGAAATTTGAGTACATTGCCCATGCTCATCAGTTGTTTAATTCAATTGATTGTGCTTGGACTTACATTGCCGGTAAAAGTGAACAAATTGAACTCCGTGAGTAGCAGTGGAGCGAATATCCAGATTGATTATATCGAAATGGGAAACAGTCTTAATCATTTGGTTGTCTCTGGGTGGAAGAAAAGTACCGGTGAAACGACTGAATCACTTCGTAAAACTATTAAGGAGAATATTTTTACCACTAAAATGGGCGTCACCTTAACCAGAGTTCAAAGAATTCACCGCGTTGGAACAATGAAGCGAGAGAACAGCAGATAAGTCAATCTATACAGCTTTACTAACTTCGTGATAAGGCTGACCTCATCTAAAATGCGCAAAAGTTGAAAGACCTTGACTTAAGCATAAGTTACGACCATTTTCAGCAGGTGCCGGAAAAAAAAGACAGCACTTCTGTCACCTGAAAAAAAGAAATGGTGATACAATGAAACCCTCTTTCTTTAAGCTTCGTAACATTGGTAAAACCCACATTTGGGATAGAGATGCAAATGATCTCGCAAGAATAAGACACTCGTGAAACGCGAACAGCAAAAAAAAAGAGAGAAAAGCTTCATGGTACCCAAGGTATTGTCTTGCTGATCATGAATTGCCATGGTGTTAAGAGAAACGCCAAGCCTGCGCGTAAGGCGCAGCACAGTCGCAACGAAAGCTAGAAGAGCAGCCTCAGAGCCTTTTCAAAACACCCATTGGGTAACGACTGCAATCACACTTCCTTGGTGCCCACTAGGGCATTAGTAATAACCTTACCGGCTTACCGGCTCCTACGACCAGATGCTGAAAGTGTGGAGCGCCGATTCCAACAGCACGCAGTACGACCAAGCGAACGATGAGTCCGAAAGCAGCAGAAAGAAGCAGAAGACCATCGACGGCAAGGCGAAGACGAGGGTTCTCGTGTTGACGCTGTCCGGACACCACGAAGCCATCACGGGAGTTCAGTGGACTGACGACAAGGAGGTCGCGACTTGCTCTAAACCTTTCGGTAGTATGCCGGCATTCGCTATGCTATTTTTCGTCATTCTTCTGAGAAGCACGGTATCTGCTGAACACTTGAGAGGAATTTCGCGCCACTTGTTCATGTATAGGCTGATGACGATGAGGAAAAATGGCTGAAGTGGGTATGCGCCACAGTCCATAGGGGAACAAGAACATACTTTTGCGATGGCTTGGAGCATTGGACGGCCAACTCATTACGTTATTCACATTATGCTACGACTGGTTGTTCTTTCGTGTTTTAAAACGTATTATAAGTCGTATTAACGCGATTGCTTTCCGGACATCAAGCCTGGCTAAGGCAAGTTGCAACAAGTCACAAGCACCAACGTAGCTCAGTTGTAGAATACTGGGTGGACCTGGGTTAGATTCGAGCCCCACTGTGCCTTTGGTGCTACGTTTGCCAACAAGTCGCAAGCACCGGCGTAGTTCAGTGGTTGAATACTGGGTTGACACCCAGTAGACCCTGGTTTCGAGCCCCACTGTATCTTTGGTGATAGGTTTTTTTTTTTAATTTCGCACGATGTGGTTAGGGACACCGGCGGTGGCGGCGGACATATGCGCGTGATCCGAGTTGTGATCTCATAACAGCTTTCGCTGTAATGAAAGCGGTGGTCAGGGCGGCCATATGAAATTAGTGAACGCTGACCCCATATTCAGGCTATTCAGGCGTTCATACTGCGCGCCCCTGAGGGGCCTCGGGTGTATTCTGCTGCGCGCCATTAGATGGCGCCGCTGCCAACGGACCCAGCGAAGTGACGCGGGCGACTTGAAATTGCTTTGCCTCCCTAACGTTTTCTCTCGCAGTCGTGGGAGTAACACCACAAAGCGCGAAAGAAATTCGTTATTTCAGATTAAAATGAAAAGCGTGCTAGCTTTGAGGATTCGTTTACCATTGAAATATCTCGTGCAGAGCAATGACGTAGCCAGAATTTTTTTTTGGGGGGGGGGGGCACCAACCTTGATTTCAGGGGGGGGGGGGGGGCCTTTGAATTGGTAATTTCCCGCTTTGTACTGGCGTGGTGTGCCACTCCTTGGCTCCGCCCCTGGTGCAAAGTATGGATGTCACGAAAACGAATAGAGCGGGCCGCACTCAAAGCCAATCAAGTTCCGCTTGCGCGCTCTCATAGTTGCGTCTCTTCAAGGCATACACACACGAAAAAAATTAGTAAAAAATTTAGGTACGACATGATCCCAGCGACCGCTTTTAGAGGGGGTGGGGTGGGGGGCTAAATGCAACGATCACCCGTGTGCTTGGATGTAGGTGCATGTTAAGCGACTCCAACCCGGGTGATCAAAACTAAGGAGAAGCCCTCCACTACGGCGTTCCGTATAACTAAATCGTGGTTTTCGAGCCTAAGAACTCAGAAATTATTATTATCTTTTTGTTAGGATATATCGAAAGATTTTCATACTATTCTATATTGTTTTATTTCAAATAAATTTTCTATTTTCTTCATCAAAGAAGAGTGCACGACTTTTATACGCTTGTCAGCCTAATAGCCCCTCCCCATATACCTTAGACAGTGTTCGGAATCTTTACAAGACATCCACTGAACCGCTACGCATAGTGGTACTCAAAAGAAAACTATAACAATCTTTCAAACTGAGTAGAGGCAATATGCACATACATAATATTTAAATATTGATATCAATATTACCTACTACTTATCTAAAGTACCATCAAAATCTGGGTGGACAAGTCTATGTGCATGAATTCAAACAATATATACATAATAACTACACACATTGTTTATCACATCGAAAAAGGCGTAAACGTACAAAACAAATTTATTGTTGTATTATCAATACCAATGTGACGCTATAGGTACTGCGTCGCAGCCGTGCAAACAGGAGGGGGGGGGGGGGAGAGGCCACGTTCTTTGTCACCTCAAGAAGGAGGAATGAAGGAGGGATGAAATCTTCCCTATACTCTGTCTTATTAATGGGGAGTGCTGCCCATCCCCACTCCCAGACGGGGAACCCTGGCGAGGCTGTGCGCCGCATCCATCTACGGACTTCCTGACGACATCGTTTGGGTCGCTTGCCCAAGACGTTCTCTCTTCAGGAGTGGCTTTCAAAGTTTACTTGGCCGCGTGAAGTGCTTAGATTGGTTCGGAAATTAGGCGGGGATTTCAACTTCCTTCAACTCCGCGTGATATATGGTTGAAATCATGTTCTTTTCATAATGCTTAGCGCATACATGGCATTAGAGTTTGGCTTACTCTGGAAAATCGTATGGTGCGCCCACTTTATAGGCGATCACTGTTGGACGGCACTTTAAAAAGAAGAACCCGCTCCACACTTTAGTTTGAAACAATTTGAGACACATCGGCAATCCGATGCCACCTTCATCGATACAACGCAACAAAACGCTAGAAAACATAAAAGCCTCACTTGAAAAAAAAATCAGGTTGAAAGCGCCGCCACACATGCCAGCAAATTAAAGAAGAATCAGCAGCTCGCGCGTTCACATACCACAGAAGAAAGGCCTGACAAAAACGCTGAAATGCGATAACGGCCCATATATAATCTGAACGCGCGAGTGTTTTGCTTTTCAGCGCACGAGTTGCGTGGAGACTGTCAGTGGCATCAATGTGAATTCTTACACATTGACGCTGACATAGTCAGTGGGCCAGAATGTTCGCTTGACGAAACAGCTTTGTGGGCTGAAATGTTTCCTTGCAGATCTCAAATGTATTGAAAATACCGCTTCATACATGATGCGGGGGTGTTGTTGTTCTTGTGACAAATTCCTTGATGGCCGCAAAAGTTCACGTTGATAACAAATAAACCGAATGTGAAACTAGGCTCGAGGTCAGCACGGGAACAGCTTACGATGCTTGCCACTCTTGTGGTCCTCAGTTGCTGCTAAACACTGCCATTGTGCCGCACCTGAAGGCTAACGTGTTTCCCTCGCATTACCGCAAGATTGTCCCTTAGTATTTCCCTCGTCAGTCGCCGCGTTCACGAACAGCACGCGTCTGTTTCTTAAAGCCGTGACTAATTGATCCATCATAAACAGGTGTGAGTGCGCGTGAGGAAAATGTGTTCCTTTGTCTCACAAAGCGTAGTGCAGTGCTACTGGCAGGTGTGCGTATTACAACTATAGGTATCTTAAATAGAACTATACACTTCAGTAACCTATACGTTGCACGCCTTGAAATTTGTTTCTCCGCAGGACGAGAAAAGACGACCGTTAACGCATTCGAGTGCCTTATTCCTGGAACAAACATTCTAATAACCTGTCTCACTAAAGACGCAATCACAACCGAGGTGCTACATGGATTCTGTGAAGAAGCTGACTTGAGGAACGTACAAGGCTCGCTACAGGCACCATTGCTGGTATCATACGAACATAATTACTGACTTTCACCACCGTCTGCCTGTCATTAATTATTTCATACACATTATTCAGTGTTTATAATTTTTCCAACGTTCGCAATCTTCATGTTAGCAATATATTTTTCACTTGTTGTCTCGTGGTAATGATAGATGTCAATGAGCGAAACTGGTTCTAGAAGGGCTAGAGTTTTTGTATATCACCGTCTCCATAGAAGCACCTTGTTATATGGCAGAAAACTAAAAATACGCTATAGGTTCAGGTGCAGAACCATCCTGCCTACTGCTCGTCCTAATTTCCTCCCATATTACGCGAGTACGCAAAAGTGCGAGAACGTGACTTGACTGTCCTCACGGTCTTTACGCAATGCCACGTAGAGAACGACCGTGAGAATCATCCCAGATTTATAGCTGGGGAAGACTCTTCGAAAGCAAGCTTTTCTTGCCAAGCGTTACGAGCGCAGTTATTGTGCACACAATAACTGCGCTCGTAACGCACACAATAACTGCGAAGTGCAAGTGGTGGTAGAGGTCGGACGTGTTTTTGGAGAGCTCCGGAATGACAGCTACAGATAAGTGTTTTTGCATGTTTCCAGCTTGCCTCTGTATGTAGCGTTATGAGAACGTAAGGCGCTAGCGTAAAGCTTGATTAGGTCTAGTACGGTGTACGTTTTTTTTCTTTTTTTTAGTATTTTGTACTGTGTCTTTTTTTCTCCAGCCACCCCGTGGCTGAGGCCTGCGCGTAGACCGACCACGTGCATGCGCAGGTGCTGTGAAGTGTAGCGTATTTATTTATTATTGTGGTTCTTTTTGGCTTAGACCAGTGTATTTTAGTACAGTTTTCTAACACGTGGGCATCGGTAAACTGAGCTAGCCATGGTCAAAAAGACCGTAAAGTGTTCAGAGTGCGGGGTAGGGTGGAAGGTGGAAATTAGTGCGGAGGAGAAAGCAGAAGATGACGCCAAGTGTAGACAGTGCGAGTTCGCGGAGAAAATGAAAAATATGATGGTGGTCCAGAGTGGGCTCATGGAGAAAATCGCAGAGCTGGAGAATGCATTGGCGAAGGAGCGAGAGAAAACGTCAGCCATGGAAGAAAGGCTCCGGGCAGCCGAGAAGGGCCTATCGAAGGTCGTGAAGGGGAACAAGGACGCGGGTGACGGCGGAAGCATTATGGCGACGACCCCCCGTGCGGGAGAGATGAAGGAAACAGGCATGACGAAGGCAGATACATTGGCCACAGGGCCCAGCTACCGGGAAGTAGTTTTGAGGGAGGGAGGGAGCAAACCAGCAGCCGTGACTCACGCTAGTCACCTAGTCAGCAGCCAGGTGCAGGTTTCAGAAGGAATGTCTGAACAGGTCATCATCGCCGGTGACTCAAATTTAGTCCGATGCGCAGCGGCAATCAAAGAAAGGGTGAAAGGCGACAAGAGAGTTGCGATAGGGACGTTCCCAGGACAAACGCTGGGGACAGTAATGAGTCAAGCGGGTGAACAACTCGCAGCTAAAGCTAACAATCGTAACCTCGTTGTAATTGCGGGAGGGTTAAATGACGTCCTGAAAAAAGAATCGTCAGGACTAGCGACGACCTTGGCGAAGGGGGTGGATGACATGCGCACCGTGTCCCCCCAGGTGCAAATTGTAGTATGCACAGTACCGGAAGTACCAGTACGCAACGTCAACCTGCAAAGAGCGGTTGTCGACGCAAACAAAGAGATATGGCGAATTAGTCGAGAGAAGGGTTTCGAGGTAGTGGATTTAAACAGGGAAGTGCACAGGTGGGGTGGATTCCAAAGAGACAAGATTCATTTCGATAAGAGGCTTGGACACGAGGTGGGCTGGCGACTGGCAGGACGCGCAGTAGCTTTTTTGGGGGGCTCACGGGCCCTTCGGAGTCCGGGGTAGCTCGTAACAGGGAAAGCAACCAGGAGGACGCTTTGACAGGTAGAATTGCGAAAAACCAAAAAAAAAGGTAAAAGAAAAAGGAAAAAGGCGCGTGTTACAATTAGTTACATAAACATGCAGGGTGGCAGAAAGAAGGCAAAATGGTTAGAGATTGAGGAGCAGTTAAACAAAGAACAGATAGGCGTGTATGCGGTTACAGAAACACACCTTAGAGACTTGGAAGAGCCACCACATATTAAAAATTATGTTTGGGAAGGGTGTAACAGGACCATATCGGAAAGGAAAGGTGGGGGTGTAGGAATGCTAATTCACCGCGGAGCCAAATGGGTTAGAGTGAAACAGACGTGTTCAGAGCACCTCTGGGTTCTGGGCACAGTAGGTGGAAAGGAAACGTGGCTAGGGGTAGCCTACTTGTGGACGGGGAATAACTGCAGAGAAAAGAATCAGGAGATAGTGGATTGCATGAGTGCGGATATTAAGGAATTTGGTAATGGGGCCGAAATCATTCTTCTAGGGGACATGAATGCCCACATACATGACCTTGACGGATATTCAGACACCAATGGGAAGTTATTACTAGATCTTTGCGAGCAACATAGTCTGGAGATAGTTAACACGGGGCCTAAATGTGACGGCCAGATCACATGGGTAGTCGGAAACAAGCAATCAAGTATTGCTTATTGTCTCATGACTGAAGGAATTTACCACAAACTGACAGAGATGAGGATAGACGAGGAAGGCATTAACAGCTTGGGTAGTGATCATAAACGAATAACATTACAAATGGGATACGAAACTGAAAATATGAGCATGGAATCAAAGTCTGGCAGCTCGTATTTAAATGACAAACAAATAATAAATATAGCCGCAAGAGTCGAGGAAGAAGTAGGCGAAATACCAGGCAAGGACTGGGAGTATAGTGAGCTGTTACATCTAATGACGAAGGAGATAGGGAAAGAGAAGAAAACTGTTTGCTGGAAAGGAAAAAGGAAGCCAAAAAGTTGGTGGAACAAGGAAATCCGGGAGGCGATCGAGAAGCGACGCGAAGCATCACGGGAGCATAGAAAGGCAAAAAAGGAGAAGCGGCCGCAGGACGAAGTCAAAAAAATATGGGAAATATATTTAGAGAAAAAATCCCTTGTACAGAAATTGGTAGAGGCAAAAATTAAAGGTGAAAGTGAACGCTGGATGACAGAGATACACGAAAAAAAGGAGGCCGCGCCTAGGATTTTTTGGAGCCACATAAAGGCGCTAGGTAGGAAGTCTGTCACAACGCAACAACATATTCTAGATGAAGGAGGAAATCAATTGGAAGGGTACGAAGCGCTAGGTTACATCCAAAAGGTAACAGCCGATTCGTTTCAAAAGAGCGTCCAGGGGATCTCCCCGGTGAGTAAAAGTGTGGCGGAGAAAGCAACAGAGGAAGAGCTAGTACTTGATAATTTCAACTGGAAAAAGGCCGAAGGAAAAATTCCAAAGCGCACTGCCGCGGGTTTAGATGGGATTCCCGTTAGCCTCATTAACGAACTAGGACATAACACTAAAGAAGCATTGTTAAAAGCAGTAGAAAAAAGCTTAAAGGACGGACAAATACCGGACAGTTGGCGACAAAGTAGAATGAACTTAATCTATAAAGGCAAGGGAGAAAAGGACAAGATTCGCTCGTATAGACCACTAACCATTACATCGGTACTATACAGGTTGGCGATGCAAGCAGTAAAAATGAAAATAGAAACATGGGCCGAACATAACGATATTTTGGGAGAACTTCAGAACGGATTTCGAGTCGACAGGCGGTTAGACGATAACCTGTTTGTTCTCACTCAGTGTATAGAAATATCTAAAATAGAGAATAGGCCCTTGTACGTGGCTTTTCTAGACATCACTGGGGCATACGACAACGTTAATCAGGAAATTTTGTGGGATATATTGACAGGAATAGGCATGGGCGACGACTGTATACAGCTTTTGAGGGAGATATACCGAGAAAATACAGTTTGCATAGAGTGGGAAGGAATGCGTAGCAAAGAGAACGTTGAGGTTAGCAGGGGTCTGAGACAGGGATGTCCTTTGTCCCCGCTGTTATTCATGCTGTACATGGTGAGCATGGAAAAAGCGCCAGAAGGTAGCAACATTGGTTTTAATCTGTCACACAAACAGGGCGGCATGATGATTGAGCAGAAGCTTCCAGGTTTATTTTATGCGGACGATATCGTCTTATTTGCGGACAGTCGAGATGATATACAGCAGCTGGCGAATATATGCGGAAGGGAAGGTGAAGCTCTTGGACTAGGATTCAGTGTAACGAAGTGTGGATTGATGGTATTCAATGATCCCTGTGATCAGACGGTGTCCATACAAGGCCAAGAAATACCGAGGGTAAGTGAATACAAGTACCTTGGAGTATGGGTAAATGAGAGTGATAGATACATGGAGGTACAGGAAAAAGCCTCGGCAGCAAAAGGAAAGAGGAATGCGGCAATAATGAAGCACAGAGCGTTGTGGGGATACAATAGGTATGAGGTGCTTCGAGGTCTGTGGAAGGGTGTAATGGTTCCACGGCTTACTTTTGGGAACTCAGTGGTGTGCATGAGGGCAGAGGTGCAATCGGGAATGGATGTAAATCAAAGGACTGTGGGACGCCTCGCGTTGGGTGC
This sequence comes from Rhipicephalus microplus, assembly GCF_013339725.1. Classification (NCBI taxonomy): domain Eukaryota; kingdom Metazoa; phylum Arthropoda; class Arachnida; order Ixodida; family Ixodidae; genus Rhipicephalus; species Rhipicephalus microplus. Next base: position 95,437,839 of record NC_051170.1, on the reverse strand, counting down.
TCACGGGAAGACGACAAACGAGGCTGTAAAGGGCGATATGGGGTGGGCAGGTTTTGAGGCGAGGGAAGCGCAGAGCAAAATAAGGTTCGAAGAAAGGCTAAGAAATATGAAGGAGAGTAGATGGGCAGAGAAGGTGTTCCGTTATTTGTATAGGAAGAGCGTGGACACACAGTGGAGAAAAAGAACTAGAAGACTCACTAGTAAATATACGGCTGGTATTGTAAGCCATTTGTCAACAAAGAGCGTTAAGGGAAAAGTCAGGGAGGCGGAGAGGATTTACTGGATGGCAGCTATGGAGAAAAAACCGGCTTTGAGTAACTACCGAAAGGGCAAAAATGAAATAAGGAGGGAGGCATTTTACGATAATTCAAGGGGAAGCGCTTTACTGTTTGAAGCGAGATCGGGTTGCCTTAGAACGCGTAGTTATAAAGCAAGATTCAGTAAAGAAGAAGAACAATGCACATGCTGCGGGAAAGATAAGGAAACGGCGGAGCATGTTCTGATTGAATGTGGAGATATCCACCCAGGTGTACGTTTGGGCACGAGCCTACAGGAAGCCTTGGGTTTTAGGGACAACAATGGAAAGCTGAACACACCCGCGATTGAAATAAGTAAGAGACGGTTAGAGTATTGGTGGCAGAAAATTAGAGAGAAAGGACAAAAATAAATATTGGAAAAATAAAATATGGACAGTGTGCCGTAAATGGCAGAGAACTTAAGCTGAAAATTTACCTTTTTTCCATTAAGATAGAATTTATCGAAGTAGAGGCATTAGGCCAACATAAAAAAAAGAAAAAAGGGTTTTTTTTTTTTTGTCGAGCCTGGTGGCATACTTGTCACCACCCCGTTATAAAGGGGACGCTCATAGCATCCATCCATCCATCCACTTAAATGTCCCGAATGTTTGGACGCATGCCGGGGGTGGAAGTCCATGTGGCAAGTGGATCATCGTTTACATATTCATGAGTCGTTGCTGAAGCTTATGTCGAGCCGTGATTCAGGCGCTCTTTTTGCAGTTTGGTAGAGTGCTTTGGCAAGCATATTGTGTGTGCACACCTCTTGTGCGTTAGCCAGTAACGTGAAATTACCCCGAGAATGAATGTACGCGTCACTGCCGCATTCAAGCGCTTACATGTGCTACGTTGTGCTGAATCCGACAGCCTTTATTTACCTTTTATTTTGCGAGTATTCAGGCGACTAGTAAACGTGGTATAAATGTCTTTCAACACTAATTTTTTTAACAATGTAGTCTACTTAAGTGTATTCAAAGAGTTTCATCGGAAAAACAGTCCCATTTTACACCATTTTTGCACAGCGCAAGACTACGAGTAGTTACGACGTAACTACAGAAGAAGAGACAAGGACAGAAAGAGCAAGACTACTCGTAGTTTTGCGCTGTGCAAATATGTTGATTCCCAATCACCAACTAGCCCAGGCATCTGTCTTATCAAGTCCCATTTTACAGTAATACAGCATTCTCACGGTTGGAGATATTTCGCATGAAAGTTCGCGCAACTTTCTTTTCAGAAACGAGCCGAGACACGCATACAATCGCCTTTTTAGTTAAGAAATTAAGTAAAGATAGCGAGATAAGTACAGTGCTCTTGTTTTTAAACAGGAATACAAGGCGGAACCCCATCATATGACTGGTGCGAAAGTGCGAGAGAAGCAAATTATTGAAAAAAGACTCACGCCAGCGAGTATGTTGTTAAATAATGCCCTATATGCACTAATTTGTTCTTTATGCACCCTAATAAGTGTCGTTCACACAAACGACTATGAACAGTGGCTCTTGAGACGGGTTGTCAAGTTCACCTGGGCCAGCGGACCACCGTCACGCCAATCAGCCTACGCAAGTGGCGGTAATGCGTCGAACATAATAGCGGGGAGGGCGGTGTAGTTTTTACATATTGTAGGGCAACACTAGAATTTTAGAGACCATTCCCGTATCTCATTTGTGGGACATTTCCGAAGGAGTATAAGCGCAGCGATTCCAACGACACGTTTACACCGATTGCCTGAATGAAGAAAATTATATTTATTTATTTGATTTCATTTCCATACTCGGAAACACAGGGACACAGAGGAAAGAGGGAAAGAGCAAGCTGACAACTGACAACTGCCACCTGGAGGGGCACAGCGCCTGCTCACTCTTTCGGGAGGAGGGAAGAAACAGAATGAAGATAAGAGGGGAGAAAGAGGAAAGAAGAGAGGAAAGTAAAGACAAAATGATGCTGACTTAGACAAGTATAAGCAAAAAATTAACAATAAATCGACTGTAAATGGGTGGTCAGGACCACAGGGGTCACTTGCGTCAATCACTGTAAAATGAACATCATATCGTATGTACAATGACGCTTTCGAAGCATTTCGTGGATCCGCGGTGTCTGTACACTGGAAAGATTCACACGCCATCACCGTGCATCGGGTATTGCCGTGAACGCTTACGTAACCTGGAAGTCTGAGCTAGTCATTTTTCAAATTGCTTTCTTGGAGAGCTATAACATCCGGCGGATTCTTCATTCCAAGGAGACTAAGAACGAGGTCAGCATGACGCGGTCGTAGAGACCTGACGTTCCATTGCAGCACATAGGGACGGGGCTTGCAACGGGGGTTCATGTTGCTTCTAGTGAAGACTGTCGATAAATGAAACGAGAGCCTGCAAAAGCTGTTGTGCGGCTAACGCTGCTGGCGTCTGACGACCGGCAATGAGGGATCTGACGACGTTAACAAGCATTTTAATCTTGGTGACAAGTTGGGCATCATCGTTGGATGGAGCCATTTCTGGCGCCCTGTTGGAGGGTGTGTGCAAAAATGCCCTTCACAAACTTTTCAGCAGGCCTCCACTGCGGGGCTGTACAAATTGTAAGTGTTCTTTATCCGTAGATGTAGTGCATTCTAAAATCTCGAACAATTTTTTAAAATGCAGTTTTTTTTTGATGATTTGTTACAACACACAAGGACAACATGGGCTGCCTCCTCCCCCAAAAAAAGTGTTTTTGACTACTCATGCCTGCCTAGCTCACGACCATACTTATTAAGCAAATAAAATATTGTGGGATGTGGACCATGGGCCACATGCGGCTCGTGAACCACGTGTTCAAGATGCCTGTTCTAGAGCATCGCAATAAACTTGCTCTAAACAATAGTCTTGCTGTTCCTCACAAATGAGAGACGCACACTGCCATGGTCAGAGTTAAAGATCATAGGAACGTTCACCTTATTATCGGGTTGCGGGCATTGTCAAGCAAGAGACCGAGGAAACATCAACAAAGCATTTTTCGTATTATTATTGACACCATGTAACTGTCCCTGCTTTCATTCTGCGTTGTGCACCTCGATAAACGTATTGATTGAGTTCCCCGATGAATAATTGATGAAAATATTTTGCAGACATACGAGGCAAACACATTACACAAGACGACCTATGTTTTAATCTTATCACGTTTTTTTTTGGGGGGGTGGGGTGGGGGCATGTTTTTTCGCGACACTTTTTGCTCTGGCTAATGGTGAACGAACTTGTCAAAATCTGATTTGTCGAGTTTATTTACTGTCTCGTATTTGTTTGGTAGCTGTTGCGTTGTTTTCCTGAACCTGAATTCTTCCTACTTTTTAGCGGCTCTCCGGTGTAAACATCTCTCTCCGGTGTAAACATTGCGGAAATGCACGTAATTTGGATGCGTTAACTCCCCTATTTATTTTTTACTTACTACTGCCCTTTCCCGAAAACAAAGAGTAGGTTCCTACATCGTTATGAGATCACTTCCCTGAAGAACGAAAAAAAAAGCCTTGAGTGAGGTGACAAGTTGTCAACTGTTAATTACTTGTATGAAAACGGAAAAATTAACGAGAATGAGAAGTTAACAATTCCATGATGCTTTTACAAAAGCCATAGGAAGTACTTTAAAAAACTACAGAAGTTTATTTTGCTCTAGGCGTTTGTTCTAGCAAATTGTTTCCACGCTATGAGCCGATATTTTTTTTTCTTACTATAGGGAGAGTGCACTTAATGTCACTGCCTTTTTTTCTAACGACATCGGCTAATTTTTGTTGAGCAGTGCAAAAAAAACATCTTACTCTCAATTATGAGTGCTGCTTGTGTGTTCATTATGACGTTCACTAAACACAAGTTATCTCTCACCTAGTTAGATTAATAAAGAGCAATATTACTTTCAAAATCAATTATCACCAAGCTTAGTTTTCTTTTTTCACGGCGTATATATTAGTTCTCGCTATTTGGCGGTTTCTCAAAGGCTGCCTAGCCTCTTTTGGTTTTTTTTTTTCAAAGCCTGAGAACCTGTAGAGATGGTTATTCCAGCTCATTAGAATACCACTAAAACAGATGAACATTACGGGCGAGCGAACCATGCCAGCTGGAAGGTCCTATCGAAAATGATCCGAATTCGCCCCTCCGTGGTGGTCTAGTGGCTAAGGTACTCGGCTGCTGACCCGCAGGTCACGGAATCGAATCCCGGCTGTGGTGGCTGCATTTTCGATGAAGGCGAAAATGCTGTAGGCCCGTGTGCTCAGATTTGGCTGCACGTTGAAGAACCCCAGGTGGCCGAATTTTCTGGAGCGCTTCACTACGGCGTCTCTCATAATCATATGGTGGTTTTGGGACGTTAAACCCCACATATCAGTCAATCCATCACTCAGTAGGTCCTGTTTGCATGGAGACTTCAGTGACTGCAGCATTGCTCTTTAGTCAGTGAAAATGACCCACAACTCGTTTGTCTGGTACACGATGTAATTAATAGCAGCCCGCAGTGCAACGGGAAGCTGCGTTGAGGCCTCCAAGGTTCACGCTCACAATCTTAGAGACAACAGCGCTGCATTGATGATTGCGCAGTGTGCATGCCAACAAATACATGCAATTGCCGCGTGTTCGGTGACAGAGCGGCCAGCATATATCTGTGGGCTAGTGTACATTCGTGTCAGACGTCCGGGCCCTCTTGAAAAAAACGTCCTCCATAGGAATGGTGGCTTCCACCATCCACCATTCTGGTGGATTATGGTGCTGGAAATGTTCGTGGCACATGGTGCATGGTGGCTTATGGTGAATAGCATGCTCCAGCCGGCAATGCTGGAGCGCGAATCAGCGCCAGAACCACCACGATGAGCTGCCACTAAATAAATGATAAAAATATTTGTAAAAAACGATGGGGAAAGCACCCGCCAAAAAAAGGTGCGACAGCGCGGAAGTGAACCTGCTACTTTCGGATTTCCAACTGAGCCCACTAACCACTGTGCCACGCTGACAGATGGCACTGTTGATGAGAGGTTTTCAAAGCACTGGTGTTTAGGGACAGGGAGGGCAAGAAAGATTTTAGGCGGGTAGAAATAACTTAAAGGAGGTGATCTGATTGGCGGCTAAAGTCAAGGCACGAGTGAAAATTAAACCTTTCACTGCAAAGTACCAGTCCTCAACTTCAATATTTAAATAAAAAAAATCCAGTTTTTAGTTCACTAAGTATCACGGCTTGGTGGCGTTAGCCACTACCGATTTAAAAGGTGCAGCCATATCCATCCATCCATCCATTCATCCATCCATCCATCCATTCATACATCCGTCCGTCCGTCCGTTCGTCCGGTAGTCAACTGACAAACTCACTGTTTAACTTCAGTTCTGTTTGTCGCTTACTCGAAATGAACGGCATTTGCACCTGGTACTAAAATTTGCACATTAGATAAACACGAACGCCTGCAGCTGGTAACTATTGCCACTGCGATAACGGCAACAGGGCTACGTTCTCGTTACAAATTACAACCGAAAAAAAAATGGCAGATTCAACGTGCAGGGCGAATCGATGATATGCGAAGCACGAATGAGGAAAGTTGATATGTCACTCTAAAATCAGCACGATGTTACGAAGCGGAGGTAAATGATGCCGTACATGACTTACGTGTCATGATTATCCAGTTTAGATGTGTCTTTTACCTTCGTCATCTTTTCACGTCGCGTGATATCAAATTTATTATATGTGTAGCTAGCGAAACGACCGCCAGCACACTATGAGCATGGTATGTTGTGATTTTCTTTAATGACACGCGTGTCAGCATTATCATGTTTCCACCAATCATAAACTTTCGTCATTCATTGACGTCACGTAACCCCAAATTTGGTATATGTGGAGTTAGCGAAACGGCCGCGAGTGCATCATGAAAGGCCCAATATATTCCAATGTAGCGTCGACGCGCGCGCACACAGGGCACAGCGACGCTACTTTAGCAAAACGCGAGCACTCTATAGGTTGCCGTCGGCGCGGCCTGACGGCAACCTGCGCGGAATGCGACATGCTGCATTTCGCGCTGGTGCGTTACCCAGACAACACTGCGTCTCCCTCTTTTCGTGACGGAGGGACGCCGGACGCGTGGCAACACCGACGTGATGCGACGAAATGAACGCCTGCGAGCACGCGCACCACGTCACTTCGAAATGTATTGGCGCCTCGACTGAGGTATGTAGTCATATTCTCAGATGACATGCATCTCATGATTATCATGTTTGCACCTGTCATTTACCTGCACCATCCACTCAAGTCCCATATTAAAGAAAATGGTATAAGCGAAGCTAGCGAAACAGCGGCCAGCGCTACATGAGCGTGGCATGTAGTCATGTTGTTACATGACACGCCTCTCATGATTATCAACTTTGCACCAGACACATACCCTCGTCATCCATTCGCGTAACGTAATACCAAATTTGGTATATGTGACGCTAGCGAAACAGCCGCCAGCGCATCATGAGCGTGGGATGTAGTCATGTTGTTACATGATACGCCTCTCATGATTATGAAGTTTGCACCAGTCACATACCCTCGTCATCCATTGACGTAACGTAATACCAAATTTGGTATATGTGACGCTAGCGAAAGGGCCGCGAGTGCATCATTAGCGTGGCATGTAGTCATGTTGTTACATGACACGCAAGTCATGATTTTCATGTTAGAGTCAGTCGCTTGTGTTAGGCATGCAATCATGTCATACCATACCAGTTTTGCAACATGTCATGTGAACGAGACCACAGCAAGACTTGCAGGACAACAAAATGTAAATCACGACATTCAAGACGTACATGTCATGATTTTCATGTTATGATTAGTCAAATATGTTCATACAAACTTGGTGTTATGTTCATACAAACTTGGTGTTATACCACACCAAGTTTGGTATCGATACTATTATCGAAACGGCCAGGAGAGCTAAAAGTCGTCGGCGGCAAGATAGATAGATAGATAGATAGATAGATAGATAGATAGATAGATAGATAGATAGATAGATAGATAGATAGATAGATAGATAGATAGATAGATAGATAGATAGATAGATAGATAGATAGATAGATACGCTCAAAGTCGCCGAAGTTCGCTAAGAAATACTTCGCATTTAAAAACATTGACAGATTACACGTACAGTAGAAATCGATGATATGGGAAGCACGAATGAGGAAGGTTGAAATGTCACTCTAAAATCAGCACAAAGTTACGAGGTGGAGGTAACTGGTGCCGTACACGACTTACGTGTCATGATTATCATGTTTGGATGTGTCGTTTACCTTCGCCGTTGTTGCGAAAGACGGCGACGCCAACACGGTCCCGAAGGCGCCACTGCTTCGAACTCCGCAGGGAAGGTCACTAGCCGTTCGGTAGCGTAAGTTTTCAGCTCGCGACTGCTTCTGCGCAGAGCTGATAGACGAGCGGACGAGACGACGGTGAGTTAAACAAGGTTTATGTACAGCATATATACAGAGACGTTACAAATTCGGAACTGGGGCCGACAGCTTAGAGACCCGAAGAGCCGAGCTCTCCTCTCTAACACATAGCTCTACTCTCAAATGGATCTGCTAACACATAGCTCAACTCTCTATCACACAGCTCTCTTCTCTGACACACAGCTCAACTCTCTATCACATAGCTCTCTTCTCTGACACACATGTCTGCGCTCCAACAGGTCTGCTGCTAACACATAGCTCAACTCTGACACACAGCTCAACTGCGACACACATGTCTGCTCTCACATAGGACTGCTACGACACACATGGCTGCTCTCCAACACGTCTGCTAACACATAGCTCAACTGCGACACGCATGTCTGCTCTCCAACAAATCTGCTCTGACACACATGTCTGCTCTCACATAGGACTTCTGTCAAAGGGGTCTGCTGCTGGCGACGCGCCGCAGGGCTTCTTTTATATGCACCGGGTCCAACCCAAATGTCCAACCAAAAGCGCCGCTGGTCGTGTGGCCAGACTTCTCCAATGGGGTCGCCGCTGGGCCACGTCCTTCTTTCTCATCGAATCTGGAGAGGCTGCGCTGCAGGTGGCTGCTCCCAAGGACGAGTGACGTCGCCAGGCGTTGCGTCAGACCCGCCAGACAGGAAGGCGCCGGTTGTTTACTCGACGGGCTCGCGGGCTTAAGTGACTCACTGCACGTGCGCGCCAGAAAGGTGCCGCCGCGTGTTGACGCCGTTGAGTTGTTCGTGTCAGGCGGGCTCGCGGGCTGGCCTTGACACAGATTTCCTTTTTCCGAGGCACGGACGTTCGCTGCGGACTCGCAGGCATAACAGCACCCCCGCCGCCAGACAGTACGCCGGAAAGACGAGCTGCTTCCACCTGGCTCGGATGTCAGGCGCGCTCGTTCGCCAGGTCCCTCCAGGTTCACCTCCAGGGCCATGGGGAGAATGCAGCTCCAGACTCCGTTCCGGAAACACATCCCATTCTTGAGGACGGATCCCAGCTCCACTGGCTTGTCGCCACAACTTGTCGGCCAGCTTCGCTCGTCTCTTCTGACCATCCTTGGTTTCAGCACTTGTCGATGGTTCGCATCGATGTCGCTGACGCCGGCCGATCCCACCGCTGCCACCACTGTTGCGTAGCGCGCCTCCGACGACGTTACGAAGGGCGCCTCGAAATCCCACCGCTGCCACCACTGTTGCGACACGCAAGCAATTTTTCACACTCCCGTGTTTACACCCTCCGCATTAACTTTGGTTTCAAAGCGCTTCGACTTGGCTTGAAACGATCAAAGCTCACTCTAATGCTTCACACAGCCCTTCTCTAAACTACTATAACCTGAGCTAGAGTAGTCTGGTGAACTGAGGGGAAAACATCAGGCACTCACCGCATCGATGTCGCTGACGCCGGCTGATCCCGCAGCTGCCAACCACTGTTGCGTAGCGCGCCTCCGACGACGTTGCGAAGGGCGCCTCGAAATCCCACAGCTGCCACCACTGTTGCGAAAGACGGCGACACCAACATGGTCCCGAAGGCGCCACTGCTTTGAACTCCGCATAGAAGGTCACTAGCCGTTTGGTAGCGTAGGTTTCTCAGCTCGCGACTGCTTCTGCGCAGAGCTGATAGACGAGCGGACGAGACGACGGTGAGTTAAACAAGGTTTATGCATAACATATATACAGAGACGTTACAAATTCGGAACTGGGGCCGACAGCTTAGAGACCCGAAGAGCCGAGCTCTCCTCTCTAACACATACCTCTACTCTCAAATGGGTCTGCTAACACATACCTCTACTCTCAAATGGGTCTGCTAACACATAGCTCAACTCTCTATCACACAGCTCTCTTCTCTGACACACAGCTCAACTCTCTATCACATAGCTTTTTTCTCTGACACAAAGCTCAACTCTCTCTCACATAGCTCTCTTCTCTGACACACATGCTTGCGCTCCAACAGGTCTGTTGCTAACACATAGCTCAACTCTGACACACAGCTCAACTGCGACACACATGTCTGCTCTCACATAGGACTGCTACGACACACATGTCTGCTCTCCAACACGTCTGCTAACACATAGCTCAACTGCGACACGCATGTCTGCTCTCCAACAAATCTGCTCTGACACACACGTCTGCTCTCACATAGGACTGCTGTCAAAGGGGTCTGCTGCTCACGACGCGCCGCAGGGCTTCTTTTTATATGCACCGGGTCCAACCCAAATGTCCAATCAAAAGCGCCGCTGGTTGTGAGGCCATACTCCTCCAATGGGGTCGCTGCTGGGCCGCGTCCTTCTTTCTCATTGAATCTGAAGAGGCTGCGCTGCAGGTGGCTGCACCCATGCACCGAAGGACGAGTTACGTCGCCAGGCATTGCGTCAGACCCACCAGACAGGAAGGCGCCGGTTGTTTACTCGACGGGCTCGCGGGCTGAGGTGACTCACTGCACGTGCGCGCCAGAAAGGCGCCGCCGCGTGTTGACGCCGTTGAGTTGTTCGTGTCGGGCGGGCTCGCGGGCTGGCCTTGACAAAGATTTCCTTTTTCCGAGGCCCGGACGTTCACTGCGGACTCGCAGGCATAACACCATCTACACACCTGACGTGATAAAAAATTTATTATATGTGGAGCTAGCAAAATGGCCGCGAGCACGCTATTATCGTGGTATGTTGTCATTTACTTCAATGACGCGCTTGTCAGCATTATCATGTTTGCTTTAGTCATGTACTTTCGTCATCCATCGACGTCACGTAACACCAAATTTGGTATATGTAGAGAGAGAGAGAGAGATAAATAGAGAGGAAAGGCAGGGAGGTTAACCAAGCTTGGCTCGGTTGGCTACCCTACACTTGGGGTGGGGGAAAAGGGGAATAATAGAACGAAAAGAGACAGAAAAGAAGAGGAGTAAGAAAGAGAAGCATAAATAGTCAGCTCGAAACTACACAGCACGGCCTCGCACAGTTCTTTCACAAGCGGTCATGAAGTTTGGTGTTCCTTAAAAAGTACAAGAGGGCTTTCGTGGCTTTGCGCGTATGGGAAGCCGTCGGCCAAGGTCCCAGGATCTTCTCTTCAGTAAGCGGCCGTGAATCCAGCTGACAGAGCTTGGCTTCCGTAATACGTCGTTCGGTCTGGTATGCTGGGCAATGACATAGAATGTGCTCGAGCGTTTCCTCGCAGGCGCAGATGTTGCATGTCGAAGTGCTCGCCATTCCAAGGAGACGAGAGCACGAATTCATAAATGCCACGCCCAACCTCATGCGACACAGTAAAGTTTCAGCGCATCGTGGGAACCCGGATGGCAAACGAAGTTGCAAGTTTGGGTCGATCGAATACAGGTGCGTGTTCGAGAAACCCTGCGTATTCCATTGTAGGAAAGATATTCGGCGAGCAAGAAATTGTAGTAGCCTTGCAGCGTCCGTTCTCAAGAGTGGTATGGGCGTGCGCTGGTCTTCGTCATGAGCCGATCGAGCAGCTTCATCTGCGCGGTCATTGCGAACGATTCCGCAATGACTCGGCAACCACTGAAATACAATATCGTGACCTTCCACGAGCGCTTCGTGGTAGTCGTGCCTTATCTGATATACTGATTGTTCATGTAGCCCGTGCTGCAGAACAAACCGTAGTGACTGTAAGGCTGACCTGGAGTCGCAAAAGATGGCCCATTGGTTAGGTTCCTGGTGAAGAATGTACTTTACTGCACCTTGAAGTGCTGCGAGCTCTGCTGCTGTCGACGTCGTGGTGTAGGAAAACTTGTACTGAAGCAACACATTTGCGGATGGAACAACCACTGCTCCTGTGGAGCTGTTGGAATTAGTGGAGCCATCGGTGTAAACATGTATGCGGTCGAAGTACCTTTCGTCTAACAGACGCAAAGTCAGTTGCTTCAGGGCTAGCGTTGACATGCGTGCCTTCTTAAAGATTCCAGGAACTGATAAGCGCACGTCAGGTTGACGAAGACTCCATGGCGCAGTTGCTGGATGCATGGCAAGTTTGAAGCCAGGCGGTAGTATGTCCTGATGTTTTGTCACGATACCTCAGTACGAAGCATGGGGCCTCCGAGCTGTCAAACACGCTAAATGATGTGACGGTAACCGGGATAAATGCCGAATGTGCGCTCTCAGCGTCTCGACAATGATGTGCATTGTGACCGGTTGTTCTTGTGCAATAACAATAGTTGACACTGTCGATGAGCATCTTGGAAGGCCAAGGCATGTTCGAAGTGCTTGGGCTTGTACGTTTTGCAGTGCACGGATTATAGTCTTGCACGTGTTGGACAGGACCGGAAGGCTGTACCGGAGAGTTTCGAGAAAGAGGGCTGTATAAACTGCAACATGAAGTGCACGGATGGGCCCCATGATTTTCCGGCGATGAACTTGAATACATTTCCAATGCCAATGAGCTTTTTCTTCAGGTATGTGACATGCGGGCTCCAGGTTAGGTCACAATCTACGATGACGCCTAAGAATCTATGAGTGCTCTTATACGGGATTGATCTGCCATCGATGCACAATGAGTAGAAAGACATAGGTTTGCGTGTAAACGCCACCGCTGCGCATTTTTCTGTGGTGATAGTCAAACCTTGCTGGCGAAGGTATGTCGATGTCATTGATGCCGCTTTCTGTATTCTTGCGCGCACTTGAGGTCGTGTCACGCCGGACGCCCAAATGCAGATATCGTCAGCGTAGAGAGATACATAAGCCGTCTGTGGCAGCATTTCAGTGAGCCGCACGAGAACCAGGTTGAAAAGTGTAGGACTCAAAACACCGCCTTGTGGCACCCCACGACTTGTGAAATACTTATTCGTAGACCCATCTTCAGTTAAAACGAACATAGATCTCTTTGTGAGGTAGCTTCTTACCCATCGAAAGACACGACCTCCAAGTTCAGCTGCTTCAAGAGCATTGAGAACAGCCTGGTGGGTCACGTTGTCATAGGCACCCTTAACGTCTAAGAACAGAGCTACCGACAGCCACTTCTGAGCTTTCTGATGCTGAACAGAGGTCACTAAGTCAATAACGCTATCAACTGAGGACCGACCTCTTTGAAAACCAGCCATAGCATCAGGATAGATGTTATAATGTTCCAGGTACCATTCCATGCGTGTAAGCAGCATCCTCTCCATGACCTTGCCAACGCAGCTTGCTAGTGCTATAGGCCGGTATGATGCCAAATCGAATGGAGACTTTCCGGGCTTCAGCAAAGGCACCAGACGACTACACTTCCACTCATCAGGCACCATTCCATCATGCCAAGACTTATTGAAAATGTCCAAGAGACAGCGCTGTGCTTTCGGGCCTAGGTGACGTAGGGCAGTATAGGTCACTCCATCCGGACCTGGGGACGATGAGCGTCTGCATGTGTTCAATGCCGCATGAAGTTGAACGCAACCTGCATTTGCTGATCTCGTGCGACTGGAACATCCTGTGGCATTAGATCGATCGGTATAGAGATGTCGCCGGTGATCTTTGCACAAAATGCCCCAGAAACATCAAGCTGTGAGCGACGTTGATGTAGCGCCAGAGCGGCGAAGGGGTGACGCTGTTGCGGATGCGAGTGAATACCTCGAAGAGTCCTCCATACGGGAGACAAGGGCTTTCGAGGGTCTAGCGAGTCACAAAAATTCTTCCACCGTTGTTCATGAAGTTTGTGCATTCGACGCTGGATTTTTTTCTGAATGCGTCTGGATTCTCTGAGGTCAGAGATAGATTTCGTGCGTCTGTATCGTCTTTCGGCACGTCGGCGGACCGCTCTAAGTTGTTTCAACTCTTGGTCGAGTGCCGTGCGTCTCGATTTTTTCGAACATATTTTCGTGGAAGTCTCCATTGCACAACTAATCACTTCTTCAATGGATTCCGGTGGTCCGTGCATGCACTTACTCTCCACTGATATCTGAAACTCTTCCCAGTCAATAAGTATTGAATGTCCAGGGGAAGGAGAATCGTCCAAACCTCTGACTGTCACGTACGTGGGAATATGGTCGCTGCCACGTGTTTCAATATCTGTGAACCATTGGACCTTCGTGACAATGCTATGCGACACTAATGTCAAGTCCAGGCAACTGCTGTAAGTTACTCCTCGGACATAAGTAGGGCTGCCGTCGTTCAGCACCTGAAGCCCGTGCTTTGATGCGAGATCAACTAGGTCCGTGCCTTTTCGATTTGTCCTGATGCTTCCCCGCAATGGATGATGGGCGTTGAAGTCACCCATCAATATCCAAGGCGCTGGAGTCGTTGCAAATATACCATTCAAGATTTGTTGATCTAGTCGACCTGACGGCGCTATATATGCGCCTATCAGTGTAAACGACAACTTCTTCTTTTTCACATATAGACACACGTAGTGATTTCCATTGTGAGAGTCTACTCTTTGGAGAACGTAATTGAGTTCTTTACGGATGTACACAGCAACTTGACTTCGCTCAATGCACGTTGAAGAAACGAACGATTCATAGCCCGACAGACGAGGTATTTTTGAAAAGTGCGGTTCACAAATGATGATGATGGGAAACTTATTTTCGAAAATGAATTGTCGGAACTCAGGCATTCTTGACTGTAGACCTCTTGCGTTCCACTGAATTATGGAAGCACGCTTGACTTTTTCTCGGAAAGACTGATGCGGTCTTTGGTGCGCCATCTTGTTACTGAAGTCCGGCAAGAACTGGTTCTAGTGTGTCCAAGATTTGCAGCGCGCATTTAGCGGCAGGGATCTGTAGACTATCCAATAGAGTGCGAATAACACTCATGAACGACCTCAGTACAGAAAAGACTTGTACCTCTTGGGCGGACAGACTGCCTGCTGGGGGCATATTCGTTGTTGACTGTCGATATTGCGGTTCCGTAGACACGTGTATCCGTGGTAAAGTGGGCCAGTCAGAGCCAGATGTTCTCTGTAGCGCCACAGAATCTTCCGGCACCTCTGGACGTACCCCACCTGGTGGCGGGGGCGGGGGAGGTCTCTGTGGTCGTGGCGGCGGTGGTGGTGGCGGTGGCGGCGTTAGTGAAGGCACCTTCGGCACAGGACTGCTTTTTCTTTTCTTCGAGCACCGCCGTCGACGGGAACGCCGTCGTTGAACAACCGTTACCGCTTCCTTTCGTGAGGATCCGTCTTTAACCATTTGTCTCAGAATGCTCCTCTCTTTCTTCAGTACTGGGCAGTCTTTGGACGAGGTCTCATGGTTGCCGTTGCGTTTGCTGCATTTTAGGAGAGTTGCTTGGCAAGCCTCTGCTTTGTGGGGTCCGGCACAACGTGGGCATGCTTGCTTGTTGTTGCACACAGCACTAACATGACCCAGTTTTAGACAGTTGTGGCACTGTAGTGGTCTTGGGATGTATGGTCGGACAACGTGACAAAAATGACCAACCTTTACATGTGATAGGATGCAATCACCTCTGAAGGTCACCTTGATGCAACGGGATTTGCCAAGCCGGCATACTCTCAATATGTCCGTTGCCCCAGTAGCTGGCTTTATCAGAACAGGAAGGTCTGCGTTCGGTATGGAGACATCAACGTCATAAATGACGCCTGTCGTCGTGTCACTATCCTGCGGAATGTAAGTTCTGAGATAGATGCCTCCAAGCTCAGTGACAGTTCGCAGGGTATGTAGCGCAGCCGGGTGCTCAACGTTTATGGCCAAGATATTCTTCCGTGGGTTGAGTCTAATATCCTTTATCTCATTAGGCACGATAGTTTCGAGACGCGCTGATATCACTTGCCTGTTCATGTTCTTCAAGTTGATCGAAGAGTCGACAGGAACAAAAAGTATGGTATGGCGTTCAGAACTGCACGCCGCCTTCACGGTAGAGACGCTAGCTGGCGAAGACGCGCCGACCATTCTTCTTTTAGCTTTACGCTTCACTGCAGGGATGAAACCTTCGTCGCTGTCTTCACAACTCGCCGTGTACAGTTCAGTACTGTCACTGGTGCTGTCGTCCTCCCGGCTGTTGCGCTTCCTTGAGGTTGACGTCGAAGGTGACGCCAAGTCCGGATTGCGTACGGTGGGGCCTGGATCCATCGCTGCCCGCAGGAGAGCGATGATCCTCGGATAGAACGTAAATTCACACAAAAAACACCAAACGAAATAGGCAGCGTTCGGTAGAAATACACTCATTACAAAATAATATGTAGAGTTAGGAGAACGACTACGAGCGCATCATGAAGGGCCCAGTATACTTCAGTGTAGACGCACATGCACGCTGGGCACAATGACGCTACGTTAGCAAAACGCGAGGACTCTATAGTCTGACGCCAGGCGCGACCGGTGTGACCAGCGCCCGTAGGCGCGGCCCGACAGCAACCGGCGCGAAAAGCAACATCCTGCATTTTGCGCCCATGCTTTACCCAGATAACACTGCGTCTACTTCTTTTCGTCGCGAAGGGACGCCGGACGCACTGAAACGCGCATGCGTCAAAGCAACGCAGCACGGTGCGCATCTGCAAGCATATGGTAAGACCGGCACCTGGCGTGGCAACACTGTCGTGACGCGACGAAATGAACGATGGTGAGCACGCGCACCCCGTCACGCCGAAGTGTATTGGCGCCTTGACTGTGGTATGTACTCATGTTCTCCTATGACACACATCTCATCATTATCATGTTTGCACCAGGCACAAACCTTTGTCATCAATGCACGTACCGTAATACCAAATTTGGTATATATGACACTAGCAAAACGGCCGCGAGCGCATCATGAGCATGGCATTTAATCATGCTGCTACATGACAAGCATGTCATGATTATCATGTTTGGATGTGTCATTCACCTATGTCATCCGTTCTCGTCACGTAATACTGAGTTTGGTACATGTGAAGCTAGCAAAACAGCGGCGAGTGGATTATGAGCATAGCATGTACTCATGTTTTGACATGACACGCATCACATGTTTATCATGTTTGCACCAGTATCATACCTTAATCATTGATTCAAGTCCCGTAATACCAAATTTGGTATAAGTGAAGCTGACGAAACAGCCGCCAGCACATGATCGCGTGGCATGTAGTCATGTTGCTACATGACACGCATCTCATGATTACTATGTGTGCACAAGTAACATACCTTCACCATCCATTCACGTGCCGTAATACCAAATTTGGTATATGTGACGCTAGCGAAGCGGCCGCAAGCGCATCATGAGCGTGGCATGTAGTCATGTTGTTACGTGGCACGCATGTCATAATTTTCATCTCAGGGTCAGTCGCTTGTGTTCAGCATGCAATCATGTCCTACCATACCATTTTTGCAACGTGCCATGTCACCGAATCCACTGCAAGAGGTGCAGGACCGTGAAATGTAAATCATGACATTCATGACATACATATGATTTTAATGTCATGAGTTGTCAAGTGTGTTCTTCATACGGTCATCTTATTCCATACCCAGTTTGGTGTTGATGCCATAATCGAAACGGTCAGGAGGGCTAAAAATCATAGGCAGCTAGATAGATAGATAGATAGATAGATAGATAGATAGATAGATAGATAGATAGATAGATAGATAGATAGATAGATAGATAGATAGATACGCTCAATGTCGCCGAAGTTCGCTAAGAAATGCTTTGCATTTAAAGCTCGGTGGACTGAGGAGCAGGTGGAGTTTATCGGCGGTTACTTCCAAGTTTATTATTCGTTTCTCGCTCCTTCCAAGGGGCGATATCTGTTCAGGCTTTATGACGCGTCTATGCTCATTCGATAGATACGCCCACACAACTGATTGTGAAGTTTTTTGCGCAACGCACAGCGCAGTAGTGCCAGCGCACCGCTGTTGCTCGGTCGTTAGGAACAACTGCATAGGGGCTTGGCCAAAACGAATGCAGTGCTCCAGAAACATTATGCTATCATATTGCTTCAGTAAGCATACGAATTGACAAGTCTGTGTTCTCGCAGAGCCAGTGAAGTGCCGGCGAGTGCGACTGGCGGCTGTCGGTGAGGGGAAGCGTACATTTGGTGGAAGTGCTGCAAACGCATCGCATCAATGTTTGTCGTTTCTTGTGCGAACACAGTACACAATAAAAAAAGGCCGCATTTAGGTTAAATGATGCCACAGCTGTGCTGTATTGTCATTTTTACTCGTCGAAATCGCGTATTTTGAAACTCAGTAGCGCCGATAACACTTCTACGGACTCGGTCAGTAGGACTATACCTTTGGTGGAAATTATTGGGGTAGAACAGAAGGGTGAAAGTCAAATTCGCAGGGGCTCGTCTTGATGCCTGTCGAAAGTGAAAGTTTATGCATATTCGCACTCACTTCGTTAACTTAAATTACGGCTCAAGCAATATAGCGTGCAAGAATTGCCAGAGTTGCGTTTCTAGCCTGGTGACATCAAGTGACCGCTGTGTTCTGCTGTAACATTGATAGGGGCAAATGAGAACTGGAGCTCATTTATTTCTCGACAACTGCGTACCGATGTAAAACATTTATTGTCAATGTTCACAGTGACACCTCTAATCTTCTAAACATCGCAACAAAGAAACACATCGTGGATGTAAAACTGATGTATGTACGCGCGCTAAATGTAAACTTATTCACGGCCGCATATTCTACGCTCCACAAAAATTGAACCGTTGTTGACCCCACAGGAATACAAAAAATAAACGTGCTAGAAAGCGTGTTGAGCAGCGTTGGTTTCTTTTGACTGTAAACCTATATCTCTGCGCATACAAGAATGAAACACTGCAAATAAGTGGTTTCACATACTGTCATGTAGTTTTTCATCATTCCACCATCATCCACCAAGCTTCCAGCACGCACCCGTCATCTTTCTTGCTCACCAAGGCTTCCACCAAACAAGTTTTGCCTCGCCACCATCAGCTGGCATTTTCCACCATCACCACCATTGGCTCGCCACCACCACCACCATCTTCCATCATTTTATCCACTCTCGCCGTGCTCAGCCATTATGCCCACTACAGTTTCCACCATATCCACCATTCTTTTCATCATATCCACCAACGATTCCAGCGTCCACCAACCCAGGATTTTCAATAGAGGGGGGGGGGGGGTAAAAATCAGTTCACAGCACTTGTTCTCCAATACAATGCAGGCTAATGGGCCATGGCCGGGGCCATAGAAAAATTCTTATAAACCAAAATCTGTAAGGGTCGAGATCGTTTCACCAAGGTTTTACTCTACGCCATAGTAATGAAGAAAGAAGGAAAGAACAATATGTACTAAGAGTGGCCGACAGGCTCCGTTTATTAGACTCTTTAAAACCAGATACATCGTTCATGGGGCAATACATGTGGGAACGTGAGTTCACTCGTTCGAGGTATCAGTAATAAGGAATCGTGAAAAATCTCGTATGTGAAAAATAATGTGCACTTTGGGTGAAGGGTTTAGTTTTTTTCAGTGTCACGGCATGTGAGTGAACGCTTTGCGGGGGCTCTTTTCTTTTCAAATGATGCCCATTTTAATTTCTCTGTGTACATTAGCACGGCAAAACTTAATTCCCCCTACTCTCATCACGTTTTGATAATTCATAATTCATTAGACAGCGCGTTTGATGTGCGCTTAAACCAAGCTCTAATACGTCACTGAATGCCGTCTAGAGAAGTGTAAATGGGAAATCGTGCATATGGGAGTGGTGGGACTCGCCTAGTGTCGTCGCTCATGGTGCAGTCGTTGCAGTGTTGTATTGCAGCATTTTTCACTGTATACTGGAGGCAATCGACCCGCATAGCTTGTCCAAATTCAAATATGTTAAAGTTTTAGCAAAAGAAACAGCTGTATCTCTAAGTTTAACTGAATTATCTAAGCAAACTGAGGTTTGCTCTCTCTGTGGTTACGCTGTAACTAAGCGAATGACGATGTGCTCGAAGACGGAAGCACCATACTAACCGCCGGAGCAATATGCGGCGGGTATCTCAACTACTCGCGCCACCTGCCGCTAAGTAAAAGGAAGAGCGCGACAGCAATCTCCGAGGTCGTTTCCTGACAAACGCTGACGAAGAGTTTGCGTGGTAGATGGCGGGGCATGTCCACCTGCTTCAATAAACGTTTTGTTTTGGTCTTTGTGCGTTGGGAATGAATAAACACCCTGAATCAAATTTTAATTTGTGGATTTGATAAGACGATATAGATTAAGTATGTTCACCCTCATTTAGATTCTCACAAACGGGATGTTCACAGATTTCTCTAATGAATTCAATCATTAAAATCGATCTCACGCGCCAAATACTGAGGAAATGTCTTAATCCTAATCCGCGAATTATGACCAGTTTTTTTTTTCTGTGAGTGTGTCCTTGAATATTTACTTCAATCCAACAAATCGCCTGAATTGAACTTAATACCATAGTTTTCACTGCTCACAAATATCAACGCCAGAGCCTGGCAGGTAATATCAAAATATTGCAGATATTCACGTCCGCTAGGCACATCTTATTGGCTGTCGTTTTGAGCCGCTTTACATATTTTCTTTTTCTGACAAATCAAAGTGTGGTACAATATATGCATGGCTGCCAATACTTGGGTTAAGGTTCGCTCTGTTCGCCTAAAAGAAAACCTGAATGCAAAACTGCCACTATGATGTTGTAGCGTGTATTGCTAATAAAGAGACTATCGTTTCACCCCGTAAATATATAATACAACAGAGATGAACTTGCGAAAATTTCTTAATCATAGGAGCTTTTCAAATATGACATACGAAAAAGAATACTAAAGGCTTTTTTTTTTTCGAGTTACGTAAGGCTTCTTTTTCACGCTCATTGTTTAGTGTAACAGGTAGGGGGATTGTATATTATTATTATTATTATTATTATTATTATTATTATTATTATTATTATTATTATTATTATTATTATTATTATTATTATATTATTATTATTATTGAAAAACCGTTCGCTCTTTTTCTTCGCGCTGTGTGATAATTAGGACACCTTGTATATATGTAAATATATATACACACACAAACACATGCACACACATAGGGCGTCCCAATAATCACAGAGCACAATTGAAAAATAAAACGGTGTTACGTGAAGCAAACCTACTGCATATCAATCGTAGTATAATAAAGCAGCCACTACTAATTTTCTTAATAATGACTATTAACTAAATATTTTACTCACTCTCAAAATATCAATAAGGGATAAGTGCACATACTGAAATGACATCTTTCTGTGCTACTCCTAACAGCGTATCAATTGCGTGCCTGTTTTTTCTGCTAACAAAGAAAACCCGCAAATTAGCAAAAATAACACGTGACTGCAATCACACCCTCAAAAAGAAGCAGAGCCCTAAAACAATTTTATTTGAAGCAACCGCTTTGCCCATTTTCCGTTGCCAGAGGCAGCCTATCGCACGTTGGCAAGGTGTAGAACCACGTTTAGAATTTCTTGCGCGGAAGTTAGTATTATTAATAATATTATTATTTTTTGTGCCGTAAGCTGGGGGAGGCACGTTAGCCGATGGCTGGCAGCATTGCTTTAGCTGCACTCGGTGGAAGTGTGTCTGATCGGATTCGCCGTGAATGCAGATTGTACGGCGCCAGCATGGCACCTCGCGTAGTTCTGCAGCGCCAGAAACAGCTGAGCGTTTCGAGTTCCTCTTAACCCAGGAAAAAGTCACAGTTCGGCAGCAAAGGCAAAGCAACGAGCGCGATAGAAACAAATTGAAGATCACGCGCAGAATGGCAAGCAGATCGAAACGTTCCCCGCGTTTCTCACGCACAAAGAACTCACGAAACGTACTCACCCGTACATATTAACACGAACAAGCGTCTCATTTGTTACTTCGCTGTGTCTGGAAAGCGCGCCGTTTTCGCAAACGGAGGCTGTGCAACAATTGCAGTGACATTTGCGCGCCCGCTAACAACAACAGAATTGTTCCGACGAAACTCAAAGGCTAGCCAAGACGTACGATTCTCCCCAGTGCAAGATAAGGCAGTGCAATCGAGCGTACACCTCCTTTTTCTCTACGTGGGTCAAAGTACGCGTGAGAGATGAGAGCCGCCTCGCGGTCACTGTGCCATCTTGCTGATAATGCTGAAAACATGATAGTTCCCCCGCCCCGAGATGCCCGCCAACAGCAGTAAGTGGTAAATATGCATAGCTTGCCATTTTAACGTTGTAAAATGTATGTTTTGGTGGCTGAGTGGTCAACGCCTCACTTTCACGACGCGGAGGTCCCACGTCCGATTGAGCCCGCCGGAGTCTTTTAAATGCGAAGCATTTCTTAGCGAACATCGGTGATTTTGACCGTATCTATCTATCTATCTATCTATCTATCTATCTATCTATCTATCTATCTATCTATCTATCTATCTATCTATCTATCTATCTATCTATCTATCTATCTATCTATCTATCTATCTATCTAGCCGCCTTCGACTTTCAGCTCTCCTGGGCGTTTAGATAATGGTATCGATACCAAACTTGATATGACATAACATGACTGTCTGAAGAACATATTTGACTAGTCATATTATGAAAATCTTGAAAAGAATATCACGAAGGTCATGATTTACATTTCATGGTCCTGCAGCAGTTGTGGTGTTTTCGTTGACATGGCATGTTGCAAAACTGGCATGGTATGGTATGATTACATGGCGAACGCAAGCGACAGATCCTCACATGAAAATCATAACATGCGTGTCATGTAAAAACATGACAACATGCCGCGCTCATGATGCGCTCGCAACCACTTCGCCAGCGTCACATATACCAAATTTGGTATTACAGAACGTTAATGGATGACGAAGTTATGTGACTGGTGAAAACATGATAATAATGACATTGGTGTCATGTACAACATGACTACATGCCACGCTCATAAGGCGCTGGCGGCCGTTTCGCTAGCTTCACATGTACCAAACTCGGTATTACGCGACGCTAAAGGACGACATAGTACGTGAAACGTCCAAACAAGATAATCACGACATGCGTGTCATGAAACAATATGATTACATGCCACACTGACAATGCACTCGCGAACGGACGGACAAAACTTTATTGAAAAAAATCAAAACAGTCGGGGTGGCCTGAGCCCGGGCCGGTGACCCTGCAGGGTCACCGGCCCGGGCTCAGGCCACCCCGACATTTTATTAATGAGGCGTAGCCTTTCCACCTCTGTCCGGCCCCGCTGGATTACCGACAGTGGTCGTGCAGATCTGCACTAGTCAGCGAACTTAGCCAACGCTCCTCAAGGAGGTCCGGTTTTATATTGTCCTCTCGGTATATTACTGTGACCTGTTTGCATTGCCATAGAATATGTGCCATATTGCGTGTTCGCGCTTACAGAGGGTACACTCGCGGCCGTTTCGATTGCTTCACATATGTGGTATTAGGTGACGCAAATGAATGACGAAGGTATGTGACTGCAAACATGATAATCATGAGAATCATGTCATCTGAGAACATGACTGCATGCCACAGTGAAGGCGCCAATACATTTTGTCATGACACGGTGCGCATGCTCGCCGGCGTTCATTTCGTTGTGTCACGCCGGCGTTGCGACGCCAGACGCCGGTCCTGCCATATACTCGCGGGCGCACGCCGCGCTGCCTTTCTTTGGCGCACGCGTGTTTCAGCGCGTCCAGCGTCCTTTCGTCATGAAAAGAGGGAGACACAGAGCTGTCTGGGTAACGCATCGGCGCGAAATACCGAAATGCAGCATGTCGCATTTCGCGCCGGTTACCGTCGGGCCGTGCCGACGGACGCTGGTCGCGCCTGACGTCAGACTATAGAGTCCTCGAGTTTTGCTAACCTATAGCGTCACTGTACCCAGCGTGCGCGCCCATCAATGCTACATTGGAGTATCTTGGGCCCTTCATGGTGTGCGGCTGTTTCCTTGCTTCACATATACCAAATTTAATGTTACGTGACGTCAATGTTGTGCTGATTTCGAAGTGACATATCAACATTTCTCATTCGTGATTTGCATATCGTCGATTCCCAGTGTACGTGGGATTTGCCATTTTTTTTCTTCTTAGATTTTTTTCTTTCTTGCGTTTTCATATCTATATAAAAATGGCAGCATATCCACGGAGTGAATAATGGATAGTGGGGCGAAGCATCCGACCGTCCATTCGTTCTTGCTTCCGTCCATCCATGCGTGCGTCTGTGTGGCCGCCCGTGCGTCCATCCGCCCTTCCGTGCGAGCGTCTGTTCGTGTGTCCGCACGTTCATCTGTGCGCCCGTTCCTGCTTTCGTCCGTGCATCCACTCCTGCATCCGTCCATGCGTCCACCCGTCCGTGCAGCCATCCGTGCGTCCGTCTATGCATCTGTCTGTGTGTCTTTTCGTCCACCTATTCAACACTCCAAGTTCCACCATCTCGCATCCTTTCATCATATATTCCTCATATAGAAGCACCGCCATCCAGCGGACATTTCAAGGACTGAATGAGAGGAGGCACACGCACACTTTCTTACGGCTTGCGCTTCGTGTCTACTTCCCACCTTTAACCACCTCGATTTCATGGTATATACTAGTTCACTGTATTCATGGCGCTGCGGCCCAACGCTCGCTAAACCTTTTTAAAGACTGGGAGGTGGCGCTCAGCGAATTTAACGTAACAACCCTTTCTTGTCTGCTGTGCGTTGTTGAACAATAAAAATTTGCAGCGTGCGCGTCAACTAAAAACTGAATATTCCTGTCTCTCCTTACCCCTTAGCAGCCATTGGCATGTACATTGAACACTATTTTTTATTGTTCAACAACGCTCAGAAGAAATCTCTCACCGGCATCACCTTGAAGGTCAAAATGTTATACTTGTCACACACTTTTACAACGGCTACGAGGGCCAAACGGGTGCCGCTCTAAAGAGCTTCTCTTTATTTTCTTGAACGATTTGTGATCGGTGAGAATATTGGAAGTACTGTGTTTTACATCCTGTCTATGTTCTGCTGTTTGTACACGCCACTGGAGTGATTTGTTACACCAGACCGTTGTACTCACCTGAAATGTTGTTACCAGTTCGCAATAAACTTCCTTGTTTCACCCCTAATACGCATTTCGACGACCAAGTTTACGTCGAAACACATGTGATCATCCAAGAAGCGTTAGCCGCAAGAAGCTGTTTCAGGCCGGAACTCGGCAAGCACGAGCCACATGGACGCCAACGTCTTTTTTCACGCTGGCACATTCTGGCGCCACTATGCTTCGGTATGATTACTCTGAGCGCAGAAAGGAGCCAGCATGGCAACCTAGGGAAATAACACGACAAGGCGGTCAAGCACGGTTTGAGGCGTGATAGATAAACCGCTTCATGCCGACGGCAGCGATGCTCCGAAGGTGGATCAATGGGGTCAACTTTATTGTTTACGGGAGATGTTTGTCGACCACACGGTAGGGTCCATGGTATTTTGACGAAAGCTTTGGGGAAAGACCGGGAGGGGTAGACGGGACCCGGAGCCAAACCAACATATCTGGGTTATAGTGGGCACTAGACGCAGAGGCTTCGTGGTCAGTTTTCTGGTGCCATCGGTCTTGCGTGGTAAACGAGCAAGCGAGTTGACGACACTCTCTCATGGGCATAAGCAGCTGCGTCGGAAACATCAAATCTGTAAGGGAGGATGGTGTCCATAGAGCATGGTGGTTCACGTCCGTAAAGGAGGAAAGGAGAGAAGCCAGTGGTTGATCGTGGCGCAGAGTTGTACGCGTACGTGACAAAAGGGAGCACTTGGTCCCAATTAGTGTGGTCGTCAGACGCGTACAAGGCAAGCATATCTTCAAGGGTACGATTACAGTGTTCTGTCATGCCATTGGTATGAGGATGGTATGCCGAGGTTTTCCGATGAACAATGTGACATTTCTTGTGCAGCTCGTCGACGCTTTTCAAGAGAAACACGCGTCCACGGTCAATCAGTAATTCACGAAGTGCACCGTCTCGCAAAATCAGAATGTGGAGAAGAAAGGAGGCAACGTCTTTCACATTGGTTGCAGGCAGCACAGATGTTTCAGCGCAGTGTGTCAAATGATCGACGGTGACGATAATCCACTGGTTGCCTCGAAAAGGACACTGTGTTTCATAACAACTTACTTGTAACTATCGAAACAGCTCAGGAACACATGTTGGGCCTTTAGTACACTTCTGGCGAAGGTTGGTTAAAGCGATGCCGTGGAAGCACGAACACTTCGCATTGTACGCTTGTCTTTCAGTTGACTTAACCATTAAATAATCATACCAGCGCAACTTGCCGGAAAAACCAGAACAACTATATTGGTTTTGCCATGTAACATAAAATAGTGGTTACTGCACACAACTGGCCCTACTAGGATGCAGTTGCTAGCTCAAGTGTTATTGACGTTTGCGGCAATAAATTTTTTCTAAACACGCTCTCCCATAGTAGAGTACCTATAGTGCTCTAAATCGTTTATTATGTGATCCCAATATATATATATATGTATATATATATATATATATATATATCTATATATATATATATATATATATATATATATCCTGCGACTTTAAAGGTTCTGTTTGTGCCCATGGCAGGTTATGTTTTCACCCACTTTACTTTCTTTGCATTCACATTACAATTCGAACTATTAACTTCCCGAGTACTTTCTTTAGCATTATTGTCTGTTACATGTCATATCTTATATATATATATATAAATATGTATATATATATATATATATATATATATAATATATATATATATATATATATATATATATATATACATACTGCCGCTGGGCAGCAGTGGCTATGCTAGAGTGACCGAGCTTGGCCACGCAGGTGTTCGACTGAAAATTTGTCAAAAGAGCTTCTGGTGGCCAGCGCTGCGTGTGTCATATAGCGGTCAAAGTTCTGGGATGTCCTAGCTGTGCCGCTGCCGTTTGTGTGTAGTAAGGCTCGCCTTGTCAGCCTTAGCAGGGGTGCCTTCTGGAGAACAACTGGCTGCTGACGAGATGGTTGGAGCAGGCCTCGTTCACTTTGGGGTTGACGCTGGTTATTTAGACGAGATGGCACCAGCAGCAGATACTGACTCAAGCGAAGTGACTGTATTGGTTGCGTCTGGTCGGTTTGGTTCTGCCGTCACAGTTGTGTAGACAGCGCTGGAAATGGTACATGCGGCACACCCAGCTGCTGCACTGATCTGCGGCGTCTGCGCTGTTTGCTGTTTACAGTGTTTTAAGGATCGTCGGGATGTCTTCTTGAGCTTGTGAGGCAACTCGTGGTGTTGCAGCGCTGTCTTTGTCGGGCTGATGTTCAAGCTGCTGATTCTTATAAATTAACTTGCAGTAGAGCCTTCTTTGTCGGATGACGTGCCAATCCCTGAAGGTATTACCTGTAACGGCAGGTCTTTTTGACATTGAATTCATCTTGAATAGGCACCTCAGCTTCTTTGAAGGAGGCAACGCTTAAAACCTGGCAGACGTCTGTACGCTCAGCCAACGACTGCTGTGGCTTCCAAGGATGTGGCTTCGCAGCGAAGGTCGGAACTGCAGTGGTGCTTGTTTCTTCGCTGTCAACTTGCACGCAAACAGATGCCATCACAGCCAGCTGGCACTTCCACACGCTTTTTGCGTTGGCAAGCCTGGAGGTCATGTCGGTGGCTGCAGTGATTGCGATGTGGTCTCGGCGTCTGCCTGGAGTTTCAGGGTGTGACATGCCGACACAGTCTGCGGCCAGTAGTGGTGACCTTGGATTCTGAGGTATGTTGGTACTAGAGCAAGTGGTTTGACTGGCTGCCGGGAAGCTGCAATGCGGAATTGTAGACTCGAGGCGAGTCTCCTCCCGAGCGCAATCCTCGGTAATGGTCATGTTGGACTGGGTGATCGTGGAGAGGGGATAGATTAGATTTGTGGGGTTTAATGTCCCAAAAGGAGAGGGGATAGTCATTCCGTCCAAAAGCAGTTACGAGCTCTGCGATACAGTTCGTCCAGGACTGTTGCCGCACGCCTTCATACTGCTTTCCCGCAATGGCAGCATTCGGAAGGCCATATATGGCTATGTCCCACTTATTCTATTAAGTCCAAGCATAGCGAGCTCCGAGAGCATTGATGGTGGCGACCCAATTGTTGGCGTCGTCCTGGGAGCCGCGAAAGTGAGGGGGTTCGAAGGCAGCCTTCGATGGTGGTACGGCTGACTAAACTCCAGAGCATGTCAACGCCAGCTAGCCGAGTTGGTTGGAAAGCTCTGTGAAGATGTAGCAGAGCTTCCTGTGGCTCTCGTGTGAGCGTTCTTAGCGGCCTTGCTACGCAGCGGTGGCCAACGCATCATCGATCATGTGTTGTCCTGGCAAGGCCGCAGGGAAGAGCACTAAGGTCGACGCTGTCAAGGCATTGACTGCGGCGCGGAGTCGCATGATGATTCGGGAAAGCTCGGCGGGGCTTTCAGGCGGACTGCATGCAAACCAAGGGTGATGTCCGAAAATATGTAGTAGTCCTCCACGGCGGTGGTATCCTTGGTCGAAAGTACTTGGACGGCACCCCTCAGTGACCGAGGCATCTATATATGGAGTATTTAGTGTAGCGTTGTTGCCGCGAGAAGCGGGAGCGGTTCCCGGTGAATGGTAGGCCGTGCTGTTCCCGGTGAATGATAGGCCCGCAGCGGTGCGAGCTAACCTTGAGGCATCGAAAAGGCCTGGACGCTGTCCTCGAATAGTGGCATAGAGGATCCCGGCTGTATGGGGCTCGTCGGCTCCGTGATCGCGGTACTGCGAGCGGCGTTTAAGAGAAGGAAAGTCTGCCGTAGCGATGATTCGCGGAGACAAGCTTACGGTTCGTAAGGCGTAGAGGCGCCATTGTAATGGCGAGAAGTAAGACACAACGTCTGTTCAGTAGGAAGGAAGGAAGGGCCTAGAAACTGTGGCACACACCAACGCTGAGGGATTGGCCAAAAACCGAATAGTGCTCGACAAAATGCTGTTAATTTGTTAGCCCACGTTTTTTAAACAATTGAGAAAGCAAAGGCAAAGTTTAAATATCAGAAATAGACAATTACAAATAATGGGTATAGAAAATGATACAGGGTGGATGTTCTTATTCTCCATTCATCTTTCTTCACATCGGTGGCCTAGTTCAAGCTCAAGTCCTTGCATCGATCCTTGTCATTACAATATCATCATCATCATCATCATCATCATCAGTCTGTCTACACCCACTGCAGGGCATAGGCCTCTCCCGTAATCCGCCAATCAACCCGGTCTTGTGCTTTCTGTCGCCACATTATCGCTGCGAACGTTTAATTCCCATCGGCCCACCTAACTTTCTGGCTCCCCTTCGTGCGTTTGCCTTCTCTGGGAATCTGTTCAGTTACCCTACCTACAATATCCTGTTATCCTGCCTACTTGCCACGTGGCCGGCCCACGTCCATTTCTTATTCTGCGGCTCTGGTATATATATATATATATATATAGATATATATATATATATATATATATATATTGTAATGATGACAAAGCGGCGATCGTGCTCGGCGCATACCTGGGAGAGACGGAAGACGACGAAGAGGAAGCAGATAAAGAACAGCCGGCCTGCAGCAAAGGCGTTGTCTCTTTGTCTTATTTCTCCGCGTTACAATATATATATATATATATATATATATATATATATAGTGGGAGTAATAATTCAATGGGCCAGTTAGTGAAGGTATGGGATATGGCACAACGGGAGCGTTGTCAACAAGCATAAATATATTTATTTCCCAACAGTTTCGGGAGGGGTCCTTCCTTCATCAGGGGATGAGTTATACTGACATGGACTTCGAAACTTCGTTGCTGCCGCGTCCCTCTCGCCTTGATAGTTGTTTGCGAGAGTGAGAGGGAACTGAAAAAAGTGAAAAAAAAACAAAAAAGGGGGAGAAAAAAGACTAAAAAGAAAAAGAAAGAAAGTAAAAAAGAGGAAGAACCACTGTCAACACTGAGTTTCGTTCTCAGTGTTGACAGTGGTTCTTCTCTTTTTACTTTTTCTTTTCTTTTTTCGTCTTTTTCTGCCCCTTTTTTTGGGCAGAGTCTGGCCCAGGTGTGAGGGTACATTCTGTTCGCGCTCACATTCATAATATTTTGAGCAAAATATGAGAGGGAAAGAACGGCAAACAGAGAAAAAAGAAAAAAAGGACAAAAAGACGAAAAGAAAATAAACAAATAAAAATAATCTAGGATTCACGGCGCTATGTCAGTGGCGTCGTGAATGTGTATTTTCTGAAAAGCAATCAGTTTGGTGTAGTTGTGTGGTGGTCCCTATAGTGTGAACGCTGGCTGGCTAAGGTAAGGGCGCGCGTGTAATGCAAGCCCTTTTATGGGTGAAGCTCCTTAGGCCGTGGGTTGTGTGTGCGCAATGTATGTAGTAGTCGTCGTCGTAGTAGTAGTGGGTAGCCATCTCCACGACTGGACTAGAAGGAGTGGCTCGTGTGCACTCTTACTTATTGAGGAGGAAATGCGTGCACGTTAATCATAAATAAAGATTGTTGTTTAGGGTGAAGCTCTTATAGCGGCACCCGTTCAGCCTCCGTAGTATGTAACAAGTATAACATTTTGACCTCCAGAGGTGTGCCGGTGAGCGGACTTTCTTCTGTGCGTTGTTGAACAATGAAAAATAGTGCTCAATGTACATGTCAATGGCTGCTAATGGGAATGAGAGACAGGAGCATTCGGCTTTTAGTTAACGCGCACGCTGCGATCACCATTAGCAGCCATTGGCATGTACATTGAGCACTATCTGACAAGAAAGGGTTGCTACGTTATACTCGCTGGGTGTACCTCCTTAGCTTTAGAAAGGTTTAGCGAGCGTTGAGCCGCAGTGCCATGAATACAATGAACTTGTATATACCATGAATGAACTCGAGGTGGTTAAAGATGGGAAGTAGACACGAAGCGCAAGCCGTAAGAAAGTAAAAGCCGAATTCTCCGCCTCTCATTTCCCATTAGCAGCCATTGGCATGTACATTGAAAACTATCTGACTGAAAAAGTTTGCTACGTCATACTCGCTGGGCGTAACCTCCTTGGTTTTCGAAAGGTTTAGCGAGCGTTCGGCCGCAGTGCCATGAATACAGTGAACTAGTATATACCATGACTCGAGTGGTTAAGGTAGGAAGTGGACCCGAAGCGCAAGCCGTAGAAACTGCGTGTACCACCTCTCGTCTAGTCCTTAGAAATGTCCGCTGGATGGCGGTGCTTCTATAGGGGAATATATGATGAAAGATGTGAGATGGTGGTACTTGGAGCGTTGAATAGATGGACGAGCGGACACACAGACAGATGCATGGATGGACGCATGAACGAACTCAGGGGCGATGCATGGACGAATGCAGGGACGAACGCTACGAACAGATGCACGCACGGACGGGCGGATGGACGCATGGATCGGTCACACTGACGGACGCAATGGACGGACGGAAGCAAGAACGAATGGACGGACGAATTCTTGGCCTCACTCTCATCATTCACTCCGTGGATATGCTGCCATTTTTTTGATGAAACAATCTACAGAGATGAGTATTGGTGTCTTAATCTACAATAAAATATGCCTTTAGTTTAATGCTTACTAAAAAAAACTAGTAACAGGAGAACACTTTTCGAGCGCTGTCTCACCAGGAAAAGTTGCCACGTTAAACTCGTTGGGCGTAACCTCCTTGGATTTAGCAAGGTTCAGCGAGGGTTAGGCTGCAGTGACATGAACTAGCGGTGGTGAAAGGTGGCAACTAGAGACGATGCACAGGACGTAAGAGAGTTCACGTTGGCTGCTCCTGTAGTCCGGCCGTGCCACCTCTCATATAGTCCTTGGAAAGTCCACTGGAAGGCGGTACTCCTACATGATGAATACGATGAAAAGATGCGAGATGGCAGTATACTTATAGCGTTCTCTGGGTAGACGGGTGGGTGGAAAGATACACTGACGGACGAAAAGAGAGACAGACAGACAGACAGACAGACAGACAGACAGACGGACAGACAGACAGAGAGAGAGACAGACAGACAGACAGACAGACAGACAGACGCATTGGCGGATGGGTGCACGGACGGACGGACAGATGCACAGAAAATAGCAGTGACGGACGCACGGATGGACGCATGACGGACGGGCATACGCACGGTCACACAGACTAATGCACGAGCGGACGGATGACTGACGGATGCTTCGCCCCACTCATCATCATGCACTCCCGGATATGTAGCAATTTTTTTTGACCGACTGTTCCTAATCAATCGTCGATGGCCTGGGTTGTGGTGGGACTGTCGGTTGTGGTCTTTCTTCTACCGCTTTGGACGGCGTCCTG
This sequence comes from Rhipicephalus microplus, assembly GCF_013339725.1. Taxonomy (NCBI): domain Eukaryota; kingdom Metazoa; phylum Arthropoda; class Arachnida; order Ixodida; family Ixodidae; genus Rhipicephalus; species Rhipicephalus microplus. The sequence goes on along the minus strand of NC_051170.1, from coordinate 95,405,954 downwards.
AAGCTAATCTTGAGGCATCGAAAAGGCAGCGAGGCGGCACGGAAGATACGTTTCTTAACAAGCTGTCTCGCTTTGAAGGGTACCAGGCAGTGTGTCATCAAAAGAACGTAATGGGCATTTGGAGTGAATACTATTTTGTTCTACAGAACAAATTTGTATTCAATACAAATTCAATATTAGTCTGTGTGTCTATCTGTCTTTTATTATTACCATCAATTTGCACTATACATGCAAGCAGTAGTGAAAAAGATGTAAGAATTTACACGATCTGGTATTCATATACTATACAAGGGAATCCTACATAAATGCGTCAACTAAGTATCCGGAGTAACTAGAAATAAATGGCAGTTGCCGAAATAAATTTGGCGGAATGAAATCGGAAGCAAAATGAATGCCCACTTTTCTTGCCCTCCGGGGCAGGCCTGCGGTGGGTATTTGTTTGTGTGGATGGGTCGTGGGAGCTCGACAAAAGCTTCAAATCAAACTCGTTTATGGCACGTCGTACTAACGGACTGCTTCTGAAGCACCAAATTCAGCAGAATTAAAACAGAGATCCTTCGAGATGGATGTCTGAGCAATCGTCTGGTCGGTAATCCAGCTGCGATGAAGGCTGTCGGTGAGATGCAAAATGAAATGTCGAAACCATTTATACTTGGTCGCCATTTGCTAAGGCAGCAAGCAATGCGAGGGAAAGCTGCTGCTGAGTTGGTAATGCTTCGGAAGCATTAATCGAAAGGCGTTGATTAGATTCCTACCCACAGCAAGTTATCGCTCTTCTTCCAATTTCTTTTTTTGTACTTACTTTACAATCAAACAAATCACAAGCCGCACAGTTTCCTTGGCAGTGGCGTCTGTTAGTTTTCATTATTATTGTGTCAAACCAACACAAACGAAAATATCCACTTTCCTCCATTCATGGCAAGGGTCTCAAGCTGGCAGGCTTCATGTTTTGAATTATTATACGAGGCATAACTTGTCAGCTGCGAGCTCGTAATCAATTGACGGGCTATGTGTTGTGAACAGGAATAAAAGTGTCGTTCGACAGTGGCGAGCATGGATACTGGGGGCACTGACTGCTACTACCACGTTTAAGCGCACGTATATACCCGATAAAGAAGACGGGATGCAGCCACCGCGGTGTCTCAGTTGGTAGAGCAATATCGGACGCGTTATTCAAAGGTCGCAGGTTCAGCACTTGCTAAAGGCAAGTTGCCCCACCACGGTGGTCTAGTGGCTAAGGTATTCGGCTGCTGAGAAGCAGGTCACGGGTCGAATCCCGGCTGTGGCGGCTCCATTTCCGATTGAGGCGGAATTCTTGTAGGCCCCTGTACTCAGATTTGGGTGCACGTTAACGAAGCCCAGGTGGTCGAAATTTCCCGAGCCCTCCACTATGGCGTCTCTCAAAATCATATGGTGGTTTCGGGACGTTGAACCCCACAAAACAATCAATGATGACCTCAAGTTTTTTATGTACTTTTATTTCCAATAATCACATTACATGAAGTACTAATAACACCCTGTATACTTTCCCAGGCAGTGTTTTGTTCTCATTAATGGTTTCTGTAAGAAATACACTCTTAAAAATATTTGTCTACAGTAACTCTTTTTTAAATTATCTTATTCATTCATTACAAATATTCTTCGTTTCTAAAATCGAGAACACCGCTCATGCATTAACGTTCGCGGATAAAACTTGTCTCCTGGATTTGCCACTTTAAGGCTTCTTTTATACACTTCCGGAATAACAGTGAGGAACAAATAAAAGACAAGCAATTCTAGCTGAATCATCAAAGAAAAGCGTTAAGCCTTCAGTAAAAACTTCCGCCGGTAGCTATTCTTACATATAAATAGGAATAGGTAAATATATACATATATATGAATATATGAAGCCCTATATAAGAATGACATAGCACTTTTCAAAGATCGCCATTCTTCACTTTCTTGCGTTCAAAAACACAAAACGCCTTCGTTGATAGAATTCAATCGCAAGTCATGGCCGCCTGCACCACTCGCACCCACCCATTGCATTCGTCGACACGCGGTGACGCGCTTTCCGGACAAAAACGTTTGATCTGGTAAGGTAGGCACTAATTATTATGTTTATGGAAGCCCCCCGCCCCCTCTTCTCACATATAAGTATCAATATCAAATATCGTAATATCAATAGTGCAGGGGTAAATGGGGAAAACATACACTTTAGATTGTCGGCTAACGCTTTCGTCCTAGCAGTGATCCTTTTATGTTCATATACAGAAAGTGACCTAGTATATTTTCGCTTATGTAGCAAAATGTAGCCCAACCACGATTGTGCTTTTGGTTCCATTTCGTTACAGTGCTTTTGCTCTTCCAAATTGAGTATTTTTATAGGTAGATGTAGGTCCTTCTGATAAATAGATATAAGTTTAGCATGTTTCACTTTTTGTAACTAAGCGAAAGCTGTGCGCTTTCCTCGTACGACAAGAAGTGTGGCATTTTAGTTATTTTGAATGTCACTAATAGAGTCCAGCTTCAAGCCTCTAGCGAGAGATAAGAAACATAAAGTCTCTAAGAAGAATACTGTTGAGTGACATTGTAAAAGTAGATCAAAAAGAGTAAAACCAAAAGAAACGTTGGGCAAGACGAAGGGAGCTACAGGAAAAGCGTCTAATGAGCCCATGAAGTGACTAAGTTCTCCTATGCAGGTTTTGTAGCTATACCACAAAACGAGTTTTGTGGTATTTTTTTTTATTCCTCTAACATAAAAGATATAACAAACTGAATTGAATAGAAATAGAACTGCTTCTCTCAAAGAAGTACTCAAAGAAAAATTGGACTGCATGTACAATGTTTGCATGAAAAATGTTTAGTTGGAATCTCTGTCGGTTTTTGTTTTGTGATTTACTGTTTTTCACTAAAATGTCAGAAGTCCTGCCACAGAAGAGCATTGCGATGAGTTGAAGACTTTGGCGATTAAGCACAACGTGGCTGCTTTTTTTACAAGAAAAACAAATTTGGACCTTACAATTATTTCAATGCCAATATTTATTGAGCACAGCACAACGTTAACGTTTTTAGAAAAGGCGAACTGCATTTCTAAGCATTTCTGTGCCTTCCCAGATTCCTTTTTTGTTTGATGATGTATGAGAGTTCGAAGTAAATTTTCTCATTTTGTAGCTTCATATCAATTCTGCATAATATGATGTTGTGCGGAAGATATACCCGCACGTATAATAAAGTTTTCAAATAGATTAGTATTTGTGACACAACATGTCACCTAGATAAACGTTCTCAAACTATTTATCTTTTTTTCTATAGAAACATTTTTCCAGAATGTTTTCACAATCATTAAATTATGGGCCGTTCAAAATTCATCGAGTTCGATTGGCAAGGCCTGAAGAATTGGCGCAACTTCTTGTCTCACAAACACTCATTAGAGCGCTCTTCCAAATTAAGGATGGTCTTTCGGAAAGCTCATCAGTCTCGCCTGACCCGTCAGTTCAAATTAATTTCGGCACACCGGCCCTAAAGTGGACAGGGAAAGTAGATATTCGATTAGTCATTGAACGAACTCCGTAGATTTATTCTCAGCCACAACCCAGGGAACCAAGCGCATGAGTAAAGTACATTGATTTACATTGCGCAGAACAGAGAGTACAGTAGCCATAGGTCTTCTGAATAATAGCGGATAGCACGACCAGTTGGCAAATATTACTTACCTCATTGCACACTTGCAGAACAGAAAGAAGCCTGCATTTCGGACACGTACAGACAGTCATATTATTATGTCAGTACAGACATATTAATATGAGGGTTTTACTTATAAAAACACGATATGACTATTAGACCTTTCTTGATATGTTTGCGCAAGCACGAGGGGACACAGAAAAAACATGCGCCCATTTGTGTTCTCTTCAGTGTTCCCGTGTGCTTGCGCAAACATTTCAAGGTGGAGTTGGTGTGGGAGATCAGAAAAATGGTGCGCTATGCGACTTAACAAGGACACAAAGTTCTGTTCCAGTAGATTGCAATAATTGTGGTATCTCTGGCCACGAACTCCCTGATGAAGAAGCCAGAAATGCACACGTACAAGTAAAAAAACCCTGTTTGCATACCTTTATATTGGATTGACGTGATTAGATAGCTAAGTAAACTGGCGTAGAACATGACACTCCAGAAGTGGCAGTCTTCACAGTTCGCACATTGTCGACTGTATTTTCTCGACCCACCTCTACGACTGCGGCTACCTTTTGGCCTCTCCAGGCAGGAAGGTACAGTGTAGTGCCATCTGCGTCTGGGCGTAGTTTTCACCAATGCTTCTCATTTAAGATTGGTATGGCTGGCAGCGCGGAGTGCAATGACTGCGCCATGGATGAGACGATTGAACACCACTTATGTGACTGCCTGGCATACACAAACGAGAGGCGTCACTTGCGCAGTGTTCTAAATCAACTGGAAAGAAGTTATTTCACTGTCGAGAAAGTATTGGGACCATGGCACTGCCCATCCCGATTCCGAAAAGCAACGAAAGTGCTGTTGCGTTTTCTCAAAGACACCGGCCTGTTTCATGGTTTGTGATGTGAAACTGTTACACGTCGGCCCAGTCAATGACTTTATTTTCCTACTCTATAACTTTCCTTCCCCCTCTCCCCTTCCCCAGTGCAGAATAGCCTACCGGGTCTCAGTCCTGGTTAACCTCACCACCTTTCTCTTTATTCTCTCTCTCTCTCTCTTCAGATTATGAGGTGCTGCAGAGGAGGGCTCAAGAAATTTGGACAATCTGGTGTTATTTGGCGTGCAATGACATCGCATAGTACACGCACGGGCTCCTAGCATTCCGCCTCTATCAAAATGCAACCGCCGCTACCGGGTTTGAAGCTGTGACCTTTGGGTCGGCAGCGAAGCGTCCTAGCCAATGATTCACCGAGACGGATGCAAAGACAGCCTAAATATATGCCTTACAGCAAGAAATTGTGAAGCTTGGGTGATATAGATTTACCCTGAGAGCGAGTCATTCAGAAGTTTTCTTGTGGGGTAAACGAACGTTTTTACGGCATTCTTTGCAGCAGCAAGCAAGCTAAATGCTGTGACCTATATAAAGTGAGAAATTTCATTCAATAATGCGTAGCCTGTATACAACTGTTAGAATATTTGCCATGGTTCTGAAAACATGTTATATGCAACGAACCTATCTCAGAGTATTTCCATATGCACAGATGTTCCACCGATTCGACTCATGCGTGAAATTTAACTATATATATTTCTATTGTAATTGGACGCAAAACATAACTTTTCTTTTACTACCTTATATTATTATTACATATAGATAATATATATATATTCCTTATATTTTATATTGTACATTGATTATATTTTGATAATCTGCAACAGCTGTACAAAAATACCAACTTTTTTTAAAACATGAGAGCATGCACTTCACACCAATATGAATGTTCAAAACCAGGTGGCGTAATTATACTGTAATCAGTTTGTTGTTCTCCAGGTACAGCCGAAAATATTACATGTTGAACACGATTTCGAGATACGATGCTGTAAACTCTTCCAATGCCACCACACAGCAGCAAACATTCCTGAAAATTCACGTAAGCTGTGAACTTGTGCGCGTTTTAGAGTTCCTACAATTTGCCTCTCCCCCTTACATACAAAATTACCTTAAACATCATCCATAAATCTGGGAAACATAGAATATACTGTTGATGGTGTGTTTCAAAAGGCGAATGAAAGGCTGCCTCGAGCGAAATTGTCCTTCGAAGAACAGCAGGGCATCTGCACGTGCCGACGTACCGCGAGCTCATATAATGGCAACATTTTTTTCTATATGAAGGGAAAGTTTCGCTTACAGACATGGTTTATTCAAAGGCGCTATGTACCCCGTACCCAAGGTTTTTTTGCCTGGGGGCTTTCACGACCAGATAAAAAGCGGGCCATGAATCTGATGGCAGCCTTAATAATACATGTTCTTCGCTTTTATTGTAAAATTCTAGAAAAGGCGCTTTTTAAGCTCACTTCGCTTTGAGCCTTATTTGTTTTTGAGTGACGTGAACTCAGAATATGATCAAAGCTCGGTTAAGAGCCATCTTTCAGGCCACACACGTTGAGCGCACATGATTTCAGTGCCGGGTAAAAGGAAGGTTTCGCAGTGAAGCAAAAAGAATAGCACGAGGCAATATCAAAATGCATTCGCTTCCTTTTAACAAAGTTTCTCCTTTGTTATTCACCAAACACTGCCATGCGAGATATCCTATAGATATATTAAAATTTCGCTGAAATGTATAAAATAACAATATACGAGGAAAATCTAAAAAAGAATATAGCACAGAGGCAATAGCACTGTGCGGGCCCCGCCGCGGTGGTCTAGTGGCTAAGCTCCTCGGCTGCTGACCCGCAGGGCGCGGGTTCAAATCCCGGCTGCGGCGGCTGCATTTCCGATGGAGGCGGAAATGTTGTAGGCCCGTGTGCTCAGATTTGGGTGCACGTTAAAGAACCCCAGGTGGTCTAAATTTCGGGAGCCCTCCACTATGGCGTCTCTCATAATCATAGAGTGGTTTTGGGACGTTAAACCCCACTTATCAATCAATAAATCAACTGTGCGGTCCGCCCAGAATCCACTCAAAAGCAACAGATTGCCCTTTTACAATATGTGATACCTTGCGAGCATAACAGTCACTTGTAGGATGCCTGTATTTAAGTAAACACTCAATTAAAAATTAAGTTCTCGACCAAACCAGCTAATATTTCTTCTGCTTACTTGTAAATGCAGAATTATTAGGACAAATAACCCAAAATATGATTGAAAATTGCGTGTCTCGGCCCCTTTAGCGTGAGATTCATAGATGCCTATTAAATCACGAAAATTGACTGTTAGCGACCGGCGGCGGCAGCGTCCACTCTGGTAAAGCAAGAAATCATCATAACCTAATAACACCACCATGTGAGTTATCTTCACGCTAAACATCTTCTAGTTTTGTTATGTGATTAGGACGTATTCAGATAACATGCCGACTGGTGAAAAACGAGCGGTGCACGGAGGCCGATGCTGAACAGGGTGATGTGCATAGGAGGTAGTGCGAAAAGTCTTTGGGTGCAGAAACTTCTCGAAGGGATCAGCTAGAGCGTTAATTCAATGACTGAAAAGAGAAAGAAATGGAGACAGCTCTCTAATTCTTGACCTCTCGGGCGAATACACAAGGGACTTTGTGAGTTCTTCGAACATTTCGCTCTAAACTTTGGGTGCACGTTAAAAAAACCTTCAGGTGGTCTACACTTCCAGAGCCCTCCACTAGGCGTCTCTCATGATCATAAAGTGGTTTTGGGACGTTAAACCCCACATATCAATCATTATATCATCAACATTTTGCCACTAGTTTTCAGTCACGCCAGCACTGCGAACAAACACAGCGCTGTGTAAATAAAAGCAACTGAGTGTTGGTGGCACAATCGACTACAGCACTTATTTACCTTCAGGGTGATGTATATCATAGAAATATGACAGCTCCTTCGACATACTGCCATTTTCAGGTGCACTTGTTTACCAAGCCGAGAGAAATCAGCTTTTTTGCGCTATTTGTTTCTTCTTCGTGCCAAACATTCTTGCAGGTAGGTAACGGCAAGCAGTAGAAGACGATGAATTAAAGCAAACCCTTTACGGGACCATCCAAATCGGCGCAACGCAAAGAAATCGCCTGTGTGCTTTGCTTTCTTTTTTTCAATTCACTGACAAACGTGGCTAGGCGTTGATAGCTTCACTATGATAGCTTCGGCGGTGATAGCTTCACTATCATGATAGGCGAGTCAGTTTCGACGGCTTGTTCAATCCCCTCAGGTTTGTGGAAGATGCTGTTGCAGCTTATATTTCACCGGCAGATCAATCCAGGTACTAAAGCGAAGTTGCCCACTGATCATTCAGGTGGAAGATCTCATTGAAAGACCGTCGCAGAATTCATCTGTGTTCAGTTTTTTTTCTTCCAACTTCTTTATGATAACGTATGCTGTGCCTTGTCTAGCTTTTTGATAGCTTCTGATTGATTGATGATTGATTGATTTGTGGGGTTTAACGTCCCAAAACCACCATATGATTATGAGAGACGCCGTTGTGGAGGGCTCCGGAAATTTTGACCACCTGGGGTTCTTTAACGTGAACCCAAAACTGAGTACACGGGCCTACAACATTTCGGCCTCCATCGAAAATGCTTCCATAGCTTCTTCCTTTGAGTTTGACTTCAGACTCACGAGATTCATAGACGTTAAGTGCCACCTGTCGTTGCAGTGTTTGGTCGTAAAAGCGCTGGCTACCTTGCACAGCTTTCCCCGTCATGGTGGTCTAGTGGATAAGGTACTCGGCTGCTGACACGCAGGTCGCGGGATCGAATCCCGGCTGCGGCGGCTGTATTTACGAAGGAGGCGGAAATGTTAAATGCCTGTGTGCTCAGATTTGGGTGCACGTTAAAGAACCCCAGGTGGTCGAAATTTCCGGAGCCCTCCACCACGGTGTCTTTCATATACATATGGTTGTTTTGGGAAGCTAAACCCCACATATCAATCAATACCTTGCACAGTTTGCTGTTGAACAAGGTTCAATTAGGAAGTGTAAAACAACGCATCGGCTTACGCATTTAACACTCCGAAGGACCACTAGAAAATTCTCTCCACTCGGTTTGGACATACCTTCAAACCGATGGACGTGCCACTGAATCGCGTGCTACAATAAAAAAAATGGCCGCATATCCACGGAGTGATTGATGGATAGTGGGGCGAAGCATCCGTCCGTCCATTCGTTCTTGCTTCCGTCCATGCATGCGTGCATCTGTGTGGCCACCCATGTGTCCATCCGCCCATCCGTGCGTGCGTCTGTTCGTGCGTCCGCACGTTCATCTGTGCGCCCATCCCTGCTTTCGTCCATGCATCCGCTCCTGCGTCCGTTCATGCGTCCATCCGTCCGTGCAGCCATCTGTGCGTCCGTCAATACATCTGTCTGTGTGTCCGTTCGTCCACCAATTCAACACTCCAAGTACCACCATCTCTCGTCTTTTCATCATATATTCCTCATATAAAAGCACCGCCAGCCAGCGGACATTCCAAGGACTGAACGAGAGGAGGCACACGCACACTTTCTTACGGCTTGCGCTTCGTGTCTACCTGGACTCGCTTGCTGGATTTCGAGCTGACCGGTCGTGCGCTCGCGCGCTCCGCGCGCTTGCGATCTCCCGCGTCAGCGTGGCTCTGGCCGACTGGACTCGCCCTACGTCATCTCCTGCCGCCGACGACCTTCCACCTCCGACGACAGTGCAGCTCTGATTTACTGGACTTGTTCTACGCCATCCACCGACGCCGAAAGGAGCTCTCGCAGGTGCGCCCCGTCCTCGGACTCCAGTGACCGTGCTCCATCTTTCCTATCTCTTCTATCCCCTCGATTTGTCCTCGCTCGCTGTGGCTTACCACACGTCTCTTCTTCTCTTCTCCTTCTTCGGCTTTCCCACATCTTTACTCCTATCCTTTTTATCCCTCCTCACCCTCATCCCTCGTGAGCTACTGTGGCGGTGTCGCTCTTTGAAGCAGACAATAACGGGGCTCGCTTTTCTCTTCTTTTCTCTTTTCATAGCCACTCCGTGTCTACTTCCCACCTTTTACCGCCTCGAGTTCATGGTATATACTAGCCCACTGTATTCATGGCACTGCGGCCCAACGTTCGCTAAACCTGTCTAAAACCTAGGAGGTCACGCCCAGCGAGTACAACGTAGCAGCCATTTCTTGTCTTTTGTGCGTTGTTGAACAATGAAAATTCGCAGCGTGTGCGTTAACTAAAAGCTGAATTCTCCTGTCTCTCATTTCCTTTTAGCAGCCATCGGCATGTACATTGAGCACTATCCTTTATTGTTCAACAACACACAGAAGAAATCTCTCACCCGCACCACCTTGGAGGTCAAATTCTTATACCTGTTACACACTACTACAATGGCTACGAGGGACGAAGGGCTGCCGCAAAAAAAGTTTCGCCCCTAAAAATTGGCAGATCCCATGTGCTGTGGGAATCAACGAGATGCGAAGCACGAGTGAGGAAGGTCGATATGTCGCTTTAAAATGAGCATAACGTTACAAGTTGAACGTAAATTATGCCGTACGTGACTTTCATACCATCTTTGGATGTGTCATTTACCTTCGGCGTGTGTGCACGTCACGTGATACCAAAACTCGTATATGTGCAGTAAGCGAAACGGCCACGAGCACGTTAAGAGCACAACAAGTAGCCATGTTTTAAGTGACACGCATATATTGATAATCATATTTGGACGTCTCATTTCACTTCGTCGTCTATTCACGTCACCTGGTACCAAATTAGGTATATGTAGAGCTAGCGAAAAGGCCGTGAGCACGCGTATCAATGTAGCAGATGATCATGTTTCACCTGACAAGCATGTCTTCATTGTCATGTTTAGAAGTGTCTTTAAAGTTGGTCTTGTAGTCACGTCACGTGATATCAAATTTCGTATATGTGGATCTAGCGAAACGGCCGCAAGCACGGTATGAGTGTAGCATGTAATCATGTTTCACATGACATGCTAATCGAAATTATGTTTTGACGCATCGTTTACCTTCGTCGTCCATTCACGTCATGCCATATCCAATTCGGTATATGTAAAGCTAGTAAAATGGCTGCGAGCACTCTGTGAGCGTAGCATGTGTTCGTGTTTTAGATGACACGCATATCATGAATTGCGTGATACTCGTCACGATTATCATGTTTGCACCAGTCATGTGCCTTCGTAATCTGCGTGGCGTGTAGTGTTGACTAGTCATAACATGATAATCATGACATGCATGTAATAATTTGCACGTTAGGGTCTGTCACTTGTGTTTATTTATTTATTTTTATTTATTCATTTTACCTGCAGCGCCAACAAGGCATTACAGCAGGGGGCATATGCAAATACATGAATACGATTCATCATATGGAAAAAAAAAGAAAAGGAAAAAAGAGAACTGACATGAGAATAAGTGGTACAAATCTGCACAATAGCGCGTCAAATGTACAAGCAGTGCCACAATGAAAAATTTACATGTGCGACAAAAACGTGTGAAACAGAGCATCAGATGTACAATTAACAATATTACCTGGTAGTTTGTTCCAGGCCTGAATGGAATGGGGAAAGAAAGAACCCTTGTACGCATCAGTACGGCAATCAATTTCACGAATTTTCCATTCATGGTTGCGTCGCTTAGATACAAAGTGCAGGGTTAGTAAGAAAATTTTAGGATCAAGACCAGTCTTATTGAAATAAATACGATATAGTAGTTCAAGTTTGTGATGCAACCGACGTTTACTTAGTGTTTCCCAGCCCAACTCTGATTTAAGTAATGTAATGCTAGTGCGAAAACTATAATTCTTAGTTACAAATCGGGCGGCGCGGTTCTGGACGCGTTCTAGCAGTGTACATAAATTTTCAAATTGTGGGTCCCACGCGGCGCAGGCGTACTCCGTATAATGGATCTTACGTTGGTGAAATATAAAAGTTCTTTAACTTTTGGAGGAGCATCACTGAAGTTGCGTTTTAGAAAGTTGAGCATGCGGGAAGCAGAAAAGGACACGTGTTCAATCTGACGTTTCCAGGTTAAGTTAGATGAAAAATAGACGCCGAATCCATAGTGTTCGCTATGCACTCGCGCCATACTAAACCAGTTGTGCAAAATGACATGTGATCAAAACCACCACAAAAGCAGCAAGGCCATTAAATGTAAATCATGACAATTACGATATACTTCTCATAATTTTTATGTTATGGCTAGTCTAATATGCTTATCATGCAGTCATGTTATGTCGTGGCAATTTTGGTGTTGATACCATTATCGAGACGGCGAGCAGAGCTAAAAGTCGTAGGCGGCTAGATAGATAATTAGATACATAGATAGATAGATAGATAGATAAATAGATAGATAGATAGATAGATAGATAGATAGATAGATAGATAGATAGATAGATAGATAGATAGATAGATAGATAGATAGATAGACAGACAGACAGACAGACAGACAGACAGACAGACAGACAGAAAGACAGACAGACAGACAGATAGATAGATAGACGATAGATAGATAGACAGATATGCTGAAAGTCACCAGAGTTCACTAGCAAATGTTTCGCATTTAACAGTGTTGAATTAGTGAGAGTAATCTGTACTATACACAGGGAAAGCAGAAAGCTGTGCCACGTAAATCTCCCCAGACAATCAATAAAAGTTGGCAGATCCCACGTACAGTGTGAATGAATAATATGCGAAGCACGAATAAGAAATGTTGTTATGCCTTTTCAAAATCAGCACAACATTACAAAGTGGATGTAAGGATGCCGTACATGACTTTCGTGTCATGATTATCAAGTTTGGATGCGTCATCTACCTTCACCAACTTTTCTCGTCACGTCATACCAGATGTAGCATATGTGGAGCTAGCGAAACGGCCGTCAGCACGCGATGAGCATGGTATGTTATCATAGATTTACATGGCACGCGTGTCAGAATTATCATGTATGCACCAGTAATATATTTGATCATCCATCGACGTCACGTAACACCAACTTTAGTATATGTGGAGCTAGCAAAATGGCCACGAGTACATCATGAAGAGCCCTATATACTGCAATGTAACGTTGACGCGCACACACTTTGGGCACAGCGACGTTTTGCTAGCAAAACGCGAGCACCCTATAATAAGATGCCAGGAGTAATCAGCGTCCATCGGCGCGGCTCTACGGCAACTAGGGCGAAATGCGCCGATGCGTTACCGAGACAGGACTGCGTCTCCCTCTTTCGTGACGGACGGATGCCGGACGCGTTGAAACGCGCATGCATCAAAGCAACGCAGCGCGGCGTGCCTGCGAGTCAATGGCACCTGGCGTGGCAACGCCGGCGTGACGCGATGAAGTAAACGCCGGCGAGAACGCACAGCGCGTCACGTTGAAATGTATTAGCTCCTTGACTGTGGCATGTAGTCATGTTCTCACATGACACGCATCTCATGATTTTAAATGTTTGTACCAGTCACATGCCTTCTTCATCCTACGGCGTCACGTAATACCAAATTTGGTATATGTGAAGCTAGCGAAACGGCCGCGAGCGCATCATCAGTTTAGCGTGTAGTCATGTTGCTACATGACACCCATGTCATGATTATCATGTTTAGATGCATCATTTACCTATGTCGTTCGTTCTCGTCGCATAATACCGAGTTTGGTACATGTGAAGCTAGCGAAACGGCCGTGAGCGCATCATGGGCCTGGCATGTAGTCATGTTGTTACATGACACGCATCTCATGATTATCGTGCTTGCACCAGTCACATCCCTTCCTCATCCATTCACATACTGTAATGCTAAATTTGGTATATGTGACACTAGCGAAACTGCCTCGAATGAATAATGAGCATGGCATGTGGTCATATTGTTACATGACACACTTGTTATGATTTCATGTTAGAGTCTGTCGCTTGTGTTCACCATGCAATCATGTCATACCATACCAGTTTTGCAACATGCCCTGTGAACGAAATCACCGCAAGAGCTTCAGGGCCATTAAGTGTCAATCACGAGATTCATAACATACATATCATGATTTTCATGTTATGACTACTCGAATATGTTTTCCATACAGTCATGTTATGCTATACCAAGTTGGGTATCGATACCGTTGTCGAAACGAACAGGAGAGCTAAAAGTCGTAGGCGGCTAGATAGATAGATAGATAGATAGATAGATAGATAGATAGATAGATAGATAGATAGATAGATAGATAGATAGATAGATAGATACGCTCCTAGTCGCCGAAGTTCGCTAAGAAATGCTTCGCATTGAAAACGCCCACGGCATGTAAAAGTTGACAACTTGAATGCATAGGCCTCTCTGGTTTATTATTAATTGCGGAGCCCAGAGGGCAAGTGGACAACACAAGCAAAAACGCCTTAATGGGCGTGTGTTTAAAACAAACCGGACGAGGTGGAGAGGAGATGTTGTACAAGAGATCACTACTTTATTATCATACCTTTCTACTCCTATTTTCTGACTTTCATTTTATCGTTTTGTTTTTGGCACGCTGCTCATGGTGCAGAAAACTATTCATTCCTATTCAACCTCAAGAGGCTCTACGAAAGCCGCACGCGACGCACTGTCTTATGGTGTCACCCTTTGGCGGATTCGAAGTGATAACGAACTCTGCGCCGGAGCACTCCACTCTGCAGGAGGGCAACAGAAGGGAATCTACCAATCGAACAGAGGGGCTCCCTCTGGAACAAATGGCAGAGTGAAAACGATACGCGATGCGCGCGTCTCTCTTCTTGCTTGAGTGGGCACGCTGGGCACAGCGATAAGCTAGCAAAACGTGAGCTCTTACCACGTGAGGCGCAACTGACGGGACTGGCGTCCGTTGGCGCGCTAAAATTTGGCATCGCTTCAAGAGGTTTCAAAGCACGGTGCGCTGGCCACAGCCGGTCAAATCTGCTTTCTCGGAATAGGAAAGGTTGTTTTGCGGAGTGCATCTCGCGACGGAGTTGCCCCAGATCTGATAATGAAATGTACAGGGAGCACTCTTTATCTGTCAATGGAAGAGACTTGCTCCACGTGTAGCAGCAGAAAGTATTACCGGAAGTAGTCCGAATCTGCGAATGAATGGCACCATTAGAAACTACACACAAAGCACGTGAACGTATAGTGAACAGCATATATGTTGTTTTACTTAAATATATGTGAAAGGAAGCATGCGAGCATGGCAGGGAGGCCTCGTAAAATCAGTGAGACAGAAGAAAAATTGACAGTTCATCCAGGAATTGAATGCTACTGATTGGGAGAAGGTAAGTCCGAAAGTCCATATTGTCAACGTCGAAGTCCCCGACTAGTGTAAAGAACGGAGGGATGCACGGACAGATGAAGAGAGCGATAGATGCATTCACAGGTGTCCTTATCAATGGACAAACGAATGATGGTCGAATGGACATATGCAAGTGCAAAGTGTGGTCTATTTAAACCATATTGTCATGAGATTAGGATGTTGTCGAAGGAATCACGCTCAGTGTTCAGATGAAAACTCTCTATTCGGCTGCACTTGTGGCCAGGAAACTGAAGGTCGGATTACACAAACACAAGATCAATGATAGTGGTACACAGAACGTTGGCTGGCAATCAACTGACAAGCGGCGAAGCGTGACGGAATTTTTAAACGTGTCATCAAATATTTCAGCCTTAACCCTGGTCTTCGCACTAGCTCTGGAATAATATATTGATTGATTTGCTAACACCTAGCGGGAAATCTTAACATAACGCTCTTTCTCCATATTTCAAGCTCCGTCATCGCTATCCCAGGTGTAGGGTAGCATACAGGTCATTCTAGACTCGCTGACATCCCTGCCTTTACTTTCCGTCCTGTTTTTAAATGTGAAGCATTTCTTGCGAAGCTCGTGCAGCTCTTGTGCTCGTGCAAATTCGAAGCTCGTGCAGTCTTTTACGTCGTATGCTTGGTGTCTTCTACTCAGTCAGTGTGAGACTGCGGGCCAGTTGACGAATCTGCCTCGCTGCATCCGCTCTTGAAAAGGGATTTTAGAACAATTTTTGCTTCTTCATGTGACGTGCGAGTAACATGATCTGCAGAATCATTTCCGCTTATACCACAATGCCCAGGTAACCATTGAAAGACGATGTCATGGCCCTTTTGTATTAAGAGGTGGTGCAGTTTCACGGTTTGGTAGGTCAATTGGTCGTGGCATCCGCTTCAGAGAACTGACCGCACACATTGTAACGCAGGTTCTGAGTCAGAAAACACGGCCCATTTACTTGATCTTTCTTCAGAATTGACGAGTTTCAGTGCACTACGCTGAGCTTCGAGTTCTGCCGTCATGGACGTTGTCACATGTGAAGTCTTATAACGGCAAGTTTTCCTTGTGTTGGTATAACCTCTTGCTCCGCCTGAACTAGATGGCTTAGTCAAGCCATCAGTGTAAATGTGCACGTGGTTACTGTAGTTTTGTTCCAATAGGAATAGGCTCGTTTGTTTCAGAGCATGTGTCGGTAAGTCCAGTTTTCTTCGCATTCCTGAAATCATTAAGTAAACTTGCGGCCGGCTCAAGCTCCAAGGAGTAAGCAGTGCCTTTGATGCAGGTGCGTATGCCTCAGTAAACGATGAACGATGCTTGCAGACAGTGGCACCATGCGCCGTGCGAGGCCTTTCAGAAGCGAGGCTTGCTAGGTGATGGGAAGGGGTCCTGGCATAATGCCTGAGGTGCATGTGCATTGTCTTGGTAATAATACGCGTCTTCATTGAGTGATATTGAGCGATGGCAATGGTTTGAGCCGTTGAAGCACTGCGGGGTGACTCAAGGCACATCTTAAGTGGTTAGGCTTGAATTCTCTAAATTGTGCGCTGGTCGGTATTGCCCGTGTTATATATTGAAGATAAGCTGTACCATAAGAATCCTATAAACATCCCTCTGTACAGTTGCAGCATGGATGGTATGGGTACTCCCCAATTCTTTCCTGCAAGGAATTTGAACATGTGACATGGCCCCGCCACGGTGGTTTAGTGGCTGAGATACTCGGCTGCTGACACGCAGGTCGTGGGATCGAATTCCGGCTGCGGCGGCTGCATTTCCGATTGAGGCGGAAATGTTGTAGGCCCGTGTGCTCAGATTTGGGTGCACGTTAAAGAACCCCAGACAAACAGACAGACAGACAGACAGACAATGAATTTATTTGATCCTGAGGAGCTTTCGCGGAAACCCCTATCGGGGACCCGCGGAAGCCACTGGCCGCGTCCAAGTCGTGGCTGGGACACCGTGATGCTCCGCCATTTCTTGGGCCCTCTGGATTGCCTGGATTTGTGCATGAAGCGATGGGCTCCGGAGTGCTTCTTCCCAGTCGGCTTCGCTGAATAGAGGGCCATTAGGTAACGCAGGGCATTGCCAAAGCATGTGCGCTAAGGACTTTAAATTTCATTACAATCCGGACAACTTGAGTCAACGTCTGTGGAGATACGACTAAGAACGCCCCACGAGGGGAACGAGCCTGTCTGGAGCATTAGTGTAATTGACTGAGATCTATATATCTTCGGGTGAGGAAGAGGATAGGCTCTTCTACTTAGCCGATAGTGAGATGTGATTTCATTAAACATAAGGAGTGGATCGTTATGCTGTATGGATTTCATCCGGACCCCATAAGGCCTCCATGCCGCCGCGGTGCGTTAGATCTTGCGCACGGTCATGGGCAAGCTCGTTTAGGTTAGGTACGTGCTGATGAACGTCCGCACCTATATGGGCGGAAAACGAAGAGATTAAGTGAGTGCCAGGGTCTGTTCGTTTTTCTAGAATAGAGCCAGCCTCCCGCGCTATGTTACCCGACTCAAGAGCTTTGATAGCCGCTCGTGAGTCTGTTAACACGGTGGTGTGTGAGCGGTCGGTCATGGCCAGGGCTATGGCAACCTGTTCTGCAACTGCGCTCGTAGCTAACCTGACCGAGGCTGAGGAGCGTAATTTTTCGTTGCCGTCAATTACTGCCAGCGCGAATGTGCTAGACTTGCCGTACTGAGCCGCGTCGACAAAGACAGTCGATTCTCGATTCTCAACAGAATCGAAAATTGGGCTAGTTGGATATGCATGGTATAACTATCAGGTAAAGGGCACGAATAAACAGAAAGAAAGAGAGGACAAGCGCTTGTCCTCTCTTCCTTTCTGTTTATTCGTCGCTTTAACTAATAGTTATCTCGAATCTCGGCGGCGTTCTGTAATATCGCCCGTGCTCGGGCTTTTCGCCTCCCTACATTGTAATGCGGGTGCATATTTCGAGGGAATGAGCTGACCACAAAGGTTTCCCTGACCTCCCGGGACAAGGTAATTTCCCGTTCAGCAAGCATTCTGGGAGCCATGCCAGCCTCGTCCAGCATGCGTCTTCCTGCCCTGGTTGACGAGAGCCTGACTACCTGGGTGGTGACCTGTGCTTCGATCACTTCAACAATCTCGTTGTGCATACCGAGTTGTCTTGATTTGTCAGAGCATGTGTTTACTAGCAACTGCAGTACCTTTTTGATGCTCTTACGGATGAGAGTGTATAGCTTATTTTTTTTTCGTTCTAGACCAGGTAAGCGCCAATGCTACATAAATAATGTGGCTCACTAGGAAGGCATGATGGATTCGAAGTAGGTTGGCTTCACTTAGTCCCTTTCTGCGTCCTGATACTCTAGCAACAAGTCTCAGCATGCTTTCGGTTTTGACCGTGATGTGCGTCAGGGTTTTGGCGTTACACCTTCTCGCGTAAATCAGTAGTCCTATGATTCTGATTGAATCTACTCGTGGAATGCGCTGTACATTTTCTTGCAAAAAGGGAGATGGGAATTTGGTCCAGGTGTGGAAGTCTCCTAACGCCTTGCCTGGCCGGCCTATACAGTAACAGTTCTGATTTGTTTGGAGAGAGTTGGACGCCTGTGCCTTCTAGGTAGGACTCCGTTTCGTCTAGGGCTGATTGCAGTGCGTTTTCTACTTCTGCGAGTGATCCTCCCGGGCACCAGATCGTGATATCGCCCGCGTAAAGCGAGTGGTCTATATTGGGCAGGGATCTGAGGCTCTCCGATAAGCCCTTCATGACTATATAGAATAACAAGGGGGAGATGACCGCCCCTTGGGGAGTGCCTCTGGCTCCGAAGGCGAACTCTTCTGACTTGTGTTGAGCGATCCTTATGGTAGCCGTTCTATTGATCAGGAATGACCTAACAAAGGCCTGAAACTTTGCTCCCAGACCTAGGCTGGCCGTGGCCTGCAAGACAAAGCGATGAGATACGGTGTCAAAGGCCTTGGTCAGGTCAGGGGCTAAGATCCCCCTAACATCCCTAGTGCTGTTATCGAAAATGTGCTTCTTAAGAAGTAGCACTGCATCTTGTGTGGAAAGGCCAGGCCTGAAGCCGATCATGTTGCGTGAGAATAGTTCCTTGCGTTCTATGTAGTTCGAGATCCTATTGAGGATCGCATGTTCCACTACCTTGCCTACACAGGAGGTTAGCGATATCGGCCTTAGGTTGCCAAGATTTAAGGGCTTACCTGGTTTCGGAATAAGCACAATCGAGGCCGCTTTCCACTCTGCTGGCACGCTTCCACTCTTCCAAGTCTTATTGACCTCTTTCGTCAGCATCTCATTTGATCTATCATCCAAGTTCCTAAACAGTCTGTTTGAGATGCGGTCTGGTCCTGAGGCTCACCTGCTATTCAAGTTGTGAAGGACTGCCCTAATTTCAGACTCCATGAAGGCGTCATCGAGCTCTTTATCGTGTCACATTCTACTTCAGGATACTCTTCTGAGCGTCCTGCGCCTAGCGGGAGATATGTATTCGCTTCCTCGTCTAAGAGCGTTTCTTCCGTTCCACCCTCTTGTCTGTGCTTGTGAATCAGGTGGCACAGTGCCTGTCTTTGATTGCCTTTGGTCTGCATGCCATCTAGCATGTGTTTAAGAAGATTCTATTTCTCCCCTGTACGCATGCGTCCATCGACTGCTGAACAGATCTCATCCATTGTAGCCAAGCTAACTCGGTGCAGTACTGTTCGATCTCCCCATTAAGTTCCGCAACCCTCTTTTGTAACCGTCGGTTAAGCCTCTGTGTTTTCCATCGCCTCAAAATGGAGGCTTTGGCTTCCAAGAGATGTGCGAGGTGCGGATACATCCTGGGAACATCGAGCTCGGTTTGAATAGTTTTTGTGGCCTTTTCAACGTCTGCTCTGAGTGTCTGATTGAGTTCACTCAAGCTGTCGTATTCGCCCGTGTCCTCGTTTCTGAGCTTTCGAAAAGCATCCCAGTTCGTCACTTTAAATTCCCTGGCCTGGGGGCTCTGACCTGAATGGTAACATTAATGATGAAGTGATGGCTGCCCAGGTTTTCTTGCTTGTTATCCCTGGTTGTTTGCTGTAAATTTTTGATAAACGCGAGATCGGGGGTGGTGTCTCTAGCCACCGACGTGCCCAGTCGCGTGGGAAACCGGGGATCGGTGATGACTGTTAGCGTTAGGTCATCGACTGCCCGTGCTATATTTATGCCCTTAGCCGTTTGCCTGATGTACCCCGATGCGTTATGTGGGGCGTTGATGTCTCCCGCGATTACTAACGGTGACTGTCTAGCGAGTATAGCGGGCTTCGTAAACAGGAAGTGGAAAGACTGTCCCTGATCGGATAATGGGCTGTAAACATTTAGAATGAACACGCTTTGTTTAAGCCACCTGTTAGGAATAACCTCAATGAAAAGCGCCTCCAATCTGCCATGACCCTGCTGAATGTCATGAACTACGTATGCGAGTTTTTTGCTCACCAGCGCAGCTATACCTCTCTTTGACTCCCCCCTTACCGCCACCGATTTGTAACCAGCGATGGTGGGTGTGTCGCACTGTGTTTTCTGTAGCAAAATTACCTGGGCCCATTCTGCCTGAGCCGTAACTTACTGTTGCAGTGAGGTCTTGCGCCTTTGAAAGCTAGCGCAATTCCAATGCCAAATTACTAGATTATTTTGAGTTTCCGCCATTTTGCTAGTTTCCGTTTTATTGACCCTGCGGGGTCGCCCCCGCATCATCATTAACAGCACCTTGTGTACGAACCTCTGGTCTGGTCTTAATAGCCATTTTATTCTCAAGTGCGACTACCTTATTTTCTATGGCTCCTACTTTACTCTCAAGTGCTCCCATGCGCAGCGCGAGTTGATTAATGCTTAACCGATTTTTTTTAAATCCAAAGTAACTCTTCTAGCATCATGTTCTGCAAGCTTTCCGCTTGCATCTCTGAGACGCTCTCACCCTTGGGAAGTGGAGCCTTACGGTTGGCCTTGTTGACCTCGACTTTGGGTTCCTGCGTGCTTTTATGCGCGGAGTTATTCGCCACGTTCGCGCCCTCGACTCTGCTGGAAATGGCCTGCGCGGCTGCCTGCTTGCGTAGCTCTGCTTTGAGACTAGCAATCTCCTGACGTAACTGTTCAATCTCACTCTTTTCATCATGCTTCGGCGATGCCGACCACATTACCTTTTTGGGCTTGGGCGTCTTCTCCTTGACTCGATCCGCCCATGTGAGTTTCTCCTGGATTCTCATTCTAGACGCCGATCGCCCTCTGCAACGAAAGAAACCAACCAAAACATTGAAAAAAGTAGGAGCCAAAATCAGCGCGTCCGCACTAGTTGGCGCCCCCTGGCGGTCCTCTAAAAAACCCCAGGTGGTCTAAATTTCCGGAGCCCTCCACTACGGAGTCTCTCATAATCATATGGTGGTTTGGGGACGTTCAACTCCACAAACAAATCAACAACATGTGACACGTTGCGATCAGCCACTTCTTGCCATAAATCATGTGGAGTCCACGACAGGTTTCTGTGAATTATGACTACCAAGATTCTGTGACTTCTGCTTAACGATATGTGTTCTTCATTTAAATTCACATATATACCCTAAAAAGTGGATGGGAGGATAGCCATCGTTGTAGCTCAGTGGCAGAGCATCGAACACGTTATTCGAAGGTCCAGGTTCGGTTCCTGCCCATGGCAAGTCATCATTTCACGCACTTTTCTTTCTTCACATTTACATTAAGATTCGGTTTACTAACTTCTCCTATACATTCCTTGGTATTATTGTAGGTTAGATCTCATTATTATTGTGTCGAAACACTGAAAAACAAGCCTTTAAGTATACACTTCTTTCCCATGTATATATATATATATATATATATATATATATATATATATATATATATACACATATTTGCGTGTGTGTATAGTGCTATAAGAAAATCAAATCGACTGCCATGCTGTTATCGCAAGTAAATATTTATTACTTTGATTCTTCACCAGATTAGGTATGTGTAATACTCATTATTTTATTTTATTTATTTTGTAGTATAAAATTTTTTTCCTATAACATGCACCTTGATTTGGTGCATCTTAGTAAACCACCGGTGGCCATATTTTTCGGAGCCATCCGCTAGAGCGTCATACACAATCATACCCCAATTTTTAGATGTTAAACGCAAGAAATGATTTGTTTTGTTCAACAAACAAACGCTTAAAACCACCATTTGTATGATATTATGCATGACTTTTGCTGTTCGGAAGTGACCGTATTAGGACAGGAAAGTTTATTGCAAACTGGTAACAACATATCAGATGAGTACAACTGTCTGGCGTAACAAAAACACTTCAGCGGCTTGTACAAACAAGAGAACATAGACAGTATGTAGCACACCGCACTTCAATGTACTCACAGACCATGAATATCTCAAGAAAACAAAGAGAAAAAGAAACCCAAAAGGCACTAAGTTGGAGCAGATTCGCATATTACGTGCGCGGAGAGGCGTTGTTTTACCAAGTTAAAACAACGGTAAAAGAAATTCACTAGTCGAACCCCCCCCCCCCCCCCCCCCCCCAAAACGTGTATGCCAACTTCTGATGAAGGCTTCTTCACCCTGCGTTTCAATCTGTTCGTAAGGTACCGAATCATGATCATTATAGTCTTCTGTAACGCTGGGTATGCAGCTCGTTGTGATCGTTGCCGTGCTTCGGCCATACAACGGCGACACCACAAGACGAACATTGTGACGTACAGTACGAGTTGTTCAAATAAGCCCCTTCTGTGCTGTGGGACCGAAAGAATTGACACTCCGAAACGACGACGCACGACGTGCCGCACACACTCAAAAATCGTGTAGCGGATGGTTTCTATTTTCCCGCAGTTGGGGCAGTGGTCATGGGGAAGGACACGCCACTTTGACAGTCTCTGACAAGTGGGCAACGCGTCCCACCGCTGCAGCCAATTAAATTCTGTAACTATTTCCGGTACGTGGTTGTTCCGCCATTTCTTCCACTTGCTGGGCCCCCATCTTTGTTATTCCTCGTTAGTAATCGAGCGACTGATTAACATTTTGCTAATGCGTGCGGGTGAAGCTTTGCAAAGTATTCTTTGGTGGCGTCGCCGTCAACCAAACGCTTGAGGCCCTCTGATGCCTTATAAAAGGCATGTGGGTGTTCTGCTTGAGGTCCCCAGTACCTTTCCGACGTGGATGCGGCTTCAATAGTTCCGGTCCAATATAGCAATAAGCTACGACCAGGATAGTCGTTGTCCTGAAATAATTTGTGAACTATTTTAGATGCAAGAGTCTTTGGGAATGTCGCAACATCTGGCAGACTATGTCCTCCACGACATTTTGGGAGCGTCAGGAACTTTTGTTGAACTTTCGGTGTCTTCCCATCCCATAGGAAGATTCCAACCAACGACGCAAGGCGGCTCGCAAACAGTTTGGGCATCATTGCAATCTGCCCGATATAGAAAGCATATGCGCATGCTTTGGTTTCACCACTGCCACTTCGGCGTCAAGTGACAAATTGAAGTCTGTGGCATACTTAAAGGCTTGTGTGGCTCTATGTACGGCGTTCTTCCAATTTATTTTGACCACATCCCCGTCTTGAAATAAACCCAGAGAACTTTTACGGCGTCCACGTAGTAAATACTGCCCGACAAACAGCCGTGCAAGCCACCAAAACGAAGGGCTTTGTTTTTCTCCACATTCAGGAAAGCACCAGATGAACTGGCATACTCTCCGAACAGCTCCAAGAAAGCGCGGTAACTGGCTTGGTTTCGCACGAACAAAGAAATGTCATCCGCGTAAGCGGTGATGCTAACTGACCCCAGACCTGTCATTGAAAAGACCTGAATACTGAAAGACCTGAAGGAGAGAATCTATGGAAAAAACAAAGTGCACCGCTGCGATTGGGTATCCCTGGCGAACACTTCTTGTTACTAAAAAGCTTGTTGTCTCCACGCCATCGATGAGGAGTCGGCTGGTCATGTTGGTGTATGGAAGCTTCATACAGCGGACTTACTGCTCAGGCAGACCAAACATTCTAAGTGCTCAGTATAGGTAGTCATGTTCGATCCTGTCGAAGGCCTTAGGTTGATCTAACGACACGAAATCACCGGTAACATTTTTGGCGCTAGCATAGTAGAACAAATCTTTTATCAGAGTAAATGTTTGAAAAATCGACTTACTCGGCAATGCACACGTTTGCGTGGGTGACATTATATAGGGCAAAACAGGTTGTAGCCTGAAGCCAAGGATTTTAGCTACAAGTTTGTAGTCCGTGTTAAGGAGGGTAATCGGTGTCACTGGTCTTGTTAATTAGGGAGGCGATCGCCGGGCTAATTTCAAGGGCCGAAGTATCGGCCCCCCGAACCGCACCACGAAAGCATGGACAATTAAAAGTGGTCCCATTTGGCGCGCCAGCGGACGCTGGCTGTGGCCCAAAGCACAAGTCAGAGCCGAGAGTTGATAAACAAAACAAAATTATATTCTCAATTATGGCAGATCAAAACGATACACAAGTATGCACACTCGACAGTAGTTGAATACAATATGTCACCAATCAAACAATGTACTACACAGTACAATCGGCCACACTCGAAAGAACGGACACAGACAACAATACGCACTACAATGCAGTCGCATGCATCGAACAACCAAGACACTTAAAGACTAAAGAGTTAGAAAACATATTCAGTCCAAAGTTCTCGGAACAAAAGTCTGGATGATACTTTTCCGAGAATCACTCACTCGAAGTCCAGCGTTGCTGTCATTCCGCTGCCCCCGAAGTTTCTATTCCAGGAAACCTCGCGTCTTCAATTGGCCGCTCTCCAAGCACCAAACTTCTTCGCCGGTAACACGTCGGCTTCCCACACGCAGCTGTTGCCACGCGTGTTCGCTCGCTGGCGGTAGACACATACTCTTGCCTGTAGCTCGAGTCGTCACCCCTCAGGTGGAAATCCTCTTCTCCTCCTCCTTTGTCACTGAGGACAAAAGGCTTCGCCGACAAGGCGGAACACCCTACGCACTCTGGCGCGAATCACCTTCTTCTCCTGCTTTCTCACTCAGGAGAAAGCCTTCGCCGACGACACGGCGGAACACCCTACGCACTCTGGCGCATAATTTCTTCTTCTCCTGCTTTTTCACTAAAGACAAAACATTCTTCGACAGACGTGGCGGAATAACACCACGCAAACTGGAACTAACTTCCTTCTCCTTCTCCTCTCCCATCTCTGCTGCTCGGTTAAATACCTTCCGCGCGAGATTCCAGACAATTCTCATCATTTCGTCCACGCGATGCGCAGCGAAGGCTGGGAGAAAGCGCGAGACGGTTCGACGGCCGTCCGCGACAGATGACGCAACCCAGCATCACCACGCCCCTTTCCATGGAGAATTTTCCAGGGCATGCTCGGCCGCCGATCTGAGGAGGTTCGTCGGCGAACCTACGCTTCCGAGGGGAGAGGGACGCGCGCCCAGGGAGTCTTTGGATGCTTGTTTTCTGTCTTTTTTTTATCGTTGACCTCGAGGCATCTCTCTAGCGCTTCGTCACGAGAATTTGGCGGCGCGCCCTTTTTGAGCGCTCGTTTTGTGACAATCGGCCTGCACGACCGTGGATCGTCAGGATCCATGCCCTCCTCTGGTAGCAAGACTACACGGCTTTTACTGAAAAACTTTGGTTTTTGCCCATCAGCAATGAACCCGCTGACCATGTCAGTAAATACGTCGCCTAGGATGCCGAAAAAAGTTATATAAAACCCCGTAAGTATTACGTCTCGATCTCAAGCCGTTGTAGTGTTAATTTTCTTCAGGGCTTGCCAGACTTCATCTTTTGTCGCCTCAGCGCAGAGCACATCAGACGCCTCAGGACAGAGCGTGGGCAAACCTTCACAAAAGTCTGCAATTCTTTGATGCTAGTTGCTGTGTTTGAAGCGATGCTCTCCAGAGTAGAGCCTTTCGAAATGCGCCCGAATGCCTCATCGACTGATTTGATATCTGTGACGATGCTCCCGCACTCATTCCGCGCTGTGCCCATAATACAGAGCTGGTGTTTCCTTATCCCTACTCGCTGTGCGTATGCCAAGTTACCTAGTTCATCCGTAGGCAGGTGCAGCTTTTCTGCGCATTTAAAAGCCCTGAACCTTGCCCTAAACAAGAGGTCGTATTTAGCTTTTTTTGCCCCATTGTACTCTTGCATTGAGCCGGTTAGATTACCTGCGCGCTGAACGATTTGAATACGCCTCAATGTTTCATTCATTTATGATGTTAGACGTAAATGACGCATTTTTTCTGCCTCTTGCGTAATCACACGCCATCTGGCCTTCAAGAGATCTCATGCTTTTGGCGTAATTTGTGGCGTGTCTTCCAAAGATGCATCAGTATCCATGGGTATCTGAAATACCGAAACTTCATCATTTAGAATTGTTGAATCTATTCGTCACAACTTGGAGCAATGCCTTCCCAGCTGGACCTTCAGGATAAACAGCACTCGCATGTGGTAGCTGAGCTTGCGTTGCCCAGGTGCTAAAGAAATGACTTCGCATGTCTATAAACTTAGAGCGAGCTCGTTAAGGACATAGACTCTATCAATCCTGCTCTGAGACGTACACTGAACGCGCGTGGCTCCAAAGGTGTTCCCGTGACGCGTTGTCCATGCATCGGCCAGCTTCAACTCTCTACATATTTTCTGCAGGTATGCCGAATGGAATGTGCTTCATCTCGGACATCTAGGACATCTCGAATTGAATAAAAAAATGTAGTGTAAATCACCTAACAACACGCACGGTGCTGAATCTAGCTGGAATGACCTGATTGATTGATTTGTGGGGTTCAACCGCCCCGCCGTGGTGGTCTAGTGGCTAAGGTACTCGGCTGCTGACCCGCAGGTCACGGGTTCAAATCCCAGCAGCGGCGGCTGCATTTCCGATGGAGGCGGAAATGTTTGTAGGCCCTTGTGCTCAGATTTGGGTGCACGCTAAAGAACCCTAGGTGGTCTAAATTTCCGGAGCCCTTCACTACGGCATCTTTCATAATCACAGGGTGGTTTTGGGACGTTAAACCCCACAATAGATTGATTGATATGTGAAATTTATTGTCCCAAAACCACTATATGATTATGAGAGACTGGTCATATATGATTATGACGGGTCATATATGATTCACGGGTCACGGGTCATATATGATTATGACCCGTGAACTGCGGGTCAAAAGCCGAGTACCTTATCCACTAGATCACTGTGGCGGGGCGCAGTAACGACCTGGCCCTGATTGATTTGATTTGTGGGGTTTAACGTCTCAAACGACCTGGCCCCTCGAAAGAAACGTTATTGACAAGAGACCTATTCACGGGCGTGTGAAGGTTGGTGAATCGAATTTTCTTGTCGTTTATCCGCATGTCCACCGCGATAACACGACCTTCTGCATCGGAGAGGCAATGCGCACCCATCCTGAACCTCGTATTGATAAACACGACACCGGTGCCACGTGACTTTGCATGTGTTAAGGAGAAGAAGGCGTCAACCGAAAGTCTATTACGGAAGGTCATGACGTCGTGCTACGTACAAAAGTTGGTCTCTTGCAGAAAAAGCACGTCTACCTGAGCGAGCACGCAAGGGTCATTATCTCCTGTTGTTTGACAAGATCCTTGAAACCACGAACATTGAAAGTCATGAAAGATAGCTTATACATTTAAAATAAATTTATGGGGGAAAAGAAATCGTTTTTTTCTCTAAAAGCAATGAGTCGGGGATCACCACGGCCTCTCTAGAGTCAAGCGGCAGTAGATGAAATCAACGTAATGATGCTCGAAGGACTGGCGCTGCGGTTTACCCACGCGCACAAATAGAACGAACACAGTAAGCAACACCAAAAATAACAGCAATAGTACACGCAGCATGCAACGTAACTCACATGATGCAATTACTATAACAGGGCGTCGCCGCCACACCAGAGAACTCACAGTTTGGCGCGTGAAGGTTCTACTATAAATGACAGTAACATATGGAATACTGGACAGTTGGCGCCTCAGCGACAACAAACGTTTAGTGGTTGTATGGCGGGAAGCAAGCGTTTCAACAGTACAGGCAACAGGAAGCGGAAAGAATGGATATGAGCAGCACAAATTAAATAAAAATATTGAATTCTCACCAGCATCAGGTGATGTATCTCGGTTTGGCGAATCCACTAGGGGCTTTTTGGACGTTTAGAAGGTGATGACATCAATTCCGCTGCTTGAGCTACCAGGCTTGGAGCGACGCGGAGAGTTTGTGGCTCTAGACAACTTGCCAAGAGAACACGTATTTTCGGGAAACAAAGAGATAGATCGTGCTGCTACAAAACTCTGTCACTCTTTAATTTTCGTTATGGTGACCGGTCCAATATTGTCTGGATGTCTTGTCAGGCGCTTCTTCTTGGGAAGGAAGGAAGCAAGGAAAATAGAGGGAAAAGAAAGGCAGGGAGGTTAACCAGCGTATAGGCAGCCGGTTTGCTACCCTGCGCATAGGAGAGGGATGGGGGAGATGAAAGAGAGTAGAGAGGGAAGAAAGAAACAGCACACTCGGCAGCACACGCGCGCACACTCATAGTCCAGTCTTGTCTTTCGCGGTGTGTGACATTGCTGTTACAGCCGCTTGTTCAAGTCGATGTCGCGTAGGAATTTTTTCTTGGGCCTGTACAGAGTGCGTGCGAGGTGTTTTAGGTTTTCTTGAAGACGTGGTCTTTACTTCTTTCGTGGGCGCCCTCTTCATGCTACCTTTCAGGCCTACAAAAAGCCGTTCATCGAGCTAGTCACTTGCACTCGCTGTTTTGGGAGGTCGAATATTGGTGAGCCATTTTCTCGGTTGGCCAGCGCCCCGAGATGGTTTGGGACGCTTCCTCCAGCGGTGATGCGTTCGAAGATTGTTCCTTTTCTGTGGCCTTGAGTTCCTCCGATGAAGACGTAGCAGGCGCACTTGGCGTCTCCGCAACGTTGCTGGGCTCCTCTGGTGACGTTGTGGAAGATAACAACGCTGCGGTGTCCCCAGTAAGCGCAGAAACGTCGATGTCACTCGTTGTGCATGGCGACGCGGCATCAACGCCACTGGTGTCTTCTGACTTGGCGTCATGAAATTCCGTGCCGGTTGCGCTGTCGTCGTCCCAATAATCTGGAATCTTCTGTTACCGTGGCTTGGTATTTGGTTGCAAAACGTCGATGTGCCTGATGGTTCCAACTTGGGTTGTTCTCTTCGAAGGAGACTCTCCAAGTTCTGGGAATTCTTTCAGCGACTGTGAGGTGCTCTGCGCTGCGTCTGCGTATGACTTGAGATTGAAGCAGTCTCTCGTCGCGTGGTCCCCATTGCAGCGCTTACACTTCGACACACAATCCTTAAATGTATGGCCGAAGGTGCCGCATCGTTGACAGAAGGGTGTTGTGCAAGTAGCCGCAACATGACCTTCTCTGCTGCAGCGTGCGCACACTCTGCGCATACCGCGATATTCGAGCATCACGCAGTGACCTTGAATATACAGGTAGTTAGGAGCGGTCTTGGCCATCTTGATTCGGACGATGTGGGTACCAGTTTTTTTAGAAAAAAATATTTAACGATTTTGAGTACTTGATACTAAACTGTGGGAGAGCAGTAAGCTGTTCCTAAATGTGTTTAAAAAATTTGTTCAATGACTTCGAGTACTTTGTACTTAATTATGGGAGAGCACTGATATGCCCCGCTAAAAGGTCAAGTTGAACATTTTGCGTAAATATGTTCACGGGTCACTGCAGTGTGAATTTAGAACCAAATTGACGCAGGAGCTTTTTTTATGCCGTTAAGTTGTAAAACCTGTGCAGTGTTTCTGGTTACCGCGGTACACGACTTGTCGCTTTATTATTATTGCAATCTGAGCAACATGAGTTATGCGCCTAATAGGGAAATGAATTGCATTTCCTCGATATCTTTCAAACAAACTTCCAGGAGCCACTGAAAATCTGTCTAATCTACGAAACAGAAGTGTGTAGTGCATACGATAAAGTGGCTTTCTATAAATGGTAAGCATATTGAGCATCGATTATATACGCAAGATTTAGACATCCTGCAATATGTATCAAACGAATTGAGTCCAGTCCGGTCCAGTCGAAAGAGCGAAATCTGAGACTACCCCCTGGGTCCGCAAGCGAACCCACCACCCTGAAAAGTTTATGCCATTCAAGTCCATGACGCTGGCAGGCTGACTGACTGCGACCTGCCTCCAAGAGTTAAGGTCAAGCCTACACCTGAGGACGGGGAGCTCGGGTAAAGGTATGGCCTTCCAAGCCCCCGCCTACATTTACCACAGGAGGACGCAATTTAAGTTTTGTCTTCTCCGTCTCTGTGCCTTTCCGGGTTCGTGGTGCGTAGTGTGGACTGCTAGTCCTTCCATGTTTGAGTAGCGGCGCCCCGCCACGAGGAAGAGAAGGATACGTCAAGAGAATGTAGCAATACTTTGTCAGGAGGTTATCTTCCTGTTCTGTCACGATGGAGTAATGTATGTGTATAATTCCCGAAAAATGTGTAGTGCAGCAAATGAAGCAACAGCGCCAAAGAAGCACGAACGACAAAGAAACGACGTACACAAGACAAGCGATCACTGTTAAGTGAATGTTTACAACATGAAAACCAGCCTATTTATACAATCTCGCTAGAATAGCCACGCAGTAAACACTCGCCCTCACGAATTCAATATTTCATTGAAACAGTCTATTTCCTTTTGTCATAGTACAGCTGAGGCTGAACTAACGCAACTGTCGCATTCATGACTGATCTGAAAAGCGTCTAAAATTTCTTTTTCTATTTTAGATTCTGTAGCCCATAAATATTGTTTTTGCAAACATCGGAACACATGCACACTTTTTTAACATGTAAACTAAGTGGCTAACATTTCCATTTTTTACGTTATTACCATGTTTAGACCACCAGGGGGACGCCGTCTCGTGTGGATGTGAAAACATCGGCTCCGCGTTCGAAAATGTTTTTGGACAGTTTTTCGTGCATTTTTGAGCGTCTTTTGGTGCCAGTCGACGCATAAAACCACACGGACTACATCGATACCAAGTATTTCACTGTGGGTGAGCTTTTTGACACTTTTTCGAGACTCTTCTGTTTGCCCATCTGCTAAGCTGAGCGCGCTAGGCTTAGGCTACGGCGGAGCGGCCGCCGGCCCTTCTCGGAAGGTTGTTTCAGCACTCTACGCACGGAATGTCTATGCAAGTCTCTGTCGATGGGGAGGATATCACTCCGGATGATCTTCAAGATTCTGGATGGTCTGTGGCTACCACTAAACGTAAACTTCGTGGGACGCATACCCCCAGGACCGAGACGCAAGCAAGCGTCTCCATGCACGGCGACGCGTGGTCGCCTCAGTGCTCCCGGGCTGCGGTGAAGAAGCGTCTTATCGCTGCTTCTAGACTTCCTTACCTTCCAAGAGATCACCACCGAGTCATCGTGAGACCTAGAAATGGCCTGGACATGAGAACTGTGAGTCAAATTAAGTTCGATAAGGCACTCGCAGTGGCTGCAGCGCTCAGTGAGGAAGAAGTCACGGAAGGCGTGGTATGCCCGAGTATGATGCAGAACATTGCAGTTATAAGCACTCCAGCGGAGAGGAACGCCAGAGCGTATTCCAAGATCACCGCTATTACTCTCGGTACTGCCAGTTTTGATGTTAGTGCCTACCGAGCTGCCCTCGACGACACCTGCAAAGGTATCATCAGAGGTGTTGACGTGGATATCGGTCAACAACAACTTTATTCACTTATTGTACACCCAAGGAACCCGACTGCAGTCCAAGTGAAAAGAATCAAGAATTACACCCCGGTAAACATCCTCTTTGACGGACTAAAGTGCCAAATTACGTCATATGTGGAAATGGTTTGGTACGCTCCACCCTGTATTGTCGACAGACCGATGTCTGTTATGCCTGTGGAAAGCTAGGTCATCGAGCCTATGTTTGTCCCCATCCAGAGAAGGCCGTCTGTAGAGGGTGTGGTATGTCATCTCCTTCGGAGGGTCACGTCTGCACTCCAGAATGCAAGTTGTGTGGGGGTCCACATCTCATGGCAGACAAGACGTGTAAGCATCGTTTTCAAGTGCCCTACATAGTCCGTCGACGAAGACGAGAGCGATGGATGCAATATACGATGGAATTTGCGGAACAAGACGCCGGCGACATGAACTTCACAGATAGTGGAGGAGACTTCCTATTGCTACCAGCTGCTGCAGGCGGCCGCGCTACGACTGAGCGCCCGAGCAGCAGCTGGCGCCCGCGTGACGTCAGCCAACAGCTACAACCACCGCGAGGGCGATCCCGTTCCAGAGGCAGAGCAAGGGGCCGTTCGAGATCCAGAGGACATTCTAGATCCAAGGGCTGTTCTAACTCACGGGTTCCTACCGTCCGCAATGGTGTGGAGCAAGGAAATCTGGACCAGACCTGGGCATCCAAGATCAAGGGCTCCCAACCACAGGTAAAGGGGGGTACCAATCCAGAGCAACACTCAGATATATATGCGCAGATGCAAAGAGAAAATGCTAACGTCAGGGCCATTGTCGAGCAACTCAGGGCTGAAATAGCCGACTTAAGGAAATCACAGCAGGTTTCGTCTCCGTCTCCTTCAAACACAGTTCCCAGGACAGAGGCCACATTGGATGCGAGTCACGATGAGGTACCCATGGACGTCCATCCAGGGGCAAAACCAACAAAAAGGAGAGCGCTAGCACAACCGGCCAATAACGAGGACAGAGATTTCAAAACAGAGGTCAAGGAAACCTTGAATGATATCAAAAATTCTCTCAGGGGGGTGGTCGAGTCGATTTCGGTATTGGACAGCAGAGTCACAAAGATCGAGGCTGACCAAGTTAAAGCTTTACAATCAGCCGGGGCTACTCTGACCCAAGTAATACCTAAGGTCAGGATCGTGCAGAAAGTGGCAACCCGTAGAATCTCTTAGGAGAGAGCTTTTGAGGGTCCCAACAATGGCGGGACACCTTAAAAATTTCGTAATTTGGCAGTGGAACTTCTGGGGCTTCCAATCAAAGAAGGCGGCTCTCCAGCAGTATAATAAATCCCAGCCAATTCGACCACATGTTATTATGCTACAGGAGACGCTTACGGAAACAATGAGCCTGCCAGACTACAATCATCACATCACGAAACCTCCAGATGGCCGTGGTATCTGCACGTTTGTGTCCAAGAAGTACACTTACATTGAGCACAATTTGCACATGGCAAATAGCAAGATTGAACACTCTCTTTTAGAAATTACACCTGGCAGCAACCTTAAAAATAGCATTTTCATACTCCACATATATAGCTCTCCAAAAGGCAGGCACCATCGCTTCACCTCATTGTTATCAAAAGCCGTTACGATCGCTAGGAAAGTGGACGCACCCATAGTTATAGCGGGAGATTTCAACGCACCCCATCAAGCTTGGGGCTACCCTCGCACCACTGCCAAGGGAGCCGAGCTCTGGCAAGCGGTATCGGATCTGAATCTTACTTTGGTCACTGACCCCACGTTTCCTACCCCCACTGGAAATTCTTGCTCAAGGGATACTACCCCAGACCTCACCTTTGTCACAACTATGGGGGAGGTATCATGGTTAAGCTTAGGAGAAAACTTGGGGAGTGACCATTGTATTTTGAGTACGACATTACGAATTCAAGCAAAGCCCCCTAAAGCTTTCAAATTTACAGATTGGGACCTCTTCCGTAAGATCAGAGCGAAGAGCGCAGAAGAGATTAATGACTCACCGAATTTCGACAAGTGGCTGTCTCAGCTGGTCAAAGACGTCAAGTCGGCCACCAAAACGATAGAGACTGATCTACCGGTCAATAACATGGATAGTAGGCTTGCTCATCTTCTTGAGACTAAAAGCGCCCTCCTAGCCAGGTGGAAAGCACACCGTATGAATCGAAAACTGCGAAAACGCAGTGCAAGTCTTAACCAAGAAATAACTACTTACTGTCAGACGCTGGAAAAACAGCATTGGGACGAGATTTGCAACAAGGTGGATGGTCAGATGAAAGTTGGGGGAAACTCGAACCTCCTAAAACACCTGCTGCAGGAGACCACATCTAAATTCAACCAGACGCGCTTGGTAGACCGAATACTGCACTCAGAAAGGAAGGTTAAATCGGACACGGAAATAACGAAGTGTCTGGCACAGAGATACCTCCCTTTGGAAACAACCCGGCCTCCTTCTGGCTACGCGCAATACACGTGATCACCAGCCTTCGAGTTGGACAAGCCCTTCCAGGAAGAAGAGGTCCGCACCATCTTAAACAATCTTAACGGGAACTCCAGCCCGGGCCTGGATGGCATTACAAACAAGACACTACGCAATTTAGACGATGACTCTGTCACCTACCTCACCAAAGAAATCAATCGTATTTGGGAGACGGGGACTTTCCCTGAGCAATGGAAAAGGGCGTCGGTTATTCTCATACCTAAACCTGGCCGGAGTCCCAGTTTTAGCAACTTACGACCCATTTCACTGACGTCCTGTATAGACAAGGTCGCCGAGCATGTCATCAACGATCGAATATCAAAGCACATGGAGAAGACTAACGTGTTTCCGTACAACATAGTAGGTTTTAAACCACACCTATCTACTCAGGACGTCATGAAAATGCTGAAGCATCACATCATAGATCAGGAGACAAAAGACGTGAGAGCTATTTTTGGTCTGGATCTTGAAAAGGCCTTTGAAAATGTCTCGCACTCCCACATACTTGCCTCTATCTCTTCTCTCAACTTAGGAGCCAACTTTCACAAGTTCACCAGCTCGTTCCTCAGGAATAGAAAAGCCACTATACAGCTTGGGGATCTCAAGTCTGAGCCCTATGATCTCGGTTCCTTCGGCACCCCGCAGGGCTCAGTCGTCTCCCCACTGCTTTTTAGCATTGCAATGTGCGGCCTTGCTGCATAGCTCTCAAACCAAGAGGGCATCAAGTTCGCCATCTACGCAGACGACATCACCATATGGAGTGTCGGTGGCTCGGAGGGCTCTGTGGAGAACTCTCTTCAAGAGGCCGCAAACTGTGTTGAAGTCAATATAAATGAAATGGGCCTCAAGCTCTCGCCAGCAAAGTCCGAACTTCTCTTATATCGACCCACGAGACGGGGACCCAAACCCAAAAGCTGGCAACCACTGGCTGACATCGATATTAGGCTGCACACGGCATCGGGGCAGCGTATTCCAAGGGAGGACTTCCTACGCGTTCTGGGCCTTATTATCGAGGCTAACAGACAGAACGGCCGCACGATCGACCGTCTGACTTCTAAGGCGGAAGGGGTCATCCGACTAATCTCACGCATTTCCAACAGTCGGGGTGGTCTTCGAGAGCACAACCTCCTCAGACTATTCCATGCATACTTCATGAGCCACATAAGCTATGTCGCATCTATGCACAGGTGGCAACTCCATGAAAGAAATAAATTGAACATCCTCATAAGGAAAAGCATCAAGAAAGTTCTTGGCATTCCTATGCGCACAAGCACTGAGAACCTTATGAAACTTGGAGTCCACAACACGCTTGAAGAAGTTATCGAAGCTCACCAAACGGCACAGGTTGCCAGGCTTTCGATCACACCAGCGGGGAGAAAGATTCTGATTGACACTGGAGTCAACCCCCTGACGCTCGAAGTGCAAAATACGCCACTCGATGATTATATACGCTCTCGCTTCAAAGTATGCCTTCTTCCACGAAATATGCATCCACAGTACAACGCGGGCAGGCGTGTCGCTCGAGCCTCCTCTCTTTTAGCTCAAGCTCACAAACAATCGTCTGTTTCATGCTTTGTTGATGCCGCCCAGTATGGCGTTTCCGCTCGCTTTGCGGTAATATCCGTAGATACTAAGGGTCAGATTTTATCCTCGGCGTCAGTTTGATCCCCTTCTTTTCACAAAGCAGAACAGATGGCCATTGCACTAGCACTCCTTGATCCACAAAGGACTGATATTTATACGGACTCTAAATCCGCTGCTAGGGCCTTCACTTGTGGTTCCATTTGCAAGGAAGTTTTGAGAATTCTCGCTCACAAGAAACTCACCCACCACACAATTATTTGGTTCCCTGCTCACCTTGGCTTGAGGGTTGGAGGCCTTCCCAATGTCAACGAGCTAGCCCACTCCAAGGCGCGGGGCTTCACTTACCGCGCCGGGACTTGTGCTTCTCAGACAGAGGAGTCAGCCACCAGCCTTCATTTTAGGGATATTTTGACTACCTTCAACGAGATCACGAAGCATTATCAATTAGGCCGTAGGTCATTTCCATTGCCACACTAAAAGTTGTCTAGGCCACAGGCAATCTCTCTTCGCATGGTTCAGACGGGAACATACCCTAGCCTTGTAACCTATAGCCATTACTCCGATATTTCAGAACTTTGTCCAGACTGTCAGAATCGATGTGATTTTAATCACATGCTCTGGAGGTGCCCCTCTTTACAAAGAAAAAAATGAAGAATTTTCTGAGAACTCCTTTCATTTAATGCTCACGAGTCCGGTTCTCATACAACAACTCAAGGCTGTCCAGAAGGCCCACGATGCGACGGTGAGGCTGGGCCTTCCCGTCCTAACGTGGGAGCGGCCCGCGATCCTACCCCTATAAAACGGGGGTGGAATCCTTCAGGGCCCGAATAAAAGTTTTTCATCCATTACCATGTTTACGAGTGCGACCAATAAAACGTTGTCTTGTTAGACCAACGTACAATTTTTCATGACTCAGGGGTACTCAATACATCACATTATCCGTGAAATGTGGGGTTTTACACCTAACAACCACGATATGAATATGAAACGCCCGGTCCTCTATCATTTCTCTTCTATAGAAAAGCGACCACCGTGGACAGGATCGATACTGCAACCTTCGGGTCGGCAGCAGAGCATTTCAACCACTGATCTGCCATGGCGTAGCCCCCTGAGAGTATTCACATTATTTCCAGTGAAGCAGCGAACGTTGGCTTTGTGATCTTTACATGCCACTGTCATCATCATCATCATCAGCCTGACTACGTCCACTGCAGGACGAAGGCGTCTCCCATGTTCCGCCAGTTAACCCGGTCCTGTGCTTGCTGCTGCCCATTCATACCCGCAAACTTCTTAATCTTATCTGCCCACCTAACCTTCTGCCTCCCCCTAACCCACTTCCCTTCTCTGGGAATCCAGTTAGTTACCCTTAATGACCACCGGTTATCCTGTCTACGCGCTACATGCCCAGCCCATGTTCATTTCCTCTTCTTTATTTCAACTATGATATCTTTAACCCCCGTTTGTCCCCTACTCCACTCTGCTCTCTTCTTGTCTCTTATGGTTACACCTACCATTTTTCTTTCCATTGCTCGCTGCGTCGTCCTCAATTTAAGCTGAACCCTCTTTGTAAGTCTCCAGGTTTCTGCTCCGTAGCTAAGTACCGGCAAGATACAGCTGTTATATACCTTCCTCTTGAGGGATAGTGGCAATCTACCTGTCATAATTTGAGAGTGCTTGCCGAATATGCTCCACCTCATTCTTATTCTTCTAGTTACTTCAATCTCGTGGTTCGGCTCTGCTGTTATTACCTGCACTAAGTAGACATAGTATTTTACAACTTCAAGTGTACTATAACCTATTTCGATGTGCTGCTCCTTTCCGAGGTTGTTGTACATTACTTTCGTTTTCTACAGGTTAATTTTAAGACCCACCTTTCTGCTCTCCTGGTCTAACTCCGTAATCTTGAGTTGCAATTCGTCCCCTGAGTTACTCAGCAATGCAATATCATCGGCAAAGCGCAGGTTACTAAGGTATTCTCTATACACTCTTATCCCTAACTATTCCCATTCTAGGCTTCTGAAAACCTCCTGTAAGCACGCGGTAAATAGCAATGGGGAGATTGTGTCCCCCTGCCTTACACCCTTCTTGATTGGTATTCTGTTGCTTTCTTTATGAAGCACTAAGGTAGCAGTTGATCCCCTGTATATTTCTTCCAGAATGTTTATATATACTTCATCTACGCCCTGATTCCGCAGTGTCTGCATGACGGCCGATATTTCTACTGAATCAAACGCCTTCTCGTAATCTATGAAGGCTATGTATAGTGGTTGGTTATACTCTGAGCATTTCTCTCTTACCTGGTTGATAGTATAAATGTGGTCAATTGTTGAGTAGCCTGTTCAAATCCTGCTTGTTCCTTTGGTTGATTGAATTCTAATGTTTTCTTTACTCTGTTAGCAATTACCTTTGTAAATAGCTTGTATACTACAGAGAGCAAGCTG
Source organism: Rhipicephalus microplus (assembly GCF_013339725.1). NCBI lineage: Eukaryota > Metazoa > Arthropoda > Arachnida > Ixodida > Ixodidae > Rhipicephalus > Rhipicephalus microplus. The sequence goes on along the minus strand of NC_051170.1, from coordinate 95,367,874 downwards.
ATCTGCCTGTAATTCTTCAAGTCCTTGTCATCTCCTTTCTTATGTATTAAGATGATGTTAGCGTTCTTCCAAGACTCTGGTACTCTTCCCGTCCGGAGACACCTGGTAAACAGGCTGGCTAGTTTTTCTAACACAATCTGTCCTCCATCTTTCAGCAGATCTGATGTTACCTGATCCTCACCAGCAGCTTTGCCTCTTCGCATGCTCTCCAAAGCTCTTCTGACTTTTTCTATCATTACTGGTGGGGTGTCATCTGGGTTACTGCTAGTTCTTATAGTATTAAGGTCGTGGTTGTTTCGGATACTGTAGAGATCTCTGTAAAACTCCTCAGCTATTTTAACTATCCTATTCATATTGGTAGTTATTTTGCCTTTTTTGTCCCTTTGTGCATACATCAGACTTTAGCCTATTCCAAGTTTTCTCTTCACTGCTTTGACACTTCCTTCGTTTTTCAGAGTGTGTTCAATTCTCTCCACGTTATACCTTCTTACAACGCATACCTTACATCTATTAATCAACTTAGAAAGCTCTGTCAGTTGTATTTTGTCTGTTCTACTTGACACTTTCATGATTTGACGCTTCTTATTTAGGTTCTTTGTTTCCTGGGAAAGCTTGCCAGTGTCCTGTCTAACTACCCTGCCTCCAACTTCCACTGCACACTCCTTAATGATACTCGTCAGATTAACATTCATTGTATCTACGCTAAGGTTGGTTTCCTCACTAAGAGCCGAGTACCTGTTCTGCAGCGACAGGATACGACTCCAAATGCTAAAGCATGGAACCCTAGGTCGTCAAAATTTTCGGAGCCACTTGCTAGAACAGCTTACATAACCGTATCGTCATTCATATTTAGATGTCAAACAAAGTATTTATTGGGTTTAGTTCAACAGATGAACGCTTTAAACCACCCTGTGTATTACATTAGGTGAGACATATGCTCTTCCGGAATCAGATCAAATCAAATCAATGTTCATGCTCCGTTCTGTAGTACAGAAAGAAAACAAACTGCGAAACAAAGCTGTGTTCAAAACACCTTGACTAGTTTACACCCCTGTACAAGAATAACAGAAAAAGTAAACACAAAGTAAAAAGTCGGAGCGGTAGCAGCACTGTGGTAAACATGGTGTAATAGCACCTTACTAGCAGTGTGTCACAACCATGCGTTTATATTGTAGTTGTGATTTAATGCATATATCAACTGTGAATTCAAAGCGAAATTATTACAAAAGTGTAGAAAATAAACGTTATAACGCGATTGTCAACCCGAAACAAAAGATAAGGCAACTAATAAACTATTTAAAAAGACATACACTGCCACATTTTACACAATATAGATCATATTCCCAAAAGAACCTACATGCCATTAGAAATGTAAATATATATCTAAGCGTTTTATTTTGTAACTGAACGAACAAGAAAATAACTGAACGTGCTGTTTTTGAAAGATGAAGCGTTACACTTGCAAATAATTTATGAATGTCGCGGTAAGAACAGTTGCATAAATAGAAACCTTTCAAGTCCCAGTGACTCAAAAGACCTGCAAGAGTGTAAAATAAAAGCTGTTTTTCTGAGTTTAACCGTGTTATATCAAGCTCCCATTTCCCATTGTGACGGGTGGGGTAGTTTCGATTTTTCGCACGCAGGTGGGCTAGAATGCTGAAATTTTTTGTGTGCCTAAGAGTTTCCGATGTGAATTTTTGGCTTAATGCATGGGTATATAGCTCGTGCACCTTAATTAGTCCCGAGCTACGTAATCTACCTAATTTGGGTCAATTGAACAGAGCCTCATCAAGTGCGAGGCCCACGGGGCGGCTTTATGCTCTCCCAAGGTAGCGTACCTAATACTCTGAATTGTTACCTGTTTTTTCTGTGCAATATAGGCTCTAGTATATGCCTTAGAATGATTGATTGATTGATATGTGGAGTTTGACGTCAAAAATTATCATATGATTATGAGAGACGCCGTAATGAAGTGCTCCGAAAATTTCTACCACCCGGGGTTTTCTAACGTGCAGCCAAATTTGAGCACACGGGCCTACAGCATTTTCCCCTCCTTCGAAAATGCAGCCGCCAAAGCCGGGATTTGAAGCCGCAACCTGCGGGTCAGCAGCCGAGTGCCTTAGCCACTACACCACTGTGGCGGGGCTGCCACAAAGTTTAATGCCACAAAATTACAATTATGTATATGTGTAATATGTTTTTTGCAGCAGGTTAAGCTCCCTGCCTTCTCCCTTTTGTTGCTTCCTCCTCCTCGTTGCAGCAGGTACATTTTATCAACATTAGTAGCCGTCGTCGTGCCCCATACTAGTTGCCAATAGCTTTGAAGAAAAGTAAAAGTGAATAATAAACCAAAAGCCTATTTTTCGCAAAGAAATACCAAATTTGACATATTACACTTGTTACCCGAGTTAATTTTTGCAAGTCATATCACACATGAAAATCCCTGGTGATGTTCTACAAAAATTATGCCAAGACATTTAAATTGTCTAACTATATAGACTTTAGTAGTACTCAGCATTATATCAAGGTGGAATAAAATTATTTTGTTCTTAGCTCGAAACATAACAGCTTTTGTTATGCTTTCGTAATACGTATACCATTTGCTGATGACCATCTTGCTAACGTTATAATTGTTTTGTTGCAAGTTTTCATAAGCTTGTGAAAGTCATGCCCTGAAACGAGTATATTATTATGAATAGCATAAAAGATATATTTGGCCTCGTTAGAAATATTAATGATATCGATAAAATGTATGTTAAATACTAGGGATCCCAATATGCTGCCTTGCGGCACTCTACAGCGTGCAGGCTGCACACTGGAGGAAGAGTTGTTTACAGATACAGCTTGTCGACTGCTGACTAAGACTTCAAGACGATAGAACCTGACCTGGAATACCATAGCAGTGTATTTAATTAGCAGTATTATATGGTTAACTAAATCAAAGGCCTTGGTAAAATCAACTAAAACGCCAAGAACGAGTGCTTTTTTATTTTTTTATATGTACTTTTTTTGCTCAAGAAGTGCCAGGTCAACAGATTTAGTTATACTTGCAATAGTGAAATTGATTGCGTTTGCTCCGCGTCTTTCTAACCTACTCTCAGAACCAACTAAATCTATCCTGAACTTACGCATTTTATTTGTATGGTACTTGCAAGTAAAGCATTTTTTTCCAAATGGTATCTTCAGTGTCAAATATTTGCGTATTGAACACGTGCTCCACTTTATGTAAAACGTGTAAAGTTCAGTCGAAAATACAAATCGTATTGTTTACTGGACTACCCACGCCTCCTAGGTTCTCTACTGAACCTATCAAGCTCAAACGTTCATGTCGTTCAAGTCTGTGATGCTGACGACCTGGCTCGCGGCGAGCTTTTTTAAGGCCTTACCACTAGCTGAGGGTGGGGAACTCCGGTAAAGGAAGTCTATACCGAGGTACTTGCTTGGGCGAGTTTGTAGCTGTGCATTGTTACGTGATTGTGCACTGCTCAAGAGAGAAACACTTGAGAAGGAGGACGTGTTGAACAATGCCCACCAACACTGGTTCGTTCCATTGATACCGATAATAACGTACAAGGAACATAAACGTGCACCACAAGCTCATACGAATCGGCAGTACTTTCATGTGTTCAAGTGTGGTCTTCAACAATGAACATTTTTTCACGAGCAAGAACATTTTACTCTTTCCCAACCTGTACGCAAACAAGGCTACACGCTTTTTACCAAAAAAGTGGTGCAATCTGATTGCAAAGATGCTAATAACAAAATTGCGGTTAGACGTAGCTATTTGCGATATGATTACAAAAGGCGCCATAAAAGAGGGTTCTGGAAAATTCGACCATTTGGTGTTCCTGACTATGCCCCCAAATCTAAGTACACAGTCCACTGGCTTTTACATTCTCTTAAATATAGTTATGCGTATAGCTATAAAAGAACGTTTGCCAAAGAGGCGGTCTTCATGCTACTACTAACTCGGAGCGCAATCATACTTAGGCGCCTTGGGGACCAGCAGCGACAACGAAAGGCGCCTTTTATAAACGACCGCCGCGAGTTTTAACACGATGGTGTGCAGATAATGCGTGGAGCCATAAATATTCTGATTACGCCGCAAACGGCTGCGCATTCGCGTGAGCACTGGTACTACTGTCTTACCTGCTCCTAAAGTAAAACTAATGGACGCGTCTGCGAAGAAGATGTTCTTTAAATGGCTAAACATTGGGTCCACCAGAACTTTAATGGTGAGAAACACTACTATCATTATTTTCCAGAGCGATGTAATAGTATGTGTACGTCGTGCTAAAAGATTACAAAACTAGGCATAACTGAATTTGGTGCAGATTTACTCTCGACTATATTACGGTTTTCTATAGCAAATTTTCGTAGTGTTCCTGCTTGGTATGGAAGAAGTTATAAAATGTAAGAACAAATAAAAATATATGAGGAAAGAGCGCAAAAGGAAAAAAAACGTTATAAAAATGACAAAAATTTTCAATGTGGTATTCATGGTTTCATAATAAATGAGAATCAGACGTTGTCTAATTCATGCTCATTAGGCAGCTGCAATGGCACACCAAATATTTGATCTCCCTTTTTCCTCACACGCAATATGCATAAGTTTCTGAGGGCAAGAAACACGACGCTGTTCACAGTGACACGAAAATCATGAAAACCATTTCAAAGGTTTTCACGACAGGTCATTAAGAAATACACTTCACATTGCCACAGCCAGCAGAGAAAGAAACAAGAGACAAACGTTTTCTCAAGAGCCAGCAGTTGACTTCGCTAACACTTCCACTAGATTTTGTAAAGAGAAAAATATAGAGTTGGTTTACATTAATAGCACTCAAAACGTGATACCTTACGTTTTTATTTTGAAATAGATATTGCTGATCATATACCTTACCTTTGAAATGTGCAAGTTGCAGTGAGAGGCTGCGAATTAGGCAGGCAGATAGCTACATTTCAATGACGATACGTGTCTTTACTTAGCTTGATTTGTAGCTTTCTGTTATTTATTTTAATACTGACGCCACATGTCAAAATAAATGCTTTATACGTAATGAATATTATTTTGTGGCAAAACTACTTCATCTGGAGTGAACAGGCATGCGAAACGAAAGGAAGGCCGTCTCGTAGAAAGAGTTTACGAAGAGTTTTGTCCGTACCAGACTATAGTAAACCTCCTGGCGAGTTCTAACATTTTTATCCTTCCACCAAATGCTTCATTGCAATATATGTTTCCACTGCGTGCTCCTGCTCGTATCGCTTTTAAGTTGCAGATGACATGGTAGGGGAATTGCTTCTTTTATAAAGCTTGGTTTTTTACGGTCCGTAAGTTGTGGATGGATAACTTCTCTGCGTACTCTTTTAAGTCATAATGAATGAACGTCAGCGCTTTTCGAGATATATGCTTCAAGAACTAGGGACACGTAAACTGGCGATTCTCTCTTCATACTTTACCCACCGTATTCACAAACGCTCCTCGAGTCGACTTTCACCCTTCATTTGACAGAGTTGAGCACAGCACCGCTGCTCTGGCGAAAATGGCACTGCGCTACGCAAGAATCACAGCAAATTATTCTTGATATGCAGTGACTTGCCATGCCTAGAGATGGTGCTCTCATCGACTTTCTCAAGTGAAGGTGAAGCGTTGAGTGAAGGGACGTTCTAGAATACGGAGGTAAGACAGTTGTCACTGAGGGCAGCAGGCTGTGGCACCATAGCCGATGATTTTCGCCTACTTGCTATTGACCTTAACCCCATTACCATTGACGCGAAAATGATAACTGCGCCTTTGTTCCCTTTTTTGAAGATGACCGTAGGGTCTGATTCATAGGCGCGTCTACCTCATATTAGATACGTTTGGCTGGGCATACCCAACAAGCCAACATACGCAGCAGTGCCACGGGAGAGAACTGCGCATGTGCAGTACGTATCGTTTCGATTTCAAAGATGCGCGCGTACGCCCCCCCCCCCCCGCCCCCGCCTAAAAAAAACGTGGCGTGCATAAACGTGACAAGGCGAAGCGTACGTGGCGTGACGCTCTTGTGAAATCTCGATTGATATAGGAGCCAGATAGAAAAACGGCAGCGATGGCGTCGAACGCAGAGAGCAACAAAGGTGACCAAAACAGAGTATATTTTACTTTGAGGGACGATGTTGTGCTGCTACCGCACGAGGGCGCTAAGAAGCACCCAAAAGCTATTTTATTTCTAAAAACAAACGTCTAGTTGAACAAAATGTATCCCCGTACGGTTAATACGGTGAACCAAAAGTATCGTGAGCACTTCGCATGCAGCGTACGCAAGATATCGTGCGGCGTACGTATAGGCTGGTTACGTACGCCCAACTAATGGTGTCTATTAAACGCTTTTCACAATGTGCGTGCGAAATGACGATGATTATGATTATCCTTACAATACTTTATTCTGACCACATTGCCCAAGTGGCCAGCGAATGGGTGAATAGCATTAACTATAGCAATATTAGTTTTATTTATTCTACACCATTTCAAAACATCCGAAATCTGCGTTGTTTTCTTCCCATTTCAATGCAGTGTCTTTTTCTACCGGGTGCGTAATTCGTTTCCTTTCTTGACACCGATGGAGGCGGAAATGTTGTAGGCCCGTGTGCTCAGATTTGGGTACACGTTAAAGAACCCCAGGTGGTGAAAATTTCCGCAGCCCTCCACTACTGCGTCTCTCATAATCATATGGTGGTTTAGGGACATTAAAACCAACATATTAATCAAAGATCCGTCCTTTACAAGCACTCGCCCATTCACCCTGGGTCCTGTTGAGATATTTTCTTTCGTTTTACTTACTTTGGAATGTGTGACACTTCATAATATTGACGCCTACTTATTCATAACTCAAAGATTAGTCTTGTAAATTACGCTTCATCACTGAATAGCGAAGTTGCGATTCCTACCCACAAAACTAGGAAATTATTGTTACACTCGATCGAAAGCAGCGAGCAGAGTGGAGTCATGGACGATGAAGGCTGACAGGGCTGTTAGGATACGAACTCCGAAGAAACATCACGACATTAAATAGCAGAAAGTGTTCGTCACATCACGTTTCCTGCACAGCACGCTTTTTATTACCGTTAAACTTACTTTTCAGAGATGTGGCGGTTTCTTTCTGGGCTGCACATGCAGCCTCACGGTTGGCACTCTGAGGGAATTCAGCGCTTCTTCCCTGCTTGCCTGTCAGCTTTACGAGACCTGTTCAACGTGTCTTCCGAGCTCCATCGATCGCAATGCCTCTATGTGGTACGGCCTAATGCCTGACACTGGCAGCGTCTGTCTGCTATTTACTCAAGTATTGTCTTCTTTGCCGAGCTGAAAGCCAAAAATTGGATTATGTTTACCCTTTTCACCATGAATTTTCGTCTTTATATTTTACAGCTAACCTCGCTTCTTCAGCGTGTAACTTTGTCTTCATCAAAAACGAAACAGCAGCACTTCCACGTGAAATAGACTTGGCCGACAAAACCATCAGCAGTTCTAACAAGTTTTACCTTAGAAGTTTGCCTCTTGAAATAGGGGAGCAATACATTCCAATGAATGTTTGCGAGGCATTTTTTTTTGTTGGACTTCTACTAATCGTTCGCACTTCTGCGAGGAATTAGTTGACTGCAATCCACCTAATCCGTTTTATAGGGATACGGAACCAGACAAATATAAAATAAAAAAGTGTACGCATCGTGACCTTATGATTGTGTTGCAAGATATACCACTCATTGCACCACCATATGCTTTCGTTTAAATGTACTGAAGCTGAAAATGGCGATCTTTGTTATTATCTGGCCGAATAATTTTGTGTGATGGCAGAACCCTACATCACGGCAACATGTGTTCTCCACGGCATTTGAGTGAACTTTGTTCACGTCTCTCTTAATTACCTGAACCAACTCAGTCTTCTTTGGCAATAGTGAGAACAATATGGAGCGATGGGAGGATGCCCTACGCAGCTCGCTACCCGAGCCTCAGCTCCGGATAGTGCATGGAACTAGAGGTGCCGATCAACCACAACAGTGTTCGGCCATCTAGAGCGGCCGAAGTGCCCATCGTAGTCCCGAGGTGCGATTCTCGCGGTGTCAACTTAAAGAACTACCCACTTTGGCCTCCACTGATGGGCTGGAGCTCAGTGAGTAGCGCACCGCCTGTTTCCCAACTTTTTTTCGCAACGTCATTTTGACGTCACGATGCTTTCAGAACTTTCAACATTATTTGCAAATACGGAGCGCGTATAGCCACAATGAATGCTGGGCTCAGACTTGGATGAGCTTTTGGATGCACATCTCGAAGGCCGTGTCCTAACTCTCATGAATGTAGCAATTGAAATCTGTTAAACGCAGTTGCCCATCAGATGCCTTTCGAAAGTCGGTACCCGTTCCCTGCATAGTTCTTCAAGGATCTCAACAAGTTCATACGTAGCTTCACATTTATTAAGTTTGCTTAGGAGGCGTGCTATCGTATTGTTTGTTTGTTTTCTTTCAATAAATGGGACGTACCCATTTTGGGTAATTGGCCCAGAGTGTGACGTTAGAGACTTTTAAATGTTATTTTAGGATTGGTAAGTGACTAAACAATAAAGAATTGAAATATTTTGTCCATTTTCGTTATGTTCAGTAATGCATCGACATGGTCTAGAGTGCTGTGACACCCAGCTCGTCACTTTTTCGAGTAACTTAATGCACACCAACGGAGCGGACATGTCCATTAGGTGGACGCTGCGAAAATAACTCCCCAGCTTCCAGGTCCTCTTCACCCCCCAGCCCCCCCCCCCCCCTGTGTATGATTATTTCATAAGTCTTGAAGTTGTTTATCTACTTACCTATCTCAGTCAACTGCTCACTACTTCGTCCGGCAAAACTGTGACGGGGCGTCAGCAAGCACGTCCTATATAAGACGAAAGCCTTTAATATATAATACTCATGATAATCGACGTCCATCCGTGCCTTGGAACAGAGGCAGTGGTGGTGGATACCTCTCACACTCGCCCCTCTCCTAAAGAAGGCAAACAAACTAAAAAAAAAACATGCAATAGCCACACGAAAGGCCTCATTGTTTCGCCGAACATACTTGGAAATTTACGGAGGGTCGTTTAGGTTTTTTTTTTCGCACTTACTAGTTCAGGATTTGTCTCTCAGTGGGACAGCCACCTTGGATAACAGCCCACCCAACTTTCGTTCGTGGGTACTGTAAACACTTAAGGTTTCGTTGCAACATTTAGGAAAGCTTCCTCGTGGTCTATTTTCTGGGCATCCTATGCTTTCCCGGAAACAAAAATGTAACAGTTCGGACAATGGCACTCAAAGTACGATGCATTGTATCTGTCTCTGAGCAGTCAGACAGCATTATTTTCCCATTACTGAACTCAGTCAGGGTTCCAACCTAAAGGTGGGACACAAGTATATTTTACCGACTAATGACGTTACGATTGTTTTTCCTTTGCCAGCAGTTCAACCACTCAATCTCACTTTTCGCATTGGTGCGCAGAGCTCGTCATGATTGGTGACTAATTTATCTTTCTTAAATTTGCCTTTTTCCTGCTTTTACTTCATTCACTACGCACGCTCCAAGTATCTTATTGTTTGTTTGACATGCATTTGTTCTCAGAACAATGACCAGGCTGTTCACAGCTTATAATTTCTTTCAGGAAGAAATCAATGGATAAACACAGCCATAGAGTGTTTGAGTGTCCGTACTTTAGTGCTGTAAGAGAACCCTGCCACTTTTGTCTCTTCATACTTTAATGGAGCACAGCTCATCACATTGGCACGCCGTCTTCGCCGAAGCTTCCTAATTAACGTGGCGTCTCCTCTTTTTATTCTCCCAGCTGTGGCGAGCTTTGCCCTTTGGCGGTTTTTTTCTGCGTTGCTACATTCATGTACTTCGTTTTTTTTCCTGATGTATAAACATAGTCTTCGTGTCAGAAGCGCTGAGCTTTTTTTTCACACCTTATATATATATATATATATATATATATATATATATATATATATATATATATATATAGTGGGAGTAATAATTCAATGGGCCAGTTAGTCTTCGTGAAGGTATGGGATATGGCACAACGGGAGCGTTGTCAACAAGGATAAATATATTTATTTCCCAACAGTTTCGGGAGGGGTCCTTCTTTCATAACTCATCCCCTGATGAAGGGAGGACCCCTCCCGAAACTGTTGGGAAATAAATATATTTACCCTTGTTGACAATGCTCCCGTTGTGCTATATCCCATATATATATATATATATATATATATATATATACAGTGGAAGTAGGGGTGGGGAAGTGCAGGTGGTCGAGCTATGACTTAGAAGTAAAAAAGGGGGAGGAGTGCAAAATACGTGTACAGTTTTCTGTAGGCGATGATCTGAGCAAACTAAGCTTGTCCACATTAATGACTTGTCGTATCGCGTGGGCCTTAAATAACTGCATTTTTCCCATCAGCACATAGGCATATGCTAATAAAATTTTTGTGCAGCTGAAAATAAATTAAAAGGGAATTATCCTCATTTCTTCGTTTCACCTGAGTGCATCGTGCCCTGATGCAATGCTTATTAAACTTATTTTCTGTTTACAGCTAAACTTACTCAGATCCACTTTCTAAAAACTGGGCGTGTGTACGGGCGCGTGTTTTGATGCTTAACCTCTAATTTATTACAGTATAGATAAAATGGCAGCAATATGTTGCAGTGGCTAAATGTGTTTTAATTTTGGTGGAAGACAGAAGGCATTTTTTACCTAACTAGATCTGCTTGCTAAAAAAAACAATTTGACGTATCAGGCGTGGTACAATATCTTCTATATAAAAGCGGGCTTTAAAGCACAACTTTTTGCCGAGTATAATGATTCTGCGGCTTCGCTGTATCTCGGAGCTTACAAGACATCACTCGGTTACCAACGATAGTGAAAATATCATGATTGTTTTTGGAACTTCACACATAATTACACAGTACGAATAGCTAGACTGTTCTGACTTTGTCGACACCGTTCTCCATCGCAGTTATAACAGTGCCCGTTCCGGGTGGATAGTATTTATTTCATGGCACTCTGAAAACTGCGTTTTTTTTCGAGCGTATAAAGCTGCTGTCATAAAAACATAGGATACAAAATCAAAGAAGAAAACAAAAAAATTGACATTGCTGGAACTCTTAGCACATTTTATGCTCCCCAGCTTGTGCCAGCATGCTTGATTATTACCCTACTCTTCGAGGAATACAACGCTTTCAATCGGAAATGTTATCAATGCGGCGAACCTGGGCCAAGCTTCCTCAGCTATTATTTCAGCAGAGCGAAGTGAGGCTTGGAGAGGCACATCATAGAGATGCCTAAACCTGTAAAAAGAACAAGAAGACTTGCCTATTGATATGGTTCTTGAAAGCATTGCCCAAAACTAAATAAACAATAATGTAATCAATGCAGGCCTGCAAAGCTATTCAAGAATGAGTGGCAGAGGCAGTTGTGTTATTCGTCACCTTCAAAAGCTGCGCCTCTATTTCGTTCGATGTATGCATTTGCATGTGACGTAGCGACAATCGACCTCATCTAGCTCGTGCCTTCTTTCTTGTTCCAAAGGAACACGGCCATATAGCGCGCCCACGTGGAGAGTTCCCCGGACCGGCACAATGGAGACATGTTAACCAGAAGGTAGGTGTCCTATGTCACTGTCGCAGCGTCTTGCCCAAAGGAAGTAAAGAAACAGGTAAGAAGTGTCGTTCCTAGAGCAATGTAAGTTGCACGAGTTTTGTTTGCAATGTGTGCTTTGCAGCCGAAATGTGGGTAGCCAAATCACATCACGTCATTTTTCACTTTTATAGTACGACTTTAGGCCACGTTCACACTGAGCATTCCGGCCACCGAAAGTGCTCCGAATCCGGTTCGGCGGCGGCGAGATCCGCCGAAAGGGCCCTCTCCGCGCCAATCGCTCTCGGACCGATTTTTGCGGCGTCTGCCGCTGAATCGGTCACCGCGGACCAATAGGAGCGCTAGCCAAGGAATTTTGAAAAATGGCGGCCAAGCCCTACTCCCTTGTTATGACGCAGTGCACGTAACTGAATGTTGAAACCAACGGGAGCTTAACCTACTCTGTGCCTACTTCGCCTCCGTATTTCGTGAAAGAGGTGACCGAGCTTGCTTTTGGCGTGACCGAGCTGGTTGCGGTCTTGCAGAGCAAAACGAACCCACCAACGCCGCTGGCGTCGGTGGTTTTTCTGCTCTTCGTGTATTACAAGACAGCCACTTGCCAGCAAAGTAAGCAGTACTGTCTTTTCTTGCTTCTTGCGTACGAGAATCGTCGAAGTATACACCACCGGATTGCGTAGTAGCGTTTGCGAGCCGCGACAACAACCGGGTGACAACGCATCCATTCCGCGTTCGCCCCGTAGTAGATGGCATATTCGGCGGCGCGGGGCGCGTCCAGTGCGAACTACGCCGCGTTTCGGCGGCAGGGGAATTTCGGTCGCTGTAGAAAGCGGATGTTTCAGTGCGAACTAGGCATTACAGTGATAGCGTGCAGGTTGGGTTGCACCTGTTCAATCTTAATTTGCCTTTCACAGTTTCATTTTCTGTATGTCCAGGAACAGCTTGATTTTCGGGCCATTTATGAAACCCTCGCCACCTGGCTCGTTTTTTGTGCTAAAGTCAAAGCGGCTGGTGTAGAAATTAGGTGCTAGTTTATGACGTACATGTGTACACACTGAGATGCAAAGCTCACAGCATGCCATCTAGAGTAATCGATGAAAATGTACGAGAATGCTATATGCATAACTTTTGGCGAAAAGAAATTGTTGAATTCAAAACGAGGAACCTAGAACAGTTTGAGATCCTTGTTTGTTTTTTTATAAAGGGGTGTACAGAAATGTTCCTCAAGCACATTTTCAATACAATCCATCCACGCCTATACTACTCTCACCTCTTTCGTGTTTTGTTTCGGACATTACTCGCACAGCATATCTGTGCATAATATTGTGCATACCATCTGAATCTACTTGTTCGACCTTCAATATAGACCAGGCGCCGTCATCTTGGGGCGTCAAGTTAATATTTTCTTGTTTTTTGCATATCGTGGGGGGAAATAATAAGGCTTTGGAAGATCGTATGCACTAACTCATCCGCTTACCTTTTTATGTGTCTACCTTAACACTGTTCGTTTAGTTATTCAAAGAGCAAAACACAAAGGTTAAAAGTACAAAATCGTGGCACTGAAACCCCTCTTTAAAATAGTCTACACTTTTGGCCGTGACCAAATTCGGTGTATTGAAGAAAAGGCACTTACAAAGAAGTAGTTCGTGTCGGAAAATGGTGAGTGGTTAAGCAATATTAACACATTTTGTTAACGCGATCACTGTTGCTTTTGAGACATGTTCAACACCATTCAAAAGAGATATTGATACCTATAGAGATACCTAAATTAGCCAACATTTCTGTTTTGTACACTGGTTGATGTTTCACCGAGTACAAAATCAGGTAGGTGAGATACAGAATTCAAATCGACGTATGCAGCAAAGAGTGAACTCCTCACACGCAGGTAGAAAACAAAGCAAGTTAAACATTCAGTTTCCTTGAAAATGTTGAAGTTTTTAATGGACATTCGTGTACTAGGTATTTTGTAAAGGTCAATCAGGTTGTAGAAATTCACGTATGAAGCTTGTCCTCACTTTACAAGTCGTACCATTACATAGGCATTATGAATGTTCGACGAATGGTTTATTTGTCATGAAACAGTAAAACAACAAAATTAAAGGCCGCCTGACATTTATGTATGCGTGTGCTCTGCAATATCATTCGCCCTTCATTTCTATCTTGAAAGACTGGGAGATTAAATTCCGAAGCAAGGCATTACACCACTCAAAGGGTGCCTTTTCGATACTTTAGCCACCCTCAAGTTTGATAAATGCCTCTGTAAGGCCCCTTATTACGACGAATTTCTCCTCTTTCATTTAAAACACATTTGTTTGGGTGTGCGTAGCCGGCACATATTTGCAGCATGGCTGCAGGAAGGAAGTCCGCATAAATGGTACCAATGTTTCCAGGAGGCGTTGATAGTACTTAACTTATCTGTTCCAGAGATGCGCGCATACCCCCGCAAGAAGACGTGGCGTACGAAATGCAGCGCTTGCTAAATTGCGTTCTTGTAAGATCTCGAACAAATATGAAATGAGAGTCCATGGCGGATAGAGTGGCGTTCGACGCAGGGAGCAATGGTGAACCCGATGAAAATGGTGTTTCCTACACTGAAACGGGATGTGCTTATGTCCGACAACGTACAAATAAATGACCCCTTCCAGCGACCTGACGAGTGGGAGGATGTTACCTGGCGTCTCACAAAACTCACCAAGCAACCTTCTTCGACAGGTTGTCAGGCTGCTAATGATCCTGTAATAGAAAATAACGTAGGCTCGGTAAGTTTTTTTCATTCATTTTTTCATTCAAGCTGCAACGGAACGTGAGTTCATAGTAGTGCGTGCTTTGACTCGCTGAAAAGGCTCCTGGTAGATCGGGAACTCAGGAATACCTATAGAATTCGACCAGTCGCTGCAAGGTGTGACAGCCTTGTGGTAGATCGGAGAGTCAGGATTGCCTAGAATATGCAAAGTTTCTGCAGGGTATGATAAGCCTAATCCCTAGCCACACTGGATAGAAGGCTTTGTCGGATGCCGCGAGCCCACCGCCTATCAAACGCCATTTTTGCTAAGTGCACCCAGCTTAAAGTTTCACACGTAATAATCAAGAGTTTTTACAAGTTACGCAAGTACAGTATGCAATGATGGCGCGACAGTGCGGTAGCGCTCCTTCTTTACAGTGATAGTGCGTCCCCCTGACGACAGATTCCTCGTTCACAATGCTTTGGCTGACTGGCTACAATGAGGTGTAACAACCCCAAAACTTTTTAGAAAAAAGCTTATGTGTTGTTTATGTGCCTGCAGTGGCAAATTGTGAACGACTGGTTAGATTACCAGGAGTGGAAGAGTCATTGAGTACCGTAATTGCGTACCGTACTTCGGTAACTCGATAAAACACTCTATTGTTGCACGTATCCGGCAACGGTCAGCGCTCGCAAGTAATGCATTCAGAAATGAAACTCTAAATGCACACAGTAAACGCTGTGGCAGGACTCGTGGGCCGGTGCCTGTTACCAAAGATATCGAGGTGATACGTGTAGATGATAGGTACGTGTAGATGGCATTGTACTGGAACGAAATATTTATGTGGTGTCGGTGGCGCTGATAAGCAGTAAAAACACGCATATACTTCATACGAATTATCTAGTTGAGTGAAACGAAGCACGGTTCAATAAACTGAAACTTGCAGCACGCATCACTCGCAGCATACACGAGTATTGGGCACAGCGTACTTCAGTGTACACCGCCTTTTACCTTGACTTCAGCATCCATGCCCACTATTCATGGCGCGAAGGTCAAATATATTGGGGGGAGGCCATCTCTCAACTCTATGGTCTTAAGCGAGGTGTTTACTGTGCGGATGCTTCCGGCCAGCAATATAGCGGTTAGTACACAGCGGCAGTAATTCGCCGAAATACTGCAGTTCAAAGCCTTACTTTGGGTGCCCCAAATATCACATCTGCCGAGAAGACATCATTGCACCGGCCGGTGTAGACTTTGAGTCATGGGTGATTACCGCGGACTACAGGAGTGGCTGACGCAATATTAGGCAAAATGATATCTGAATCTGCGAATCCTGAAATCTCGACACTTCCGAGTACACAAGGTATCCGGCTTGTCGTACCCCTGTGTGGGCTCCGGCTCAGGCGGGTTTAGAGTGAAACGTGACAAGGGGACACTGTCACCCGTGTGCTTACTCACCGCATCTAGCCTAGTCTGAAGCCAGCTACCTCGTTTTATGAATCATCCTATGGTCTCGCCCCCCCCCCCCCCCTCTATAAAGGGCTCACCAGGACGGAGGAGCGCTGGCTCTTCTCCGCCTCTGCATCAATACTGTACTGTGGCGGGCAGTAGTTAAGTATTGCTACTCGGCCTTCTCGGGCGCGTGACCGCACTGTGCGGAGTACTCTTCTCCCGTTGCAACTATAACTACTTTTCTCTGCTAGCACAAATGTTATGCGCAATAATACGTAAAAGATTGTTGTGCCTCTATACTTGATACATTAAAAGGACAGAGAGTGATGTTCAAATCTTTGTGGAAATTGCGGTGGAAGTGTTCTTTTACCAATAGCGGCACAAATATGCGTCTGTATAAAGAAACCACCGATCGGAAATACTTGTACGGTGCGTGGGTTGGCGTCAGTGTCACAGAAATGAGCGTATCTGATTTGATAAGCCACCTATGCAAGTTTCCGCGGGGGGAGTGATGGCTGTGTGTTTACATTTATTCTTACGTTCTAAACGACTATTCGCTGGTGCAGAAAAGGCTCAGTGTACTGTCAACCCAGGTCGAAAAAAAAAAGATAGCTCTTTCTAACTGGGTCGAAGCGGCACTTTCGGTATGCTTTCGCTTGGCGCTGTGCTGACATTTCTTGATTGTGGCGTCGAATGACGTTGCCTCGTAGAAGTCGAAATGTTGCTGGCCGCGGACGGCCTGTTTCTCATCAGCATAAAGGTTTTCACTGATGAAACAACGGAAATAGATACGCTGTGCGTGCAAACATCAAGCATCTTTGGCGAACCGCATCATATTTACTTCAGGTTGAAGAACCTGTCTAGTGAACCTGTTGGAGATGGCAACTTGTCATGTGTACGGGTCTTTCTGAAGCCTGCTAGAACAATTACGCTCCGTTGCTACACAGCTACGGGCAAGCCTTTATCAGTTTTTCAGGCAACCGCTGAGAGTTGCACTGCAGGCATGCCACTAAGTTAGGTTGTACCGTCAAAAATAGAAAACGCGTACCATTCGTTTGATTAAATAACGGAGCTACGCCTGCGCCAGTGTATCTACAGATAAGGCAAATCTCAGTTTTGATTCTAATAGGAGTGCTCCTTTTTCCGTTCGCCGATCCGTGTTATAGCTTTTTGATGAATAAGGTCGTCTGCTTCCAGACACTGGCTTGTTAGTGTTGCCAGTAGATGATATTCAAAACAGATATACGCACACTACGCACGCTACGAATGCACGGGCGCAGGAACATACATAGGCACTGGCTACGTACGCACGATCTCCGCGAGTGCGTTTTTGAGCGCGCATATTCGCACATGTGAAATAAAAAATGTTTGGCAGGAATCATTGCAGTAGTTTAATCAGAGTATGGTTACAACCCAGATTCGCACAGAAAACAAACATATGTGAAAACTGCAGTCAAACACGTAACGCCGCAATTGTCCTAAAGCGCTTGCTTGTATAAATGAAACTATACTCCGCGCTTAGAGAAAACCGAATTCTGATGAGAATGCACACGAGCTGTATAATGGTGCACTCACCGACGAGAATTAGGTCGTCTCGGACGAATCGATTAAAAAGAAAACTACCGTAGTGTCCGTCATTTTACTGCAATGCGTAAGTTTCTTTTTCGCGCAGTTCAAGGTTTGATGGTTAACCCTGTTAGTGCCGTTCCTGGCGCATCCGCTAGGTGGCGAGTACTTAGTTGGAGTCGCAAGTAGTAACAGCTAGCACGTCAGGTAGAGTACATACAAACGGAAGAGCACAGGTACAATGTAACCATGGATGTAACTTATTGCACTGCAATACTATCACAATTCACATGAAGAAACAAAGGAAAAAGAAAACACAAAAGGTCAATACGCTTGAATATAATCACATACTATGTGTTTTGAAAAATTGTTTAGAATCATTGAATAGTTTAGATTCATATATGAAGGACCAGTGTTTACAAAAAGTGTTTGGTGATTTAGAACACTTGGCACTCTGCTATAGGAGAGCATATAGTATGAACACCAGCGAGCACGTGCACCGCGCGTGCTCGCCGGTATTCATTTTATTGCGTCACGCCGGCGTTGCGACGCCAGGCGCTGGCCCTGCCATACACTCACAGGAGCGCGGTGCGCTGCATTGCTTTGACGCATGCGCGTTACAGCGCGTCCAGCGTCCCTCCGTCACGAAAAGAGGGAAACGCAATGTTGTCTGGGCATCGCATGCGCGGGAAACGCAGCATGTCGCATTTCGCGCTGGTTGCCGTCGGGCCGCGCCGACGGACGCTTTTCGCGCCGGTCGCGCCTTGCGTCAGACTATAGAGTGCTCGCGTTTTGCTAACGTAGCGTCGCTGTGCCCAGCGTGCGTACGCGTCAACGCTACATAGGAGTATATTGGGCTCTTCATTATGCGCTCTCGGCCGTTTTGCTAGCTCCACATGTACCAAATTTGGTGTTACGTGACGTCAATGTATGACGAAATATATGACTGGTGCAAACATTTTAATCCTGACACGCCTGTCATGTAAGAAAGTGACAACATACTACGCTTGCAGATTGATCGCGGCCGTTTCACTAGCTGTACATATACTAAATTTGGTATCACGTGATGTGAATAGATAATGACGACGGTACACTACCCATTCAAACATGATAAGCATGGCACGGAAGTCATGTACGGCATAATTTACCTCCACCTCGTCACTTTGGGCCAATTTTAAAGTGACATATCAATATTTCTCATTCTTGTTTCGTATATCATCGATTCGCACTGTACGTCGAATCTGCCAATATTTCCCTGAGCGAAACGCTGCTCCAGAGTTAAACTTGTTCCTTTGTTCGAAAGAGAGACAAAATTAGGGGCTTTTTCTACGAACTTTCAGGATATATCTTCAGATTGATATATTTATTAAAATAAAAAATAAACTGATAGAAGCACCTTTAGAAATATGTGATTCGCATATATCGGTTTGCTCAAAATGAGCATAAAGCACAGAGGTCGTATCTTGTCGTGCATCAG
Organism: Rhipicephalus microplus; assembly: GCF_013339725.1. Lineage (NCBI taxonomy): Eukaryota > Metazoa > Arthropoda > Arachnida > Ixodida > Ixodidae > Rhipicephalus > Rhipicephalus microplus. The sequence continues at coordinate 95,349,005 of NC_051170.1, read as the reverse complement.
TACTCTGAGCTAATTTCTCCCATCACTGACACATGAGGAGTCAGCGATGCTTGTGCATGTGAACGGCGATGTCCTCAGCATGTCTGCACATTTATTTGTAATTTATTCTGCCTGTTTTACTGATTGTTGTTTATTTTTTGTACTGTGAATTTTTCCCCAGTGCCCTTATATACCATACTCCCCCAAAATTTTTATTCAGCTTACTGACGGTAACTGAAAACGAGATAGGAAGATCCTCTACATTGTACTCAAGCAAATATCACAAAATCATGTACAGTGAATATAAAAATGTAAGTAATTTTTGTATAGTTATTTTACTCATTTTGTATGAGATGCGCAATGTCTTGTGAAGACTTTATTTTTCTTCCCTGATATACACGCGGGCCTCATTGCGCAGAAAAGAAGCAATCTTGCACGTTTACCTCCAAATCAAAGCCGGGAAAGTGAATACGATGCCTGGTTAGCAGGTATGATCGCAAAGCAAAACTGACGTGTTGGTGAAGGCCCGATGACACAGCGCGAAGGTTTCGATCTCTCCGTTGCTCCAAAAGCGAACGCTGACCACCGCGGCACGTGGACTGAATTGAGTGAAGTCGGGTTTCTATCCACTTTTTTTTCTCTAAATGCTAGCATTCCAACTCAATTTCATCTGTGGGTCACGTATCTTGCAATGCGGAGAAAACCTCGCAATGAAATGTTTGCCTCAGGGTAAAATTGCGACCGTAGTATCGTCAGTACCACTCCCCATCTTTTACTACGTTCAAATCTACGAAGGTTGTGTGTGTGTGTGTGTGTGTGTGTGTATGTGTGCGCGTGCGTTTGCGTGCTCTGCGTGTGTTTGTGTTAAATAGAATAATGTACACCCAGAAAGAAACGTGCAGACTAGCAAATATGGTTGTAAAGGAAGAAACGGGAATTTCAAGAGGTTGAACTTATTTTGAAAGTGTATGAGTTGTAAAGTAGCAGAGTATGTGCTTCACGTTTCGTTTGTGTGGAATTGCTAACCGAACCTAAGGACGTGGGTTCTTAGAAAAAAAATACTATTCGCACATTTTCTGTTCCTCTGAATTTCCAAGGCCAGCCTTATTCAAGTACGTTAGAGGACATTTTTTGAGCCATGCACGAAAAATTTACCATGCTCGCAACATACGTCGGGATATAAGACAACATTTTGATGTTGTTCATATCAGAATGTGTAGCTCCGGGGCAGCCCTACTAAGCAAGAGACATATTATTGAGACGTGCCTTAACTAACGCTTAACTCACTTCATATAAACTTCCATAAGTATAAAAAAAAGTTCGCCCAACGTTGTTGACATAGAACCAAAAGTGAAAGCTTCTCAATAACCTTCATATATGTTTAAATATTGAACCACTTTTTGTTTCTTGGTACATGATAAAAAAGCTTCGGGGTAATTGCGAGCTGAAAGCTCCACGCTCTGCAATAATACCTTCTTTTATTGCATTCAATCCACTTTGGTTAATGCATTGAGGTGAGCCTGTTTATAGAAAAGTAAGGAATCCAGAAAAGCCACTTGGCTTTCAGAGCCCAATTGCTATAAAATTTGCCGAAAGAAAATGTTAAACCAATCATAATGAATCAAAACTGCCCCAACTGCAGTACGCAAACTCCTATACATTCCAGTGAAAGCTTGGAGCAACACTCTTCGAGCCACCTTGCGGTATAGAGAGAAAGAGAGAGAGGGAAATAAAAAAGAGAGGGAGAGAGGGTGGTACAAGTAATTAGAAAATTATAGCAAAATCACCCTGACAGTTGTATATTTGGACATACTTTGGCTGAAAGCCAAATTATCACTTTATAGTGCGATACAACTGAGACTCATGTACGTAGATTTAGGTGCACGTTAAAATATATAGGCCGTCTACATTCTCGAATTCCTTGGCAAGAGCGTCCCTCATAATCATACCGTGGTTTTGGTACATCAAAGCCACACAAATAATGAATTGTGCATTATTTACTAATAAATATTTAATTTACAGGAAGAAAGAAACGCTACTGTATTTCATGAGGCGCAAATAATTTATATCCTAGCTACTTGGTCAAATCATCTGCCCACAAGAATAACACAAGGCTTCTGTACTTGACGTATGAGTACCAAACATTTTCACGATATATATGATGTAGGTTGCAAATTTGAACAATTATAAATGAATACACAGCTGCTTTCATCAACCTTACAACATCAGTTTTGAGTGATACATTGGAAGATCAGTCGATGTTACGAGTAGAATTCGACCTCCAAACATATACAAAGAACGCGTCGGGAGGTATAGAGAAGACGAGGTAAAAAGCCACGACATAGACACAATGATGTGCGGTGAATAATATGGACATTTATTTTGGAAATCACATATTGGCAGCATCATGCTAAGCGCAATTCCGCTTTTCGGAAAAATGGCCATCCTACATTTCCACTTGGAGGTTGTTTATTGTTGTCCGATGTCATTGCAACTGAGCATTCATGCATAGTGCATATCTGTTCGGCGGAAATTCATGCAATCTAAGCACAGTGTGGGTGCAAGCACAAGTAGTTTTTTTTTTCAATGCGAACTATAAAGAAAGAACATGCTGAGTCACCTAGTTTCAGGAGTGAGTGAGTAGATTAATTTTTTCAAGATCTGCCATGTATGGTCTGGACTAGAAAAGTAGGTACCGAAAGACCCTGTCTTCGTATAGCTTCCCTGGCCTGTTAGATAGCTAAATTTCGGCCTTGGGCCTACGAACAGAGCAGCGCTAGCCACCACGGCTCCTGAAAGGCCTTAGTAAAACTTGCTGATCAGTTGCGACATTCATGCAATAGATGTTTAAAATGTATTATTTCTGTTGTACGTAGTTAGCATTTATTTTTCCTGGTATATGTGTGGTAAGTCCTCTGGAGGTGCCCAGGGTTTGGGTAGGAGTTTGTAGTTGTCGATGTTAAGATGTTTGTTGTCTGTCGAGGCTCAGGTGAGATGCGGGGAAGACGCACCATGCTTGTCTGTAGTGTTGTGTGTATTCTGTGTCGCATGTAAATCAGTCTTTCCGTAGTGCGGCGGTGGCGCCAGGAATGTTGACCGAGGAGCCTGTTCGGGTTGTGCGGCGGGCTAATTCTCACGACAACTTGTGGGCCATATCGTTCGGATTGAAGGTACCAGTCGATGCGTGCGACGGGAATCATATTAAGTATATGGGTTTACCTACTTTCTTTAGTTCTTGCATATTAACGAGAAATCTGAGGGCTTAGTGTGAAATCCCTTCTTGCGTGAAATTTTCGATAGCTACTTGCGAGTCACTCAGTATAAATGTGTGTTTATTGGAAGTGACAACCTTGAGTATGCCTATCTCTTCAGCTTCCTCTATTTGTTTGTTGTGACAGTGCACGCGTTAATACTTTGCCCATCGTGTCAATTGCGACAGCAGCTTGGGCCTTATGTTAACGGCAATAAATAATGTTTTCGCAATGTACGAAGTAGGATAGGAAACGGCAAGCTTGATCTCGACAATCTATGCTGTTTGAATACGAAAGTTTTCATTGTGCGGAAATTATCAGCGATGTATGAGTTAATACGTTGCCACGTTACATAAGGAAGTGCAAGCGGAACATCACTTGGTATTATGAAATAAAGCCGTTTAGGTTCTATGCGAAATATGTTTTATAGTTAAGTGCTCGAAGGAAACCAATGTGCGCGCAACAAACTAACAGAACTTTCTATTGTTCGTTAACATAAATGTAAGTAGACATTTAAAACTCAATTTAACAAAACTCGATTTAACGAAGTTATTATGTAGAAAAGATTCTGTTCCTCGGCAGGTGCCTGTAAAGTTTCAATGTTGCCATAAACCCGGAATAATACAACATACTTGACACTAAACCAGAAAATAATCCCGGATTAGCAACTTTGGCGCCTACTGGATTTTCTTTCGAGAGTAGTAACATTGTTAGGTTATACATATTGCTACGGTATAAGCCAGGCTGTGGAACATGCCGGTGATGAAGAAGAGAAGAACGAGGTTGTCTGGTGTGGCCTGAGGACCCTATCTTTACTTCGGATTGACCATTCTCATCCTCACTCTGTAAATAAACCCAGTCATCTTTTATTCAACCGTAACAGTTTTGTGGTGGAGGTGCTGGGTAATAAACCAAGCAACACAATTCTTTCTCATCTACGACGAAGCCACCGCCTTGCTAGACTGCCCCCGTTAATACTGGCAGCTTAGATGTATCATGGCGAAGAAGGAAACCGGAACCCCACAGCTGCAGATCTTCCACCAGTCCCCACAGCACCGCTAGTGCCAGGTCCACGTGCTGCTGGTCCCTGGTTGCGTCAGGATCTGGTAGTGCCTCACACATTCGGTGGCAAATCTGGCGAGGATGTGGATGCTTGGCTCACACACTGCGAACGGCTGAGCAAAGACTACCTGTGGGACGCGGCGACCCAGCTAGCCAATGCAGTATTCTTAACAGACACAGCGCTCATGTAGTACGAGAACCACGAAGATGCCCTCAAGTCATGGGGTCGATTCGTTTCTGAAGTAAGTGCGTGCTTCAGAGACTCCATAGCTAAAGGCAGCAAGTGGAACAAACGTTACTGCAGGTAGCTCAGAACACAGGAAAGACATGCACGACCTATGTTGAGGCAATCATGAAGCTCTGTAAGATCGCCTACCCTTCTTTGTCAGAGGAGGACAAAGTTGGCCACCTGCTTAAGGGCATTGCCGAGGACGTATATCAATTGTTCATTAGCAAAGGGAGCCTTGGCATGGTAACCGACGTCATAAGTCACTGTCGCACATTCGAGACAATGTAGATGCGACGTATCACTCCCAAGTTTGGTCGCTTACCGAATGTAACCACCATGGCGAGTGTTGACGAATACACGCCGCGTGATCTCGCATCGACAATACGCGAGATCGTTCGAGAAGAGCTTACTGAACACGCTCGCCCGACGCCGTACGAAGCTACACCCGCGCCAGCTCCCTCTCACCATCCCGTGTCGATTACCGCAGCAGGCGTCAATCACTACAACTACAGGCCACCCTCACTACCGAGGCCACAGCGAAGTAACTACCCGCTGACGAGGTACGAAGACCGTTTCAGTTACTCCCGCCAGCCGGTCAGCACCTATCACGACCCGAGCGAAGATGTATCTGTGCCACCGCCACGTCGGCGCTATGCTTCCCAGGAGTACTATGCTTACCGCCAAGCCCCTGTGTGCTACCGTTGCGGTATCGCCGGGCATATAGCTTGGTTTTGTCGTCGGCAGAGAGCGCCGACATCCCGATATGATTCCCAATTAGCGTTTCGTTCAGCAGGCACTGGTCACAAAAACGGTCATTGGCCCGCCTATTCCAGGAGTAGCTCACGGCGAGAGAATCGGCGAGGCAGTTCTCCCGCTTCCGACCGTAGTTTGACACCTCCCTCTTGCCGACTGCATCGCTCGCATCACCGGGACAATGGCTGTCATCGCCGCCACCACCACCGTCGGGAAACTAGCAAGCGCGACTGATGGAGGTGAGGTCGCACAACATGATTTGCCTCCGATACCTCCACCAGTTATAATGCATAAGAACAAGATACGTATGCCAATATATGGCTTTTGTAAAAGTGCTTTGGTGGACACTGGTGACACGATATCAGTTGTATTACTCTCAGAATTCCCATTGGCTGACAAGTTTTTTTAAGGTGAACCAGATTTTCTAGCGTTGGTGGGGAAGTAATTCATTCTGTCAGAGTTTGAGCCGTGAACTTCTTGTTGGCAGGAAAGGTGTTCCCAACAGAGTTTCTTGTGTAGGAACAGTGTACCTACGATGTTATTCTGGGTGTTTACTTTCTCCAAGAGTGTGGCGCTTTCGTTGACTGTAGAACTGGTGAACTTTGTGTCAGCGATGACATTCTTCCTTCCCTCGTCGAGGAACTTCAGCAGGCCGCGAAGGAAGCTCTGATTATTTCAGATGGACTGACAGTGCCACCATGGTCAATGAGGTCAGCTGTGGTATTTGCCCCAGTATCTGCCACATCTTTTGACGCCGTTGTTAAACTTGCCATCGTTCAATGTGCTAAGAAAGGCATATTCGTTCCTCGTTGTCTTGTATCGGTTAATGAAGGAGCAACCTTTCTTTGGGCACCGAACTGTTCGCCAATGCCAGTTGTGCTCCCTCGAGGAATGAAGCTCGGCATCTTCGATGTTTCTACTGAAGATTTCATTGCGGTCATTAACAACAATGAAAGTGGGAAAAGTGCAGTTTTTTTTGCGAGCGCAGTTGCTCTTAAGAGCCTCAGATCGTAGGCATGATTAGCGCCACTTTGCGGTCACACGAGCAGCAGACGTTACGCACCTGTTGAGACAACCTGCTTTTGTGTTTTAATTTTGCCAAGAAGAGAAGCCACTACATTTACCATGTTTTCACGCTCAGCATAGGATTGACACCAGCACTGCCCATCTGATCCGGCTGAACCCTTTCCAAGTGTCGTCATCAGAACGCAAAGTTATTGCCGAGCAGTTTCAGGAAATGCTAAAAAAGGGTATCATCAAAGAATCGTGTTGACCGTGGGCAGCACCGGTCATCTTGGTTAAAAAGAAAGATGGTTCTTGGTAGTTTCGCGTTGATTACAGAAGACTCAATGCCCTTACCAAAAAGGATGTAGATCCGCTGCCTCGGATTGACGCTGTAATTGACAGCCTACACTCGGCTTCGTACTTTTCTCCAGTAGACCTGCGATCAGGATATTGGCAGATACCTATGCACCCATTAGACAAAGGGAAGATCGCATTCGTGACGTTTAATGGACTGTACCAATTCAACGTGAGGCTGTTTGGACTTTTCAATGCCCCCGCCACCTTTGAAATATTTATGGACTCTGTCCTTCGTGGTCTTAAATGGAAGGTGTGCTTATGCTACCTGGACGACCTCGTAATTCTCAGGCGTACATTTGAAGAGCACAACGTTCGTTTGAGCCTTGGTTTAGACTGTGGCGGAAAGGTTGGCTTGATTTTGAACTCCAAGAAGTGCCGGTTTGGTGAATGACAAGCTCTAGTTCTCGGTCACCTAGTTGACACAGATGGTGTAAGCCCAGATGACCGTAAAATTGAAGCAGTCAGCACATTCAAACCACCCCAGACACTAAAGTAACTTCGCAGCTTCTTAAGCTTATGCTCTTATGTTCGTCGCTTTTTGCCGAGATTCGCGGACGCTGTGCAACCATTGGTGAGCTTGTGAAAAAACAACCCATTCGAGCGGGCACCTGAATGTAATGCCGCAATTTCTGAATTGAAGCTTCTACTGGCAACCGAACCTATTCTTCGTCATTTTGATCCGTGTGCTTCTACTGAAGTGCACTGCACTGACGCAAGTGGAATTGGCATCGGATGTGTGTTTGTTCAGCGCCATAATAATGCCGTTGCTTATACAAGTCGATGCCTAAGCAAGGCTGAAATGAATTATACGGTGACAGAAGAAGAATGTTCAGCGGCTGTATTCGCCCTTCAGAAGTTTCGTTGTTACCTCTATGGCCGTTCCTTCATGATTGTGACAGACTGTCATTCATCATGCTGCTTGTTACCCTCCGAGACCCTTCTGGCTACCTTGCACAATGGGCTTTACGCCTCCATGAATTTTACTTCAATATTTCGTACAGAAGTGGAAGACGTCATTCGGACGGTGATTGCCTTTCTCGCCTCCCAATGACCACGACTGAAGACAGTGCAGTTACCTTCCACATCTGTTTTGCTGCAGTCTCTCACACGTTTTCTGACACCAAGATCTTCAAGCGAGAAACACTCAACAACTTATCTTTAGACCCTTTGTTCGCTGACGCCCATAGTCTCAAACGCAGTGGTCGCTTTCGCCTTCGTGATGGACTGTTGTGGAATACTAATTACACAGCAACCGGTGCACGTTTTTACTGGTTGTACATAAAAGTCTTCGATGCGACGTTCTCCGTACTATGCACGATTATCCAACTCCAGGACGTCTTGGGTTCATTCGCACCTTACATCGAATACAGCAGCGTTGTCCTGACCACGAATGCGAGATTTTACGAAGCAATAGGTCTCGAGCTGCGAGCAGTGCCAGCGTTACAAACGACTGACCAGTGCCCCACATAGCCTTCTTCACTCCGTAAAGTCATCTACTACGCCTTTTGAGCAGGTTGGCATCGACCTATTGGGCCCCTTTCTATGACCTTCAAACAACAACTGCTGGATAGTAGTTGTCATCGAACACCTTACCAGATATGCCAAAACCACAGGGATACCATCTACCACAGCTGATGGCGTCGCTGCCTCTTTGTTACGCTCTGTAGTTCTTCGCCATGGTCTACCTCGAGTAGTCTTCAGTGACCGTGATCACCAATTCATCACGGACGCTGCGGAAGACTTGCTTCGCCTCTGCACGTCACAGTTCAGACATTTGACACTGTGGCATACTTTTCTTCTTCTTATGGCACGACACACTTGGGACATAAGCTAGTAGTGGGTAGTCTGCTGAGGAGAGAAAAGAAGTACTTGGAACAACGGCGGAGATGCATTAATAAACCGAGCTGTGTGTTCGGAACCACGTTTCAGAGTGCTATTTTTGTTGGTGACCCGGACTACGAACGCGACCTTCCATGGAGCAACGTGAGCATCTCGACAGCCTCAGCCCTGGTATGGCAGCCACTGCACCGGCCTTGTACCCTCTTCGGGTGTTGTTGGAGGTACTACTACCATGACGTTACCACAGCTGTGGTTTGCCGATCCCTCCTTATGGTTCATTCCGGTCGAGAACAAGTTCCGCATTCATCGCATCACGTCAGAAGTTCGCAAGCATGAGCTCCTCGTAGAAGCGTTGCCGCCACAGGCAATGGCCGAAATACGCGACATCCCCGTGGGCTCGCCTGGTGACACTCCATATACGACATTCAAACAGGCTCTTCTTCACCGACTCGTTCCGCCTAAGCATCGGCGCATTCAGCAACTTCTGTGCAACGAAGAGCTCGGGGACCGCCATCCCACACAGTTTCTACGTCACCTGCAGCACCTGCTTGGGGACCAGCCGGACGGCTCGGATACATTCATACTAAGTGAGTTGTTTCTACAGCGTCTTCCACCTACCATGCGAATAGCTCTTGTCCCAGCTCAGGGTAAGCCGCTGTCGGAGCTGGTAGAAATGGCCAATGACATCATGGACTTTGCTCCGGCAGTCATAAACGCTGCCCACACCTCTCCGATTTCCGAAGCAGATTCCCTTTGAGAAACGGTAAAAGATCTCGCAGCTGAAGTTGCCAACTTGCGTCTGCAATTGCTGAGCATTCGCAACTTAAATGACCAGCCTCGTCCACATCGACCATCTCTCACGTCGGCTGCTCCGCAATGGCCCCTCCACCAGCCCGAGCACTGCTTTCCACCGCAGAACACATGCTATTATCACCGGCGTTTTCGTGCCGCGGATCGCAGATGTGTGCCACCTTGCTCATGGCGCATGGGAAACGCTCCGGCCGATCGTCAATAACAGCGGCGGGTGATCAAGGCCAAGCATCAAGCCGCCTCTTCCACATCACCGATAGAACCACAGGTCTGCGCTTGCTGGTAGACACTGGAGCAGAAGTCAGCATAATTCCAGTGTCCAAAACTGACCGGCGTCTTCGCGATAAGTCAACTCCTTTACAAGCGATCAATTCTTCGGTCATCACAACTTACGGACAGAAGTCTCTGACCCTTGATCTCGGTTTTAAGAGGAAACTGCAGTGGTTATTCTGGATAGCAGACGTACGCTACGCAATCTTAAGCACCGATTTCTTAAGGCATTCTCAGGTGCTCATGGATATGAACCGCTGTTGCCTGGTGGACAGCTATACCGGCTTATCGGTCAATGGTTTTCTGTCAAGCGCTATGGCCCTAAATCCCACTTTCGTGAAGCCGCCCACGTCACCATATACAGCTCTGCTCAACGAGTTTGTGGAGATTACAACGCAGTCTTCCGTGAATAAGACCCCCAAGCACACTGTAACCCACTGCATCGTTACCACAGGCCCACCGGTTCACTGCCACCCTCGCCGACTTGGCCTTGATAAACTTCGAAGTGCTCGCAACCAGCTTGAGCATACGTTACAGTTGTAAATCATTCGTCCGTCATCAACCTCGTGGTCGTCGGAGCTACACATGGTTCTCAAGAAGAACAATGACTGGCGGCCCTGTGGTGATTATCGGGCTCTCAATGCAGTCACAGTTCCTGATCGATACCCGTTACCCAATACTCAGGACTGTACGGCCTCTTTAACCGGCACAACTGTATACTCGAAAATTGATCTTGTGAAAGCTTATCACTAGATTCCCGTTGAGCCTTCTGACATTCCCAAAACTGCAATAATTACCCCATTTGGGCTCTATGAGTATTTACGAATGCCTTTTGGTTTAAGAAATGCAGCTCAGACACTTCAGCGTTTTATAGACGAAGTCACAAGAGGCTTGCCGTTTGGTTTCGCCTATATCGACGATCTTCTCGTTGCCAGTAAGGACGCTGAAACGCACAAGGCCCATCTACGTCAGCTTTTCACTTGACTGCGTAATTACGACCTTGTCATCAATGTAGAAAAGTTTGGAGTCTCCTAGATAGCATTCCTCGGACATCAGATCACTAAAGTTGGCATCACTCCTCTACCAGACAAGGTTCAAGCTATCCTCGAGTACCCACCTACCACGTCCATACGCAGTCTACGACGTTTTCTCAGACTCGTCCATTTTTATCGCCGCTTAATCCCTACATGCTCTACACTGCTGCAGCCTCTGCAGGCACTACTCTCGACTTCGCAAGCCGAGTCAGCCGCACTTCCCTGGGACATGGTCGCGGATCAACCTTTGCCGCCGTTAAGACCAAGCTCGCCCAGGCCACCCTCCGGCAGCACCCTTCACCAACTGCTCCCACTAACCTCATGGTGGACGCTTCTTCAGAAGCAGTTGGGGCAGCTCTTCATCAATGGATCAATGGTGCATGGGCTCCAATTTCCTTCTTTTCCCGCAAGTTACGCAACACTGAGCGTCGATATAGCACTTTCTGACGGGAGCTCCTCGTGGCCTGCCTTGCGGTGAAGCATTTCAGGTACTTCCTTGAAGGGCAACAATTTGCCATTCTTACCGACCACAAGCCCCTTTTTTCGGCTTTACGTTCCTGCAGTGCCACGCACACTCCTGAAGAACTTCGACACCTTGCTTTCATTGCCGAATTCACCACAGACATACGTTATGTAAAAGGCAGCTTTAACAGTGCAGCGGACGCTCTCAGTCGTATTACCATCAATGCCACGACAGGCACCACCGACCTTTCATTGTCCTCGCTCGCGGAGGCACAGGCATTAGACGATGAGCTTCCACGACTCCGATCCTCTACTTCCCTCCGACTGGAACAAGTCAACTTTCCCGACAACGACGTTACGCTCTGGTGCGACGTTTCACACAACTGCACCCGTATCTATGTTCTTTCACAGCTTCGTCGTGCTGTTTTTGACACCCTCCACTCCATCTGCCATCTAGGCGTAAGAGCTACGCAACATCTGGTCACTGAACGCTATGTCTGGCCGCGCATACGCGCCAACATTCGTGACTGGGTTCGCACTTGCAGAGCATGTCAGCGTATCAAGGTGCAACGGCACACCAAGCCTCCATGGGGAAAATTCCCTCTCCCTGATGCACGTTTCTACACCATTCATTTGGACATTGTCGGGCCACTACCTCCACGTCGGGGAAATACGTATTTGCTTACGTGTATTTACTGGTACACTAGCTGGCCTGAAGCAGCTCCAATGCCTGACATCACGGCAGAAACAGCTGCTCGTACCTTTCTTGCTACCTGGATTAGCCGTTTCGGTGCATCATCAACGGTGACTACTGATCGAGGCAGACAGTTTGATTTAGCGCTTTTCACCTATGTCATATCTCTATACTGGGTTGTGCGCGTATTCGCTCAACTGCGTATCATCCAGCATCAAATGGCTTAGTGGAGACACTCCACCGTCGTCTAAAAGCAGCACTCACCTCGCAGCCTCACGACGAAGATTGGGTATCACACCTCCCCATCATGCTTCTCGGCCTACGTTCAACACTTAAGCCAGAACTTACCTGCTCTGTAGCCGAAATGGTTCATGGCTGCACAGTCCGTTTGCCTGGTAACCTCGTCAGCCCCATTACTACGCAAAGTGTTTCGAATCCATCTTCTATCGTCGAACGCCTGCGGATCTTCATGCAAATCTTGCGTCCATCACCAACTTCAGCTCACACTAAGAACGACGTTTTTCTGCCGGCAAACCTACACACATCTTGACACGTTTTTGCTCGTGTCGATGCGTCTTGCCATGCTATTCAGCCTCGCTATGACGGTCCTTTCCCAGTCATCAAGCGATCTGAACATCATTTTACAATCCTGCGTTATGGGCATGAAGACACAGTCAGCATTAAAAGGATCAAGCCGGCACCCATTCTGACAAGCTCCGTCTGATCATTTTTTTTCTTCAAGTGCCCACGGCCACTTGTCTGCAGGGGGGCCTATCTGTGGCATACTTTTCTTCTTCTTTTGGCACGACACACTTGGGACATAAGCTAGTAGTGGGTAGTCTGCTGAGGAGAGAAAAGAAGTAGTTGGAACAATGGCGGAGATGCATTATTAAACCACGCTGTGTTTTCAGAACTGCGTTTCAGAGTGCTATAACACCATACCCCATCCCCAGACGCATGGTCTTGTAGAACGTACAAGCCGAACACTTACTAACATGCTCGCTATGTACGTCTCGTCCAATCACAATAACTGGGATGAGATCATACCATTTATTACATACGCACGAAATACAGCGAAACATGAGACCACGGACTTCATGCCTTTCTACCTGCTCTACGCTCGATCACCACGCAGCTGCCTTGATACAATCCTTCCATTTAAGCTTCATGCTGATAAGTACATAGCCGAAACATTGTGTCGGGCTGAAGAAGCCTGCCGAATTGCTCGCCGCCACACACTGGCAGCACAAGATAGCTCCAAGCAGCAGTGCAATTAACACCATGATGTCATTTCATTTGACCAAGGTGAATTAGTGTGGTTGTGGACCTCCCAACAGAAACGTGGTTTATGCCACAAGTTTCACAGCAGTACACAGGCCCCCTTCGTTGTTGTAGGTCGCTTAAGCGACTTGACGTATGTCGTCGTACGTTTGACGACACCTCATCGTCGGTGAAATCAAACGCAGTTGGTGTACGTCGCTCGCCCCAAGAAGTTACATCCTTCCAGTGACATGTACCCGCCCAGCGGGCTTCGTCTGTGAACCAGGGATTGCTACAGTAAAAGCCGGGCTATGGTATTTGCCGGTGTTGAATAAGAGAAGAACCGGGTTCTCCAGTGTGACTGGGGGACTCCATATTTACTTTGGATTGGCCATTCTCACCCTCACTCTGTAAAAAAAAAAACCCAGCCATCTCTCATTGAACCATAAGAACATATTAGTGGTAGTCAAGACGCGAGCGTCATTTTGAGAAAAATGAACGCAGTGCCCACGCAAACAGTGAAAAACTCATCAGTATGTAGCACTTTTACGTACAATATTGTGCTAAAGACGGCGGTGGTTCCGTGCCTGTGTGAAATCTACCGTAGGAACGCTACTGTGGTGGCTCTAAAATGCGACCACAGTAGCGTTATATAAAGGTTGATGTGAAAGATGTACCTGATAGTGATCTTTTAACTTTGTTCGCTTGCACTATTCGAATCATCACTGAAAATTTCTTCCTTCTTACTTTTGCATAATGGCAGTCTTTCATAGTCTACTATGCCTACCTGGCCTTTGATGTGGCGGTTTCTACACAGGGAAAAGCGGGCACTTTCTTAATGACAGATTGCTAGAGCGCTGTTCGGCAGTTGAAGCGCAGGCAGAGGGGAGTCATTTGGCGGATCATTGCCGCAGATGTGGTTGTGCTCCTGATTTCGCCAATGCATGTGTGCTTTAAAAAAGCAAGAATAAGTTAACGAGAGAGATTATCAGTGAGAGCGAGGGAAAATGTGTCAGTGTGGTGTCGGTTGCATTATCCAGAAAGGAGGTTGAGTATTGAAGAATAAATCTTCCGCGTGCAGGGTGGTAACGTGTGAAGTGACAAACACAGGAAAGCACCTCAAACTGCGATCGCATGCATGCGCTAACGTCCGGCGGTTTTCGACCTTTTCAATAAAAAAATCAGTTAATGTCTACCGCCAGTCCTCTTTATGTGTTACTTCCGTGTGTCTCTGTCTCTCTACGTTTCGCGCTACAAATGTGCATGCAACGAAAACCAACTAGCCCGCATTGCTGCCTTGACTACCTGGCCTCTAACGCCCTGACGTGGAGCCTCCAGGTCCAGGTAACGTGGGGCATTGCTTGTCCGGGTTACGTTCGGGGCGCCCTTACGACCTTCTTACTAGCGCAGACGTGGACAGAATACAAATAAATGGCAGTGGTGGAATACACAAATATAATTTTGTGTATAGGCTGCATTGACAATCTTAGGCACGAAAAATTGCTTTCTCAATTTTAATAAGTGCGCTATTTAGAGAATATCTATTTCTGTCATTTTGTTAAACTAAGCTTTATTAGAAATTTAACTGCAAACAGTATTAAGCAATAAGTAATAACAATATTGATATCGATAACAGTGACTTAAAGAAATGCAACCTCTAACGAATGCACTTTAACTGGACCATAAAGCGCAAACGGATCATAGATTTTAGTTAACGGAGACTGCGAAGAGTCATTCGCTTGTTTTTTTATACACAACCTTCATCCGAAATAACGCATCAGTATTACCTTGTGGAAAAACTGCAGCACTTCGTGTTCTTTACTTCCCTGCTTCAATTTTGTTAGTGCCACGCTGTTACCTCATTCTAGATAATGCAACCAATAGTTCCCAAATGCCAAGATATATCCTATGGAGGGAAAATGATTGCTGTGCTGCTACCAGCAAAAAAGGCAGCATGGGGAGCGTGAAGACACTGAGAAATAGGTTGCGTTGCATTGAGCCCCAATTCGCTCTAATCAACATTGAGCTTTGTGCTCCCACTTTTACGTCATCCCTTTTGCGACAACAAAACACAGCCAGAGCAGAAATGCGGGAAGCTGCGTGTTTTGGTGACGGCATTGCAACAAAAGCAAACTACCAGCCATGCTGACTGCACAGTTCTGCAAGACCGTGTTGTGCCCCATTGATATCACTCACCATGAATCAAACAGAAAAAAACAAAAAACAAATGAAGGTATTTAGGGTTTCTTTGTTAATAAAAGCGATCTGTTCTTTCTTTCAATTTTTTTATTCCCGTCTTCTTCCCTGAGCCCCTTGCAATATTTAGGTGCAATAATACCGTGGCATTAGCGTTACTTCTACTTCTCACGTTTCTTTCCTTACCGGGTAAGTGCCGCGTTTGGTGTTGTACAGATCAGAGATTATTCAGTGTTGCCAAGAAAACAAGAGCCGATGGTCACAAAGGCAGAGCAAGACTTGAAGAATGAGAATAGTGCGAATATAAGCTGGTGGATTCATGATAGCTCCTGCCTGAAACTTTATTGCACTGAAATGTTTGTCAAACAAGGCGCCTTTGCTTGTTTTTATTAGATATCAGCTTAGGGACTAACGGAAAACTGGCACTCCGTAATTGTAGGATTCCCGAAATGATTTGGCTCGGCAGACGCACAGTTAATGCACCACCAGCTTGAGCCTAATAAAACGATAAAAAATAACAACGCAATAGTCACTGCAGAGACGGGCGATGAATTTTGTATATAAACTAAGTCAAAACAAATACTTCTCTTTAAACAGAGAAAAAATGTCCTGCGCATGCGTGTACTTCCGCCAGTATAAAGAGTCTACCCCAGAAACAATGGAGCCAAAAAAATTAAGCACT